>OX465583.1:53438729-55838729 GCA_950022655.1 Alentia gelatinosa | reverse complement strand
TCTGCCTTACCAGTGTCCTGTGTGCGCCAAGCTGTGTGTGTCGCCCTCTAAACTAGCCACACACAGTCGCAGCCACACTGGCGAGCGGCCTTTCCTCTGTCACCTGTGCAACCTCTCCTTCTCTCAGAAGGGTCACCTCCACCGCCACCTCCGCAACAAGCACAACCAACTACTGAATTTCTAACACTCCTAATTATTTATTTTTTGTACTGGGGAATACCCAGCAATAATTCCTAATTGAACAGCGAAATACCCAGCTAGCGGCCATAACGTCAGTGAAATGCATAGCAGATACAAACTCATGGTTCGTTTAGCTAAGAAATACCTGAGACTAATTCATCTAGCCTGTTGATTATAAATCCCTAGGTAGACAGGAATATACCTAGGTACCAGAGACTGACATCCTCTAAATCAGGGATATGCCTAGTGATAGTTACCATGTGCGCATACAGAGCAAGAAGTCTGGTATTAAAGACCTAACCACTCCTAGACACAAGCAGCCTACCTCAGTTGTCAAGTGGAGACTGAATTAGCTTTTATTCCCAGGTTTAGATACATTGGCTCCTTAGTCTCACATGGCAAGGTGAAACTTTTATCCTACCCCTAATAAAAAAACTCCATAGGCTTAACATTGGGTCACTGTATTCGGTCTGGAGTTTAGAAAAGTGAAAAATATTGCTCTAGTGGGATACACTTGACAAATGACGTCATTTGTTAATGAAGAAGTAATTTAGACGGGCGGGGTAGGATAAATTCTAAACCAAACTTGAGTTAGTCGTGTTATTGTTCATCGCACTCCTGCAAGATCGCGTTTTACTGCTCTCGGCTTCGCCTTGCGCAGTAATACGCAATCTTGCCATCGTGCGGTAAACAACAACAAGACTAACTCTTGTTTGGTTTCTCCATAGTATTGCTAAGACTGACATAATTCCTGTTGTCAATAAATGATAAACGATGTGGTGACGTTTGAATTGGACTTGATATGTATTCCGTATAGATATCTGTATGTCATTTAGTTTCATGGTTTCATGGTTTCACAAGTATTATCAGATGCATGAGACGTGGTCTCACTTGATTAACACCAATTCAAGTTCTTTAAATTTGGTACAATGTTAATTCCTATTCACGAAACGTTTCGTTCTCCCCATTATACTTAATTTTCATGCGTTGAGACTTCATTTCGTTACTCAATAATCTATGAATCTTAGGAAATTGATTCATATAAAGATGTCGGCCAGAGTTGGTTGAAAGACCGTGTAATATCGCACACGGCCCACCCTAACGCGGTGGTGAGGTATCAAATGCTGTATATGGAAATAACATAACAGTCTCTAAAGAAACCGGTGATAGTCTTAAGTTGTCTACTGAATTTATCCTGAATAAAAGAGATCTGTGTATATTTTAAAATGAGTTCTTCCAAGTTATTTCTGTGTCTTGTATCCTCTGCAATTATCTTAATATATTGACACAAAGAGATGCATTTAAGCAAGTGTTAAAAGGTTAAATGCCGATTTACTTTCATTCTTCATACATATATCAAGTTACAAGGTCACATTGACAAAATGATATGGACGGTCGACATTAAGATTGGAAACAACAATGCTAAAACTTCTTTATCAACAGCTAACAAATTATAGTAGAGCTCGCCAGGTTTGACTTACTGACGATCGTCTCGGCCGCTCTCGACACAGACCACCCAAATTGCCTGAATGCCAACGTCCTCCTCGACGAGCCTGCATCATCCCCAACACGGTGCCGTCACCATGCCAGCTGCCCTACAACCTTCTGTGTCTGTCCATTGCAGGTAGCACTGGCTGCCGTCAGGGCCCTGTGTAGCGCGATGACCACGCCCACTTTGGCTACGCCCACCTTTGCTCCGCCCCCGGCGGTGGCGGGGCCGGCCAAGCCGACGTGTTTTGTGTGCGGGCGGCAGTTCGAGGTGCAGTGGCAGGTGACGCGGCACATGGCCACGCACACCGGGGAGAAGCCCTACGCTTGCCCGCACTGCCCACACCGTTGTGCGCGGCCTGACAACCTCAACCGCCACGTCAAGATGAAGCATGGGGAAGTGGCGGGCGGGCCCAGCCTGGTCCCGGACACGCCCACGGCCAGCACTTCGTCCATCTCTCTCCTAGACACGCCCACAACGCCGGTGTCTCGTCTAGACACACCCACTGCACCAATACCTCGTCAAGGCACGCCCACATCTCTAGTATCTCGTCTAGACACTCCCACAACTCGAGTATCGCACCTAGACACGCACACAGCGCCAGTATCTTATCTAGACACGCCCACAGCGCATTTGTCTCGTCTAGACACACCCACAGCTCGAGTGTCGCACCTAGACACGCCCACAGATCTAGTAGCTCGCCTAGACACGCCCACGGGACCTGTGTTCCCCACCCTCACCCCGGCGTTTCACTCCACGACGTGCAGGCAGAGTGGGCCGGCGGCTGTGGGGCATTCACCTCGAACCCGCGTCGTCCACCCAGCCCCGTGCAGCCAGAACATGCCCGTTTTCCCAGTGCCTGTGTTACTACCCCAGCCGCCTCCGGGGCCCAGTCTCAGTAGCAGTATACACATCATCACCCCGAGTGCCGAGTAGCTGGGCTAGGACATATTCCTATTCTGGACACCGGTCACGACCTCGGGTACTAGGGACACTTAGATGTGATTGTGTTGGAGTAGGGGCGGGGCAGGGAGCTGTTTCAAAACGTGGGTTAAGTCTATCGCCAGACCACTGTGAATTATAGACCTTCGTATCACATGTGTCCGAATACTTCTTGAACTTGTGTATTCCATGTATACATGACATGTATATAAATATCGTTCATTCATAAATAGTTGTTAACTGGCTGCTTGACCATAACCACTACTCATACGAGCACTTGGATAAAGTATCGTGATACTTTGATCAGTTGTTTATCAACCCTGCTAACAGCAACCGATTTACAATTACTACATCGTACACTTTTATTACTCATAGCTTTATCTGGTAGCGTTCTCATCCAAAGAGGTGGTAAAGATGGCGTTCTCTACAAGTACGTGTATAACGTATGTTGACAATGGTTAATTTTATTTTTAGAGCCAGGCGAAGTTGGGCATAATAATTTAAGTACGAAGGGCTTTATCTCAGGATATTCCAACCGTATACTTAGGATTTATTATCCATCGTTTGCAAAGTACCCATTGAAAATGTATGGGGACTCAGCGAACCACTATCCATTATTTAAAAACTATCATATACCAAAGCCATTTTGTACAGATTTCATTACGGGGAAATAGTTCCTTTGTGCTGCAGCGCAAAGGTAAACGTCCCTATTGATACACCCTTTTAATGTATCAATTCATGAGATTAATTTACTCGAGAAGATGGATGATAACTAGAACAAACAAATTCTTTTTGGACAGGCGGCTCTATAAACCATTCTATGAAAATGGGGCAATACAGTCCCTAATGCTGGTGTATCACTACGCGTCATCCTGTCGTGATTTATGGTCGCCTGTCCACAAAACAATCGATTATTGTATTCATGTACTCAATAATTGGCCATTGATTCCATAACAGATCATAAAAGACGTAGGCAAAGAAATTCTTTGTTTCTATCGTTTTGTTGCATTCTGCCGTGCCTATCTTACTGGCTACCTCAAAGAGGACTCATATTACAAAATCATATTTTTATACAAATTCAACTGATTTTACTATGTTGTTCTAGAATCAATAGAAAACCTATCAAAGTCGAACTTTTACTGATTAGGTTGTTTTGAATATTGAGATTCACTCTTGGCGCTAGCTTATCAAAGGTGCTTTAAGAAGAAAAAAAACCAACTGTTTAGGGTTAATCTTTAGTTAGTGAATTCACTCCCTGTCACAGGACGAGGCAGAAACTTAAATTGATACATGATCTTAAAGCTACAGACATCAACCATTTTACCCACAATGTTCAGGTGATCTAGACAGGTCAGCCACGTCTCTTTTGCTCGATGAACCCTTGTTCAACCGGCCTGTCTTTTGTCGAATAGAGAAGAGAGGACTCTGAACTTGTTGTAGAAGCACGTCATCATTGTGTGACAGGCTAGTTATTGCCCAGCAACCAAATCGGGTGCTTACAGAGTGCATGCAGCGAGCAGAATGGAGCAGATCCAACGAAATGCCGGGGCACTATACGGTCTGTGTTGATCGGTGATGTTGGTCCCTTATATTTTTGAGAAGAGACGCTAAAGAAAACAGTAAATTCCCTGTGAGATTTCTCACTATAGACCTTAAGCTATAATAAACAAGAGTTATACGGTAGGTATAAGATAGAGACATGTGGATACCCCCACTGACCAAAATTTACTGGGATGTAATTTTAAGTACGGCACGTTCCCGTACGCTGTACAAGTAAAGATTGACCTAAAACAATCAAACATCTAAATTGTAAGCGCAATGCCAGACGAGAGTTACTCCCTGCCCTGACCATAGAAACACACGGAGTTCACTGATTGAGCGCATGAGGACAAAATAAACCCAATGATAAAGGGAATCTGATGTTTAGAGGACTCTTATTATAAAATGATTGATATTGAGATTTTCTTAATTGACTCTTGGTATTAAATGTTGAGATTTTATTTCAAAGTTACGTATACTAGGAGACATATAGGGTTAGTTGGGCACCATTGTGTACCTTCAGGAACACATTAGGAAGCCAGCAGCACGTTCCTGTCATTGATATATTAAGATTAAACCATAGCGTGCATAGAATCTCCAACCTGAGCATCTTTTTCCCGCCCAGCGTGCAGACTTAAGAAAGGACTTGATGACTGTTTGGTCTGTGTCCCCGTTCGCCATCGAGTTTGGAGAGCGCAGTAATATGAACGAGGCCATATCCTGGACATATTTATCCGTTTATTGCCCATTGAGTATAAGTTACCGTACTAGCAATCCTATTGAGTACGAGTTCCTAATGTTAAGCTTATGGACTTTTATACCAGGCTAAGATAATGCCTAGAGCCTGGCGGTACAAACTGGACTGCCCGTTTAAACGCCCGTGTCCTGTTGTTTCAGATGACCCCGACGTTCGCAGCGCCCCCTGTGTGTGACGACCGAACTTGCCCGGTGTGCGGCTTGTTTTTCAGTGCGCGCTGGTTGCTCGTGCGCCACATGCACACTCACAGCGGCTACAAGCCGTACGGATGTCACCTGTGTCCCTACCGAGCCCCCAGAAAGGACCAGATCAAGGCGCACTTAAAGAACCGCCACAAACTCTTCGACGCTGTGGGCAGTTCGCAGTATGCGAGCAGGGAGAACCAGGCGGCGCAGTCAGATAGTCGTAACGGCGCCATGCTCGCCCCAGCCCCGCACGCCGGAGCGCTCTTATAACGTCGTGTTTAGTGTAACGGAAGGCTTAGTGTATTTTGTACAAAATCACTGTGTGTCTGAAGCATCGGGTGCTACTAGTGAAAGAAGATTAATTAGATATAGGACACACGGGCTTTTGACTTAGTGAGGGAAACTGCCTGAACTTACAATCCCATCAGTAGTTCAACGCTGAAACCCCACTCACCATAACACAAGTAGGGACCTGCTTCATCTATATAAAGAAACTTTCTAAAGTAGGATTGAAATTAGGAAGAACAGGATTTTGAATTAGTGCAAGCACATACCAGAAACCCACAACCCCACCGTTAATTCAACGCTGGAACTCTCTATGATTTACGTAGGGTCCAGTATCACAAAATACACAACAGATGTGAAACAAGATTTAGGGAGGGATAGGCTTTTGAATTGCGTACGTTGTGAAAGTACATGTACGTACCCACAATCCCACCGATAGTTCAATGCTGAAACACTAAATCTCCGTTATACAAGTAAGGTTTTGTTTCATATGAAAAGGAAACTTCTGTAGTAAGAGGACTGAAAGAAGTGAAATTAGATATAGGGCAAGACAAGCTTCTGAATTAATTCAATGCTGAACTTCAACATAATACAAATTGGGTCCTGCTTCACAAAAACAAAAGATGATTTCTAAAGCAGGCTGTATATAAGATGTGCAATAAATAATTATATATATATATATATATTTGATTTAGCAAACAACCCCACCGATGAATCAACGCTGAAACTCAAGAATACGAGTAGGGCCGTGTTTTAAAAAAAAACCCGCTTAGTAGAATGACTGAAAGATGTGAAATAAGATAAGGCAAGATCAGGCTTTTCAATTAGTGAAAGTACATATCTGAACCCGCAGCTCCACTCATGATTCAATGCTGAAAGTCCACTCTCCGTAATACAAGTAAGCTTCTCTTTCATAGAAAGAAACTTCTAAAGTAGGACGACTGAAATATGTGAAATCAGATATGGGTAGGGACGGGCTTTTGAATTAGCGAAAGTGTGCTCCAGAACCTACAACCCCACCGAGAATCCAACACTGAAACTCCACTCTCCATAATTACATGTCGGGTCCTGTTTCACACAAAAAACACCCTGTGCCTACCTAGATGAGGAGCCGTGCGTGGGCGCGTGACGCTGTGTGCCGTGTGCCCCCTGACTGACCTGTGAGCTCTGATCCACACTGGGCTGTTTGGTGAGACTGATGCCGTCATCTGGTCGTTGCAGGTGACATACGGGCCGCTGCTGCAGGAGGTGCTCACCTTCCCCGGCCAGGACCGCACGTGCTCCGTGTGCGGCGTGCACTTCGGCGCCCGCTGGCGACTCGTCCGCCACATGACGACGCACAGCGGCTACAAGCCGTTTGCCTGCCACCTCTGTGAGCACAGGTGTAGCCGGCGGGACCACCTCAAGGCGCACCTCAAGGCCAGGCACAAGATCACCAACTAGACACGGGGTCAAGGTCGCTGCTCACGTGTACAGCCAAGGTCAACCGTGTCACCTGACGGGCTTTGGCTGCAGTGAGAACGAGGGCATAATACGATGTGTTATCATAAGCTACTTTGATGCTGTAGGGATCAAAGTTGACTAGTTGAGGTTAGAATAAGGATGCCAAGGTCAATATGAAGGTCATAATATCGCCCACCCCAATCCCTTCCTTCTCTGAAGTGCTGATACTCATCCGTTAAACGTGACTGAGTCACCAGGTATATATCTTGATATTCTCAGAGGTAGGATCTGGTCAAAGTCAGCCGTCAAGATCAGCTGTCAGTAACAGTTCAATGTGAAAAGCCCAGAAAGTCGTGGTGAGAATTACCTCAGTTAGCCCAGTGAAAGATGACCTTTAGAAAATGCCCATTTTATCCCAGAATCTATTTAAGTATTATATTATATATATACATATAAATTTTGTAATGTTCGATGTCTCCTGGTAGATATTTACCCCATAAACTACCACTGGAAGATAGTCTATGCTTTTTGATGTGGATAGTCTTTGACTATCAAAACTTATTAAAACTGCGCATGTGATCCCTGTAGGATATATCGGTATACCAAAAGAGGTAAGGGAAGTGTTAACAGATAAAGACATCCTACTTATCCTACCAGATAGGTTTTTACCCGTGATGTATTTTAGCTGAGTAATCTGAATTTTAACATATACAGAAAATTATGTAAATATCTATTTACTACGATGGAGAGTTGTACGATTTATTTGAGTTATGTAAATTTTTGTCCCGGTCCAGTATCTTACCCATAGAATCGAGCAGAGCTCCAACTTTATACTCAAGACTAAGTGCAAGGTGTGATGTGCTGAGATAAGAAGATGAACTCTATTTAGGAGGTCACTACATTTCTCTGATATAGTGCTCTGATAGAATTCCACACACGTATGGACTGAGGAGAAAGAGAATGAACATTATTATAGATATATGAACAAGTATGTTATGTCGTTGCCATGTTTGGCCCACATTCTCTCTGAAGAATTATAGTTTTATTTCTCTTTCTCTGATTAGAGTCCCACTTGAATGATGTTATTATTTTGTCATGATATCTTTTGTGGAGTCAGTAATAAAAGTATGTGTCACTGAAGATAACTTTTGATTTGTGTCTTTTTATATTGGAGCAATATTGTACATTTGATTCGTTGTATTGTATTTGTTAAAATCATTTGCCAAAATTAGGGATTTTTTAATAGTGTTCCAGGTCAGAAGCCGCTATAGTATCAGTTCTGTATAACCGGCCCTAATTTTTGAATATATTAGATAACTTTATTTAGTTGAACTTTCGTCAACAACGTTTATAAGCTGAACATGGTTTTAGGAATACATTTTTTTCGAGTAACCTTTTGAATCATTTCTTATTCACATATTTTCTTATCGGAGCGATAACTAGTAAATTTGAAATTGAAATTTTAAGTTCATAGCTTTATATTTGTATACCAAATACTTCTACTTCCCAAAGCCCAACACCCAACCATCATATAAGGATATATATCACTTAGCATCGCCCACTGCCGCTGAAGGGTCCCTTAATATGCAGTTTGTAGTTTGCGCTATAATGAATGGTTAAGTTGTCGAATCTGCAGTGATATGCCCGTTTTAATGTGCCATGTTATATATTGGTAATATCTGGCGGTAGAAAAAGGGACTGGCGTGCATTAAATGTTGTCGGCCCCGGGCTTGCCGGACGTCGGAGGTGTAGTTTGGCGTAAAGGCCCCGCGTGGCGCTGACCTTTGACCTGTACATCCGTTTTTTTCAGATGGCGCTGCTGGTGTCCGGTACGACACGCGCGGGCGCCACCAGAGCGGCTGGTTCCGGCGGCGTGGACTGCACGGTGTGCGGTAAGCGCTTCAGCTCGCGCTGGTACCTGGAGAGACACGCACGAAGTCACTCGGGCGAGAAGCCCTACCCATGTCCCGTGTGCGCCTTCCGCACGCACCGCAGAGACAACCTGCTCAACCACATCAAGACGATGCACGGCCAGACGGGCGTCACCCTGCACCCCGTCACCTAACGCCCTCATGCCCGGCGCTTACGCCATTATGCCTTGCGGTCAGTCAGGCGTGACAGGTGCTCGGGCGGAGGTCGCACCCGTGACCTGACGCCCGACGGTCAGTCAGGCGTGACGGTTCATGCTTCACCTAATGCCAGTATGTCTTGTGCCAGTCAGGTCTGACGAGTCGTAGAGTTGAGGCCACACTTGCCAACTTGTACCGTTATGCCCTGTGATACAGGTCATAGTGCTGAAGCCGCACCTGTCATCTAACACCACCAAGCTTGGCTGTCAGTCAGGTATGACAGGTAGTAGGCCTGAGGCCACACCCATCACCTTACACCGTTATGGCCTGCGGCCAGTCACGCATAACCGGTCCTAGGGGTGAGCACACCGTGTTGCCTTATGACGCTATGCCGTCAGACTGGGCTGAGGCCACACAAATCACCCATCGCAGCCATTCCCCACAGTCGGTCGGGCGTGACGCCAACACGCCATCCGGTCTGTCGAGTATGACAGGTTACAGGGATCAAGAGGCTTCCAGTTCATCCTGCATGTTTGTGGCTCGTATTACATGCAGCCATTTCGAACTTTTGCAGTTTTATAGTTTAACTTAACAGAAGCGTCTGCGCTCATCGGCTAAGAACAATGCGGACAAACTTCGAATCACCAGACGGAGCTTGCTGCTTCATCATGATTTTATCGCTTGAGCATCAAATGCCACCATCTCATTAGACACTAAGTTATAGTGTCGATATATTGCGTAAGGAAACCAAACTACATTCGCATCATAAGGACATATAGCGAAATTGGCGACAAAAATAATCGTTTATTCACAAGAAGTGAATGCAGGGAGCTGTTTCAAAAGTCGGGAGGGTGCTAAACGAGAGTACTCATCGCCAATGCGAGAGGCCAACAATGGAACTTGAGGCGTCGCTATCGAGGTGGAGGTGCCGCTCTCTATGGGATATTGGTAGTAGTTTTGCTGCCGCTTTGATTTGAGGTGCCGCTCGCTGTTGCCGGCCTCTCGCTTTCAAAATGTGACGTGCCGCTGGCGAGACCTCATTCGACTTTTGAAACAGCTCCCTGGTCCCCGCGAGTTGCGGTAACAAGACGCTGCGTCCTATCTTCACGACGTCACCAATAAACTAGACGTGGCGTCACAATGGTCGTTTAGCATCCAGCGGTGCTTGTACCAATGCATGTACTCTATTATAGACAGTGTCCTTTGTAAAGTGCCACGCATTTGATAACACTATGTTTAAATTGAGATTTGAAAAAACATTGAAATGACATACTTATTTAGATAGGGATTAGGGATACGCTTCTTAGCGTACTCGTGATGATATTAAACATAGGTGATGTTATATAGAACTCATGGGCTTCAAACTGAAATAAACACATTGAACACTGTGAACTGGTATTTCTTGATGTTTCTGATTGGATTGCCACCAGTAACCCTAATAATCTCGGATTACGATGTTGTACATAAGTAAGTTTCAAAATAGGTGTCATAGGATTGAAACACATTGGGTTTTTTTAACCTGCTCTTCCTAAACTTCTTATGTAAGCAAGTCAGTTCGAAGAACGAGACGGAGAACCGTGACATTAGCCATGGCACTGCTGACCAACACGTGTTTGTGTTTGCAGATGCCGGGCTTTTCCCCGCCGACCGCCATGCCCCCCGCCCGGGTTCGGGTACGCCCCTGGCCCCGCCCCCGACCACGCCTCCGACCACGCCCCTGGCCCCGCACCGGGTCCGGTCACGGGGTTGGCGGAGGCGGCGGGGGACGGGTACGTGAAGCTGGACTCTGGCTACGAGTGCACGACGTGCAGCCTGAAGTGTCCGTGGTTGTCGTCGATCCGCACACACGTGATGACCCACACGGGAGAGAAGCCCTTCCAGTGCCCGCACTGCCCGTACGGCTCCAACTTCAGGCGTAACGTGGTGCGCCACATGGAGCGTCGCCACCACACCCCGCCTGGCGCCAGTATAATAGAGATCTGTTGACCCACCACACGCTGCCCGGCGCCAGTATAATAGAGATCTGTTGACCCACCACACCCCGCCTGGCGCCAGTATCATAGAGATCTGTTGACCCACCACACCCCGCCTGGCGCCAGTATCATAGAGATCTGTTGACCCACCACACGTCGCCTGGCGCCAGTATCATAGAGATCTGTTGACCCACCACACGCCGCCTGGCGCCAGTATCATAGAGATCTGTTGACCCACCACACGTCGCCTGGCGCCAGTATCATAGAGATCTGTTGACCCACCACACGCCGCCTGGCGCCAGTATCATAGAGATCTGTTGACCCACCACACGTCGCCTGGCGCCAGTATCATAGAGATCTGTTGACCTACCACACGCCGCCCGGCGCCAGTATAATAAAGATCTGTTGACCCACCACACGCCGCCCGGCGCCAGTATAATAAAGATCTGTTGACCCACCACACGCCGCCCGGCGCCAGTATAGTAGAGATCTGTTAACCTACCACACGCTGCCCAGCGCCAGTATAGTAGATATCTGTTGACCCACCACACGCCGCCCGGCGCCAGTATAATAAAGATCTGTTGACCCACCACACGCCGCCCGGCGCCAGTATAATAGAGATCTGTTAACCTACCACACGCTGCCCAGCGCCAGTATAGTAGATATCTGTTGACCCACCACACGCCGCCCGGCGCCAGTATAATAAAGATCTGTTGACCCACCACACGCCGCCCGGCGCCAGTATAGTAGAGATCTGTTAACCTACCACACGCTGCCCAGCGCCAGTATAGTAGATATCTGTTGACCCACCACACGCCGCCCGGCGCCAGTATAATAAAGATCTGTTGACCCACCACACGCCGCCCGGCGCCAGTATAATAGAGATCTGTTAACCTACCACACGCTGCCCAGCGCCAGTATAGTAGATATCTGTTGACCCACCACACGCCGCCCGGCGCCAGTATAATAAAGATCTGTTGACCCACCACACGCCGCCCGGCGCCAGTATAGTAGAGATCTGTTAACCTACCACACGCTGCCTGGCGCCAGTATCATAGAGATCTGTTGACCCACCACACGCCGCCCGGCGCCAGTATAATGGAGATCTGTTAACCTACCACACGCTGCCCGGCGCCAGTATCATAGAGATCTGTTGACCTACCACACGCCGCCCGGCGCCAGTATAATAAAGATCTGTTGACCTACCATACGCCGCCAGTATAGTAGATATCTGTTGACCCACCACACGCTGCCCGGCGCCAGTATAGTAGATATCTGTTGACCCACCACACGCCGCCCGGCGCCAGTATAGTAGAGATCTGTTGACCCACCACACGCTGCCCGGCACCAGTATCATAGAGATCTGTTGACCCACCACACGCTGCCCGGCACCAGTATCATAGA
This sequence comes from Alentia gelatinosa, assembly GCA_950022655.1. NCBI lineage: Eukaryota > Metazoa > Annelida > Polychaeta > Phyllodocida > Polynoidae > Alentia > Alentia gelatinosa. The sequence continues at coordinate 55,826,463 of OX465583.1, read as the reverse complement.
GATCTGTTGACCCACCACACGCTGCCCGGCACCAGTATAATAGAGATCTGTTGACCTACCACACGCCGCCCGGCGCCAGTATAGTAGAGATCTGTTGACCCACCACACGCTGCCCGGCACCAGTATAATAGAGATACCTTCATAAACAATAATTTATTAACGCATATATTAGTTATTTGGGACGAAACATATTAGGAACAAGATTAAAAGTAGGACTAAAGCGAGACGATATAGAACAGGTATGATATACGGGAATGCCGAGGGAATTGAACACCAGGTGGCGGTAGTGGTCCGGGTTGGCAGAAGACTGAAAAATAGGCCACTTACTAGGACAGAGCACTACTTACGCGGTGCTCTTATCATGACACAGTCTGGAGTGTTATTTGCACGTATTGAGCACCGAACTGAAGATGACGTGGGTAGCTGAGATCTGAAACCCATTTATCCAGATATTCTCGCCTGTTATCCAATCTCCAACTCTATATACTACTTCTTTGTCCACTCGATAAACTACATGTATGCCGACTCCATATACTACTTCTTCATCGACTTTTATATACTACTTTCGGGCGAAAAACCAAATTCACCATAAGCCTTCCGAGTAATGAAGAAAAGGATGCCTCTCTTAGCTTTTCACTAGAGATCCTTTGTATGTTCTGTTATTAGTATTTTTTGTACAGTTTTGAATTGATGTGATACGATCTACAATCCAAGTAGGTAAACGTCAGTAAACGCTGAATGGGCGCGGCTTGCATTTTAGATACAACACCGAACATCCTTGTCGAAATAATTTTCTCTAAGCATAGATGGGAAACATGTTTTCTACTAAAATGTTATGTATGTCTATGGCTTCAGCAACAAAGAAGTCACCTCCCTACATAAATTGTATGGGATGGATTATTACCAAGACATCCTACTTATTACAGATTCATAGCTTTTTGAGATATTGCTGATTTCTTTCGGACACTCTTTTAAACTGTTGGATTTAGCATGGTTTAAATCCAAATAATTTCCCAGCGCGTGTCCAATGACTTCAGTTACTGACTCACGCGACTTGTCCTTGACACTTGTCCTTGACGCATGTCCTCGATACACGTCCTTGACGCAGGACACTGACCCGTCTCTCTGTTTGTCGTTGCAGACGTCAGAGGGCGTGGTGTCTACCAACCAGTGTCATTTGTGTGGGCGGGTGGTGAACTGGCCCAGTGCCCTGCGCGTACATATGATGAGCCATACGGGCGAGAAGCCCTTCCAGTGCCCCTACTGCCCGTTCCGCTCCAGTAAGACGGGCAACGTGAACCGCCACATCCTGCACCGCCATGCCAAGGACGGCAGCCCGGGAGGTGCCCTCTAACGGCACGCCACACGCTCACACCCAGACAATGAGTCCCTCTAAGATATCAACGAGGATTAATCACCGACAGAGATGTGTGTAGCATTTAATAAACGGAAGGAGAGATTACGGGATAATAAGTCAGCAATGAGGAAGGAAACGCTGAGATAACCGATTTATACTTTTCCAAGATATGATATAGATTAAACCTTATTCATGCCAGGAGAACATTGGTTTAATCCACGGTACAGAGCACCTCAGATTTTATGTTGAGAAATGTAAGTTCCAGGAATACAAGGTTGTATGATATATGATATCTCGAGTAACTGCATATGACGTTATGATTGGAATGACCTTGAGGAAGCAATGAAGGGATTATAGAAGACAAGACACCTAGCGTTATTCTGTTTATTCCCACATCAAATCATTAATGAGGGAAAGTTCATATGTCTGCAAAGAATTCGCTTGATATTGTGATTCTTCACAACGTTCAAGTAATTCATCGTCATCGACTGATATTGAAATAGATGCTCCACTGGTTAATTTCATGTAGAATAAAGTAAACTAACCTAAAGGGTCTTTTACGAGAAACTGGGATTCCTCTTTACCCAACTGTCCACCCAGTGCTCATCGAAGTAAACAAAGGTAAGATTAACTTTTGAAATAACAATAGAGCCAGCAGAACTGACCACAGCAAAAAGAGCAGGTGTTCAATTACCAGTCCGAGTCCCGCTCTCAACCCTCAAACACTCGATGATTTAACATAGGCTAAGACGCACAGTAGTATTGGGGCTGCTACATGCTGTCTATTCTGTGGTTGCAGGTGGAGTGCCCGGACCCGCTTAAAAAGCCTCCCAAAAAACAGTTAAAGTTTTTCTGTCAGGTGTGTGGCAAAGGGGTGCGCTGTCGGTCGGAGCTGGAGCGCCACGTTCGTATCCACACGGGCGAGAAGCCCTTCTCGTTTCCTCCGTGTGCGGCATGAAGTTTAACCAGAAGGTCAACATGAGAATTCACAAGCGTACACACACCTAGAGGGAATTCTGCTGACGTGACGTCACCCGAAGGGGGTTTCCCGTTAACATTGAGTCTATGGCACATTCCCGCATGGCGCCACACCGAGGAAATCAGCTGCTAAGATATATATAGCTCAATATATCAAGTTGATGATGTTCATACCATACAAATGAGCATAGACTCTGCCAGGAGAGTAGAATGAATGTGCTTGGAGAGTGAAAAAGGGATCTTACCGAGAAAGAGACAACTTAGACGGCCTCATCTTAATCAATGAGGGTATTGTATTTACATCTTCCCATGTTTAGTTCCAAGATTATTTTCCGCACATCAAAGAGGCTGTTTATCCATCTTTGCGCTATTAGTTCTCCATTATACGGTACTTTAAAATGTTATCTTTATTTGGAAATACCAATATAGAGGTATGTGTAGCAGGTACCTCAGGTGGTGCTAATAGACTGTAACGGGGTTATATTAGTTTATAAGGCTGTATCAGTCGAAGGAGGTTTGGAGTCCTGGTAAATTATAACGAAGACTTCAGGCATAGTGACGTTTTTTCCCGAGAACATTACTGAAATATTCAGGAAATCTAACATCCGTTCTGTTAGATTCCTTTTTGCTATATCCCACCTCCCCAAAAGAAAAAGAAAGAAAAAGAAAGAAAAAGCCCCCACAATATATCGTATTTATCAGTTAGAGGCACGAGAGTTTCCTATGCCTTACGCCATAGACTGCCAATACAGGGACTCTGATTGGCTTGGCCAAGTCTGGCAAGAACCTATAATGGTAGACTGGACGTTGAATTAAACCAAACAAACAAACTCTAATTGGCTGAGAACGTGTCACGTGGTCACCATTGATATGGAACCTCCACCTTCAATACGAATAGGAGACTGATGACAGACCTCTATTACATTAACATAAAACTTACTTCCAAGCGAACATTTTGTTTATTTACTCATGGAAAAAGACAACACTGGAAATCATTGAAAAGCATGGAGGATTCGTTGGAAACATATAAAGATTCGTTGTAGAATATGCGCTGTTTTTACAGAATAAATGATTTTGTTGAAAATGTGCTTTATTGTTAGTCGGATTTTAGATGCATAAACATACAGTCGGCAGGATCTATCAAGTTTCTACATACACAGTCATAGTCTCAGCCCCTTTGTTGAGAACAATATTCTAACAAAGTCTGAATAAAGAAATATACCAAAAGAAAATATATACGTGTACATACAAGGTCATGTAGTCCCTCAGGAATTGGCGTTTGAATCAGGCGAAGTTTTGGCAAGTAGTATATGATGTAACATTTTACTCAGGCATGAAAACCAACAGGATTGGAGTACATATTGATTTATTGCAGTATAACATTTCCAGGTTGAATGATTAAACCATCGTAAGAAATAAGTCAAGCCGAGCGGACGTAAAATTAACCAAACCAAAACGAACTATGGTGGAAGGCAGACATGGAAGTATTCACTCAAAAGGCGCCGTCATATCAGTAACAGGAAATAACAAAACATAAAAGTGGCTTTTGTAAATCTTGATTTACCAGAAAAAGAGAACAACATCACATAGTAACACGAAACCGTTCAAATTGATCGTGCAAATTCATACCAGACTCTGCAGATGTACTTTTTTCTATGATAAGATTATAGAATACCTGTACTTCCGCTAAGAGATGATTATTGAATTTGAATCAAAGATTCACAATGACGCAGTGATGAATGCCTAAATCTAGAAGTGAATCAGTTCTGGAAATTCTATACTAGAAATATGTAGGCCCCAACTCCACAAAATAGATCCCGACTGAAAGTCGCCGTAAAAGCAGCGTCAGATCAGATCTGATGGCGATATACATAGGTGAGATATTATATCAATTCCCAGTTATCCGCCTCTAACAATATGAATGTTATCAAAATCTTCATATTCTAATTGGTTTAGAAGAACATTAAGTAAAAACACAGGTGTCATTTTACCCGCTTCCTGGCACATTTTTTAAAATGACCCCACAGAAGGGACATTTTTTGGACGATATATGCACCTTTTTTGCATGATTAAGGTTTCCTCTAACAACTCCACCTCTATACGTGCGTAGTTCATTATCTAAATTCAGATGTGAACATCTTGATATATTTCTTTTTACATCACCATGACAAATATTATTTTAGTAACCTTCCATGATCCCTACACTTTTTTGTGTGTTTTTATCTATCACAATTACCTTGCTTTGCATGCCTGTATTTGTCCCTATATCAGTTAATATAATTCTGCTCAATGGTACACGTTATGTCAATATGGCTTCCTGACTTTGAGACGTGGGTGGTGTAGATTATGTAAATATAGATTTAGAACCTTGGAGAATGGATGATGCGGGTATTGTTTATATGGCCTTATAACTCTGGAAAATGGATAGTGAAAATTATGTGAATATGGCTTTATAACAGTGGAAAGGGGATGGTTTAGATTGTGTTAATATGACTTTATAAACGTGGAAAGGGGATAGTTTAGATTTGGTTAATATGGCTTTGTAAAAGTGGATGGTGTAGATTATGTCAATATGGCTTTATAACAGTGGAAAGTGGATGGTGTAAATAGTGTCAATATGGCTTCATAACAGTGGAAAGTGGATGGTGTAGATTATGTGAGTTTCCGTCACGGCTCGCTGATTCTCGCTCTCCCCTCTCCGTTCTAGGTGAATGCCGACGTCAAGGCCGACTCCCTGACGTCGTCCATCTGTCAGAAACGCTCCAGGAAGAGCATTCCATGTGAAGTGTGCGGGCATTCCTTCAGCTGCCAGGCTAAACTAACCATCCACATGCGTAGACACACGGGCACCAAACCCTACCAGTGCTCCATCTGCGGACAGTTTTTTACCCAGGCTGGCTCTATGAATAGGCACTTCAAAAAGCACAACTAACATCAGAGACATTAACAAATCCATATGAAATAAAAATCAGCAAATGACTGAAGACAATGACACCTGAGCCGTGACTGATTATCTGGAACATTTAAATCGGTCTATTCTAGACATGTTATTGTTAAAACGTGATTTGATTCATTGAAGATTGTTACACGTTGTATCCGCTGTGGTTGCAGGTTACCGATCCATGGGGGAGGAAGTCCGAGTCGGAGAACACCCTTATAGATATCGCGGGAAGCACTTCTAGGAAGGGGTTTGCCTGTGAGATCTGCGGCCACCGCTCTGCATGTCCCGCCCACCTGACAATCCATATGCGCAGTCATACAGGCACCAAGCCTCACCAGTGTGTGGTGTGTGGTCAGTTGTTTACACAGAAAGGCTCGCTGAATAGACACATGAAGAAACACACACTCTGAACATGTTCCGCATGGAACTTCCTCGTGTGCTTTGCGTATTCTCCCTGCTCTATGTTACTGCCGTGGGTGTTTTAATCGACACTTTTGTTTTCGCCGTGGTTGCAGGTGCCGAGGCGCATGCGTAGGGCGATGGACGCTGATGACGTCATGGGGACGCAGCCCAGACCCACAGGCTGCGTGTGTAGCGTCTGTGGCCACGTCTCCTCCAATCGTTTTAATCTGAAGCTGCACATGCGCACTCACACCGGGGAGAAGCCGGTTGTATGTCCCGGATGTGGGCAGAGGTTCAGTCAGGAGGGCAGTATGTACCGCCATTACCGGGCAAAGCACAACCAACAGTAGTCTGTCCTAAGTGAAAAGCCTCTGCGAATTTCCCAGACTCTAAATATATACACATCAGACACATGGTTCAAATATTTATTACGTCGACGACAATTTGAGATGCCAGACCAAATCAAACTGTGTTACTGACCTAGTCCATTCCTGGACAATTTCAGAAGTGTACAGATACAGAGTCAAAAAGATAGCTCATTCTAAATGGTCAGGGCTGTGCTAAAGTGTCACCTGCTAAAGTGTCGTTCTGTTTTATACAAAGATAACAGCTCAAAGATGAGACGTTGAAGACGACAACGTCTGGGGCAGTTGGATTTCACATAGCCATGTAGATATGACCAGAACAGGCAGGTTCAGAACACATTTAAATATGTGTGGGAGGGTGGATCAATCTTCACCGCAGTAGGTTCAGTAGTACTTGCGAAAGGGAATATAAGCAATGTCATATTTGAAAATGGAATATGCAAATTCTATTCCTTGAGTTTTTCATGTATATATGTGGTTTACGACTGTCTCTGAGTGGGAATTAAATGCACCCCCATTCTGGAACCCATAATTGAATTGGAGAGGTGCCTATACTGGTCTTATTTAGCAGAGTAAGGCAATGTTGTATAAGAGCGTGTCAAAACTATTTTTATAACACACCCGTAGTGAAGACATCCTACGCACCCTGTGCATAGCTCAGAGACATTTTATGGGGTACGTCAGACATGTATGTGCTCGAAGATAACATAGAATACACTTACGATTAACATTATGTTTTGTGTAGGATACCTTTGAATTGCCATTCTGTTATAACTGTTGCTTGGTATTCAATGAGAGTTTATATTGTTTGTGAAAGATAACTAAAGAAGTAGTTATGATGTCACAATAACCTGCATTGAACAAAGCAGCGTTTCTGAGCGTGACCCACGCTCATAAAGGATCTCCTTTGACATAATTGCGATAATTATCAATTACAGAAAATCAGTGTTTCTCTAAAACGTCTGTTATTTGCTTCAACACTGTATAGACATTTATCTGTTTTGCAGCATTGAATCATTCATATCTTTTCGTCCCTGATGATTTAACCTGACCTACTGAAATAAACGGTACTATGCTTCTGTATGTGTGTTATTGTTTTTGAATCTCCAAATACCATCCTGAAACTGAAACCATTTTTCTTTTTGCAATTTTTTCTTGAGAGTATATACAGGGAGTTATCTTATTTTATACTGGCCAGTAGCAAATCATGCATATCACGTAAACAAAAAATATATTATGGTGCAGTTATTTGTACATTGTTGTATTCTGTTATGTTAGATGGTAGCTAGATAAGGATTTGAACGATAATTCGGCGGAATATTACCTGGCAAAGGTAAATCTTTCCATTATCCTTCCACAATATGATGTGGTGATGATAGTGCTTCTGGTGGTCTATGATGTCGCTATACATGCATGACACAATAGAGAGACAAGAAATGACAACAGCGGGACAATATTGGAAAAGTTACTTGATGCTGCAGCCAAAACGAAACCCGTCTCTAATCGCTTTCCTGTGGTTGCAGATGGGCGATCGGCCGAGGCCGGTGGCGCCGGGCCGCTGGGAAGATTTATCCAAAAGCTCGCCGCCAGGCACGTCGCCCGCGCAGCGCGAGCACGTGTGTGAAGTGTGCGGGTACGGCACGAGCAACTCGTACAACCTGAGGCGCCACCAGCGTATCCACACGGGTGAGAAGCCCTACGTGTGCCTCATGTGCGGCATGAAGTTCAACCAGAAGTCACACCTGCAGTACCACGTCGGGCGACGCCACGCCGGCGTGATGCGACACCTCACCTTCCCCCAGCTGTGAACCGCGCCGGGGGCTGCCCACTTCCGCCGGGGGCTGCCCAGCTTCCACTCGGCGGTGTACTATGGGCGGCTCCTGTATGTTCCTGACAGAGGATACTGTTAGCATAGGAAATGTTCACCTTCCTGTGGCAAAATAGAGGATATCATTAGAACGATAAATTCTTATAAATATGGAAAAACAGAAGACATCATTAGCATGGGAAATGCTCACCAACATTAGGAAAACAGAAGATGTTATTATAAAAAAAAATCATCATAAATATGGAAAAAAGACATTGGCATGTGAAATATTCACTTACTTGAGGAACAACCATATTATTAAAGTAAATTCTCATTTACATATTGAAAAATAATTACTTTTGTTAACATGAGCGATGCCTTATAACATGTATGTTAGCGACCATGGATAGCTTACAGCATAGATGTATTTGTCATGTGAAACATGATTAAAGGGAAAACACCATTGCAATCATGAGGACAAAGAAAATCACTTCCTTTAGAAAAAAACCCTCCAAAATACGTTCCAATCTACCTGTTAGTGGCAATGGGCTCCACATCATCTTAAAAACCAACGTACAGTCATAGGCTACTAACTCATCATTACCAGGCTATACTCGTTTGGAACCAGGGAATCATCTCTCTGCGCTGCCCTTCTCTATCCATGGTGGTGCGACCCAGCTGCAACCAATCATCACTGGAGATTGCCACAGCTAAAGGTACCCCAATTACCCTGGATTCCTAGCCTTCTCTCCCTCTCTGTGCAGGCACAAGTCACCCACTGTCTCCCTTAACAATAACTGTAGAATCAGACACTAGGTATATCATGTCACCCCTGGCAGTAACCATAGCAATCGTCCTACAACCGCCTGCACTAGGGGCTGCCTTCCTTTTAGGCTTCTGTACTCTCCATTGTGTCCCTGCCAGCCTCTCCTTGTAGGCATATGAAGCACCCCTACTTCCCCACGCGTAAAGGTATCCATGGAATCCAGCAGTCGTGCATCTTGTCATTCTCTGTTAGGCTTCTCACTTACCCCTCTCTTGTATATCAGCACCTAAAGAATGAAGGTTACATAACGGTTCGGGTCTCATTGAGTTGAGATTATAATGAATTATCAGACAAGAGTCCGTTCACGCACCGCGCCACCTTCGGGTTACGATACGTGAAGGTCTAACAGAGCATGGCTTTGATTGGCCAGTACTCTCAACCAGAGGAATATCGCGGTTGGTTGTTCTAATTATAGCATGAGTTTGACAAGTGGATTGTCGCAAGCAAGGAGGCGGCAGGCAGCGCCGCTTGCACACGGGGAGGTAGAAATTCCTGCCTCAAAATGGCAGACCTTAACAGTCTAAGAATGGAGCCTGTGCGCCCTGGCCCTGGCAACAACGAGCTGTACTAGAGCCTTATCAGACAACTGTCAAGCATACGTTCAGCAGTTAGATACATCGAGATTGTTATATAAGGAACCGTAGAGGGGCAAGGGAAAGGGGTTGAATCTCTTCTGCATTAACGAAGATCGCCACAGAAGATTTATATCAATACTCAATACTGTAAGATACAGTCGAAAACTGTATGCACGACAAATTTGACGTCCGGTGAAAATGGAACACAAGGGGCACACACTTACACAGGTTGAGCAGCTCACTGAGCAGCCCCCTGTCACTGACGCGAACTCACCCACATTACTGTGCAGCTATGCCAAACGGGAGATTTTCTGCGCATATACATTATGGAGCTACATATGACGCTAATTTGCCCACGACGCTGAACATGATACCAGCAGATACTCGGAGCCGACATTAAGTCTCCTCTATGACAATAGAACGTGAATGTAAATGGTGCAGCATGTAGACTAGAATTCCGTGTTTGAGAAATAAATCCAGTTTTTTAAAAAAGATTTAGGTGCAAAGCCAACCAGGAGGTTACACAGACTCTAAATAGCATAATGATACATCAGTAAGACGATTTCATCATCATCTTAGGCGACCTCTCTATGTTTAATTGTTTAATGTTGCCGTGTCAGTTTATGTTGTTGTTGTTGGATTTGCCTTTTAAAAAATAAAGTCTTCATTTTACCGTTATCTGTCAGTCGATGTTGTTTTATCTATGATCGTATTTGATGTAGCAACATAGGCTGAACATTTATGGCAGTAATTGTGGATAATTACTTCACACACTTACTACCTTATCTAAGCCAAGTAATCAGTATGATGACTACTTTACGAATATACATTATTCCTCATAGCTAACTAATTGCAGATAGGAATATAATTTCTGTTTTGGGCAGAAGGTTTTATGGCCATGCAATATCTTACAGTTTTAGCGTTTAGTATTTTGACATGGATTTGATAGAGATTTCAGTTGGGAAGGGGGGGGGGGGGGGGCTTTATGAGTCACATGTCCATTTTCAAGAGCTCCTTTTTGGACATATTTCTGAAACTGGTTCAATCTTAATATAATATGCCTCATTTGAAAGAGAATGATAAAAAGTAGTTGTTAGGAAGTGGAATTTCGGAAGATTCTGTATTTACAGAGATAATCAAGTTGTTCCATAGTTGAATTCAGATAGAGTAGCGCATTAAATTCCTGGTCTGAAGTCACTCTGAAATAGGCACTACATGTGCCTAAAGTTCACCACCAAGAATAATATAAGATTCCATTGCCTTATGGTTAAATTTGAATCTATTTGGGTGTTTGAAAAATCTTTGATGATCCTATTTGGATGACCATGGATGACCATAGATGACCATAATCACTTATATAAAAGACCTGTTTCAAAGTTCTACCCTCACCCCTTTTAGTACATGTATCATGGAATTAGTGGTTCACACTCACCTTGGATATTGGAATTTCTTAAATGCCTGGTAATGTAATTTTGTCTGATATTGTCTGATATTGCTTATTAGAGAACAGCGGCATAATCCACCGCAGGTAAAGAAAGAAAAGAGCGAATAAAAGCCATTGCAGTGTATTCTAATACAGAATTCAGTGGATCAGGGGCCACAGTTCTTGACTCATTCTGAGGGTTGGACAGTCGTTATCTGCTCAGGACAGAGGTCAAACAGAGGTCACTGCCAATGAAGAGCAAAACGAGAAGTAAAGGCTGTAGGCACACGGAACAATAGAGTGATACATAATAGATAGATTAGGTGATTCATTCCTATGGCTATTGTCTAAAGGCTATAACTATTGGCCCTACGTCGATTATACTTATGGGGCTATCAACATCAGGTTTACAGACTTTCACTTTTCAATCGATTTTCAACCTTTTGGTTGTGGCAAGGGGGAAGTCCTCAACTTTTCAACCAATTTAGAAACTTTATATAAGGCGGCATATTTTACTGATAAAGCAACCATTCTAACCCAAATATTCCAGAAATAGCCATATGGCACAATAGATATTCCTGAATTCAGATAGACTACCCCACGGATTGTCGAGCCTCAGTAGGAGACCTGCTCTGTTCAACCTAAACCTTTCTTGTAGATTGAGAATGTGCAGCAAGTTCAGTCTTTGCAATGAATACTTCCAGCCATATGATTGGCTAGAATGGGGTAAACGTAGGTTAGCTGGTACATTGCCTCAGACCAGAACTAGTTCCTGGTAATCCACGGGGGGTCATATCAGCTTTCAACCTTTAAATATGCCCTATCTCATCTGTAAACCATGTACATAAAAGCAACGCTGTACCGTGGGTGTAGCTCTGTGATCTCCACACTTAACCCTTTCCTTACCGGACCCTTTAGCTGGAGCACATCTTTAAATGCGCACCCTTGATGCCTGACCACCTCTAGTACAGGCCTTGATAACAGTTGTTAAGAAAATGTATTGTATTTAAAGTTTCCTATCTGTGTTTCCATGGTCATAAATATAAGATTATTCATTGGTCATCACAATAGGGCCGTTTTACATAATCTCTAATTTTTTTTTATAAAGATCCATTTTGAATTAGCTGAGATAAATGACACTCTAAAAAATTAAAAAAATGATGCCTGGAGGAATAATTTGCAGTAGCAACGGGAGTGCCCTGAGGTATCATTTGCACTAGCCATTTGAGTACCTTGAGGCATCATTGGCAAGGAAAGGGTTAACTAGGAGCAACTAGAATGTTCATCATTGGTGAATGAGCGTGCTATTATAAATGAATAACAATGAAGAGGTTGGGGTTGCATTCAGTCTATGAATAGTTTTTTTCTAACCTACTTACACCCAGTCAACATACAATTTCTGGAACAGCCTGAGTCTAGGATCCAAACATATCAAGCACCAGTAGGTCAATGAGGTATTTCAGACTCAAGTGATTGGTCAGCTTGGCATACCTCTACAACCCTGAGACACTGGCACCCTGCTCCTTTCCCAATATCACAATGAATAGCACGCATATAGTGAAGGGATAGGTTTTTTTTGCAGTACGCTGGACGTCTAAATATGACCACTCTAACCTTAAGGCAATATATATATCGCGTTCAAGCACGCTCTAACTAGCATTTATGCATAATCTGCCCATAGTACCAGTTCCAACATTCCTTTCTTGGTGGAAACCAACTCCCAATGCATGGTATACATGCCTGTCATCATATTCTTTGTAATACTTTACACGTTGGCCAAATTGGATCTCCAAATTCAAGAATGGACAGATCAGTATAAATGATAACAATTGATACCCCGTTTATGTTGTGATAAGCACTATAATCAACATATATCAAGTGCTGCAATATCGACTGGTTAATATGGAAGTTATAATTTCAGAATAGTCCCGAATGCAAACAATATTATGAATGGGGGCCGCCACATCTGGTCCCCCTCCATAAAAGACCTCTTTCACCGAATACATATATATATCTCCCTGCAAGAAGAAGTAGTAAATGACTGGAATTAAGTTCGTTAAAACATTGCCTCTTTGTTTTGTTGAAGTTGCAGACGTTGGACAGCCAGTTGGTGAGGTGGTTGACGGCGGATGACGCCCTGGAGGCGGCGGCCCGGCAGAGTCAGAGGTCAGCCCAACGGAGCGCCACGCCCGTGGAGAAGGTCGACCTGACCCAGATCCAGTACTGTAGCCTCTGCGACTATGAGTGCTTCCACAAGGAGGAATTGGTGGCTCACATGAAGATCCACCCGGGCGGCTATCCTATTCTTAGAGGTCTCCTGAACAACTTAGGTCTCCTGCCCAAGTTGTCCTGACAGCCTATATTGTCGTGAAGTCCCTGAAAAAATCTAATTTTCATAGATATAATTGATCTGTAAACAAAGCAAATGATTTAGATGATGTAAATATGGACATAGATAAGGAGGAAGACCAGAGGGACACTATCATTTAGCTGAAATGACAATCAGTGAAGCTAAGGACTCAGGTTGCTGTATACATCGATATAACTAAGGCGATTCTATTCATAGGAAATTATCAGTGATAACGGTATTTAGGAAGGTCTTATCATGAAAATAACATCATGGGTAAAACCCTTCTTGTCAGATAAAACCAATTAAAAAACGTTAAAATGTTGAATCTAGTCTGTAATTGTAGTTTTCCTCAAGGTTCTATAATGGGACATGTATTGTCTGATTTAAATGATGTCTGATTTTTTAAATGATAAAGCTGATTGTGCCATCTATAGTTTCCTAATCACGCTGATGATCTGGATCTGAAACCATACTAATACAGTAACCAATAGAGGCAAAAAAACTACTAGACCTAAATAGGAGAGCACCTCCAGATTTACAACTAAAACGTCTGATGTGTTTGATAAAAGAGACTGGATTTAACTTGGACAAACTTTGACAATGACCTAAAGTACTTCAAGATAAATTCTGAAATGTTAGGGAGTTAGATATACATGTATATACATTATGTTAGGTCCCTAGTATAATGAAATATACGTGTATAACCAGACGAGTAAATATAGTCTGGCGAGGAAACAATCACCAGACCCAGAGGATGTTATGGTTGGATTCATAATTGTATGTAAGGTACAGATACTTTTATTTCCCTAATTGACATCCTTGAAGCTGTTAAAACACTATGGTGTACAGAATATTTCATGGTTATATAGATTTATCTCACCCCTGTTATTTTTTTACCATAGACTTAACATTGGGAACTTGTATCTAACGCCCATGAGATATTTAAGAAAAATATCCAATTGGGGATTATGTCACAAACGTTAGCCCATTAGTTAATGTGAAGAATGAGATAAATTCAGAAAGCCATGAAAGTTTAGGGTCAGAGCTCGTATCCCATCCCGTTTGAATCACTACATAATTCACAATGCGAAGGGATACGAGCTCTGACCCTAAACATTCATGGGTTTCCTCTATAGTACGTGTATATATTACATGTAAACTTTTCTCTAGTAAACCATATTATTGTTATGCAGGGGTTTATGGAACTTTCACGATGCGTGTTAGATTTGTTATTCTAGTTAAGATAATCGCTGCTGCCTTATTTTGATTTTTTATTGGCGAAAAACCGTCATAGATTAGAATGCTTAGTATGATTTACGGGTTTCACGGTAAAGGAAAGGTGTAGGGATTTTACTACACGATCAAAGTTGTTGTCTATATTCCAGCCCTTTGATTCAAGAAACTTATATGCTTGGGGAATGAATCGCTTGATGTGTTCCTTTGGGGAAATATAGGTGTGTGTCTGAACTTTACTTGTACCTGTAGCAACGATGGTACATAAAAGTAGGCCTACCTCTTTTAGTGGCAGTAAGGTGCTAGGCTACAGAGGTGCTTATCCTACGAAGATGATCTTCAGTATAATAGAAACTCAAGATTATGAAGACATGACATTAACACCTCTATTGCAAGCTGATGCTACCTTGAAAGTAAAAGTAATAGAAACCTGCAGTTGGTCTCCGGGCTCGTCAGAAGATAATGATAGCAATGCCATACATGGGAATCCAAAAAAATGTGTTGAAATGATATATGTAGAAATGGAATATATTCTAGTGTTTATGTATGCAAATTACTATGCATCCACAATCTACACATTAACTATTTAAGGGGTACTACTATATTTATCAAACCTTATTTTTGGACTTCGGTGATGTCTTTTTATATGTGAAAAAATATATACCTTATTTCAAGGCTAATTCTCATCCCAGCATTTGTATTGCTGGAGATTCACAGCTAACATGGACGAGGGTTCGTTTAGTAATAGAAAGTAAATATGTGTTCTCAATTTAAGTATTAAATAATTCATTTTAAAGTCTCCATGGGCCTTTTGTAATAAGGTATCAGGTTTGAGCCAGTTCTTTTAAAGAGGACTTTAATTCAGTCACAGAATTCTAGTACTTTGCACAATTGAATCACAGAGCGATCATTTAAATCACCGATACAAAGTTTTAAAGAGAGTCTGATTTTTAATGATATTTGTTCCTGTATTTATGTTAGTGTTTACGGATGTTTGTGTCAGCGTCCATGTATTTACGATGTAATCTGTACATGTATGAAGTTATGTGGCAGCAATCCAATAAAGGTTGAAATACGAACACGGGATATTATGTGTATTTATCATCATTATCTAGGAGAATTCGCCTTTAAAAGTGCATACAATTATGAATCTGGACCAAACGATTCTGTAAAACATACGTTTCTACAAAACTGTGTAGATTGATATCATACAATTTCACCTGGCAGTCGCTATACTAATACTGGGTATTTAGGGGATACGCAGCACGCCAATGGAATTGAGTTTTACATTCAAATTCGAGGTCTACATAAGGAGAATATCAAATTAGATGAGAATGCTGGAAAAAGAGGACGGGTATACATGTGAGAGGCATGGGATATTGGGAATAGGAATATAGGGGAAATTATAGTTTAGAATTTCAAGCACACACTGAGACACAGACGTAGGTTGTCACCGCACATCACTCCTTGCATCGATCACTGAACTGTCCGCGGCACGAAGCGACATTTCCGGGTGTCGCCGCCTGGCGTGACTAAATTGAACTACGCATACCTCGTGGGTATGGAATTGAATGGTATCAGAAAACTCAATATAAAACCCTCAAGATGGAGTCGATTCACTACCCTCAATATTAAGAACTCTCTTATGACTCAGATGATCATTATATATGATAAAATACCATGTTATCTCCATCACCCCCGCCTCCACTTGCCTCTAGGTCGGGTAGCCACTTGCCTTCAGGTCGGGTTTTGCACATTTCAATATTCATTGTATACATAGATAGTCCCAGGCTGCTCCCCCCGAAAAGGTACATTCAACAAAGCATTTAAGGGAGCTAAAAGACCTGGAATCTACATAATCTAAACTCTGTAATGGGCCTCACCCCCTGCTCGCCCAGCAGGAGCCCTGGACCAAATAATAATAGTAATAACATTTTTGAGAATAGGGAAACAAACACCAGACTATCTTTAAAAAAGGTGATTAGAATTAAGAGGTCTAATACCGAAAAATTCAGAAAATCTCCACTCCTGATTGGTGCCAAAATATGGAATAATATTACTACCGAAACACAAAATCTACCGAGGGGCAGTACATTTAAAGCCAGAGTTAAGGAAGAGCTCATAAAAGTCGATTTACAAGACTTTATCTAGGTTAGTTAAGTAGATCATAATATCTTAATGATTAGCATGATGGTAACATAACAAATAGAGCGGGAAATTAAATATTGTAGTAGCATTGTAACTTGTTACTGTTTGTCAACCTGTTTGTCAACCTGTTTGTCTGTCTCAGGTATTTCTGTTTCTCCGTCTAGTGTCTTATGTGTTTATATATTATGTCCTATGTATTTTGTGGAGTGATGTGTCTTGTACTGTCACTTTTTTTGCCTTACTCCTATTGTTTTTTGTGTTTTTTCCTTCTTGATTATTATATGGAAGAACGCCCGAGTGGTGATTATGATATGTCCATTGTATTGATATATGTGATACTGAATTAAAAAAAAAAAACATAAAAAAAACAACAACCCGGGGGTCCTCGCTGCACCTTGGACCATCGGAAATCTTCCCAGGTAGTCGCAGGTGCCCCCCCCCCCCCCACCACACACATTCTGGGTATGATTTTACTGCAACTAAATAAACTAATTGAATAAAACAGGTAGGCCTACGTTCATGTACCATCGTTACTACATACACATATGACCATTCAGATACACATATTTGCTCAAAGGAACACATATGAAGATCCTTCTCCAAGCATAGGCATATGTATCTCTTTGAATTGATGAATTGGAATAGAGACAGGAACTTTGAGGGTATAGTCCTATATAATGTAACCAAAATCATAGGCCATGAACAAATCACTCACTTTCTTCATAAAAAATATCTATGAACGTGAGCAATTCAAAACATTTCTATCGTTTCCTTTTTTAGATAGAATCAAATCCCTTTATTTATACCGTCTCTGGCTCAGCGCAGTAGCTGGATTGAGATTCGAGTAGGAGTCAACAAGTTACTACACAAGGGTGTGGTACTCATGATCACTTTGACCTAACATTGCCAATATGTTTCCTTTCAGAGAATATGAACAAAATTGAGTTGTTTGAGAATGAATGTACCAATATTAATTACACGTGTGTTTATGTTACAGGATACGGGTGCGGTGTCGGGCGGTGAAATGGCGGCGCCGTGGCCGCGCCGCTTCCCCTTCACGTGCACCGTCTGCGGCCATAAGTCACCCGCGCAGAGCAAACTGGACAGTCACATGTTAAGTCACACAGGTGAGAAGCCCTTCTCCTGCCTCACCTGTGACCGCTCCTTTAACCGCAAGGACAACCTGAAGCGACACACGTTGAAGTGTCCGGCGCTGAAGGCGGTCGTGGGGCTGGTCGGGCAGGACCTGTATGGAGTTGGAGCACCTGGACAGTTGTAATGTGAGGGCATTACTGGGGTGGTCGGGTAAGACTTGCATAGAGTGCCCACCTCTGGGCCACTGTAATATGAAGGTAGTGGAGCTGGGAGGTGTTTTTAAAACTAAGAACGATAAAAGAATTGATCTTATCGTGGTCTTTGTTGCATTCTCGTTACCTAAAGTAATCCCTCTTTATAGAGGACAGTTTAACAAGACGATCAGTGAAAATATCCTTATTCTAATTTTTGAAAAGGTCACAAATGTTACCCTTTTTTAGGTCCGATTCTAGGTGGGTTTGATCCTTTGTAACAAAACATCTTCCACTAAGAAAGGAAAAAAAGTAAACAATATAAATTGCAAAAGATATCCAGGTAGTATGCAGACCACGTTTAAAAACGGACTGACATTCCGATCGTGGTCACTGTCGTTTGAGGTTAGCCCTAATCGTACTCTTTCAGCCAATATCGTTCTTAGTTTTAAAAACAGCCCCCTGGTCGTCTGGGCAGGCATGGAGTGCCTGCCCCTTGCCCACTAGAAGTTCAATAGCGATTACAGTTTCCCCTTTTCACTAAACTTGTTTTTATAGAGATAGTAAAGAAAAATGATCGAAATAATAGAGAAGAATTTGCCGCTGCTCGGAAAATCAACGACAACTAAAAAATTACACTAGAGCAAACTGATAAAGGGGTACAAATGCCTTAAACTGACTTTAGAATGAGAGAAACGAAGACGAAGGATCTTGCCACAGACAGGCCACAACCCCCCAATCTGGAGTTAATAATAATCACCACACCTGACCAGGGGCACCCATCAAGGATAGTGGTCTAAGCAGAAATGTACATAAGTCGCAGCACCCCAAAGGGTACACACAGTGGATAGATCACTTGCTCAGAAGTCGCAGAATCAATGTCACGTTTTCACCAAAGTAATATAACGGCAGAAGTGGGGCTGGTAAGGCAATGCTTGTGTATAGTGCCTAACCCAGGCCCACTGCAATATAGGGCGGTGGGGCTGGTCGGACATGCATGGTAGGACTTGCATGGTAGTCCCCAACCCGTTCCACTGTAGTATAAGGGCAGTAGTGGGGATTGTTTGACAGGGCTTGTTTGAAGTGCCTGCCTCAGGCTTAGGCTCCAGGACTTGTCCTGACAAAGGATATGGGACCTATTGAATAATTTAGGCTCTTACATGAAGATCCTTTTCTGTACGCCAACGAGACTCAAGGTCGATGTTGGTAAACTTTATTCAACACTTATTGACGACTTCTGGTTAGGTAAGACCGTCATAACGACCGAGGCTGTGGCTTGTTTAATAATCCAGGATATATCGTAGGGCTGGACGATAAGATCTTACTCAAGATGGAGGAGGGCTGGAACGATCCACGCCAAATATCGTTTCAGAAAAGAGATCTCAGGTGAACAGTAAAATCCCTCTTGGAAATTGTCCTATAGTGTGTTGCAGAAGTCTCCTAAGGATAAGTCCCTCGAACCTAAGCCTGGAGCCCCATAGACGTCGGACAATTTCTACGATATATCCTTGATTAATCAACTGGCCACATGTCCTAGGAAGTGCGGAATAAACCTACGATTATCCAGCTTCTCCAGAGCCTCTTTTCTTCCTTTAAATGATGCACATTCCTTTCTCCCCCCCCAGGACCAGCCATTTTGTTAATAAAAACCACTGAATACAATTAAAATCACAACTTATTATACTGTATTTTAAAAACAAACTAAATGGTGTCCTTGGTGTAGGAGCATTTTAGACGATTTAGGACAATATGGAGGACAAAGGAGAGTTGTACGGTACGTTTATACAACGATATTTCAAAGGCTGTATGAGATCGTGTCCTTCAAATCTCCTAGCTCTAAAACTAAATGGCTTATACAACGACATTGGCCCTAGGACGATCAAAGGACAATTTCTATGATTTATCCTGGATTATTAAACGGCCCACAGGATAGTATAAACAGTGACCCTGTACGAGGTTTCCTTGTACCCTTACTTTCGTATGCATAATTTATTCAACGTGCCCCTGGGTCACAATTTTAACGAGGTATTTACTTTTAACCAGGGATCTAATTTATCAAACGATATTAATAGTGAATCGTCCAAGTCCTTCTTTATCTTGAGTTAGATCTTATCATCCTGCCCTAGGGTTATCCTGGATTATTCAACGGGACCCAGATTCTTTAATCAGTCTCAAGACATTATTGTTCAAAGAAAAGAGTGATCTCATTCCTTCCCAACTTTACCTTCACACTACACATAGCTGATTGGTAAACTGAAAGGACTACGTCGTACAGCGATACGGCAGGAGTCTTGAGACAGAAGCTGATGACTGTCATCGTTCGCCATCAAGTTTGGAGTGCAGAGTAATTATAATTGTTCATTTTTACAATTCTTTATTAAAAATCCAGGTAGATAAATACACATTATACAGTCTATTTACGATGTGAGCATCCTTAAAATGTAAGGGACTCTGGTTTGGCAGCATGTTGAAGGCGGAGACACACCACTCTGTATCTCTGGCTTTAGAAACGATAAAATGTAACGTGGATGTTGATGACTTGACGATCTTTAAATACATGTACTAATTTCAGCAATAAAATCAATGTCAAGATGGATTCAGAAGTCCCTCGTTGTTTATTAAGCGTCCCATTGCCCATTGGCCATTTCTCTAAATCAAATCATTCAATGTTTTAAGTATTTCATAAATTTACGGGTACATATATACACATACATATGCATGGACGGACATGGAAGCGAGTGGGCGAGGGCACACCTCGGTCCGTACCGCTAACGCTAACACCCCTAGCCAATAGAAAACCAGCCTGGCACGCCACCCTGTCTCGGCTAGACCCGTAATGTGTCCATGACTTTAAATTACAATAAGGATACTGAAATTGAATAATGTAAAATGGCCTGTCAATGGTAGTAGTAATAATAAGAGAAATGTGTTATTAGGATGCTGTGATTCACTTTGTGAATAAACAAGGCACGAGAGAAATTTATGCCGTGTCCGTTGACACACATCCATGCTCTTCTAAACATTTGATTTAGAAGAACAACACAACGCACATTTACCCGTTCTATATTCATGTCAGTTACAGCTTTAACGTATATTTTTTGGCGGTGCAGTTCCTACCGAGGATCTCTGATTTACCTTAGTGTCCATTCGATATATTTGTGATTGTACATATCCCATAAAGGAAAAAGCTATTTCGATCTAGAATAATGCCTAATGGCAAAGTCTTTCAACGACTCATTGTAGCAAACCCCGTCGATATCGCGTTTATAGAAATTGAAAACGGTATTTAATTTTGATTTGTTGGAGAAAGCATTAGTGCATGATAACTATCAAGGTAAAAACTAGTGTGTACTAATTGTCGAAGTCATTATCTAAAAAGTCACCGCTTCTCGTTTCAGAATAGGTCGAGGGAGGCCGTTGTTATCCTTTTTTTCTTATCAATCAGTAGACCACGGTAGCTTTACAATCTCAAATATATCATTTACAGAAGAACGGCCTTTGTGCTTGGATAATCATACGGGTTCGTACGTCCTCAGAGCCTTCTCGTGTTGAGTCGTTCTGAGGTCGATCATATCTCACTGAGTGTTTCTGAACGACTCACGTTCCCATCTCAGCCTTTCTCACCCCTGACTGTATATCACGCTCCGCCTGGCCCGGCGATTCCCGACCCTTTGAAGTGGCCGCCACGGGTCGCCTCCCCCAGGTCTCAGTGCGCACTGTCCCAGGCCGGTGACCACGGTCCGGCGACTTCAAACCGGGCTGGGAGTGGAAGGTGTGATGGGACGTGGTGGCGCCGGGCAGAGGCGCGAGGTGCACGGGGCAGGTGCGAGGCCAGGTGTGAACGGGCCACCTCTGATGTCTTACCTGTAGGAGGCGGTCAAAGGGGGTGTTGAGGACCTCCGAGGGGACGTGCGAAACCCGGACCCTCACACCTCCAGCCGGCCTGGGGTATATAGGGGGCGGGGGACTCGAGGAAAGGCATCACAACTCCTCAAGGCTCTGCCCTGTGCACTTCGGCTCCTGAACTTCTGCGTTACCGCTCTAATACTACGTGACGTCTCCACTACTTCTCCGTACCTCTCCACAACGTTCACACGGCACTCCACACGACCAGACCATGTTTCGTACGCTCTGCCTTCTCCTGCTGGTGACCTTGACTTCGGGCGTCCCGCTGACCCGATATGCTGAACGGGGAGACGCCTGGTGGGGCTCGGCGCTGTCCGACGAGGCGACGGGATATGACGTTGCTGACGGCACGGCCGGACATGAGGCTGTGGGCATGTGCAAGGCCACCTGTATCCAGGAAGTAAGTATACTTCACCTGTATCTAGCTTCATATGTATCCAGTATGTACTGTGTAGACCCGTGTAGACCCGTTTTCAATATTTACTGTTTCTTTAAGTGCACCATTCCAATGGCCTTTAATATGAACTCCGATATATTGCGTTTTGTGGAGCAGCACTATGCGTCATTAGAATTTCAACTTCATGTATTAATAATGGTTTCTGTTTTTACAGTTGCTGAACTGGCCGCCTTCTGATGATCTGTGCTTGGCAAACAGAGAGTGTGTTATGGTAAGTTATCACCGCGCACAATTCGTAATATATAAAGACATGGTTTTGAGTAAAAGTGATTCGCACATGCGTATAGAAAAATGTTACATTACTATAGCTTGGCCCATTCCATCCCAGCGGTTCCTGTGTATCGTGGATGTCAAATGATTATCAATGTATGCTATATGTAGTTTTTACTTAGTTGGTAATACGTTTTGTTTTGTTCTTCAGTGCTGGCAGATGTGTGAGCTGCTTCATCAATCAGAGGAGAAGTACCGTCAGAAATGTGTCGACGCCGACTGTGTAAGTATCACATTGTTCACTGCATTACTATATACCCATGCCGTATATACTGTAAATACGCACCGTTTTGGCACATAACGTACGGACCACCTAGCCATACACATTTATTAAAATTTTGGTTGTTAAGAAAAATGAAATTGTTTTTTTTTTTTAATTTTGGGTATATAGTAAATATATAACGTCCAACCATGCTTGTACAAGTCACTGAACTCGATGCTAATTTACCGTTTGTACAGAACTCGGCGTAAACGCCTCGGTCCGTACAAACGGTAAATTAGGATCTCGTTCTGTGACTCGTACAGCATGGTCAGGACGTTCTATATAATTACTGATCGCCTTAAAGTCAGTGCATCAATAATTGACGTACATATTTTCAGTATACAATAAAAATTTATGTCACTGATTTTGTTTCCTTGCCATTGCAGAATACTGGTTGCTCCTTTGCATGTGACTTCGACTTTGCTGGAGCTAAGACAGGTAAGGACGATTTGCAATTTAAATCAACTAGCCTCAGTAGATCATTACATAGATTAGTCCATATGATAGTCGGATTGTCGGTTCCGTGGAATCTTGTACCACCTTGGTACCTTTCAAAATACATTATTAATAATGTAGCTGGTCGATTGATACATCTAATCTAATTTTTCTTGTTGATTGACAGGTGTGGTTGACAGCTCTTGGGAGTTCCCCTCGGAGCCCGTTACGGTGGAGAAGTCGGACAAGGCGCTGTCCATGTCGTGGCCCCTCCCCGCCCGCCAGCAGGACACGCCCACCTACGCGGGGGCCGTGCTGCCCGTCTTCCTCGTCTACACGCTGCTTTTCCGCGACGACAACCACCCCTACTGGAGCAAGGCCACCTCCGTGAGTTCTGACACTTACTACACCGTATGTTCTGACCGAAAAAAGCAAGCTATTTAATACCCATTATTCGGTAGTGTATGTGTATTTGAATTATTTTTATTTTTATGAACACTAGAAATTCTAATATCCCTGTGTAAATATAGTTTACTATTTGGCGTAATCATAGTTTTAATGAATCTACATGGTACAATCCTACACCCCTTCGATGCGCATCTCATCTGTCTATGGTCCGTATCATTACTGACCTGGTTGCTTTTTCAGACTGTGGACTTGGAGACTGAAGTGACCGGTGAACACAAGTCTTTCTCCGACCTGCGTTTCCTGCTTCTCGCCTCCTCCACCAGGGGGACAGTGTGCCTGACTCACCCGCCCTACCCGGGCGTCAAACCCGACACCACTGACGTCACTCCCGCCAAGGTCACACCCGCCAAGGTCGTCCCGGTCACCCAGCGACGTGTTACCGTCACGGGTGAGTAGATCTACTTTTTATAATAATTATAAATCATAAATTATAAAATATGTATCAATAACACGAATTATGTTGAGCATGAAATTCCCCCTTTTAGGATGCCGTATTAATGTCATGTGTTTCTCCTAACAGTCCCCCCGTTCCCAGGCGCGCCGACACCTGCCGAGCCTATCGTACCACGCTGGGACCCGACCATCTTCACAGACAACTCACCTGACCAGAACCAGCGCAAAACGGGCTCCGCCCTCTTCCCTTCCGCTGACGTAAGTATTAAAAACAACATGACACCTACCATACATTGAGCAACACAACTAGATAATTATCGTACGCAATTAAAAAGGGTACATGACGATTATTGGTGCTATACCAGTTCCGTAACGGTAGAATACATTGTGCCATAGTGATAACTGCCCTGCATTACATACCCACAGTTGCATGTATGCTTACCCTGTCGTTGTGTTTGTGCAGGACGTGGCGGGGCGCCTGACGAGTCTGACCGTCTACGTGGAGGTGAACCCCGACAACGGCGAGCTGCTCGCCGTCCTCACCTGGCACCAGGAGCTCCTCAAACCACTTCCACTTCTCTACTTTGTCACCTGGGGGCGCCACTCGTGTAACGTCAACCCCGCCGCCCCCTACTGCCCTCTGGTGGACGAGGAGATAACTGCCGAGGTGGACGCCCGTGAGGGGGAGGTAAGTTCATATCAATATTTATTACGTATATGTGTAAATTCTTCCTGTCTAGGTAGATTTTGTCTTTTGCACGACTCATCCTTCAGAATTTGAAATTTATACCAGTAATAAGCTCTACATATCCAATATTATACCACTTATAACCTACAACTCGCAGTTAGGGGCAATTCTAACTGAGCCGTCTCTGATTTTTGGTATTGTGATCAGTTAGCAATAATACTCAACACAAATCGATATACATTTGGTTTGGTGTTTACCTTTGTACAATGTCCGTGATATCAATTTTCATGTAAACTTCTGAATAACCTGTGTGAATGTGTTGTTACAGGAGATGAAGATGGTGCTGTCTCAGATGACGTACAACTCGCGCTACCGTCTCGATGTGGCGTTAGAGGGAGACAGTCCGCAACAGGTGTTCTTCTACACGCCCGTGTGTGGCAGCCCTGAGCACGGCTTTACCGTGTGTCCCGAGAACCGGAGGGTAAAGACAACACCCACCACTACTACCACCACCAGTACCACCCCCAGCACCACCACCACGCCCACAACCCCCTCTCCAACCCCAGACAGCGTCGACAAGCCTGTCCAGTACAGCTACGACGTGAATGGTGAATATACATATATTTCTATAAAGTATGATTATTCCTAATGCTCGTCGTAATGCTGGTTGTATTCTATATTGCGTTTTCCAATACCTCATATTCTGGCCGTAATTTTTACATTGTTGTACATACGGTATCTTTAATACGTGTCTTATTTTCATCATTATACTAACTATCGCGTTGTTTTTACAGAGACGCCCTCAGACTGGAGTAACGAGCTGACACTGGTAGTTCTCTCGGCCGCCGTGAGTGCCGCCACCTTGCTGATTGTGCTCGTCGGTATGTGCGTCTACCGGAAGGTCTGTCACCGCCCCGATCCCAACGAGGAGATGCTCAAAGGTAAGTCATCAATATATTCTACATATTGAGATGAAACATTGTCTCATACGGGATCAAACTGGGATTAAACTGGAGCTAATAAGGCAATGATGGAGCATCGCGAAAACACACCATGAGAAAATATGATATACATGTTCTTGTGGAACAACCATGACAGTAAATACATAGAATTTTAGCGATCCCGATTGACATATTGATTTTAAATATTAATATTAATATCCATATCCTTGTTTATGTTACAGTCATGCAGAGTTACGCCAGTCTTCCGCTGCTCAACTCCACTCTGTCTCAGGCCGGGTCTGCCGCCAACCTGCACCGCATCCACCAACAGGCGCTGCTCCAGTCTAGCCTCCTGCAGTATCCCGCTGGACACGCCTCCCTGCTACAAAGCCCCGCCTCCATGTACTGCTCCGCTGACGGCCTCAATCACTCCACTCTCGTCAGCTCCGCCCCCGGCTTCCCACAGACCACCGTCCTGCCACCACTCCCACCGCTACGCAACATCCACCTGGGCGTGTCCTCCTACCAGCAGACCACGCCCAGCGAGCCTGACCACGCCCCCGCGCCAGCGTCGACTCCGCGGATGGGGACGCGCATGAACGTGACGGAGAACCCGCTGTGCGCGCTGCCGGAGGACTGCGGGCTGCTCGCACAGGGGGCGCTGCACAACCCGGCGCTCGCCGCCCTGGTGGCCGCCCAGGGAAGTGAGTACCGGAGCCGCTCTATGGAGAGTCTGAACCGCGTGTCGGCTGAGCTGGGTCTGCCCCGCGTCACGCGCAAAGCCACGTCCACCGCCGACCTTGTGCTGCACGGCTGGGAACAGAGCCCGAGTATCGCCAACAGTTAGCTCTGTGTCAGTGAACATCGCTGACTTATAGCACTGCTATCAAGAGTCACATCATTTATCATTTGTAATATAGTTCTATTTATTTTTTGATAATATCGTTATTCTCTGGTCACGTTGGTCCTACTATTACCACGCACTGAACTCCGTTCATTTGTACTGTGTTATGTTATTTTGATGCAATCTTGTCATCTATGTAATTCTTGGACATGTACGCTTACTTTGGTGTTCAAATAAACATTTTGTCCTTTCAACCCGTGCATTTCTTTGTTTGTTAGACTGATCACATCAAATAGTAACGTCCATCTTCGCTTAGTGTAGTATTTATAACACAAGACACTCAGACAAGCCAAATGTAGTTTTCAAACGCCAAATTTCGGAATCAGGTAGAACGCATATAGTTCACCGCCGACCTTATGATATTTGATTAAGGGTCTGAAGATGACACGAATTCTGCCATACTTATATTTTTCAATTTGAATAGTATATTGTATATACATACAAAAGCCAACCGTAACCCTATTCACCAATAAAATGACTGCAATTAAGTTTTTCGGGTGCCCACAATTCTGCTTTTTCTAATCGTAGTGTATCAGGAATCATGATGCATTAGCGTTGGTCGGTACAAGTCCTAACGCCTGCAGTCCCGGCGGTTGGTCATCCTGGAGTTTTGCCTCCGGACTTCCCTCGGCTTCGCCTCGGGAAATCACTATGCCAAACTCCAGTCATGGCATACGGTGACCAAGATTAAAACTCATCTAGTTTTACCTCCTCGATTTTGGAATATTATCGTAAAACCGGATGAGTTTTAATCTTGGCTCCCGTATGCCACGACTGGAGTTTGGCGTAGTGATATCACGAGGCGGAGCCGAGTGGTATCCGGAACCAAATTCCAGGAGTGGCATATGGGAGCCAAGATTAAAACGAATCAGGTTTTGATTTTATCCTACCCCTCTCTACAATAATTTAATATTAAAACCATGAATGAAAATCATCAAAATTCTGTATGCCCCTAGTGGCATACAAACGTCCGTATGCCAGTCAGCGTGGCATACGGAATCTCAATGTTAAGCCTATGGGATTTTATATTAGGGGTGGGATAATACGTGATAACAATTCTGTATGCCACTAGTGGCATATTAAACTCCGTATGCCAGTCAGCGTGGCATACGTAAACTCAATGTTAAGCCTATGGGATTTGATATTAGGGGTAGGATAAAGTAAAATGCTTCACTTATATACCTGCCGGGCCATATGGTATCATATGCACACTTATATAGGCCAGGACACTGCAATGGGACTACTGAGGTGTGAAAAGTGGAAGGAACCATGTTCTGCCATAAAAAGCCTTAAGTGGGATTCACACGATGGGATTCATGTACCTCACAGGGTGTTTTTCTGACACAAATCCTGCTGAGATTCTGTACTCGAACACCATTTTATCGTCTAAATTATAGGGTTTCATTTCCTTGAGACATTTTTTACCCCCTGTAAGACATTTCCCCCTAAAAAGGAACAAAATCGCATGAGATTTTGAGCCCTGTTAGGTACATGAATCCCATCGTGTGAATCCCACTTTAGTTCACCATCACCCTCTCTAGCGTAAGTCACCGGGTCGTCAACCATGACACTGCACTGACCAATGTAAGCCACCGTACTTCACCACTCTTGTCCATGGACTTGTCCACAGTGTCCCGGGCTCATACTTAAAGTGCTGTATACTGTATAAGGCCATGAAAATGTTATAAAAATTCCAATTCAGTGTACGCCGCCGGGACTGCCAGGATGCTGGTGTATACCTAACATTAATCTGCTAACTGCGTACCATGGCAGATGTTCTTATATACTTGGAACAAATATGGGTGGCTCTAACAATCCACATAGGGTCTCATTATCACAACTATTGTCCCACTCAGGCCAGTAATGGTGTTCCTCGTAATGGGTGAAATATATATATTTGGCTTTGAATTAGCCGGTTGCCTGGGGAGCCGGGATCTACTGTATGCTGTGATGTACTATCCTCTCAAAATCCCGGATTATAATACATATATGTAAAGCGTCGAATATTTCGGAGGAAAACACCCGGAACAACCTCTCCCCTACTGTTAGATCAACACTACCAAACCAAAGAATCAAAACCAATAGTACTAGTAAGTATGTGAAATAATTTATTTTGTAATGTCCTCTAAGGGCCGACTGTTGACTATATTGTAGTATTTTTTATTCACCATAATGTTAGAGATCAAACATCCATTATCTGTTTGTCCAGGTAACATTTGCTTGCTCGCTGTGGGATTTAGTTCTCTATTGTATTCGCTATGTCATCTATATATTTATTACTTATTAACTCTGTAATTTTACAGCCAATATTATGCACAACTATATATATACATGTACAATGTATTCGAAACCGCTAACTGATAAAAGAAAGGTCACCAACGTCTAGATCAACCTGAAAAATGACTCCAGTTTGATGTACCTGCCTCAACGTAGTTGTATTGTTACAACGATGGTTCTCCGGCACCGATGAAAACCAGCCATCGGGATGACGATTGGTTTTATTGGATGTATCCACCTACTGTCACATGACGAATGATATGTAACCAAAAATATAGAACCAATAAAACTGTATAAAACAAAGTCCAGATATTTTTAGTTTAGTAACCTAAAACGTTGGAAATGATAGAATATGTGGATTATTTTGTTATTGTAAAGACCATAATGACGGAATAATTTTATAATGAATTGTAATAAAACTATCTATATGCAAACTGCCCCGTCGCCAATTATTTGTCCATAGCTCAGCAGTTATGCAGCATTTAAGAAACATGGGACAACGCATTGGCCACGGACAGGTGAGCTTGTTTTTTTACCTTCTTCATACAGCTCTCATGTATGACAGGCGCCGGAGCCGTCCTTGTCTAGATGCATCCACATGATATGTAATGCAGTGCCAACGAGATGCGCAGTGCATGCGAAAGCGGATTGAGTCGGTGACCAAGACAACCATCTGAATATAAGAATATGTTAAATGTTGGCTTATTTCTCTAATAAAACAAAGGTCAAAGAGAAGGAAAAAAACGGGAGTCGTTATGACGCATGTTCTGCTCAGTACTGAGGACCAGCGATCAATTATTTCTGGAGCAGTGCTTACTGTGTAAACAATCGCCGACTTATGACGACTATGTAGAAATCCCATTAGAAGCTGTCCCACTGGAGAGAACGGTCGCCAGGGATCAAAAGGCAGGGATCAAAAGGCAGGGCACTCGAGAGAACAATACTTGGTGAGAATGGAATTTGTATAATTTTCATTTTATCAATTCATTGATATCATTAGTATTTTGTGTAATGCGTTTTATTTCACCTATTGGACGTTGTGAGTAACATAGATTCAGAAAATAGTACACGTGATCAACCAGGTAACACCAAGTCACTTCCAATATCATATGAGTTATTTAAAGATTGATTCGACATAAGTGCTGATTTTCGTTATATTACGGTACACGAATTTTCAATGGGCTGTATCTTTGCAGTAGCATATATGTGGATTAAACTAATTAAGCACGGTCTTGCACAGTCTGCTTTGTAGAAACGCTAATGTATGATTCGCTTTTTTAGGTTTCTTACACGAACATTATTAAACATCTTGGCCATTTTCAATTTTAACCAGTGGAACTCTTATATTAGGCATGGGAATATCGATCCTGTACAATTAGACATGAATTTCTTAAGGTTGAAAGTTTCGTCTTTGCTAAACTAGTAACAACCACAGTCAAACCCGGCGTCACAGTAGAATAGGAATAGGACGACAAAAGTGAAACTTTGCAATATGTAAAAATGAATAGCTGACAGTGGAACATGTAAATGATGCTATTTTCAATAATTTTTGCATTCCATTTCAGACTCAGTGGTACTTCATACTGTTTTCCAGTTTCTCAACATGGTTAAAACAACGTTGGCACCATTACATCCCTTTGAAACAGGGAATGTTGAGAGATCGCTAGGCAACATCACAATGACAGAAGTATGTAACACTAACATAGATTTTATTCATTTCTGTCCAGATTCCGATTACTGTTATTCACAAGTATTAAGAGAAACGTGGTTACTGAGCCCGAAGGGATGGCCGTTCGAGGACTTTTTATACCATAAATACGTCCCGACGCCGCAGGCGAAAGGACGTATTCATGGTATAAAAAGACGGAGAATGGCATCCCTTCTGGATCAGTCACTATGTTTTCTTATTATTACATAACTAAATATAAAAAAATCCGCCTTTTATGTACTTATTAAATGAACCATTTAACCCAATGGTCACAGTGCACCCGAATATTTACTACGGGTGCAGTGCGCCCGAACATTATTTATACTGTACTCCTAGCAGCGGGTAGTATTTCATAGACATTCGGCCATAGGTATGTAATAATAAGTATTACTATGTACCTGCGTACAAACAACTATGAAATACTACCCGCTGCTACGGGAGTAGTATAAATGATGTTCGTACCTGCTGTCTCCAACGTTTAGCTCACTAATGAAATTTATTGTGACGTCCACGAGAGCAGTGCCAGTGTAAAAAAACCCAAAATGGTGGCACCATTTCTACGGTTCAGTGCAAATGTAAGTCTAGTCATAAATACAAATCACGCAAATCCTACAATATCACATATGAACAGGTTAAATAGCATAATCGAAGGTGTACACATATAGGTGAATGCAGAACGTAATAGTTAGACGAGGCACTCACCGAGCAACACGGACACTGACAGCTTCATACTGTAGAATCTAGTGTTCGCAGCCGCCACTGATTCCTGACTCAAAGATGTTTTACAAACTCCCCATTATGAATAAGAATGTGTAATGACTAGGATTTGAGGTCTCTAACATGATAACATTTGAATAGCTTAAATTAATATGCAAAATCCATCGATGACAACAAGTTTACTCAGGCTCCCACATTGCTAAGTTAATGTTACTGGCTGAATATGTTTGATATAAACATATAAAAGACGAAAGTAATCATGAATTCACCTGTTGATCCTCCATTCTGATGTTGCTAAATGCATCAACAAACCTATGTTGCTACGGATACGTGTAAATGGGTCACAATTCTAACAGCGGTGGCTTCTATGGGCAAATCGTGAACTAAAGGCGATGTGGTCATGAAACACTACTGAATCAGCAAAACAAGTACACTTGATTATATAAGTATTATATTAAAGGCATATCTGACAATTTACCTTGGACTTTGAATATGTTGACCTAAGAGCTTTATAAAACACATGGCTGATTTAGTTTTCATGAATTTTGCTGTATTTTTTCTTTGATAAAACAATCTTGTAAATATCTGAGAAATGATGCCTCAAGGCGTCATGCGTCTTGAGTACGGTGATACCTTGAGGCATCATGCATCCTTACAGGGATAAGACATGATATACAAGTCTTATCTGTACCAATTATTGCTATAGTAGTATTATAATCAATCACAGTGCAACCTATCATGGAGTGCAGGTATACATCCTACCTTTTGTTCACCTGCATATATATGTAGTCAGTCATTGAAACAAAAAGATATAGGTCCACCTAAAGTTGCTTCAGTTCACATCAAATAGATCTTTTCATTGGGCACAACCCTGGTGAGATGCAGTGTAGTCAGGAGTCAGTTATGAAGGTTTCCCAAACCTCCAAATAATAACACTAATAAGCTTGAATATATCTTCTTTGTCTCACTGGATTCTCATTAGAGTTGCACCCTTGTATTGCTCACTTGTTGGTAATTGTCAAGCTTGAATTTGGTAATTGTCATGTCATGCCAGGCATGCCGACCAATGAGTACACTTGCATAGACCAAATCCATAGTGCACATGTTTTTTATGTAAACCTCTTCCTTTGGTAAGCCCTCCATTTGTTATCGACCCAGGCTGAATGATGCCTTGAGGCATCATCCTGTACAGGCCGATGCATTTCTCCAAGATATAAAGAAATGTTTTAAGGCACGATTCCTGGAGGACACGCTATTGAGACGCTAGGCGCTACCATGGCTGGTCCATGAACAAGTACCCCAAACAAGATATGTAAGATCACCGTCTTAGAGATGACAGTGGAGGTTGACTCTCAGGCTGCGGGCCCCGTGTCTGGAGGCTCCCGCGCCCGGAAGATAGGCCCCCTGGAGTACAAGAATAACATTCTAAAGTTTTGGCCCCGACCTACGTCGTCCCCCGGTAAGGCAACGGCAGAACAACACCAATATATTTGGCTAGGAGGCTAGGAACACGGAGTGCAAAACTACTTAGCCGCTCGTGCACCGATACCATCAAACATGAACTGCACCAGATGGGATGCTGCACTACCGGGCTATCACGATCGCATCATGTGCGATTTCCTCCGTTACGGGTGGCTGTCCTCTTATTCTGCCACTCAGTTGCCCATGTCAACTACTGCGAATCACGCATCTGCACGTGCATACCCGGAGGCGGTAGACAAGTTCACGAATAAGCAAAGAGCTCATTATGGGCACAATGCTTGGGCCCTTCGAGACCCCACCTTTTTCTCCATGGACACAAATCTCCCCCCTGTTGACATGACCAAAGCCCGGTGAGCACACCCAGCGCCGAGTAATAATGGACCTGAGC
This sequence comes from Alentia gelatinosa, assembly GCA_950022655.1. NCBI lineage: Eukaryota > Metazoa > Annelida > Polychaeta > Phyllodocida > Polynoidae > Alentia > Alentia gelatinosa. The sequence continues at coordinate 55,793,476 of OX465583.1, read as the reverse complement.
TTTCCGCCGGCAGAGAGTGTTAATGATGGGATTGGAAAGAATACTCAGTTACTCGCTCCCAACGATCGGGGACCTGGTTGGCCGAGTGGAAGCTGCAGGGCCGGGTGCCCTAATGTGGGGAGCCGATCTGCGCCGAGCGTATCGGCAGACAAAGACTGAGAGTTCCGTCGTGGACCAGGACGCGGTGTAGTGTCCAAAGTCGTATGTCACTAAATTTTTAAAATTTTGATCACTTAATGAACCACCTAGGAACTTGACTAGATTTAAGTTAATTTGTATATTGATTGTAACTGATTTCCATTAGTGAAAATCAGTGTGTGAGCCTCATAAAGGTCAAATTCCAGATTGTCTATGAAAGTAAATACTAGAAGTGTTCATATTTTGTACCATGATGTATATATATTTTTTTATGTGAGTTTAGTTTAGTCTATATTGCATGGTTTACAGCCCGCATAATCAATTGTACAACGAAGCGAAATGACAGCTGGTCTGGACAGAAAACAGGCATTCATTTGCCTTGTCCTTATACAGGATAAATAAAACGATTTAAAAAAAAGAAGATAGATCCGCTCGACTATCCTATGTTGGGCCTACAGCACAAAGGAATATACATCGATGTGTGCCCATCATTCGGCTGTAGGTTCTCCGGCGGGGCACAACAACGCGTGTCAAATGCCCTTTGCTGGTTAATGGCAGATGATCACAGCACCACCATGCTGGTGTATGTCAATGATTTTATAAGCGTACACTCAGATTTTCGCTTGGTCACGCAGGCTTTTGCCGGTTTCGAGCAGGTCTGCGATGAACTGGGCGCCGAACTGGCCGATGAAAACCCCATGTTCCCTTGTACCGACATAACATGGCTTGGCTTTACAATCAATACTATTTCAATGGAGCTAATGGTGCTTAGGGATAAACTGGGCGCGATCACTATGGGAAACTCGTATGAAGGCAAATAAGAAGCAACTGTAATCCCTTTGCGGGAGGCTGACACACGTCGGACAGTGGATACCATCAACGGCATGTCGAGGATACTACACACCATGCGCAGAGGGCAAACCGTGGATCACGTCCTCATAGATAAAGAGTGTGTCGGCGGGACATTCGCTGGTTTGCAGACTACGCCCTGGTCACGAATGGGAAAAAAATAATCACGAAGGAACGACCAGTTATCACCATGGAGGGTGATGCATCCCATTCAGGCGTGGGCGCATTCTGTCTTCGGGATAGGTCCTACTATAGGCTCCCTCTCAGCCAAGAGTTCCATCAACATTACCACATCAGCCAGATCGAGGCCATGAACTGTGTCCTCGCTGTCAAGAGCCTCCTCCCTGAGTGTTCAAGGGGCCATGTCATTCAGATAACACGGCCGCTGTGTTTGCAATAAATACAGGGAAAACACGTGAAATGGTCCTAGCCGCGTGCACTAGAGAAATTGCTCTCCCGGAGGCCGTGGCGGACATTGAGGTGCACGTCTGCCATAAGCCGGGGGCTACGCTGAGGTACTCATGAGAACATCACCCGCAAGCCACAGCTTACCTTACCTTCATCGAGGTGCATGGTTACTCATGTGTTGCCCCATCCCGACACTGCTGGCAATTTATGTACAATTTTTGGCTAACTCCTTAAAGAGAGCTTCCATCAAGAACTACCTCTTCGGGCCCCACTGCGACTCCTGCGAGAGCACTCCTCCTCATCAGGTCAAATCTCCTAACTGTGGGGCACGTGTGGCGGGCCCATACCCTGAGCCGGGGGGATGACACTCCTTTAGCGACTGGCCTCAACACGACAAAGACGACAAAGGCCGCGGCAGCTTTCAGCCTGCCCGTCGAGAAGTCGGGCTGGCCATACTGCCTGGTTGAGGCCTGGAACGATTACGTGGCGCTCTACCCAGCGCGCCCCCATGACCCAGCATTCATGGATCCGAACTCCCGGTGCTCCGGGCAGCGCTTAAGGCTACTGGTTATACGGAACAAGCTATACCTTCACCCTACACAGCCTACGGTGGTCAGGCGCCCTACAGGCCGCAGCATGCAGTGTAGCGGATGCCGGAATCATGGCGCATGCCACCTGGAGCAGCGTCTAGGGGTTACGCCCCTACGTCCCTCGACGCATCGCTCACGCGACAGCCTCCACCCTCGCTTCTTCTTCGGCTGTTTAATGGACTCACTCATCAAAGACTCTCAAAGGGCCACAAACCCTTCTTATCTTGTTTTATAACATGTCAGATTTGATCAATAATCGATTTCATTACATGTTTTACTGCCAATCACAATTATTATTAGTAATTACACTCATCATAATAAATGATTCGTTAATCACATGTAATTTACCACTGTCAGTTTACTACATGTTCTTATCAACAAATAATTCATCTTGATAAATGTGTTTATTGGCACTCCGTTTTCTGTCGTAATTGATAAAGAGAATTCATTAAAACAAAACGACCCGCAACAGAAAATACAGAGAAACACCTCTGTTATTTGGTGAAAAGGTTTGGACTAAGCTATGAGTAGAAACACAAAATTTCCTTAGGGGGAAGTACTTTCAAGGACAGAATAAAAGAAGAACTAATGCGAATTGATTTACAGGACACTATCTAGAATAGAATGATCCTAAAATCTTTTAATGGTCAAAGTTGAGATTTGTTGAGCAGGTACTAGGTATGTGCACAATGTTAGGGGACGTGGCAATTTCCATCTGAACCCATATGTGATCGTGTGATATGACACCTCCATCTTTGTTATTTTCATTGGTTTTACCTAACACTGTTAAAGATTATAGTATATGTATATTCTCACATACATCCCCATATATAGTATATTCTGACAAAAGTAAAGAAGCCATTTTCCGGCATAAATCCAAGATGGCTGCCTTATGCGCGGCAGTTAGGAAAATCTTTGGTAAAAGCCCTTGAGCACCCCAACATGATCCAACAACAAACGCTTTTCTTGCAATTTGTTCTAGGTGAAACTTTAGTTTGACTGGACTAATTGTCTATAGACTGAGTTAGAATTAGAGTTCTATTGTGAAGCCTAACACAATGTTTGCCGGGAAGGAGCCGGAACTTTGTCGTACTAGATTAAGTTGTGATCACTGATAGGTCAATTTATTTGTGACGTTATCTGATCTCTTTATATACTTTTTATGCTACACCCCATCTAATACAGTCACTCAATGTTAAGCCTATGGCATTCTTTATTAGGGGTAGTATACATCATAGTACAGATCTACACTCTTTGGTAGTACATAAATGATAGGGTAAAATACGAAATTTCATTGGGATGCTAGGTTATTGGGCTGCCAATATTACCTGGCTGACTCCATACTAGCTACCGCCATACTAACTCACATTTATTTTAATGGTGCTATTCTCTTATTAAATATTTACATTAAAAAAAAATTTGGAGAGCAATTGCTCAAATCACGATATTAGCTGATAGAAACTATCAACAGAGTCATTCTATATACCAGTGATGCCAATAGCACTGCTCGAATTATGATAGAGTAAATCCCACTGCATATTTCAGCTGCAAAATGATAACCACTTTCTCTTTAAAGGGCCACCACTACATAAACTCTGTCATGGAAGAAACCACGACCGAGTTCACAGGTAGAGGTTCCAGGTTCGACGACCTCACCTTGGCAGAGATTATCTGCGCATGCGCGATCATCGTCCTGGGCATAACTGGAAACACCTTCTCTGCGGCGGTCATGAGGGCAGGGAGCTTCCGGTCCACGAGCTTTGGCGTCTTCATATTAATGCTGGCTGTAGCCGACACGCTCTACTTGATTGTGAATCCCATCTCCCGTCGTATGGTGGGCATCCTTTCAGGGATACAGGTCACCCAGTTATCGCCCATCCTTTGCAAGTTACTCAGCTTCGCTATGGTGTGTGCGCCTGCGTTAAGCTCCTGGCTACTATGTGGATTATCCATGGAGAGGGCCACAGCAGTGACTCTCCCCCATAAGGCCAGGGTTTGGTTCTCTACAAGGAGAGCCTGGATAACTGTGGCTTCTATGTCATTAATTATTTGTGGATTATCAATAACAACTTTGTTCATCTTCTCACTTACCCCATACTTTGGTTCTGTTATCTGTTACTATATCGACCCCATGTTGGGCTTCATTTATGATATGACGAATTTAATTATCCTGAGCTTCATACCATCGGTTATCATTGTAGTCTGTAATATCATCTTACTTACAAAATCTATAGTTAGTTATAAATTCCGTAAATCATCTGGCGCGACACATTCTAAGGACAAAATAGTCAGACTGACGATTATGGTATTTGTAAACAGTATCATATTTCTTGTCACAACACTCCCGATAAAGATTTTCCTGGGCTATAGCACGCTATCAGGGGATTATTCGGAGAACTCGGTACACCGCTGGCTTTCTATCCTCCAGTTGACCAACCATGGGGTTAACGGATATCTGTACTGCCTGAGTGGGCCCTTGTTTCGGGCAGAGCTTTTGAAGATGATTCAATGTAAGAAATGCAGAGGTAGACATTCAGATACTAATAATAGTACTCCACAAATAATTGGGACTTTATCTATTGAAATGCCTATATAGGTCAATAATAAGGGTCGATATACCTTTTCTATGTTTTCTCGATGACTCTGAGTGAGGTATAGTGTCAGAACTGCTGACATTTCTTTTTTTAATGTCACTGTTATAGCATGAGAGGTGCTGTTTTTGTACTTTGTTTGGTACATATATGATTAAGTGTGTATGGTTATTGTGTTAACAATACTGCCTACTGCCTACTGCTCGACTGCCTACCACATAAGTTACGGCTAACGGTCATAATATAAATAGGTTAACAATGACAACAAACAAGTGAATTGGTTTTGCGGAAAAATACACATATACCAGACTTTATTAGGTAAGAATTAAAAAAATTTCACACAGTGAAAAACGTTTGTCTCAGTCAATGTCTGGAGCGCAACTGGCGCAACCGTCTTTGGAATTGATGACAAGGTAACCAAATGTTGGTAGTAACAAGGGTGGTTACATTATTGATATATATATATATATATATATATATATATATATATATATATATATATATATATATATGTATAACAAAGTAACGATAATACAAGAGGAAGAAGAGTGATTGAGTTTGGCTAACTATTTATTGATCACATAGATTGAGATATGTCATGTGACGATAAACCTCCTCGGTTGAGGGTTGAGGGTGAAAGAGGGCTGGACGGTCCATCTGGTCCAGCAAGTTGGCTCCGATCACGTGAGAGGGTCCCCAGCGCTCCCAACAGATTCGGCCTATCATTTTATACTTATACTAGTGACTTCGGCGAGTCAGAATTGGCTGCCATCCCCACCCCCCAACTTTCCTGCTCGTATTAAGTTAGTTAGCAGACAGGGGCGATGTTGTTTTCTAACTGCTGTTGGGCCCGCTAGCGGGTGAACGGGAAATCATTGTAAACTTGTGGTTATCATTTCGCTTGTTTGAGCTGATCATCGGCGATCAGAAATCTATGGATTGACAACAGCGAAAGTTGGGATCTCATTGGTTTCTCATGAGAAAAGTAGATCAGAAAACTACAATATCAAACTTTGATTTTGGCATGACTCGAATGAATCATAAGAAAAAAAGCATGTTTGTCTATCGATCTAGAAAAAAGAAGACCAGGTTCAAATTCAATACTACACGAGAATCTCACTCTTGTGGCCCTTCAGTCTCCATTCCTAGACCTGGTTCACTCTGTCTTTATGTGCGCGAGAATCTCCAAGCGGATCTGACAGAAATTTACACGTTTTATATGTGTTGGGTAATAAATCCCAGCGGGAGTTTATAAATATTTCATATATATACTATATATCTCCAACAACCTCCAACAACCAAAAGCAGGGCAGGGTGGCTTCAGACCTTGCCACTCAACTGTGGATACAAATGTCAAAGGACTTTTTTCTCCCCTGACCTATGTAAATGACATCATTCACAACGGCAACTGTAAATTATACGCTGACAATACCGTCGTATATAGCTCATATATAGACTCAGGTACAGACTTTAGCTTACACTGTGCAGGAAAATTAAAATGATGTGCTGGGATGGTCCAAATCTAATGGACCATTAATGAGAAAAATGACTAAATTCATGGTATTTGTGTCCAGAAAGAAATTAAATGATAGCCCTGATATTCTAAACCCTTTAGTAATCAATGAGGTCCCGATTGATAGAGTGCATCACTTTAAGTACCTGGGAGTTTGCCTTGACCAGAGTTTATCCATGTCTAGTCATGTGGATTCAGTTTTATTTTGGCAAATTACTGTGCATGGTGCCACAGACGGACACCAGCTCTGCTGCAGTCAAAGGTCAGCTGAGCCGGTCAACATCTGGACCCCCCCAAGGTGGGCCGAAGCACGACAGAGACACTACAGTCCTCAGGCCTGATGTGCTCCAGTGGCGGTATGACCTGTTCCAATAAAACGACAAGCACCCGGATGTAGACCAGACACACACCGGTTAAAATGAAAGTGAATTCGGCTCAATGGAACACAGCCTTTATACTCTTAAACGAAAGTGGTTTTTTTTCTTATTTCAGCATAATTAGCAGTCTGCTCATGGCAGGTTTTGTTAGCCTTCTTGAGAATTGTTACATGGTTGTTTCACAGGCATAGTAAGCGACTATGGCGGTCTTATATACAGGTGGAAAGACAAGGATGAGCCAGATGAGATGAGATGAGTATGTCATACTTTAGTTTAACAACTTGCCTATGTATCCAGTGCTTCATATAATACTCTGCTCTTCATTTTCACATGCTTTTTATATTGGAATATCGAACACATTTCTTGAACTTCATATGGTAGGTTATTCCAATAATTCATACCATGGTAAAAAGGATTCTTCTTACAAAAGCTGTTTTTCAGCCTTTTTGATTTAACAATTTGTTTAATTGTAGTCTGGTCTTAGGGTTATCTTTTTTGCATGTCTTCTCATATATACAAACATCAAATAGATGCTTCTAGCACCCAACATTTCTACTGCGCACCTCTGATGTAGGTCTCGAATACTATTTTCCCTTATTGTGGTCTTCGTACATATTTGAAGTGCACGGTTTTGTATCTCCTGCAGTTTTCCCAATAATACTTTAGATGCCCCAGCAATAAAGTAGCCACAGTGATCGAAAAGAGGGGCAATAAGAGTCTTGTATATTCTAATACTAATAATTTCATTGATATCTCTGCATATCTTTCATAGCTGAAACAGTTGTTGATTACCTTTACATATAATGTCCGAGATCGCTTGTTTCCAGGTAAGAGAACTGTCTAGCAATACCCCATGTCATTTGAAAGACTCTCAACATGGTATATCATTCACTTGATGATTTCTTATCAAAGATTAGTTTTTTACTAAAGGTTGCTTTGAACCAAAAACACACAATATAGTTTTCTTTTCATTGATTTTCATCAGATTGTCTCTACACCATTTCTCTAAAAGTTTTATATCATGTTGGAATCTATGTATACTATTAACATAATTATCATCATTTGTATAAATAATGTAGCGTATCCCCTAGTCGCTGAAAGTGTCTTACCACTTTCCGTGATCTACAGCCGACCAGGGGTTCCGAGACTCAGTCGCTACCCTGTACTTACCGTGCCAGTACAGGGACCTGTTTCACTAGTTTCGTGACATGTCTAGATGGTGTGTCCGGTCTGTCTTTTCCTAAGGGCAGCTACCTGTGTTGTCACAAAACAAGACAACCCCAATGTCTGTATGGTGTCACAAACATGTCACAAAACTAGTGAAACAGGTCCCTGGTGGGTTCGGCTTTACCCCCATGGACCTGTTTCACTAGTTTTGTGACATGTCTGTGACACCATACAGACATTAGGGTTGTCTAGTTTCGTGACAACACAAGTAGCTGCCCTTAGGAAAAGACAGACATAAGAATTAGACAAATCTACACATCATGGACCTGTTTCACTAGTTTTGTGACAAAAGTGTTAGACAGACATGAAAAGCGGCACCAACAGTGCAAGCAAGAACACACAAAATGAAATCTAATGTCTAGTTCTTATAAACGGACACACCATCTAGACGCCATCTAGACATGTCACGAAATAGTGAAACAGGTCCCAGAACCGGGCAGACAGCAAACTACACACACCGGGCATCGCTCTCCCTGCCACGCTCACCTACTACACTGAACTCTCTACCCACGGGTTAACGTGACTATTTCTTTTTCTCAATTACCTCGGCAATTCCCCTGGGGACAACACGTTTCTCCACACGCCGGACTCGCCATCCCCAGCGAACCCCAAAACTGTGAGTTTCATCAATATCTCATCTAAACTCACCTCTACGTGTCTCCTCCTCCTCAATTGCCTCGGCAATTGCCCCGGGGAAGAAATTCATAGACGACTCACCACCTCAACTCGGAACCCAGGTGCTCACCACGCATCTTTCCGACCTCCTCGCCTCCCATTCACAAGACAACTTCCCACTGTCAACTTGGAAGTCAAGCATCCCCCGTGCATCTCGCCGACCTCCCGCTTTTTTTCTCCTCCCGGCCTCGCCTCCGCTAGCAGGCCGAATCATGTGCCTCCCACGTGCCTTCACAGCTCAGGGGGCAAACAAATCCCGGACACCAAGAGCTCGGGACACTCCAAGGCTCTCCGAGTCATCGCCGCCGTCCCCGGGTCACACGTCATCGAAGCCCGGTCCCTGCCGGCACACCACGTGTCATCACACGCCCATTGCCGCCCAGGCCGTATGCACCAGCACCGGGCCCGGGCACCTCACGTGCCTGCAAGCCAGGCACGGCACTCGCTGTCAAGCCTGTCTTCCCACGTGCCCCAACCTCTCACCTTCCCCTACTCCACATGGAGCAATTGCCTCGGAAGTGCTCAACATCCTCCCTCTCCTCAACACTCTTCTCTCTATGTTCACTCGCTTGGCCATCGTCTTCAGACGTCTCCAACCTCTGGACCCCGGCCTCTGGCTCATCAATAGCTCCTGAACTATTATCTTATCTCGAATGAATGTTATGATGGACCTCTAAAACTTATCTCTTATCTCCAATCTACTCAATAAATTTTATGTCCATACCCGTGCTTTGCGTTAGTCATTATGGGCTAACTGAAGAGTTGGACTTTAATGCGAAACTAAGAACGGTCGTTACGGACTCACTACTCGTCGTTGGGGACTCCTCCAACCCTTTCCGGTCACGTGACCCTCACGTGGTCCCCCACGCCATCCCGCCGACGTTCACTTCAACCCTGGGCAGCCAACGAGAAAAAACCACCCACCCACCCTACAAACTTTCCAATTTTCTCCTCTCCTTCTCTCCTACTCCGTAGGGCTCATCAATAGCTCCTTAACTATTATCTCGTATCTCCAATCTACTCAATAAATTTTATGTCCATACCCATGCTTTGCATTAGTCATTATCCTAAGGGAAATGTTCCTATGATCAATTTTCCTAAGGGCAATGGTTCTTTGGCCTATCGTACAAAGGGCAATCATCCTTCTGTCCAAAAGTCAATTTTCATACGGTTAATCGTCCTGATATAAAGAAAAAAAAGAACATTAACCAGTATAAACTGGTTAAAGCAGCTTCATGGGGCAACCAAATCAGTAGTTATCGAGACAGGTGTCCAAGTGGTTATAAACACATTGCCTCTTATCATTGTTCTCACTTAAATGAAGTCTCTCAAGTATACACTGTACCGTCTATGAGTCGGTGAGGGATATAGACTTAAATTTCTATAATATAGTAGTTAAACAGATATAAATTTGAAATTAAATACCAAAGATGATATGAAAGATGAAATCCCTACAATATATGAAAAAATTAATTAAATCAAAGAATGATAGAAAGGGCCAGACACAATACAGAGAGTCTGGTTGATGATCAGTTCATCTTATGCTGCCATTAATATACATCTTCTTTTCATCAATAATACCTATGTCGGTATATCCTACACATACTGCCCGCTCCTACCCAGGCAGTATACATGTATATCCGTACGTGATGTAGCTGGCGTCCAGGGTACGTGATCTCGTGATATAAATTTTTTTATATATGCTTTATATACCATTTCTGTTCTATAGTTCTTCCAATGGTTACTGGATCCAACGTTTCCAACATCGAAATAAACTCATCTACATTGTATTTGAAGGAAGGGAAGAAAAGAGTGGGGTAGTAGGGACGGAAAGATGTTATGAGCAGGTTGATGTTGTGATGGGTGGACTTGTCACTAATGGGATAAATTATATATTTCATCAATCTCATACAAACAATACACAGTCCAATTGTTAAATTCCGTAAGTACGTAAATTGGTAAGGGAGATATCCACCTAAAAATCATCTGGTTTGAAGAATGTCTCTAGCAAGGTTGTAAAGGATCTGTTAAAGTTGATTATTCCGGAATTTACTTACTTAATGTCGTTGAACCTGGGTGTAATACCCCCTGATTGGAATGAATAATACCCATTCCCAAAGGAGGTGATCAGACTAACATTTTGAACTGGCGACCAATAACAATTCCTCCGATAACTAATAAGATAATAGAAAAAATAATCCATAATATATAGAAACAAGATTCCTGTGTAGTAAGTTTTCGGTTTCCGAACTTGTTTCGCCGGTAGTTTTAACCGAGGTCTTTAAACCGAGGTTTAAAACCTCCGGAGAAACAAGTCTCCATAGTGGCGTTACTAGGATCTCTTCTCTTAGATAGATATAGATAGCGACCATGTTTGATTGATATAACAATGGCATTTCGGGTTGGAACAAAAAGCATGTTGGTGCAGAGATACAAGTAGCCTAGGAATAAAGGCTCAGAATGTTTGCCGTTGTCGCGACTTGGATGTCGCGACTCACGGCAGCTCGGATATCAGCATGCAGTAGCGCTTCGTGGTGAAAATCTATGAGTTGATTTACTGCCTAAACCGTTTAAGTTCGACAATGCGATCTCAACAAAAGGATAAAACTGATAATAGCTGGAGGTCTGTCAGCAGGCCTACATACACCTCTCTGATAATAGCTAGAAGACTGTTCAAGTCGCAACATTGGCGAGTATGACGTTAGAATTGTGAGTGCTTGGATTTTGAAACCACTCTCCAAGCATATATCCTTACTTCCTGTGAGGTTTGTATCTCTTCACCAACAATCGCTTGATGAGGTGAGTGACGATCGTATTCACACTATTTCCTTGATATCTCGATGTATTTATGTAATTCATTAGGAATCTATCTGTTCAGAACTGTATATTTACTGTATTATGACATATCCCGATGCCGATTGTCGAATCGACGTGCCGTTTTTTCTGTCCGCCATTATCCGTTCGCTAAGACTCTAGGCGTTATGTCCGTTATAGACTGGCCTCAGTCCCCGTACCCTACCCCTCTACCCCTTCTGAGTGACACAGGGACTGGTCTCATCCGTAAACGGCCGCGTAGACTGGCGCGATTTTGTGCCACACTCCCCAAGCAGAGGTCTGGCTACTGGTCAGGATATCTGCTGGGAGATTGATACTCTCTCACTTTGATCTCAATCGAGACATAGTCAGGAGTAGGCAAAATATATTGCTATGACAACACAGGCGGCCAGGGAACTGGAGGAGGGGAGGGGGAGGGGGTAGAGGGAGGTATAGGGTAACAGGGAGAGGCTTGGGGTCATAAACAGGAGATCCTGGTTAGAGTGGACAAGTCTTTGATTCATGGGCCAGTCAGAGAAGGACACATGCTATAATGAATTGTATTCCGATTTGCTTTAATCCTTTAACCCTTTAACCGCCGCACGTCAAATCCGGACGGGAGTTGAACCGCCGCGCCCCCTATCGCTAACCTATGTACTACACCGCCGCAGGCTTTTACTATATGCTCCCTCGTACCGCCGGCCAAGTTTCCCGTTATCGGGGAGCGGCCATTGTTTTGACGGTGGTAGTGGTAGGATTTCTCCATTTTCTCCGTAAATTGATGATGTTTTAATAAAAGATGACCATTACGGCAAACAGGAGACCTGTATCTTGGTGTGTATATGTATTTTGTTAATAAAATTAACGGTTGAATATATGTAATCTCGAACTGAAGTTGGCCTAAAATACGCGCCTATGTAAAGAATAACCATCCATGGCGTCCGCCTATCTTAGGCCTTTACACACTACTGTAGCAGATTTCTTCGCATCAATATATTTAATCGTTAAAGTCGATAAAACCCCCATTGATATTCAAATATGAACCCTACCTACACGATTCTAAAGTATTATGAAATAAAACGACTCCTAAGGTGATCTAAGCAATATTGAAAGTTTGAACTCGCGCACATAGCAAAACCGTTGGTGGGGGCGGGAGTGTCAGTGTAAACATGGATGGCTAAGCAGATTCCTCTACGCAATGGACGCTGTGTAAAATCATTCCCCTTCGTCAAATAGCGGATTAACAACACAAATAGAACCCAGCACGTTCAAGATAAGGCTTGTGCCTCCAAAAGGATATAAATATAATGGCGGAAAAACCATCGAAAGTGTGGTTAATACGGTGATAACTTCGGATCTTTCAGCCTGGGAGTATAGGTGTCAAGTCCAGTGACAGCGCCATGTCTGCTAAGCTGTCTGCTACAAGTCGATGCGACAACCCACAGAATTGCCATTTATATCATCCTATGGTGTCAACAGTGTAAACTAAGACCAGCATTATGTTCATCTGATCAGCAGCTATACGAAGGTGTCAGACTTGACACGGTTGAATTAACCTAACGCTTTGTAACTAATATCGGCAAAGCCTCTATAGAGTCCTGTCTAGATTATAAGGTTGAGTCTATGGGAATCCGTGTCACTGCTCGAACAGTAGGGTTGTCAAGTTATAATACGAAATCAGCTCGCACCGGGTTTAAACTTTAGATTAATGATGAATGATATGTATATTCATAATCTACATACTGTAAGGTTTCTTTCTATGTAAATAATGTCCAGGTTTGACGAGTTTATATTCAATCATTCAAATTTAGCCTTGGGTATTACACAGTCGGCTTGCTGGTTCAGTCGAATTTCATACGATGATCACAAGATCAGCTCAGATAGGGTTTAAACAATATAATTAACCACAGGGAAGTGTATTTTCTTATTCTATAGACTCCAAGGTTTGTTCCAGTATGTATTTTATCAAATTAAGACGAGCAGAGACCAAGATATTAAAATATTACGATGCGAGTTACGCACGTTGAATTCTGGCCTAGCTTGATCCGCCATTGCTTATACTGTGTAGTTAAGGTGGTCGAGCTGTCATTAGAAATCAGCTCGCACCGGGTTTAAACTTTAGATTCATGATTAATCATATATATATTGATATTCTACACACTCTAAGCTACCTTTCTATGTAAATATTGTACAGGTTTGACGAGTTCAGATTTAATATTTCAAATTTAACCTTGGGTATTACGCAGTCGGTTTGCTGGTTCAGTCGAATCTTAGACGAGGTTAAGAAAATCAGCTCAGATAGGGTTTAAACATTAGAATTAACCACAGGGAAGTGTATTTTCTTATTCTATAGACTCCAAGGTTTGTTCCAGTATGTATTTTATCAAATTAAGACGAGCAGAGACCAAGATATTAAAATATTACGATGCGAGTTACGCACGTTGAATTCTGGCCTAGCTTGATCCGCCATTGCTTATACTGTGTAGTTAAGGTGGTCGAGCTGTCATTAGAAATCAGCTCGCACCGGGTTTAAACTTTAGATAAATGATGAATGATACGTATATTCATAATCTACATACTGTAAGGTTTGTTTCTATGTAAATAATGTCCAGCTTTGACGTCTTTAGATTTAATAATTCAAATTTAGCCTTGGGCATTACGCAGTCGGCTTGCTGGTTCAGTCGAATTTCATACGATGATCACAAAATCAGCTCAGATAGGGTTTAAACATTAGAATTAACCACAGGGAAGTGTATTTTCACATTCTATAGACTCTAAGGTTTATTCCAGTATGTATTTTAGCAAATTCAGACAAGTAGAGACCAAGATATTCGAATATTACGATGCGAGTTACGCACGTTGAATTCTGGCCTAGCTTGATCCGCCATTGCTTATACTGTGTAGTTAGGCTGGTCGAGCTGTCATTAGAAATCAGCTCGCACCGGGTTTAAACTTTAGATTCATGATTAATCATATATATATTGTTATTCTACACACTCTAAGCTACCTTTCTATGTAAATATTGTACAGGTTAGATCAGGTTAGAATTAATAATCGAAAAAAGAAAGTCAGCATTACACATTTTTGGGTTTCAGCTAACTAAATCATCTCTTTCGTGGTTTAAATCTTAGATAAATGAATTTTCGTATATTCTAACGTGAACTACACACTCTCAGCTTCATGATGATATAATATTGTCCATTTTGGTCGATTTGAGACCAAGTAATCGAAGTATTAAGATGCGCCATACGCACTCTCTATACTTTACTATAGGTTCAGTATGGGAGTGTGGATCAGGGCCAGACACGATTCAGAAATTCATTTATTATAAGAATTTAACTTGGATTCTATTACTGGAGACATTAATATTCGTAAACTACAGATTCTCAGCTTTCTCCTGATATATACTTTGTGTATTTCGGACAATGTGGGATTTAGTTATCGAATTTAGAAGATTAAAAGCTTTACTATAGGATTGGTAGGGGATTCAGGCGCTGGTCGAGATACGGTTTAGAAAATCTTTTATTACGAGGGTTTAACTTGAATTTTATTACTGGGGACATTAATATTCGTAGACTACGGGTCCTTAGCTTTCTCCTGATATATAATTTGTGTAATTCAGACAAGGTGGGAATTAGTTATCGAATTTAGAAAATTAAAAGTACTCTGTCAATAAATTGGCCTATTTCGCCACAGCTGGGTTCTAAGACATCTCTTTCAAAATGATTTCTTTGAGGCTTTTAACCTTGAATCTATGAACGGGGACTTATATCAGGGTAAACTACACTGTCTTAGGTTTGTTTATATGAAATATGATTCATTTTGAACCAGCGGATGATTTAGAAATGAATTAACGGAAATGTTCATATATCTACAGATTTACTATTGGTTTGGTAGGGAAGTCGGGCTCTGGGCAACACAGGATTTCGAAAATCATTTATTATGAGGATATAACTTCAAATATATGACTGGAGACATTAATATTCGTAAATTAGAGATTCTCAGCTTTCTTTAGATATATATAATGTGCAATTCGGACATGGTGGGACTTAGATATTGATTTATGAAAATTAGATTCGAGGAGTGCCTATATTGGCTTATTTCGCCATTTCTTATACTATGGACTCGCCTAAGGATTCTAATGGAGTTTGATCTCACAAGGCTATATGTGGTTATCTCCCACACTCTAAGGATCATCTACATATATATTTAATGTCCAGGCTGATATATTGAATTCAGAAAATTCGACTTGTGCCTATTCAGCATTGACATCTCCAGGAGGAGTTAACTTTTAAATCGATTGCTGGACAATGATTGACTATATCTACAGACGAATACTTCTGGAAGTGAGAAAAGATGACAAGGTAGGTGAAGTAAGATTTAAAATATATTTTAATAACGTGTATGTATTTTTTTCAGATCTATTATTCATCAATATTGTTCAATATATATATATATATACACAGGTTGACAGGGCTTGATACATTTCCAGGTGCAGCAGTCGTCATCGTATTCACAATATGTACATAGATTAGTGTTGGCTATACACAGATAGGCATGTTTTATTTCAGATTCAATAAGATATAAATATATTCAGTGTCTGTCTGGCACTCGACGTGGCCAGTTGAATCGTAGAATAGCATTACATGCTAGATCACATAGGCAGGAATGTTTCAGGCTGATAGATTAGTGTTGGCTATACACAGATAGGCATGTTTTATTTCAGATTCAACAAGGTATATGATCAATTTCTACAGTTCTGAGGTTGATCTGAGACTGAATCAACGCTATATATATATATATTACACAGGCAGGAATGATTTTTGTTTCAGATTGAAATAGTCGACAAGATATAAATATATTCAGTGTCTGTCTGGCACTCGACGTGGTCAGACGTGGAGGCTTTTTCTCCGATATAATAATCAATTTAACCACTTCTGGTCGATATATTTTCACAAAATGTACATGTGGAGAACCTTGAAGGTCTATAGATTGTGCAGGATGTCTTTGTTTCAGGCTGATACCATATATTAGATACAAAAAACAATCATAGTTCGTGTCCATACACTTCTCAGGTGAATCATAGAATAGCATTACGTGCTAGATCACATAGGCAGGAATGTTTCAGGTTGATATCTAAATTTATCGGTGTCTAGCTGGCACTTGACATGGTCAGAGGTGGGGGCTTTATCGCCGATATAATAATCAATCTAACCACTTCTGATCGATATATTTTCACAAAATGTACATGTGGAGAACCTTGAAGGTCTATAGATCGTCCAGGATTACTTTGTTTCAGGTTGATACAGTAGATTAGATATAAATACCGATTATATTTCGTGGTCGTACACTTCTTAGTTGAATCATAGAATAGCATTACGTGCTAGATCACATAGGAATGGTTCAGGTTGATGTACATAGATTAGTGTTGGCTATACACAGATAGGCATGTTTTATTTCAGATTCAACAAGATATAAATATATTCAGTGTCTGTCTAGCACTCGACGTGGTCAGTTGAATCGTAGAATAGCATTACGTGCTAGATATGGATTAAGACAGGTAGGAAAGAAATATTTCAATTAAAAGACGATCTGAAAAAAGAATTGGACACTGGCAAACGATGAGACGAGTGAGGCTGCTGGGGCGCTTTGCTTTGTTTTCATATGATTGCATTGACATTGTGATACGATTTGATCAAGTTTAAAATAGTCGACAAGGTATACATTGATTCAGTGTCTGTCTGGCACTCGACGTGGTCAGACGTGGAGGCTTTTTCTCCGATATAATAATCAATTTAACCACTTCTGGCCGATATATTTTCACAAAATGTACATGTGGAGAACCTTGAAGGTCTATAGATCGTCCAGGATTACTTTGTTTCAGGTTGATATCGTAGATTAGATACAAAACCAAATATCGTTTGTGTCCATAGACTTCACAGTTGAATGATAGAATAGCATTACGTGCTAGTTTACATAGGCAGGAAAGGTTCTGGTTGATATAAATTTATCGATTAGCGACTAAAAAACGATTCACACTAACAGTTGAATCATAGAATAGCATTACGTGCTAGATATGGATTTAGACAGGTAGGAAAGATATATTGTTTCAGGTTGATACATTAGATTAGATGTTAAAAACAATTCTGTTGTGAATCCTAGATTGTTACTACGTGATAAATTTACATAGGAATTAATAAATAGATACAGACAAGCTGGAAAAACATGAAAAAAAAAGACAAATGCTGAAAAACACACAGGTGTACAGGTCGTCGAATAGACATCAGATCGAAAGCGTTCATGGTTGTAACATATAATTTAGAATAGTGTATCTGAAGGTTCAGTTGAAAGAGAGTTTTTGAAAATTACGAAATACAAGTAGCAGAAGCCACAGGCAGTTTAAAAGTTAGATAGGTTTAATATACCGATAATTTGATAAATTTGGATATCGTGGGAAGATTGCTTTGACGTCGGGACTTTAATTTTGAGTCTAAAAAGGTGGGTGGGGGGGGGGGGAGATGGCAGATCATATATTTAGACTACTCTTCTGTGGAACTCGATGGTTTGTCAAAAATAGATTTTGTGTGGTAGATCCTAAAACAGTGAGGTAAACAAAGGTGAGTTCCACAGGTTTTACAGCCATACCGAGTTTGTTTTCTGGGGCCGAATCCATTCTTATTACGATAGTAACACACTCGGCAGAAGCTCTTTCGTTCCAAATCATCTGGAAGACATCTCGAGTTAAGTCGGTTGACCGATTCAGAAATAGGTCGGTCAACAGTCTCGTCGGTCGCTTTTACGATCTGCTGGATCAGACACAGAGAAAAGTCGACCAAAGTAATCTTTTTCTCCGAGACAGAGTTAAACATGATTTGCGAATTCAATTTCATCACTTCCAGAACAAAGAAAAACAATTTCTTGGGCCATTTACGGCTTTTACGACCGAAAGAATAGTAGTTTGCCATTTGGTCTGCTAAGTCCACCCCGCCCATGTACTGACAGTAGGATCTAACGGATTCTGGACAGGGGATATCTTTTTTTGCGAATTTTCCGTCAGTACCTCGTACAGTGCGTACGCACGTTGACATTATCGAACCGTGAATGGTGGAGAGGATACGAATTATTTTACGATCAAGCCACAACGACAATATCAAACTACCACACTTAGCGAATACAGAATCGCCCTTCACTTTCAGCTGGGGATGTTTTTTTGCCATGAAATTCTTGGGGACCTCCGTGCGATTCATCCGGAGAGTTCCACAAGCGTAAGTTCTAAGGGAGTTGAGCTTTTCCAGGACCTGTACACCCGTGTAGAAATTATCAAAATACACGTGATAACCTTTATTTAATAGTTCAGCACCCCTCAGCAGCCTCATAACGATATTTTCAGTGGTGTTATCGCCCCTACGGTCATCGCGACCGTAGAAAGGGATAATGCGAAGCACAAAGCCCGTAGCCGACTCCGCCAGCACCCAACACTTTAGACCCCATTTACACGGTTTGTTTGGCATGTACTGGCGATGTCGAGTACGGCCTTTGTGCTTCACAATCGTCTCATCGATCGCCAATTCCTTATGTGGGGTATATAGAGATTTAATAACAGAATTAAAATGACTGAAAAAGAAATCTGTAAGTTGGTGGGGATCACGTTTGGCGGCAGGATGGGGGCGGGAACGATTGCCGGAAGTCCCTTGCTGCTGGTTTGCGGCGTCTCTGTCCGTGGTGGGAGCGTCAGTTTCGTTGGAGAAATCGAGAAATCTAGAACAAACAAGTTTAATATTCCCCTAAGAATCGTGATATATACGATACATATCAAATCTGAAATAAAACGAGCAAGACTGGCGGTTTGAGCGAATAAAACACATTACAGCGACTACGACACTCCGACATATGCAAATGAGCTACTTATAACTGGGTCATCCTGTCTTCTGGCTGCGGATCAGGCGCTGCTGTCACGAATACACATAACATAAACAAAAGCGAATTCTAAAATGACTTACCGGAGTATGGAGAGGAACCTTGCTCTGGTCATCAAACTGCGTATTCCGGGGGTAGCGAATTCGGCTATGGTGGTCCAATAGTGGTCTAGTTCAGGTTTTTTGAGAAGTCCCATTAGGAATGTCAATCCAAAAAACCGCAGTAACTCGTTAACTGTCACGGGGGACCAAGCTGTCATCTTCTTCTGGGTGCCCCGCCCTCTTTTCGTTTTTTCAGCGTAGTTGTTGGTCTTCTCAGCGAGTTCGGTAACGAAGGCGACTGTAAATATTAACTTAAAGTACTCTAGAACGGTGGTGCAGTTCTTTTCTTTTACTTCTTGCCCTATGCCCGGAGTTTCTTGGAACTCGTACATCTCGTCCCTGTCTTTGGCGTTCACAGGGAAGTCAATCCAGCTCCTTCCTTCCTTCGTTTCACGAATCTGCAAATTCGTTAGCGGTTCATCGTCCTCATCAGAACTGGAATCCGAGAATTCGTTAGCCTCTTCCCACTCGCTTTCCTCGAAATCCGCGAAGTCGTTAAAACCATCCAGTAGAGCCTGTGTGGCCATATCCAGGTCGTCATGATCGTCTATGTTGGCGGCTGCCATAGCGAGTTGTGTAGAGTACTCCACCATACGATGGTACAACGCTCTCTACGGCGTTTGGAAGAAATTACTGTCTTTTATAGTCGATTGTCAACATCGCCTTGGTAACGAAATACCCTTAGAAAATCATATTTATTTATTTTCTATTCATTTTCTGAAGTATCGCCGACAGCGTTAATGTAGTACACTGGCAACGACTGGAAATGTTTTTTGTATTCGCTAGAGCGCATACATTTGATAAAAATAAAGAAGTGATTTTCTCCACTCGGCGTCTGGTGTAGCTTTAGGGCATTTCCGATATAATAATTTATATAACCACTAAATATCAATATTAATTCACAAAATATAACTGTGAATAGTCGTGTTTGCTTTCAGAGCATTCAGAAAAAAAAAGTGAAAAAAATGTGACACTGTCCATTGACATCTATGTAACTCAGTCGGCGACTGCTGCAACGTGGTAGACCTCTGTTGTGGTTTTTTATTAATGATCAGATTCATAATATATGTTCATACTTTTAATATTCTCTATGTGTCAATGATTCTTTTGGTTTATTTCACTATATTATACGGGCTTTGGTGCCTTCCCGTAGTGCTGTCTTTGTTGTTGTACGGGCGGGAACGTAGAACTAAGGCGACCGGAAGTGTAACTCTCCACTGCTGCGTT
This sequence comes from Alentia gelatinosa, assembly GCA_950022655.1. Taxonomy (NCBI): domain Eukaryota; kingdom Metazoa; phylum Annelida; class Polychaeta; order Phyllodocida; family Polynoidae; genus Alentia; species Alentia gelatinosa. Next base: position 55,773,049 of record OX465583.1, on the reverse strand, counting down.
TGTCGAAGAAAATGTAAACATCGGCGGAGAATTCGCAAAATAGTGAAAACGAAAGGGTAAGACTGCCTAAAAACTCGCAAATTAGATAGTATATATATATTCTGTACTAGTGTGAGCAAGGCAGCCATATCGTAAGCTTTTAAATATATTTAAACTCGTTCGTCATTCCACTATATCGGGAAATGCGCTGTCAGGCGCTACACTCGTCCATAGGCGCAAGTCGATCTGTGCATTGTTTTATTTTCCTCCGACTTCTACTCGCAAATAACGATCGCCATATAACTAAATAGACTAAAAACACCCAAATACATTGTTTTCAGAATGTTTTATTTATATATGGAAGATTTCTTAACCCTTTCGTGCTTAAATCGATTGAAAAAGTGAATTTATAAAAAATCCGAGTTTATGATGCCTCAAGGCATCATGCGGCGGTAGCCAGGGGAATGCCTGGAGGCATCATGCGGCGGTAGCTAGGGGAATGCCTCCAGGCATCATGCGGCGGTAGCCAGGGGAATGCCTGGAGGCATCATGCGGCGGTTAAAGGGTTAATGAATGTTCATAATCAATGACTTTAGCAAGTCTACGTCCGTTACTACACGGCAGTACCGAAAGTGATAGTTACCGTATACATAGCAACGTGTAGTAATTACGTTAGTTACGCCAGTAGGTATATAGTAATAGGATATATGACCTCTTAGATGATGAACAATCTCTTAAAGATACCCAAGTTGGTTTCAGACCTGTACAGAGGATGCTATTCTTAAGTTAACTGATGATCTCTATATCTCTAGAGATAAGGCCGAGGTTACCGCATCATGTTACGTAGATATTCGAAAAGCCTTCAATACGGTACCTCATAAATTTGTTGTTATTGAAACTGTCTAAAACAGCTCATTTACCTGCTAATATTATCCTTTGGCTTGAAAGTTATTTAACTAATAGACCACAAAAAGTGATCATGAATGGGAAAGAGTAAAGAAAGTTAACTGTACAGGTGGCTTATTGAAACCAAGCAACGATGATTAACGAATACTAGACATTGTAGATGTTTGCTGCATGGAACGTTTGTATTCATACCTATATAGTTGCAGAAACCTTAACTATAACGGGTACAAAATAGTCTTTGTGTCTTTTGATGCTAGACTGACTGTTAGGAGGCTGTATATTAATACAAAGTAGAATTATATATACATATATAAGAAGTGACTCAGAAGTTGGTGTAATTAAGTATAGTAATTAACAAATATCAGGCTTTATTCAATTTGATATACAACGAGTATAAAACTCATAAACCTGCCACAATGTGATACATACAATTGGGCTAAATCCCAAATTTAAAATTTAAATTTTTTTCAGCCGAGTGAAAAAACAACAGTGTGTTGGTCGAGGAGCAGATGAAGAGTGAGGGAAACCGTTATGAGCTGCTCCCTCTATGAACCATCTCCGTAGATACTGCATGTACTACAGTTACTACCCGGACAACAGAAGTAACAAATCTCCGAGGTGAATAATAACATACATTTCATTTGGTATTTATATTTATATATCTAGATATATAATAATATATGTACTTATATCTATATAATTATATAATTGTGGCAAGGATGTATCTACCAACTTGTAACAATAATTGTTGATACACATCACAATGGTTGATACACATCACTATGGTTGTTATGGTATTTATGTATCGGTGTTTTATTCATATATATATATATATATAATTTTCTTCAGGTGCGAATGAGGTGAGGTAGGTATTGGTTCTATACCTGTACGGTGAGGGCGCCACCAATACAATTAGTTCCATACAGTTCCGCTACTTCGGTAGTGTATTTATATGAAGATATCTATGGGTCAATATGTAAATACATCCCTCTTGCTTGTCGTTATATGGAGCGTATACAACATGGTTTTTGTGTATATACACAGATGTGATAGTTGTATTTGCCACCCAGCATATATTATTAAAGATATATTGTATACAATAAATGCTGATCATATACATATGTAGCTAAAGGTTCTGTTGTTTCACAGTCATTTGATATCTAATAATCACATATAGTTCATGTACATGTTACTTCAACAGATACCCTTCAGACATGATTACATTTCCATACATCATGATGGCCTGGCCACCCCCTAATACACATCACTGGTAAACGGCCAGTGACCCATCACCCAGGGTTACTTACTCTGTCTATGAATAACAGTATCAGCAAATTACTACACTGAATCCACACGTCCTATTCCCCCTCTCCTTGGAAATCATAAATCACATGCAAGGTATTTCAGATGTAGTAATGAGCATCCATTTCCTTTAAAAGAGCTCTATGACCAGTGGAAGCATCCTTTCTGGTTAACTCTTTCAAAGGATAGACCACCACCCTCACCACCCTTGCCACCTTGCCACCACATAATTTGAAGAATGAGAACAGTTGACGTGTTCAATACTGCAAGGATCATGAGCATGCAGAGACAGTGCACCAACTTCTTTGGGGTAAGTATTCTTACTAAAATACTGTGTTTGTTAGTGCATAATTACCTCTACATTTCACCATCTCCATATATGTGTGGGAGTCCTGGGGGTTGAATTACAAATTATATAAATCAATTGTACAAATCACTTCATGATAATTCCCATAGTATGTAAATAGCACCTTTGCTTCACTTTAGTCTAATGACATTGAATGCACTCCCTATTCAATCTCGTTAGATTTTGGAAATAGAATAAGAGAATGGAAGAGAAAAATATGACACTGGTAAAATATGGAAGTTGCATTTGATGACACTAGATAGTCATGACTCCTAAACAGTACTATTGATTTGTATTTTATAGGTATGTCAGACAATTTGGCTTGCAAATCAAAAACCCATGTTATTTTTCCAAAAGTTGACTATGGTGGACTTTAAGTGTTCTAGTATACATATCTAACTTAAAAATTAGGAGATCACTGTGCTAGTTTTTGATTTAGAGCTCGATAGTATGACAATTTTAAAAATCAAATAGGTAAAACTTGTGTCATCTTCCTCAATATTTCATAGAATATATAGTAGATTATTTTTCAGTACATTTACTATGTAAATCAACTGAATGTAAATTAGCCTATGATATCCAATTGAAATTGGATGAACTGGACAAAACAATGAATTTACTCATTTAGAATTAGAATGAATCCCAAGAAACCAGTACTGACTGATAATTGGCAATATCTCGAAATTATCAGGTGATGTCTGATTGCTGAATTTGCTTCACAGATGTACATTTAGTTATGTACTCCATCACAGCATATGTTAGCAAAAGTTCTTTTTGCAAAAGCAAATGATCCTCTCTTTGGGAATGACATATAAGTAATATCATCAATATATATAATGATGTCATCATCATTCTGTACATTTGTCACCAACTTGATTCAACGTTCGCTTGGAAGAACAATTTTCACTCATTGAAACGAATAAAGGAAACGGATAAAAAAAATTAATCTAAATATTACTACTGATCCAACGACCTATGTTGAATTGTGAGGATACTTAGCATTTTTTTCTAGGGATTGTTAGCATTTTTTTCTAGGGATTGTTATTTAGTTATGTACACCATCACAGCATTCATTTGCAAAAGGTCCCTTTGCAAATGCAAATGAAGCTTCTCTTTGCAAATGAAATTGATGTGATGTTATCAATTATTTACAGGTATTTATATATAAAGATGTTTAGAGGAGGTTGATAATCTACAAGTCATTTATTCATTATTGGATTCCACTTTCCAATTAGTATGTCAATCGAATCAAATGCTATAATGCATTTACCCTATGTCAAGATAAGCCAGTGTCAGCAGTGTGTGTGTATGTGTATGTGCGTATTCATGCTATTTTTACATCCTCTAATAATGACTTTTTCATTTCAAGGAGGTTCAGGAAATTCTTCACGCAATTGATGATGGCTGCCACCTCCATGGTTCAGGAGAGGCGGGTGGATAATGGTGTATCCACCGCATCTATTCGGAACAAGTTGGGGAGAGCAAGGAGATACTCCTGTAAGTGCATGCAGTTGTTATCCAACTTGCAGTTGGAAATGGTTTCCACCATGTTCTTAGGGGGAGAAAGGCTGAAACAACTGAAGAGGATGGAGAGGAGGGTGAGGAAGGCCAAGAAACTTTGCATCCTGGCACGTTCTGCCACAAACCGCATACTGACTTCACCTCAAATCTGGAGGTCGTCCCCCACCCTGCCAGCACGGGGGATGGACTCTTCACCGGAGGAGGGATTAAAGTCTGCTGTTCAACAGGATCCTTCTATACCCCGTCATCTACAGCCTTCACCATCACTATGGATTCGTCCCCGTCCCCACCCACGAGGGGGAGGGACTCGCCGTTAGAGGGGGAGGAGGAGGAGGAGAAGGAGGAGGAGGAGGAGGAGTAGTAGCAGCAGATGGGAGATCACCTGCAGACATCTCCCACTGCTACTTGGACTGATCCTCTTTCCACCATCTTTTGTTTCCCGACAGGGTCGTCTCCCACCCCATCGGCAATGGAGACGGACTCGCTGTCGAAGGAGCAGACTGGAGATCTCCCGCAGGCATCTCCAACCTCTTCGAGAGATCCATATTGGACCTCCTTTAGATTCCCAGTGGGTTCGACTCCCTAGCCCACCGGCATCGAAGATGGACTTGCCAGTGTCTGATGAGAATGTATGTATGACATATCCTCTCCTGACCAACATTGGACAGGTGAACCTTCGAGGACACTGGCAAGTCTCTTTAACGAAAATGACGATGAATGGGGGTCAGATTTCAGTGTTGGGTCTGATTTCTTACGAAAATCAGACGTTACTATCCCTGCCTTCCCCCATCTAGATGTTTATTTATCCCCCCCAATAAACCATATTAGTCAAAAACCTGCTTGTTTGGGTTTTCTGTGGATCTTTCAACAGACTAGATGTCAAATCTTAAGTATATTCTCAGCAAATTTCATGTTCACTGATCAGTTAATAACTCTATGTTGCAATAAGAAAAAAATATTTCAACCTATTTAGTATCATATATATATATATGTATATATATATATACATACACATATACACACCTAATTCTGTATGTACACAGACAATGTATGAGAGAGAATTTATGAAAATCAATAAAACCATCAGATAGTTACCATACAAACAGTTTTCAATACTGTTTTAGACTACTTTAGCAACTGGCTTTATGAAATAGATAACCCTGCATATATTCTGTTATTAAAGATAGGACTCTAGCGAGAGCTCAGGTGGGATATGGTCTTCTTAATTTTCATCATAGAAGTTCAGAAGGGATTCTGTGTTTTTGTTGTTGTTTTATTTACACTTTGCAAGATGGTGATTATTAGACTGGTATATGACTGGGATTTATGTCCATGTTGAATCAAGTCTCTGGCTTACACATATCGCTGGACCGTTCTGGACCCGGCAGGCTTTTCCGAATACTTTGGGGTTTTGATGACGTGAAAGACTTCCTTATCTCCTCCCACATCATAAGACAATGAGGCATCAGAGGAAGAGGAAGACTCATTCTTCTCTGCCTGTCTCTATGAGCTCATGTTGAGACCTAGTGGTAGGATGGGCATGGTAGCAATAGTAGTAGTGACAGCAGTAGCAGTGGAAATGCGAGTTCAGCTAGACTTTCTTATGTGTAGCATACACCACATCGTCCCACTGTCTAGTGATGGTTCCGTTCCGTCTTCAAATCTTAAATACATACGGAACGAAGAGAGACGCTCTCCGATGAGTTTGATATAATAGGGATCCACACAAGTGAGCATTTTCTTGGCACAGCCCTTTAACCTCGCGACCATGAGGAAACTTTTCCAAGACTGCCCCACCACTGAAGAGTCCACCGCATCACAGTATACATTATCTTGACACCGTCTCCTTTGTGGATGGTTTTAGTACAGCCCACATGCAGTTGCACCACAGCGATTTCCCAGACTTCATAGCTATTTAGAAAAATGTCACTAGGTAGGGTGACATTGAAATCGTTCCATACTGTCATGATCCAAAATAATGGTATGTGAAACATACAGATTATATCCCTCTGCCTTACGGACCAAGCTGGCTGCATGGCACACCGCTTGAGGTGATCCCCCTTGGGTATGATCAATATGGGTCGCCCCCACACGGTAGGCACGGAGCCAGCATATAATGCTGATCTCGACTTGCTTGAGTCAGTCCAGTCAGCATAGCGCATTGTAACACCATCTGCAATAAAGCTTGTAACGAGACGAAGCATGAGTCATTCATTTAGCTTACTATTCACAACAGATACTAACACTGGTGGACAACTCCTAAGACTTCCGATAAGCATCTCCCACAAGCGCGCAAAACATTGCTAAAATACCATCATTTAGCACCCATGCCGGACACGCCAAGCCTCCAACGGTCAGTTAGAAAAGGAAGACCGAATACGTCATCACAACAGCCACCAGTCGCCAAAGAAGATCAACACAGCTCAAAGCTTGAGCCACACTGTCGGCAGAACTGAAAGCTACGTGCTGAACCCCAGAGCGCTACCTAAACATGCGTTAGTAACGCCTGGACCATGCAATAGTATCCTGTGATTCTCTTTAATCCCATCAACAAACACGTCACGCTACCTAGAGGCTCAATGCTAGGTCTCTACTCCATAGCAGACCCTGATGACTTTACACTGCTCAGTTTCTGAATCGGAACCCCCAATCAATCTCCCCACACAACCAGACACTCCCACACCAAACAAATTAAAATACACTCTTTCAAGCTCGCTTACTGACTCACAAAAGAGAGAGATAGCTTCAGTCCTCGAGCAAAACAAGGACAACCTATACGACCTAACCAAATCCTCAACCAATTTCAAATGGACCGCTACCCATCAGCTCGCATTCGATACCATCAAAAAAGCAATTTGTGAAGAAGCAACGCTGAAGTTCCCAAATTACGATAAACCCTTCACTATCTTTACAGATGCAAGTGTAACTGGCTGCCATTGTGTCCTAACACAGGAAGACGCAATAGGGTTCTATTGTCTGATAGAATTCGCCAGTCGAGCATTCACGACGACGGAAACCAGGTACCACACAACGGACAGAGAATGCCTCAGCATCATTTATGCCGTCAAAAAGTTCAAACACTACCTGGAAGATGCGAACTTCATGCTTTTCACAGATCACGCAGCACTTATAACCCTATTCTCCCATAAGGAAGCGACCCTAAACATGCGTAGAGCGCGATGGCTTGACACAGTCATGTCATATAACATGACGGTCGAATTCATCGCCGGTCAGGCAAACATACCAGCAGACTTCGTCAGTCGCATACCTTACCCTCCCTCCAATTTAGAACCTTCCCCTTCCATTCCCATAAACAAGGTGATATTGCCAGAAAAATGTGTATGCTTCTCCAGCACAAGTATCACCTGCACTTTCAACCGTGACCAACCAACAAGTCATGACCCAATCCTCCTCATCAAACCCATTCCAATTCTAAAGAATGCCCCGCAAACTAAGAAGTCCCATAACAAAAGAATTCCAAAACCCAAACCCAGAAGATAACTTTCACATGTTAGCTGTTGCCACCAAGGCGCATGCAATGCACCGTCCCCCCCGCCCCAGCCCCACACTCCAACTGCAGCACATGTCAAAGCACCACGCCTTTGCACCCCAATAGCCCATGCTAGAGCATCAAAGAGACGAAAGCAAATCTACCCCCACTTCACACCTCTAGCCAACAAGGCACTAACACGTCTTCTCTCTCTCTTCCCTACTGAACCTAGTCATGCTCAGATCAAAGACGTGCAAGCTAAAGACACCTTTTGATGCACAGTCTACAATTATATAACTAAACACACTCTTCCTCCAGATCAAACTCTAAGCAGATACATCCTTCTGATCCATGACCAGTTCATCGTTTTCAAAGGTATACTGTTTAGAACCACTAACTTTTAAAGCAATTCTACACTGCCTAGCATTCGAATAGTAGTCCCCCAAACTTACTCCCAAGACGTTATCAAATCTGTTCATGATAGCTCACTCGGTGGACACTTGTGACTACCATGCACTTTTCCCTCAATCTCTCGATCTTTCTACTGGCCAACTTCATTTTCAGACACAAGAGACTACATAGCCACTTGCCATAATTGCCTAACATCAAAACGCATTCAGAAATTCACACCCCCTCTTACACTCAGAGACCCCACACCAACTACATTTACATGTATTTCGATGGACACCATCGGCCCTCTACACACATCCACAACAGGCTCAAAGTACATGCAGGAAGTTGTTTGCTATGCATCCCGCTACATGATAGCATGGGACACAAACAGCATCAATGCAGCACAAACGACCCAGGAACTGTTCAATAAAGTATTTTGCATACATGGTATCCCATCCCTATCTGCACAGACAACAGTTCAACTTTCACTTCCAGCACTTTCAAAACACACTCGGAATTCATAAGAAACACAGCAGCACATCTCCAAAATCCAACTCTTTTAGGAAAAAGAACCTCCAAGAAATTACAGAAAACATTCACTGGCCCATACCTCATTACTAAATTCACTACATGGAACATATGCCACCTGAGAAGATTATCAGAAGGCAAAACCACAACGAAACCCATTCACATAGAGAGATTAAAAGTCCCCCATCCCTGCGATAAACACTTTCTGCAATGCCTGAAAACTGGCAGACACCCTCCCACCATCCAATAACCACAGAAACATCACTGGCCTAGGCTTCGGCCTCAAGCGACAGCGCACCCACATGATTCACCCTGACAACTGTAATCAACAAAACCCAACACAGGACACCAACATAACAAATTATGCAACACAGCACACGCCACACCACTCACCAATCAACATCTTATGTAACAAGGCACGCAACATTCCGCCCAGCATCCACAGAATAAACACACGAGATTGCGACCGGTCCACATCTCATGGCTACCTTTACGTATTTGTGCCAAACAATGGCGTCGAACAGCTTGACATTGCGTAAGGTGACGGATGAACACTATTCAACCTCGGAATTTAGGCAAACCCTCATAATGAGGTGCGCACAAGTTGCTGACAGATCAATGTGTAGGCGATATCGTGACCAGCTGCCCTAATCAACCAGGATTCACTGCCATCAGCGTCCATAGTTACGGGATCCGTTACGTCGTTACGTCAGAACCCCCTCTGTGCGCACGCCTCATCAAGGCGAGCACTACCACAGAAACTCGCCAATTGAACGGCCCTAATTAGTCAGATGCATAGGCATCACTCTGATTCCTTCTTCACAAGGCACAGTTCTCTGACCAGACAGCATAGACAAAAAGACTACTAGCACTGACGACAGGGCACTCCTGGCCTTAGCGGCGATTATAAGGTTGGTCACAAGCCCATTCCATAGCTTTGATTCTGCCCGATGAGGCATGTCTCAGATTAACACTATAGAAACCAGTATTTGCTTCATCACATAGCCCTACAATATATTTCTAAGCAGCGTAATGATTCCCTAATGACTTTCGACTTCAATCGCATCTCAGTTATATTACACTTACACCAAAAACCCCACTCTTTTCGGTGTACGACACTACTCATTGGCACTGGACTCTGTCATCTCAAGACCAAACTTTGGGATAACCTTCCACAAGTTGCCAAAAACATTGTTGACAGGCCATAGGCAAGCCTCCCTGGTCCTCACTATCTATATATCCCACCTAAACTCACCCTCACCTCCCTTGCTTATATCCCCCCTTCTCAACACCAACCTTTCCACTGATCCAACCCTAACCACTAACGCTAAAAACATTGATAATGCCTCTTCTACTCTTTTCCACACAATTCTTACCCTGCACAAAGAGATTGACAACTACCGCGAAACGAACCACTCACGCACCCGCCGCGCGCTGATCTAGCCTTTAGACGACATATTGTCAGACTTTATTGGCACAGCCCGGCCTGATGTCGATCGCGAAAATGAGCATCTACAACAAATAGAGCTCTACCTGTCATCTGGTGTGAAAAACTATATTCTGTCGTAGCCTGTGTTGTAGTCCGTGTCGGTTCTGTGGTTTCCTTTTTTTCCGCCAAAAACTGTTACGACACATTCTGACACGCTACGACAAGAGTGCTACGATTGTGCTACGACAGAGAAATTCTGTGTCGGGGCATATCGTAACTCTTGTCGGGGCGTGTCATAGTAACTGGGTGCGGGGCCTTAGATTTTAAAACCGCACCTAGCGCGTGGACACATTGAGGTTTTACTTCGACTTCTTGAATTTTTCCCTTGAGTTTTTCCTTTTCCACTAAATTTGTCATTTCATCATAAAATGTAGCGTCTGTAATTGACGAGTAATTGTCACAGTGGTAAGATAAACAACAATTATCATCAACTATTTTAAAACCATCAGAGAATCCGTTTCTGAGGAATAGTCTACTCTCTGCACTCATATTACCACATATGATATCATCATCAAGAGTAGGCAGAAGCCTACACACTTTTGGTTGTGACCTATTATTACCGACGTTGTAAATGCAGTCACACATACCTCTCATATTGCTAAGCAGTGCCGATACTTTTCAAATTCTTCAAAATAAAGCATTACGTATTTGTCTTAAATTGCCATTATATACTCCTGTCATTTACCTACATAGACAGGCTAAAATACCTTTTTTATCAGACAGAAGGGAGTCTCATCTCCTTAACTTTATGTATATGCGCTCAAGATCACAGAGATACTTAGATAATAGTAAGAAAAACACTCGCCTGTTTGATGCACCGGTATTGTATGTAGGAAAACCAAATTGTATGCCTTATACTAGATCGGTTCTCTACTATGGTGGAGTTCTCTGGAATAATCGTAGTGTTCTAGTTCGTAATATGGAAACTTTTAAATGTTTCAAAGACCACAATGTACGAGAAACTTTGGTTGATTTAGTTACATCATCTATGTATATTATGTAATAGTCGCTAAGAACACAATGTGCCTTAAAGTCTGTGCCTGATGAAACATATTGAAACCTTTCCCTGTGTTGGTGGATTTCTTATCTGTAACTTTCACCTGTTTATGTTTAAGATGAGTGATAAATGGTACCTACGATAACCATACACAAAACGAATACTGAAAGTACTAAAGTATACCATGTAGGCAGGACCAAGAATAGCAGCCTCAGTTTGGGCTGAGGTCCAGGCCTCTTTTGTTGTATTAAGTTGCTACAATACAAACGGATATTTGTATTTTTCTATAGTATACAATAAAAGAAATGAAACCAAAAAAAACCCCCAAAAAACCCAGTTATTTAAGGTTTCACCATAAAAAATTAGCGAATCATTCATTAAAGTGCTAGTGTTTACATCATAAACCAACATATTAGCAATGTTAGTGTTAGTGCGGCAGTCCGCAGGTTCAATTCGAGCGGGGGCGTCTCCATAATTACGAGCTTCAACAATATGAACGTCATCATATACACTGCTTCCGCTTACCGCGCTCGAGGCCTCGCTTCATTTAATTATATTAGCCTTAGCCTTAGCCTTACTGCATGTACTAGCACAATTACTGCATTTGATGTTTATATTTACAGGTTTTAAAAGTGCAACCCCCGGCAGTTTTGTTAAAACTAAAATAGTATCCGTCTGAGCCTTTGCTTTCAGGCTTAGATTTAGTCTTCCTTGAAACTGAGGCTGCCACAGTACCCTCATATGACAGAAATCTGATTATCTCTGATGGATTTACCTCTGAGAAAATCCTCAGACCCGCGTTTTTTGCTTTTTCCTTTATTGCCTCATCATACCTGATTAAAGCTTCTGGTGTAAAAAGTTTAGAGTCTGCCTTTTCAGCAATTAGAATGACATGTTTTACAAAGACATCCTTTCCTAAACTCTGACTAATTTTTCACCCTCGTTAAGATAACATTTTCTGTCAAAAATTGTTTTTCGACCTTTCTTCTTCTTTGCACCCCGTGAAGAGCTCCTAGAATCAGAAGAACTGCTTGAACTCGATAAGGAAAAATCACTGCCACTTCTTGCATTATTTTTGAATAATCCTCTCGATCGGCGACTTGATCTTGATGCATTTGATGCCTTTGTTTCTTCAGCTAGTGACAAATCAGTCCTATTTTTCAAACTTAGGTCCTCACTGTATTTGTGATGTCAGTCAATTTCTGAATAGTCGTATCCAGCATCCTCTCTATACGTTTCAGGCGGCTCTGCTCAGCTCCCGATGGCTCCGTTGACGTCCTTTGAGTCCCCCCCGTCTGGTCGATGGTATCTACTAAATTAATCGCTGGTGATTGTGATGGTTGAACCTCCGGAACGACCTCATTAGTAGATGAACCACCCGGAATCCACGAGTTGCTACTCCAGGCGGACGAGGCCCCAGTCCCCTTCCTTTTGCCCATAATCAATCTTAAAAAAATTTCACATGGTGGAAAACGTTTGTCTCACTCAATGTCAGGAGCGCAACTGGCGCAACCGTCTTTGGAATTGATGACGTAACCGCTTCATTCGGTGGTTACAAGGTAACAAATGTTGGTAGTAACTAGCCTGGATACCTTAGATACACAAGTCAGGTAACAATTGACCTGGCCGGAATTATATAATTATAGTGTTATAATCATACATATATATATATAGATATAGATATACATCCTCCCTCAGTCAGACATAGATCAGCAAATCTTCCCCAGGAAATGTGTTGCTGTATATCTGTGCTCCCAATCTTGGAGGGTCTTCAGGATTTGTAATGTCAACTGCATGAAGCGATATGAACTGGTAAGCATATCGCCTCTGCAAAACTGTCCTTCAAAGTCTGACCCAATCTGGTTTGTTGAGCGATGATGCTTACTTGACTAACATCTCTGGGATTGCGAAGCAGAAAGTAGTAATGTATATTCAAAAATATATTCCTAGAACATCGTCCCTGAATGAAAGGATTCTGCACAATGACAATGGTGGAGGCACACTTGTGATGCACAAACTTGGTCATCAAATCCTTAGCTCCCTCAGACCGAGCGACTTCCGTCATGAGATCGTCCAGTACGATCAATGTATGCTTCGTAGCATCTGTGAACTTTTCCAAATCTTCTTCCATCGGCAGTCCTTTGTGAAATTCAATGTCTCCTATTGTACCTCGCATTTCGTTGTATGCATCTTGATCTATAGACATGCAGTATAACACTCTATGAACAGGCATGGTGAACATGACGTCTTTGGTTTTTAGTATTTTATGCACCAGACTGGTTTTCCCAAGTGTTGTCGTGAGAGGAAGGGTGTCAATCTTGTTTTCCTGTACCTCACGCTTTACGTAAAAGAAGGTGAAACCTCTACGCTTTTGCCTATAGGTCATGATTGTATTGTCACGTGCTCTGAAACCGATGTTTTCAGCCATGCTAGTCTCCTTTTCAAACAATGATTTGTAGTATAGACTCTGTGCATTATGGATCATTCTGTTGTTGATACCTTTAGTTTTGAAACCATCGGTTTTAGCAAGGTAATAGGTTTTTGATGAGAGAGCAATCAACTCCGTTCCAGTCACCTCTATCTTGAAGAGACCTGGCTCTTGCTTGTCCAGGTTCCTGTGTTCCTTACAACACGTTCTCGGGAAGTAAGCCGTGTCGGCTCGCCATTCCATTTCCCTACAGAAACAATGACCCAGATCATAGAAAAGTGTTTTCCCGTGCTCGTTGGCACTGTCTGCCAATGACTTTCCGGAAAAGGTGGCATAGTGAATATCTGTATCTGAGCAAAGTAATTCAAAGTCTTCTCTCTTCAAGTACACGTCTAGACAGTGGTAGTAAAACTCAAGAAGTTTCAACTTTGCCAGCTGTAGAATTGTGAAGGCGAGCTGAATGGGGACATCCAACACGAACCTCCTTTTAGCTGATTGTATTTTGAAAATGACACCATGATATTCTGCCAGACTCTTGAAAAGGGGATCATTCACAGCCAGATGAGCATTGTCCTTCCCATAGACATACTTGGTGTTGCAAAATTTCGTACGATCAAGCAACATCGATCGGTATACAGAATTACCCAACCTCTTCAAAGTGAGACCTAGAATCTCCTTGGAAGGATCAACGTCTCCCTCCCGAGGTGCCCTGGTGACCCGATCACAGAAACGGTAGAAGCATATGGTGTGATAGTCCTCTGCTACTTCATAGACACAAGTCACCACCATTCCTTTACACAGGTACCATCTCAAAAGCTCAGTGGAAAGGAATATCTTCTTGGCGGCCATTCCTCCCACCAACAACCTCATGGTGTCAGTGAAGGTGCCCAAACATTCACTGATGCTGTAATTTTGCATTACCTGACCCCACTCTTCAAACTTGACATCCGTATTGGAAAAAAGGGGAGACATTTCTCCAAAATATTGATAGTGAGTCATGCCCTCCTTCTCCTTTCCAGCAGGCCAAGTCGTGGGAACTTCTATGTCCACCATGACCATGCCGTGTAGGTCTCCACCTTTCACAGCTTTCAGAATGCTGTCGGCTTTCACACGTCAAACTGGGGTAGCATGTAGTCAATGCAATGTTTGACACTAGGATCTTTTTCTTTTATTCGAGCAAACTGACCTTCATAAGTCTTTGTGACTTGGAACCCTAAAACCAATATATATGCCTCCCTGTCTGTGGTGTATTTTCTCTTCAGCTCCCTTTGCTTCTTCGTTTTGGTTGTCATGCTAGCTCCGTTGTCATCAATGAAGCCATATTCATACTCATTATGACCGTGTACATAACATCAGTAATATTCGAAGGGGTGTTTCACTCCATTCTGAACACAATACCCATCTAAGCCGTAGGGACCAACGTGATATTCACGACCACAATTTATTTTGTGTTGAATGTTGTAACCTTCTGTCATGGTAATATACTGCATCCAACGATACATGTCATAATACCGCCATGGGACTTCTGGGTAAAACCCATTCTCCTCCTTCCTGCGAATGGGATGGAGACATGGCATCTTTTGGGATATCACCCAGAGATATAGGCTGTTTGCATCTTCTCCCTCGATGGCACCACAGGGTTTGTCTGGATTGTTATGGATGAACGTTTCACCAACCTTGGCATATCTCTTGAAGACTATAGATGGACCGCCAGCAGCACAAGTCTTAACCCTTTGGCGCCGGGTGATGCCTTAAGGCATCACCGCTCATGGCCGGATGATGCCTTAAGGCATCGCCGTGTGTGGCCGGATGATGCCTTAAGGCATCATTTTCTAAGACTTGCAAAATCATAGATTATGTGTAATAACTTTGTAAATAATTGATCAATAATGATGAAATTTTCACAGGATGTTGGTATAACATTAGCCTTACGATTTTGAAATACTCATAAAATAATTTTAAAGACCATGTGTTTTATCACTTGATCAAAAGTGAAATTATCATAATTGGCCTGAAATGACCCCGTCCCCTGGCTGTATGTACTAACACCCTACCCGGCCTTACAGACATTGCTTTGTCAGAGGTGCCCGGTGTGAAAGGGTTAAGCTTCCAGTACGTTTTCAGAGGAAAAGCTAGAAAAAAGAACGCCCTTCTTTTGAGCTTCATCGAAAAGCATTTTCCTAGCTTTTTCAGTAATGGATACAGACACTTTGAAGAGATCCACACCTAGTTCAAAGTAATAATCCTGCATTGCTTCGACCGCCTTGACAGAAGGAGCCATGTCTAGGTTGACATAGTATTCCAGGAAGTCGGTAAAAGCGGTCATGCTCTCTTCTTCCCACACACATAGTAGATCGTCATATCTTTGGGGACCTGTTTTTGGTTCAAGTCTATGTTGACCCTTCTTGACCCAATTGTTGTGCTCTATTTCCAATACATTGGTATTTTTCAACTTGGAATGAAAAAAATTCATAGGGAGGGAGTTGCCTGTCCTCAAGCTTCTTGGTGTCAGTCAGATACTCGTAGGAGAAGTATGATTTCTGTTCTTATATCGAATAGGCAGCTAGAAGACTGCTGTAGGAGGAACTGGTGGCTAGATAGTTTGAGATATCTAAGAATTTGAATTTCGAGTTCATTGATACAAGTGTATTGGTTCGTCTTCTATACCACACATTTCGAATCCGTCACTAAGTTCAGATGTCTAGGAAAGTACTTCCAAATCAAACACAAATCATATCGAGAACTATTGAAACCCAGAACAGGAAGTATCGACATGTACTGCTTGAACTGCTCGATGAGGTTTTCTATACATTTAGCATGAAGGTTACATAAGTCTAGATGTTCCATTGCCCCAATGACTAAATCTGCTGACTCTCCTCGCTCGTCAACGGTATGGCTGCTCTCCTCTTGTTCAGGAGTAGAAAGACGGACCTCTTCATGGTCTGCTGCTTCCTCTTCCTGCTCCCAATTGCTCTCACCACCACCTCCAATGTTTGGATTCAACACATAGTCCCAGTCGATATTCAGATTCAACGTGACTGGGAATCTCTCTTTAGCTTCTTGTAGTTGTCTCCATACTTCTCGCCATTTTATTTCAGCTTCTGCTCTAGCCGCAGACCGTAAAAGAGACAAGTACTTGCACATGCGCTTGACGAGATTCTCTGGATTCTCTTCCAATATGAATTGAGGTTTCTCATAACCCGCAATATTGGAACATACACTAATGCAAATCGGGATGTGTTCAGTAGTCCATACAGTGGTTTTGTCTCTTGCATGCCCGTCATCTGCATCATTCTCTTGATTCACTGAGAGGGATTCAAAGTCAAACACTGCGAACTTGTCATAGTACCTCAACGCTGCCGGGATTTCTATTGCGGCACACATCTCCATTTACTCAAATATCGATTCATTTGAGGTATAGAACCACCAGGAAAGACATACTTTACTTTACTTGTGCAAATGTTCTGATGACATTTTAGCTTGTACATTTTCTTAAAGATGCAGGCACAAAACATACATGAATATCTAGTGGCATATGACTTCATGACAGTAATGAGACTAAAGTGTTTTTCATATAGGTTTAGGTTCAACTCTCCATTGAGACCTATGCTATCATCAGACTGGATGCATACAAACGTTGACAACTTTGGTCTGGTTGAAGAGAATACACATTGACTTTAATGTCGTAGCAACTTTCAAAGTCTGGAAGATCGATTAAATCTATTCCTTGAATTTTTTAGGATTGAGGAGTATGTCTTCTACTCCTCCTTGAAACACTCGCCATTGGGTGTATCTTTCCGCCGTCCTGGTCTCCAGATTGTTTTCACCGTCTCGCCTTGCTAACGCTCTGAAAGCACACAACCTTTCCTTGTATAACATATTGTTCTGAGTTTTGTGTAATGAGATAATGCACCTCTTGAGCAGGATATAATCAGGAAGCTCAGGTTGAAGAATGACACATTAGTTACAAAAACCTTCACCCATTTAGTAGAGTCAGACGCATGCATTAAGAGCACCATCAAGTCGATATCATTAAATACATATACCAGTTCTGAATTGTCTTGAGCATAGGATATCCTGTAGGGTGTTGTTATAGTATGCACTATGGTAACGATACTCTCCGGTCTCAACATGTCTCAGAATCAATCTGAATGATAGGTTCACTCTGAACATATTCGGTTCATTTTCATACAGATATGTCAAATGAGAGCGTAACTCATTCACATCTCCCCCAAAATCATTCAAGAATGATATTCTAGTTTAAAAGAATCATACTTTGAAGGCCTTTGTAACTGCTACCTCTATATATGGGGATGGAACCATCTCTCCTAACTGTAAGCCTAACATTAACATGAAAGACACTGAGACTTTCATAATTTTCAATGTGTGTATGTTTGAACTGCATATCAACCTTCTACAACTATATTCATATAAATACATCCATTTCATGCAACTAACATCTTCAATGTCTAGTATTCAAGAAACACCACAGTTTCATTTAAATATACCACCTCTACACTCCCCAATAGGACAAACACTTCCCCTCACTAGTTCTAAATAACTTCACCATCAACATACATAATAGTTTCATTCATATTGCCTTAAATCCCTTGTTTTATCACCGCTCTTGTCATTCAGTCATTAAAAGCACACTATACATGGCTAAAGGATCACTCCCTCAAGGAGTCATTTAAACATGCCACTGAATATCTTGTTCATACAGCTTTATTCAATACTCAATCTTCTTAATATCAACACAATCAATCGCTATCCCTACCTTCAGGAGCCATTTAAACATGTCACTGAATATCTTATAAATACAGCTTTATTCAATACTCTATCATATGAAAAATATCAAATCATTGGTTACTCATGGGCTATGCTCAGTGGTGGTCATTGCTCTCCCTGGTGTCCCCCTCTAGCTGCGCCTCACGGGTGCCCCTCCTGCCACCTCGCGGCTTTCACACTCACCAGGCATCAAAGTGCGTCAGCTCACCACTCACCTACCCCTCACTTCTGCTCTACACTTCCTACAGTACACACATACTACACTTTTTCGTCTCTCTTGGCCTACCGCGTGCCCGCGCCTATTACATACCTCCCTGGGTATACAGCCGGCATCTACAGGCAAAGAATACAGATAGGAGGAGGAATACGGGTGAGAAGTGAAAATGACACCAACAACTAGGAATGTGGTGCCGAGCACCTCGAAAGCTGACGGCGATGCGGTGTCCGAGTCCACAGTTAAGGGTAAGGACCACGTGAAGTCAGTATCGGACCATGGATCGAGTGTTAAGACCTCGAGGATCATTGCCCTCGAGTCCGGACTCGGTGATGTCGAGAACAACGTGGAAAGTATTCACAAAAAGATGGACGGAGTTATGGAGGCCCTCCTTAGGATGTCAAGACAATGGTCGCCGGATAGAGCCTCAAGGCCGGCCAGTGCCTGTTTGGCTGCTGAAGACCACACGCGGGACTGGGCCCATGATCAAGCTGCCAGAATGCTGCCTGCCTCTCATCAACTACGGGAGCGGTATATGACCAACGAGTATCTTCAGCAGGAGATGGACCGTGAGGCCATCAGACATGACCATATGGCCGGTAAGCTCGCTTCTGATTTAACCGTTGCTAAATTGATTTCAAAACCCTACATGTTCATCGAGCGTGAGGGTGTCTTCACCATTGCCAAGAAACTCAAGGTCAGGGGGTCCCTCGGCCCCTTAGAATACATAAGTGCGTTTCTGGGACTGCTACAAGACGACAGAGCCGTGGAGCCGGAGGACCACGACGATATGTATCACCACCTCCACCAGGTCTCCGTGGACGCCCAGTCGAGACCGTGGGCCGGCGTGCGCCGTTGGTCCAACCATATGTTTGACCAGGTGGAAGCCGGGCGGCTACACTGGGGTGACCACGTGTGGATTCAGGATGAGCGGGTCATGAACGGGTAACAGGAAGCTGTTGTGGGGTGTTGGTTATGACAGCACTCAACCCACACCGACCCCCGCACCCCACAAGACACCCCAGGCCGGACATGCGGTGCGCACTACAGACCTCTACACACAAGGTTAAAAAAACGGACGGGACGCGCCCTGCAAGTAGGCAAGTGCACGCACCGAGGCGGGCAGGGACAGGGTCGTGGGGTGCAAGACACGTGACGTCATCCCCCATGTGATGACCCGACCACGTGGACACCACGTGAAGGATCAAAACAACAACAAAGAGGGGCGGTGTCCGCCCCCTAGTGATAAATGCATACCACCACCACCAACAGACATGGGGAGTGTTAATGTCACTGCGTCAGGGCCTCACTCTACCGCCCATCAGGAAAGTAACACTCCCAACTTTGAGGGTATTAAAGAAATGTGTGAGACCGGAGTTCCGGCCTCCGGAGTCCGGACCGACCCAGCGGCCTTCGCCCAGTACCGATGGGACACGTGGTCCCGGTTCTTCGGGCCCGGGCCCCCGGGCCACGCCCATATATACGAAGAGGTGAGGCACATGGGCCTGCCCAATGCTCTGGGGGCCAGGATTGAACTCCACACCGATCTCAACATTGCAGCATGGACTTGATACCTGTCTGGACTTCCCGGGAAGGCTGAACTTCTCGACTTCATAAGGTACGGTTTTCCCCTCGGCTACCTCAGTCCTGTCACTGATATGCAGGGAATGCCCAACCATCCCAGCGCTACGGGATATCCCAGCGAGGTAGGAAAGTTCATTGAAAAGGAGTGGTCGCACTCCAACCTGCTCGGGCCGTTCGGCCACACCCCCTTCTCTCCTTGGTGTCACGTGTTGCCGTTGATGACACTTGAGAAAAGAGCTAATTGAAGATATGACGTTCCCACAAGACAAAAGCGTCAACTCATACATCATCAAGAACTCCATATACCGCCAGGAGCACAAGCACGGCTTACCTACGGTCGATGGTTTTGTCTCCCGCTTAGTGGCCTCTGAACCGGGGAGCTACATGTCCAGCATCAACATCCCCAGAGCATACAAGAACTTCCGGTGCGACCCGTTGGACTGGCCCTTACTATGCTTTGAGTGGGAGGAGGGGTACTACTGCGATACGGCGATGTCCTTTGGTGCCCGTCCCTCCTCCTACCATATGCAGTGTATCACTGAGACAATAGTCCAGATCCTCGGGTCAAAGGGTGTTGAGGCCGCGATGTACCTTGACGACCTCATCATTCTCTCCATGGACCCAGGCAAGGTGGCCTCTGACTTCAAACTAGCACATGACTAATTCAATGAACTCTGCCTCCCTGAGGCCAGGGATAAGGCACAGGCACCAAGCCAGGTCGTGGCTTGGCATCACGAGCGATGCCCAACGAATGACACTCTCCATCACCGAGGAAAAGCTGCAGGACATGAGGGACCACATCAGGACTGTCTCCCCCAAGCGGTCCCTCCAAACATCAACTGCAGTCGGTCCTCGGCAAGGTCCTCGATGTGTCGAAGTCTATACGGCCGGCACGGCCGTTTGTTAGTAAGCTGCTGGAGGCACTGAGAGGAATGAAGGGGTACTACATCAACTTGTCCTCGGATATGCAGCAGGATCTCGCGTGGTTCCTCCAGTTCGCCGAGTGCTGGAACGGCCACGCCCTCATCCCCCGGGGTCCACCGACCAAGTGCCTCATCTTTGATGCATGCCTCACGGGGTTCGGGGGCACTGACGGCAGGTTAGCCTACTCCGGGCAGGTCTGCCCCCTCGATGACCCCGTGTTGTGCATCGCCGAGCTGGAGGTGCTGAATACAATCTACGCCATGAATACCTTCCTCATGGAGCGGGACCGCGAGACCCAAGTGGACCTGACCTTGAGGGACTACGATAGGGCATCCATGTATATGACTTTCCACTCGCTTTTTGAAACGATCCCCTGCACCCATGCCTCATTTGTGCCTGTTCTCCGTCTCTCCTGTAGATCCGGCGCTACGCTCACTCCAGATGAGGGCGTCTGTGCGGCAGTCCGAGGCACATGCCCCAGGAACGGTCGCCAACCAGAGGTCAGCCGTCTCCAAGTACCTCACATTCTGCTGCCGGATGAGGACGGATCCGCAGGCACCTACAGTGAGCTTCATCACGGCGTACCTCAAGTATGTCGCGGACCACATCCCCTCACCAGCGACCGTTGCCAACCATCTCTCGCATGTACGGTTGCACCTACGGCTGTCCAGGGGGGACGTGGCCCCGACCGAGGACTTCCAGATCAAGCGGGCGCTCGAGGCAATGAAGCGGAACAAGACCTATACGCCCAACGTCAAGCCGCCCGTGCCAATGGACGTCCTCCAGGCAGTACTTGGGGCCCTGTCAGACATGCCCCTCCACATCTCGTTCCGAGCCGGCCTCCTCCTCATCTTCTATGCAGCGCTGAGGCAGAGCGAAGTTGCACCATCGTCAGCCACGGCCTACGACCTGGCACGTCACCTGTCACGTGGAGACGTGACGACCATGCCCACTCACATGAATGTGACGATAAAAGCTGCGAAAAACCTACAGCATGTGGGGGAGTCCAAGGCAGTCACGCTGCATGCTGCCCCAGACCCACGGTTCTGCCCGGTGCGGGCGATTCAAGCATGTTAACGGCCGCCCCTACGGCCCGGCCCGAGGACCCGTTCCTCATGAACGAGGACAGGACCCCCATCACCACCCTTACACTGGTCAAGGAATGGCGGAAAAGCCTCCAGCAGACAGGCCAGCCCCCTGGGAGGTACACACTCCACAGCCTGAGAAAGGCAGCAGCCACTGAGGCGTTCCAGGCGAGTGTGCCTGAGATCTCGATCCAGCAATACGGGGGCTGGAGATCCAACGCACACCGCACCTATATAAAGGACAACAATGCTAAGGCCATCAACATGGCCTTAGTCCACTCCTTCAACAAACATTTAACTCACTGAAATTCACCCTGAAAATTCAAATCGAAGCCTATAGGTATGTATCATAATGCATCGGAACTTCTTGTTGGGACAAAGAAAATGGGGTAGGGTTTCTGCTTACTGTCATCATGAATTTTCACCTTCTTCAGATACCATATCATAGTATCAATCTCTAGGCGTTAGATAAACTCGGTCTAACTGCCTTTCACACATTTGTGGCTCATTGTGATCTCGATAGAAAGGCTCCATGTGATTCTGAGATATTACACTTCAGAAACATGAAAAGTGTTAGCGATGCTTTCATGATCTGAGGTTACAGACAAGGAGCTTGATTACACAAGCAATTTCTTAGTACTCCAGTGGAAGTTGTCTTTTCTACCTTTCCCATGTTTGTGGTCACAGAAACAACATATGACCTTCAGAATTTAGCACAACATACCTACTTAAGTATTGTATTTATTACAGATGGGAAGAAGTCTTGCTGGTAGAGACGTAACCAGAAACACATCTATTTTTGCTTTGGCCCCCTTTAAGTAACTCTGGCCCAGATGTCGCTATACACATGTGACCTTTTTATGGGGCTGGTGTTGCACTTGCAAGATAAAACACACCAGTAGTTCTCTCGACACCACAGGATGAGGGTGCATCTGCAATTCACTGCTAGGCTGTTTTGTAGGCTTCGGTCATTGTCAGGCTCACCCTTGACGCCCACCACCACGGCTCTGACTCGAAACCTGTCTGTGCACATCCCCAAAAGCCGCCATGAGGTTAGTTCACCGAACGGAAAACACACGAAAACAAACACAGTCAAGGTAGGTGGACTTTAGGTGTGCTTTGTGTATTTATTGTCAGTGCCTCGCAAACACATGCAAATTTGCAGCGCCGAATTAATTAAGGATTATTAACTAATTAGCTTCTTTTCTCTTCGCAGCTTAGCGGTCACATCTTCAGCCATGGACGCCAAGTGGCAACAGCATCCTATAACGTAGATAAAGGCTGGGTTGAGGTGAATTGGGCGGATGGCAGTATTACGCAATATCCACACCTATGGCTGAGAGACAACTGTACCTGCACCAGCTGTTTTAACCCATACTCTCTCTCACGCAAATTTACCATGGCGGAACTTGACATCACAACATCACCAAAAGAAGTCCAGGTATGGAGAATACTATGGAAAAGATGCAACCACAGAAATAGCAGTACAATAGAAATGATGTGCCAGTGAATTGGTGTGTTTGTATTCCATAAACCTTTAAATCCCTCATCCAGTGGCCTGATTAATAATCTAGGATCGTACACGAAGACCCTTTTCTGAAAATCGTACAAGGGTTATAGTTTGATAATATTCAAGTCTGTTCTCTAAGACAATATTAGCTATCCATAAAGTATTACAGGACAGTACATAAAACAAGACAAAATGTACACAACAAACACACAAAGTAGTGGCGGGATGTGAGCGTGTGTTGTCCCATGGATCTAGCATTTCACATGAGTAACTATATTATGAGGGGGTGCATTAGATTCATAGATTGATGAATGCTCCAGTAATTATCATCTCGATATAGGTTATCGAATATCAGGTATCCTGGTAATATTGTAAAGTCCTGGTCTATACATCCCTATCGTGGCCATGTAATATTGGTTTCTATGAGAAGAAAGTAATCATCTGAATTACCCCTAATTATTGAGGAACAAATTGACTGAATTGGAACAGTCACCATTTTGGTTAGTAACCTCCTCCCTCATGTTTACAGTACGGCTGCCATGCTTTGAATGGCATATAATACCCCTATTGTCGCTCAGCTCTAGTTCCTAGTCTGCCCACATGAGGGCAGGTCGCTCTACCAATGACACTTTGAGTTGTTCAGTGTCATGAACGGCCTCCTGACATGTGCGACAGACCGGAACGGGCGCTCAACCGGAACGGATTTGGTCTTCCCCTATTGGCTGTTGGTACAACAGCCAATGAGAGCGCAGAGCTCACAGATGCCAAACCTGTCATGTCAACCCCCTGCTAAGGGTATAAAACAAGGATCCCTTCTTGTCAATAAACAGTTAGTTAAGTTCTTGACTCATAGTAGTACATAGTACCTCTTTGTTTGAGTTCTTCTCTCTCTTCTTAAGGTCTACTCCTTAGACTACTCCTCTCTTCTTAAGGTCTACTCCTCATTTTGTTGGCTCCATAATGTCACTCGTCTTCGACTCGTGAAATTATGGAGCCAACAAAATGTGTGACATAAATAAACTCAGACTCAAACTCGTGACGTCTCTTGATAGTACGATGGTTGGGTGAAGTACTTCGCAGAGGTACTCACATAATCTAGCCAATCTATGACATTTTTAGGTCTAACCCACCACAAATTGCAATACAAGTTTTTTCTTCACAATGCATCTCAGGGAGGTCCCCAGAACATCATACTAAAAATCTGCCAAAATCCCCCTTGTGGAAATATGTCTAATTTGCATAAATCCAATGTACCCATTGGAATCACTAAATATGCCTATTTTGGGTCATGTAGAAGGTTTTCACTTGCACATTCATATCTTTGTATTGGTTTTAACTGGCCCCCATCATTCTATACATGCACCTGAGCTGACCTACTTTCTGATTACAATCAGGGCCCTTAACACAAACCTAACACAAACCAAGATGGCTGCCACCTGCTTTGAGTGCCAATACTTGTGAACTTTCTTCAATTGTTGAAAGTTAAAGCTAATCTAGGACTTCTTCTTTATAAGAGAGGTAAAGCACAACTGGATCCTTCTGTATAGAGCACATAGCCATTGTGCTGTGGAGGCAGCCATCTTGCCCCCTGATGCCATCTAAAACACCCGATGGTGGGACTAATTTTCAATTGATCTTATCAGAAATATTTTTGGGGGCATACCATGGAGGAATTTTAGCCTTACAGTGGCCTTACAGTGGTACTTATGATTTCCTGGTGGATGGCAGAACTAGCAATCACTCTGTGCCCTATATTAAAAGGTAGGTAAAAATACTTAAGATTTTACTATTTCATCCATAAAACGGCTGAATCCAAGTTCAGTAGTGAGGATGACATCAAATTCATTCATGTTACATGAGCAAAAAAGTCTTGGTACTGAAAGGGTATATAAACCAACATAAATATATTTCATAAGCACTTGAAAAGACATTGTTACATTGACAGAGGATGTCGAGGGATAGCACGAGCCAGTGAAACATGTGGTGAGACGGTAGCTTTTGTAATTCAAGGAAAATGTATCAGCATGGCAAACAGGCTCATGTCGGAGTCATGGTACTTCACCTCAGCCTTGTAGTAGTAGCCAACCTCTGCTTCATTCTGATATGTAAAGATTTGATAAGTAAAGGTTTGACTTTACTATGATGAGAAGCACCAGTAATGTCACATATTGATGGCATGAGAACCCTGACATTCCAAGAAGTCTGTCGAAGTCACTGTCAGAGTAGGAAGGGTACCGGTAAGTGGGCAGAAAGTGTCCTGGTTACCTACCACATATAAAACGTGTAATTTTCCGTACTATCCGCTTGGAGATCTTCCCGCACATAGGGAGCCAAAGTGAACCCGCTCCAACCACAGATAGCCGGTCGCTAAATAGTATTTCCGGATATAGGCGCACAGTACTTAGACTATGTAGGTTCGAGATTAAATGTCTCATTCTACAATCATTTAGATCCAAATTTTTAATAAACTTAACAACTGTCATCGTAGTTTCGAAAGAGAGTTATTCAGAGACGATAGTAGTAAACCTCACTTCGAAAGTAACAAAAGAGACCAAAAACGAAAGTCTAGCCTCAAACCCCCATAGCTTTAGCACTAAGCCTCGTTCTTACTGGCCACCGGAAACGTTGTTTTGTAGGTGGGTATCTGTGGTTTCAGCGGGTTCACTTTGGCCCCCTATAGAGACAGAGTGAACCAGACCTATGCCTGGAGACTGAAGGGCCACGAGAGCGAGATTCTCGTTCAGTGAAAAACTCAAAGCAGTACTTCTATTTGGTAGATCTACACATAGACATACTTCTTCTCTTATGATATATCCGAACCATGCTGAAATCAAAGTTTAGTAATGTAGTTTTCTGATCTACTTTTCTCGTGAGACCAATGAGATCACATTTCGCTGGTTGCTGGCACAATACCTGTGTCATCGAAATAATAGGAGCTGTAAGGACTTGCAGTTCAAAAACTCCGCTGATTCCCCCACCCACCAACAGCCTAAGTATTTTACCTCCATACATTACATAACTTTGTGGAGCAGTCGGCAGAGTCTTCGTCCCTGAATGCGAAGGTCGGGAGTCCGAACCCCGCTATCAGCAGTCTGATGTCTCATTTTTCTATACTTTTCGGAATCGACGAAGTCGCTAGTAGACATTAAAAGTGTTCATGATCTACCAGCAGCTGACGCTGTGTACCATAGAGTATGCTATGTAAACTTAATGTTAACACATTAGGATGTTCCGCGACCATGTTCTCCATCTTTTGAACATCCTACTGCAAGAAAGTGTGGAAGGAGAAAAGACTATGTAACAAGATGACAGAGGTGAACATGCACCTGCGTTTGTATTAGGCCGCATTCGTGTGATGGCATTCTGTCTGCCAAGACAAGGCTTTTCCTGTGCTTTGGTGACAAATATTGGGATAGTCCTTCCTGAGTGTGGCAATCGGTAATCCCAAAAAGTTATACAGAATATTTATCTGTGCTATGACAAGTCAAAGGATGTATCAATTGTCATACTTTCAAATACTCAAAGACCAACTTGTTGGTTATGGCGCGCGACACAAGGTAGACATGTTCCCGTAGCTTGGACCCAAAGTGACAGCAATTATAGGTTTAAAGAATTGATATCGCAATGAGAATTGAACCTAGAAGCAGAGTAAACTGTATAGCCCACCTGGAGTCACTGGGTAAGTGATTGCTTTGATAAGTACGAGTTTATTGTGTCTTTTTCACCAAACCTTTGTCTCGCTGTGGCTTAGTTTGCTATTATCGCCCAACTTGAACGTGCACTATGAGTGACGGAGGTCAAAAGCGACAACGTCACAACGATCACCCTCAATCAGTCCACCCCAAACCATGCTATTGGTGTTAAGAAACAAATACAAGTCAGGATACATGTGAAGGGTTGTTAGGCAGCATTAGTGAAGTACTACACTCTAAATTTTGAGACCAACCTAGGTAACATTGTCAATACACCTAACATGGGAACAGACCCTTTAGACAGGACAGGTGACTCGAACATTTCAATGGACGGAAATTCTATTGTGGTAGATGCCTTGCAATCAGACGAGAACATAGAACAAAACACTAGTTCGTCGATGAGCATAGAAATGTTCGACATACTTTTGGAAAAAAAAAAAATTATCGTCTAAAGAGGACCTAGGTAATACCCACACAAGCTTAGAAAAGGGACTCTCTGATCTGCATATTGAGAATAACTATCGCTTTCAGGACCTGACAGATAAAATCAAGAAATTAAGTCAAAATGTTGACGCTCGAACCGCTAGGTGCCTCACCAACCACACAGAAGTAGAAAGAAAACTACACGAAATGCAATCTCAAGTAGACAACCTCCATGCCAAATTTCTCAACACCCAGAAAGAAATGCCCCCATCGTTTCCAAATGTTCAAATGACTGGTGGACCTATTGACCAAACGTCCATAATATTACTATAACAGTAAAGATAGAAACATGGTTGTATTTGGGTATCAACATGAGAACCTTGATGAATTGATTTCCTCAGTGTCAAAAATAACCGAGGTGCATATTACTCAAGAAGACGTACTTCACATCGGTAGATCGCCAACTAGATACAATAGACAAACCATGGTTCGACCCCCACCAATTCTGATTTGTTTTACCCCCTTTAACGTATGCAACAAACTACTGAAAAATGCCCACAAACTGGGTCGTAGTAATCTACGAGGCGTTTTTATAGCTCATGATGAACCACATGATAAAAGGAGGAAAAGAGGCGTAATGAGAGTACTGCGGGCTTTTTGCAAGGCGCAAGAGTCTAGACACTTCTATTGCCAATGAAGTAATCACGATTGATGGTAGAGAATACAACTTAGACGATATTGACGACGCCCCTAGTTGCCTATTTCCCCCGGATTACACACGCAGAGATCCTAATTCAATGCCCCGAACCTACGGAAGTCAATACCTGACCTACAATATGGTTGTAAATACTGAGGGGTCAAATAACGGGGGGTTGAATAGTGAGCCTATGGAGATAACAAACAATGAAACTGAGAGGAATGACATGTATGCCCCCGCTAGAGGACATAACCCTAAACAAACAACAAAAATGAAGAGGTAAAGACAATAAAAACTAATGACCAGCCCGATCAAGAACAAGGAGATAAAAATAACCGGTACTTGTGACAAATGCCCCCGAGGTCAAAGCCAAGACCGGAAAGGAGCGTATTTGCACGCCCTAAATACATCATCTAGAGTTTAGAGGGGTACATATAGACTTTCAGGGTCCTGCATACAAATTATCCCTTCACTATCTGTGTGCTATTCACTGTGATATTGAGAACAGAGCAGGGATCCAGAGTCACAGTCTCTTAGAGGTGTGCCCAGCTGACCATGACCAATCACTCAAGACCAAAATACCTCAAGACCCACTGGTGCTTGATTTGTTTGGATCCTAGATAGGCAGTTGCTGAAATTGCAAGTTGACTGGGTGCAATTGGGTTACAGAACACTATCCATAGGCTAAATCTAACTTATACCTTTTAATTGTTATTCATTTATAATAGCACGCTCATTCATCTAGGATGAACATACTATTTGCTCCTAGTTTTAGAGCGTGCTTGCACGCTAAATACATCATCTAGAGCTTAGAGTCAGGGTTAGAGTGGTCACATTGAACTTTCAGTGTGCTTCCAGAAAGCTATCACTTCACTATCTGTGTGTTGTTCACTGTGATAGTGAGAACAGAGCAGGAAGCCAGTGTCTCAGTCTCTTAGAGGCGTGCTCAGCTGACCATGACCAATCCCTCAAGACCAAAATACCTCAAGACCCACTTGTGCTTGATCAGTTTGGATCCTAGATAGGCAGTTACAGAAATAGCAAGTTGACTGGGTGCAAGTGGGTTACAGAAAACTATCTATAGACTGAATCTAACCCAAACTTTTTAATTGTAATACATTTAGAATTGCACCCTCATTCATCTATGATGAATATCATATTTGCTCCTAGTTAAGTAATTTATGCAAATGTGAGTTTGATTTTCAGATTAACGACCGAGGTAAACAAAAAACATATGAATTTAATTCAGTCGAGAAGGCTTTTCAATTAGCTAAGGCCTTACACTGTGACAAATAAGATGAGACAAAGAGGATCATGGATTCCAACGACACCTTTGATATAAAGGCGATTGGTGGGAAAATATAAATACCAGTCGATACAAATTGGATAAATATTCGTGACAATATCCTTCAAATGACAATGAGAGAAAAGTACCAACAAATCTCTAAATTGCGTGGCCGACTACTGGGCACTTCAAACGAATTGCGTTATCTAAGGTAGCAGTGAAAACGCTCAAATATGAGACTAATTTCGTAGATAGTATCTATAATTGTGGAGGGCTATGTGGCTATACCATAGTGGATGCGACCACGGGCCTTGTTACTCTTCGATATGATTCTAATGAAAAAGCCCTGACTGCCTTTGCAAATGATCTTCGAGCAGCTAGAAAATTGGTGACTGACGAGTTCCCGCAAACAAAAAATAGTTTTTGCGACTTCATTTGGTATATCGTTGCAAATCTTTAATAAAAGTCCAAAGCAAACGGGGGGTGATTTGGAGATGCAAACCAAATTAGATGCCCTAATACTGCTTTTGAACCACACTGTATTAGAAAATAATTCAGAGATGGGTTATATTACTCCAAGATTAAACCAGATTGTGCATGTCTGGCACGTGGACAGGAGAAGAACGGTCATTAAATACAAGCTGTGGGACAGGTGCCATTTAAAAGAGGATCCTCACCAGATGCTGGTTAAAAAATTACTCAGCGTAATTGACATTAATATAAGAAATAAATCACGTGATGGGGAAAGTCTCAAAGTCTCAGTTACAAAAAAGGACGAAGCGTTAACTGGAAAAAGTTGACACTAGTAACCTGTATACTGGATCTGGTGATATATGAGAAATAATTTTGAAACGATAACAGAGGTTGTATCGCCACTGTTACACTGACAGATAGCTAAGAAACTGACAGTGGCATTAGGCTATAGGTAATGGCTAAACATCCAAGGTCGTACTGACATAGCTTTGATGCCATACTAAAATCTAAAGCTTCATAATAACATTGGACAGGTCGTACCGGCAGTTCATTTTTTTTCTCTATTCCTTACTGTAAAGGTCGTACCGGCACTACTGTTTATGTGGAAGTCGTATCGGCACCACTTTAATATACAAGGACGATGACGATATCCGGGAGCTGGAAGAAACCACATCATGGTGACTATTGTGAGGGACGATATACCTTCGGACACGCCTTTCAATGTGAGCGAAGATTTAAGGACTCAAAGAGAGGATCTTTTGTACGACAAAGCTGGTGACGTAGCTTGTATTCTTGACGAAGGATAGTGAAAATATTCGACTTAATTGGAAGATATCAGCAGATTAACTGCTACTTTTGGGTATCTGACTATAAGAATAGAAAAACCTAGGAATTTATTTTTTGTGTAAACTCAACATGTTGTAAAGTCTTGGACCCTACTTGCGTAAGGAGTAGACCTTAAGAAGAGAAAGTCAGAACTGAACACAGAAGTACTAGGTGTTACTCTGAGTCAAAATCTAGGTTTCATACCCTTAGCAGGGGGTTGACATGACTGGCTTGGCATCTGTGAACTCTGCGCTCTCATTGGCTGTTGTACCAACAGCCAATAGGGGAAGACCAAATCTGTTCCGATTGAGCGCCCGTTCCGGTCTGTCGCACATGTCAGGAGGCCGCTCATGACACTGAACAACTCAAAGTGTCATTGGTAGAGCGACCTGCCCTCATGTGGGCAGACTGAGAACTAGAGCTGAGCGATAATAGGGGTATTATATGCCATTCAAAGCATGGCAGCCATACTGTAAACATCAAGGAGGAGGTTACTAACCAAAATAGTGACTGGTCCAATTCAGTCAATTTGTTCCTCAATAATTAGGGGTAATTTAGATGATTACTTTCTTCTCATAGAAACCAATATTACATGGCCACGATAGGGATGTATAGACCAGAACTTTACATACGCCCTCCCCTTAGAAGTTAATTACCACATTGTAATTAACTAGGAGACCCAGAAATAAAGTACCGGTCTTGCATCCCAGACTAAGACTTCACCCACTCTCACCAAACACACCGCGCGCTTAATCGGACTTCGAAGTGGTAAGCCTTAGGCCACTAAAAAAACCAAACTTGTTTCTCATCACCAAGTCATGAAAAATATGATGAGGGGGCTTTTTTTTTTTCTTAAAAAAAAATTTAAAATATCAAAGATGCCAGACATACAGTAAAACCCCACACCCTCCGATCCGGGTCAAAGTGGCTGCTTACGCAGGGTGTCTGCTTATGCGGGGTGTCTGCTTACGCGGGGTTTCCAGATTTTTATTGGCACGAAACCTTGTGTTCTATGCGAAGCGGGGCAAGATCTCGATCCTTGCCGGCCTAGTTATCGCCCCAAGTAAGGTACTGCAAAAGTGGGCAGCCACCTTACCTGGTTGTGTCCAAACCTGACATGTTCAACCAAAAATAACCCTGGGAATACATGTTAACAAAACGATCAAAACATAAGGATGCCATCTCGCCACTGCAAGTGCATATAAGAATGATAATATAAGGTATAAAAATATGTCCAGCCACGGGAATATAACTGTCTTTTGGCGACCCCCCTAGCAGGCATGTTGCACTCCTTAATTGTCAGAAAAGTGCATCTGTAATGTTCAATGGGTCAGGGGCCGCCGAGGTGCTGTAAGATGGAGGTTTGCTCAGAATGTCCTTGTTACTCTTGGAATGGCTAGTCACGGCAAGTAAATCTCTTGGTCAAAGTTTGCAAGTGCCTGACTCTTATAGGCCCACCAGTTTCACGTGAGCCAGCACCCTTGTGGCGACAATGTAAAAAGAGTAAAAATACAACACATCCATCTAGTAATGGGAAGACACCATGTTGGTAATGTATGCCGTAAAATGTGTCCTATCCCGGATTACACCATGTCCTCAAAATACTAGATCTTCGGACTCAACCAATGTGTTTAAGGTCATCGACCCGATCTGGTACCATCCACCAGAATCACTTAGAGTCCCTACACTCTGACCAGATAAATCAGAATGATCAATGTGCACTCGTAACAATTGACATGACAAGGGTGTAATCTTTAGAGGGAAAGGTGATGTTTCAGACATCAATACACAACACATACCCATGAGGAGTATTACTCAGTGTAGCGAGAGTAACTCGTTAAAATGAAGGTGAACATACACAATACGAGAGAAATTGGAACCGTAAAGGTATAAAATGAGACATTGGTAATAAGAATATAATATGGACCTGTCTAAGGGGCATCACCAAGAAGTAAATTTTGACTATGGAGGGTTGTTGATTGTCTGTACGACTACCTACTAGCGGTCACCGATGCGCCCTAGTCTTATCCCACAGTAGTAGTTAGGTACTAATGCTGTCGTCCGTGCATCCCAGGGAGTCGTGACTGACACTGACTACCCTAGTTGTGGGAACTCACTACAACCTGAACAACAATGGTGGACCTGAAGGTCTGTTTCTGCGTGTAATATCCACACTCTCAGTGTACCAGCTTTTACAGGCGTTGAATTGACCATAATTTGGTTGCAATTTTGTGGGTTTCTCAAAAATCAGGTTTGATATCGGACCCCATGAGTCCAACCTTTCAAAACAATTAATGGGCCCCAAGTATCCATATACTTTGGCTTAGCTGGTTGGAGTTGGTGTAATCCTTTCAGTAATCTATAGACCAGTCTACATTCACCCAGTGGTTTACCATCAAAAGAAATAAATACAGTTAAACAAGACTGTGCCGCTGCAAAACTTCCATAACCAAGAGCTGAATCAATTAAACTCTGAAGGAACAACAAACATTTGTTAAGAGTAGGAGACAATGGTTGAGAACTCCTTCCCTTAGTGAACTTAATCCATTTTTGTAGTACTCCGATATATTGTTTTACTCTTGCCATTGACCAAAGATGCTGTTAAAGTTTTGCATACTGGTTCGGGAAGTTCTAATTCTTTCTAGATGTCTCAGATAGAGGGATTACTAAAAGGTTGCACTTCCCTGCAATAGGAAATTGTTTCCTGGG
The DNA here is from genome assembly GCA_950022655.1 of Alentia gelatinosa. NCBI lineage: Eukaryota > Metazoa > Annelida > Polychaeta > Phyllodocida > Polynoidae > Alentia > Alentia gelatinosa. The sequence goes on along the minus strand of OX465583.1, from coordinate 55,739,460 downwards.
ATCTCCCGGCCACTTCAAAGTCCTTTGTATCACAGGTAGTTGGATTATCTGTTTCAGATCCCCAACATCCCTCCGCAGTGAAAACCAAGCTTGAGACTCCCATCTTGGGCAAACTAGTACTCCCAATGGTTAGTCCCGTAGAATCTTCGCGACTGTCCTGCCAATCAGATTAAATAGTGGAAAGAAGAGACCATTAATCCCAGATCAGCACAAAGTAAATGCATCTACTGCCCAAGCTTATACATCCACATTTAATGACACATATTTCCTACACCACTCCTATCAACATATAGAAGTACCACCTTCGATTCTATCTCTCTCACCACATGTGATAATGATTGTTCAACCGCTTTCAGTTCTAAAACCTTAATGTTCCGAGGCTTCATGTTCTGTACTCCAAGCCTCATATTCCTCATCTTTTTCCTCCAGATAGCACCCCCCCCCAGTAAGGGAAGCATCAGTAAACAAAGTAGTTTCCGGTAATTTCTCAGCAAAGTCCCGAGAAACCTTGGGCTACATTACCATCCATTCTCGTAAGCATTTCTTAGAACCATCATCCAAGTACATAGGTGCCTCAAAATTACCATTTCTCTTTTTCAGTTCCTCATTTCTGCATACCAATAATGGTTTTTCTAGTACTAGCGCCCTGTTATTACCAGGCGCCGTCGCTGCTAGTTTACCTACTATACTCGCAAAGGTTCTAATAAATATTCTTCTTCGAGCAAGATAGTATTGTAACAGTTCTAAAAGTTTCTCCATCTTACTAACTGTTCACAAGATTTGTTATACAGTTAGTCATGTCAATAAAAAAAGCCTAGGTATTCCACTCTTAATGAAGGCTCCAAGTGAGATTTCCGTAAATTAATTGTGAAACCTAACCATTGTAACAGATTGATTAGTAGTAACACCGCCCTTTGAACCTTTTCAACTGTCTTGCCAAATACTAATGTTTCATCAATATAGAAAAACATCGATGTTCAGAAGTACTGCCTAAGGAATCCTACCACAGTTTTCATAATTCTTGTGAATATACAAGGTCCAGGACTAAATCCCAATAGTAAGCAAGTATTGCAAAATCCGTCACCCATGAACTGTAATTGAAGTAGATCCCGATCCCGTATCTTTACACTGAGAGAGTGATAAGCTTGTTGCAAATCTACACTGGCCAAGAAGGACCAAGGAAGAATACTATCAACTACCTCATGAACATGATCCATTTTGAAATGATTATAAGGTCCAAACTGGTTAAGTACTGACAGATTCAGAAACCCCACTGTTCCCACGGAGATTCAGCAGGTCTGGGAGTGTTCAGTTGTGATTCCAGTAAACTGTCCAACTCTGGATGTAACGGGAATCTGATTCCCGGGCTCTGTGACCGAAATGACGCGTTCACAGAGAACAAACCATCCGCTAATGGCGGACTCGACTCCGTACACCCCGCGGCATGCATTTACAATACCCGCTAACATCGGTCTGCCGGCAGCTCTGTTAGTAGCCATATCGACGTAAAAGGCATCAAAAGTGAATGTCGCAGACAGCGCACAATTCACCAAATCACAACAACTTCTCAGAAACTTTGAACCAAAGGGTGTCCGTCCGTTTAAAAGTTATTAGAAGTTACACTTAATATAAGCATGCTGAACCAGTCGGCCAGCGAGAGGTCTTGACTCCTCTGCAGCAGAGATCACACTGAGGCTAGCGCAGCATGACAAGCCTGATAAGCCCAGGGGCGCCTCCCTGTGGCTCCTATGAGAACCCGTTGGTTAGAATCCAAAGTGAGATTTGTTGAGCAAGACTTTAAAACTACCCCCTATTATAAATCACCACTTTATTGTGGTATTAAACTCTGAAACACCCTACCATCTCACCTACAAACCGTTGAGACCAAATCAAAATCTAAAGATGGGCTAAGACTGTATTGAACACAAATACAGAACCAGGTACATTAAACAAGGCACCTTTCTATGATACTCTAAGTAGACGGTGGTACAGACGTATTCACCTCATCTATTTCCTGTCTCTTATCATCATAGACCTATTCGACTTCGCTTGTATTCCGTTATCAGCACTGCACTAGAAGTACTGCCAACAAGGCAGAGGTGAAGAACCCCTACATTTTCATATTTACTAGTGAAAAACACCTACTCGGGGGGAAAATGGCGGCGCCCAGGGAACATCTGCCCTATAGGGCATGGTATTACGGCATGTCATTGTGGCCAACTTGGTTGGCGGTAATGTGACAGACGAGACACTATTGGACTCCCCCTCCCCTCCTCGTCTCCTCCCCCTCTCGCCCCCACGTGACCTCCTTTCTACCCTCATCATCCCTCACTCACTCCCGGACTCCCACTGGATTCAGAACCACCCGTCCACCCTACAAAAACCTCTTCTCTCTCGTCTCACCCACTCTCAAGGGCCAATTTAATAACTCGTGACGCTCTCTCTTATGCCCCAGTCACACTGGCGTAAAATTCGGCGTTTCCTCTACGTATTTGAATTGTTGGACACCACGTATTAGCTACGGATTTGGAATGTATCTGTTTGCTTTTCTTGAACGTTTTAGTACGCTTTTCAACGTTCATCAACGCTTATCTACGCTTATCTACGCATTGTGGCGTTTTTCGGCGCATTCCGACTTTCCTTTATGCCCAAGTCACACTGGCGTAAAAAACGGCGTTTTTTCATATACGCACGTCTACGTTCTTCTACGCATTTTGGAATCTCAAAATACGCCGCAAAACGCCGCAATACGCGGAGATGCGTAAAGGAAAGTCGGAATGCGCCGAAAAACGCCACAATGCGTACAGAAGCGTAGATAAGCGTTGATGAACGTTGATGAACGTTGAGAAGCGTACTAAAACGTTAAAGAAAAGCAAACAAACACGTTCCAAATCCGTAGCTAATACGTGGTCTCCAACAATTCAAATACGTAGAAGAAACGCCGAATTTTACGCCAGTGTGACTGGGGCATTACGCATCTCCGCCTATTGCGGCGTTTTGCGGCGTATTATGAGATTCCAAAATGCGTAGAAGAACATAGACGCGCGTACACGGAAAAACGCCGTTTTTTACGCCAGTGTGACTGGGGCATTAATAACTCTACATTTTCTCTCGTTATTTCCGATACTCAATAACTCAATAAAATTTCCCAATAGTAGACTTGTCTGTGTTAGTCATTATGTTCTGTATAGCATACCATCTATAAGTCTTTAATCTCCTCATTGAAGGTGAATGAAGATTCTGGAAGTGTCCAGGTCACGTGGTCAGATGGTCATGTGAGCCAGTTCGCCTCTGATTGGCTGGAGGGGCGGAGCTTTACGAAGGAAGTGCAGGAGGAACGCCAGAATTGGATGCACCCTATACAGCCAAAGAATTGGGGTGCAGAGATGGCAGAGACTATTCCGACATTCTCCTTTGAGCAAGTAAGGGGCTAGATTCATTATGTATGAATTAAAATAATCAGGGGGCCAATTCCCTGAAATCATGTTATTTAAGGAGTTTCGTTCCATGGAAGTATATCAGCAATTTTATTGTATTAAATGAAAGCTAAGACTTTGGCCATTCCAGATATGGTAGCCATTTTTCTGTAAATGTGTTATTGACCTTTACCAAGGTCAAGGTCACCAAAGAGAATGTTCTAGCCTGAAATTACCCCATTAATCAAACACTTTAGAAGAGATAGGACATGTTTTTAAAAAGTATTCCTAAAATGTTTTGTATATAACATCATTTACCCAGAATTTTATAACTCGTGGATTAGCCTATTTGGGCCTTTATTTAGGCTTTAATGTTTTTGGCCTCCTGACCTTCATAATTATAAGCTACAACTGTGCTAAGGCCAGGAAGAAACCTTTGGCATATAATTAGCATCAATAGAGATATTGGCAACCACATTTGACTAAATTTCAAGAATAGATATAATGGAGAATAGCTCAACAATGCCACTTGCAATATTAGATCTGCTGTCAATATTAACTGTAAAATCGATGCCACCAAATGTAGTAGGTACTCCACTTGCCCAACTATTGTTTTGCCCAACTATTGTTTTGTCGTTGTCTAAACGAGTCACATGACCGTTTACAAAAAGTATGAGTAAGACAAGAAAAAAAAAGGTCACATCGATTTTTTTAATTTTCTTTAGTAATCATAAAATAAGAAATTGAAATCATGGTATCCTACATAACAAATTATTTACGATGTTGATTATGTACGTTTATTTGATTCATAATTTGGTATTTGTATTACCAGTATTGTATCACTAGACCTCCTTTTCTACTCAGTCATATGACCTGATGTTTAAACGCAAGAAACAATGTGCTAAATAATAACTGAATATCAATAAGAGCATATGTGCTTGTCGATGTAATGTCCTGTATGTGGTGTCCTGTTTGTTTATTACTGTCTATTAGACGCTGCAAGGAAGAACGCTAATAGGCGATTGTTTGTTGTCATTTGTTATTTTGAATTAAAAAAAAAGCAAAAAAAAAGCATTGGACTCATTGCATGCACCAGTTCAAATGGTATAGACTAAGCTAGATTCCAGCAAAACTATTCTATTCTAATCATAGATGTTGCTCGATACCAATCAGTAGGGCAGAAACCAAACTCATCTCATTGCTTTGGTAATGATGTGCCTTAACCAACAATTATGTGAAAAATTCAGTTTAATGAGAGATGCTTTTTCCCTAAATGATAAATCACATAAAAACCTTAATAAGTATATAACCATATAGTTGATAAAAAAGATATCTGAAGTGTCTTAGTTCATACATACCTGGAGAACTGTTACAAAATCTGGACAGTTAAAGGTGAATCAATCCTTGACATATAAAATCCTTTTAGATGAGAGGAAATTAGAAATGAATGTTTTTTGTATTTCTCTTAACTCTGAATATTCATGAAGTGATTTGAGTGTTGCTTAGAGGGCCTTCGGGAATGAGCCCATAGGGTATGGTGAAACATATGCCCTAAGGCTTGATCTTGACACCAAGGTACCATGCCATTATAGTAATTTCAATCTCAATTTCCTATCAGATTTGGTGTATGCGTGATTTTCTATGGAATCTTACCTTGACCTTGGACCTCAGTGTCACTTAATGATGCATGATGGGTAGGCAATTGTGAAGTACTGATATCATTTTAGAAATGTGTGATGCAAGTTAGATGACAGGGTTTAAGTGAATCTATAGAAACTACAACAATTTCTAATTTAATGTTTGGTCAAATTTTGAGAAAAACATTCCTTTTAGTGACCTTGACCTTGGAAATATGTTTGATTGTTGCAGAATCTTGGAGTACCATGGAATATAAATCTTTGTGTAAAATATCTAAGAGATCGGTGAAATATTCTTAAAGATATGATGAAATATTTTTTTAATATCAGTGGCCTATGTATGAACAGATACCTTGACCTTTGACCCTCACTGTAGCTTATTGGTGAATGATGGGAAGACTTGTTTTAGAAAATTGCTAGGGTATGGTGCCAGGTATCCAAATATATTATTCAAGTTGAAATATAGCTATATTAAAACAACTTATAGAAACTATTGTAAATCCTTATTGGAAATATTGTGAAATTTTGAAGGAAACATTCTATTTGGTGACCTTGACCTTAAAAAAAAGATGGTGACACAGGCTGATAGCTCCATGGCGTCCCAATAGTTTTGCAAAATATCTAAGAAATCCATCAAATACTTTTTGAGAAATGACAAAATATGTTTCAATCTCAGTAGCCTATGTTGGTCTTTTGTATGAACATATATATATATATGTTGACCTTTGACCTTGCTGTGACTTAATGGTGCATGATGGGAATTCTATCTTTAGGGCTTTACTAGGACATGGTGTCAGGTATCTAAATATATCATTCAAGATGAAATACAGGCATATTTGAACAAGTTATAGAAACTATTGTAAGTCCTGATAGGAAATTGGGTGAAATTCTGGGTGGAAATATTCCATTTGGTGACCTTGAACTTGATCAAAATCAAGATGTTAACAAAGGCTGACGACTCTATGGTGTCTCAATATATTTGCCAAATATCTAAGAAATCAACTTAATACTCTTGGATAAATGACAAAATATGTTTCAATTTCAAAACCCTATGAAATTTGATGACCTTTGTCTTTTTACCTCTAATAAAAGGTCAAATGGACACATTTACAGAAAAATGGCTACCATATCTGGAATGGCCAAAGTCTTAGCTTTCATTTGATACAATAAAATTGCTGATATACTTCCATGGAACGAAAAGCCACTTATTCAGGGGCTGCCCCCCTGACTATAAGATCTTTTAGGGAGACACGACTATGCATCTCTATTCAATTTAACATTTCCCTATCATTCAATTTGTTTACATACAATAATTTCGAAATATTGTTGCCTTGCTTGAATGTTTGGTCCGTTTATTGTGTATATTTCTTATCAATGTATTTTTTGTCAAACCAAACAAGTAATAAGGGATAGATAAACCATAAATTACGGTTTTGTGGACAGGAGGCCGAAAACCACGATAGGTCCACGCATAGTATTACACGAGCGCTAGCCTTGAGTGGCTTGCAGACCCGCCTGTTAACATAATCATCGTTTGTTCCATTTACTGTCCATTTTTTGAATAATTGAATCCCAGTAATTGCCATATCAAAGGGTATAACAATAGGGACCTTTTCTTTGCTCTATAGCATAAAGGGACTATTTTCCCGTATACCATGGCTTTAAGGCCATATACCACAGATTTTCAATGGGGTCTTTGTATACGATGGATAATAAAGATGAGTATAGTATGATGTAATCAAACAAACTATGTGTTTACATTCTGAAAATAAAGAGCTAAGCTCATTCAAAGAAAATTGTGACCATACTTTGTCTCAAGCATAAAGTCTTTATATATATAGGTGTGATCCATTAGCCTCTCTATTCTCCAGTTATTGCAGGATGATCACACCCTGTATCACTGGATCACGGCCCTGGAGGAGTCAGGCCTTGCCCTGGTGAAGAATGCTGCATGTAAACCAGATCAATTACGTCTGATCGGGGACCGTGTTGCCTTTCTACGCCGCACCAGCTATGGGTATGTATATTTATCTACATGAGGGGATCCGATATGAGAAATCTGGATTAAGTGGGAGTCACACGCAGAGACTAATGTACCTGAGATTGGTGTACTTCATACCTTTTCCTCAGCTCAGACAGTTCTCCCTTTGGTTCAAAATTCCCATGGCAAGGTGCTACAACCAGTCTCATGGAACAATAGCGACTTCGATCCATATGGCAGGATACACCTGGTACATAGTCTCAGACATAGTCACAGTGAACAATCACCTTTGGACTCAAGAACCCTTGAAGTGAATGGTGTCTAACACATGCGACTCTACTTGCTGGCTTCCTATTGGCTAGGTTAGGTACTTAGTCGGAGACAATATAATGGGTCCATAAGTCTCACCAAAATGCCCCTGTAAATTTTAAACGTGTTTAAAATCAAAATCTCATGAGATTCTATACCTGGTTAGGGCGAATTGTCAAAGGAAAATAACTTGTCTCTGGAAAGTTTAACCCTACAATTCAGACGAGGAGATTGTGTTCCAGTACACAATATCAGCAGGATTTGTCTCAGAGAAACACCTTGTTAAGTGCATGAATCACATCGTGTGAATCCCACGTTACAGGTAACAGTCGCTGACAAATGCAGGAGAAAACTTATCTTAGGGTAATGGAACCCTACCATTCAGACAAAGAGATCCTTTTTAAGGGTAAATGTCGCAAACAATTTCAAGGGGGAAAATGTCTCAGGGAAATGGAACCCTACAATTTAGACGAAGAAATTGTGTTCGAGCACAGAATCTCAGCAGGATCTGCTCAGACAAACACCCTTTGAAGTACATGAACCCCATGTGAATCCCATTTTAGGATAAACGAATTGTTATGGCTAGTGTCATTTTCAGTGTTTCCCACGTCACACGGCCACAGGGTTCGTAGCAAAAAACACGAACCATAACAATTAGTTCATCCTAACCCAAATTTACCATTATCATATATACACATATAAAAACATTATCTATTAACTAGGAACCTCTTAATTCAGTGGCTGTCAGCCTTTTCCGATGAACCCATGAGGATTCGCGTTGAGCTTGTGTGACGAAGGTTTTGATACGAAATGTGGAGAAGCGGCCATTTTATAAGAGAAATTCACACACAGGTTATAATGACATCATAGCAATAAAGTTTATCATTATGTCCAGCCAAGACAATATTACTCAAATGACCCTATCTATGTGTTAAACCATGCTGATTCCTCTTTAGCATTATCAATTAGAATAGTTAACATCATTTACATTTAGCATGATACAAAAACTAAAGGGAAAGAAAATCATGTTTTGCTATGTTCTGATATGTTTGGATGGTATGGTATTTCAATTCGTGAGGTTTTGATTCTATTGCTCATGATTGTCTTGATGTCTTTTATTAAAGGGAGAAGTTCACGGTCAAGGCGAAAATGGACCCAAGTAATCTGGCATATACCCCCTTAAAATTGGGCTTCCACACTGACCTGTGCTTCTACAACTATATCCCTGGGGTACAGTACCAGCATGCTAAATATATTTCCTTTTAGACCTTTTTGAATAAATACAAAGCTTACTTCATTGATGTTATGACCGAGAGAGGTGTTACACCTCAGCAGTCCGGTGGTGGACCGGCCGTGTAGGGTTTGATGATTAGTAAAAGCGGTAGGTGAGGCGATTGCTCCTCTCTTTTCTAATATTTACAATACTAACAACTATAACAGTCTGTATCTGTAGTACATAACACCACTTTTTTTTTTATTTAGTTGCAATTACAATTATATTTAGCTATGATCTTGTAGAAAAAACATATATATTTTCTTTTTCAAACAAACAGATGCAGATGCTTCACTGCATAAAACAAGTTCCGATGAAGGGAGGAGAGAATCAGTTTGCTGATGGGTTCAGGATTGCGATGATCCTCAAAGGTAAATGTTCCGTTTAATCAGTGATACTATGGGTAGTTCCACCGCACGAAAACCACAATTTTATATATATATATATATATATATATATATATATATATATATATATATATATATATATATATATATATATATATATATGCGCCCGGCATATATAGGGATGCTTTTGTGTATACAAGTTGACCTTTTTCCGTTGTGTATACGCCCTATCTATTGGCGTATATATGTGTCCATGTTGCAGTCATTTGTACATCATATATACGCCTGATTCTGTTGTATTTATGCCACTATCCAATAACTCCAATCTTTGCCACTTGGGGACACCACTGTTGTATATCTCATTTACCATTAGTCATTAAGTCATTTGGTATATGGTAAAGCCAATGTTACATTTTCAATTTTGATTATAAAATTGTTCTAAAACCCTATGTATTATCTTATCATCAAATACATGTAATAAACCCAGCGTTTTTGTTTTTTATAACGTTTTTTAAATAGATTTCTCTTTCAAAACACCACTCTTCTGAAGTCATACTTCGGGTCGGGTCTGATCAGTTATCAATCTACCACCGCAAGTGCCACCACATAGCCGCCTATCGCTCGCTTATCCTCCGCCTAACCCCAGCCTAACCCCCATAAAAAACACAGAAAACATAGAGGTGCTTGATTCAGTGGGAGATTTAAATAGCAGACTCATTAGCACACAAGTGTAGATTTATAAAAAAAGAACTTATAATAGGCATGTTATATGCCCCCCAACCAAACCAATGAACAAAATCCAATAATAGCTGCTACAAACCTCTCCAGAATCTCAGAATATGAAAATTCCTCCTCCTTTTAGTGGAGGGGGGTGGGGGACTATAATAACTACATCTATTGACCAACTGGGACAGGAGAAATATATCCTCCCCAGTAACTAATAAAGGTTACAGAGACTTTATCTTATCACACCAAGACTCTTTTGAACTTATAGATACCTGGAGAGAATGCCACTCATGCACAAGACGTTATACTTTTCGCCGAGGTAGCCAAGCATCCAGAATTGATTATCGGTTTATCTCAGAACACTATAAGAAAAAAGATATCTAAATCCTGTATCATCCTTTTCCGTTCTCCTGACCATTCCATTGTTGAAATTGAGATTATCTTAATCATTTTGAGCCTACCGATTTTTGAGAATTGTTTCTAGGACAGTATTTTTCTGCTCTTTCATTCTATCTGGGTCCAACCTCTGGGAAATGTGGAAATTTCAAATTACAAGCCAAAATCCAAAATGGTCACCAAAAATAGAACAGAAACACATAAAATTAATTGATTCCTACAAATAAAGAGATGTGACATCTTAAACTGACCGTCTCAAAGAGAACTAGTGATTGCCATTATTTCTATACTTAAAAGAACACAGAACTAAGTAATGGTTTTCAGCACTCAGAATTATAGGCATTCAGGCATTTTGACGGGAGGTCTCTTCAACAGCTGTTGTCATGGTAATCTGACCACTTGCCAGAGCGACAACAAGTGGAAATGTTAACTAGAAGGATGGATCTACAAGATAAAACAATAAAACAAATGTTTCCAGGGGGGGCAGCGGAAATGAAAATATGGGGTCTTGGCCCAGGGACTAGTAGAGGAAGGACAAACAAATGCCTCGCTATACATACATAGACTTTGTTTTCTGCTCACGCTGTGACAGGTAACTGCTAAACCAGCAGAGAATTATTTTTGCTTAGAGATAGTTCTCTTACTTTACTCCATAGTATCCCATGATAAACACTGTCAAATGCTTTGCGGAAGTCCATATATCACCTTGCTCTTGTCTCTCCCATTTTGTACCTACTTTATTCTAATGACATGTGTAAAGATCTTACCGACTGTGAGGCCCCGCAATATGCAGATGATCTGGTACTGTACGCGGATGATCTAAGTGAAGATATTGTTTTAAACAAACTAAGAAATAGTATTGAGAAGGTTCATAGGTGGGCTGGACAAAATGCACTGACTATTAACATATCCAAGACCAAAACCATATGGTTCGGATCCAAACCGAGATTGCGTAAACTTGACCCCGTGGAACTTAACTATGGTGAGGTCCCAATACCTTCAGTTAAATCTTATAGATATCTTGAAGTCCTTCTGGAAAGTCCACTAACTTATAATGAACACATAAAGGGAATAATAAAAATGTATCAGCCAAAGCATTTAAATTCCGAAAAATCAAGCCCTACATAACTTTCGAGGTAGCCAGAATGATATATACTACAATTATTCGCCCTGTACTGGAATATTGTTGTTTTCTGTGCGGAGGAGCTAGCTCCCATGGCACATAAGAGGCATCAAACTAGTGAAAGCAATATTTTATAGATATCCCAGAATATACTTGTATTGAATTATCCTTTCAAAACAAATGTTCTAAATAAGCTTCCTACAGAATATATCAATTGGTTAAAATGCGCCCGTATGAATAAGGCAGCTCTGTCTATAGGTCGGCCGTTCTGCCATACTTAAGCATTGTTTTTTTTGTAAAAAAAACCCCACAACAACAACAACAATAAACAATTTGGATTCACTCGAACTCTTGCAATTATATGAGTCCTTTGTGAAGATGGAACTTATATTTATCGCTAGAGGACTGATTCTGATATGTGGTATACATTAGTATAGTATACAATATTGGAAGACGTTCTGTTATGAAAGATCGAACTTATGTAGCAACAGACCTGAAAAATAGTGTGATGTTCTAAAATAATTAAGATAAAGATATTATCCTGATTGTTTTGTAAGACCGTCCTCCATAAAGACGGATCACTTTGGGTAATCAGAATGCAACAAAGACCAAGATAAGATCGATTTTTGTACTGTTCTTAGTTTTAAAAACACCTCCCTGATTTCCTATGGAAGTTTATGAAATTCAAGATAGATATGTTCTATATTCTAACTCAAATTATTTTCATCTGATCCCAAACTTTACCAAGTAGCTATTTATCAAAACGGCTGATTACAGTCAAAATTACACCTTATTTTACTATATATCGAGGACTAGCTACATCTAGGTCTGCCTTCCAACTGCCTTTTTCGGAGGACAGGTTTGGACGAGTTAGGAAAATTTGGAGGATTAGTCCCACCTTCAGAATTTTGTCCACCGAAACTTGATCCTGTCTTCACTCATCCTGGCGTAGGATAAAAAATCTATACAATGATATTTCCCCAAGGATGGTCTGAGGACCAATTCTAGGACATATCCTTGATTATTCAACAGACCCCTAAAGCAGGATATGTCCACCAGATTATTAAAGGGCACCGAGGGGTCTGTTGAATAATCACGGATATGTCCTAGAAATGATCCTCGGACCGTCCTGGGTGATATGTCGTTGCATAATTTTTGAAATCCTACAGGCAGGACAAGTGAAGGACAGGATCAAATTTGGGTGGACAAAAGTCGTTTCATAACAAAATCCTGAAGGTGGGATTTCTCCTCCAAATTGTCCCAACTCGTCCGAACTTGTCCTCCAAGAAGGACAGCTAGAGGGCAGTCCTAGATGCAGCTTGTCCTCAGAATATAGTATAATAAGGTGCTATTTTTACTGGAATCAGCAGTATATCTTTTAAATAAGATGGTCTTAATCTAATGTGAAAGGCTGAGCCTCATTTTAAGGATAGATAGAACCCTTTAGAGGATCTGGGTGATCGTAGATTTATGCAACGATTCTGACTGGGTCCTGGGACATGTCCCAGACTTGTGGAGCCTCAGAATATTGCTTCACTCTGTCTACCACAAGGGGTGGCTTGTCTACAAGTCTCCTAGGAATCGTCTTGGACTTGTCCTGAGAAATTATCCATGTCACAAGAAGGACAATTTGTAGGAGGGATTTTATTGTCCACCAAGGATCTAGTTTATGAAACGACATTTTGCAAGGATCCTCCAAGATCTCCTCCATCCTGAGTTAGATCTTATCCTGCAGCCCGAGGATACATCCTGGATTATTCGACAGCACCCAGGGTCATTGGCAATGTCTTTCCTGTCAATAAATTGATACTCAGCCATTTGTCACAAACCCCAACCAGCGATTTTATTACAAAATTGCTGATCTTTACCATATCAAAACAGAATTAGACTATATTTACGGAACTAGAAAAAGCTACGACACCCCTTTCGGTGTCCTAAACTTAGGAGAGCTTCAGATGACTTAGGAAAAGTCGGAGGACAAAGGAGAGTTGAATGATAAATTTGTACAACGATATTTCGTAGCCTAGAGGAGATCATATCCTTGAACTGTTCTAGATCTAGGACAAAATACTTAAATAAATGTTTTCATCTCCATTGACGCATATTCCATTCTTCTGGAGTTTGTTTTAAGAAAAAACATGCAATGCACAATTTCAGCTAGATATGATTATTCAAAGGGGTCGCATACAAAACGTATTATTATTATTATTATTATTATTATATACCCGTGTTCTGTCTTTACTAACTAGAAGTAAGTATCAGATACGATATATAAGTGCCAAAACTCACGGTGCGAAATAGCAAAAAAACAGATGAAGGCGATGCAAAAGTATCGACCTTAAATATATATGATAAATGCCAGTGAAAGTAGAACATAAATACATTGATAAATATCAAACATTGAGATACTATGTTAAGAATACCAATAAAATAGGCATACCATAACGCCATACACGGCCGACAATCAGCTTGGAAAATGTAAACAAAACCGTAAAAATGGATAGAATGTAAACAAAAAGTAAAATGATAACTGAATATGATCATTTGAAGGTGATGTGTATATAAATTGACCAAATATGGACACATCCGAAAATAGAACCAATAAAATGGAACGCAGCTGCAGTCACACAATGCACCCCTCCAGCTTGTTATTAACCAATAGTCATTAACCAGAAAAGTACGGATCACCCGCCCAGCATATGCTTCACTTCCTTCCCTACATAAAACAACACTAAGCATTTTTTTTATTCCCGCTGGTTCTACCACTTGGGTAGTTCTTCCACCAGTGGTTCGATATGCATCATACATTGAAACTTTCAGTTAACATCGTCCTCATTAGTTTACGAGGCAAGTTTACAAGGTAGTAGGCACACCAGATCTTACAAATTGTTGTAGCACAAATTATCAGAACAAATAGGTGTTGATGGTGATGAGATGAGATATAGTTTAGACAGTGCATAAAGTTGGTTACAGTAGGCTTTGTGTACAGTCTTCTAAACTCATTACTATTCATATTAGGTCTCTAGGTCCATTCATTTACAGAAAACCGGGTCTTTATTTGTACCTTAAACTCTCCTTTGTCGCCAAGTTTGTGCGTTTGTGCTTGGAGATTGATCTTCACATGCTCGAGAAACTTAGGCCTTCGATTAACGTTGAATATTACTTGGTCCTTGGCCTGATTTCATGTCCCAAGCTCTGAGCGAGACAGTATTCTCCTATTATTTGCCCTCTCTAATGTTAACGTAATGTTTCGCTCTGTATGGAAAGCCACGACCCTTCATGAGTCACAGAATGTAGCCCTATAGCCCGGGGCAGCATAGAAGTTTCAAAAATAAGCGGCTGTTTACACAAGATCTGGCCCGTGATACTTGTATTTAATAGATATCTGGATATTGAATAAATGGGATTCACCTGGACCATTATAAATCGTCTCGAAGTACTTCTGGTTACCGTTTTTTTCCCAGAGAGCACCACCTCACGACCTTTCCCTAGACCATTTATCATTATCACTGTTTCAGTTGTTAAGTTAAAACACCGGCTACGATGAGTTCTAACTGCTATATCATTCCTTTCAGAGCGACACCCAGACATGTTTGAGCTGCTCACCTCTACGCCTGTGGACTTCGTCGATATTGGCATTGACCACTACAAGTTCCTCAAACTAAAGCAACACCCCACTATAGGGTCAGCCACTTCTTCTGTGATATTCATATACATTTTAGGAAATGGTCTGAACTAAATGGCGCTGAGGCTAATATTGAAATGATGGATTTTTTTCCTTTTTTTTAAATTCATTATTCTTTTGTGAAATTGCTTTTTGAGATAAGATATTCATCATGATGACAATTTTCTACACCGCAGTCCCTTACATCTAGATAATGAATATACTTAATAGTATTAGTTAGCATTAATCCTTTTGGCTGAAATGGGGAACACACACAGCAAACTCTTCAGGGTCCATTTTTTTATGTCACAGCACAAAAGGTCCATGGTACAGTGATTCGCAAACACAATACCAAACATCCCCTGAGGAGGAGCTACACTCTCTGGGTATCCCTGGATACTGACTCACTCTGGGATCTTCATTAACCTGTCCATCTGACCAGTGTTCATTGTGCCAATACCCATAGCCCGCCTCTACCACCGCTGTGCTATGGTTACCTACCGTGAATCGCTTCTCTCTCACCTCAGCGGAACCCTCTCAAAACCCCTACCTGATCAAGGGTATTCCCTTTATTAATCATTCAGCATGCACTATATCATTCCAGCCATGCTTCCATGACTCAGCCCACACAATCCTCATGTAGCTCCTATGTAACAGTCACATTAATCTAACATATTCAATCATGAATAAGATATATATATATATATATATATATATATATATATATATATATATATATATATATATATATATATATATATATATGCCTCCTCCACATGTCTGCTCTTTCCCCCCCCCCCAAGCTCTTTTGTGCTCTGTGACTGCCGTGCGCTCCACCTGTCTTCATTCCTCTTATATAAAAGGTATGCCCTCCTGGTGTGTACTATACTTTTTCTCTGGTGTGTACTATGATTTATCTAACCGGACATGTTGCATTTCAGACTGGACCGTCACGGCAATGTAAATCAAATCACATTCAACAACCAAGTTCGGGACAATTTCCTAGACATACCACTTGAGGTAGTGAACAAGGTCATGGTTGCTTTGAAGACATTCAACAGCATCGCTTATGAACAAGAGAATCACATTCAGTTTAAACTGCAGGACGGTAAGTACCTCATCATGTACTTAATGTTGCTGTAACCTTCAGGTCAAATACAGCAAGAGTTCACGACTACCACTTCTAGCTTTTGTGGGAGCTACATATTATTCTGATTTTCCATGTGTCATAGTACTATATACCTACGCACAAACGTCTATGAAATACATTCTGCTGCTGGGAGAGGAATATAAATAATGTGCCGGACCACTGTCAACCATGTTCGTCGCACTGTGACCAACGTTTGGCTCACCAACAAAATTTCTCGCGTTGCCCATGAGAGCTAGGTAGACGTCAGAAAAACAAAATGGCAGTTCTCTTCCCCCATTCGCGACTTCAGCCACATGCTACAAGCACTTAGTAACCACTAAAAATGTGCAATGACCAAATATCGAGGTATCTAACATGGGGAGTTCACCTGATTCACTTAAAATAGCTCATATAATATTGATACGGGGGCAGAAATATTTGATATGATGATTTATAGCCCCAAATAGAAAAGATAGATGATTACAATTATAGAAATAGAAACATAGTACCAGGAGTAGATAATTTATGAGTAATAACAATTAACGATGGATAGATATGTAATGAACAGACACAGTAAATGTCCAATCACAGGGGTATGCATTGAAAAATGCATAAGCACGTTCCCAACTCAGGAGTATGAATCAACCTCACGAGAGGACTTGAAGAAACAAGAAAAATATAACTCAGATGACACGACAAAGGAAGAACAAATAGAAGTGAACCCATCAAACCAGGAAATTGTTAATGAAACATTGATGTTATTTAACAAAAAAACTAATAGAAATTAACCATAACTCAAACTACCAAATCGCAGTGCCCTGGATTTCAGACCATGTACACAAAACACGACGTGGAAAAACAACACACCACTACGACCTGCTCTACGATGGTATTCATCCAAATCATCAGCTAATAGACCTCTGGGTCAATGACTTAATATCTGTTTTCGCAAAAAACCTACCTACCCTTAGCGGTGATTGGTAAATCTTCGAAGTAATACTGAAGGAAGTAGCTGTAAACTGTTGTTTGTTATAAAAGTTTATGGTGAGCATCTGAGGACCTACAGATAAATTTTAAATCTTAATAACTTACTCCAAAAGACTGGACTTCTAAGACCAATTTAAACCATAGGCAAAGATAAAATACATTAGCTGCTGTTAGTTATAGCGGTTAATCAAATCTACTCCCAAGGTAATCTGGACCCTGTACTCATTGTGTATTATTATCCTAACACCCTCGTTGTTATTTTCATCTATATTGTACACTTGTATGTTATTCATCTCATGATGCATAAACCCAAGATCACCTGGGGGGGGGGGGGGGGGGGCGCCGTCTTCCTACACCGGCTGAACCGTCCGGTAGGATAAATCTTCCTTTTGAAATCTTTTTCTAATTTTGCTAAGCTAATTTCAATTGAGTCTGACTTCCTTATATTTAGCTACTTACTTGCTGATGGGGATATAGGCCAAGATCAGTGAGATAAGTATTTCTTCTACCTACTTAGGTGTTGAAACCTACCTGACGCCATGTGGTATCAAATTAAGTTGTTAATTTTGTTGTCTAAGTCGAACGAGATTGATACAGATGTCTCAACCCTAATTCACAAATGTCAAAGAAAGGTGTCGTGCTTATTGATAGGGAGGAACAATTCTTTAAGTAAAAATGTCTAATTTAATCGAAGTTAAAAATTTGCGCAAAGAAAAGGGCTTGAAGTGCATGCATTTAAACGTATGTAGCCTAAGGGCGAAATTTGATTCCATCTTAATTGAGTTCAGGAAAAGAGAATGGGATATTATTACAAGTTCTGAAACCTGGCTTACTAAATATGATTTAGAAAATGAATACCAACTAGAAGGGTGTGAATTGCTCAGATGGGATAGACTTGGGAAAGAGAGAGATACTATAGAGGAAACCCATGAAAGTTTAGGGTCTGAGCCCATATCCCATCGAGTTTGAATCAGGTAGTAATTCACAAGGCGAAGCCGCGTGAATTGCTATGTGATTCAAATGAGATGGGATCGAGCTCTGACCCTAAACTTGAATGGGTTTCTGAATTTATCTCACCCTTAATATTGACTAATGGGCTAACATTTGTGACATTATCCCCCATTGGATATTTTTCCTAAATATCTAATGGGTGTTAGATACGAGTTTCCAATGTTAAGTCTATGGAGAAAAAATATCTGGGGTGAGATAAAGACCTGAAACCCAAAGTTGGTGGAGGCCTCTGTACTTATATAAAAAAAGAAATCGATTATGATATAACAACATATAAACACCTAAATAAGAGCATCTGGCATATAGAGCTACAAGCCATATTGATTAAACGAAACAAGGCAAAAACATGTTTATTGTTAACATATATAGACCAACAGGGGGAAATATTGAATCATTCATTAAAGATTTGAACACTTTATAGAAAAAATAAATTTGGATAATGTGGAATTGTATTTTATTGGGGACTTTAACATCAATGTCAATCTAAATACCACCCAAGTATTCGACTTCATTAATTCAAGCAAAAAGGCTTTATACAACTGATTGAAGACTTTACACGCTATAGTAATAACAGTTCCATAATGGACTTGATCTTAACAAATGATAAAGACTTAAATATTTCTGGACTCTAAAAAAATCACAACTTATAGACCTATCTCGCTATTACCTGTAGTTTCAAAGTTATGGAGAAGATGGTTCACAGAAAATTGTGCAGTAATTGTAAAATTGCTTATAATTTACTGCCGTGCTGCTTTACCTCAGTCATCTAGTCGAACACAACTCAGGTGCTTAATCTTATATTATGTTAATCAACTAAGTAATTTATTCACCACGTGACCACCTGTAATTTCTCATTCCACTTCTAGCACTCACTGTTGGTGCACAGAATCTTTCTTACCCAACCCACCCACACCTGTAATTTTTCTAATTACCTTTTTATCATTTCCCCTTAATAGGGCTCACAATTTGTAATTTTTATACTACTTTACCTTGTATTTTAAAAAGTATTTATTCATGTTCTTATAAACATCTGTGAAATGTTCTAATTATTTATCTGTGCAATAAATACATTTTATCGGCGCCATGGCGTTAGCTTAATTATCCGAATTTTGCAATAACTATAATATCCTAAATAAATTTCAATCGGGTTTTAGAAAAGGTAAATCCACCATACAGGCAGTTAATAATTTAACAAACAACATGTTATTGGAAAAAATTATTGGCAAATAGACGACCATTATCTATATAGACTTTATGAAAGCCTTTGATACTGTCAATCATAGCATGCTAACCTAAAACTAGCTTTTTATGGTATCAGAGGCAACTCTCTAAAATGGTTTGTAAACTATTTATTGCAAAGAAATCAATCTGTACTGGCAAACGACATTATTTCGGAGCCTCTCCTGGTGAAATGTGGAGTTCCGCAGGGGTCAGTCTTGGGACCTTTTCTATTTTTATTTACACCAATGACTTATCCAAAATTCTATGCTTTTCTAGGATTGGCCTTTATGCGGACGATACTGTCTTATATGTCAGTGGGGAGAATGTGAGGGACATTCGTTTCAAGTTACAGGAGGATTTAGATAGAGTTGAACTATGGTGTGAGCAAAACAAACTTTCTATCAATAAAAATATGACAAAATCGATGTTCTTTTGCTCGAACACAAATAGGAAACCGAGAAATGAACCCATATAGAGGACATATCAGGTAAAGTCACTTCATATAGTTATCTTGGTGTAAATCTAAATGTTAGCTTACACTACTCTAGTAACAAAAATAGAATAATAAGGAGTGTCTCTCACCGCTTGTATCAACTCATAAAGATGAGACCATATTAACACAAGACGCGGCAACACTGATATATTAGACAAGTATACTCCCCTACTTTGATTACGGAGTTGTGCTCTATCATAATATGTCAACCAAACTATCAAATAAGCTACAGGTTCTACAAAATAGATGTCTCAGAATATGTTTTATGAAGCACAGAAGAACTCCTGTTGCGCTACTGCATAGATTGGCAACAGTTGCCTTACCAGAAAACAGTAGATCATGCCACATACAAAACTTTATGTATAAAATAGCCAACGAGGATGAAAATTTATTGATCCCTAGGGCCAACACTAGGCAGGTAGCGGCCCCAACCATAAAGGTGGCAAGACCTTACTATCAGGCCTATGCAAACTCATTAATGTATGATGCTGTGGTCAACTGGAATAACTTACCAGCTGTATTACGTAATACAGATACATGTAAACAATTTAAATCAATCATGAAAAGAAACATGACTGACTGAATTTCACAAATTGAGTGATCTGCTTATCCCTGTGAAGGTTCTCACTGCCAGTGAAAAGGGTTTTCATCTGAATGCAAAACACATTTGAAGAAATTTATAGCCACCTTTTTTATGCTCGCCTTCATGTGGACTGATGTACTTTGATGGAAATTTGAAATGTTAAACTGAAAATATAGGTGCACTTAAGAAAATCTGACTGTGTAGAAGTAACATCACCTTCAATTTATGATAATGGACATTGGAAAAACTGTCAATCTGTCTAAGATATCAAGGTACTCCCGTAGAGAACCAAGATGCTGTAGATGCTGGAGTGCCTTGAAAGGTGCAGTCGAAGACTAGTTAATGCTCAAGGACAGTTTTACCAACTGAACGATTTATCACGTGTATTGACCAAATATCAAAGCAACTAACATGTAGCTTTAACCTGACACCGTTTAAATAGCTGAAACATGCGAGATCGAACGATGAAAACACTCGCCGTGAAGTTATGCCGACTTGACAGGTCGGCCGCCGATGATGTCATCCTTGGGATTTCCCAGAGCGTAGGGAACCCCTGATAATGACGTCACACATATATGGCCGCCTTTGTTGACGCCCGCTAGGCGAGTGTCAATGTTGTTATTGTTCAAATACGCCGATTTAAGCAATTTAAACGGTATCAGATGAATTCTACACGTTAGTTGCCTCAATGTTTGATAAATACACGTGATAACTCGTTGCGTTGCGCGTGTAAGACGCATCGGAACACGCGAATTGAAGAGAACCGCCATTTGCAATTCTTCCGCCCAGATTCATGTTGTCGGCCTCTCGGCCAATCAGATTCCATTATTTGTTCAAAGAACACCGTACTAAGGTCAAAGCATGCCGTACTAAGGTCCAAAGCATGCTGTACTAGGGTCAAAGCACGCAATCTGTATGTAAGTACGATGCTACACGACGTATCGCGCAATACGTGCGATACGAATGAACCCCCCAGCAGCAGACAGTAAGCTCTGTTCCTTAGTGCATAGGTATATAAAAATATTGAAAAATATTGTGGAAAATTGTTGTTGGGGATGCTTATGTTGCATTACGCAATATTATGAAACATTACACAACCATCCCCGGTAGAAGTCTGTAACCACTCTGACAGTTAATTAGAGGTTCACAGAAGGAAGAAAAAAAATCTGATGTGAGATTAGTCCATTAGTCTATTGGCTATTGTTCATTTCCTGACTGTTCATGAGTGTGCCCTGCACGGGCATGCTTGTATGTAGAGCGGCTTCACTTTGCGAACGAGGAGCACCTGTGGAGTAGCGCCCGGTAGAAGTCAGAATGCCAGGAAACGTGTTGAGATATGAGACATTGTAAAGATGAGCCAAAAATATGGGGTGGGTGGCAGTCTGAACGATTCTATCGACCTGTGACCAATCGTAATTTATTTTCTAGGATTAGTGATAAAGCACTGGAGTGAATGTGAGTGTGAGTTGTGTTGTGCGATGTGGAGTGAATGGGAGTACAAGTTGTGCTGTGTGAGCGATGGATTTTAATAGTGTTCTGACCCGATGAAGCGACAGAGTGACGAAGCAATGAGTGATGAGACAGCGGGCTAAGCACTAGGGGGAAGTACCGCCAACAGTCCCTCAACGTGCATCAGTGCAGGTCACATCGATTGTCGACAGGCGATAAGGCAATGGGCCAAATGCGAGGGGGAAGTTCCCAGGTTACCCCATGCATGCCAGCACAGGCCGCATTGGTTATTAAATCGTGCCTGTATACGATGAGACAATGGGCCAGGCAAGAAGGGGGAGAGAAGACAAAGAATCTCCCCGACACGCCTGGCACAGGTCGAAATGTGCACCATTCGTGGTCTGCATGCATAGGCATGATGGGCCGCTTCATTCATGGGTGAGGAACGTCTGTGAGTGTGTGTTTTGTGGTGAGGAGTTGTGGTGTGATGGAGACACGGTTTTGATCAAAGTCTTCGGAAGACCTTTACGCTGCCATTGATATATTGTAAGGCTATGTGACACCACAGAAACTGTGACCACAGATATGATCTGTGACACGCCTAGTCAGGCAGAGTCAAGACCATGGGGTGGGCATATGGACTTCGCATATGACCATAGATTCACCGCTAAATACAGGAATGCCATCGAGTCGGCACGCGTAGATTCTATAATCATTGTGTAGTTGCCTTCAGGCAGCTATACTGATTAGACAGGAGCCGGAGTATTGTCTAGGCATCTGACTAAGTAAGCCTGTCTGCCTGGCAAGCATCAGTGGCAACGTGATGTGACACACGTCCCCGGAAGGGGTCTGACACAAAAACTTACAAGTCCGAACAGGATCTGGTAACCATGGACACAGATGGCACTGAATCCTGGTTCACTAAGGCAGCTGGCCACACTATTTTATGTGTTTTAAATTGTGTATATATTTTAATTGTATGGTTTTTAATGTTGGGAGGAGGTTTGAGGAATGTTGGGTAAGTAGAAATAGAACTGTGGGAAATGTATGCCATGATAGATGAGACACAGTATAGTGGGCAAGGTAAAGGCTTGGCTCAGTGTGTGAGGTGGGAGGGGGGGGGGGGGTGGGCCAGCTGGTGGCTTATAGTTTCATGCTGGATGATTATAGACTGGCGTGGGTCTTGTAAGCTTGAATAACGGCCGTGTGGGCGGCCGGGTGACCGGGTCGGTCCACAGTGTGTTGTTGGTGTTTGTGTGTTAACTTATAAATTTTTATCTTTTAGAATAAAACAACCATAAAGCAAGACTTCATTATCCAATTGTTAAGCTGTGAATTCTACCTATTATTATATGCCTGTGGTAATATATCCTACACATACAGCCCGCTCCTACCCATATCGTATTTATATCCGTACGACACCTAGGTGACGTACGGGTAATGTATGTGGCGTACGGGGCATGAATGGTGGCGAAATCCCAAAACTCCCCCAGAAGTAGGGTTAAAAATTGGATATTTTAAGGTATATAATAATAAAGAAACAGGCTGACTGTCTCCGTACAGATATGCATGAACATACCACGTTTCCTTGGTATCGTAAATACGTCACAAATCTGACGTGATCCTCGCCAATGCTTATTTTACAACCTTACTCTGACTGGAAGTAAAGAAACACACTGATATGTTTGAGCCGTTCGGATGGAATTCAATCTTGACCACTAGCGGACCATTCAGCAGAACGTTCAGCGGACCGAGAGTCAGTCTAATTTAAAAACACTTATGAGGACCTACCTTGATGAACACCCGGAACTTTGGATATGATAAAATTTAGGCTACCTACAAATGTAATCTAATACTTACCTTTGTATATACTGGGGGAAGAAATAAAAAATAGCAGCCTATGTCCGACCACCATAAACCACCAACCCATCCACCACATTTATGTCCTGAGAATGTCCCATATTACTCTCCTGTCTTGTCTATGTTATGTCATGACCTGTCCCCTGCTTGTAACCTGCTAATTTTCTTTATTGTAAGAGAATCACAATCTTGATGTACATGAACCGTTGGACTACATTTAAGTCGAATGGATTTGGACCGCTAGCTCTCCCGCCTTAAGCAAGCTCGCTTTTATCATATGAAACCCTGTGAATATACCAGATGGACAACATGTTTATGTGCTAAGATATTGTTATGTATGAGAAGAACTTGGCCTGAACAACTGCTACGCAGAGGCCGGTTCATGTACCTCCTTACAGTACAAATGAAAAAGAAAAGCCGTCAGTGTCAGTGTCTCCGAAGTGGACTCATCTCGACGTTCAGCAGAATATTGACATGTTTACCTTTTGGTTGGATTGATATATAAGAAATAACAACGTTAAACTTTGTAAACTGATCATTTAACATGATAAAGTTAAAAAACAGTTTTTATTCTCAGGCTGATTTCAAAGCATAATTGTGCTGCGATGCCTTACACAGTGTGTAGGTCGTCTTAGTTTGACAGTGTCAATAAAGATGGTGCCATGGGCAAGTTTCATCTATCGATGAGTGTCAAAAAGATGTCAGAATGGCAAATGACCCGATTATAGCTCTATTTTATTTAGCGTTTTCATATTCACAATATAGAAATGTCATTTGAGATGGGAATGATTTAATAAATTACCGGTAATATGCTGTAACATGCCAGAAAACATTGAAATTGGATCTTTATGAGTGCAACGCGAATTTTTTTACAAAGTAGCTCACGTTCTGGTCTCTGATTGCAGGGCATGAATTATTTTGTTTGGGTCTTAATCTTGGCTCAGGGTTGTTTCAACCTAAGACAGAGAACGCGACGGGTCCCAGGCTTCCATGCTACAGTCAGACCGAGATGCAATATGTACTATTCCTATATACCTATGGCTGTACACTCTATGCTTACACCACGCTCTGGGGGGTGGAGTAACTATCTGATACTACCCAAGGTTGGTATACTACCCAAGGTTGCCGTATACTACCCAAGGTTGACATTTAGACCAATCAGATTGTCTCTTATTAAACCACATTTGAAGGTATATAGGAATAGGGAAACCAAGTACCAGTGAAAGGAAGTCAAAATTACTCGGTAAGGCTTGGAAAAATTACTGCCCGCGGCCAGGGCCTTGGGCAGTAATTTTTCCAAGCCTTACCTCGTAACTTTGACTTCCTTTCACCGGAACATAGTTTCCCTCTATTCCGTACTCTTGAAGCCCCTATTCCATGTTCCTATTTTCTTTTGTGTTATATTAAATGGAAGGCTTTATTATTTTTTTTGGAGGGGGGGGGATAGCAATTTTTATTATCACTTTTGATTGTCACTGTCAGGTTATAGCATAAATGAGGATCTTTTCGTTCATGAAAGTGCAATGGTAGGTCTGTGTACATATTTGTTTACTGAGTGGTTCCCCTATCAGTTGTAGGTTACAGTTCTTTTGAAAGGTTCATTTTCTGGGTGGTGGAAGAGAGATTATATTGGAGAAAGGAAAATAAGAACGAGGAAAGCTATCTAGATGGCAACAGTGACAGGACAATATTGGACACATCATGGTTGAGATTGGTTGGGGTTTAACAAGTTGTTGGCGTCTTACCAGATATCAATTTCAATCCTTCCATTCTTTCCAAATCTTTCAAGTGGTCTAAACCTATGTCTCTGATTAAAGGAAGTACATCTTGCTTTCTCTGTGATAAGTTTCAGCCTGATTTCATTAATGAAGAGGGTTAAATCAAGGTTGCTCCTCTTGCTCATAAGAATCCTCAAAACGGTGTAACCCTCCAAGAAGAAATGTAGGATTATGTCCTTTTTGACACAAAAATTACATTCAGGAGTTTCTAGTATTCTTCTCCTCTCTAGGTATTTCTTACAGGTGATGATTTAATTGATAACTCTGAACTGGAAGGATTGTATTTTGATTTCTCTAGAAACTTATGGTAATGATCAAATAATCTCGCATTCCTTAGCATCATGGACCAGCTCTTGAAAGGTTTTCTCCCATGTACATCTAGATTTGGGGAACTGCTTTTTGAGTCTGAGAGTAAGGTACACACTTTCTTGCTATTCAGGCAGAGCATATTTGTTGGGTTCTCCCCAGGAACTTTGAACAATATTTCATCTTTGTTATAATCTACCTCATCTATTTCAATCCACCTCAACCATGGCAATGTTGCCCCCATTGTGAAGAGGTCTAAGAAAATCAGATTTGTCCAGTAACAGGAGTTGATTTCACCATAGGACATTATCTTCCATTTCTGGAAGTTTATACGACATACCTGTGTTTAACTTGAAAGACACCAGCTCTTTCACGATGTTTACATATAGCCATCTGGAGACCAGTCCTAATGAACATGTCCCACAAGAACTCATTGACGGACTCAATATCATCCATGGGTGAAGAGTTATAGAAGGAATCCCAAGTAGAGAAGGTCTGCTGATAGATTTCCAAATCTTCTGATATTTGGGACGAAAGAAGTAGAAGGGGAGTCTACAAAGCGAAGGCTTTCTTTCAATAAGAATTTGTCAGAGTGTATGAGAGACAAGAGTACAATGGCGAACGCGGAGCATGTGAAAAGCCCGCGAATAAAACATGTAGATCATGTGATCTAATAAATATTCATCATCCAGTGTCTCAGTAAATGTATATCCATATAATGATACTAATATAAATATATACGCCGTAGATTACTTACATTTATATCGATATGAAATATGACAATACTACTCAAGATCCTTTCCATATTGACAACTTGTCAACGTTTAACGTTATATTTATTTTCCTTTTCTACTTTCAGGAGACATCATTTGCTTCCACAACTACCGAGTGTTGCATGGCCGGAGTGAGTACAAGGTACTGGAAGGTGGGGAACGCCACTTAGAAGGTGCTTATATTGACTGGGATGAACTTCATTCAAGAAGATGTGTCTTACTCTCGGAACTTAAGCTCTATGAGTGAATCTAACCTTCATGTAGTCTTACCTGGAGACCGTTCTATTTGCTCTCATCTGGAAAAAATTTCCCAGAGGAAAATGACATCTTGGCTAATAAACAGGGTGGTTTTAGGCCTGATGGGCGCATACCAGGTGCAGTACTTTATCTGTTATATAATTCTATCACTCCTGTAGAAAGATATCCATTGGCATTCAGCTGCGGTAGTTATCTATGTACTCTATATGTTTCCATGTTGTGTACCCAGTATGTTCACTCTCATTTATTACAAAAACCCAGTTGCTATGACTTTCTTATCCACCATGGAACTGGCCTATCACTCTTATACTGGCGCTGGTTTTACAAGTCTCCCTGTCTATTGTTCCTGGCTGTACATTATGCACACTAGATGTATTCTCATATTACCTTTAATTTGCAAGTAGGAGATTACCAAGGATGACCTTCAATGAAGAGGAGACTATTTATGCACCCACACAAAATAAAAGCAAATACCAATTAGAATAACTGCAGGAGTGGTCACAATTACTAAAGTTCTATCAGGAGCTACCATCATCTGCTATCTAACTAGCAGGGGATATCAATACCACCCTAGACCTAACTTTTGATAGGAAAAACAATTACTTTCCTCGCCCAAGCACACAGAACTGAATTAACCTGCTTCAACTCCTTAAACACGTTGGATGGAATAAAAAGGGTATCACAATTCAATATCTATTTCTTTATCACATTAAACCGTCTGATATAATTATGACGCAATTTCTGGTAGATAAAACATGCTCTGTGCGATATATATACGCCATGCGTATATATGATACCCCGTCCTGTGGGTGTTGGTAGAGGATGCACCAACACTGACCCGCCACCCGCGACCTCCCAATCCAACCCCCTACCGCCCCCCCCCCCGACACCCCACCACCCCACCACTCTACCCACAGTGAAGCCCTGGTACACGACCCCCGCCTCCCTGCAGTGTGTGTAGACGGATTAGCGGCCGCTCGGCATGTGTGAGATGCCCCCCACCACCCCACGCCACCCCCAGCCAGCCTCAGTGAGAAGCCCCCGCTGCCCGCCGCCCACCACCCACCGCAAAGAATGTGCTTTACAAACAATTGCAAATGAAGGATGACACAACTCTTTATATCAATAAAAAATATTCATTAGGGAACATTCACGATTATTACAAAGACCTTTATAGAAAGAGAAGAACTCTCCCTTTTTGACAATATTGATAAACTATGCCCCAAAGATTCCATCCCCCTAATATCCAAAGAAGACCAACTTATCACTGAAAGAGACATCACAGTTACTGCGAACACCCTGAACAAAAACAAATGTCCTGGTACAGATGGCCTAACTGTTGAGTTCTAATAAATACTTTTGGAATGATATCAGGAAGTTATTTTCTGAATCAATTCAAGATGGAATTCAAGACAAGGAAATGAGTACCAAACAGAAATGAGGTCTAATTAACCTTGATCCCAGGAAGAACAACTGTAGACTAAAACCTACAAACTGAAGACCTATAACACTTTTAAACACAGGATATAAAGTTTTTACAAAAGCCGTAGCTACACATTTATAATTCCCCTCAAATCTATAATACAGTGAGACCAAGTAGGCTTTCTCAACGGTTGGAATATTGAAACGAACATATGCACTTTTCGGGACGCAATCGACTATATCAATAACAAAAACTTAGCTGGATTCCTTCTAGGTATGATTTTTAAAGAACTTTTGATTCTATTTCATGGGGAGAGGGATATATGATGCATCAGAGCTTTTGGGTTTTGGCTCGAAATTTATAGAGTGGATGAAACCTATCTACAATAATATAGATTCAGCTGTTTCAAACAATGGCCTCCACACAGAAAATAATAATATGGATAAATGGCTCCGAGAGTACCACAATCTCCAACCACAATAGCTTTTGATTTGCCTGAAGAATGATTCACTCTTCAAGCAGAGATTCTGACTCTAGTAGTCAGAAGATCAGCTAGACGAGTGAAAGTCAAGGTTGTTCAGATCAGATTCCACCAGAGCTAACGTCAGTGTAGCTCTGGCGGCCAGAATAATACTAGACATTCTTGAGTGATTCAGACGATATGCAAGCTTAAAAGTCAAACTGGATAAAATGCAGGTGGTTAGGCTAGCGAGTCCAAATACAGCCCCTCTACCAGAATCTATAAATGAAGACACCTCTATAACCATTACCCTATCCCTGGATGAAAGGAGAGAAGCGGTAGCTGGGAGAATAAAATTTTATTGAATTTTATGAGTAATACAATTTTTATGTTGACCTTATTGGACGACATATTAATGAGGCAAATATTGATATGAAGGTGTATAATGTATAATAGACAATTGGAGTATTGTGTCAATTATGATAAGGTAAGTAGTTATGTAATACAATATTATTACCTACCACATATAAAACGTGTAATTTTCCGTACTATCCGCTTGGAGATCTTCCCGCACATAGAGACAGAGTGAACACGACCTATGTTTGGAGACTAAGAGCCCACGAGAGTGAGATTCTCGTACAGTGAAAAACTCGAACCTGTTCTTCTTTTTTGTATTTCTATACTCAGACAAACTTCTTCTCTTATGATTCATTTCAAGCCATGCCAAAATCAAAGTTTAGTATTGTAGTTTTCTGATCTATTTTTCTCGTGAGAAACCAATGGGATCTTTTGGCTGGTATGATTATATAATGTATTTAATAATAAACTAGCGACTTCGTCGAGTCCGAAAAATATGAAATAACAGACTGCGGATAGCGGGTTCGTACTCCCGATGTTCGCATTCGCAGCCGAAGACTCTGCTGACTGCTCCACAAAGATAGGTGCTGTAGTGGGGTCAAATACTTAGGATGTTGGTGGGTGGGGGAATCAGCAGAGTTTCGAAAGGGGTACCAGCGAAATCTTGAGATCGCATTGGTTTCTCAGGAGAAAAGTAGATCAGAAAACTACAATATTAAACTTTGATTTCGGCATAGCTTGAAATGAATCATAAAAGAAGAAGTTTGTCTGAGTATAGTCCCACAAAAAAGAAGAACAGGTTCGAGGTTTTCACTGCATGAGAATCTCACTCTCGTGGGTCTTCAGTCTCCAACCCTAGGTCGGGTTCACTCTGTCTCTATGTGCGGGAGACTCTTCAAGCGGATAGTACCGAAAATTACACGTTTTATATGTGGTAGGTAAATAGCCAAGGAGCCATTGGACAAGGTGGGGATGGGGGGGGGGGAATTAAAACATGATTAAGGTAATAATTATGATTATTGATAGAGGGAGAAGTGTTTATGTTCATAATTAAATGGTTTTTTATGATGGTTTATGGACCGGATGCGGGACAGATTCACTGCCTGTGAGTTTTTGTCCATTATGTAGGTCCTGTGGGCGTTGGATCTCCAATTCAGGCAAACCCGCCTGGAATGCCTGAGTGGCAGCTGCCTTCCTCAGCCTGTGGCGGGTATACATTTTGAGAGGTTGGCCGGCTGCCTCGAGCAGTTTTTCCCATTTCTTGGTAAGCAGCTGTGTGGTGATAGGGGATCCGTCCTTGAGCATGAGGAACCGGTCGTTGATTGCCCGCACTGGGCAAAACCTTGGATCCCGGGAGGCCTGGGAGCTGGACTGCTGGATTCCCCCACGTGTTGGAGGTTCTTGGCTGCCTTGATTGTCACGTTCACGCGGGTGGGGGGTGGTTGTGACGTCTCCACGCAAGAGGTGTCGTGCCGGTTCCTAGGCGCGGGCTCACGGTGCATGGTGTCACCTTGATCTGTTGTAGAGCGGCATAGTAGTCGTCAGAAACGCGGCCCGAAACGACAGGTGGAGGGGCGTGGTCAATAGGGCCTGGAGGACCGCCTGGAGGACCGGCATGGGGACTGGAGGCTTGACGTTTTGAGTATATGACTTGTTTCTTTTCATGGCCTCGATCGCTCGTTTTACCCTGATGTCCTTGGTAGCAGCCACGTCTCCACCAGAGAGCCATAGGCACTTGGATGGAGACTGAAAACAAATTAACAATAATCCCCCCATTGTGTTTATGTTCTAAATCCCCCCATGGAAAATCTATATTAGCCTCTCTCAGAGAATGAGCCCCCCCCCCTCCCCACTTCCACAAAGGGCACAGGAATACATTGGCCCACCTCCCCTGACATCTTTTCTTCAACCCAACACCCACCGGAAATATCAAAAAGGAAAAAAAAGTACCCCCTATGAATTTTATTTCCCAACATGGAAAAATTGTATTAAAATTAGCCCCCCCAAGGAGATGGGTAGGCAGGTAGATGAATAGGCAGGTAGATAGGTGGGTAGGTAGATGGGTGGGCAGGTTGATGGGTAATAGGTTGGTAGGTAGGTAGGCAAGGTGGTGCCTAGGTAGGTAGGTGCCCGGCCCTGTCTTGGATTCCAGCCGATGGGTAGGCAGGTAGATGGGTAGGCATGTAGATGGGTAGGCAGGTAGATGGGTGGGCAGGTATATTAGTAGACAGGTAGATGGGTAGGCAGGTAGGTGTGTAGACAGGTAGATGGGTAGGCAGGTAGATGGGTAGGCAGGTTGATGGGTAGGCAGGTAGATGGGCAGGCAGTTGATGGGTAGGCAGGTAGGTGGGTAGGCAGGTAGATGGGTAGGCAGGTTGATGGGTAGGCAGGTTGATGGGTAATAGGTTGGTAGGTAGGTAGGCAAGGTGGTGCCTAGGTAGGTAGGTGCCCGGCCCTGTCTTGGATTCCAGCCGCACTGCTGACTCTCGCCGGGAATAACATCTAAATGGGTCCCGGGACCAACTGGCCCAGGACCCAGCCATTCGCACTCTCTGAGGCACTGAGTTGTATGTACTGGCTCCACAGTCTCGTTAACCTGCAAACATAATACATTATCAGAGACATTGTACAATTTGTGTTCACTCTCAACCTATGGCTCTCTTGGCGGCACCTGAAAGCAATACATAATTATCATTAGATATATGAAATAGAATATTCTATTAACTTATAATACACCCACAGATACACATAACTAGATCTTTCTCTAGATATCTCTAAATATTTCTCTGAATGAAGGGAACAAAATAAGTCACATTCAAATTAGACCAAGAGTATAGACTATTTCATAACAAATATAGGTGCGAAAGCGGAGACAATGCACTGACTGCAGTCGGTACCTTGGTCGGTAGCTGTCTAACCAATGCAACTGATAAATGTAAGTCCAGCCGTGTATGTGAATGCGACTTTTGCTTGACCTATATAATATATGTGTACGCGTTTGTCAAGTATATATGTGAGATATTTTTATAGGAACCATCTCCCACCGATAATTTACCATCTCTAATAGAAGAAATCATCAGGTGAAATATTGAATAATAGCTCACATACTTGCAATTTTGTGTTGGTGATTCGGGAAATCGCTGTATTTCTTGCTTGGTATGTCTCCAGCTTTGTATAGAATAAAACCAGGTTTACATATTGCAGTATAGGATACATTGAATGATAACATGCTATGATAATAATGGTATTATTTAATTAGGTACAAGATAATCTTTATAAGAAAAAATTCCAGGTGGTACAAAAAGTTTGGTACTTACTTTCAACCACTTCTCTCCACTTGCTTATAAAAGTGTGTGGCCACATCGATGTGAATGAATGTGCTGCCATCAAAACGAGGCCGGGAGGGATACACACTGATATGTGTAAAACTAATCACTTAGTGTGTAAACGCTAAACGGCTAAACATTTAGGAGCAAAGTGTTTAGGTGTGTAAAAAATAAGCGTTTAAGTAGAAGAACAAGTGTTTGAAATCGAGTGGTGTTTAGATACATGTGTGTAGATATTGTAAGCGTGCGGGAATTAAACGGTGTTTAGAGAGTCTGGTGTGTATAACCAAACACACTTTTTACAGTGTACATAATTGAATGTTCAGTGATTCATTAACAGGCATCTAAAGCTTTCCCTGTTTCTTTGTGATGTATAATAATAAACAACATTATATACTATACTCAAGGATGGGCAACAACATGTGTTTGACGAACCGAAGAGAATTTTCTTCATTCGGTAGGTAGCGTATTTTTCTCAATTAAAATGACTTCAAATAGAATTCGGACGTCACTTTACCTATTTGTTTCATAAAATTAGTTTCCTTTACGCCTATGTACAGGTTTATATAAATATGTCTCCTCGGGTGTCCACACATCCCTTATACTTGCGTCATATTTACGACCACGTCTTTATACGTATATAATAATCATGGGGCTTGGCCAATTGGCGTTTACTTGAAATTTACGCCACTTTTCACAGTCATTTAGAACTGATGTTTTCCAATTGCCTTGCCCCGTGATCAGCCACGAGAATAATTGCGCTGGTAGTCGGTAAAATCTGTGTCACATGAAATTATGGTTTCATGTATTAATAGTAGGGGGCGCCACTTAAGGGGTGGGGAGACAAATACGACACGACGAAGTCGCTAGTAGTGTGGTAAAATCTAGTGTGTTTGTATCAGAGTTGTCTTTGTTTGTTTCTACTTTACTGAAGTCATCATCAGATATGGAAATCCATAGTAAGGTCCTCGTACAAGTGGGGTTGGTTTTATCTTTTATATTTAGTGTTTTGATGTGTTTGTCGGTGTCATTTGTGTTATTTTTTTGTAGTTAACTCCATAGCGATGACGTTTCTGTTACCATTCTTTGTCGGCTGGTCCTTCTAATTTAGCTAGTCCTTCCTTCGGTTCAATGGTAGTTGAGGTTAGGTCCTCCTTCTGACAGTTGGATCAATGGGTGGAGACTCCATCGGAATGATGCTGCGCTTTGCCGTAATGCCAGTTTTAAACATAATCTCTTTTAGGCATTCACTATTGGAGCATTTGTTCAACATTAATATGTGGTGGCACTTATCTGAATTTAATATTTCTGGTCGTCTCTTAGTGTTACAGTTGATTTTTTACATTGATTGTACTATTTTGGGGTTACAGCGAG
This sequence comes from Alentia gelatinosa, assembly GCA_950022655.1. Taxonomy (NCBI): domain Eukaryota; kingdom Metazoa; phylum Annelida; class Polychaeta; order Phyllodocida; family Polynoidae; genus Alentia; species Alentia gelatinosa. Next base: position 55,705,800 of record OX465583.1, on the reverse strand, counting down.
TACCGAACGCTTGGCCATGTTACGTGTTACTCCGGCAAGGTCTGCTCCTCACTGCACTCGGCTTTGCCTCGCGCAGTAATACGCGACCTTGCTGTCGTGCGATAAACAATAACTCGACTAACTCTTGTTTGGTTTGTCCCTAAGTCTAGGCCATAGATAGCAGTCACCACAATTCTCACTGTCGGGTTAACATCACATACAGTCTGCAGCATGTCAGTAAGACTGTCAATGATACGGTTACCCCGCTTCCGAAACCTGGAATTACCACCAACGTAGAAAATTGGCGTCCAATTAGCATATTACCGGCCCCATCGAAAGTTTTGGAGAAGATTGTTTTGGATTTTAATTAACAGAAATTGAAAACAAACTAAGTCCCAACCAATATGGTTTCAGAGCTGGTAAGGGAACAGGGGACGCTATCTTTCTATTGGTACAGGACATATGTGTTAGTAAGGATAAAGGACAGATGACCGCAGCTTGCTTTTTTGACGCCAAAAAGGTATTTGATTGTATACCGAGAGATATTTTGTTACATAAACTTGTACACTTATTTGGATTATCTGCTGTCCTAACGGACTGGTTAACGAATTATCTTAGCGAGAGGAAACAATCGGTATTTCTTAATGGTATGAAGTCAAAAGAGGAAATGGTGTCTATCCAAAATTAGACCATTTTTAACACACCATGCCGCACTTCCTATTTATAAATCTGCAATCTGCCCGCTCATGGAATATTATGCATACTTGTTCGATGGCTCGGTCCAATCGGAGGTGGTTAAGCTACAAAGACTACGGGTAATAACTAATAACTTTCGTACTCGAATCTCGATAAATGAATTATACCGCCAATGTGAGATAGAATTACTTCATGACCGACGAGATAAACAATTGTTTTCACTTATGTTTAAATTGTCGAAAAATTGAAAACATGACGGATGAGCGTAACTTGAATACACAAAATGACTAACACAAAGCACAGGTATGGACATAACACTTATTGAGTATATTGGAGATACAACATAAGTTTTAGAGGTCCATCATAACATTGATTCGAGAAAAGATAATAGTTCAGGAGCTATTGATGAGCCCTACGGAGTAGGAGAGAGGGAAAACAGAGATTGGAGAGTTTGTAGGGTGGGTGGGTGGTTTCTTCTCGTTGGCTGCCCAGTGTTGAAGTGAACGTCGGCGGGGTGGCATTGGGTGACCAGGTGAGGGTCACGTGACCGGAAAGGGTTGGAGGAGTCCCTGACGACGAGTAGTGAGTCCCTAACTACCGTGCATAGTTTTGCATTAAAGTCCAACTCTTCAGTTAGGCCATAATGAGGATAAAATCAAATTTAGTGAACGCCGATTTAGAAGTGAATCGTATAAGAAATCGCCTTTATACAGAGACAAGCCATGAAAAATATGACGAGGGCGCTTTTTTTTTTGCTGGATCAATGATAGCTTTTCAAATGTCAGAGCAGACCAGAGGTCCTATCTTGCGCTCTCCCTCTAAACTCCTAATTTCTCTCTCATACCACGGTTGAATATATCTGGAAAACTCACGAAATTGAGAGATGCTTCTACTGAATTAAAAAAAAAAAAAAGATTTGGGGAATATGGATTACAGAAGTTTCCCGTCGACCTAAGTCGACTTACGGCAGTCCCGACCAGATACAACTTTTATGTTTTTTTTATTGGTTTTTCTCCGCTCAGCCCCAAATATCCTGTCGAGTTACGATTGCCGGGCCCGACAACTTAAGGCAGATTACGGCAGTTTCCTGTCAACATAAGTCGACTTACATAAGTCGACGACATATGTTGGGGTCTCACAGAGATGCCTACATATATATACACTGTAAAAAAATTCCGTAAAATATACAGTATACTACTGTAAACATGGACGGTATATCACTGTAATCTTATGTTTATAATTTTTTCGTTCCGTTGAGGTTCGTTTAAAAACAATGTGTTTATAATTTTTTCGTTCCGTTGAGGTTCGTTTAAACAGGGCTGACATATCCTCCCCCGGGTGAAACCACGGGGGGGAAGACCACAGAAGACTCCCACCACACTTTGCCTGATGAGACTGGATAACAGTCGAAACCACGAGAATATATAAAAGGGTAATTACCCCGCCGAACAGAAACTCAGGTGCCAGACACCTGAGCCACCTACCTGGCTGATGATATATCAACTAGGGACAGTAAAACATGAGAAAACATTCTGATGACACTACTGAAGGACAATATAACGTATGATGAGCGCATATACGAAATGTGGAATACTAGCACCAAAGACATTGAACTACAGCTAATATGTATAACTAACAAACATATGAAACCAATTGTATTGTTTAACACCTACAGGCCGAATAGAGGTAATAAGTCAATATTTATCGACACCTTAAGAACCACAATTGATGCAATTAAGAAAAGAAACCAAGAAATATACGTAATAGATGATATGAATCTCGATGCCTCAAACAAAAGAGATGTACACTCTCAGAAGCTTATTAATATGATGAACCAAAGAGGACTGATCCAGTGTATTAATGAAACAACCAGATATTCAGATAATAAGTCGACTATTGACCTACTATTTACTAACTCAAATCATATAATGAAATCAGGTGTTTTAGATAATTGTATAAGTGACCATCAGCAAATCTAGATGATTCGGAAAAAAATCAAAGAGCCAATGATTAAGATAAACTCTATAGGCAGATCATACAAAAAACATGATGATGCTAAATTGAAGAGATTTACGGAAAGCATTAACTGGGAAATTTACTATAATTCCAAAACAACAACAGATAAATGGAATTTTATTATTGAACAACTTATGCAATATTTATCAAACTATTGTCCACTAAAAGAGGTAAATACGAAGACCAAAAACGAACCGTGGCTAACGGGAGACATAGCAATATTACTAAAAGACAAAAACAAACTAATAACCAAAGCGAGAGTAGAAAAAACAAATGAAGCGTGGGCACGAGCTAGAGAAGCAAGAAGATTGGCAAACAGTTCGATAAAAACTGCTCGTCAACAATATATATATATTTTATTATATATATATAATTTTTTTTTGGTCGCATTTATGTTGTTCAAGTTGATCTAATATATATTAGATCAACTTGAACAACATAAAAGCGACCCAAAAAAATTTTGGAGGCAAGTAAACAATATTCTCCCCGGTACTAATGAAAAGAAAACCTCATTAATCACACTAACAAACCAAGAAACAAAAGAAGAGATCCCATTAAACGAAACTCCAAATTACTTAAATAAATTTTTTACAGAGATAGGGCCAAAACTAGCATCAGACAATTATCAACCTAGAAAATTATACGATAACCCTACTAATAACATACAAGAGGACTATAAAACAGACACAATAGAAATTACCGAAATATTGAAGAAACTTAACAACCGAAAACCATCTGGTCTGGAAAATATCAAAACGCCAATATTGATCAAATATCTACTGTATGTAATACCTCAATTCACCCAGTTATGTAACCAGATATTCCAAGACTCAGACCTACCAATATCCTGGAAAATGTCAACGGTCACACCGATTTCCAAAGGAGGGGACACAAAAAATTGCACAAACTACAGACCGATTTCAATAATTCCACTACAAACTAAAATAATAGAGAAAATAATTAACAAAAGATTGACAGAACATCTAGACACTAACAATATCCTGACCCCTAACCAAGGAGGTTTCAGAAAGGGATTCTCAACGGTTACTTCTGTAGCTAAATAACAGATGATATTGCTAGATCGGTAAATGTTGGAAATGTAACTGGAGCGATTTTCATTGATTGTAAAAAGGCTTTTGACACCGTAGACCACTCCATTCTGCTAGATAAGCTAAATTGTAACGGAATACAAGGGAGAAATCTGGCATTTTTTAACAATTATCTTAAGGACCGTGTCCAATTCACAAAAGTAAATAACAAAATTTCGGAATCGAATGGAGTGGTCTGCGGTGTCCCACAGGGCTCGAACTTGGGTCCTACCCTGTTTTTGATTTATGTCAACGATATTGTCAACTTTGAATGTTACTGTAAAACTCTATGCAGATGACACTGTTATTTACACTAGTGCATCATCCAAGGAAGAAATCCAGAATACCCTACAACAATCCATAGATCTTTTCTCCCTGTGGGCAAGTCAAAACAAGCTATCAGTAAATATAACCAAAACAAAATATATGTCATTCGGGTCTCCTGTTGCATGTAAAAGAATAGGGCATGTTGAAATTTCAATGGACAACATACCCCTACAAAATGTAAACGCTTACAAATACCTAGGAATTACACTCGACCCATCACTAAATTATGGACTCTATGCTAAAGACATAATAACCAAACTAAACCATAAATTATATAAACTATCAAAAATGAGAAATTTTATTGATAAGAGCACAGCCTTGCAAGTTTACAAAACGTATGTACGACCTCACTTTGAATACGGAGGTATCTTCCTCATAAATACGTTTAAATACTACACTGAAAAACTACAAAGACTACAAAACCAAGGTTTAAGAATCAGTTTATTGGCTGACTATCGGACGAGCATACATACCTTGCATGCAAGAGCAAATTTACCCTATATCATGGATAGATGGCTGACCCAACTATCTAATTTTATGTATAAGATATCTAGAATCCCAAAATATATAGATAATAGAGAGGTAGCTACAAGGAGATACATGTCAACTGTGTTAAAGGTATTCCAGCCAAACTGTGAGATTTACCGGAAAAGTATAGAATACATGGGAAGTGTATACTGGAACGACCTTCCAAACCTACTCAGACAAATAGATAATTATAAAGAATTCAAATCTCTAACAAAAAAGCTCATGACTGAAAAAATACCATTATAATGTATATAAACTGTTTCTATGAAAGGTACTCCAGCCAATACAATGTATACGCAATAGGACTCAATGTATCAGATCGGTTCCGTGTTGTGAATATATGGATATAAAGAAAGAAAATAGTACGAGGTAATATAAATCATTACGTGTATGTTGGAAAATAATCAGTAGATTATGACAGGTATAGGAGTAAGCATGTTATCAACCAGTACACCCGGTACCTGCTGAAAACCAGCACGCGACTTGTCCAACGCTGACAGGAACCGGTTTTATTGACTACAATTAACAATGTAATATTTACTGTAATTGTATGTAATCATAACCAAGTGGTCAATAAAAAACTTTGAAAAAAAAGAAAAAAAGTGTCAAAGTATGTGTCAGTTGTAGTAGGTATGTGAATAGCAGCATTGCTGAGTTACTCACCATAAGTAGGTAACTCAATCATGTTGTAGCATCCATCCACCATCTTGCTTCTGCCATGTGCACATGTACATGGAACTGTTAGACCTCTCTATAAAGAACCTTATACCATCAAATCTCACCTCTATCATTTAATGGTGACAGCGATGGGATAGATAGTCTGCAGAGAAGATAAGGAGGCCCTTTCAATCAGTAAATGAAGAAATTGGGTGCAGCAGAAGTACACAGACTTGCCCAAAACTAGAAACTTCTGACATTCCATAGTCTGACCATAGCTGAGGGTACATAACCTCACTGAAACATGTGCATCAGCTTAGGGGCATATATATATAGTGGTGTCTTAACTATTTTCAGTCACACAGCATGTGAAATAAACACAGTAAACAAGGAGTCAGTGGGAATAGGGAAAAAGTGACCATGGCTTCATTAAAGGGATCACTAACACCAAAAATGAACTGGGCAGACGCTGACCAAGGCGGTACAGTCAGCATGTTTAAACAGCAATGCGAGTTGTATTACTCCGTAAGAGATATCAAAAAGGAGAAGCAAGTTGACCTTATACTATTGTTTAGTGGGGTTTTATTGGTTGGAGAAGAAATAATAGTCATTTGATGACGATCCTCGACATCTGGCCATATATAAAGCCATCAGTCTCTGGAACGCACTGGGAGCACCCACGCTGGAGGCCCACGGCATGGTTTCCGATTATACGATCAAATACGCGTATGAGTACAAAAACTGTCATCCGTACACTGAGATCGCGCACTGAAAAATATAGGAAAAGTCCAGTGTATAGAGGTATGACTCTCTGGAATCGTTTATCTGTTAAATTGCAAAATATGAGAACTAAAGAATTATTCAAAACAGGTGTAAAACAATATTTACTAACTAGGGAAATCTATGCAGAACTACCGGATTAGTGAGAAGCTTGAAACTGAGTCATATGACCAGGAAATTATAATTAAAGTATTTATAATAGATATGTTACAGCTTTTCTTTTGTAATGATACTCGTGACACATCCAATGAGGTAATGAATCTTATTATTAAGCACAACTTGTACTATGGAGTTTATTTAAGAACTTATATACGACTAGACGGAGATATTATATTGTATTGTACTGTACTTGTCCTTGTTACGTCTGTACTTTGTATGCCTGTACTGTTGTGTGTCTATGTTGTTGTCCTAGTTCAGTAGATGACAATATGTATAAACTCATATGATAAAGTCTGTAATTGACTTCAATAGCCTAGTATGACTTTAACAAAGGCAGCGTCAAATGACCTGCGGACTTCCAACATATGAAACTGAAACTATGAACTGCAAATGGAAAGCATATATTTGTGATCTACTTTTTCTGTTGTTATACACCTTTTTTTCCTGTTTGACTTGTACTGGAAGAACGCCTTATGGTGAATGTACCACGTCTTTCTATGAATAAAAAAAAGCTCTGTGCCAGCTAGAAGGTCCTAATTAACATTCAGAGAGCTAGCATTACTAGACATTCTCCAGCTACAGAACTACCAGGCAGTCAGAGGCCGTAGACCGCAGGATACACCACCAAGTGGTAAGAGACAGATCTAACATCAGCAGAGAGGGAAGGCCTAGCTACACACATACACCCCACACTCCATCAACCATCAGGGTAAGTATTTTCAAGGACAGTGTCACCTTGAAACGATACCTTATGGTCTATTAAACGTAGTCAATAGGGGCTAAAAAATGGTAAGAAGTAATTAGCATGATAGGAAATAATTATTTGCAAAACATATCACATTTCACAGTCGGAAGATCACGAGGCACACAGCGCTAGCTTCGGAGGTTATAACCCGCACCCGACACCACCACCAAGGTTTAACGGGAGAGAACATAACTCTGGACGACTAGGAAAAAGATTTGCGCAACATATCCCATTTCACATCTCGGTTTTTTTCAAAGGTTTTTTTATTGATACTGAAGTAAGGTTTAGGCATACTATTCTTATCTTTCACCCCTTCCAGTCCACGTTGATTCAGTATCAATGCCCAACCAGTGGACTCACACCACGGGATGTTGATATCGTAGTTCTTGGTACAATAGTATTCCTTTAATCTGTACAAAGAGAAGAAATTATAGCACAATTATGTTTCCCTGAACGCTTTTGATTAAATTGTAATGACAACATCTACCTGGTTACAACACTAAATCTAGTTAATATTGTTTCCTTTAGGAAACTATTGGGAGACAAAACTCGGCCTATATTGGTCAAGGTAACTACCAGACTTGAATATAGTTTGTGGAAGTAGTTATCTACGAACTAAACCACAGTATCGTTATCTAGGGATCACTAGAGATCGAAATTTAGATTTCAGCTCACATATTAAAGAATCACTGAGGTCAGTTCATAGTAGAATCTATTGTCTATCAAAAATTTGAAAGTCTGTTAGTAGGGAAGTAGCCCGTCAAATCTATATACTGCACCTGTATTCGCCAAATATTCGAAAATGGTAGTTTTATCGATGGCGGGGCAAGGAAAAGCGATCTAGTGGATCTCCAAAGAGCTCAGAACACGGGGTTCTGAGTCGTACAGGGATATTTCCAGTATAAGCAATCTATAGAGGAGCTACACGAATCCCTAGCTGTCGAGGATTTAGAACGACGTCAATATGTAAAGTTGGTTAAAATTATGTATAAACTGTCTCACTGTGACAATCTGATAGATCACCAACCGCGTAGAACAAGGCGTGCTAAAAAGAAAACCTCTAGAATGCATCAACACCAAACAGCCAGTTATGCTAAAATTTCCAATGTATTGGGGATCAAGAAATGGGATAACTTAGATCAGGAAGTTCAACAACTTGAAACCATCACTGCGGGAAAACCTCCAGTTTATTCCTATATACGCCATCGCGATAGCGCACGAATCGGCTGTATATTGACTTGTTTTCATTTGTATACACCTTAATCCACACCAGCATATATATATGAGGCATATTATCATGAAACATCACGAAATTTCATATGATTGTTTATATGGCATGAGTTGTCTTCGCGGCATGATATCACGAAGCGGAGCTGAGTGATATTTGTAGCGGAAGACAAAGAATGGCATGTAAACAATTATATGAAATTTCGTGATGTTTAGATTTTATCCTACACTGTTACATGTTTTTAACTTCATATGGTACCAGTGGCATATAAATATTTTATGCCATAAGCGTGGCATACAGTCACACCATGTTAAGTCTATGGAGATTTATATGAGGGGCAGGATAAACAAAACCATTTCCTTTTGTATACGGATGCATTTTGGCTGTATTTCACACCTGCCGTATATGAGAGGAAACATCTGCGCAACATGTATATGCCGGTCGTACACATGTTATATACATTTGGCGTATACATATAACATATCCCCCGCCTAACCGGGGTCCCCCTGTAGGGCCTTTTTAATGTTTTGAGAGGTTGCGATCACAGACAATGAGTGAGTGGTGCAAAACCCTCCCCCTGACGCCACCCGTCCAGTTTGTGTTAAGATAGGTGGTCTCAGTATTAAACTCTCGTCCCCTTGCCCCCGAGGTAGGCCGGGATAGGAGACTGTATGGGGGTCTCTCAAGTCTCTCTTGATGCCCCCAGTGGAGACTCCAACTGCTCCCTGAGCCCATAATCATATGGCCTGCATTATGTACACATTCATCCCCACCCAGACATGGTGTTTGGAAAGTATAATCATAAAAAAAAGACAAAGACAAGCTTGGTTTATCATATGTAATTAATAAAATGACACGCTTTAGAACAATTTTATAATCAAAATTGATAATACAACATTGGATTTTCCAGATACCAAGGTATTAATGACTAATGGCAAATGAGATATACTCCAGTGTTGTCCCCAAGTGGCAGAGGTCGGAACTATTGAATAGTGGTGTAGATACAACAGAATCAGGCGTATATATGAATCAGGTGTATATATCTGAATCAGGGGCCTACATATAAGACATATACACATGCATTGCACGAAACTAACCACTTTTAATATGAATGCACCCGGCGTATATAGGTATACTAGTTTGGGGTCTAGTCTCACACCTAGATAATCAAAATGTTGTACGTAATCCAGCTGACCTCTGTTTAGCATCAATTTGTTAGGTATTCTATTTTTTCTTAGAGCGTTTCGTGATCCAAAGATCATTGATTTAGTTTTTTTTATGTTTATGGTCAACTGGTTTATGTTTGCCCACTTCGAGAGATGGGTTTGAACTGGTTTTGCGGCTCTATCGATATTTTTTTTCCGTTGCAAAGATGACAGTGTCATCAGCGTACAAGTTCACTCTTTGATTGGTTAAGGCGTTTCTCAAGTCGTTCACATAGATCAAAAACAAAAGAGGTCCTAGTATGGAGCCCTGAGGGAAACCACAGGACACCATACAAGAACCCGAGAGTATACCATTGGCTCTAGTTTGATGTGATCTGCCATTGAGATAATCTGCCAGCCATGCCGTAGTTTCTCCTCCTAAGCCATAACGACTACATTTTTTTTATCAGAATAGAGTGAGAGACATTATCAAAGGCTTTAGAGAGATCTATAAAAGTAACAAAAGAGGAGAGATGGTTGTTTAGATTGAGAAAAATTTCATCAGTAAAAGCAGAGATAGTGGAAATGGTAGAGTGATCTTTTCGGAAACCTCCCTGGCTATGGTCTAAGATATCATTAGTTTCAAGGAAATTGGTAATATTTTTATGAATGATTTTTTCTAGTAGTTTCCCTGGTAATGGCAATAGGGAGAACGGCCTGAGATTATTAACGTTGGGGGTGTTTCCAGATTTTTTTAGTGGAACAATCTGCGCCTGTTTCCATTTAATAGGGAAAGTATTAGTTCTTATAGAGCAGTTATACATGTGAGCCACCTGTTTTGTGATACATAAGAAGCCGTCTTTTAGAATTCTGGATGGGAGATTCTGGATCGCTGATGATTTGTGAATATTGATCTCTTTGCAGAGTTCTAGAACATCATCCTTGGAGATTTCAGTGGGTACTATGGGAGGTCTATCAACAACCTTGTCAAAAGGGGACCACTCATCCTTGAATAGTTTAGCTAGGTTTGGGCCTACCTCGGCAAAGTAGTCATTGATGTTATCTGATAGGTTGTCATTAGGTATGGGTTCTTCTGTGATAGGATTGGTTAAGTTGATGAGTGAGAGTTTTTCTTTATTTGGAATTAAATCTCCTAGTTTCTCCCCAAAATGCTTTGGATTGTCGTTCATTTTGTCTTGAATAAATGCGGCTTTAGCTTTACGTACCAGTGATTTCGTATCATTTCGTAGTTTTCTGGCTTTAGCCCAGCCACTAGGTAGTTTGGACTTACGAGCTAACTTTAGTGCTTTGTCCTTCTCCGAAATCTTGGCTATAATCTCTTCATTCAACCAGGGGTTTCCCTTTTCTTTGAGACTCACTTTCCTTATTGGGCAAGTGCTATCTAGATAAATTGTTAATTGTGCTTCAATCAAGTCCCAGATTTCATTTGGATCTGTCAAGTTGTATAGGGTATCCCAGGATAGATTGGATAGATGTTGTTCAAGGTTTTCTTTAGAATAGTTTGCGTATGATCTACCGTGTGTGCTAATTTTAATTACTGGGTCCATTGTTTTTTTCCTATGTAGAAAAATAAGCATATGATCGCTCACATTCAGATTACCAACCCCTGCGCTTTTGATCATATCACAGTCAGTAAAAATAAGATAAATTAAGTTATTTATTCTAGTCGGTTCGGTAATGATTTGTTTTAGGTTACAAGCTCTTTAAAAATTCACATTTGTTTTTGTTTTTTGTGTGCAAGTCTTTTATTAATCTCTGGACATTATCATACAGCTTACAACTTTCAGCTTTGCCAAACATTTCTCTGTACATTCATTGTTACCTTGTGGTCATTTCCATTGCTCCCTATTTTTGTTGTACCATACAGGACAATACACAACATGACAAACTAACGGATACATTGAAACAGGGAAAAATATAACCAATGATAGAATTAAGACAATAACAGTATTTGCAGTTAGTACTGCCCATCCCCCAAAGGTCTACAAACCCCCCTATTGGATTGTCTCCCACAGTTGAGTTAAATACTTAAATTTATGCATGCGACCTTCCTTCATATATACATATTTCTCTGTCTCTAATTTCCTCTTCAGTTCCACCATGAAAGCCATAATATCCAAGTCATTTGCATAGAATAACTTCTGTCGATGCACAAAGGATTTAGCTTGTAAAATTACATAATTGACCATCCTAGTTGAGGAGGCAGTACCATATTTTCCAAATATAACCTCTTTTTTAGTAATCATTAAGAAGTTGTCACTAAGGATATTTTTCAGCCATCTTGTTATGGCTTCCCAGAAAAACTTTGTCTCAGGACATTCCACCAAGAAGTGCATTAAGTCATCCCTTTCTGTACAATAGTTACATTCTGAGGAATCAACAACCTTTCTCTGGGCTAAATATTTATTGCATGTAATAGTACCATTTAAAACCCGGTACTGTAACGATTGCAATCTCGTGTCCCTAGAAGAGGAAAAAGGTATTCGATATATAGTCTCCCATTCCTTGGAGTTGACTTCAAGATCTTGAAAAAGCTTTTTCCACCTACCCATACAGCTTGGGATTCTAGCTATTCTATCCCTTAAAATCATATAAATTTTTCTACTGGTTAACCTCATGATATCCACAGGCTCTTTTCCTGGAATTTGACAGATCAATTTTTGCCCACCTTCCAGATCTTTTACCTCTGGTTCTAACAACCTTAACCATGGTATGGGTGCCCTGAGACGCAGAACATCAAGAAAAGTCAAATGAGTACCATATTTCTTATTCATCTCTACATATGTCAACATTTCTCCCTTTTAAAAAAAATGTTGCACTTGCCATATCCCCGCCTTTTGCATATGAGCTTTGACTGGTTCGGACAGTCTTATAGGTATGAACATGTTATTCCAAATGGATTCATTTACAAATTGTGAGTCTTCTCTGGGTTGTATATTGTATTGACAGTCCCAACTCATAAGCAGTTGCTTGTGAAACCTATTTTTCATTTCCAGTTTAGCTTTTTTACTATTCTGTAGAAAAAATATGAAGAAGGATATATCAAGCTTAAGCTCCCTTTTCAGCAGGAACGTCCAATTGCGACCTTCTTGATTGATCAATCGTTTAACCCATTGTGTCATCGCCACTTCTATCATCAAACTTAAGTCTAGAAGTTTTAAACCACCATCCTGGATATCTAATATCAATGTATTATATGCAATCTTCTATGTTCTCCTGTTCCATATGAACAATGTAACTATGTCCTTAAACATTTTCGGAACTTTAGGTGGCAGTCTGAATGCTTGAACATGGAAACATAAGAATAGGAATAAGCAAGGAATTGACAATACAGATTTTCCCTTTAACCCTTTCCAGGCGAGCAGGTTGGTGGGTACCAGTGGCTACAGGGGCGAGGATGCCCCTGCGTTGTATGTCTCTGGGGGGGCGAGAATGCCTTGAGGCATTCAGGAAAGTTTCACTTGTCATGTGACCTAGAATGCTTCTTTTTTGTCATAGTTCAAATTTTTTTGAAACAGTATACAAAATATCTTGATTTCCACACATATCTTTCCACATTTTACACAAACTCTTTAAATTTGTTTTTTACTTATTGGAAAATGCCTGAATATATCATGAATGCCCGTAGGCATTCTCTCCCCCTGTGTACATAATGCCTGTAGGCATTTTCGCCCCCCATGTATATAATGCCTGCAGGCATTTTCGCCCTGAAAGGGTTAAGGACAAGGATCTATTGATCCAAGCCCCCACAATAGTCCTACACCTTTCTAGTCTCTCCATGAAATTCCATGCCACAGACTGTTCCTCCGTCATATTCCTTGCAAATACCACACCCAGTATCCTAATCTTATCAACCTCTTTGAATTTACACTTAATTCTGCCCTTATGCTGTGTGTTGAATGTTAAAACCTTTGATTTATCTACATTCAAAGACAACCCTGAAAATCTGGTGAACATTTGAGTAACGGAGAGGAGCTTGTCCATTGACCTTTGGTTTTTGAGAAAGACAGTAATATCATCTGCAAACATACACAACTTAATACCACCCCACTCAGTCACCACCCCACACAAGTTTTTTATACTCAGGTGTGGTCTTTAGGTTGTAGTTAATGTTGAAATCACCTAGAACTATAGTTTCTTGTGAATGTCTGTAGCTCCATAGTAATGTCTTAATTTGAGCCATAAACACTCTATGTCGCTAGTGCTTCTGTTAGAATTGTTTATCTGGGTCGGGTCGGTCCGGAGGCCGGGGGCCGGTATCCCGGTGTCACACACCTCCTTAATCCTAGGGAAATCAGGGGGAGGCGAATCGCCCGGACCCTCCCGGGGCCAATTGCCGAGGTAATTGACCTACCGACCAGAGGCCTCTAACCACGCCCCCACCGTCTTACGACCCTGTCGCCATGAGGCACCACACACAGGGCGCACAGCTGGGGTGGCTCTACACTGACACATAGTGGAATACAGTCAAAAACCATGACTTGTTCTGTTAATCTAACTGCATTTTCGGGGCATTTTTCTGAGGGATTTCTTAGTGATATCCCTCCACTCAGAAACAGACTTCATGCAGGATATCTCTCATAGAGAAATATCTACATTCAATGAATTTTGAAAGAAATTCCAAGTGTCTCTGCCTTTATGTCTGTATGTATTAATGTGTGCAGTGGTATATATCTGTAGTGCCTGAGTGTATTTTGTATGTAGTGCCTGTGTGTATTACTGTGTGTAGGGGTGTCTGTCTATATGTCTGTCTGTAGGATTGTATCTGTCTATATGTGTGTGTGTTTGTATGTTTCTTTGTATATTACTGTGCATAGGTTTCTCTATCTCCATGTGTTATTTCCTGTGTCTGTGTGTAGGACTATGCAAAGGTGTCTAAATATGTGTGTAGGTCTGTGTATGTGAATGTTTGCCTGTATGTCTCTGTCCCTGTCTGTCTAACACTGTGGATATGAGTGCATGTCCCTGTGTGTAACTATAAGTCTATGTGTCTGTATATATGTCTGCGCATCACTATGTGTATGACTGGATGCTGGAGTATCTGTGTTCATGTGAGTTTTATTTCATATTTAAATTCTAGAAAAGGTTGATATGTATCCCTGGAGGACCTGTAATGGCGATATAAGGTATTCTGGAAGTATTAGTGGGTTACCAAATGTATATTTCTCACAGATAGTAAGATTGTGTCCCCCACCTCCTACTAGTCTCTATGTGTGAGTGACTCTCGAGGGCCTGTGTTTGTGGTGATTTCCAGTGTGGGGGAAACTCACACCACGTGCAGGCGACCTGTTGACACAGATCTGGCCGCTGATAGGCCCGCCGCACCCGTCAGTCAACCGCCGTCGGTAGCGCTAACAACACATCCGGGAGTGTATTCCCCATTGGACTGGGGTTTCCTGTTGACACCTCCGCGCTGCACCCGGGGGGGGGGGGGGGGGGGGTGTTGTAATCACGTGGGCCGGTAGAGGGGGGCACCGGGGGAGGCAATGACTACCCCTGAGCCAAGCCCATGAGTAACCCATGACCAATAACAACTTCATGACACTCATGACAGGTTTTGTGCCTGTGTACGTATCCGTTTGGTAGTAAGTAGTAAGTTTGGTCCTACCTGGTTTGCTTTCTGGTTGTAGGTTATAGTACATCTCATCTATTAGAGACGGTCAAAAATCATACCTGAGTAATGAACATGTTATTCCGAAGTGAGAGTTATTTACTATCTCTAAACAGCAGTTACTGAGATATATTGAATGATTGGGTGCGTGTGAACACGACTATGAGAAACCTGAAAGATTCTAGGAGGCATCCCCACCTATTGATAGGTATAGTATGCGTGTGTACACGACAATGAACAATTTGATAGTAAAATGAGTGTGTGAGTAACACGACAAGTAAGTTTGCTGAAATAATTCCTCACTAATATCAATCATCAAGCGTGTGATCACGACAAATGAGAGTACTTACTAGGCTGGGTTAGCATTTAGTTACATGTTGCTAGTATGGCTTGGTAAATACATTTTACAAGGTATCTGGCAAATTTTACTTCCACGGCAGCAGTGTAGTGGAGTCCGTCGCAGAGACAGCCGGCATATCGGTGGCCCAATCTACCATGACGGTATTTGTGTATCATACTGGCAAAGGGCGGTGAGCTCACATTGTTAGCGCTATTGCGCCTATCAATAAAGTCGTTTATCCTTGTCATTGCTTAATCAATCGCTTTTTGAGAGAATTCGTTCCGAAACTCTACATTGTTGTATATTGCAATCGACATTCCCACCAGTTGGCATAGAACTACCTTCGTGGCTATCACCTCGAGTTTCGTTACTGCTGTGTTCAGTTCCTCAATAATGTGGTGAGTGTTACGTTCACCCAATATTATGGTCATCAGAGTGTGTATTGCTCTTTAACATTTGCAACAAGCAAATATATATCTAAAAGGCTTGCCCTAGATCTGTATGGTAAGAATGAAAACAACAGGATCATAAATCGTATTACTCAGTGTCTCAGTGTCTGAGCCCTGCCCTGTATCCTGTTTTCCCACGCTTCACTAAGAGGAAAAGGATGTATGGCAAGCAGATAAACTGCTCTTCTTTTAACTCATATATGTATGCTTTATTGAGCGCGGGAAATCACGCTCATATACGTCATCTAGAGAGGTTAGAATGCTCACACAGGCTTTCAGCTTACTGCAGAGAATCTAACACTTCACTATCAATGTCCCAACTATAAAGGTCTGGTGAAATGGGCAGGGGTCCAGTATCCCAGTAATAGAACTTTCATGGATGAATGACCATGTGAACTGGTGTGCTGTGTGGTCTAGCAAATCAACAGAAACCACATATCAATGGACAGAAATCACATATAATTGGACCATGATAATAGTGCCAAATATATGGATGTTCCAGAAGATACCCCATCTGAAGATGTCAAAAGGACTCTTAGAAGTAGAAGGAAAACAAATGACAAATATGTTAGTAAGAGGACAACCAAGAGCACTAGTAGTACCCTCAAGCCAAACAAACATGAGTGTATCAAGCGCTAAGGGGCTATCAGAGAGCGAACTGAGTGGCACAGCTGACCTATTAATCAGAGAAATGGGGCAATTGACCAAGACCCTCAATGAAAAATTCAGTCACAACTACGACGAGTTGAATGGGTTCTGTGGTATGCTAGACCAGGCACAAGTCAAAATCAAAAATGTTAGCCAACAAATGACAAAAACCTCAAAAGAAAAATGCCAACGTATTGCTAAAGTAAAACATTTACATGATATATTTAAAAAGAAACTTAATGATGTTCAGCAGATTTAGGATTCACCTATTTTGATTAAGTAATCAGTTGCCATCTGTCACACATGTAGATTTCTATACCATAATAAATATTCTTGTTGATGATACTTGAGAACAACTATTAAATCCATTGTCTGGGTTTATTGAAACATTCTTGATGCTTTCAAATACAAATGGCTTACTGATCAATAATTTCCTATTATATTCTCTTACTTTTATTTGATTATGAAGACGTGGCTAGAACACCTCTATGACAAGCCGACAAAAAAAACAAAAAAAACCCCAACTTTTATTTGATGAGATTTTGGTATACCACGCTCTTCCATTATAAATGGAAATAACATTTGTTCCTAGTTTTACTGGGCACTTATTAATAAGACAGCCATGTATTCAACATATTGGTATGTAATTATTCCTGTACCTTTAATGCTTCTGTCTATGCCTAAAAACTTTGTAATCTGTATATGCGTTGATCTATGTAACCTGTGTAGAGGAACACTCAAGATTGATTACTTTCTTGACATCTAAATCCTGGAGGAGCGGTTGGAGGAGCAGATCGTGCAAGACATCCGGTCACCATGTGATCACGCGTTCCATTCCCTAATACGGAATGGACAGGTCTGGTGACCATGACAAGGTTTATCCATTGAGTTGAGTTGATTATCCTGTTACTAAAGACGGAGTCTTAGCCCTGGATGTGACCAACTAATTTTTTACCAGGGGAAATTACTACACGGCGTACGGAGACGACACCAGTGAGTAATTTCATCCGCCTGTTTAATACCTTCCAATGAGGGAGCTTTTCCGTCAGTTCATTGATGCCAGTGTTTAAAAATATAACATCAAAAGGCTTACCGTTTACCCCGCCACTGATACCTGTAAATGTACGTGCTAAGCGGATACCACTGTCTACTGTGCGCTGTACGTCAGCCCCTGGGTAGAATTCAAGTAGAACAACTCGTTTGGCTCCAAGAGTGGTTGCATAAGAGAAACTTATCCCCATACATGAGAAGAGATTTCCTATAGTGTCAAACATACGCTCGTTGTTTGGTTCTGGCACATTTCTGATGATCATATTTAGTTTGTGAGTGTCTTCTTTTTTAACCTCTTTCTTTTCTTTTTTTAAGTAGCGTTACTTCAGCTTGTAGAGTATTGATTGTGTGTTTGGCTTCATTCAGTTCAGTTTGGAGTTGTTTGTAGTCAAAGGTTAAGTTTTTGGTTGATTTCAGTGACATGATTATGTAGTTTGGCATCAACTTTGGAGATAAGTGTATTGTTGCTCTTTATTTGATCGTTTATGCTTGCTAAGAATTGCGGCAGTCCCAAAGACATACAGTGTGGTACCGGCCCGGTGCCGGTGTGGTCCTGGTGTGAAGTCACACAGAGATGCCTATATATATATAAATGTCATAGGAGCGTTATAGGTATTATAATACTGTGAGTAACATACAATTGTATACAATAAATAAGGCCACTAAAAAAAACCTTGTTCCTCATCACCATGCCATGAAAAATATGACGAGGGCGATTTTTTCTCTCTTTTTTTCTTCTTTCTTTTTTTGCTGGATCAGAGATGGCTTTTAAAATGTCGTAAAATGGACTTCAGACAAACTTGTTTAGGTCATATCTTGCACTCTCGCTGTAAGTTCCTACTGTGGGGACAACACTCCAGATTATCTTAATTTTTAGTTTATTGTGTGTAATGCCTGGTGTCTGATTGTCTAGACACAAGTCTACTGGCTACTGTAGGTGTCAAGTAGGCGTCTGTGGGGTGTCTGTTGGGTTACACAAGTTTATCTCACCCCTGGTACAAGTTTAGCCATAGGAATAACATTAGAAAAAAATACTCAAAGATCACCCCCGTAATGTGACAATACTACGCCACAGCCATGGCGTACTGACTTTAAGATGATGTCATATGGAAGTCTATTCTAATTATTGTGAAATTTTGATGATATTTATTGTCGTTTGAATGGGCCGTAATGGTCACTCAGCTTCACCTCAATGATGATTGTGGCCCATCAAAACTCGTGGAGTATAGTCTATTTTTGATGCAGTTCTATATAAGTACCTCACCCCCTGATATTTTTTCTCAGAGACTTAACATTAGGAACTTGTATCCAATACCATTGAATATTTAGAAAAAATACTCAATGGGAGATTATGTCATAAATGTTAGTCCAGATGTCAATGTGAAGGGTGAGATTTGAATCACTATACAATCCAAATGGCTTCACCTTGTGAATTATTATACGGAAACAGGGTTACTATGGTTGTACATGTATGTGATAAATATGCGGTAAAATTGATGATAAAATGAACCTCTGCCTTTGGCATCAGTTCGTTTGATTGTCAATTTTACCAAGTATTTATCATTTACAGACACACTATACTTGCTTTCGTATTATTATATACCTTAAAATATCCAGTTTTTAACTTTGCTTCTCGGTGAATTTTTTAATTTCGCCGCCGTACATGCCCCGTATGCCATATACTTAGAAGGAAACCCATGAGATGGAAATAGCTTGGTCCGAACTCCACCGAGTTTGACTGTAGAGTAATTCATGTAGCGAAGCTGAGTGAATTACTCTGTGGTCAAACGAGGTGGAGTGCAGACCCAATTATTTTCATTGAGGTTTATTTATCGATGAAATGAATCACCAAATTAGCCATTGAGTATTGGGTACATGAACCTCACGGCCGTGGAGTACGAGTTCCTAATGTTAAGCCTATGGAGAAAAGTACCGGGGTGAGATAAATACCCTGTATGTCACCTAGGCCTTGTACGGATATAAATATGACATGGGTAGGATTGGGCCATATGTGTAGGATATACTACCACAGGTATATAATAATACGTGATTCAAACTTGATGGGATACGAGCTCTGGCCCTAAACTTTCAAAGGTTTCCTCTATATTTAGCCTAACCATCGACAGACTGAAAACTACATGTAACTTGTAAGCAGACACCTTATGTGTGCAGACACTTTGGTCCAGAATGGAGGGTGTCTACTCTATCTAGATATACATGATTGGTTACACTTTATGTATCACTTTGGCCAACCACATAACCACACTGAATGCATTCCTGACATCGGGAGCTTTAATTTGATACCAAATACTCATACATTTCATAATTTCTATCAAGGTTCATCTTATTTACCCCCCTCCCCCCCCAAAAAAAAGATTTGTTCCAAAAATGTTTTTGCTGACGCACGTGGTGATGAGAAACAAGTTTTTTAGTGGCCTAAGTAATAATGAAACGGCTGATTGGGTGTTTGACAATGGTTTATTAATAATTACCTGCCAGTAAGAAAAGAAATGGTGAGGCACTGACCTGTGTGTCCGGTCACGTGGCCCGCACGCGCAGGCGGTACGAAGTATTTGAACAGTAATATAGAGAAACAGGCTGACTGTCTCCGTACGGATAAAATACGCGGTAAAATCGGCGATCAGATCAACCGATGCCGAAGGCAGAGGTTCATCTGATCGCCGATTTTACCAAGTATTTTATCCGTACGGAGACAGTCAGCCTGTTTCTCTATTATTATATACCTTAAAATATCGAATTTTAAACTTTGCTACTGGGGGAATATTTGGATTTTGCCGCCGTACATGCCCCGTACGCCACATACATACCCCGTACGTCACCTAGGTGTCGTACGGGTATAAATACGACATGGGTAGGAGCGGGCAGTATGTGTAGGATATACTACCACAGGTATATAATAATACGGTAGGTGGCGTCTGATGCACTTTATATATAAATATACTTTGATGGTATATTTACTCCATATATATATATGATATAACCAAAGATGAGTATAAATACCAGTGGATGTATATAGAGAAATATAACCCGAAAGGTGAGTTTGGCAGAAAATATCAATAAAACAGGGTTTATTCAGTAATACATTGGCCTAAACAACAAGATATACATAGGCTAAGGTAAGATAATTAATTATATATCGAGGTAAGATTAAACATGTGTAGATTGAACAAGGTTTAGCAGCAGAATGGCCATTATCCAGGTGTTCGTTACCATGTTAAATAATATAAATAATATTATAGCCAAAGATGAGTATAAATACCAATGGATGTATATAGAGATATATAACACGAAAGGCGAGTTTGGCGGAAAATATCAATAAAACAGGGCAAAACCCCGCAAAATACAACTAAGTTCAATTTAAATTACCTAAGTAATTTGAGGCTAATTCGAGGTTTCATGAATTTGGATTTCTCTTGGCGAAAATATCAAACATGTTTGATATTATCGCTCATGGGCTGTGCTGGCGATTTTTGAACTTGCCTACGTCCAAGTCGCTCTCATATCTCAGCGAGTAGAGGACACACCAAGCGATAAATTTATTGGTCATATAATCGCCATGACTATGTAAGCGATTAAAAGTATCGCCAACGTTTCCGGCTTGGTGTGTCTCCAGAATTACGTAACCTTGTCACCGTGCCAACTGAATTACATCCTTACCTTGTTACTGTGCTACATCCTTACCCTGTTACTTCATCAGTCTTACCCTTGTAACATTACTGTTTTACCATTCTAACCGTGTTATCACTTAACATTTGTAACCTGATTACCATTCTAACCCTGTTACATCCTAACCCTGTTACCTCATTACCAGGTTACCTTTACATTTCCAATGCCGTTACGTTACCGTTACCACCTTACCATTACCGTGATACCCTTACCACACTACCATTCTAACCCCATTGCAATATTACCCTTCTAACCATGCTACCATTCTAACCTATCTACCGTATTATTGTTACCATTACCTTGGTATCATTATCTTGTTAACCTTCTAACCCTGATTACCATGTTACCGTTACCATGGTAACCCTTTAACTGCATTAGCATTCATACCACACGGTTACCACAATACTCTTCTTTCCCCGTCACCATGTTACCTTTCTAACTGCGTTGCATTCTTACCCTCTTACTGCATCACCATGTTACAATTACCATGGCAACATTACCATTATAACATTTTAACCTCATTAGCCTTCTAACCGGGTTAAATCCTTACATTGCCATTACTGTGGTAATGTTACCACATTACTGTTCTAATCAAAGCTCAATCCTGGACCTGTATCCTAGCAACACTCAACACCTGTGTTGAAAGGGTCACTAAGTATCTATCACTCAGGATGTGTCACTCAGAAAGGGTCACCAAGCATGTACCGCTTTCCATTATATACCTATGCACTAACTCAGTGTAAATACTTACTGCATCCATTAACCTGCCCACCTGCCAACAACTCAACTACAAATCAGCCTGCTCAACAATTAATCTGCCTCCATCCAATATCCCCCCCATCAACATATGAGTGTCACCAACAATGAGTGTCCTTTGTATTGCCTTGTTTGTGGTTGGTTGTTGTGATCTTGATATATGACAATAAACTCTATGTGTATTCAAAACAAAGTACTTTGTCACAGTTTTCTATACAACTTCAATATAACTGTAATTATTAGTTATAGGCATATGATAATAAGATCTAATGAGTTCATTAGGTGAAACACTTTGTATTAAAACACTTCCTAATACTAAACACTTAAAAGTTAAACACTATAGGGTTTCGCATATACGCCGGGTACACTGTAAAAACTGTGTTTGGTTATACACGCTAGATTGTGTAAACACTGTTTAATTCTCGCACACTTACAATATTTAAACACATACATCCAAACACCATTAGAATTAAACATTCGTACGGATACTTTAATGTATATAAAACAAAGTACTTTTGTCACAGTTTTCTATACAATATCTATGGTATAACTGTAATTATTATATACAAGAAGATGATAATAAAATCTTCTAGAGAGTTCCTTAGGTTGAACACTTTGTGTGTAAACACTTCTTAATGATAAACACTTCTTAAAGTTAAATGCTTTGTAATAAAACACTCCCTAAAGCTAAACGCTTTGTAATTAAACACTTCCTAAAGCTAAACACCTGTTATATAAACGCTTCCTAATGTTAAACACTATGTATGTAAACACTTCCAAATCCCGAACACTATGAATATAAACACTTCCCAAACTTAAACACTATAAACTAAACGCTTTGCAATTTAAACACTTTTCAAAATTAAACACTGTTTACCTAAACATGTTAAAAGTTAAACGTGTTTACCCCCAAAAAGCGTTTAGAAAAGTGGGACAAGAAAGTGTTTAAATAAGTGTTTAACTTCTAAACACTGGCGTGTGGATAGCAAACACCGTTTTTACAGTGCATGTCCTGTGTGTTAATCATATCATATCTGTATTGCATACGTTTTTTTCAGATACGACAGCTATATGCAATGAGCATCATCACCATGAGAGGTCACCTTTTCCACTCTGCTGCCAGACTCTTTCCGAGGCTGAGGGTCCGGACAATATCAGCCTCAACGTGCCATCTATCGGTAACGGGTGCCCGGTCAGACCGACAACACTCTGGCGGCAGGAGCCTTGCGGCTTTACCTCGAGTACACGGCAATATCAAGGTGAATCGCGTGAGGCGGTACATGGTTTTTTTTAAGGATTTATTGATAAAGGACTATGGAAAATCAACCCATATTATAGGCCCAGCGAAGGATTCAATGTTAATAGGGTAGAAGCTAAAAAGAAATAGGTATACCATATGAACTGATGTAAATAGACAATAATCCATGGTTTTTTGGATAGGCGGTCGCGACCCGCCTGTCCAAAAAATTATCGTTTTATTTATCATCCACCTTCTCCGATGAATTAAACCAGGAATTGCCACATAAAAGGTTATAACAATGGGGGCTTTTTTAGGTCGAAGGGATTATTTTCCTGTATTCCATGGCTTTCAGGTGGTATACCATGGATTTGATTCCATATGCCACAGTTATGGTATCTGACAGGTTTTATAAAGGGTTGTGGTTTACTGAGTCCCCATATATTCTCACTTGGGACTTTGTATACCATGGATAATAAATATATTCACAAGCAGAACTAATGGGTTGTATACCTGCATTTCTGTTAAAAATGTATGATGTACTTTTAAATGAGCATTCACTGAGGCGTTATCATCTGTCATATTGTCATATTCAGTAGCTAAGGCCTAATCTTATAGACTAGCTAACCCAGTGACAAGCAAAGAGAATTCAGAATATCTCCTATACTTAATGAAGAAGACAGATTCCTATATACCCATGAGCGAACAACCTATGATTACATAAGGCTGCTGGGGGTGGAATAACCTTTGTTTACTGCCTAGGCTGAATTTACTGCCCAGGTTGACGTTTACTGCCCAGGTTGACGTTTACTGCCCAGGTTGTCGTTCAAAGACGTTCGGTTTTTATCGATATTAGCCGACAAATGAAGGTATATAGGAAAAGGGAAACCACATACCAGTGGAAATAAGCCAAAGTTACTCGGTAAGACTTGGAAGACTTACTGCCCGCGGCTATGCAATGGACAGTAATTTTCCCAAGCCTTACCTCGTGACTTATTCCCAGCGGAACATAGTTTTCCTCTATAACCATACACAGATATGTATTGATAACATATATATTATAACAAAGTATACAGTTACATAACAATTCTCATCAACATACAAAGTCACATACTAGTCCTCCTGGTTATAGCAGTACTCACAGTATATCACTTTCTGTTATTGTCCAATGTCCCCTTGACTTGTGGATATAGATGATCAACAGCAGTGGCATATGGTGGTAGCAGTTATCTATCTCTGTTCCTCCAGTTCTGGGGTGATAGCAGCTTGTGGAGAGAAGCCCAATCCTCAGTAAAGGGCTCTGTAGTCTAGTGTCCTATGGTCTTCAAGCCTCCTCACTGTAGTGGTGGTAGTGCTGAGCAGTCTGGACATGTTGACGCCTTGGTGTCTGTGTTCAAAGTAAGTTCTGAGTGGACATCTGCTTCCTTATATACTCTATTGGGGGGTCAGTGCACACGAAAACAGGGGATGGTTCAAACGCAGGGGGTAGCAGTCCAAATGGTTGGGCCTTAACCACTATCTAGAGCAAGGACCTGTTAGGAGGCACCCTGTGATATTCTGAATACATACATCACACATATGTACAGTCCCCATTTAAAAAGTATGGGGAGTCAGTAAACCATTTCCCATTATTTGTATGGTGTACGTGGCTAATAGCTTCAGCTCCTTACCTGTGTGTCGTTTGCACATGGACTGGTCCTACTGGTGCCTGTCATTGCACTGATAGCCAGGTAAAGCCCACCATATTTTGTTGCATTTTGGTAACGCCTCCATTTATTCTGGCGCATTGTGGGATTGCACTACCTTGGCACTCTCCTATCAGATATCCTGTGCTCTACTTCCGCGAAAGATCTACTGGGAGAGTGCCACCTTGGCAGACCTAGACTGTAGAGCCAAGACAGCTGGCATGACTGTCAGTTCAAGGTCGTTCTCTAGTATTATGTAGGAAGGTGTTACCTGTCCCATGTTTTATTCGGACAGGGAACCAGTCTATTGTGCTGACTATGCTTGAACGGGTAAGTTCATTTTGAAGGATGTCACGATGGTTATTAGAAGCCTGGAAGCCTGGCCTATATTATAGGCCAAGTAATGGCCACCATTTTTGTGAATTATGGGTAAATCTGCGAAAGATCTGCTATGAGGGTGTCAGCTAGTACTACGCTGGTTCCACAGTCATCCGCTAGGGGACTAGAAGGAATCTGAAGGTTTTTAGAGAAACATTCAAATAAATTATCCTTTATCTTTTGAAAGGTTGCCATTACTTTATTTTTTATCGTCCTATTTTATAAACAAGTAGAAATAAAGTATTTGGGGAACCTCGTGAGGAAGAGATGTTGTGCTGGTTATCCTTGCAACTCCAAATAAGTGGGGAACCAGCGAAAGTTCAAAGTCTTAAACAGCTAGGCGTTACCAGTCCTATATTTCATAGGGATAGGGAACCAGTCTAGGTTTTATCCTTTTGACTCCAGATGAACTTGTATTGTTTCAGTGCTGCCCTCTAGTGTACACAGGGAAAGTCATAGGTTTGCCTTGCAGGGGCCCGTAAGTATCTTGTATTTAATGCTGTCACCTTGCTGATTTTTCAATCAGGGTTTTGTGGACATTCCACTCATCAGGCCTACTGGATGATAGTTTGGGGTGTTTGTTTACACGAGGTTGACTATGATGGTGTTTTGTTTCAGAATCCACCTAGGTCCTTTCATCTTTTAAGGTGAATTCTGGAAGACTGCACGTATTTCAAAATTGGTTTCCCATTCTAGCTTTTGCTAGCATAGAAATTTCTTATTCTATGCCAGCAAAAGCTGAATGTAAATACTGCCCATTATTTCTTTGCAAATATACAATTATAACTTTTCAGATCAAAGTAAGCTTAGTCTCTCTATATAACGTAGTAATGAGGTGATGGATTAATAACAGTGAATGCCTAACACGCTCAGAAGACAGGATTAGTTTCATATCTGACCGAACCCGAAGCTCCATGGTACTGAACTCACCGTATTACCAAGCTGTGTGTCACTTGAACGATCTACCCGCACAGATCCAGCTTCTGAACACCACTTTGGTATTCAAAAGACTGGTTTCAGATTACCTATGATATTACTTATTGTAATACACATGGTTGTTAATTGTAAACAACTAAGCTCATTTTCATTTTTCATACAGCCGTTTGGTTTAAGAATTCTGTTAAAACCTTTTTTGATATTGATGTAAAACTGTTTAATCAGTTTGTGTGATACTCTATTCCTTCCAAAACAGTATCGGAAGAACTAATTCATTTGGGAGATACTTTACTCTAAACAAAGCAAGTAATAAAAAGTTACATAATGCAAAAGCAATTTTATATCCAGACTGAATATGATAGGCCAGGGGTATGTTTGCGTAGAGGTTATAATCTATGTTCAAAAAGCAACACCATTAGCTTTTGTGATTCATATGCCATGGTTTGTCATGAACACCAATAGTTTTTCCCTAATGCCAGAATAACGTTCTCATGGCCTAAATCCTTTTTCCCTGTGTGACAGCTTGCAGGGCATATCTTCAGCCATGGACGTCAGGCCGTAGCAGCATCATATGATGCAAATAAGGGCTGGGTTGACGTGGAGTGGGAGGATGGCAGTAATACACAGTATCCACACCTATGGCTGAGAGATAACTGTACTTGTGGGAGCTGTTATAACCCATACTCTCTGTCACGCATATTACCTATGGTGGATCTTGATATAACAACAACACCAGAGAAGGTAGAGGTATGTAGGACATGTCAGTAATCAATATTTTTTTCTGTAAATCAATATAACTGATACTAATATTTCTGGTTAATATGTTTAGATGTAAAGATAGGGTATTTCAAATTTGCCTAGGAATGCACAGATACTCATAACTACGGCAGCGCATGTGGCCACTTTGGGTTTTAAATCACCAAGGTAACTATGGTCATAGCAGTTGTGTGGGACTTAAAATTATGTCTAAATTCACGCTACTGTTGCATATGTTCTTCAATACTTTGCTCGATGAAAGTAGGATACAAAACAGAACCAGACACCCAATTTTAGATATTTTTGGTTAATTGATACATAATAATTTATAAAAATGTTTATGGTCGGATGTTAATCCCTCTGAAACAAAGAACACCCTTAAATGGGTTTATAACTGATGCTTGTATTGGTATAACCTAAGGTCATCTGAATCGATGTGAATATCCACTAGAAGTCACAGGGTTTACGAATTATTTCTCCCTGTAGCTCGGAATCTAAGGCAGCAGACAATGGACGTGCGTCGGGGGGTCATGGCAATCTGTTCTCATGAAAGCTGTAGAGGTCAGGGGTCAGTAGAAGAGTCCCACGGCGCCTATCTAATTATAGTTAATATGCCCACGGTGAACCTAAACTCCCCCATCTCCCCACAGGTGGACAAAGACGCCGGAAGTGTCCAGGTCACGTGGTCAGATGGCCATGTGAGCCAGTTCTCCTCTGATTGGCTGGAGGGGCGGAGCTTTACGAAGGAAGTGCAGGAGGAACGCCAGAAATGGATGCACCCTCTAAAGCCTAAAATGTGGGGTTCAGAAATGGCGGAGGCTATGTCGACATTCTCCTTTGAACAAGTATGTGTGGGTATTTGATGATTGAGAGTTGGAAGATGTGGTTCAATGGGGTAGGTAGTGGTTGTTCATGTAAATGTATTCAGTGATACATAGACAGACTCAAAGATCCCTCTGTCCTCTTAACAATTTCATGTTACGATATGAGGGAGCCTAAGTGACTAAACGGTCAGCCCTGGCAAGATGATAGTGCTATTTCCTCAAGCGTTAAGGGGATATAAAAGTTGAACTTCATTGTGTTTTATATCAGATTGCCAGAGTATTCTGTACCTTAAAATTGCATACGCTACTACGCCTAACCATACTGTTCATGTCCCGTCCTGTTATACACGAATAATCCTGCGTAACGGATGATAGATATTCGCTCCGTATTCCCAGATATAGTCGTGTTGCTATATTAAGCAATGAATACCTTGCTCAGTTGCCGATGAGGGCCTCGGTTCGATGTTCAGCATTGCTGTTGTAGTTTACTGTTGATACAGATTAAAGCATGACTAGATCCTGACTTAATGCTAAGAGAACGTCCATCTGACAGCTGATACAGGAGGACCGGGTGTTGTATGATTGGATTACGGCCCTAGATGTGTATGGCATGGCACTGGTAAAGGGCGCTCCATGCAGCCCGAATCAGGTGTGCAGGATCGGCGACCGCGTTGCCTTCTTACGCCGCAACAACTACGGGTACGTATATTTATCATATACCAATAGTTACATGTGTACTGCTTCTCCCTATACCGTATAGCGCCTTAAATTTAGACCGAACGATCATTGAAGGCTTGAAGCATCGTGGTCTTTGTATTGTATACAAGCAATTTGGTAGCAGTACTAAATGCATTGCAGAACTCCGGGCAGCCTGTGGTGTTGAGCCGCTTTGGAAGCGTCGAAAGAAACAGCTCCTCGTTATCATGTATAGAAATAGTTTCAATGCAGGGTGGCTGAACTATAACGAGGGTTAAAAGACATGTCAGAAGGACAAAATAGTTTTCCAAGTTGACCTAGCAATAAGTCAACTGTTGATAAACTCGCCTTTCTATCTTGGTGCACGTTCCTTAGCTCCCAGCGTCCATTCAACATACGTCAAAATTAACAGAGTTGAAAAAGCTAGTACATACACCTGGCTTCAATGAATAGGGTTATATTCTTTGAGCTAATGCTTCCAATCCTCCGTTCTCATCATTCATTTTTTCACCAAGTCTTTTGTGGCTTAAACTTAAACTTTTTGATTTCGATCTATAATGAGTACGTTGGTTTCTGTCTGATCATCAACCCTGGATGTATCTGAAAAATTCATGTACTTGAGATGATACTTTTCCTAAATAGCCCCCATCCCCCAAAAAAGAAAACAACAAAAATAACATTGTTATTTGAAACACCTTGAGTCATTAACAGAATGTGGACTTTCACTTTGACATGTAATGGTTTCTACTCCATTTTATGGTGCTATATTATCGAAATCGGGTATATGATGAATATAGAACAACATATCACAATCGTATAAAAAAAATCTGGGCTTAGCTTTCTTTACTTTCATTATTCTTTCCGCAGATTGTGTTAAATACATGTGCCTTACCCTCGTAGTTTACATGTGATTATCCCTCCTAGTATTCTTGCATTTGCCTAGAATATGACAAATTGGCAAAAAGTCCTTGACTAGTTACAGTTGTTAGATACCTAGTAGGCCTAATGTGCTATAAAAGGTATTAGTGCAGAGCGGTCCAAGATAACTTGCGTTACCGCATGTCATATTCCACTCCTAACATGGGGAAAAAAGAGAGATGAAGCAGGCCCAAGATTTCTCTCAACATTCAATGAAAGAATATTCAGACACAACACAACTGGTCCAGACTCTGCTTATTTTGGGCAATCATTATGGGTTCTCAAGTCCTGAGCTGTGTCAAAGATCCTCCAGTATCCGGAAATATTACATCATGGCGTCTAGTACCTTATCATACACCTCAGCTTCTCTACCTTCTCTATTGTGTCCATCAGGACATATAATTGATTCAAATCAAGGTGCCATTCTAATATTGATGCCAACCAATTACTTATTTGGTTAAAAAAAGCCACCATTCTATCACACTTTACCAGGAAGTGTCCAATTGTGTCCTCACAATTATAATTTGGTGATTCTATAATTTGCTTTTGAAATAGAGAGACCTTACATGGTTTGATTCTAGGTAAGATTATGTAGTGGAAAGACTGAAGCTTGGTGTCGTGCGTGGCTTTATACACATTCAGATGGTTAGACAAAGCTCTCTCCATTTCGTCTTTGCGCTCTCTTCCTCGTGGAGGTGTGCGGGCTCAAGTTACTCCATGGAAAGAATTTTTATCCATGGAGACGAACCTTTTCATACAGCACAAATATTGACAGAACAAATTGTCATGCCACCTAGTAGAAGACAAGGGTACTTCAAAAACTACCATCAGATGACTACACAGACAGGACACACACACACCAGAAACCAGCTACCACAAGCCATAGACATATACAAGGAGGAATCTGATTGGCCCTTCCTGCCTCTCTCTACTAGATGGACTAATGGGTCGGATTTTTGAAACCTGCTAAATTGCCAAAATAAGCTTATTCAAGGTTCATGTTGTATAAACGTATCTCATCAATGTAAAAATGAAATTATTTGGTGCATCTTTTGATAGTCTTTCTTTCCAACATAGGGTTTTCTAGAGCTCTGAGGAATTTTTCCTTCCAAAAAGATTTTCTAGTGATTTTCACTTTGTTCAAAATCTGGGAGACACAATTTTGAGCCAATTGTATTTATTAACATGTTTAAAGCATATGTCATGAGAAGTGTAGACAATATAATTTTGAAAATTGGTAAAAGATTGAAAAAATATTAAAATGGTGAAAAATATCTAGGACCTTCAAATTTTCCAACATAGAGACCCATAGAGCATGTTGTTCAACACCCCGACTTTCAGTGGACAATACTAATGAAACATATTGAGAGAATTTAATTTTCCTTTATTGTACAATGCTGACAAGAATCCTGGCTGTGATACCTGGAAGTTTCAACACAATCGGATTTTCCATTCTGATATCAGAACATTATGATTCCATGATGATATTTTTCCAAAAAATGGTGTGTTGGACCACACATCTCTAAAGGATGTATAAAAGAACTAATAATCATAATGGAATAACAAATATCCCTGATTATGTTAAGAACCCCTACCACTCATGAATACCCAGGTTGATTTTTTTCTAAATAAAAAAAAATTACTTTTTATGGTTCAAAAATTGAAAATGTGTTGTCCGACACCCCGGGGTGTCGGACAACATGCTGTAATATAAGTTATGATTTTGGGGTTGTTTTTTATCAGTAATTGAGTGGTGTGCTTTGTTAAATATAGCTTATTATCACATCATTAAAGATATAAAGGATTATAGCCTCAAGTTTTATTTTTCTCATTGTTCTGAGCAATTCTATTAACGTGTTGTCCGACACCCCTCGTGTTGTCCGACACCCCTGTGTTGCCCAACACCCCAAATATGGTTCAGAGCTTTTCTTTTAAATCTAATATATGATAAAGGTATTCTGGGTAAAATATAATGTGTGTCACCATATAATATTAGTCTTTCTTAAGTTATAAGCATTTATAACATTTCTTGAAATTTCAAATATTTAGGGGGCTGGACAAACTGCAGTATTATACACAACTTCAAAAGGCTCTCAAATCTAAACCATTCATCTGATTTTGTTGGAATAATGTTTTTCTGGAAGGTACTTAGTAGGTGGATAACATAAAATAAAAAAAGAAGTATTATTCTAAAAAAAAAAATTGCATTTTTTATCCCATGATCAAAGCGGAATTTAGCAGGTTTCAAAAATCCGACCCTAATAACACAGGAGATCTTGGCGCATGTAATCACACAAGACCAATGAGGTACAGGTTGACAACAGACATTAACATATTTTCCCTGGTCTAAACCTGACGGCGGGAAGTGTCTTGTCACATACCAGCTGTCGCTCAAGCAAATCGCACGTCATCTATAGTTTATACACATTCATGTATAGCCCTCTCCATTCCTTGTCAGTGTATGAAAGATGCTTCTTTTTTTCTTTCCATAAGCATGACCCTGGAGACCTTTTTTTTATAATTTTGCAAGAAGATTGCATATATCTTTTCTTTTGTACAATTCAGTACATTTATGGATCCTTGTCCATCTTCAGTCCTCAATAAGCATTGATTTTCTAATTTGAAATCCCCACAGGACATATCTTTTATCCATGGTATACCTTACTTAAACTTATTAAACAACTAATTGTTCTGTACATTCCACTCCAAACTCTAATCAATGACTGTGTAGGATAGGATTCTCTTGTATCTGATATGGTTTGAATAGTTTTCTGTATCAAAGCTGAAGTTCATGAACATGTTTTTTGTCACAAAACCTTCAGGGAAAAACAAGGTCCATGAGTAGAAATCTAGGCTTGCCTTTATTTGCGGAAATTCATGTCATCTTAAATGATGACTGTTCTATATAGGTACCTCTGAAGGTACGTGTGTGTTACAGCTGGGTTATACCTGACGTACAGGGTTTCTTAGTAGTCCATACCTGTATCTAAGTACCAAGGTCATATACTAAAATCCCGATAACTAAGATCAATACATGTGCTTAAATGTCATTCGATACCAGTTTTTAAATAATTGTTGTGTCTTACTATGAAACAGGGATGTGGCGATGGTTGTAGCAGAGGACGAGCCTGTTAATCTGTCTAACACAGCTAACAAGCTGGGCTTCCACAATGATCTTTGCTTCTACAAGTACTCTCCTGGGGTAAGCTAACCTCGCTTCTCAATGATATTATCTAATACGTAGATTAGATAACAAAATGTGTGCACCTCCTTGCTGAAATTCTACATCTTATTTCAGATGATCGACTAGTGTTATAAATTGAAAATAGCAACTTATTTCCCTTTTCCGCAATAAATCAGTTGGGACAGATATGAATTCTCTTATTTTCCCACTAAGCAGATGGAGATGCTGCACTGTATAAAGCAGAGACAAACTGAAGGAGGGGAAACCCAACTGGTCGATGGATTTAGGACAGCAATGGTCCTGAAAGGTAATCATCATACAATATATATATCATAGATATAGGCGGAAATTCACGCCTGTACTGAATCTTGCCTTCTAGTTTATTCTGGTAACCAACCGGCTTCAAAATGACATTTCCCACATAAGAAATATGCGGTTTGTTGAGTACATCAAAGTCACTGAACATTGATCTTCTTATTTCATTCAAATCTCGAAACTTAGGTACTTTTATTAACAAACCAGAGAAGGAGAGATGTAAATGTTCACTCAATAATACAAATCCCCCTTACTGTGTAGTAGAAATATCAATGAGGCAGATTTGATTATTATTAAGAATTATTTGATGCATAAGATAGTTGATGAATAACAAGAAAATTCTAATAAAGTGATAATAAAGTGGTAAATAAATTAGTAGTAAGCTGTAGTAATTGTAATTACTATACACCTATTGGCGAACGTCTATGGGTTACTAACCGCTGCTAGGTATATAGTATAAATAACGTTCGGGCCCGCTGTGTAGTAGGACGTAGTGATTCCCATAGGCTTAAGCATGTAAAAACGTACGGCCCGCTGCTACAGACACTACGTCGCACTAACGTAAAATATCGCGATACAGCGTAAGCAGCGACAGTGTCAAAAACAAATAAAATGGTGGTTCTTTTACTCCCATTGGCGAGTTCAGAGAGATGCTACAATGTCCACGTATCAGATTGAAGTATGTATTAACCAACCATCGAGGTATCCAACATAGGGCGATCACATAATACCGTTTAAATGACTTAAACCTATATATAAACTCGATATCAACAAGTCCGATCGCATCCCGTTACGCGGATCCCCGTTGTCTACGTCATAATAACGTTGGCTACC
Organism: Alentia gelatinosa; assembly: GCA_950022655.1. NCBI lineage: Eukaryota > Metazoa > Annelida > Polychaeta > Phyllodocida > Polynoidae > Alentia > Alentia gelatinosa. Next base: position 55,672,127 of record OX465583.1, on the reverse strand, counting down.
AGAGTTCCAGTATCCCTGGCGCCACACTTTTCATAGTCCGCTCCACGTCGACCGTTGCCAGGTTTTCCCGCTGGCGGTAGGGCTACACTGGCCACCGAGAGCAGGGATTTGTTATGCCGAAATTCAAACGCCGATATCTTCGGATTGAAGCAGCAGATTTTCTTCATATTTTTTGACGATTATAGGTCATTGCTTAATTCTAACGGGAAGTGAAGTTTCAGCGTCATCTGTTGCTACACAATTCATAGCCCACACTGCGTCGATCGTTGCCGAGTATTTTTCTGCTAGTGGGCCGTAGTGAATAGCAGTGGTTTAGTAGGGGAATCGGGGGGTGAATCACAGCCCAGAAAAGTTATTAAAATGACATTTTAAACAAGTAGGAGGTGTATAGTAATAAGGAGACGTAGTGACTGAACCCGTACGGTGGCCGTTCTCGGTCATTTGATGGAAAAATACGGCCCTCCCGCCTGTGGCGTCGGGTCGTATCAAATGACCGAGAACGGCCACCTGTACGGGCTCAGTAACCACGTTTTCTCATATTACAATTGGTTTGGTAATAAGATGTAGGTTGGTATGATACCTTGATATGAGGTATATATTTGATATACATTTGATATTTCTGAAATATATACGTAGGTGACCTACAAAGTAGAGTCCTTAGAAGATTGAGTGGGTGGTTGGGAAATGATATACTTGTGATATGGTTGAGAGGTGGTGAAGAAGGGCGAGTGTAGGTGATGAGAGTGAGAGGTGAGAGTGCAGAATGTGTGGTGTGTCTTTTGTCCACCAGTGTCTTTTGTCCACCAGACGTCAGCAGTAAACAGCCCTGCCTAAATGGCAGGGCAACTTTTCTCTGCTGAAATGTCAATAAAGTTAAAGTAGTGAGGTTAGTGATTGCTAGTTCATCCCTAGTATTAAAAATGTGGTTTATTAATCTTCATCACCCATGCTATACAAAGTACTCTTTGAGAATGTACCACTAATCATTAATTAAAAACTGTAAGACTCGTGCATTACTACGTATCAACTTCTCATGGTTTGCTGTCGTCTGCCTACAAAACCTTAGATTATTAAGATAGAACTGAACGAGAGTTAGTTGGTCAAGGTTCTATGCCATGACAGGCAGGTCGTAAATTACGCGAGAGTGGCTGACCGAATAACTCGAGTTTGGTTCTGTATTCATTCTTCCGCGTCTTAACAATTTTAGAATATTAGGAAATATGAATACCCTCACCGCAATCTGGATATTAATGCGAAATTAGCTATTTTCGTTCCTCCAATTAGAGAGTATAGCCATATCACTGCCACTACTACTATGGTGGTTAATCCTTCTGCATTTCAACAAGAACATAGTTCCCAATGGTTTCACTGCAGTTATCTAAATGTTAAGGTCTAAAAGTGTGCGAATAGCCAAGTTAGTTTGATATTAACATGTAAAACATGATTATGATCATAAAATCTTCTGTCAAACCTCTATTCCGGCATTGCTAAATGCATCAACAAGCCTATTTCTAAGCACTCATAAATAGGTCACAAATCTGACATCACCGATGCTGAGGTGTGCGCGGCGCTCATTTGGTGAATAGGTTCCCTATATTCCTATATACCTATGAGCGAACAACCTATGATTACTTAACGCTGCTGGGGGTGGAATAACTTTTGTTTACTGCCCAGGTTGAAGTTACTGCCCAGGTTGACGTTTACTGCCCAGGTTGACGTTTACTACCCAGGTTGACGTTCAGAGACGTTCGGTTTTTATCGATATTATCCGACAATTGAAGGTATATAGGAATAGGGAAACCATGTACCAGTGGAAATGATAAGTCAAAGTTACTTGGTAAGGATTGGAAAAATTACTGCCCGCGGCTACGCCTTGGGCAGTAATTTTTCCAAGCCTTACTTGGATGCAAAAAAACAACCGTGATCATGGTCCCAATTTACCTTACGATGCAGACAGTGCATTAATACAGGGATTGTTTTATCATGTGTATAATCCTCTATGTTTCCGGAAATGCATATTAATAACTAATATTTTACCTGTAGGTCTATACAAAACAATATCATATAATATTTTAGACATAAAAAAACTGAGTTCCAAGTTAAAGTATAAAATGATCGATTTGAGACCTTTATATTTTACTAAATGTTACCATTTTTGCAGAGCGACATTATCATTATATATCCTAAGTACTCTGAAAATTTCATAATTTTCCGTTTATTATTTCACAAGGTTTCCCGTTCAAATGCGTCGCTGATATACACTAATATGCAAAGTGACTGACACTTACTTTGCCCTGATATTATGTTCAATGTCTTTCATCTATGGTGCTAATCAAGATTCAAGCTAGTCTCTTCCACATTTACGATATAGACAATCGCCTGAAATATCATCCTAAGATCATCAACTTATCCTCTTCACATCCACATCATTCTTCCTCTTTGGAAGCACTATTCCGGGTTACTAATATCATCCAAACAAGTGTCCCTTAACGGTACAATATGCATACATGGCCATATACATATTGCGTACATTACCTTTGGCGTATTCATAGATGGTTAATATTCAGAATTTGACTACTGTTCAATTTTAGAGATGTCTAGTGTCACATCTCTAATAATATTGAATATATCTATGAATTCTCATGGCCATTGCATGTGCCTTGAGGAGAGCATTCCTGCCATATATACTTTTATCTATCTGTGATCAAAATCTGGGCTATTATGGTACAAAAAGCATGTATATAAGGCCACTTTTTCAGTAAAAGTTTCCATTTTTATTTGTGAATTTCTACACTTTACAAAATACCAACTCAGTTTCATTACTGAACTTATTTTACAACAAGACAACATTGCAGAGTAAATAAAAATGGGAATTTAAGTAGTTTTGGCAAGAAATTTCCGTAATTTTCATTAATATTTGTATTGGCTAAAATTGAATTCTGCCTCCGTATACATTACTAAGGGGAGTGAAATAACACTGGTTTACAGTATATTATATATCAATTATAGAAAAAAATGCCTCTGCACCATGCCTAAACTATAATTGATCAGGAATATGTGTAGTAGAAGTAGCATGGCATTAATTGATATGGCTAAAATGTGCCTTTAAGGAGAGAAAAATATGACAACTTTCTAGAAAGTATCATTTTCAGTTTAAAATAGAACTTTTTGAAATGTATATATAAAACTTTTCCAATCAAACTGCACACATGATTCCTAATATTTCCTGTCAGAAATCACCATGTAGGAAGGAAACAGGTCTGCCTCCGTTTACACTTCTGCCTCCATGTATAACGTTTCAATATTTCAAAGCTCTCTGATTAATGGTACCAGATTCTTGAAATTAATCACTTTTGATGGGGACTTCAACGTGGTCTACTGAACCCAATATTAGTCTATACCATTAGCCATTTTAAGGATATTACCATAAAATTGTCTAGATTGCATGGGAAAACTCCTCAAAGGATCTTAGAAATTTCTATTGGACTAAGTCGTCGCTAAATTCTGAATATTTACCATATACATATGGATAAAGGGCACAGGGCACTGTTTACTTGCAGTGCCCTGCACCCACATTATCGGCAACCGCCAGCAACGCCGCCACCGCCGCCCACCATCGTCCGTCCACCTCTCGCCCATCCAACCCTGTCTGTTCAACCCAATCTGCCCGCTCATATACAATCCAAAGACAGCTTGTGCTTTATAAAGGAGGGTTGACTTAAGCATACATCACAATTCTGCGTTGAAAGTCAAGACTGTTAAAAAAAACCTTACAAAAACGATAAGAATGATAAGTTTATGATATATATGATTATCCAAACAACATCCAAACATTCATAAATGTTTTATGATAAAAAAATGGTAATATAAGATTTTCTATATACCACAGACTTGGAACATTAACTGGATGATTGATTGATGGTTGGACAGTAGCATAAATTTGTGTATAGCTCCAAGTGGCCTATCATTGTAAGGAAGACAAGCCCTGAGCCTAGAAAAAACCCAGTTTAAATAAGTGAATTTAGAAAAAGAGATAGTGACAGGTGTTAATATTCCTTTCCCCAGTTTTCAGAAATCCTCTCCTTCGTGGAAAGCAATAGCTTCCTATTCGTATGTGAAATCTATGAGGAATCCTGTTGCATGAACTTAAGTTGATGACACCAGTAGTATAAAAGGTGTATTTGAGCGTGTATGATTCAGCTCAGCTGGAAGTGCTGTGATGTATGGGAATGGATCATTCTGTATGGTCGAGATACAGGAATTCGTATCATCTATGTCAACTTTTGCATACATTAATCTACTTTTGGCCTCAATGATTAATTCATGCATACATAAGCCTATTTTTCCTGGGCTGTGACCTTAATAAAAGGGTCATGAGGTCACATTTTTTGACCAATCAGAAACATTGACTTTGACATTAACCTACCTTTTCCAAATAGGGCACCACATTCAAACATTTTCCATACGTTTTTGACCTACTTTAAACCAATAAGGCAGTGTGAATATAATAATTTGGTGAAAACCACATGGTTTGGGATGTAAAAATTTACCATCTACCACGTGTTGCAGCACCACATGGTTTGGGATGTAAACGCTATGTCTTTTTGGTCAAAACCATATGGTTTGGTGCGTAAATCTTTACCATCCACCAAGTGTCGACCAACATGGCTTGGGATGTAAATATGTTTTTTCATCGAGACCACATGGGTTGGAACATGAGTATTTACTATCCACCATGTGCTGGCCCATGTACATACTTACATATGCCATCTAGTAGCAATGCAGCAATGATCTTGACACATCGTTTGGGGTGTAAATATTATGATTTTCTGTCAAGACCATGTGGTTTGGTACTATGAGAAAACGTGGTTACTGAGCCCGTACGGGTGGCCGTTTGAGGTCATTTGATGAAAAAAAAGCGGCCCGACGCCGCAGGCGGGAGGGCCGTATTTTTTCATCAAATGGCCGAGAACGGCTCCCGTACGGGCTCAGTCACTACGTTTCCTTATTACTATACACCTCCAACTCATTTAAAATACCGTTTTATCAACTTTCCTGGTCCGTGATTCAGCCCCCTGTTCCCCTATATTACCACTGCCATTCACTACGGCCCGCTAGCGGAAAAACTCTTAGACCATTCCTTCTTCTATGCTGTCCATTTTGCCAATAGTGGCGGTCCTGTCGTCATCCATCAATGGTATTGGTGTAGGAGTATGTGGTGGTGGTGGTAGTGGTGCTGAAGCGTGGTGTGAGAAATAGATAGTGTTAGGGGCAAGGGACCACGCTCCTCATAACATGATATTTACATCCCAAACCATGTGGTGGTGCACCAGATGGTTTTCACCAAATCAAAATATCTACACCTCCATCTTGGCTTAAAGTAGGTCAAAGCATATAGAAAAAAAATTGAAAAAGTCACCATATTTGGAAAAAAAAGGTCAATGTCAAGGTCAACATTTCTAATTGGTTGAAAAATCTGTGACATCATGACCTATTCATTTAGGCCACTCCTTTTCCAGGCAAAAGTAGGTTAATCTATGCAAAAATTAATATATTCAGGGCAAAAGTAGGTTAATGTATGCAAAAGACGACCTAGATGATAGTAGTTCTGGTCTCTTGACCAGTCGGAACGCTCCATTTCTGTGATATCACGGCACTTCCGGTCGGCAAGTAGGTCAACCGGTGGTGCTTAGCTAAATCATACTCACTCAAAGACACCTACTATTCTGCTGATACCTATTAGTAAAAATACGATCGGGTAAAGCTAAAACAAGGCGTGTTCTGAGTGTAGTGATAAAACTGAACAATTCAGATAATGTTTCCCGAAATTATGAGATATTGTGTGATATTGTGCATGGTAGAACAGTATTCAGCTTCAATGTATAATGGGCATAGTATCTGTGCCACCCCCAGGTAGAAAGTCGGTTCACTCTGGCTCCCTATAGAAGATGCTTGAAGAGTTACCTTCAGGTTCCTAACTCTGGGTTAAAGGCAGCATGGTCAAAGTTTTATGTACTTCCGGTTTGCTAATATGCAATCAATCAGAGGTTGGTGTACAATAGAGGATATATCCAACAGGATATGACGTCATATAGGGCCAGGCTTACATACGGGTACTGTTGTGGGTTTCAGCCTATTCAGACTACCATCCCATGATTCCGCCTGTTTGTCACCAAACCCGATCTGACCATCCGTATGTACATTGATACAGATCCGTAATCAATAGTGTCAAGTCCAGGGATCTAGTCATTTCTATCTTGCTTCGCCAGGCTGAAATAGGACCTCTATACATCCAGAACCCAATATTTTCCAACCGAAATGAACCATCGACTTGTATGGGAGCTATAGATCTACAATGTTTAAACCTTAAGTATCGGAGCCAGCGACTAAGTGATTTGAGAGCCACAGCTATATATATATATATATATATATCTTCTATTTCTAATGCAGCTGATTTTCATGTTTAAATGAAAGGATTTTGGATATGAATATAACACGTATATTAATCTCAGCAAATGTCAGTATTTAAAATCTAATAAGGCTGAACGTATTAGAGGTTCGTGTAGTTATATTGCAAGCACTATCGTTGTTTTTTGTGGTATTGTGGCCTACAATCGTATCGCAATTATATTTTTACGATTGCTTCTACGATCCGACTGAAAAAGCGTTGCTCCCGTAATATCGGATCGTATCCCTCTATTCCTGTGGAATCGCTAATTCTTACGATGTGATAGCAATAGAACAATTCAAAGGTACAATTTGAGTGAGACAGGGGAAAATTCACTAGTTCTTTAATCAAATACAGATGGCACCATGATTAAAACTGGTCTGAGACCTGGTGGAGTGGATCACATTTTTACTAAAGGTACATGTATTAGAACAAGGGGATGGAGATCAAAGTGCCATCACACATCGTTGTTGAAAATTTCGGACTAATCAAATAGCCTGATGTAATACGATTGGCAGTCAATCCGCCATGGTTTGGAGGTCCGCGTAAAATATATCGCTAAAAGCCGTACTTTACGCGATCCACAAAGGTATCGTAAAGGTATCGTCAACGTGGAGCAACGCCCCCTAGGGGAAGTACGTGCTACTGCTTATAGGCTAATTATAGTTTCCCCAAGTCTGGAGGGAAGAGCAACATTTAAAGACAGGATATTTATAGAATTGAATGTGAAAAACCGTTCATTAAACCCATGTTGTGTAGCTTTAAGCACACGTCGCATCCACACCACTGGGATAAAGCATTACAATCACTGTAATAACAATAGCAATAACTACATATATAACCATTGTACATTCCAGAGAGCGGAATCCTACTATTCCTCTGCTTATAAGTAATCTGATTTCCACTGTACCAAATCATAAGCTATGTAAAAATGATTTTGGTAAATGGTATTATTTTTATGATACACTCACTTGGAGATTGGACGTGAAGTGTACAGAGTGTTCTATAATTCTTTGTATCACTATCATAACTACTGTGCATAACATTGGAGACGTTTTCATGGTTGTTAAACCTTTCTTAGGGGAAGTAGTGCATTGGTTCAGTGGAAACTCCCGAATTGGATGAGTTGCTCTATAATTTATGCTATATCTTCTTCTTCAGAACGGCACCCAGACATGTTCAACCTGCTCGTCTCAACACCAGTAGATTACCAGGATATTGGGACTGGTCATTACAGGTTTTTGATGATGGATCGGAAACCTACAATATGGTCAGTTACTTTCTTTTTACACAATTCCTTTCAAATGATGCCTTTGATTCCAACTACATGCAGTGTGCTCCATCGTGAATCCCACTGATTTCCGAACAATCGTCTACCCTCCTACTTGTGTAGGTATATACCTTCGTGAAATGCTTCTCCTTGATGGCCAAAGTAGCAATAACGGCCAGCTATAAGTATCATGCAGAGTAAATAAGAAAGGACCGCATGAGGTACTTTTCCACTTGCCGACATAATGATCGGTGGTTTCCAGGGGGCACTCCTTGAAATATGCAAATATGGAGACGGTGGTTCAAGCGCTAAAACAATATCGGCGATTTTGTTTGTCGATTGCCAGTTTCCACCTACCGATCGACTTTTTATTCCTCTTGAACCGTGTTGAATTGATCAGCGACAGTTCTTCTGGACATAGGTCGGTCGCCGTCTCTTTTAATTTATGTGACCACTTGCCACGACAATCATAAAACATCCTTTGGTGGTGGCCGACAAATTAACCTAAGGCCTAAAGTCGATAGGTGTAAGTATGCTTATAAACTACCATAATAATGTCATGTGACCGTGGATGAAAATGTTGTAAAAGATCTGACAAAATGTCGTCTTTCTTGTTTCAGCTTGGATAGTGATGGCAATGTAAATAAAATATCCTTCAACAGCGCGCTTCGCGACAGTTTTCAAAACATACCTCTCGAGCTTGTGCACCCTCTCTACGTAGCCCTGAAGACGTTCAACAGCATCTGCTACGAACCTGAGAGTTATATTCAGTTCAAGCTAGAAGAAGGTAACCACAGTCTCTCATATAGATCTAAGTCTCTCATATAGATCTAAGGGTCCGTGGTGTTTACATACGGAGCAGACGAACCATCTAGAGGGAGAATCCATATCAATTTCATCATCGGATAGGAGTATTGTTGAAAATCACTGGGCCTAGTAGATGCCTATAAGACTTACCAATCCCCATGCACGATATTAAAACAAATTCCCCCAACTACTGTGCGGTTGTAGTGTTGCTTAAATATTTTCGTCTTGTTATCCATAACGACATTAGCTGGCAAATATCACATAATTTATCAATTGGCCAAAGAAATTCTTTGCAAAGAATGGATGTTATGATCCTATTTTATCTTGGCCAAGTGCATTAGGGTTGTACCCCCGAGAAACCCTCGCGGCTACTTCACTTAATTTTGAATTAGAGGTTTTATACCTTGTACTTTAAAAACACACATTCATTTAGCATCCCACATTAAATATTGATAGAGTATATAATGTGTTACACGAGAAAATATCCACACTACCTTTATCATTACGTTTCTGACATTTAGCATAGACTCACGAAATACCATATTAACATGTATGTTGTTATTCAGGTATATTTTAGGTATGCATTTACATGTAGCTTCATGATAGTGAACATTGCGCATAGTTAAAGGAGGAACAGGGATCTGCTAGATGTGCAGAGAAAATATATTTAAAACAGTATTACATTTTGCATGACTAAAATCAGTTCAATTTAAATTTCTGCCTTATTTCATCACGTGATTATAACGCAAATAAGTGATCAATGAATAATTATGATACATAGTAATTTGCTGTGGATATAAAATGTGAGAGTAATTAGACATCTTTCAGAGCAGCGTGAAAGTTACATTTGATATAAAAGCGATACTTTCAGTAAGGCCCGGCGTCCACCTACTACGATATGGCTCCGATATGGTCTACGATGCACCTCCCGATACAAAATCAAAATCGCGTCGGAAGGTTACCTAATATCGGGGCAGTTGACCACGTTTCTGCGATTAGACACCGATAAAAACCCCATACAATGCATGGTGGATTGGCTTGTCTAAACATATGTCTACGATTTTGCACCTTCCCGATATGGCACCGATTTTGACATTTTGTATCGGTGCCATATCGGGAGGTCTACGATTCTATCGTAGTAGGTGGACGCCGGGCCTAAAGGTATCAAACTACGTTTATGACATAATCGATTCCTATACATATGGCTACACATCTAGGGGAATCTTTATCATCAACTCTGAAAACGTGATCTTTGCACTCACAAGAGTTATATCTCTTTGTCTTAATTAGCACCAATCAGTGACTTAATCAAACAACATGTGACTAGCATTGACCAGTGGGTACCTTCGTTTGAAGTTGACCGGAATAAATTAACTCACAAGCCGCCCTCCGGCCGAGAGAACGCCGTCACACACCAGCAGTCGCTCGCCGATCGCACGTCGTATTTACATTCTATATAGTAATGATACCGTCAGTATATACACAGACCTATGTCTTTGATCTACAATATAGATTTATTCCTATACATACTGATACGCATCTCAGAGTTACTTTATAACGTATATGGAAGGACCGACGGTTGCAGTTAAACCCAGCAGTAGAGAGCACTGGAGAACCTCATAAAAACCGTAGAAATGAAGCCAGAATAACCAAGATGTGTCTGTGATGTATCAGCATTACTCAGGAAAACGTCGGAGGATCAATGGCCGGATGATGAATCTATGCTGGTTAGCGACACGGGGAGGCTGACTATAACCAGCCTGTGTGGGGTGATGGAGGAGCCGCCGGGGAGGAATTCCTACCACAAACCTCCCCACCCCTCTCGTCCGCCTACCTCCGGTATCTAACACCCCACCAAACACAGCCTGGTTGAAATCACGCATCAGGCGCCACAGTTAGAACAGTGGGTGACCAATTTAACGAGGGGCATCGCTCATGGCAGTTGGGGGGTCTACCCTGTGAGGAATATTGACTAACACCTAATATGGTCTATTACCTAATATAGCAATAGACAGTGGGTGGCTTATATGGCGAGTAAAATATCTGAGTTCAATGGGTAGAGCATATAATGAGATGGCTGAGTTGGCTATGTTGTTAATAGGCAAATATGACTGGCATGACAAAGGGCAGTGAATGGTTTATATGATGAGTCACATAGCCAAAGGCAATGGGTGATTTATAGGGTGAGCAAGATGGCTGAGTTCAGTGGATGGCCAATGCAATGGCTGTGAGAAGTGGGTTGTACTTTGTGGTTTTTTTTATTCAAATTTTTATTTCATATGTATAGGCGCTTTAATTAGTGGGTTGAATACCTGAGTCAGCGGGTGTGAACTTAGTTTGGCGAGTAGCATGGCTGAGGACAGTGAGTGGCTAGTATGTTTAGTATAATGGCTGATGTGGTTGTGAATACAATTAAAGGGATCAATGAATCCAATGGTATGTTTGTTTGGCGAGTGGAAAGGCCAAGGAGAGGCAGATGATATGGTGAGTGCGATATTTGTGAACACTAGATAATTAATACCCTGGTTGGATTGCTGAGAGCAGTAGGTGATTAATCTGGTGAGTGGGAGGGATGGGGCAGTTGGTGTTAAGGAAACGTAGTGACTGAGCCTGTAGGGATGCCGTTCTCGGCCTTTTGATATCATAGTAACGTCCCTCCGCCTGCGGCATCGGGACGTATTTAAAGCATCAAGAGAGCAGGAACGGCCATGCCTACGGGCTCAATAACCACGTTTTCTCTTATTATGATGGCTGAAGTGATAGAGTAACTAGTATCAGACGTGAGATGGTAGAGTGGATGGTCAAGAATAAAACCAAAGTATAGCAGGCAGGAGAAAGGTAGAAGTAGGTAGAGTAGAGTCTAGCTGTGGATTGGGTCATGGAAGGCAGGAGGCTGGTGGCAGGAGACAAGACGGAGAGTAGGATGCACGAAGGTATTAGGGTATCTAGATACTACACCCCTTCGCCGGCAAGCTTCATTTATCACAGAATGAATGGTGGACATGTTGTGTAAACCCGGAAAGCACCTATTGTCATGTGCTGAAAGTGACTGCGAATATGAAATAAACTCATACCAACCTTACAGGTAAATCACCTGGGACCTGTTTCACTAGTTTCGTGACATGTCTAGATGGCGTCTGTGACACCACGCAGACAGATTGAGGTTGACTAGTTTTGTGACAACACAAGTAGCTGCCCTTAGGACAAGACAGACCCCAAACACGGTGTGTCCAGTTTCATGAGAATTAGACATTGCCTTGTTACTGGCGCTGTAATGTCACTGTTAGGCTTGGTTCCGCCTATGTACTCCGTTCTTGCTTGCACTGTTTCTCCCGTTTTTCATGTCTGTCTAACACTTTTGTCATGAATCTAGAGAAACAGGTCCCAGGTTAAATTGTTTCCTTAATAGAAAATCCATAGCAGAGTGTCCCAGGCTGTAATAGCGAGATGATTAGTAACGATAGCGCACTATCCAATTTTCGAGGCATATAGTGTCAGGGTATATAGTGTGGGTGGCAGTAAATAGGAGCAGTGGGCAACTGACAGGAGGAGGTCAACAGGAGGTGAGATGAGAGGTGGCAGGTGGTAAACTGGAGGCAGGTGGTAGTTGACGTCAGGAATAAGCCATTATAGGATGGCAGATCAGGGAGGCTAGAGGGGTGCCTGAGGGCTGATCAGCCTATTCCTTATCGGTATCTCTAGGATGAGGTATTCCTGATAGAAACATGTTCGCTGCGCAGTGCCTGGGACAGCAGCCAGAGTAGGCAATCAACATCACTCTCCATTCAGTATCTATAGATCTCAAATGTAGCACAATGTTGAAAATTTCAGGAACGTATTGCATTGAAAACGCAGCTCATGTTGAACAGAAATTATTTTGTCCATTCGGTGTCTGATCGGCGAATTTACATAGTTATTAGTTGGTATATGGCTATAGGCCCTACAGAATGCATAAATCTAGACCGTTATCTTTCAAACCTAGGTTTTTCTTGCTAGTAGGAAAATAAAATGCCTGTTTTATATGACATATCACCTATGCCATTTGATGAGCTTCTTGTGCATCTTTTTTCAAAGTTATATTTCATGGTGTGTTCATTTTACGTTCGTATTTGACCGTCGGACCCACTAGAGACATTATCACGATGGATAGGATTTAAAGCACAGTAATTCATATGAACCTCACAAAAAGGAATCACACGGTCTGCACTGATGAGCGACTTATATTAGTTATCAGTCTTCATTATATACTCAGACCGACGCTGTCCCGCCGTCAGCTTATTTAATTAGAGGATCGCGTGACTTGAGATCCTGAGAAGAAGAGATCGCGACATCATTATTCATGGTTTTGGTTTTTTGCTTTAATAAAACAGGGTAGGTGTGACTGCAGTATGTCAAACTCAGAAGAGGGAAATAGGATTCTGTCTTACGCCCTCGGAGTATTTGAAGGCAGCTCTGGCTCTTGTTTCTCTGACTAAGGTGTCATGTCTCACTTTTTAATCCTTGGGAAGGATGTATCACTTTTTTCAATGTCTGTGATATCCTCTCGGGATGATTATACCGAAAACAGCTGGGGAGATTTTTAGTTGAGGATTATCAGGAGACTAACAATCATGGATAGATTCATTTATTTGTCAATAGACGTTAATAGAAACCTCCAAAAATAGAACAAGGAGTTTTATTTTGAGATGTCTATATAATCTGTAACCTGGTTTGTACAGTTGCAACTGTTTAACCTTTTCCCATAAGATTTAGGTTACCTATTTCTCCAAAGACATCCCCGGTGGTTTTTACAGGGATAACTTCTGTGCTTCCTGTGATTCGGGACTCAACCCATTGAAAATGAACATAGCTTATCGGCTGAAGGATTGAGACTATTTACACCAGGAAAACAAATAACGATAAATTCTGATGAAACAACCCAGCCATTTCGTTCAGTTTGACTACTTCCGAGACAAAGATCACCACCTTTGGTGCCTACTCAATGATCTTTTGCCACATGTCCGCTGATTTCAGGGTGCTTCATCGTTAGGCATGTTCCTCATCTCCTCCATCTCTAGGTCCGTATCGGGTCCTGTTATCCCTGCTATCATCTTTGGTCCTGTCCAGGTCCATGTAGAACAGGTTGCCTCATTTCCATATGAGAAAACATTCAAGGGTTTCCTTTTCACCAGGCGGTGATAGTATTTGATCTGGCACCAGTACATGAGTTGCCATTCAGCACCTCTTAGGGTTGTGTTGTATAGTTAGGCCAACCTTCGGTCAAACACAGCTTGGACTAGCCTCATGCCTATGGCGATAGACATCAATCACACCTAGAATATGAACAGTGCATGTGATTGCAAACCCATTTTTCTTTCTAAAGATATTACTTTTGTGACAACCTAGGGCATTGTAATAACGAGTCTGGGCTGTATAGACTTCAGAGTTGATAATTGTCTCGATGTTCACTTAGGAAAAGATGGGTATATGATGACTAGGCCAATGTGTTATTCTGCAGCCGGGGGTCGTTGAATAATAATTCTACCATTAAAAAAAGTCTCGTTGGTGCCAAACGTAGCATAACAAATATGTTGTCGGCGAACTAGTCTTTGGTGATACGAGACGGTTGTAGGTGGTGTAGCATAAGCAATCGTTCATTTTGAAAATTTCATCTATTTTGTCATCCATTTGTTGGCCTGGAAGACACCTCTAGTCGATGTCAAACTTGTTATTCATGCACTAAAGCCATTCCAAATTAAAAGATATTGTCAACAGAGATTTCTATTCATGTTTGAAACACGTATAATACATTTCATCATTTGTTAACGATTGAATCTCGTTTTTGAAAACTGCTGACCATTCGCACAGATATACAGGTATTGCACCATTCGCCCTGCTGGTCTCAGACCACTGCGTCCAGCCTCATGGACAACAAAGTGTTATTGAACGGCACCCAGGTTCAGTGTTTCATGTCATCTAGACAATATAGAGAGTGTTGCTGAGGTGATCTGTGTGTTCAACTCACCGAATTGAAGCTGGAGTACATAGACTAGCAATCACTTTTTCTGGAGGCATTATAGACATACTACTCTCATACACTCAGTCATCTAATGCTAGAGATACATTAACAATAATGACTGGTTTTGTGTACGAGTTACCGTAATCTTCGAGTAGTTGAGCCGTAGTAATATCCGGGCAATAGCGAGAATATTACGTCGTCAACTACGAGGAGATTGCGGTTACTCGCATACAAAACCAGCTGTTATTGTATTTATTGCCCACCAACACGATTAATAACAAGAAGGGACAATGTATCGACATAAAGGATTTCTACACATATCATAAGGCCACAGCTCTGTGGAGAATGGTGGTAGTTCGGAGTATACTTATGCCAGTTATATAGTTCGCTATTTTCTGTGGTTCTAGTATGAAAAAAATGGGTGGGTAATGGATAACAATAAATGTTCGGCCTACTCTCCTGCGTATCTATATAGTCAGCTTCACTTTAAGTCTAGCGGAACAAGTTCTAGATATTGCCTTAACTGATCCTAGCTAGGTTAAGTAATGGGGCACTCTATTAAAACAGAGTTCTTCTTTTTCTATTATGCAAAAATAGTCTGAATGAGTCATGCTTTGATGTATATACCATAGAATTTGATATTGCAACCCGACTATCAAATATCTACTCAATCAAATACACAAAAATCATATCCGACATCACTGTGACATATTTTACCATATAGATATGCATTTCATATTCTTGTTTGAATCAATACGCAATTCATGCAAGATCGCTACAGTTGGTTCGGATTTTGATTATGTGCTCCCTTGCTTACTTTCAGGCGACATCGTGTGCGTTAACAACGACCGCGTCATGCATGGTCGAACTGCGTTCAAGCGGCTGCAAGGTGGGGAACGCTACTTGGAAAGTTGCTACATGGAGTGGGATGAACTTCATTCAAGACGGCGTGTTCTAATCTCTGAACTAAGACTCTATGAGTGAAGCTAACCACGACCTCCATTTTTTTTCTTTTTTATAGATTTTTTATTGTATCATAGTTGGATTATAGTAGCTGAGATACTTGTCAGTACACACATTCTTTTATACATAAACGGGTGCATCCGTCAGCTGTAATAGGACAGCTGGTTTCAATCGGAACCCTTAATTAGGTAGTACAAATCGAGAATAAGCAGTTTGACATAGCTGTTTGACCATCCTCCCTTTAGACACTGCATTGTCGCTCCTAACAGGAAAATTCGTCATAGAATTGATTTCTTTAAGTCCTTCGCTTGGCATGCATATAATAATCAGCTAAATCGTATTGTAAGGTGGTTGACTATTCAAACATTCTAGGCTAGTATTCAGTTATGGTACTTGTAATTCATTCGGAATATTTGCAGTTCAGTGAATGTTCTCAATCATTAACATTCTTTAGGATAATTGTGTCCTTTGGGACACATTTACCTGGGAGGAGAGAGGACAAGGGTATTATCTCTAAAAGTGAGGGAAACCTGGGGCCTAAAACGTAGTGGACAAATAATAAGCTGGCTCCTATACCTAAGTAAAACTCATATCTGGCCAGGATGGAAGGGGTAGCCTGTGCCCACTTATTTGGAGGTACGTTAAGAACGGTAGCCTGACGATGTACCAGGTTGTATACAGTAGTACTAGGATGTGAAAACGAACAGATTGCTTTTGAAATTTCCAGTTTAAACTAAGCTGGTAAAAATCTGGTTGTAACAGGTATTCAATAACCGATAATTGACTAACAGCGAATTGGTTCCTGGTGAACTCCATGGTTGTCAAAGTCAATTAATTGTCGCCCTCTCTCAGCAAAAGATCAGGGATGCGAAGGCTTTAGGCCTTTTTCCATTAGGCGACAAACACTGTGTAGATTTTCTGTGTTCTCCTGATAGCCTATTTCCATTTGGCGTCAGCAGTGCTCCGGTCCGTCGGTGGTTCCTGACTGTATGTCAGCGATGGCCAATGAAAATAGGCTATTAGGAGAACACAAAAAATCTACACAATATTTGTCGGCCAATGGAAACGGGCCTTATGTGACCAAGTAATGCTTGGTATGATTAAACATGTCACCCCTTGGAAGAAACATGGAAATATGACCAATATACCATATCATAACCTTTCCTTAATTCTGAATTTTATCACTAGTAACAAATCTCAAAGTGGGGAATATTGCAAGATTAATACTTAGATATTCTTACATTCTAAACTGTATTTTTCTATTTGGATGTTTCAAAATATTTGTAGATGAATTTTTTTCAAGATGTCTAACAAGTCTGATTATATTGTCATTATCATTGAATAAATCGACTTCAGGAGTAAGGTTTCACTCGGGCCTCTGATCTTCATCTACGTTGAGCAATGTAACAATACCTTATAATGTAAGGATTTCGACATTATCAAATGTCTTTTATATGAATAATATTCTTTGCTCTAAACATGTGTAAAAGGTTGATTCTCAACTGACATGTATTCCAAGCCTTCAGCATGATATTAAACATACATCTGATATTCCAATATATTCTACATTAGTCTATAGTGAAGTATTCTCAGATCTACTCGTAGGAGTTCCCTTTACGACCAGTTTCGCGGTCGCTCTGATGACATTACTTCTCGTGACATTTATTGCAGTGAGATGGGAATATTCCTCCTGATACACGGTATGAGGTGGACCTTTCTCAGATTGTCGGCGCCGCTACCTAGATATCAAAGCAAGAAATTAGGGGACACTAAACCATAGAACACCTTTGCTGAACTTTCTTGGCAAAGGCAGGGTAGAGTTGAAATTTTGTGGGATGCCTGTGTTTCATCTTATAAAACTATACTAGATGAAATATATTCAGTAATAAATCATGTTTGGTAGCAAGGGAAGGACATGTCAGATAGCCAGGGAAGGGTATGGACTTAGCTTGGTAGTCAGGGTAGGGTGTGGCCTATGCTTGGTAGCCAGAGAAAGGCATGGCCTTTTTTTTTTTTTGGAAAAAGGTTTATTTCTGATGAAGAACAGTTCACAGAAAAACGACAGTGATCTTCCACTGCTTCCGTCGAACAATACATACAAAAAATAACAAAGTAGACACATTACACACGATGACACGGGCATGGTAAGGGTACGAAATCGCTACATAGCATATACAAGTCAACGCAATATTATAAGTACATGCATATCTCATTTGCCATTAATATTCCCTGACCGACGTTACATTCACGCTTATAACATTAGGGAGAAACATCCCTGTACCGCTGACCAGTGTGAACAATAATTGGCCTATATACATTTTATTTGTATATGAGAAGACAATACAGTGTAAAAATCAAAACAGACAAAAAATAAAAGGTGGTTTTCTTGGTGGAAGGGGCTGGAAGTGGACACCAGAATACATAACAAAGCATATGTTTGCACTATTCGTCTAGCGGGACAAGCTAGAAAGGTCTCCTGCCTAACTTTAACAGAGACAGTTTTGCATGCATTTCTACCTAATTACACCATCACAGATCACAGCAAGATTCAAGCCCTTCAACACTTTCTTGAATTCATCCCTATTTTGGATATGCTGAACCTCTGAGGGTAAACAATCCCACAATAAGGCACCACAGTATAGTGGGGAGTTGATATACTGATCAGTTCTCGGTCGCTTTAATCTAAATACTACCTTCTTATTACTTCTTGTTTCAACAATTCGATCACCCAACAAATGGTCCGGGTCCCTTGCCCACCAGTGCATCATTGATAGCACATGGCAAGGCCATCAATATTAGCACGATTCCAGAGGGTCTCAGCACGAATATGACCTATGATTGGTAGCCAGAGAAGAGTGTGGCCTATGCTTGGTAGCCATAAAAGGGCATGACCTCTGTTTGGTAGCCAGGAAAGGGTGTGGCATATGGCTGTTAGCTAGAGAAGGGCATGGTCTATTTAGGGTAGCCAGAGAAGGGTGAGGTCTATGCTTCGTAGCCAGAGAAGGGCATGACCTATGTTTGGTAGCAAAGGAAAGGCGTGTCAGGTAGCCAGGGAATGATGTGGCCTCTGCTTGCTATACATGGTAGGGTGTGCCAAATAGCCAGGGAAGTGTTGCGCCTATGTCAGGTAGCCAGCGAAGGGCGTGACCTATGCTTGGTAGTCAGGGCGTGGCCTACATCAGGTAGCCAGGAAAGGGTGTGGCCTATGTGTTTGGTTCGTAATGGGACGGTATAGACATGACCAGAAACTATATCCTGTGGAGGATAGGTGCAGTAGATTATATTGGCTTCTCTCTAATACAATGGACAACCCCGAACACGGGTAGAGCTGTATTTTAATTATGCGGGACTAACAATATGTATTCACAAAGGCTCGTGACGCTGCTTGTGATTGTATAAACTACGTGAGAGCATTCCGATGTACAACACTCTACTTTGAAAGTATCTGCTTCGCCTTGCCGCAGTCTGCTCCCTAGAGCTGTAAAGAAGTCCCTGCTCCTGTCCCCAAAGCCTTCTCCAAAGCCTTGCCCTCCTCAATCGGTAGTTATTTTCCATTTGATTTCTCCTGGCGACTGATGCCGTGCTAACGACCTAGCATAAATCACAGGAGCAAACGTTCCGTGGGCGAAAGTTCCTATTGTCTGCAAGCTGATTAAAGAGCGGTGTGTTTTTCTACAGTACGACACGCCCGCTTCGGATATTCAAGGATACGCCAAATTGGTTTCCTTGCGGGAGTATGGGAAACACAGAAAGGGCGAATGCCTGTGAAATACATTCAATATTTGTCAGTTGCGGATATCGCACTTTTGCGCAAATTCGAAGGAAAGCATGAGATGTTTTTGGATCATTAGCGGAATCAGACCCTGATCTCGCACACAGCGATGTTGTTATCTGTATAGTATGAGGGGAGGAATTGATAAAATAGGGAGACCATACAAGTCAGACTTTAATAAAACATTCACAATATGTTGCCTTAGCAAGAGAACTGAGAGGAACTGAGAGAGAGAGACAGAGATGGAGAGAGAGAGAGAGAGAGAGAAAGAGAGAGAGAGAGAGAGGAAGGGAAATAGAGACATAGACCGGAAGATATTAATTGATCATACCTGAAATGACATTAAATGCATCATAGCTAGAAAATACTTCATATTTATTTTACAATTTATTACAAAGCTACATGAAATGTACAGAGTGTCAATGTTACATGATGTTTGACATAAAAACAGGAGTGACTGATTGAATGCGATACTTTGACCGTTGTATTTTGCGAATTATAACAGTTAACTATACTTCCTGAATCAAAAATATATGCGAGGAAGAAGATCCCACCGTGCTTACACTGTAAAATGCTTAGAGATCTCCTGCTATTTACAATAAGCATGAACTGGGTTGTATGAATAACCACGTTGTAGGCACTGGTATACCGGTAGGAGAGTTGTACACCTCAGAATGGCTTCACCATCGCTGGATACTTCAGGATGAAAACACTATTGCTGGACTTCCAGGATTTCCATCTAGGTGTAAAGGTTTCTGACCTGGATTTCCATGATTTTAACCTGGATTTCCAGCAGTCGTATCTGGACTTCCTGATCCAAAACCTACAGCTATCGTACAGTGTAAATCCTCCCGATTAAGCTGCAACTGGAGCATCCAATTTAAAAATAGATCAAACTTGAACCGTTCGAAAGTTTTGTCAGTAGGTCCGACGATAAATGAATCTGTTGAAATTCCGTATTTCAAGTTAGTGAAACGCAGCGATCCGAAGCGAGGTGAAATTATGGTCAAGTGATGCGCCCTTATAGAGAGACTCCGCTTGGTGTCAGCGGACGCGGCGGAACTACCTACAGCAGAGGGCGGCCACCAGGAGAATGTACACCGGAAGTAGTGTGCCCTCATTGGACATCGACGAGGACATGACGGCTGGAGACTGCGAGGCCAACGGTGGCTCAAGGGCCTCCGGGCAGTTGTGTTCTGCAGAAGTCAAGATCAAGGGATGAAGAAAGGGTATACAAATTTACGAACTCACGAGCACACCATAGAGAACATATTACAGTGGTCAGATGATATACTCTGACGAAGGTATATTCTACGGCCGAAACGTTGGTTATTCCAACTCTGTAACTCAAAATAATGAATATAAAATGTGGTTTTATTTTGTATGTTTTTCTTTTGATTTTATCTATCATCAAATTCTGAGACAAGCTCAGGTTTTCCATCTGATAATGTGACAGCCTCCTGTACAGGTATAGTGTACAATTTGACGCATTCTGAGCTAAACAGTTACAGTGGTTAAATTCAGCTATTTTCGTTAGTTGCCTTTTAATGCCTAAACAAAATTTACATATATTAGAAATCAAGGTGAAGAGGTCAAAATACAACCTACGCATTATAATATTACTTTGTTATTGATCAGCTGATTATAGTGGGCGTGGTACTCGAGAACGTGGCACTAGGAAAATACACTTCCCAAAATTACATTTCCGTTGCACTGATCAAAGGTATGAGCATACATCTATTCATTGTTAACTACCAGAGTACCACATTCTGTTAATTATATTACATATCCAGGCCAGGTACTGGTAAATGGCAAATCGCGAGGTTCAAGAAGCGGCCATTCACTACAGCCGTCGTGGTTGTATACGTACGGAGGGTGACCGGCAGACCCCGCGTGTCCAGCGACTCGATTGTCGGGAACATTCCGCACGTGCTGCCCTCTAGCGGGGATATTCTCATGAGTGCGCCGTATGGTCGACCCAGCATATCCTCTGTGTAAGCCTGTGAGGGGAGAGTGAGACATGATATCAGTCACGGCAAGGTAACACGGTATCCAGTCACGGATTGTGTGGTGCTACAAGCAACACCCATCAGATCAAATATGCTCCAAGGTCACAGGGGTAATGGGGCAAAACACATATGCTAATGCCGATAGACCCATGGAGATACCATTAAGAGCTGGCATAGCCTAAGATCTGAAGGATAATGAGCGGAGATAGATAACATGAAAGACAGTGACAAAGTAAATTGTCTTTCATTATTCTTTAATCTAACTTGCTTTTTTGTATTATTTTGGAGTAAATATACAGATATTGTTGAATCAGAATAACTGACAATGTTTCGAATTCTAATTTGCTTCATTTATTTCTGTTACCCTAGAGTAGTAAAAAAGACGAACGTTTCAGAAGTTTCTTTTTCAAAGGACGCACTATTCACCACCAACTTCGCTCTTTACCTGACACAAAGCTAGCAATGCCTTATACCAAAAGGCGGCAGTACACCAGCCCCTCCTCCTTACGAACCTGAGATTGCAAGGAGACGACATCGCTTTCTTTTGACGATGTACCTATTCAGAGCATCGCTCATGGTGGGAGCGCCCATTCTGAGCCCAAGCGGATCATAGCATTTGTTATTACGTGAATGGATGCCTCAATTTGAGCTTGTCCCCAATGGAGGAGGCGCAATACACAATGGCATGTGTCGAACAAAGATGAGGCTCAGCAAAGGGAGGGGTGGGGAGGAGTGCGGCGATAGTGGCTTTGATACACCCAATACACCCCTCATGGGGTGTTTTTTTATGCCCTGAGCTCAGATGTAGAGCTGTGTGTCTGTGGCTTGTACTGTGGCTAACGCAAAATACCATCACACATTGAGGACAAGGGTGACCGCTTGGGGGTTGATGCTTGGCTCTGGCATAGGGAGTATATATACCCAAACCAAATACAACCAAACCGCCTATTTGTATACCTGTCTACGGAGGTACAGAAAGACAGTCCAACTAGACTACAGTCATAACATACTCAGATAAACTCCTCAAAGGCATTAAAACATCAAGTAAGAAAGGTATATAGCTAGTCGTGGTTAATTCTACGCCTTCTCTAAAAACGACAGGCACAGTGGTTGGGGCAGGTGGTGGTCGTAGGATTGGCCTGCATTACTACGGACCCTTTGTTCTTAAAATATAAAATGTACCCTTATCATGAGTTCCTCAGAAAGATCATCTTTTTTGACTTCAGCGCCTTCGTGAATACGGTGTGTTCTTGATCCTCTCTCCTCAGAAACTAATTTGTCTACGCTATGGATTTAAACACAGGAAAAGTTTTTGTTCTCTTTCATAGAGACACAGTGCATAGTTTTTTTATGCCTTGTGCACGCCCAACCTTCCCTCCTCTATACCTCTTACAGATACAAGTTTGTGCACTAACCAGACAGGTGAAGTTGTCTTCACGAGTGTCGTCATTTAGTAGAACAACATATGTCATGCTCTCATCACCCTCCGCACTGTATAAACACGTGAAATCGCGCTGGCCTACAAAAAAGAAGAGGGAAAACATCCTATTATTTTCATCACTAGTAATGTATAAACATGTACAATTGCACCTGCCTAAAAAAATGAAACGGAAATGTGTGTCGTAAGTTGTTAATTTTGACTGAAATTTCACTGGCCTGGAAAGGAAACAGGGGAATGTGACATATTGTTTTCATCACGAGTAATGTGCAAACAAGTGAAATTGCACTGGCTTGGAAAGGAAACAGGGAGATATAGCATATGTTGTTAATCACTGGCGAAACACAAACACGCGAAATTGATAAGGAAACAGTAAATTGTGCATGCTATGTTCCCCTTCGCCACTGCACAAACATGTGAGGAGACTCCGTCCAGAAAATTAACAGGAAAATATGTCAGACTGTGTTCACTACTTGCGTATTTCCCACATATAAAGTCACGCTGGCCTAGAAAAGAAATGAAGACATATCTCATGCTGTTCTCACCCTCACACTGTCCTACAATTAACATCGATATTTACTTCTATTCAGGACGGTCAACCAGTTATAGTCAGGATGACTCTAAGCCTACAACAGCCAACTATATTGTTTTATAAAAGGTTGTTTGCTTCAGCCAGTGTGCCTGTGACAAAAACATCGTATACATCGTATGATCCCGGACCCGATCTTGCCCAATTCACTATTTCTCTAGAATATCATCTAGCAATGCAAGAGGCACGACCCGCACCTGATCCAGTGTTACCAACGCATCACACAAGAAGCTCTTTATGATATATGTTGTCTTTGCAACATTTGTCTGAGAAAGGCAATAAAATAACCGAACGAACCAAACCCGGGTTTATATAAATTAAACCATGTGTTCTAGAGGATGTACACAATGTGGAGAGGTTTTCCCATCTGCTATCACTGCCGCGTTGCAAAGGAGGCCACACAGATATGGCCTGACTACGTTAGCTGTAATTATCTGATCCTATGCTTTAAGTAAGAAATGCACAGTGCACGATCCCCGACGTCTGTCAATTACACGCAAGGATTTTCTTAGAAATGTAAACGGAATCTGTATGAAAATGCGACTGCCTTACCATACCTATCGGGACAAGGTTCTCTGGATTTATTGTCTAAACGGGAGTTTGGGAGTTCAAGGTAGGACATTATTGAACCTCGTCATTCAACCTCTTTGACTACAATGAAACCGTATATTAGAGACTAGATGTATGAGGTTATGCCATCTTTCATCTTTCTTATATTTTCGCTCCAAGAAGGAAATGAGAAGCTGTTGTAACTCTTTGATACCGCTATATATGCTGCTCAGTGCATAGAGTCTGAGGAGCTTCTTTTACACTAGCAAAACTGTCTACAACAATGCAGACACACGTATCAATGTGATATTGATCGGGTGTGGGTGGGAGCTCAGGGCTGAAGGGGTCTCTCTGTCTAAGCTAATGGATCGCCCGTCTAGTCGTATCGGGCCGGATCCATATTCATGATCTGAGGAATGAAGCGTGATACTAGCTAACAATCAAACACCGAGGTGTAAATGCCATTGACGTCATCTTAAATGGAACCTTCGGCCTCACACATCATTCAAATACACCCTATTGAAGTGTTGTAGAGGCATGCCCAGAAATGTATTCTGATGGGTATACATTGACCGTTTGGGGAATGGGGTGAGGATAGACACCAGTGTTACTAAGAGATCTTTTTAACAGGTGGGATTAGAAAATGATTGACAAAAGAATCTTCTCCGAAATTCGATATCCATAATGATTAAGGCGAAGAAGGGTTTGGAATACGAGAGTTTATCGAGTATTCGAATTTGGTAATGTTGTAGTGTGTAGGGTGGGTGGGAGGTAACTTTTCCTATGGAGTCCGTTGGAGGCGGGCGAGTGAGTCACGTGAAGACGCGGCGGTCACGTGGTTTGGAGGAACTCCGGGGGGAGAGTGAAACCCCTCCCGCTCACATTATTCCCAACGAGTTGGAGACAATGGAATCGGTTATTTTGGGAATTACATTTTTCTGAATCAAATTAACAGGTTCCATTATGGCTCTCATATAGCCGGGGATAGTTCGGTTAATATCTGAACGGTCAACGCTGAACAGGCCCACTCCATAAAACAAGGTATAGGAACTACAGTGGACAAACATGCTTGGAACTATCAGTGCTGAATGGCATGTCAATTGTTCCCAACTTGTTGGGTTTAATGTGCGTGGGAAGGATTTCCCCCTCCCTCCGGACTCTCTCACATGAACACAGCATCCCCATGTGACCATGGCCTACCCTTCAACAGACATTCAGAAAAATATTTACCACCCACCCTACAAAAACTTTTCTGCAACATCCTTCACTCATGGGCTTTGTTATAGTTAAAAGACTCCTTCAATCTTCACATCTTCAATATTCCTCAAACTCTTCAATAAACCTTCATTTCCAAATCCTTCTTTGCGTCATCATTGTAAGCCAGATGAATTTCAGTAACCAAGGATAGTAAGAGTAGACGATGTCAAATGACACATCCCAAGCAATATGCAGCATCCTATACAGATACAATGTCCATCTCACGCTGTTTAACATATAAACATGCCATAACTTCAATTGAAATAGATGGTACGGTGGGCTTTTATAAAATTGCCTCACCGGCAGTCAGTTAAGTTATTGAATAACGCTAAACATAGCAATCAGTTATTACCATAACCCAGAACACTGCGTCAGTTCACCGAAATAGAGGTCATCACAAAGGTTACCAATAAGGGCAGTCCAATCAAGAACAATAGAAGCCAACGCTATACCTGGATCCATCTGGCAAGAAGATTAATCCAATGAAACAATCAGGATCCATTCTATGTCTCTTTGGATAAAATTGCCCCTATATTTGCCGGGGATGGTCCCTTCCTGTCTCCTTGTCTATTCATCGTCAGAGTAGGGACCAGGAAATGTACCTATTTATAGATTGTTCTGCTTCATTTCATTGCTACTTATTGCTTCGTACTGCTACTCGCCATGCCAACCTTTCCATCCTATTTCATAGGAGACAAGAAAACGTTTACACAAATGGAAATGGTATTAGATCAGGAAGACCATATAATATATCATAGAGAATCTAACCTGGTAATAAACATGGCGTCTAAGGAGTAGTTGCAATCTAGGCTCGTCATTGAGATGTGCAGGTGGCCTTTGTATCACATGATTGATTATCGTTTGATGCGTATCTTTGATTGGATTTGATCTATAAACACTATTTAAGGATGGTACTGGTAGTGGTGTGTGCTATAGAAATGAGACCTATGTGGGTAAAGTTCGGCAGCAGGTGTAGCAGAGATTTCTATGTTTTTCTAAAAGAATGAGCTTAGCTCTTTTATTCAGATGAAAGACGCTATGGTTTGTTCAAACACATCATAATATACTTAACTATATCCAGAACTATTTGTTTTGTTAAAAGTATTCTTACTTTGGCCTTGAGTACCGGATCATTGGCCATGCCTATTCTCCACAAACCATTGGTCCATTTTCCCACTCGAGTCTACTGAAATTGGACACCATGAATGCACTTTCAGCCACGTCCTAGCCTACCCGGTCTGCTGACCTATTTGCAGCAGGATCTCGAGACTGGGAGGGAAGCAGGGTTGGTTTGTGCGCTGTTTCTGCAACTGTTTGGCCATGTGTGTGCGTATATCAATCCATGTGACTGACTGGGAAACAGGAGGCCGGTTTCATAAACGACAGCCAATCTGGATTTCTGTGTGCTTATTAAGGCATTGTTTGAGATCTTTTCTGCTCGAGGTTTCGATAGTAGCTTTAATCTCATCTGGTAACTCTGTATAAATTTCCCTTTTAAGCAAAAATCTTTTTACCCCCATTTTGAACAGGTCCTTAGTTATCATATTCTGCACATTTAAAGGTAAGAGATTCCACATGGTCATGCTCCTATAAATTGGACTCTTTTTGTATTTCTCTGTGTGTGGTCTAAGTATTTTAATAACCGTTTTCAGTCTCATTCGAGTGTTAGCCCTTTCAAAGAGTACCACATTTTCATCGAATGACCTCTACCAATAGATCAAGGTCAGCAATTGATGGGTCCTTCTATATATCAACGGGCTAATCATACATTTGAGGTATAGCTCCTCATTACTAATTTCCCAGGCACTCCTAACATTCAAGGCCGAACGAAGAGAACTATTTAGAGCTGACTGTAATCTGGTTATGTGCCCAGCAGAAGATAAATAATATACAAAACTCACATATTCCATCTTTGGCAAGATCATAAATTTGCTTAAGGATACTCACTGCTGCCCTTTAGATAAAGAGACATCTAAATGTTCCCAGCAATATCCCAGTTATTTTGAACCCACATAATTTTTGACTTTAACATTAACATCGCAGCAGCCAAAAAGTCCAAAAAATTGAATATTTCATTGATATACATATCTAACAAACAAGATGGGTCCCAACTTGGATCCCTGCGGTACTTTAATAGCAGTGCTCAGTTCTCTGCTAGAATTGCCATTTGTTTTAACACAATGAGTCCTCTCAGTAAGATAAGATTCCAATAATTATATTGCATTTTTTTATAGCCCAAGCCTTGCGCATACCAATAAACGCTCGTAAACTCACCCGTTTATTATCTAAATTCCTTTTAAAAATATTTATCACCTTAAATATAGCCTGAGAGTTTGGAACCCGTATTGATCTATATTCAATAGACCATACTTCGTGATGTGTTTCATAAGTTGTTCGTGTATAAGCTTCTCTATTATCTTTGCTTTGCTTTGAAAAGAGTAATTAAATATAAAATGTCAGCTGAATACATGGCAGGTAAACTATGGAATAGACTACCTGCAGAGATTCACAGCATTATACACTAGAAATCACGACCTCGAATACGTTACACTGATCTGTGTGAACTATTGATATGTATTAGAATGTCACACTCCATACACTACGCTAAGTGTGGAGAATTCTGGCGACCGATTTCGTCCCGGCGAGAGCAAAGCCTGTCATCGTAGTATGGCTGTGATTGTGTCTGGGAGCAATTCACATGTTGAATTATTCAATTTGAACCACGACACTGAACTTAAAGCCCGACCAGTGGGAGCAAACTACTGGACCTCAGCATGTCCTCGGCAGATGTGAACGCTTCGGGAATCTTCAAGCCTCAAGTTTTGACCGTCCGTGATCGTATTGAGATTTCTGTGAGTACCCACACATTTTTAGTATTCTAATGGCGGTTCACATGCAAAAGGTTAAAACAGGTTTTATTTCAGGCTGGTTTTGAATAATTGTTCTGATGTGAAGCCTTAGGCAGTGTGTCAGGTGATCTCAGTTTGACAGTGTCAACAAAGGCGGCGCCACGGGCTAAAGCACGTATTATAACTGGATTTCCTTGAGTGTTTATTTATTTTTCATATCAGAATTGTATTTCAGGTGGGGCTTGTTGCATAAATCACCTGTAATATTCTGTATCATGCCAGCACACATTTGAATGGGTGCTTTGAGGGCAGCCAGAACTTGTTTTCCTGATAGCTCACGGTCTGGTCGGTGATTAGTCAATTCTTTTTATTACCCTCATGGCATAAAAACACTTGATGTCACGGCATGCTACATACAGCTTTCCTATGTTAAGTCTATGGCGGTTTTTTGTTAGGGGTAGGATAATGAATCATTCCCAACCAAAATAAGACTCCATAACACACATTTTGATGAGGAAGCATTCAGAAGAAATATAAATGGTCCAAAATGGACGAGTTTATCAAACAAATAGTGCAAATGAAGCCTGGGGCATAATGTTAGATATTGTATGAAGACGGGGCGTATCACAAATCTCGTCCTCTTCCCACCGCTTGCGACCACGTAATAGAGAGACAGGGGAAGCGGACACGGGGAGGTTCCCGTGTCCTGCTGCGTACCCTACTTTCGGCATGCGTGATTGGCTGAGGCGTGCATGTGACCCTCAGCGGCGTGTTTCATTGGATGTGAGCGCTCTGGGTGTGCCGCCGGCGTTTGACTATGCGGACTATCGGATTCTCTTACAGCAGAGAAACCACAGAGGGGAAAGACGCTTTCCCTACTGGCCCAGCTTTGTTCAAAGCTGGGAGGAGATGCCTTTGGTGTGTTTTAGGCGTATTGCTGACATGAACCAAGTCTGTCAGTGACATGAATGTCGTTGCGTCCAATGGGGAAATGTTTTCGTTTCCTACTCGTGTGTGGCATTTTTTCTACGTTTGTTGGTGTTCTTCCCGACTCGAACCAAGTCGTGCCGGGTAAGGAACTACGGCTGCCAGCGCCGGAGTGTTGGTCTTTATTTTATTACTCTCGTGGTTTTGACTGTTCTCCAGTCTCATCAGTCAAAGTGCGGTAGGTGTGCTTCTGTGGTCTTCCCTGCAGGTTTTTTTAACCCGATGGAGGATATGTCAGTCCCTGTATTTTCTTTAATTTTTTTGCTTTAGGCCCAAAAGAAATTATTTTGAAAAAGGGTCTCTCTATCAGATGTAGTCCTAATAGCTTCATCGTCCATCCCCTTGGGTTATGACTGTATTTGTGTTAATTTTCGTCCGTTCCTTAGGAGTGTGTACTCTTAGGTTGGGAATTTTTTTTTTTAACTTGGCATTTGTTCGGGGTTGGGACGTCTTGAGGGCTATCAGCCGTACCTGTTGTCCAGAGTGTTGAGACAGTGTGGAGCGTGTGTTCTTAGTCGGTGAATCCAGTTGAATTCGATTTTGTTTCGTAGTCTGGCGGCTTTCTTGGATTCGGGATGTCTGTATATGAAGTCGAGTATGTGTACCTTCATGTCGTCGGTACCGTTGTGTGAGCTTTGGTTGTAGTGGTCTGGTATTTCATTCTTGCTTGAGTTTTTTCTGATGCAGTTTAGGTGTTCTCGCATTTGTTCTCTTATTTTTCGTTTCGTTTGTCCAACATACTGTACGTTGCAGGTGTTGCATTCTATGCAGTATATCACGTTGGAGCTGTTGCAGGTCACATTCCATTTGGTTTGGTGTTGTTTCCCTGTCTTTTTCGATGTTATTTTCCCATCCATGTTCAGTAGGTTACAGTACTTGCAGTTTGGTTTCGTACATCTGTTGTTTTTTTCTGGCCTTTCTCTCCTCTTCCAGTTGTCTCTTCTATCTTGTTGTGTTGGGTGATTCGGTTTTTGCTTTGAGTTTTGAGAGTTGAGTTAGTCTTTCCTCTTCTTCATTGGTTGTTTCTTCGGGGAGTGTCTACTTCCGATGGGGGTGGTAGTCTGTTTTGGCTCTCACCAGGAAATCCCTCACATTTTTTGGGCGTTTGTATCCTTTGATGAGTTTTTTCTTGTGTAGGTCCTTTGTAGTGACGGATCTGGCTAGGATGTCCCAGTTTTCCGTTACTATTTTCCCCACGTTGTTCTTATCTTGTTGGTATGTGGTTACTAGAACCAGTCCATCGTTAGTTTGTTCTTTCTTTAGTTTGTCCTTCAGTAGATCTGCTTTGTCCTTGCATTCGGTTATTAGAGTCGTGGGATAAAACGATTTTTTTCCCAACCTAAGAGTACACACTCCTAAGGAACGGACGAAAATCAACACAAATAATGTTAGATATTATTAATGGTTATCAATAATGAATTTGATGCCCAATGTCCAGTGATAGAATTCAGAATTATTAAAGCAAAGGATCCATGATTAAACAATGGCCTCATTGAATTAATTAATAACAAAGATAAAGTGGTGATATTGCCAAAAAGAAAAATACACCTGAACACTGGAATATTGATATTGATGACCAAATCTATTCTGCGTAAAGCAAAGACTTCATCAAATATAATCTAAATGTGTACAAAGGTCATGGGGAAAGGTTCTGGAAGGAAATTAAATGTCCTATCTTATAGGCCCCTATCAGGTACAAACTATCCCCATACAAGATGAGGTGACCAATGAATCTTTACCTGAAGACCGCCTAACGATTTTAGTAACGGCTACTTCCTAGAAATTGGACCAAAATTATCTGCTGTCATGGATGAAGATTGGTAATATCCTAATGCAGAGCCAGAGTTTCTTATTTCAAATAACAAATGAGGAAGAAGTTTCAAAGCTAATTGACAATTTGAACATTTGGAAGTCCTCTGGTGTTGAGGTTACATCCTCTAGATACCTGAAGACTATTATTCCTTAAGTAATTTTACTTACCTGATAACCCTGTCTTTTTATGCCAGCGTAATGCCACTGGCCTGGCAACAGGCCATGGTTATGCCTCTAAGCAAACAAAAAAGGACTGAATACGGTAACTAATTTCAGACAAATAACGGTATTACCTGCAATGAGTAAGATTATAGAACGCATTTTTCAAACAAGACTGGTCTCCCACATGGAAGAGCAGAAATTATTGACAGAAGAACAAGGTGTTTTAGGGCAGGTTAATCCACAACAATTACTACCGTTGAATAAACTGAAGACATAATTAAGTGGTTAAATAATTGAAAATTAACATTATTTACTTTCCAGGGATGAAAGTCGGGACTGATGAAAAAGTCGGAAACAAAAACACACAAAAAACTGGGGGGTATTGGGGGGACCCCCCCCCCCCCGTTCCGTCAAACAAAATTTCGGCACTTGACGGAACTTTGACGGCAGTGTCAACGGCCCTTGGCGCGTTTAACTGCCGCCAAAGTACTGACTGCCCGTTTCCCCGGCGTGTGCGTCAATGCTAACGGCCTATGGAGGTTTATACGCCCTTGGTGAGAGCCTGCTGCCAGAGTTATCTGTCATTTCTTGGAATTTAGTTTCATTTAATGATTTTCATACTTTTATTTCATGATTTTCATACATATTTCAATGATATTTCAAAATGCAGAAATTTCTGATTTCCGTCAATTGTCGGCGAACTTGCATCCCTGTAATCATAGATCAATCTAAAGGCTTTGCACTGCACACATCTACATATGTTTCCGCCACCAGCCTACGCACGTGGATAATATTGATTTGATATCTAAGAGCTGCACCTGGTTTTCTTTTTTGCGTTGGTATTTGCCGGCGTTTATAAACGCATTTACTTTCCGTTTGTTCGAGTGACATATACGCCCTGTGCATCTGCGCAGCTATTTAATGTCGTCATTGTTGCAGAGAGTAGGTATCTCTCTCTATTAAGAGAGAAAAAACCTACTGGATAACAGAACCGATCCTTGGCTTAATAAAAAAACGTAAAGAAACAGTTTGTCTTTTCCGGGAAATACGGAACATAGTTCCTACTGTATCAGGTCAAAACGTTAAAAAATAAGATAAGTACCCTAATTAAACGTGAAAAACTAAATTACTGGAAAAACCAAATAGAGCTACATAGAAATTCATTTTGGTATGTGATAAAGTCGTTAGATGATCCGCAGAACATAGTGGGATTAAATGAACTAGAGGACCATGCTAACTGCCTGACGAGGGAGAGTGAGGGCGAGCACTCGGGACGACAGTTGAGCAGGATGTGGTCAGAGGGTCGCTGATCCCCCGGTGCGCCTGGGAGGGGGGACCCGGGAAGCTTCCCATGCGACCGAGACCGGGTCCGCGTCGCATTACCCCCAACCCGCCGGTTGTGGTCAATGGTGATCAAGTTCCTTTACACAAAATACCAGATTTTCTCAACAGGTACTTCACGTCGGTTGGCGATCCCTCGTCTGACTATATGCATCAAGTTACGCTAGTAAACGATGATATGACACAGGATAACCTAAATTACGTAGATAATCTTGGGGACAGGCTTGATCTTGATTATAATGTTACTTTGGATAAAGTTTTTAAAATTGTTAAATCAATCGACATAACTAAGTCAAGTGGTATGGATGAAATAAATTCGAGAGTACCTAGGGACTCATTGTTAGTTCTGGTGGATCAAGTAAGGCACCTTTTTAGTTCTTCCTACTTGCAGAGCATTTTCCCGATCGAATGGGCTAAAGCGACGGTGGTACCAATACAAAAAAATGGTCAATCTGGGGGGCAAGTGACTGGAGCCTCATTTCACTGCAGCCTATAATTGGTAAAATGTTGGAGAAAATAACACACCAGATGCTAACCCAATATCCGGAAACTCAGAACTTACTAAATCCACAACAGTTCAGCTTCATGGAGGGAAAGGGTACAATAGACGCCGTAACCGAGTTAGTACAATATCTATATACAGAGCGAGATGAGGGTCGATTGGCAGTATGCATATTCGTCGATTATAGTAAAGCTTTCGACCGGGTGGGTCATTCAAAATTACTGAGAAAATTACAAAATTTAGGCCTGGGAAACGAAATTATTAGCTGGGTTCGAAATTATTTAGTTAATAAGACGCAACAGGTAAGAGTAAGCAATTCCTTGTCAACAATCTGTATATTCGGCCCTAAGAATAAGCTTAACAGGATAAACTACAAAAGTGATGAACACCAAGTATTGATTGATAATAAGAGATTGCCTTTCTGTAAAACCTTTTCGTATTTGGGAATACACCTAGACGAGACATTGTGCTGGGAGAGATGCGTAAATGACACTGTAAGGAAAGTTGATCATCGTTTGTTTAAACTTTCGAAGATTAGGAAATTCATAAACCTGGACACCAGTCTAGAGATATATAAAACATTGATCGCTCCCTTGTTTGACTATTCTAGCTATTTTATGGAAGGTGCAAATATACTATTTAGGGATAAACTACAGAAATTACAGAATCGCGGGTCAAGGATTTGTACAAAAACTCTGAGGGGAGAAATGTCAATCTAGATGCATTGCATCAAAAATGTTAGGTTCAAACTCTGGAAATAAGAAGGAAATATCTTTGCCTCTTGAACATAAGAAAATACACCCGACAGAGGAGCCACGTACCAGGAATCAGAATAAAATCAAAATTAAGCTGAAACGGCCATGTACGGCATTCTTCCAAAGAAGCCCTCTGTATAATTGTATGGCAGCTTGGAATGTCAAAAGAAATTCAGGAAGGATCTATGTATTTGTATAAGAATTATCTGAAGTTGAAATATTTTAAACAATACTAAGGTACCAGCAAGACTACTGTATCATCATATCCATTTTCATTATCATTATACTATATCACACCTGTATATATAGATATATATATATATGTATATTTTGGAACGTGTCACGTTCACGACAACAAAACTCTGTAATTTTTCGCTGGACTGACTGGAAGAGCTGTCATGCAGAAGTCATGATTGTACACCCATTTGTGTAATAAAAAAATAAAAAAAGATTTATGTCTGCTACTGTTTACTGAAGTTTACGCCACACATAGGTGGTGTGTTGCCAGGGGCATTTGTTGACGTACATAAGGGACTGTATGCGTGTGTGTGTCTGCCGCCATTACGCCACCGTCAACTGGCGTCAACGGGCATGTATATGTGTGTATGCACTGGAAATGGACATACATGGACTATCGCAATGCTAGAACGCAATACACTGAGATCAGTAATATCAAATCTAAGCCAGGGAATATAACTTGTGGAGTACCCTAAAGCTTAATTCTGGAACCCTTTTTTCCCTAGTCTACATGAATGATATGGCTAAATTGAAATGGAGAAATGATGAAAGAAATCCTATGTGCACATGAATATATAATTCCGTTATGCCTGTGTGTGTCTGCCGCCATTACGCCACCGTCAACTGGCGTCAACGGGCATGTATATGTGTGTATGCACTGGAAATGGACATACATGGACTATCGCAATGCTAGAACGCAATACACTGAGATCAGTAATATCAAATCTAAGCCAGGGAATATAACTTGTGGAGTACCCTAAAGCTTAATTCTGGAACCCTTTTTTCCCTAGTCTACATGAATGATATGGCTAAATTGAAATGGAGAAATGATGAAAAAAGTCCTATGTGCACATGAATATATAATTCCGTATGCAATGAGCAAATATCACCATGGAATCCAAGGCTTCCTTGGCTACAGTAGATTGCCCCACAGTTCATTAGAATGATATTATTGTGTCTCATATATCCTGAACAATTCACGATACTCCTCAAAATTAACAATGCCTGGAGGCATCTTTGTTACTCACCAGGAAAATGCCTGGAGGCATCTTCCGGGCTCACCAGGGAATGTCTGGAGTCCGCCAGGAGAATGCCTCCAGACATTCTCCGAACTGAAAGGGTTAATTCAGCGGATCCTCGGATTCCAAAATCCTATTATTCACGGTACAATTGAGATGGTGTTGTTATCTATCGTGCCGTAACAGACTACTGTGTGATAACCCGACCTAGTTCTGTTGGTACGTATTTATGATATAGGGGCGTTACCACTTCCTTTATCATCTGGAGGGGTTTGGAACTGGTGGAGTATCACCTTCGTAAGAAGATGATCTATTGTTGATAGGAAACCAGAATTAAGACCAGGGGTTTCCGACGTTAACCAATAAAAGCAAATACATTGTGATTTTTTTATGATAGATGTTGCCGAGAATTCATATCAACAACAATGGCAAACAAAGATCACCCCATCATGAGAAGAAACACAAAACTCAACGTGTTGGCAGATCTCACATTCCAAAAATTGACAACTATTAACTAATTGTATGAGGTCTTTCATCACCTCATACAATGGATCTATAAGTATAGCCCGAGAAAGGTAATAGAGGGACCCCTTCTGATTTCACTTACTGTTACAGGTACGCTCTGGTTAGCTTTACAACCGATGAAGGTGCATTTGGATATATATTTCCCTCTATAGGAAATCTGATATGTTACTTTTACGTACCTTTGTCTTTGTGCGTGTCATGCAGAACAGTTTCTTGGGCTGTGTACAATGATCAGAATGTTTTCACAATACAAACCAACTGTGTGAAGTAATGCAGTCAATCAATACAGATTTTCGGTAAGTGCACTGTATGTATGTATATACACTTCTTTTTATGTACATTTCTTCGATGCCCTTTTGGTATGGGGTAGATAAAAGCTTCTAGGTGATTTTAACAAAAGTGTGTCTGCTTTAAAATAAGATGGTAATGAATATCCCAGTGATTTGTTTGAAGATAGTCTTTATTTGGATAGAAGCGGGAACTAGTACATACAATCAATCCAAGGGAGGAAAGAATGCTCTATTAGATAGGTATTGATTTACAAGAATCAACACAGGAATCAAAAGACTTCGTAGATATAATAAAATAAGTTACATCTAATATTCCTATCGCATTTATCTTCACTACTGTATGTCATTCATTTCCGTTCTAAATAAGAGATTGATCAAGGTAATGAACTGTGCCTGACTCGTCGCTACTCCATTGTAAACCGTCCATTTCTAGATATTGGATACATGCCTGTCCCAATGTATAATGAAATGATGGGTTATTCAATGTAGAACCCTGCTCTCTTAGAATCATTACTATTCCAGGTGATATTACGGAAATATCTACAATTGAATTGTGAGGTACAGACAGGGAAGTCATTGTGTGGAGACCCCATAGCCATAAAATGGAATTTGCACAGAGGGATGCATGTACCTCCCGCGGCATTTGCTAAGACAAATCCTATTGAGATTCACTACTGGAACGAAATCCCCTCGTCTGAATGGTAGGGTTCTTTTTGCCTGAGACAATCCCCTGGAATTGTCAGCGACGATTACGGCTAACGAGGTAAAAAAAATCTCAAGAGATTTTGATTCTAAACATGCTTAGAATTAAGTGGAATTCAGACGATGGGATTCATGTACATCACAGGGTGTTTGTCTGAGACAAATCCTGCCGAGATTCTGTACTAGAACATAACATCATTTTCTAAACTAAAAGATTCCATTTCCCTTAGACTTTCCTCCTGCAATTGTTGGCAACACTTACCCCTGAAAAAAAACCTGAATCTCATGTGATTTAAAACCCTGTGAGGTACATGAGTCCCACAGTGTGAATTCAACTTGTGATGTTTGTATTAAGAATATCACAGGGTACTTCCTAACAGGTCCTCGCTCCAGATAGTGGTTAAGGCTCAACTGTTTGCACTGCCTCCCCCAGTGTTTGAACTGTCCCCTTTCTTCATTTGGACTGAACCCCCTGATAGGGTATAAAAGGAAGCATATTTCCACCCAGAGCACACTTGGAACCCAGACACTAAGGTGTCAACATGTCCAGGCTGCTGAGCATTACCACCACTACAGTGAGGAGGCTTGAAGACCATAGGACACTAGGCTACACTAGGTTACAGATGGGCTTCTCCATGAGCTGCTATCACCCCAGCACTGGAGGAACAGAGACTGATGACTACTACCACCATATGCCACTGCTTTTGGATCATCTACATTCACAAGTGAAAGAGATATTTGACAATAACTGAAGGTCATAGACTGTGAGTACTGCTATAACAAAGAGGACTTGTATCATATGAACACTACAAAAGTGAAAGTCATTTGTATGTTGATGAGAATTGTTATGTAATTGTATACTTTGTTGTAATATATGTTATGAATACATATCTGTGTATGGTTATCTGTTTTCTTCATTAAGTATAGAAGATATTCCAAATTCTCTTTTCTTTTCACTGTGTTAGCTTATCTATAGGATTAGGCCTTAGCTACTGTACGTGACACACTTAATAGAGGCATTTTGGTGAGACAAATATACTCACTGCTGAGTCGCCGACTAAGTACTGGCCAAACCTAGCCAATAGGATGTGGGCAAACAGGATCAAATGTTCTTCAGAGCCCTCACCTCAAGGGTACTTGAATCCCAGGGTGGGCTTTTACAGGGGCTTGTCTGAGACTATGTACCAGCGCTTTGTTGAATAATTATTTTTCTTAAACTGGGACAGAAGCGGCAGAACTGTTGGCCCAGGAAAGACATTTTCTGGGAGGGTAGGCCTGTCCCATCGAATAATATATATGTTCCTCAAAGGTAATGAAATTCCAGGTACAAAGTGTCCTTTGTGACCTATCTTTGGGAAGGACATGTCTTAGGTTCTTTACTTCTACAGGAAGGAGAATTTCTAGTGATTTCCATTGGTTCACACACCAAATACAAGCGTAATAGTCCAAGAGGCTCAAATATTTTCACATTCTATTATTTCTTTCAATCATACTTTTCAATATTTATCATTTTCTACTTTTATGTGCATGTTATGGAATAGTCAGACAAATTCTTAGATCTTAGGAGGTTCTGTGAAAGGACAGTCCCAAAAAGATTGTCTTACATCTAGACCTTCAGTTTCTTGGGACATCTCCTACAGACATACTCTACAGATATACATAGTTAAACGCCCCTAGGCTACAGGCGTCAGCTAGGACACCTATTTTGGTAACAGGGATATTTTTTCGGATTTATATTCATAAATCAAGTAACTTAGGGCTACAAGTTTCAGCTAGGACACCTATTTTGGTGTCCCCTGCTAAGA
Organism: Alentia gelatinosa; assembly: GCA_950022655.1. Classification (NCBI taxonomy): domain Eukaryota; kingdom Metazoa; phylum Annelida; class Polychaeta; order Phyllodocida; family Polynoidae; genus Alentia; species Alentia gelatinosa. Next base: position 55,634,041 of record OX465583.1, on the reverse strand, counting down.
CACTTTTCAGTAGGCCTAAGAGAGTCAGGAAAGATGTAGGACAACCTTATTCAACACTTATAGGCCAAACTATCAAGGGTTCTTCGCTAGGATAGTCTTGGGGCAGGACCTTTTATGTTATTCAACTGAAATTGTACTAGGACATCTCTTTGGGATATGATAGGAGTATCGTTTGACGGGGCGTGTGGTGAATCCGGAGTATGACTGCACATCTGAACCACATCAATTCACGCATTTTCGCTGTATTTCCGGTTTTAGACCTGTCCTCATTGGGTGAGACCGTGGTTGTCTATGGTTACATGTACACACTGTTGGTTGGGGAATTTGGTTGGTTGAATGGAGGGGTGTGTTCTCTCTGTTCGACCTTCACCTTGTGTCCACTGTCATGGTGGTATTTAGGTTTTATTTCAACTTTCCTACTTGATTTATCTGTGCAGTTTCACCATCGTCTGGCTCATCAGATACATTTCGGATCTATGTGGGTAGGTGTGAGTGTTATCCTACTTATGTGGGTATTTCATTTGTGCCTATTGTTTGTGTTGGCAGTTTTTGTGTGTAGTTTAGGTGTGTGTGAGGGTTATTTGCTTCACACCCAGTGGGCAGTTATCATGTTTTGTATGTTTACTGTCCATGTGGTGTACCTGGTCATGATGTGAGTCTGGATTGAGAGACTTGTGGTATTATTATTTCGAATTCTCTAGATTGTTGGTAGTGGATGAAGATCCATTCCCAATTAGTCTAAAAAATTATTGATGTGGCTGTGTTTGTCTCTCATCCATATTTGGTGTCCATTGTATTGAGACCATATGGTGCTACAGTTTGTAGTCAATGGATCCAGTTGTGCTCAATTGTGTTTCTGAGTGTTTTCGCTCTGTCACTTTCTGGGTGCTCGTATATGAAGTCCAATATGTAGACCTTCATATCTGCGGTGCCCTCTTGTAGGGTGTTGTTGAAGTGGAACCCGATGTCCGAGTCCTTTTTTGTTTTCACAGAGTACATGTGTTCACGGATTCTCTCTTTTATTTTCCGTTTGGTTTGACCAACGTATCTGATGCCGCATTTTTTGCATTCTATGCAGTAGATTACATTTGAGCTATTGCATGTTATGTTCTTTTTGCATTCCATTTTTCGGCCTTTTTGGTTGATAGTTCCTGAGCTGTCTAGGGTTTGGCAGTATCTGCAGTTTGACTTTTTGCACTCGTTGAGCGTGTTTGTTCTGCTTTCGCTCTTCTGGGGTCCATCTGGGTTGTAGTTCAGCTTCGAACTCACTATGTGGTCACATACATTTTTCGGTATCCCATCATCAGGTCCGCCCGGTGTATGTGTTTGGTTGTTGCTGACTTACCCAGGGTGTCCCAGTTTTTTCTGACAGCTGTTTGGACATGTTTTTTGCCCGGTCTGAAAGTTGTTGTAAGGGAGATTTTTTCCGTTTTTTTAAAATTTGGGTTTCAGAAGGTCAGTTCTGTTCTTTTTTGCTACTTTTTCCTTAGCCTAGTTAATTAGTTCTATTGGGAATCCTCTCTCTAGGAAATCTGCAGTTTTCTTTTCTGCATGTTTTTCGTAGTCATCGGTTCTTTGAGTGATCCTTTTGATCCGGAGAAATTGGCTTTCCGGTAGGCTCTGTTTGCAGCTCGGTGGGTGAGCTGATGCGTATCTGAGGTATGAGTTTGTGTCTGTGGGTTTCACATACAAATCTGTGTATAGTTTCCCATTTTCATCTTTTTTCACCCAGGTGTCTAAGAAGTTTATTTTCTCCCTAGACCATTCTGCTGTGAATATGATGCTGTGATGTAGTTCGTTGGTTGACTTCAGCCATTTTTTCAAATCGTTTTCTCCATGTTCCCAGATGAAGAAAATGTCATCTATGTATCGGTACCATGTTTTTGGTTTTTTTCCCGTTTTTTTCAGGATTTCGGTTTCTATTTTCTCCATAAATAGGTTTGCAAAGGAGGGGGCTACTCTGGTCCCCATTGCTGTGCCACTTTTTTGGAGGTAGTTCGTGCCGTTGAACTGGAAATTGTTTTTCTTTAGAACTGTTTCTAGTGCTTTGCATAGGTATTCGTTGGATGGGTTTTCCAGGTGATTTCTGCATTTGTTTAGCTTTTCCTGTATTACCTTGATACCCTCGTCCGTGGGGATATTGATGTATAGAGAGGTCACTGCTGAGCTAGGGATAAAGTATGAGGTGAAGGCAGTTTGGAGAAATAATATTTATTATTATTATATAGATGATAAAATAACACTAAAATGATGATAATAATAAATATGTTAAGATAATGATATTATAAAATGAATACATAGAGTATTAAAGGTAATACATTATGGTATGTTAAATATAGTATAAAATAATACATGGTATGTTAAGACATTGTTGGTAAGATAATTATAAATATGTATATGATAATTATATAAGATAATAGCCCTACGAAGTAGGGTAAAAGGTGATTAAGGTTGTGGGTGGGTGGGAAATGAATACGTGTGTAGGGGTTGAAGGGAGACGATGAAATGGAGGGAGCGCAGGGGTTGAGATTGCGCGGTGAGGTGGTGTGTGTGGTGAAGAAATTATCCACCAGACATCAGCAGTGAGGCATCCTGCCCAAATGGCGGGACAACACCACATCCATTGTCCCTATTATGCTGTCCTTTTCCAGTTCTTCAATCTTTTCGATTTTGTTAATGAAGTCAGTTGTATCTTTCACGTATGATTTCATTTTTGATACATGCGGTTTCAGAAAGATGTCTACCAGTGCTGAGATGCGCTCGGTAGGGCAGTCGTTTGCCGATACTATTGGACTCCCCGGGGGGGGGGGGGGGGGGCAGAGTTCTTGTGAATCTTTGGTAAGAAATATACTTGTGGGGTTCTTGGTTTCATAACCAATATTGTTTTTGCAATTTTCTTGGTTATGTCTCCATTTTCCATCATTTCCTCTACCAGTTGTTCTACTGCTTCTGTGTGTTGTTTTGTCAGATCTTTTTGGGATATGAACTGTCTTTGGACAGAATTATTCAACAAGGCCCAGGCGTGTCCTTTCATGTGGTTCAAATCAGCCATTTCCCTTGAGACTGGAAAAGCAAAAACTGCCACCTTGTTTTGAGGTTCTTGTACCACAGCGGGAATTATCTGAGACATGGGGAGCAAGGAGAGAATACACCCGTCTCAGGTACATATGTCCTAAGTATTCTAACTAGTTACACTTATATACACTGTTGATGGGATCGCTCGCTTACGCGTCAGTTTCAATCCTCGCTGCGTTTAGAAATCTGAGGCTATGGTGTGTAAAGTGAAGGACTGCCTTAGAACCTTAACCATTGAAGCAGACACTCTCCCGCCCGCACGGTAGTTAATGCAATGCCACTCATATTGAGTAAGACATGACATAACATGTTCATAATGATAGAATGACATGACAGGAATGATGAACCTGTGAACACGGGTAGCTCTTTCATCACATATGGTTTGATGGCCAAATATTACTCAGTATTAACTGTTTGCACCGAGCCACGACCATGTTTATAAAACTGTGTATTTGTAAAAAAAGGAAAAAAGAAAAGGGGAGACAAATTGTGTTCTGTGGAACGCTAGTTGGATTATTGAAGACTTGGGGTGTAGCTAGAATGACTAGATCTTTACCATGGCAGCAAGTGTGGGCCCTGGGTGTGGGCATAGTACAAGCTGTGGCTGATCATAATCCCATCTGGTGGAGAAATTGATTCTCTAAACTCACAACTACCCCACCTTCCTCTATCCTGCTATATCCCAAACCCACGATTCCTTTAATTCATTCTTCCTTATGTATATTCACACACGCACCACCAAAATATCAAATTCTCGGCAAGTGTATTGTTCTTTATTTTCTATGTCATTGGGGTCGTTCGATATCTGGGGACTCTGAGAAGGATGAGGACAATGATTGGAGAGCTCGTGGGAGGACAATGACGAGGATATGAGAGTAATTGCGTTAGATAAGTGTTGTCCGCATCTTACTACCCTTCTCTTGACCTGAATGCCTTGACAGGATAGGTCATGATGAAAGCCATCCTGTAATTAGTTCTTCTATATGTCTGTCCAAGGCGCTGCTTGGGGTGCCAAGTTAAAAATATTGGTAATAAGGGGCCTCTTTGAAATTATAGCGGGGGAATCCACCTAGGATCAGGTCACCGACCCAGGAGCTATTTGAAAAGAGGAGACCATTCACGTTTAATAACGGGGGCTGTTGAATAATTTGGTTTTCTACGTGAGGTCAGTACTGGCGACATATTGGCCCAGGGACGAGATTTTCTCGGATTCCAGACCAGAGCTCTGTAGAATAAATTTGTCCCAAGAGAGTTCGGGGCCCAAAGAGAGTTTTTGTTGAATAAAAAAGAAGATCTGACCTAAGACTGTCCTAGCGGACGACCTTTGATAGTTCCACCCATAAGTGTTGAATGAGATTGACCTACATCTTACATGGCTCTCCTAGGCCTGCAGAGAAGTGTCGTAGCAGAGGACACCTATTTTGGGATCTAGGACATCTTCTTTCAGATTAATATTCATAACCATAACAGTAATTCAGGCTACGAGCTTCAGCTAGGACACCTATTCTGGTGTCCTCTGCTAAGACACTTCTCTGTAAGCCCAGGAGAGCCAGGGGAGATGTGGGTCATTTTCATTCAACAATTATGGCTGAAACTGTCAAAGGTCGTCTGCTAGGACAGTCATAGGGAAGGACCTTCTATGATATTCAACAGCAACCCTCCCAGGGGGTCTCCTCGCGCTCCATACTCACTTTGGAAAAGGTTATTCGTGAGAAACATTCTACTGAAATCCAAGTTCAAACTGACATGGAAACCAATGAAGCCACTGCCTCTCAGGTTCGGATGTCCAACACAATCGTTTTGTCATAAAACTACGCAATTTAGTTTCTATTTTTCATCAAATTGAAAATCCAATGCCAAAAATGGAATATTCAGGCAATTCCCTTTGAAAATAACAAATTACAGGCAGTTTCTACACCTGCCATTTCCAAGGGCCTATACAGCCTTCGGGTGAAAATACAAGAAAATGCGGGATTTACGAATGAAAGGAAACCTGGATAAAAAAAATAATTCTGAAACACTTTTACGAAATTTCCGTTAATGTTTCCGTTAATATCAGTTGAGTGTTCATCGTACTCATGTTATTTATGAAATGGGTCCCAGAAGAATCGAGATGTAAACTCTTTATTATAAAATGAGGAGCAAATGGTATGTTCATCATTTATGAATGAGCATGCAATTATTAATGAATAATAATTGGAAGGTTTGGGTTACATTCAGTCTAGTCTGGTCTGATTAAGGTTTGAAGTGAAGTGTGTCCTAGTGGATGGTGGGGCATTGTACACATGGCAGATACCATAATGGAAGCAGTTAAATTAGTGAGGCTTTGTGAATTAGGAGGCTTTATTGTTAACATTAGGTACACAAACGGTAATACGTTTTCGTTTTCCCTTCTCTGCATCTGTGCAGCCATGGTGTTTGCACCTGGTTCTGTTCATTGACTGCCAGTAGAACCTTGTTGACTGCTATCACCATACTGTCAACAATTTCTTGCTCCCAGCTGATATCCCTCTGAGCTTGGCCTGATCTTATATGGATCTTCATCATTTTGTATTAGGGTCTCACATTCTGTATCTCCATTTAACCATGCCTTAGTGCCATGTTAGCTGCCGAACTGTATACATAGCCATTAAGTTTGAATTGACACTTATGAAAGTTGGAAAGTTCTGTATGAGGACCTCGAAAGAAGCTCACTTCCTCCGTTCTCACCACATAAGCCTCAGAAAGGCCCATCACTGGGGTGAGATCCGTGAGGCTGTCATGCCCATAGCCACGACCCTGAATATTGATTCTGTCTCCTTTCCCTACTAATCTAGATTCTAGGCCTACCTCTTTGGCCTTGTCATTAATTGCCCTGAGCACGTTGAGTAAAGACTGAGTCTGATATCTTCTCCGATAACCAGACATGTCTACTTGCATGTTCTATAACTTTGTTTTGTATTTCAGGATGTCCACTTTAACTGTTTCATGCAAAACGCTCACCTGAATGTCGTTGGGTTTGTCACCTTTTACGATGTGGCCTACTCGTGAGACCATGTCCAACTCTGTGGTATGGATGTGAACGCCTGTTGAAGAAACAATGTCCCAAGCAATATTCCTTTTGTTTTTTGTATCTGTACTTCCTGATCCCCGAAATCGAAAAAGATTTGGCATTAATCTTTTGAAGTAGATCAGCCTCACTAAGCAATCCACCAGTCACTTTAGAGGGGGTTGATTTAGATTCCAGCCTATGGACTTTTTCCTCCAAGGTGGCATATTTAGACCTTTCTATATCTTCAATCCCTTCTTTTTTCCTCTTACCTACCATTGACCTCCTCTGCAAAAGACTTGAGAGAGTCAATTTCTATCTTAGAAAGCTTGACCTCTTCTTTTAATGTTATCACTACTACTCCTACTCCAACAATGTTATTTTTGATGCCAGGGCAGTGAACTCCTCTCTATCCTTTGCAGCCTTTTCTTTAACCAGTCATAGTTCTTTTTTGCAACTCTCCCACTCGTCCTTCTTACCTTCGGAAACAATAATTTCCCCCTTCTTCTTCTCCTTTCATTGAAATGAATCCATCAGATCCCCCTGCGACAGTGCCAGGAATTCTTCCTCATCAGACTCTTTGACTGAACATCTAGTATTCCTCCCGTCCATCTTGTAAGTAAAACCTGGGAAATCTCAAGAGTCAGACCAAAGATCATGATCGAAGACACCCCACAAGTGCTCTAAGAACTCCAGAAATCTTCTTAAAAGAGGATATGGCTGCTAAAAGGCGGATTGAGAAGGATTGAAATTGTCTCCCCACAGAAATCTTACTGTTCTGCCATGTCACCTAACTGTAAGTCTCTCAGCAGTGGGACTTGAGGTGTTTCGGTCTCAAGTGCCAACCTGACCATAACTAATCACATGAGACCAAAGCACCTCAGCAGTGGGTCTTGAGGTGTTTTGGTCTCAAGGGATTGGTAATGGCCAGGTGGGCATGCCTCTAAGACCCTGGGACACTGGCACCCTGCTCCTTTCCCAATTTTATAGTGAATAGCACATAGATAATGAAGGAATAGCTTCTTTGCAGTACGTTGGAAGTCTATATGTGGCCCCTCTAACCTTTAGGCGTGTGAGCACGCGCTTAAATGAAAAATAAACTGGAAAATTGGTAGTATAGCTTGGTATACTGAATAATTTCGCTGTTATTCCTTCGTGAAAATGACCAATATTGCACCCATCGGCCACCTTGCTTATAGCCTACGGCAAATCTTCAAGTGTGGCAGCCTTGGTGGAATTTTTTTTATTCAAGTAAGAAAGACATACAGTTCGCCCTAGCTGGGTGTGAAATTACGTGATTATTTGGTTTTAATGATATAATTACCGAAAAGAAGTTATGATTGAAATGAATCTGTCTATAGAAATGCTATATTTTTCTAGTAATATTGATTTAAAATGGGAGCCGACTCAGCCGACTTGAGGGATAATAAGTCCACAATGCCGATTCAAAGCTAGTTACCACGAGAGAGAGCACCACACCTTGTCACTTGAACAGGTTAAATCGGGTTAAATAGGGTCCAAATTGTAAACATTTTTGGTGGAGGAGTGCATCATTTGTGGTAAGATATTTTGCGATTGTAATAGTCCGAAATTTAGAGACAGGTTCCATATTGTGAGTTAATCAAAAGATTCCGTTGCGTTTAGCATTTAAATCATGTTGCTGAGATTCTCCTTGTTCAGTTCTCACCATACTCTGCTCACACAAAAGACATTTTGTGCTTATACATGTACAAGATCTATATTTACCTTCGTCTGTTTTGTGTAGCTCAATGGTAAATAAAAGGGTGACTTTTCTTCTAGTGTCATTGTGAAAGATCATATGGCAAACAAAGCGATAAAACTCAAGTGAAGGTGAAGGCAGGTACGAAGGTAAATATAGTAAACCGGTACGATATCACACGCCTATTCTATTGACTGAAGGGTGCCCTAAGGTTGTATTGCTCTTCTCTTCTGTAGACCCTAAGGCCGGATTTCCTTGTCCGTATTCCCAGGACTGATTACCTTTTCTTTCCTCTTTTCTTTGGCTTCTTCTAGCCTTTCTGTGAGTCGTATTTCTGAATGGAAAGGCTGTAAATTGTTTTGAGCCATAGGAACGTTCACTGAAGTTTGTTGCACGAGCTTTTCGGTGTGTGGCTGAAAGGTTATGAGTAGTATAATTTTCTGATACTTGTCTCGTGATCGGAACGACAACCTTTGAGTTTTGAACTGCTCGTGAGCTGAGTTGCACGCACAACAGTCACTCTAAGATCATCAAGTCAAGCTAATAAACATCGATATTCGATTCTTTAACATCACTGTCGTCATCGCCTGCACCTCCAATCACTTTTTCCGTTATCGAAAATGTACACCACTTTGAGATCTCCTCCGGCCAAATAAATAAGAACTGATGCTTCTGATACTCTTCTAAAGTTCATAGTAGTTGGCATTGGAGCTTTGAATTGTGACACTGGAGCCCATGTGATGATGTTAGCTGGGGAACATGATATAATTGTTATATAATGGGAACCTTAAGGTCAGAGATCACGATCACTGTCTACCCTTTGTAGAGGATATGTTTCCTCTCTCATAAGGTCACTTTTGACATTTCCTGACATGTTTTCCGACACTTTATGCGCCGGATATTCAACAAGATAATAAATTCAAATGATTCTCTCACATGAGAATAAAACTGACATGGTTTGCAAATGTAGTGGCTGGGTGTCCGCCATAGCTGATCCCGAACACTACTACAGTTTTGGTCCCGAATTCCTTGCCGTTGATGGTCCCACACGCAGTTCTGCAGTCGTGTATGAACACTTGTAACTACCCAGCTCCGCGTGGACTCCATCTAGGAATCACAAGGGAGACCCAAATGTTTTCAACCTTATCGAGAACTGTAACTCCCTGAATCCGCAAAAGAAAGCCGGAAGTCCACCACCTTGTAGGGAACAGAGAGAGTGCTGAAGAGGAACCACACATAGTTCCTCTATCCCAAGTGTGTCCAGCTTGGCTGAGCAGGCTTCTCATGTATACTGGGTATGTGCAGAAACAGTTGGGTTCTCACTGCTGGTTTCTTAGCCTGGAAGCCTGGCCACTTATATTATAGGCCAGGTAACGTCAGCCATTTTTGTGGTGCACAATGGGTAACGCCTCCATTTTTTGCGCTCTCCTAGTATATATCTCTACTTCTCTACTCTACTTCCGCAAAAGATCTGATGGGAGAATGCCACATTGGCAGACTTAGACTTTACAGCTTAGACTGGCCTTAATCCCTGTATCCTTTCCTTTTTATTTCATTTATTTGATCTGGACTTGTATTAGGCCTGCAGGCCTATCTTCATTACAGCCAGTACAACAGGATTGCTGTTAAGCATTCTGTTTAGACTTCAGAATAAAGCACTGAAGGTAGTAAATTGCTAGTATTATGAGAAAACGTCGTTTAATACTGAACACGTACGGGTGGCGGTTCGAGGTCACTGTTTATGTAGCAATTCCAAACAGCAATTTGGTATTAATTGTGGTTTGCTTTATCGTGTTATCGCACGATCGTGCATCGTTTCATTGTCTCATCGCTCGAGAACTGTGTATCATGTAGTTGCCTCTGTTTGTGCAATCTTTGATTCCAAACGTATCCTTAGTTTAGTGTTACAGCACTCAAGTCCTAGGGGATATGAGCATGTTAGCATCCTTTCATTTGGCTTTCAATCCAGGCCAGATCAAAACAAGGATACGTCAATTTAAAAGTGTTACAATCAAATTCAGGTTGAGATAGTAATGAATTAAATAATCACAACATTAAATTATAATCCCATACATAAAAGAAATTGTATTCTTTCCTATTACTATACACCTGTGAGCGAACGTCTATGAGATTCTATCCACTGCTACGGGTATAGTATAAATTCTGTTCAGGCCCGCCGTGCAGCAGGCCGTAGTGAATCTCATAGGCTTTATAATGTAAAAATGTTCGTGCCCGCTGTAACCTATGTTCGTCTCACTAACGGAATTTCTCGCGATGAGTGCGAGAGCAGTGCAGACATTAGATAAACAAAATAAAATGGCGGTTCTCTCCCATTCGTGACTTCAGCGATGTGTTACAAACATCCCGTAACGAGTAGGAATGTGTAATGACCAAGTATCGAGGTATGTAACATGTGGCGTTCACCTGCTACCATTAAGCAAAGAAGTGGAGTCTACAATTCCTTGCATTTAGATATCTCAAATAGGCGAAAAAAAATCGATATCAACAAGTCCCCTGCCGGGATTTTCGGCGTAACAAAGGAAATGCTACAGAACAAACTGCGCTACTCCGTTCTATTCTTCCGCAAACTTTCCCGTCAAGCGTTGCAGTGTGAGGCCAGCCACTCTTAGTTACGCCAATGAGTATACGCAGAGAATCGCGGCGAGTGCGACATTGAGTTATTGATTGTTTTTGCATATTTCAGCTATTTAAACGGTCTTAAGTGAACGCCCCACATTGAATAGTTTCATATTTATTTATTACGAAAAGCGTATGAAACATCTACAAACTCCAAAGGCGATGACGTTACGCGCTGCCAATGTATATTGCCGTGGTTAGTTACTGAGTACCAACGTTATCTGCCGTCACACAATACATAGTCCGCACTGCGTCGACTGTTGCCGGCGTTTTCTGTTCGCGGGCCGTAGTGAATGGCAGTGGTATTGTTCGGGAACGGGGGGTTGAATCACTGGAATGAGGGTGGGTACTTACAGGCTGTTGCGAATCACTGATGCGGGAAACAAGAGAAGAGTGCAGAGACAACAGGCGTGCAGTGTGGACAACATAGTTTATGCGAAGTAAAGACCTGCCAATATGTTGCTGCAGTTTCTCAACCTCAAGTTCACTCAACTAATACCATGTGAAAATTCAAATACTACGTATTCTCAAACTTTATGCAATTCTAAGATGCTTATAATATTACAAATGATGCCAACAAATACATAATGATATGTACGATTGCACTCAGTCTTAGTCTGTATGATGTTTGACGAAATCTAAACAAAATCCTTGTAGCCAAACTACAATATTTCACATGTGACTGCTAGTTCAAGGTCTTTCTCTAGTGTTACGTAAGAAGTAGTTACCCGTCACTTATTTCATTTAGGCAGGGAACCACTGGCCACCCGAGCTAGACTACGTTAGCTCTGGTCACGTTAAATTGACAGGGGCCTTGAACTGGCGTGGTAGTGGGTATCTCATACCATTGCAGTGGTGAGTAAAAATAGATATCTCTACTCTGTGACCAACCCCTGTCTCAACAAGGGGCTTTGAGAGTACTACAATCTCCAACCACAACAATAGCCTGTTGTTAAAAAGACTACCTCGACACAAGATCAGCTAGGCGAGTGCAAGTCAAGGTTGTTCAATTCGGATTCCACCCAGAGTAGGAAGGTGCTTCTGCCACACCCCCTTGACCCTGCTATGACCCATGTTCTTACCCTAGAAGATACTTTTCCATGTTCTCATAGTTTTTTAAGTGTATTTATGATACAATGGCCACAGAGATAATATCATTTAACAATGTATTAACATATGAATATTTCTTTGTAAGTATTTGGGATATCAGAATCCATGTAGAACAAACATATTTGGTTTGAGAGTGAGAATCCGTGGACACGTCCGTGGTTTAACGTTACCAACCTCTAAGTTGGAACGTAGTGTAAACAGAGGTGGTGGCCAATCTAGTACCCAGTTGGCCAGTCAGCTACACTGGGACCTTCCCCACTGCTACAGAACCAGTCTATGCTGTTATCCTACCCCTAATATAAAAGCCCATAGGCTTAACATTGAGTTTCCGTATGACACGCTGCCTGGCAAACGGAGTTTTATATGCCACTAGTGGCATACAGAATTTTTATCACGTAATATTCCAAAATCGAGGTGATAGGGTAGGATAAAATCAAAACCTGATTCGTTTTAATCATGGCCATCGCATTCCACTCCTGGAGTTTTGGCTCCGGACTTCACAAGGCTTCGCCTCGTGAAATCACTATGCAAAACTCCAGTCGTGGCATACGGGTGCCAAGATTAAAACTCATCCAGTTTTACGATATTCTACACTGTGCCAAAAATAGAGTAGCCAGCAGCCTACCACACACAGGTCCACTACACAAATTTTAAAATGCTATAGGGTTGGAAAGTTCAGATTGATAAGGGAATATAAAGAATATGACTATCATACTACGGAAATATAAGGTATTTCTTACAATCATTATGTCATTATATTACACTGTGTAGTCCCCTTATGTTATCTGAGTGTATACCTGCAGAGAAAGTCTTCTATCACGCCTCTGGGGTGGGTACTAAAAGCAGTTAATCAATCTGTTATCGTACTTTTAACCAGCTATCTAAGATCAAGGTTTCATTGGTGAGGAACCTGCCTTCAAGTTAACTGTGGATGACAGCAAAGCACAAAATGTATGAGATATCGAACGCAACAGAACAGGTAAAAACAGATCTGATCCAAAGCCTCTGGAACCTAAGGCGAGTTTTACTCGAGAGGAAAGTTATAAAACATATATATATATGATGTACCCATCAAAGGAAACACAGATGTACCTATTTGAATAGACACCCTATACGACTTCAGAAACATTTGTATGATATTATATATATTTCTGTCAGAATTCGAAAGGTGTACGCTTTACTGAATATTGTCAGACTTGCGTCAGCAATGCGACCCTTTACTGCTCAGTTATAAAGATAAATATGCGTACAACTGAACTGGGTGTGAAACACAGAACTTCCTTGAATAACAGAGTACAGAAACACAACAGAACTCATCTTAAGGTGGTGTTCCATTGGGCAGGTGATGAAACCGACGACGTCAAGCGTCTGCCAAGCATGCTCATTATGTAAAAACCCACAGGGGGTTTAGTGGCCAATGTCGGATGGCAGCCGTGTGGACTACATCTGACCCGTAAAAGCTAATTCATTAGGTTTTATAAGCAATCGGCCATTGCGTCGCCGTGTAGACACCGCCCATGAGCGGCAACCTTCGTACAAGGTTTGTATAAGTTATTAAACAGGCCCCAGGAATTGACACTAGTGTAAAGTGATTAATTTGTTGATCAGAATCATTCTGTATAAACATAGAATAATAGGTTCAAAGGGCACATAAGTATTCATCATGAGTGAATATAGCTTAATGTGGCTCTATAATACATTATCACAGTAACGTTAGAGATACGTATCATCAACAGTGGTGTGTAATAGGATAGGTATAGACAGGGATAATTGTCTCTACAAGTTCGGTGTGTGAAAATGTGTTCAGGTTTTATAACAAGGATATGAGGCTATAAGAAAAGCTCATCTTTCCACGTATGGTTTTATCTATGCGAATATACAATACAAAAACGACTTTGGGTGTGGCGGTGCAATAAACGCATCCACAGGTTTCTATGATATCTACATTGTATCCTACACAAATAGCCGTATCAGCTGTCAGCGGGTGCACTTGCTAAGAACAATTTCTTGATACCTGATGTCTAACGTTATGTACATATGACACTTCCAACTTCTCAATATCATCAGTAATACATTAGAGACATTGGAGTATGCTTTCCCGATCGGATTACATGATGACATTAATCATTATCTTGAGGGATAATCTCAGATAGATTAAGACATGCAATGAATTGTTTTCCGGGGACTCATCCCACTGATATGGCATCTGGTTCCATCTAATGGGCACTCCATTGTAATACACTGTATCATCTCAGCAATATAAGGAAGGTCTGGAACATGTAGGCTACAATAGGCGTTTGTCCAATAACCTGATCCATACGGGACAGTATATCCTACCTTCCTATATGAGAAAGAAGAGTGACTGAAAAGATATACCTTCTGAGAAATATACACTTGTTTATAAGTAGCATATATACAGATTGGCTGAAGAAAATATAAAGATATCTAGATCTAGTGAAATAATTACTAAACCAACCAACAAACTACAGGAATAATTCTCAGTTGACATAAAATAGCTTTAGGTAACTATGCTGTAATACAGTTGTTATTTTGTGAACACAACGTTCCGGCCTAAAGTGGGCTACTAAAGTGGTATACTTTCAGAGATCAACTGTATTATGATAAATTTGAGCAATAATGATGTGGTAACTAAAGTAAAATATAAAAATATTCATCGACTCTGCTGGGTGTATGAAGTACGGCTGGCAATAAGTATTCTATGTCAAAGATTTGTACTTATTGTGCGTAGGAAATGCGCTCAGATACTCTGCCTAAAGGTTTGAGGGGTTCGAGAGGTTAGATTGACTCTGCAAAAATCTAACCCTTTACTATCTACGTGCCACCTCTGTGACATTGGCAGGGTAGAGAGAACCAGTGTCTTGGCGTCTCAGAGACCAATTACTTCAGACCGAAATACCTCATTGACCCACTGGTGATTGTTAATTCTTAAATAATTCAACGCTCATTGAACGATTCAATAAATATACCATTTATTCCTAGTTTCTCTTATACCAGACCTCCTTGAGAAAGAGGTCAGACCGTCTATGGTCTCCCCCTGGAGGGTAAATAAATTCATTTCCGCATTTTGTTGGTCATTGTGGCCGATGGGGAAGGAAGTGCAAGTGTAGCCCCCTATTACTTCATGGAACAACAGAGGCTGAGAGACTGCTACACCACTTTCCGGTGTCTCACCGCAGCAATGGCCTAAATACACTCTGTTTTTGGACATCTTGTGAACCCACAACGTTACGACCCATCCTCCCTACGAAAACAAAACAATAAGGAAAAAAGGGAACTCTCACGTACGATTCCGGGTTTCCTCACCATTTACACACCATGTATAGCCCCCCCCCCCCTGGAGGATAAATAAATGCCTTTAAATGCCTTCCCGCGTTCTGTTGGTTATTATAACTGTACACTGGGAGGAAACTCCCATAGTATATTCCCATATGAATAGATATCTATCATAGACTTATAATTATGTAACAATTCCTTATTTCCAGTCTAGTCTCCATATAGATTCTAGCCTTACATCTATAGTCTACTAAGTAATAGGTAACGGTGTACTTTATATGGGCGATGTCTTATATGTGTTGGGGGCAGGGTGTCGCCGGGAACTATAGAGTTTCCGAAGGTAGACCCTTCCGCGCAGCTAAAGCCGGCGACCACCACAAATGTGCTTTTTAGTTTTGTAACCTTATCAGCCATTTCATCAATCCATTAAATTATTTCAATATTCCCACACGAACTGGAACTCGAAGTGATACTTGTATATATTGAAAGCTTTCAATGCAGTATCAAATAACAAAGCAGTTACAGTAGTACATCCTTTGCCTTTTGAGATAAAGGACTTGTTAAATGGTAATACCGAATAGGTTTTCCCTTACAAGGCTTCAGATTTGTGTAAGTTAATGTAATGGACGTTAGTCTTATGAAAGGCGGCATTAGGACTTTGCGTCCTACAATTTGCTTTCTAAAATTTAAATGTTAATTCCTTCTTCGTATTCTCATATATGATGAAATTAAGATACGGGATGGAATAGTTAAAATGCATTAAGACATATACTTTCAGGTATTACAATCGTGAGTCGGCCTCGTCCTATTTAAGTTTTCTAATTCCACGTCACTAAGTACCGGTTCTTGGCCGTTGGAATCGGAAGAGAACTACTTTTGTGAAAGGAGTTTTGTTAGGGTCCTGTTATTACAGCCCCCCTTTCGAGATTTTACAGTTTGAAATGTTCTCGTAGTAATCAAGATATATATATATATATATATATATATATATATATATATATATATATATATATATATATATATATATATATATATATATATAATCAGTCGATTCATTTGGGCCTCAACGGAGACACTTGATCTTCATGCAAGCGCTTGTTTCACTTTTAAAACAAATACGCATTGGTTATCAGTTTACCCAACATAATCCTGATTATTCTTTTCTAAGTGCAATTTCAACCAACTTTGAATTCACGATTTCTGTTTCCTGTCATTGCTGCTCGATTACAAATTTGACTGCGGTGATCTGCATAAAATGGCATTCAAATGATATTCGAATGATATATCCCATCTCAGTCACACAGGGTGCGAAATGACCAACACGTAGTTGACATACTTGAGTAGTGATACACTTTTTATGTCCCTAGGGAGACGTTCCAATAAATGGTAATTCCAGAGAACAACCATTCTATGGTCGTACAATAGGCCCGTTTCCATTGGCCGATCTCCCGTCACCGATCTACAGTCAGGAACCACCGACGGACTTATTGCACTGCCGACCCAAAATCGGTCAATGGAAACTACCCAGCTCGCGAAATGACCCACGACTTTTTCTGCTTAGGTTATGTAATGTGGCACCACCCACCACTGAGTAAAAGCTTGATCACTGACTGAAATCTACTACTCTTCTATATCGACGCACACTAAGTGGCAACACCGACAGACTTTCTGGGTAATTAAAAAAATCTACACACTTTTGTCAGCTAATGGAAATAGGCCTATTATATACAAGACGAAATGACGCTTGACGTTATTTACTAGTCTGTTTACTGACCGCGCCGCCTAAGGCTTACGGTCTGTAAGGGTATAACAGACCACAGCTCCCATTTGCCAGTTCCTTAGGCACTGATTGGAGAAAGGAAATTCTTGATTGGCTGTTCTAATTTTAGTGCAAACCCAAGCCTGAGAATACCACGATTCTGGGAATCAGTATAACTCTCCAAGCTGATTTATTTGGTACATGCCCAGTAAAAGCTACTCTAGGACCTCTGCTTGAACAGTTATACACTGGTAACTGACAAATCAATCAGGGCAGCTTAGTACCAGCAAAGGCAGGAATTCCTGACTCAAAATGGCAGCGCATAACAGTCTGAGTTTGAGCCTGTGTGCCTTGGCCCTGGCGACAACAGACTGTACTAGAGTCTAGTTATTTACGGGACGAGGCCTGAGGCTGAGTTCGGATCTGCAGTCGAGAATCACCGATCAATGTTTCTGGTATACTGACGCCAGATCAGTGAATGGAAGCAAGTCACGAGAAAGAGAAATGTTCACGGATTAATTGAGCTTAGTTTATGCGATAAGGCCACCACTGGCCGACTTTGTCAACGGTCGAAGAATCAAAATCCTTTGATTTCATCGTTCAAGTTCAAGGTTTTAGGAAGAAATCTAAGTCGAAACAAGTCATTCACTGTACCCTGGCCGATTATTTGATACCAACGTGCAGTCGGAGGCACCACCAACAGACTTTTAGAGGAACTAAATTAATCGGTGCCTTTTTCGGCTTTAGGTCATTAGAAAATGGCTTCATGATGCACAGCTATGGTAAAGTTGTTCTACATTTACTCGAAATTCATATCTTTCTGTAAATTGGCATCATATAGACAACATGTTACAGAGATCATGAATACACTCGCCGATATCTCGACGGGTTCCGTCTAACAGCACAGGGTGACGAAAAAACATATGCGGTAAGCAGCATTGCGCAACTATTATAAGTAAGTGCATTACTATATAATAAAAGGCCCGACCAGAATTAAGGGGTCATCTCAATGACTTATTGGCCTTTAGCGTATGATCGTCATGATCTTATGGCGCTCTCAGACGTAGAATATTTAGTTTGTAAAGTTGTCTCAAAAGATGAGCAACTAGCGACTGTTAATGAACAATCTGTGTGGTCACATGGGACATGCTCAGACTGTCAATTACTGCCACTGCTGTGTTTTAAGCTGTCGAAATTTCCATTTCTTGAAAGGGCGCAATTCGCCAAAATGATATATTCATTCTGAACATGGCAAATATCCTCACCGCTATTGAGTTTCTATAAATGCACACACACCTACACACACTTCCACACACACAAATATATATTTATATACACACCAATTTTATAGGCAGCGCCTTTGCGTAATAGTTTATTACAATATGTCCTTTTCTTCTCCCTTTTTTATTTGAATCTTTCATATTCGATATCTAAATCGTTCTCCCATACAATGTTTCAACATGGCGATAACATATACAGTTGGTACTTCATTGGACATACAGATAATGTAAATATGACAGGTATGGTTACAGATGTTATATCGTTGGTTTTTATCAAATCAGGGCTGTCAATTTAGCAGTCTTTATATCATATTATCAGTCATATAGGTGCAGTCTGATTTTTGTTAAGATTCCTGTCGGAAAGCCTTTTTCCGTTTTAGAGACCAATGTCGAGTCCTTTGAGAACGTTTTCCATATATATCTATCCCTACATAAACAGGCGACTTTCGAAATGTCTCTTTCCTAGGGTGAGGCACTTGTATAGTGCTTTTTGGTAGGGTGATCGGGTTACTCCTAAATCACTTTTCTTATCACAGTTCAAAGGGTTTGTGTTATGTAAGTTCCTAATTATGCCCATTAATAGCATAAGTCTTCTTTCTTCACTGCATTTTACTTATATACATGCCATTTCAACAAGTCTCTGTATTTTTCTCATAGCACCTTTTAGGACGATTTTTATGCCAATAAATATTAGCATACATATATATATATATATATATATATATATATATATACATACATACATACATACATACATACATACATACATACATACATACATACATACATACATACATACATACATACATACATACATACATACATACATACACGTGATTAATGCAACTGTAGTCTGTAATGCATTGGACTTATTTCTATGCACAAATTGATACAACGTGATCCCTTTGAGGAACTCTCACTCCTCAACATTAAGATATAGACCGAACCGACCTATATTTGCAGGCATGTCAAAGGAATGTCATATGGTTACTTGGCCAGTTACACATGCATAAGCGGACACTTTTGCTCGGAACGGAACCTTTCCCTCATTAGATGTTTATTTAAACCCCGCGTAAGCGGACGACCCGCGTAAGCGGAAACCCCACGTAAGCAGTCGACCCACGTAAGTGGACAACCCAGCATAAGCGGACAGTTATTCCCGTACGAAAGTGCCTAGAGCCCCGCGTAAGCGGTCACCTCGTAAGCTTCTATAAAAAAAATCATTGTTTGAGCTTATACTACAGATATACATGTAATAGGAAATTTAGCGCTGTATATAGTTCCAGTATACACCTGGAAACCCCGTGTAAACGGACATCCCGTGTAAGCGGATACTTGGGCCCGGAACGGAGAGTTTCCGCTTACGCAGGGTTTTACTGTATCTCTTTTGGGATTTTAGGCTCTTTCGATTTTCTATTCATGCTAATTAGATTGAAGATTAGATAACTTTGTCTGATATCCTATAGAGCTGGGATGGGAGCTATAAAAATATAGGCGATTTTCAGAGAGAAATATCTGAAAACCATTATCAGACACTTTAGTTTTTATGATACTGTACATGTGCTTGCCCTAGGTATTCATCTTGGTGTTTTTAAATAGAAGTCATTAATGTGGCCCTAACACAAACCAGATTGTCGGGAGTGACAGGCCGGGAATAGATCAAAGGTATTCCGTTCCACGGAACCATTGACAGGCACAATCACCTTGCACATCACGAACATCTCATGACGTACGATGTGACAGCCCCATCACATCGCATCAGCGCACGGCTATATCAATTCCCCACTCTAATTTCCCCACCTGTGAAACATTGTATGGTTCTAAGTGCATTTTAAAATTCATCAACACGTTGCATTATCAAGGCTATGTGCTTTAACAAACACAATTCACCGTAAGGTATTAGAATATTGATATCAAGCATGCCCCAGAGGTTCTTCAATATCGCTCACCTCGTGTATTCAGTACATCCGGGTGTCTTCTGTTATGTATAAAGCTGAGCCTGTTCCCGGCGGAATTGGCATCAACCACATACTGCCACTGGAGACAAGGGTCCCTGCGGAAAGTCGTATCCATCCGCCAGATGTCGTGCAACATTGGGGGACATGCGCGCGCAGGTCGGGTGCCTATATATGGGCATGACGAAACAAAACATGTGTCAAGAAGAAATATTTCAATTAAATATATATTAACAGTATGCTAGACATTTCTGAGGCAAGTACGCTCTATTGTTTCATTTTGAAACACATAATTATTATACTTACTTTTAACATCTATTTTCAGGTATCTAAGTATTGTTATTGTAACATAAAACTAAAAATTCTAAGGCCTGGCGTCAACTAACTACGATAGAAATTTAGACCTCCCGATATGGCACCGATACAAAAAGCAAATATCGGAGACATATCGAGAAGGTGCAAAATCGTAGACATATGTCTAGACATGCCAATCCACCATGCATTGCATGGAGTTTTTATCGGTGTCTAATCGCAGAAACATGGTCAGCTGCCCCGATATTAGGTGACCTTCCAACACGATTTTGATTTTTTATCAGGAGGTGCATCGTAGACCATATCGGAGCCATATCGTAGTAGGTGGACGCCGGGCCTTAAGGATATCACAACTTCTATAACACCATCAGATAAAAGAGAAACATATCGAGGCGTCTTTGGTATGTGTGACCCGCACCTTTTCTGACGAAGATGAGGAAGTCCCAGGCGGGAATGTTGGGTTTGCTCCAGTGCGTTTTGGCCGTCCTCGCCTCCAGCTGGTAACGGTCACACATGTACTGCACCGTGGTGAGGGCCCCCGACTTAAGCGGCCGGAGAACCTCCTCTGTGTGGACATAAAGATAGAATACGTCAACTCGGTGTAGATGGCGTCATGTAGATGGAAAGATGGCGTCAAGCAGATAGAGTTATTCTAAAAGAAACTCGTCCTTAAATCTTATCATCCCCTTAAAATCAGTCACTTGAACCCTGGTATCTCACAAGAAAACCTGATGAACCGAGAAAGGTGAATGTAGTTATCCTCTCTATCTTCATGTAGACATTAAACACCATATTTTTATTCCAGTTTTTAAGGACTTCCAAGTGAATCGACGGTTGGTGTTGCTTCAGGGTAAAATACAACAAAACACTAATCACACCCAAGCTAATGGCTCTAGGATTCCTTCCTACGAAACTAAAGGACATGAAGAGCTTTTAAATCCGATGAAGAACACCCAATTAATTGGGCTCATTGTAAATATCATCATATCTACGAATGTTAGTATAAGTATTATCACCATTTTTGTCAATTATTGCTAGGAAGAGCGATTGTACAAATCGAAAGCAATAAAGACTCTTATAAAAAAAAATTAAAAAAAGTGAGCAAACTATCTGGATTGCGAGAGAGGAGAGGCACAAAAGGAATATGTGTTTCTGATTATTCCCGGCACCTGGCAAAACCTGACCCTACCTAAAAATGTTTTGCTTAAAAAGGGTCTGTGACACGCGATTCGGGTAGTGATCGAGAGGGGAGGAAAATATGGAAAGAGAAAACGGTAAAATCTGTAGATCTCAGGTTTGAGGAATATTAATTCCAGTGAGAACACCTGATTGTTTTTAGTGTATTCTACAGAGATTATGATCTAAAGTTGTCATGGCTTCCATAGTTTAATGCAAAGTATCTGCTTTCATGGGGAGTCTGCTTACAAAGGGTTAAAATAAAACTTCTAATAGAGGGAGTCATTCTGAGCCAAAGTGTCCATTAATGTGAGGTGTCCGCTTACACAGGGTGTTCATTAGGCGAGATTCTACTGTATAATGTTCCTATGTTTCCAGAGACTGGTGGCATAGCATGTCATCTTTGGAAAACAGATTTCAAGAAATTTTATCTATAGCTTACTGCTTTAGGTGCTGTCCCAGCTCAAGTTACTTAAGACTTGCTTGATACCTTTCAAGACTATATATACATATGGTTTATTAGCAAGTGTGCTTCTCTGCAATCACTCAGATACAGAGTATTGGCTAACTAGTGTTATTTTCTAAGATACATATTATAAGTTGAGTTCAAACATTCTCAGACACTGATTCTGAGTGGATGTTGATCACAGAGTTTATGGCACTAAATTATTGAACTGCGGTTCATGTGGTTGCATTGTCATACTCCAAGCATTTAGACTGTATAGTATTTATGCACATTTACACCAGACACTGTGGATATCTACAGTGTATAATTTCTGTATCAACCAAGTCCTTTTGAGCATCCTCAACAGATTATAACTGTTCACAGTATGGCGCATAGACAAATTTGATTAAGTTCATTCACAAGAACAGAACTGGAACTTTTCATTTCATATGATTATACTCAACAGCTACCCAATTGTAAAGCTTGAGCCATTGGATTGTTTCAATGACTGAAGATTAAACAGTTTCATTATGTCCGTATGAAATAAATTCCGAAAGCCCAGAGCACTGTGTCCTTGGTTATCCTGTCTAGATTTGGAAATTCCCTAGCGTACTCTCCAATTTTGAGATAATATTTTATCATAATTTGGCATAAGAACATGTTGAAATGGAAATCTATACTCCACTGATGTCGTGTTCCGTATAATAGTTTCGGAAACAGAGTGCCATACACAGTTTTTACAGTATATTAGGGAGTAGCAGAGCATATGTTTTAGAAGTA
The DNA here is from genome assembly GCA_950022655.1 of Alentia gelatinosa. Classification (NCBI taxonomy): domain Eukaryota; kingdom Metazoa; phylum Annelida; class Polychaeta; order Phyllodocida; family Polynoidae; genus Alentia; species Alentia gelatinosa. The sequence continues at coordinate 55,611,470 of OX465583.1, read as the reverse complement.
ATGCGCAGGAACATATAACAAACTAGGAACAAATGGTATGTTCATCGTTAATGAATTAGCGTTGACTTATGGGAGAAATAACCCCCCAACGGGGAAAGGTTTATTTTAAGTATAAACGCAGACGCCAGAGGGACCCCCTGGGACCAGTTTTGTGGATCACTGCAAGGAGGCGCGACGGGCGCAACCACGTCACGCATCATCAACTTGGAAAGGCGCGGTGCAGAGGATCAGCCTCTCCCTCCTCAGCCGTCGTACTAACATTGGTTTTTCATTGTATGTGGACTTGTATCATTATTTGTATTGTTTTATGCGATACAAACTTGTATTATGAGGCGTTGCGACACATGCACTCGTGAATATGACGGTAGGACGCACAAAGAATGCCCTTTTTGCAAATTAGAACTTGAAAATAGGAATGCTGAGGGGTGGGAGACAGACGATAGACCATGTGGTGGGGTGGGGGGGGGGGGGGGGAGATTTCTTCTCCATCTCCCTTTCTACAAGCCGTAATTCAAGAGAATGCGGACTTGAAAAAAGAAGTATGTGAGCTTAAATGTGAGTTGGACTTTGTCATAAAAAAATTGAAAACAACAACTTTAAATTCTCAAGAAGGTCCAGACGACCAGACGGACAGGTTTCACCCGAGTCAATTGGATAGGGGATTACATTCCAATAGAGGCTTCCAGCCTAGTCCAGCCAGATGTGCAAGGAGACTCAGCACGTGCGGAGGTCACGCACTCATACACATGTGCGACAAAGGTAAAAAGTAAGTGCAAATACTTTTCTTTGGGCCATTCCTTCCCCCAAATATCGAGCACCCGTCTTTCGATCAAATGTTATCAGCCAGAATGGGGCTTTTGAGGAGTATTTAAACGACCAAGTTTTAAACGGTTCAGGCTACTTGGACCATATTGCCTATATGGTAGATCGCATATCTACCCACACGGCTAAAGCGTTCGTCGACTACGATGAATAAGTATGACAAAAATGCGACAAACTAGGACTTGAACATTTCGGATATGGAGATAGCTTTTTAAGCGTCAAATATCTAAATTTCGAAACAACAATCTCTTTTGTGGGACTGAACAAAAAGCTCAAAGATTTGGAGGGAAAGGAAAGGCGAGGTAGGAATTACACCAGGAGCAAAAAGAATTTTCATCATTGATGAAGGAGCGTGCAATTATACATGAAGAACAATTAAAAGGTTTGGGTTACATTCAGTCTATGGATAGCTTTCTGTAACCTAATGGAACCCAGTCAACCTGCTATTTCTGCAACCACCTGAGTATAGGATCCAAAAATATCAAGGTCAAGCACCAATGGGTCAATGAGGTATTTTGGTCTCTAGTGATTGGTCATGGTCAGCTGAGCATGCTTCTAAGACCCTGAGACATTGGCACCCTGCTCCTTTCAAACTATCATAGTGGATGGCACGCAGATAGTGAAGGGATAGTTTTCTGGCAGCACGCTGAAAGTGTATATATGTGACCACTCTAACCTTTAGGTCTCTAGATGATATATTTAGTGCGTGCAAGCACGCTCTAAAAACAGGTTCCAACGCAGGTTCAAATGCGGACAACAGGCCCTTTGGGGTCTGTTGGAAATTCAATAGCCGTGTCAGCTGCACTTATCACCCGTGCCAGTACAGGCATGAGTTCTCAGGTTGTACGGGCAATCATACGGTTCTATTGTGTAAAGAGACTTCTAATAATAAAACGGATTCAGAAAAGAATAAGTGGGACAGGACGGACCGGAATGATATGAGGAATCACATGCCACACGTAGTTCGTAGGGTTATTGACCTCGTGTCTGAAAATGCATTCATACGTGTTGCACAACACGTGGGAAAACTCACACGCTCACACCAGGTCGGCCTCATACAGAACTGAGGGAGGCAGGCATTTGGGACCAGGGAAAGGGCCACTCAATGACCGTCGTGGCCAGGAAAATGTTTCTTTTTAACCCACAAGGATGAATTCAAGGGGAGGAAAACAACATCAAAAACTCCACTAAACACTTCCCAACTTGAAAGAAAATGGGGGAAATAACACACAACAGAAAACAATGGTGTTTGGGTGGTGATTTAAAACAGGAGACATTAATGAGGCGGCGGCATTGAGGAACAATCAAAGAAACAGCCACGTTAGTGAATGATACGGACAGCGTGTTCAATGGTATTACTGCCTTATCCTTACTGAAAGACGGTGAGTTGGGCTTATCTTTAGAGGTGTAAACCAAGAAGGTCTTGAGCTTTGAATAAAGTATAATATCATTTTAACCCATTCAGGACGCAAGATTCCTGGATAAATCACTGTGCTATTGCCTCCAGCATCACCGTACATGTGTGATGGTTGAGCCATCATTTCTCCGAGGCTTACAAAATCATTTTAACAAGTAAATAACGGAGCAACACTCATTAAATCTTCACAGAACATAAGCGTGGTATCATATTAAGTATTTACATTCAGAAGATATGAACTATTTAGGATTAACACGTGATTCAACATTCGAATTGTTAGCTTTGGCTATGTGCCCTTCCCCTAGTGGTACTCCTATGAAATCTATAAAGCATGACACTCTGCTATTCAACAGGTTTCAGTGCCTAATCATCTTTATGTCACATCAAAGGCTAACCATAAGCATCCTGTGGATAGAGAGACCAGGGTGGGCGTTGCTGCATTTGTTTAAACAAGGAACCAGGGTGAATAGTTGAAATTGAAGGGGACTAGTAAGTCGAAAGTAACAAGTTGATCCCCCAACGCATAATAGAATAGTATACTGCCGAGTGGCAAGAAATGGCAGCTCAGAGCAAATGTGTGCGTCCTTAGATGCTCACAAAAACATGATTGATCAGACAGGCGAGTAATATTAGATGACCGTATACATGTATCTATTTATGGCTGTACCTGAAGAGTGTTCTAATACACGCATGCAGATAAAAGACATGACGAAGATCAGTACCAGCTGGTGTCAACCTGATGCCACACTCTTTAGTAAGCTTATAAGCGACGGTAATGCCATGCACTTAGTTGAAATCGATTACAAGAATGTAAACATATCCTGTGTCTTTTGTAAGTGCATCTTATGCGACAAACATCTAATTCTAGGCTTTATGTAATGACAGAAACATGGAACATGGATTGATGACTGCTACCATCATATCCCAGCGCTTATTGGTCATCTCTACCCATGAGGTAAGTTGGAAATTACTGAGTATTAGGAGGACTGATAGACTCACAGCATAAAAGAAACGTGATTCACATATGCAAGTTTATTTCTTTGTTCTGCTGGGGTTTACGCGAAACTCCATGGTTTGAATTTTATTATTTACATATATAGGTAAGGCGTATATATCTATCATTTGGCGTAGATAAGTAAGTCCTCCTTGCCATTGTGTATACGCTTCATCTCTAGACTTATACATATGCCCATGTTGCAGTCATATCCAAATGTTGCAGGGGACACCACTGTGATATATGGAAAATCCAATGCAATATTAACAATTTTTATTGTAAATAATTTCTAAAACCCAATCGAGTATCAATTGATTAATCATATATAATAAACCTTGATAAACCCAGTGTCCTCTTGTCTTTTAGCCGATTTTTGATATGTTTTACTTTCATCTTGGACCACCATTCATCTGTGGCTATAATTCTGGTACTGAATATATAAAACAACGTTTGATCAGGTATCATCCTACTACCACAACTGCCGCCACAAACAGCTCGTGTATTACTACTCGTTAACCCCTCGTGGTTTATGGCCGCCTGACCACAAAACCATTATTCATTGTCTATGTATGTTGTTGAGAAATATATGATGTAACTATATGCTTTGCTATAATGTATGTTATAAATACATGTATACCTGTGTGTGGTTATCATTACGAATAGAAAATATTTCAAATTCTCTTTTCTTGTCACTATGTTAGCTAGTCTACAAGATTAGGCATTAGTTACTGTACGCAGCAATATGTACTAAAGAAGAAACCAACAAGTTTTGGTCAAAGCCGTCGTTCTCCACGGGTTTGACGTGGAGTGATATGAACGAGACAACAGCCGAGTGAATATCATGTATTATGGAGAAACAGGGTTACTGTATTCGTACGGGTAAAATACGCAGTGAAATTTGAAATCAGATTCACCGATGCCGAAGGCAGAGGTGAATCTGATTTCGAATTTCACCAAGTATTTTACCCGTACAAATTCAGTCAGCCTGTTTCTCTATTATTATATACCTTAATTTAGCCATTTCTACCTTAGAATTTGGTCGTCTTGCTGGGTGTCGCCGCCATGTCCAGTACGTACGGTTCCTGGCACTCACAGACGTTCAACCAGGTTATTTTGAAAGATCCATTATGCTTGGACGAGAGCGTTTTACATCAACCAATAAGATTGCTGCTTTTATTTTTACACTCTCCGGTAGAGGTTTGGTTTACTACATAGCTATAATACGTAACATTGTCCAATGTCTTAAGCAATCGATCTTCAATCATATATCTAATCAATATAATCGACTAAGATTCTGCCGGAGATTGACATTTTCAAATCGAGCAAGGCGAAGAAGCACTCTGGCACAGCACGCCATGCGGACAACTCAAAGCTGGGATTACACTACGAATAATCCATATTTATGGCAAATAATTGTTTATTGTTATATCCTATTTTTGTATTTGTGAAGAAGATTAAGACTCATGGAACCCAGATTCATTCAAGATTAAGACAGACAATGTCCAAATTATCATATTTTCAAGTTTTTATTTCGGTGAAAATTCACCACCGGACAATCGCGGGAATCGCCGCCATTTGAAAAAGAGTACCAAGTTAACACAGACCCTAATTAGTCTCAATCGTATTATATTTTCACATATTTTAAGCCACCATTTTACAACTTTATGTTGATATTTAGGGTGCATCCACTAAGGTTAGCTCCCGAGAAGAGTCCAGTTATCAAATCATTTTTTGTCATCGACATGTTTTTTGCAACTTGGGTAGTGACAGGCATGGTTCTAACGGCTGCAGTCGCCCCACTCGGCTCCATCTCTGTGGAGGATACATCCTCAAGGAACTCTTGAGTGAGGAAATCGTTCTGAAAAATATAACCGTTTACAGAATTATTAATTTTTTGTTGTTCATATCTCCACATACAAAGAAATACTTTACTATTCATATGTTATGCTTACCATTCCAGTGTCTTCGGAGTCCGTCAACTCGTAAGCCATTTCCTTCGGTGGACGTCCCAAGGCAGCAGAGACTGGGCGCTTTCTCTTACCCGGAATCGCCACGATACTCGACGATACTGCATCTTGACACGGCAGCTGCAATTAGACAACATTCAATGGATTTATTTATAATATTCAAGATCAAATATCGGAATCTGTGTTATTTTATATGGCCTCATAGCTCTATTTTTTTTTTAAGCGTTTCGTACGCTTGTGTGCACAAACATAGGAGAAAGGAACCACACTAGGCCAGAGCTGGATCATTATAGCATGGATTTATTATTATTTTTACATGGATTTATTGGATATTCTACAATTCTGGATCTGTGTCAATATATTAGGCCTCATAGCTCCATTTAAAAAAAAAGCGTCTCGTATGCTAGTGTGCAGTAACATAGGAGAAAGGAACCACACTGGGCCGGAGCTGGATCATTAAAACCTGGATTTATATTATTTTTTACCCGGATTTTTTATCCAATTAGGTGATTTTTTAAAAATGGATATTTACCGCTGCTGTTGTCGTGGTGGAAGTCGGCGTGGCCAATGAAGGTAAGGTGAAATGCTTATTCCCTTCATTTAGTATTCCGTACATGAGTCTCTGTTGTTCATTTGATGCAGTGGCGTAGGACTGTAAACTCGATACATTTTTGTGTCCAGAAAGCTGGGCAACCAAATTTGGGGGGACACCAGCATGAATGAGAGAGGTGCATGTAGTCTTCCGGACTGAATGGTTTGTTATTTTTTTTCCGGTTATCCCCGCAACTTGAGCACTTTCCTTTAGGATCTTTGCCAACTCGTTCTTTCCCATAGCTTGGCGACTAAACCAGATGGGATTAGTCACACTTCGTTTGAAGTTAACCGTTAGATAGAAGGGACTCGAAGACAAGTTCATATCAACTGGGCGTCTTCGTTTATATTCTCTGTACAGTTCTATCGGACATGTCTTGGGATTTTTAACATTTTTCCACATTTCAGGCAAAAAAGCGCGACTCATTTTATTGTCGCCCTGGCGTGTCTTGCTTGTGCGTTCATAGAATACGATTGTTTCTTCCCCTCCTGTCTCGCGATGTTCTTCCAAGTCGCCCCACATGAGTTGTCGCGACTCGTGCTGCCCCCTCATCCCGAAACATTTGGTTATCAAGTACCATAGGCTATTACGTCCCTTTGGGGTGGAGGGGTCGAAAGCTGAACTCTCCCATAACAGATCTTCTTCTTCGCAAGTCAATGGGTCGCACTGTTAGAAAATACAAGCAATATTTTAGGGTTTTTTCATTTCAAGAATTTTTTTATATTATAAATATAAATCATATAAATATATATTTTGTTGTAGAAATACTCACTCTGTTTGGTTTATTGCCCATCCCTTCACTCTTCAGTTCTCGTTTTCTGCCAGATAGCACTCCCCTACATGTCTTGAAGTATTCGCTTGTTGTTATGTTATGTCCATAACTGTTGTCGTCCAGGAATCTTTTTATACTTCCGTAAATGGTGGATAACGTCTCTGGTTCGTAATTTCCTCCATTTTTCTTTCGTATATTGATGAAGTAAGTGCCTAGCGTAACATTCAATCGCTAAGGTTTCAAATCTAAAATGTCTGTAGTCGTTCCGCTCTCTTTCAACCATTTCTTGAAGGCGGCAACGTCTCTTTCCGTCTTTTTTGTTGTATCACGGCTTTTCTTAGATGATATATAATCCCGTAGAACCTTATCGCTAACTTCATCTTCTTCGTTATCAGTATTTACGGCATTGTTGTTATCTTTTTCACACGTTAAATCATCTAAATTCACGGTATATGTTTCTACATCCTGTAGTGTTGCCATTTTGATCAGACGACACTGACAGCGTTTGTTTATTTCAAACGTATGTCCACATAAACCCGTTTCGTATTTTAAAATTACATTATAATGTTGTGGAAATATAATAATGGACTGAAATATATTGTTTGTTTATTTTCTTTTAATATTTTGTGTGCTTTATTGACCGTGTTGTTATTAAAATCATGCAATATGTCATTTTACTGAAATATCTCCGTTGTTTACATTTTCAAGATTCCACTTCCGGTTTTGGATTCCGGTCTGTTCCGATGAATCGTCCTTACGTAAGTACTCCATTCACATTTTATTCGCAACATATTTCAAGTTTAGCCATTGTACCAAGAAATCCTGATGTTATTTACAATATTACGTCTGCTTTCCGCACTTTGCATCGAGTCGTTGATTCGACAGTAGCGGCAGCCATCTTGAATGTCTCCCTCCATAAGATACGTTTGGAGAGTGATCCGCAGTAGTGCGGTGCCTTTGTACGGCCGACGTTACGGTCACGTGATAACGTTACATACACCATGTAGGTGCCGTACGGATGTAAATACGATATGGGTCTGAGAGGGCGGTATGTGTCTGACATACTAACATAGGTATATAATAAATGGTGTATGTAACGTTTATTTTATATGGCCAAAACGAGTCCCTTTCTGCATTCATTTTACCCCTGTTCACACTAAAGGAATGGACGGCACAACGGATATAGACCATGGAGAACGGACTACAATACTCATAGGGGCATTGAGAACAAGCTCCTAATATTAAACCTGATACCACCAAGAATAACAAAATGAGCGACCTACCCACAGAAACCAGCATCCATATCCTAGACCCGCCCTCCCAGAATTTTATCTCCAAGCATCTACACTGCATATATAGAGAGCAGATATATTAACGCTCCTTGGGCGTCTAATGTCTACTTGCATTATAAAGGACAGGTTACTTCTTGATGCAAGACTACATGACACTTAAGTATATGTAAACTATAGCTAAGATTAGAAGCATGATCTCTGGTATTTCCCACTTGTTCACATCACTGACACAATATTTCTATTTATTTTTGTATGTTAATTTCACTTTATTTCAACTATTCGACTTTGTATCCTGATATGAATCAATACTGCGGCTCACTATCTTTATAATACTATGGGAGCAAGATGAATATAACATGGGAATTTAGCCAAATAAACTTATTTCCAGTAAATTCCACTAAACAATATCTGTGACCTGGCCGATATGAAAAAAAGAGCGAGATAGTGATAACGATAGGGACACCAATTGACATAGTTAAGGGTTGATAGCGCCATTCATAAATACAGATTTTACGTATACATATATATGGGAACAATGCGGTTATTGACTGCCAGGGTAGTTATCCTAAGACTAGAGGCTATGGACTGGTGCGGGTAGATAACCTAGCCTGCAGCTATAAAACGCCCTCTCCTTACACCATTAACTCTGCCTGTCACCACTAGGAGCACCGCATGAAGCCTATATATGTCAGACTTAAACGTAACGTATGATCCTCAGAGACATACACATGGATATACCCTCTCACGCCATGCCTGGATTAGTGTTATGTATGGCTTGGCTAGACTGAGGTACATGTACCAGTGGTTCCACACCTCTCAACCAGTATATATATATATATCTCACAGATTGCATATTACAAGCACCTCTCAGGGGAAATACAAGACGATTCATATCGCGGGGATTATGTTAGCCTGCGACCAGAATGTCTATGTCTATTCGTTCCAAAGCATGTATCAGCTTACTGCAATCTCTATCACCACATTGCTGAGTCGTAGATAAGATACGGATACCATCCTCTAGTGGGCGCTCAAGTCTGAGGATTACAATGCAAGCGGTAGAAGGCCCATCTCGGTCCAATGACATGCAGCAAACATTGTGTTTGCAGAACGTAAACGTTGTGCGTACACATGATACGCTGCTGCCATACGAAGCAACCGTTTTATATGCCAGGTAGCAGACTATATGTATCCATATGGACCACATACGTATAGCATGAACTCGCAGTTTAAGCGAAGGTTGTATGCCACCAACTTCACAAAGAGCGGATAAAATCTCCCGGCGGCCCACACACCGTAGAAATGCTAACCGCGACAATCTCCGGCGTGTTCATGTTGAGAAAAAAAGAAATGTGTTTCTAAAGTTTTATACAGGATTCACAGCAAGGATATTCTGACCAGATTATTTATATTCTTAATGAAATGTTTCTAAATAAATGTCAAAATATTACCTTTAAAATGACACAATACCCAAGGGAATTTTGAAGCAATAACACTGAACTGTCGGTTACCGTCACACACCAATACTCAATGTACGACAGTATCTAGGCACGGAAACAGGCACGGAAACATATATGTGTGTTTCTTTCACGGTACTAGCGTAACCTCGCTATAACAAAAAAGAGCACCTATGTTCTATAACACATGCCTATTTCACCTTCTTACAGTTTTCATACCAATAGAAGGCAAGATCAACGATATATTTGTAACCCCTGAGGTTTGAGCCTTTATTAAGTAATTTTCTAGAGAAATTGATTCACCGTCTTTTGTGCTGATGAAGATAAGACTTTCAAATTTATTTTTGTCTTGAAAATAGATCCTTATTTTATTAAGTTAATCTTATTCCCGCTAGATGTCAAGGTGTATTGTAAAGCAGTTGAGAAGATAGGTCATTTGGGTAGAATCTCTTGGCTGCAAGAAGTGAAAATACTAATGCATGGTGACACCAATAATTACCTACATGTATATATTAATCTGGTTGATGCTGGTCGATAAACGCTTGGGTCTAGGTTTTTTATGCTCCAATAATTTTTTCATTGGGTCAGTTCGCAGTACAATCAGACGCGGTATACCACTTTTTGTCAGAAGGCATCATACATTACTTTAGTATTTCAATCAAGTAATTACACTGTGTTGACAGTGTATAAGGTAGGAGAACACATAACTCAACCAAACACATAACAGCAAATGATTAAACAATAAACTACTAAATTTACAAGACACAATACAATGAAACGAAATTATAATAACAAAACTAACCGCCCCCCTCCCACGAGATTCATACCTCTCCAAGGGCTTCCATTACTTTAATGCATTTTTTCGTATGGGACTTTTGTCATATTGATAAAAGCAGGTATATATACATTCACGTATTGGGAATATGTTGTACCTGAGTGTCATATTAATATCCAAGGAGTAGCCATTTATTGGCAGGTCGGGTATCAGGTATTGATATCTTGTGAAGCTATGGGTGTGCAAATTGTAAAAGACACACACACACACACACACACATATATATATATATATATATATATATATATATATATATATATATATATATATATATATATATATATATGTTTGTGTGTGTGTACGGAGACCAGGTTCAACGTTTGCCCGGACCATAATAACCCCAATGCATATGATATTTGGCCGATCAGGGGCGGGGGGGGGGGGGGCACACTTCGGAAGATTGGCAGGGATCCAGTTAAGGAGCCCTTCCAGAGGGGTTACGAGGGCAAAGCCCTGGACGCACTTGGATTTTATAGATCATACAAACAGGACTCTGTTTTAGGGGGAAGATCCAGCAGCAAACCTCCTCCAAGGGTTACAGGGGGCAAAGCCCCCGGAAGAACTTGAATTTTATAGGTTATACAAGCTGTAACCAGGTTTCTGTTTTAGTGAGTGCAGTTTCACATATTAGGCCATCTGGGAATATTGACAGGTGTCTGGCAGCAAAGCCCCCTCTGGATGTCAAGGAGGCAAATCCTCTGGAAATATTTACAAGCTTATACATACTTATACAAGCTTATACAAGCTGTCCCTAAGATTTGTCTTAGGGGGTTACACATCTTAGGATATCTGTGAATATTAGCAGTGGAGTTGCACAGCTTAAGTTATCTGAGAATATTAGCAGTGGTTTAGCAGGAGAGCCCCTCCTAGGGTGTAAGGCCCCTGGAAACATTTAGATTTTGTAGATTATACAAGCTGTCCCCAAGTTCTTGTTTCAGGAGGGGGGAGATGCAAACCTGAGACTACCTGGGAAGATTGCCAGGGGTCAATGGTATAGCCCCTCCTGGGGGTCCAGGAGGGAAGCCCCTGGCAGCACTTAGACCTTAAAGGTTATACAAGTTGTATTCAGGATTGTATTTCCATGAGTGGGGTTACACTTTGGTTTCAGGATATTATTCATGCAATCTATATCCATGATTCTGTTTTAGGAGGGGTTACACACCTGGGACTACCCAGGAGGATTGTGAGAAGCCTAGGGGTATAGTGCACTACACGCTTGTCCGAAATTGTGTTATCCTGTGTAGTTTTAATAACTAACATCGAATGGAGTGTAACACATGAATGTTGGTAGCAGAATGTAAAACAGAGGGAAGCTTCTAGAGCACCTGTCTGTATAAGGGTATGACTGGTCACGTGATCAGGTGATGACCAGGTGATGTAAGCAACGGAGGAGTACACCTTCGCTGCAGCTGCCGGAGGCAGCACTGAGGTATGAGGAGTAAGAGCTAGCTGAGCAAAAGACTTGCTCCCGCTGGAGTAAGGTTAGGCGCCAGAGGCTTCATCCCGTGAGGAGTGAAGTCACCTTCTATAGACATTCAATGTGTGGACTCTCGGTGCTGTGAGTTACCTACAGACCGACGTGTGTGTAACTGGCTCTCAGTGGAGAGAACACAGAATGCGTGGACTGAGTTTTAACATCCAATTCAGGAACACTAGGATACGTGATTCTATTCAGCAAAACAGGAACTGAAGCGAACAACTGTAAGAACGATATACTTAGGAAGGCTGAAGGAAACAGAACATTTGTGAATATTAAGCTAAAGGTTTATTCTATGGTTGGTACAACATAGTCAACGAGACTATAACATCGCATTGGATTATACTACCTGTAATTGTATTACACAGATTGCTCTCAGGAGATTAAAGTGATTAACTTGACTTGCAGTGTTCGCCTTTCCTCCTCTCTGGTCATCGAGATGTGAGGTCACTGTGTCTCAGTGACTCCGCTAAGTAAGTGGTTCTACCCCTAAATTAGTCTACAGAAGCAGGAAGACAGAAGAAGTTAAGATAATGAACTAGCTACCAGAACAACTACTAAAGGGTCATTAATTACACCCCCACTACGGTGCAATAGTACCTCCCATGGGGTCCACGGGGCAAAAACCCTGGCGTGCTTGGCTATTATAAATTTTACAGTATTTGTAGGTCACATAATTGACATAGGGGTCGAGTGACAACTTCTCTATGGGGTCAGATGGGTGAAGCCAGGGGAAGCATTTAGATTTTATAGATAATACAAACTGTTCCCAGGATATTGGTTTGGGCAGGGCATGAACACACCTGATACAACCTGGGAAGAAATGTGGTGCTCTAGAAGCTAAGACCTGGGGGTCCAGGGGGTAAAGCCCATGGAATCAATAGGATTTCATAGATTATATAATTTGCTCCGAGAGTTTTGCCTCAGGTTGAGGTGACTACACGCTTGGTAGGGGTTCCAGCAACAAAGCTCCTCCTATGAGTTCAGTAAGTGAAGGCCTGGAAGCAGTTGAATTTCTATATTGCTAGGAGTCCTATGACATAACCCCTCCTTGGGGTGCACTGATGAAGCCTGACGATTTAATTTCAGTGAGTGGAGTCAAATACCTGAGGCTATCTGGGAAGACATCCAGGGGTCCAACAGCAAAGATTATCCTGGGGGTCCAGGTAGCAAAGCCCCTGGAAACGCTTGCATTTTGTACCGATTCTATTGGGGGGAAGGGGCTTTACACACCTGGAACTACATGGGAAGGTTGCCAGTTGCAGAACTCATCTTAGACTGTAGTACAGCCCGTTGTCGCCAGGGCCAGGGCGCACAGGCTCTCATACTGGGACTGTTTTGCACTGCCATTTTAAGGTGGGAATTCCTACCTTTTTCCCAACATGCACCTGGAAAATGGCGGATCGCTGGTTCTAACCTTGTGTGTATTGCGATCCACTCACCAGCAATATGATACAGTATCCCTCTTGTCAAACCGATGCTATAAATAGAACAGCCAACCCTGCAGTGCTTCTTACCACATGGGACTGGCCAATGGGACCCATGCTCTGTTAGACCTTCATGTACCGTAACCCGAAGGCGGCGCGGTGCGTGGACGGACTAAACTCATCTGGGAAGTCAAGGGGTCAGAACCCCTGGAACCCCAGGGTGCACTTATATGTTAAAGATTATACAAGCTATATCCAGGATTTAGTTCCAAGGAGGGAGGTCTCACAACTAAGGATATCTCAGAACATTGCAATAGGTCCAACAGTAAATCACAGTAAACTTTTTAACTATAATAGATAGAAACAAAATTCAAAATACAGTGTGTAGAGAATTTTTAGTCGGAACAGACCATTCTTGAGGGGGGTTGGGTGGGCCACGTGCCCCCTGTGTCCCCCCCCCCCCCTGGGTACACCCCTGCCGACGCATGTTGTATTTAAAGATCGGTCCTGTTGTGATATGAAGCCCCCGGTCTTCCTTTTCTGACCGTTTTGATCGCGGAAAAAGGTAGGAGAGAACTTTTTTTCTCTTTATTTGGGTGCCTTAACTAGGTCACCGTTTGTTCGCTCTCAGGCTCTACAATGGGGTTGGGTTAGAGGTTACCTTTGGGCATGAATGATATTAAAATATTCCGTCGCCGCGTTCCCGCGCGGGGTTGGCGGTATCAGAAAAAATCTTTTGACGTGGTATTCTGGGCATGTATACGCCGGTCGTATTCATGTTATATACGTTTGGCATGTATAACATAAAAAAAGAAAAAATTCGCGACCTTCCGTCGCCTAACTCGTCGGTGTTGATAGAGGAGTTACACCAAGCCAATATTAGGTCAGGTGCTCGGGTCGGGGTCGGAGTCAGGGTCGGAGTCGGAGGCGCACAGGGAGGGCGGTTGTGAGGGCGGCTGTGAGGGCGGCTGTGAGGGAGGTGGTCGTATTAGGTTGGCAGAGTCTGGTGGTCTACAGTGAATTCGGTACCGGTGAATTCGATACTGCTACGTTCCCTGGCCTGCCGCCAATGTCGCGGTGAGGTCGGCAGGGTTAGGGTTAGGGTTAGGGTTAGGGATAGGGTTAGGGTTAGGGATAGGGTTAGGGTTAGGGTTAGGGTTAGGGATGGGTTAGGGTCAGGGATAGGGTTAGGTTATGGTTAGGGATAAATAAGAATGTAGGAAAAGGACAGACTGGCCGACAGGCCTGTGAGTATATCCCCGGTATGGCCAGCCGTGTGGCCGGTCCTAACTGCGGTTAGCGGCCAGCACCGGACCCCGGCACCGCGGGCGGTATCGAATTCACCTTTTTCTCGGACCGAAACTGTCGCAGTAGCGAACTCACCACCGGACCGAACCTGTCGCGGTACCGAATTCACTGGTATTCACCAGACCAGCAGACCCCAGATTGCCTGACGATTCGCGGTGGCGGACGATTCGCGGTGGTATTTTGGCCGTTCGCGGCGGACCATCCGCGGTGGGAATACGGACTATTCGTGGTCATATTCTGATGGGAGCAGGGGGCCACAACTCGGTAAGGGATTGGTGAGGGACAGTGAGGGAGTGGTGAGGGAAATTAAGGGAGTGGTGAGGGACTGGTGAGGGATTGGTGAGGGACTGGTGAGGGAAATTGAGGGAGTGGTGAGGGAGTGGTGAGGGAAATTGAGGGACTGGTGAGGGAGTGGTGAGGGAGTGGTGAGGGATTGGTGAGGGACTGGTGAGGGAAACAACTACAAAATACATTTGAATCCCATATTAACGGCCTTGTTTATTGTTAATTCTCAACCTTTCATAATAACAATCAATATCACAGCTAATAATTATCACATAACAGGCTTGAACACATTCTGACTATGACACATCTTCATTCTGACTACACTACATCTACAGTTTACATTAGTCATTTACTAAGCAGCAGCGTGAAGGTCGATGTTGGCGTCGCAGTGAGCAGAGCACATCGTACATTGCCCACCGCGAATGGTCTTCCCGACCTCCCGAGCCGTCGGGGATTTGACCGCGAATAGTCGGGGTTTTACCGCGAATGGTCCGCCGCGAATCGCCCGCCGCCGCGAATGGTCTGCATACCAGACCCCAACCCTAACCCTTACCCTATCCTAACCCTACCTGACCCTATCCCTATCCCTATCCCTAATCCTAACCCTAACCCTAACCCTAACCCTAACCCTAGCACTAACTTATCCCTAACCTTAAAATATCCCTAACCCTAACCTATCCCTAGTCCTATCCCTAACCCTATCCCTATCCCTAACCCTAACCCTAACCCTAACCCTAACCCTAACCCTAACCCTATACCAGACGGACGGGCCGGCCGACCTGGCCGCCACACGGGCAGGCGGGCCCGGGAACATAGCGGTATCGAATTCACCGGTACCGAACTCGTAGCGGTAGCGAATTCACCGGTATCGAGTTCGCATGTGACCGAATTCACCGTAGACCGGTCTGGTTAGGGATTTCTGAATTATTTATTTGACTGGCTGACAGGGCTGCGGGTATGTTTCGGGTATGGCCAGCCGTGTGGCCGGCCCTGACCACGGGTGGCGGCCGGCACCCGACCCCGGCACCGCGGGTGGCGGCCGGCACCGCGGGCGGTATCGAATTCACCTATTTTGCGGACCGAAATTGTCGCGGTCGGGAACTCACCGACGGACTGAACCGGTCGCGGTACCGAATTCAGTGGTATTCCCGCCGGCACCCGCCGCCCGTGTTAATAAAGGTATAGGTGGTGTCAGTGGGAAACCTTCGTACAACCACATACACAGGAGAATACCAGCCAAGGGTTAGGTGGGGGTTAGGGGGGGGGGGGGGGTTAGGCAGAGGTGAGGTGGAGGTGAGACCTTGTGTCTATATATACAGTACCGGAATTATAATTACAGAAGAAAAAAGATCACAAAAAAAATCAAAGAATGCTGGGTTTATTATTTGTATTTAATCAGTTGATACCTAAAGGTTTTATCAAATAAATTGGTGATATAAGATTGCATTTTTCATATAACACAGACTTGGATGGTTAATGGCACATGAAATAAAAACTAACAGTGGTGTCCCTTAAGATGCAGAGATCAAAATTATTAAAAAATGGTTTGAATTTAACAGAATCAGGCGTATATATGACATATATATATATATATGACTGCAACATGTACACTTACATACGGCTATAGATGAGGCGTATACACGATGGAAAATAGGACTAACTTATTCATGCAAAAACCTAGCAATATACGCCGGACGTATATATATATTAGGGGTTTTCGCCCTGTGTGAAGAATTGTTTATTGTCATGTTTATTTGCTTAAATAAGAAGGAAAACCTATGGAGTATTTCATCGGCAGATCTCCTCTCGTGGGAGATATATATATATAGTGTACTTTACCCAGCATACAGTTTGCATCACATATACATGTACTTCATTATCTACTTTGCATCATGCCAGGTCGTGTAGAGTGGAAGATCATATCGTTGGCTTCTGGGAGCGGACAAGCTGCCTCATCAGTATGCGCTTAGAAACTATGCGCAAAATCCCAGCATGTAACATCCCTGTATTACATGAGAAATGGTAATGACCTACGACCAGAGCGATTGCTTTATACATTTATATATATGTCGGTTGGCTGGCAGGCTTATGGGGTTTTACCCAATAGTAAGAGCCACGATCACTGCGAGATGGAATGAGTATAATGCTGAACAAGGAAGGATGCGAGGTAATACAGCGGATATTTCAACCCATTGCTATATAAATGATGAATTGGCCAGCATTGTACCAAGTGGGCTAACCTCCGCCTTTGTGTAGGTTCAATTGTCGGACCTCTCTGTCCATGTAGAGCATGACATTCTAAATTCACTCTAATATCTGTGTAGTTGCCATTAACAAATCCCAGAACCTTGTGGCCAACTTTCCTCATAAATTACATAGTGTGAGAGAGTGAGAGATAGGGTCAAGAAGGACAATGTCAACGACCTCAGGGGTCTGTTTAAAAGCTTTTGGTCCTCGTGGAAGATTCCACCGGGGATCCCACAAGTGATCTTAGAGCTATTTGTGAAGAGACCACTCACGTTTAATAACATCTATCGTCCGTAGGTAGAGAAAGGCTGTAACTTCATAACAGTCTCCTTCAGCTGAATTTGATCCTAGGCAAGTACAAATGGGCTGTCAGACAGCTTGGCAATTGTCAGGGAAGAGGGTTCCTAAAACTGTAGGTAGGTCGGCACAGTGGCGTTTTTGTTAACTAATTACTGAATAAAAACTGGTATATGATTGGATTTTCAATATGTCACGTATTTGAATGATTAATGGCAAATGAAATGCAAAGACAGTGGTGTCCCCTATGTGCAGAGAATCATCAGGTGCAGAGAACAATCAGACAGTGGCGTAAGTTTGAGAATATATTACTCCAACGGGCATAGATTCGCATCTATGTGTACAGAAGTAGGCGTAAATATACGACGCCAAATAGATGGGCCTTATATATGCGCAACCGTACTCATATACGTGTAAATTATACATACATAATATCGTAAAACTGGATGAGTTTTAATCTTGGCCACCGTATGCCACGACTGGAGTTTGGCATAGTGACTTCATGAGGCGAAGCCGAGTGAAGTCTGGAGCCAAAACTCCAGGAGTGGCATGCGATCGCCAAGATTAAAACGAATCAGGTTTTGATTTTATCCTACCCCGTCTCCTCGATTATGGAATATTATGTGATAACAATTTTGTATTACACTAGTGGCATATAAAACTCCGTATGCCAGTCAGCGTGGCATACGGAAACTCAATGTTAAGCCTATGGGATTTTATATCAGGGGTAGGATAATGTCGAAAGTTCGTGCCGCGGTATGTGCAGATATATAAGTATGCATGCTGGGCTTACGTGTGTAAAGGCGCATGACGACCAGGTCACTCGTGAGCTCCTGCAGTCGGAAGCACATGATGAGGTCGTTGATGCCGCCTGTTTTGGCCCTGGCCACTGTTACGTTTTCCTCACGCCTCTCACACCGGAACTTATGACCTAAATAAACGTAGGCGTCTTCATGTGTCACTCGCACGCGACCGTACGCCGAGCCCACCCACTCTGCAGGGTATAGCCCGTTCCCGGTGGGAAATCCACAAGGGGTCGCCCTATGCCAGGGTGGTCGGGTGTTCTGGCCTGCTGGTGAGAAAAATAGAAAAAAGAGGAGTGAATCTGAAAATATGTTTTAATAGAAATGTATCCAGAAGAATAAAACAGAAAGCTGCAATTAAAGACAACAATGGTCACAACACGCACAGATCCATTACTGCTTATTATTTTCTTTAAATCGATATTTATCTAGCACAGATTTTTATGCGGGATTCGTAACTTGAGGACAATGATAACAAACTAGTGACAAAAGGCTGCGCAAACCTCCCACAAAGAATTTGCTAAAGACAACAAAACATGGTGGGAGGTTTTAGTTCGTTTCAGTTTTTTTTATTTAATGGGAATCCCCAGGACGAATACGATGCTTATTAAACGCAGGTGTCTTCCGGCCATATCCTTATTTACAAACAGAAACAAGCCGTGGGATTTTTTACATCCATTATGAGAACAGTTATCATCCCAAGCCTGTATTATGATCGTGCGGGTTAAAACGTACCATGTCTGAATGCGTCAAGGCTGTAGGAGGGAATCAGACAATAAGTGAAGAAGTGTAGAGATTTCACGAGATGGGAATGACAAATACGGAGTCTGGCCTTTTGATAGAGGCTATTGCCATTCCACCATTTCGAGGAGTATTCAAATACTTAAAATAGGATGGAGGAGTAGACACCTTATTGCCTAATACATTCTCTTAACACGAGTGGGTATGCAACTTTACTGAATGCACATGGATTTTATAGCAAAATGAAGTAGACTGAACTGCAATAACATATTTCTAAATTGTTCCCCGTATTCTTCCTAAAACAAAAGCTACCGCACATTGCACATCTACAGAGAATCAACAAATCAAATACTGCCCACTCAAGCCGAGGATGATGCCCCTACTTTATGATTCATGAAGTAACTCTTTGCGAATTGTCAATAGACGATGATGAACATACAAGCATCATGTCGTGTCATGATCCTAGATTTTCTGTCGTGGATAGCAAGTATCTTACGATGGAACCTGCTGTATATAGTCCGATGGGATTAAGAGAAGGTGCGATAGGCAATCCAGTGAGACCCATGTGGGAGTATCCGCCACTCCCAACAACACGGTTTGCAAAGATAACTCCAGGGGCGCTCAGATCGGCTTTTTTCCGAACACGGACAGCTTTGGGCTATACGGTAATTCCCCCGAAGAGCATTAAAACAATCGACTTCTGATCAAATCAAGGTAAAGGAAAATAGGATTCCAATGTATTCCCACCCTCAAGTCCCATTCGATTTGATGCATAGCATGTGTAGATTGTAAGGCTAGTTAACGAGGCTGCTTCTTCAGAAATTCTTCCATTTCCGGACCACATTTTATAGAAGATTTAACGTTGGGTTGTGGCACTAACTCCGACTGATTTTAAGTGCTGTTAGGGAGAAATTGGTTGACAAATTACATTGGTTTCTGCCATGGTTGCCCTGTGGATGGCTGCAGCCGATGGACGATGGGCCATGGGGGGTGGGAGTGATGCGGGGAGTGCACATAGTGGGGATTTCTATCTAAGGCTTGTTCATCCTATACATTGGGTAAAGCCAGACTGTTTGTACCAGTATACTTCTATTGTACATACTTATGTGTAGGAAACGGCTTAGGTCCGGCGTCCACCTACTACGATATGGCTCCGATATGGTATACGATGCACCTCCCGATCAAAAATCAAAATCGCGTCGGATATCAGGGCAGTTGACCACGTTTCTGCGATTAGACACTGATAAAAACCCCATACAATGCAAGGTGAATTGGCTTGTCTAGACGTATGTCTACGATTTTCCACCTTCCCGATATGGCACCGATTTTGAAATTTTGTATCGGTGCAGTACCGGGAGGTCTACGATTCTATTGTAGTAGGTGGACGCCGGGCCTTACACCACTACTTACAACTGAGACTAAGTTAAGCTGTCGTACCAATGAAGAATTCGAGACAATATTCGAACCAGGTGTACTGTTTATCAGTTTTCAATGAACAGTGTCTGAGTTCATCTGAAAAGAATATGAGAGAAGTGACTACCTATGGAACAAGGGCGAATGATAAAATAGTTTTAAATGTGAAACTTCCAAGAACAGAGAAATACAGGCAGTCCCCATTTTATTAGGGAAATTAATTTATGATGCAAACTGCTAGTTAATATACAGAAAATCTTTAAAGTGGATAACTACAAGATGAAAATCAAAGATATCGCACACCATGACTTCATATGATGATGAATTATACGCCTGTTATACTACTCACTTTTGTGTCTAAAAAAAGCATTTGTTTAGCACCAGTTTGTCCTGTGTGTCATTGTAATGTCCTGTGTGCGTTAGCACCCTTATATTGAATTATCTCCATGTGACTCCAATATGGAAGATCGTACTATTGTACGGCGATCATTGTACCCTAACAAATTTCCTGTCAATTTCACGGTATCTCCCTGGCAACTGGTGTCAAGGAACGTGACCGTAATATATTTCTGACCATAAATTTTGACTGTACTAAACTATTCTTGCAGCGGTTTTAACCTGTAATATATTTTACACACAACTGTAATAAACTGTATTTTGATAACAGTTCAGACCTGTCAATATGAAAGTGCAAAGCTGTAGGGAATATTCTATATAAATGGCCCTTTTATATGCATTTACCATAAATATTGTTATTGAGGGTCTCGAGACAGCAGCCCTCCTCCCAATCTTTTATGCAATAGACCTAAGAAAGAGCATACACAAAATGTCCAAAATTCTTTACCCCCACCCCCTCAGTGGTACATACTTTATGGATGGCCGCCAAGAGATCAATATATTCATAGGATAGGGAATATTTTGTTTTGTGATGGCTACCATCATACATTCCCTAGCAGCATGTTGGCTTATCAATATCTTTGGTCATTATTATCAATGATATTTTGACATCTAAATTTTTCAACTCTAATGTCATTAGTGCAGACTATATCACGGAATACTCATGAGAATCTTAGAATACAAGGCTACATTTGATATGTTGGGATTCATCCAATCTTACATATGTTTTAGAAATGTCCTATGAAAGAGGTGTTTAATCCTCTGAATAATATAGATGTCATGAAAACTTGAGAAGGCATGTGGTTTCCTGGCAGAAACCTTACAGGGGTTAAATGAATATCTATTACACATTTTCATGAAGTTAACTCCTGCGTTTCTTTCGCACTTTGATTTGTTACTGATATTGGAGTTATTTTAAGTGTATCTAATACATCTATTTTCACAGTTTTATACTGTAACTGACCGTAGATTGGATGGACTACGGTCCTTAATATGTTTACAGTTGAATACCGTTTTATGATACCAATTATACAGTATGGAACTGCAGAAAAGATTACGATAGTATATCATCCACGTTTACGATAGTATTATGTATACTTTAGTGAATATTTGTACAGTGTAGTCACTAATTTTGTCCTGAATAAAAGAAAAGACTGATATGAACAACTTGAATTTGTTTTACGTGTTACAAAACGAGATTAGAACTATGTGGACGGTTATATAATAATTAACATAAACTAAAATGTTAAAGGATGTTTCCCACATCAAGTGGTCGCGTTAATAGGATGGTCATATTAATGAACGCTATTAAACGTATCGAAAGGGAATTATTTTCCAATGGCGGGCGTTTGCATCAGCATCAAGGTCGCCTGAGTGAACTGGTAGTTAAGCAGGAGTCTGGTGTATTAATTTGCGGCGGGGGCTTAACATAAACCAGGGCGGGTGTTAAAGGGCGAGAATTGAGTGGCGCGAACCGATTGCACCTGTAGGGCGCAGGTTGTGGACACACAGGGCTGGGACGGCGTGCGCTCAGAGCAGAAAACACGGCGTTGGGGAGGGGGAGGTGCCGGTAGAGAGGGGCGGAGGGCGCAGGGCGGAGGGCGGTCCGAGGTGACAGGTGGCGGGCTCCCAGAGTCCGGCTCCATGTCTCGGAGCAGCTCATACTTCACAAGTGAGCAGATCCGGGCTGCTCGCGCCCTAAATGAGAACGGATTAGCTGTGTTTACCGTGCTTCATTGATCCAGACATACCCCCGCCCCCTTCCCCATCCCGCCTCCCTGTACCTCTCGGCGCGGGGTCCGGACGCCCATGCGCGGCACAAAAGGCCCCTGGACACGAGTCCAGCGTCCCGGGACGCCCGCCTGTCCCACTCCCTGTTCCCGCGCACAAAACCCATCACAGATTCCTATTTTAGGACGCGCTAGGGGGATACCCCTAGAATTCTAGTCTCGTTCACTGGCAATGGATGGGGCTGCTCAGAGCTGCTCTGGGAGCAACTGAAGCAGACCCGCTCAACACAGCGGTACTCAATATCGGCGTGTATAAGTGAGGTGTAGGATGCACCGTCTTCGAGTACCATTGAACATTGATAACCCACCGAGAGTTAGTATATGTACACTCGTATATAGGTCTATTGAGCAGTGTAAGAGAACCACGGGTTGGCTACATGTGTCTGCACGTATCTATACACAAGGGATATGCTATATATATATATATATATAGAACCTATACAGCATCTCTGTATAGACCTTCTAGAGTATGCAGGAGACTTGTAATAAGGATCTTAACGACTATGAATATACATCACCAGGGAACACGCGTGTCAGAATTTAAGTTCTCTGCACCACATTAAATTAACCCCGTGTATACTCAACGCGTTTGCATATACACTGTGACTGAGTTATCCTGTTGCATTATGTATTGGAAAATGATGGAAACTGGTTAAGTGGTCCTGCCTGTAAAATATATGTCAGCTGTGCCTACCAGACGGTAGCAATTGTATCGAACAATGCGCCGTAGGATGTAGTGTTTAGGGGATCTTCATCATTGCTCATATTTCTGGGTAAAAAACAGACAAAGGCTGAAACCACGCGGCGCCTGCATACGAAGCTGTCAGAGGGACTGCGTATGGATGGCCGGCGGGTGTGAGCCGAGTATGAAGTGTGGAGGAGGTACACAATGAGGGACGTTCGTATATTAAGGAACATGAATACTAACGTGGTGTTAACGTGCCTTTCTTTCCTAAAATTCTTAAATATTGAATATACATGTAAATCTTCGTAGTATAAATCTTGCAAGAGAAAGCAAAGCGTCCTGATAGGTCGATTCATAACATTATGTAAAAGTCCAAAGGGTTTGCTCTGCTTTAACTGTTCCCAAGTCTGGTATATAAGTTCTGCATGTTCTGCACATTTAAAACCATCCGTTTCGATGAAATAGGGCTGTTTAACGGGCAATAGTTGAACATGTGTTGAAGCATACGACCTTAAGCGAAGATGAATTGGTAGACTGAAAATAGAATTTTGATACATTCTGGGTGGGGAAAGTTCAACAACAACGCTAAGTGGCGGGATCGATTTCGCTCCAGATTAATACGGATTAATACAGATGAATACAGATTGATACAAATGATTATGTGAAAGTGACTGCAGCATATAGTTGTGCAGATGGTCCAGGGCCCAGTACCAGGTGGATATATGGGTGAATGTTTGCCGGAGGTCTTTATGTGTATGGTCAGGTGTTTAGCGATGTTTAGCGATGCCTTCAAGACATTATGTCTGAGGTTTCTAACAAAGTTTCTGCGCTCATCTCATTACGGCATGAAAAATATAAGCAACGAATATAGAGAGGGTCTTCATACTCGTGGACATAAGCAACTGTCATAAACATACTGGGGTTAGATTGTTGTCATGAGTGATGGGGAAGAATGGAAGGTGAAAAAGAAAGGTGAGTGTAGGAAAGAGAGCAGATATTTATAACATCACTAACTCCACCCCCAACACACACACCCCCCCAGCCCCCCCTCCTCACACACAAAAAACAACAAAAAACAAACAAACCTAGAGACATCACAGACTAGATCAAGTCTCCTAGTAAGGTGTTCTATCGTTAAATCTTTTAGAATACATTCATAAATGATGAACATCCCTGTCATCTCATATCTCACAAAGCCAATATCTAACTAAGAGACTTGTGAAATGTTAAGCTCCGGCAAATTGCCGCAGCAGTCCAATTTAGGCTACACAAATAACGATGAAACCTTATACAATCAGTGGTTGGGGTTTTCTTCTCATTCTACGTAAGTCCTTCAGGAATGAATTGTCGGCGACAATTTGCTCGCGGTGCGCCCTTCACGGCTATCTCACTTATCGGCAACAGCTCTAACCTATTTCCGTTTCCCTGCAGCCAATCAGAGGGTGCCACTTGATCACGTGACGGTCCAGACGGCGAGCACATGGAGTATCGATCCGAAGGAGCAGCTCATAATAGACCTAATGCAAGAACTCCTCTCTGGAGGTGACTCATCCTCCAAATCATAGCTTGACCACCACTGAGAGAACAAAGGTCTGGTAGGAAGATACTACTTTCATAGACCTCTCAAGGTCCAAGTAGGCGGGTAGTTATAGCATAGGGATATCTCATGACATGAGCGCACAGTTAGATGCCTATGTGCAAAGCTGTCAATTCTAGGTAATTTGGTCAATTATTGGTCTACTCATACACAGAAGGCCCGCCTTGATGAGGAAGACCACAATAGGCTTTTGATCTGTGCTTACATCTGTAACTGACAGTGGGAATTGTTGCATGATATATATAGACATGATTAGGTGCCTGAATGTCTGTTCTGCGTTGTTTAGGTGTGTTTAGATGTACTGAGTTCAAAGAACGAGGCATATCTAAACACACCAAACAACAAGAATAGATTGCATTTAAGCACCCTGAGTCTTTTTTCCCTTTCTATTATATACCTAAATGTCATTAGATACACCATTTACGACTTACACTTTTGAATTATAGCATGTCAAGTGGTACGGAGGATATCATATTTATTGTTCATCTCTCACTGACGAATCAAATACGTAAAGCTGACCAATAAGTGCAACACTTTTGCACACTGGTGTATAATATTATGCGATTACAGGTCTACAGACTGTTTTAGATTCAACATAGCTACTTTATGCAATAATATATAATTTTAGTCAATGATAAGGAGCAGGATCTAAATACCTTTTTCTGTTCTTTTCATCAAATGTGGAAATGGCACCGTTGATTCTAACGGTATCTCAGTTTTTGTGCAACACCCAACAGCAGCCCGTGTTCGTATCTGACCATGTCAGGTATTAGGTTTCTGTGATCTGATGTTCTCTCCCACTGTAAGCCTAGATTAAAAATGAATGGGGCGCTAGTCTGATGGTTTTTGGTGATTAAAGACACAGAGAAGTACTGTGTATCCTGTATATATAGGACGGCCTGAGTGTCTTGTATTAAAGGTATCTAGTGGGAGAACTGAAGCAAAGAGATGTGTGCTGATTGGCAAGGAGAATAGTTCGGGAACACTGTGGGGTGAGACAGTGCATATATTCTTTAGGTTAAACAGGTAAGGGGTATATATATATATGTGTGATGGTCGTCAGGAAGGTTTCAATTACATGGTTTGAACCGAAAGAAATGCTGTTGAACCATGGATGGTTATATGTGGTTATTTAGGGTGGAGCACATATGAATGCTGCACGTGCAAACACGTGATGAGTGATGAAGGTGTGTACATAGGGAATGAAGGAGAAGTGGATGTAAATATATAATGAATGAAAAAGGGCTGGGTGTGAAGTAGGTGGGAATATGCAATGAATCTTCGTATGATCCGCCATCTGTCGATGCTGACTGTGATACATCATAAATCGATTGCTTGCCACCGAACCTGACACGGCACCCTGATGCCTTCCTTGACGTGACCCCTTCAATACTGATACGCTACCAGGAATGCCTACCGCTCTCGGAGTTCCCACCGAAGAAAACTCGCTCTCTGCTTTCCTCCATTTTTCTGGACCACATATTGGGACTTCGTTCTATGGTCACCAGCGAAATTTCAGTGGCCACCTCGAAAATGTAGTCTTTTTAACTAAAGAGGACTCGCTGGTTCCCTCCAGTCCTTTTACTGGTTGTGGGTGTACTACCCTTCTACTATAAGGCGTGTAAGGACTGATCATTTAAGCAGCGTGGGGGAAGACCGTCGTGTCCACAGTTCAGCCACCAATTTGTATTCGGGCAGAACACAATCGTACTTGGGGGAATAGTTGGACTGATGCGTTTTAAAAGCAAAGGTTTCTCCTTTAACATGGGACCTGTTTCTAAAACCAAATGAAAATACTTGGGATTGTCACAAGTAAACTACGAGGGTTAGTCACATGTAAATTATGAAGGAAAGCCACATCAACAAAAATTGATTTGGAAAGTAAATACTGAAAATAAAGAGAGTTAAACTCAAATTCTTGAAAAAAGAGAGAAAAAGTAGCCCATCAACACACAAGCATTCAGGTCACCTACTGGTGGGATTTAAGAATAATTACTTTGTGTTTCTCATATTCAGGGCAGTTTAAATTGCATCAGGTTTCATTCATATGTTCTATTATTTTTGCAAGCTTTTATTTATTCTGGAGTTGAGCCATAGGTGGTATCTTCCTGGCTCTCCTGCTAGATTTCGAAGCCCTTTTGAATGCCTACAGATTAGGCTTACAGTGTCAGACAGAAATATATGTTATAATCGACAAGATGTAATATTATGTTCAGTATGATAAGTTAAGAATAGACAATGGACAGAACATGTAAGCAGTAAATGACGTTGACAGGTAAATAGATCAACAATAAGCTAATATCAATAATTCAAAATGTATGGTCGCTTCAAGGTAACTCTGTTATCTGTATTATACAGGTATGAATTATAGCCAAGCGTTGAGATCACACATGAATATAAACAAATCAGACTGGGGAGATCGATACGAAGCAGAGTAAAAATGATCAATTAGTTCATAGGTGTGAGGGCTCCAGTGTCCGAGCTGCATAAACTGCTGTCTGTTAATAATGTTATAGGGCATCGTCCATCTCCAATTTAGGGATACAACCAAATTCGTCTTGATTTTCTATAAATCTAGGTTCTGGTCTGAAGTTACTTCATGCCTCAGCTATTCAAAAATCCACTGCATATTTGAAAATTGATTGGGTTTCCTATTTTTTTAACCGGCCCTTCAAATAGCCGAGTAGGTCGTTCAGGTTATTCGGGGTACTTACCATTTGTAAATCTTAGGTGTGCTACTTTCATGAGTTTGATCTCTTTTCTATCTTTAAGACCGGGCACCCACCAACGCCGACGCGAGCCGACGCGGGCCTATACAAACTGACCATATCGTAGCGCGTCGGGAGGCATATTGTAGCGTATCGGTTCTCGTCGGCTCGCGTCGGTGCGCGTCGTAACGTGTTGGCAGGGTGTATGAAAAAGCTGCCATGGTCCCGATACACCCCGATATAGCTTACGATGCAACCAGTGTAACCAACCATATTTCCTTTATAATTCCAGAAATAATGCATATTTAAGATTGATATTTTATCTGTCACCATTTTTGCAGAGCCGCATTAGCATTATACATTCTAGGTATTCTGAAAATTTCATAATTTTCCATCGACTATTTCATATGATTTCTTGTTTAAGTGCCATCTATACACACCGACGCGCACCAACGCGCACCGACGCGCTACAACAATCGATACATGATCGATTGTCGTAGACCCTCTACGATATTTTTTTATCGGTTCGCGTCGGTTCGCGTCGGGCCGCGTCGGGCCGCGTCGGTAGCATTATCGTAGAGACCTGACCAACTGCCCCGATAAGCTCTACGATTTTGCTATGATATGGATTTTGTATCGGCAGGGCAATATCGATGTGCGTCGGTTCGCGTCGGGAGCCTGGTGGACACCCCCCCCCCCCCCTTAAGGGGTGAATCCACCAGGCCGATTTCTCACCCTATCAATTGTTCCTGGGCCCTTAAGAGGAAGCTCACGTATTGTAATTCATTTAATTCTGATAATAATAGTTGATATTGCAATTGCTATGGAGTAGATTGGTCGGAACCCTTATATTCGTATTGTAGTACATCCCAAATGCCCTATTTTGGCAGATCTGGAGTTTGTTAATATAGTTGAGTTTGTATTGTGAATCATAACTCTTCAATACTCCAAGAAAGGTTGAAATTTTGTTCGGTAGATTATCGCTGATTGTTTTCTAGATAAGTGGTTCCTTATATAAGACAACATGTATGTTTGTGCGAGGCTTTACTAATTATCGACTTGATATGTCGTTCTGTAGTTCAGATTTTGATCCAGTCCCCAGCTAATTAGATTTCGGTGACGTCTCAAGTTCCACTCTGTTTATATTCAGTTTCACTTCATTTAAATTAGACAATTTGGCATTTGCCCCAAAATAAATTAGACTGGATTTCGCATGATTTCTGACGTAACTGAAATTTAATGAACGATATGGTGGCCATATTGGCAGCCATCTTGAACTTTATATACTTGTCAGCACTGCATATATAGCCAACAATAGCTCAATGACAGTCAGCATGTTTATTCAACAGTGCAAAAATACATAATAGGTACAATCTGTTGCTGAGATTTCAATACCAGCTACTGTTGTCATATAATCGGTGATATTTCGAAGTAAAACCAAAATGGCCACATGGTTATTTATGTTCAAAGGAGTGTCTTAGTCAATAGTAGATATCTTTATACACAAAGTAAGTGGACTTTTCCAATAATGGCCCATAGTTTATGGTGGCCATATTGGAAAATGGTTGAAAACGGGTGTTACGTCAAGATTTCAGCTTGTGCCCAGGTTCTGGCTTTTCTTTTACCCTAAGGCCCGGCGTCCACCTACTACGATATGGCTCCGATATGGTCTATGATGCACCTCCCGATAAAAAATCAAAATCGCATCGGAAGGTTTCCTGATATCGGGGCAGTTGACCACGTTTCTGCGATTAGACACCGATAAAACCCCATACAACGCATGGTGGATTGGCTTGTCTAGACATATGTCTACGATTATGCACCTTCCCGATATGGCACCGATTTTGACATTTTGTATCGGTGCCATATCGGGAGTTCTACGATTGTATCGTAATAGGTGGACGCCGGGCCTAACTCACCTGCCTATCTATTGAATGTCTTAGATCTATGATCAGATCTATGAATGTGGCTAGTATCGGTAGTTTGTCATCGTCTGTGAATTCCGCTGCAGTGAGGGTTCTGAAGTGATTCTTTCCGAAGCCTACGTGGTCTGGTCATGGATAGATGGATGGATTTTCAAGATATCCCATCAAATGTTCATGCATAATTTTCTCTAGGAGTTTGCCTGGCATTGGAAGAAACAAAATTGGCTTGAGATTATATACTTCATTTTCAAAATTGGGATTTGGGAGTGGGCCACCTTTCGCCTTCTACCATTCTGAACGAAAAATCGCGCTGTCTAATGATAAGTTGAATATTAAGGTTAATTCTTCGACAAGAAACCGAAAGCAGTGTTTATGTTGGTGACCAAAGGTGACCAACAGAGGTGCTTATAGTACACGTCTTACTCAGCTGTATGAATGCATATTTCCGCCCATTAACCATGAATGGACAGATCCTATTCCCAACTCAAAGACTTCAAAGAACGCACCTCTCTCAATCATCAACACCAATAAGCACCGAGAGCAACCTCAACTAGATACAAAACAGAACAGGTATTCCTCCCACCCAACACGGACCAATGCATGTTTGAGACCAATCAGGCTGCAGCAGCAGGCGCATGCCTGTTGCTTCACCATAGAAAGCATGTTGCGGGCCTGCCCTACTCATAGCCAATAAAACGCCCACCTCGCTGGCCCATCACCAAAGATTCGTACTGATACCTGGTCATCAGCAAAACATGTAATGAATCATAGTCACGAACAAGGATTATATCTAAGCGTCAACCCTCAGGCGGAATACCCATTTTATATTCAGCAACACGTGTTTGAATGTACCTAATGGAATTAATAAGAAAACTTATTAAATATTCAAAATACTTGAGTTCTTATATCACCTATAATGTTTTTGATATGTCGTCAAATCCTCACAAAACTACCAAAAGAATAATACACGACTAGGAAAAGACTGGCCCTAGTATTTCAAGATCTTCAAGTAAGAGAGACCCTTTATTCCTTCAGGAGGAGCCTAGTATGCTAGTGCTGTTAATGTTCTCATGTCTAAAATTATCATTCCATGCCCATGTTCTTTTTGTCAATTTTAGTTTTTATCCAGACTTATGACTTTTTATGTGAAACAATGCGTCTACTAAAACTCTCATGTTCATGTACTTGACTCCTCACATAGCAAATCACAAACATAATGGCTTCAGCATGCATTAGCTATAGGACGTGTTTTCTACAGGTTACCCAAACCTCACTGCATAATACAAGTTACCAAACAACATACATGTATTGTTCGTTGTATGCAATGCAGTTGCTAGCCTAAAATGCAGTTTATCTTATGAAAAAGGTAACACGGTGTATATCTACTTTGGACTTTAAGAGATAAAAACTGTTTCCTACAAATATTGCATAAATGGATACCATATGCATTTGAGGAGAGATAGAAATACGGTATTATATACCTATGCCAGAAAATACTGTAAATACCAACCTCTGCTAGAGAAGTGGTAGTTGACACGTACCAGCATACTGTGCCGATATGGCAACATACCGCCATACTTTGAAAAGATCTGTTGTACTCAGTACGGAAATACGGAAATAAAAGAGATACACAGAAAATTCCAATATAGTATTATTATTGTCATTATTATGAATAAAGCAAAGAAAATATTTTAAAATACATAGCGCTGAGTGACATCATCCCAGTACATTTTGAAAAGCAGTTCGATGTCATCTAGTTTTGATGAATATTTGATTAATTATCTGTATTCAGAGGTACATGATACAAGTATACAAGTAAAACTTGTTAACCTTATTAGGACGACCCCTCGTACAGGTCTTATTTCTTTTGATAAAAATATTGCATTTGCTCTGCGAGCTCATGCTATATTAACGATATACATAATGTACGAGGGGCTGTCCCAGTAAGTTGAAGACGGTTCACTTAATAATTGTGCTTACATTAACGTATTTTTACATTACAATCAGCCCCTGAATACTCTAATGACGTGTAAATGTAGCAAGAAAGAGCATTTGTTTCATTTTTTAAAAAAATTCTTAAAATGGAATAATCAGCTTAAACTGAGCTGAAAATGCAGGTTATTAATATTCGCCTAAGAGCTGCCGTTAGCAGGAAATCTTTTTTTAATTCGAATTCGATGCTGAGCTTCTTCAGTCTAGAGAAAAACGGCGATAACCTTGTTACAGGCTCATGTCTCTAGATAAAAAGCCTCAGTAGTTATGAAGTCCGGGATTGCAGAACAAGGTATGATAAAATCATGTATGTATGGCCTGGGGGAGTGTCAAGGTAGAGAAGGGCAGGGAGAAAATGATAAGTTTACATAAGATAAGCGACGCCAGACGTTTGCATATATATTTCAAAATGATATATCAGTAAATGAACTGCATGAGGTCAATTTTATAGACCCATTTAGGGTTTCCCAAAATTCTTTGTATGCAACCAAGCCCCAGTAGAAACAAAGACGTTGCGACACCCGCTGATGTACGCTAGTGCACGCGGCTGGCCTTGAGAGGCCACTCCAAATTTGTACGGCATATTTTCCAAAATCGACAATATTTATAGAAATAATCCCCAGTGCCTGCAGTATTTTCCCTATTCATGTGTGTAATTGCTTATCTTATTCATTATCGTCATGTAAATCATTTTCTAAATGTCGTCACAAAGACAACGCGGTGGCCGCCTCTACATTCCCTGTAGCCACTCTAGTAGTGCAGGGATTACAGTCGGGACTGAGGAAAAGATCAAAATTTTAAAACGTATTTAAAATTAATCATTAAACATTGTTTTGGAACAGAATGGCTGTGAATTAATATGAACCTTCTAACATTACAAGCGTTGCGATGTATACATCGGAATTCTGACATTTCATATGTATATGAAATGTCAGAAGTCCGTTATTTGTTAAGAAACTTGTATCCCTGCACGGACTTGGATAGGCCCATGATCCCTGGTTGTGGTCTCACCTTGGAAAGCATAAGATCATTGTCATAATTGGTATACAGATATGACATGCATATAGAAATGCATGAGACAAAATAAATCATCAATATGTTAACCTGTAAATCCCATGTACCTTTGTAATGGTGCCTGGGACATATCCATTTAGGAAGTACACATACCTATGCACACACCTGGGAATATAATCATGAAAAGAACTCAAGAAGCATAAACAAATCTTTTCAGCCAACATTTCTTGAATTATGATAATTAGTACTCCTAACAAGCTATAAAAACGGATGTAGGTGTTCTACTAGTCATGCCATGTTACTCTCTTCGCTCTCGCAGCACTTGGCTCGTTCTGGAGTGTGGAAACTTGGCTTGGTGCCTTAGTTTTACATATCAGGTACATAGAACCAGCACACTCCGTTATCGCGGTAATCGCTGCGCCACGCTCATGTGATAGAGGTGAATAGCCATGTCCAGCATTATCGAGTAGCTTCAATTTATATGTTTTCTCCACGCATCTAGGCTTCGATCTGATTTGGCTGTTCACGTGATTAACCTTGGTATGAAAACGTCAGCCTTGGAATGAAAACGGCAACATTAGCATGACAACTGTAATTACTACACTCCCAATAGTCGTATGTAACTATAAAGTGATCAACCATGGGTATATATATATATAATGCACATTTATCCAAGATTACTAAATAATGTAGGTTTGGTACAGGTCACAAGATATTTTATGTTCACTAAAAGTCAATGCACATTACCTCATTACCTCAGGATATCGATCTACACACTTTCATAACATGTCCCCAAAAATACATATTCACAAGAGGTCATCAACGACCACGAGGTCTCCGCGCGCTGCACGTTGAGTAGTGGTCAGCAGACAAGGCTCATTTCTTGCCCTCCTCTTGTCACCACTCAATGCACGTAGCTCATCCCTCTCCAGTAGACTGAGCACGTTTGTGTGGGTATTAGATTGGTCTCTGAACAAAGGCTCGCGGTGTGTTGATAGATGGGCCAGTAAGGGGTTCCATATGGTAATCGCACTTCTTTAAATCTGCGCAGTCACACCACAGAGACCCGCAAACACATTCAGACTGTCTCTTTTTTCTTGATTCCATCAAGAGAAGAGGAAAAAAACAGGAAAATCTGCAAAGCACATTTCCTCTTGCGCAGATCCCTGTCAGAATGCATATCTCTTTACTTGAATGTCTTTCCCTGGGATCTCTCCCGCGTCTTCAGAAATTCACGGGATGATTACTTTTCGTGCGTCCCACCTCCATCAAAGAGCCGGCTCTCATGACTCCACTAACCAACGTCCGCTGCCGACACTGACTCGACTTTTTACGGTCTTTTTAAGTTAATCTTAAAGAGCCGATATCGGGAGCCATCTGCCGATAAGGCATTTCATTTGGCAGATTGCCCATCACCTCTGGCTGCACCGCTCAACCAAAAAATATGACAAACCAATTATCTCAATTGCTCATACGTCAGCGCGTTCGGCGCGGCGCCCCGCCCGGCGGCCGGACGCGTAGCCAGCGGCGTCCCGGCCAGCGTCCCGTTATGCAAATAGGCTGAGGTAACTTCCATCCGGGACCCATCAGGCTCGACCCGCGCGCCATCTAGCACGGCAAGCAGGAAACAAGGGGTCAGTTGGCGTATCTGATAGATAGGGTGGCGCTCGGTGGGGCGGGGGTACGGGGGTGGGGAAGGGGGTGAGGGAGGGGGTGTTTAAGGAAGCCGTGTGGGTGGCCAGCGATGGGCAGAGGTGTGTTTGAGGATGCCCGTCAGACGGTCATTAAGTGGTACGGTCCAAACACGAGGATAGGTTACCTTGGCTAATAGCATATGCTGGTGACTTTAGGATCTAGACAAAGTTAAGTGTAGTGGTCTGCTCCATCGTTTCTCAGTAAAAACGACAGGAAGGGCTTGTAGGCACTCTTACAGGGATTACTGAAATGGTGCTATGGGAGATAGGGTAAGAGTCTAGCAAAAGTATTTTGGCGATGTGGTCTATATCAGCTGTTTGGGGTAAATCGGTATAAAAAGTTGTTAGATGCGACCGTTCAAAACAGGTAGTGTTCAATTCTGCGATATGTTTGAATGTAGACACTCCTATACTACAGAACTAACCTATAAAATTGCGAAGCACCGACTTTCATTACACCTAATTCCATATATCTATACTTTTTTCCTTCCTTTTTCTATTGGGTGGGGAGGGGGTTCCAAGGTCCCAACACAGGTAAGGCTGCTGATGTATATGTCATCCCCGTGATTGGATTGATGTTTACATGTTAGAAATTGTCTCTGGGACAACGCCCCAACTCCGTATACTACTTCCTGTTTCTGGTGTGTGTAGATGGTAGTAGTAGGTGTGACAGTGTGGAGTAGACAGGTGTTTGTAGGTATGTGGTTCCCGGCTGCAGATCGATGACGAATAGTCGGTCAGTGTGAAAACGCTTAGAGGTAGATGGGTATTTGTAGGTGTATGTAGAGTGGTAGAAAGTAGGTCTGACAGTATAAGGTAGATGGGTGTTTGTACGTGTGTGAAGGGTGTAGATGTAGGTGTGACGGTGTAAAGTAGATGGGCTTTTGTATTCATGTGCAGAGTGGTACGTCTGACAGTGTTAGGTAGATGGGTTTTTGTAGGTGTGTGTAGAGTGGTAGGTATGACAGTGTTAGGTAGATGGGTTTTTGTAGGTGTGTGTAAAGTGGTAGGTATGACAGTGTTAGGTAGATGAGTTTTTGTAGGTTTGGTAAAGTGGTAGGTATGACAGTGTTAGGTAGATGGGTTTTTGTAGGTGTGTGTAAAGTGGTAGGTATGACAGTGTTAGGTAGATGGGTTTTTGTAGGTGTGCGTAAAGTGGTAGGTATGACAGTGTAAGGTAGATGGGTTTTTGTAGGTGTGTGTAAAGGGGTAGGTATGACAGTGTTAGGTAGATGGGTTTTTGTAGGTGTGTAGAGTGGTAGTCGTAAGAAGTGTCTGCTGTTAGTCCTATAAGTCTTACCATTGCCCCGCAGACTGATGAGGCGTTCTGGATGGCTGACCTCATTAAACGGAGCCGATCGATGAGGTGTTCCTTACGCCGTTTCCGCTCCGTCACGCTTGGTTACTCCGGCATTACGGGTTAGAAAGGGGTGCATCACGCGCAGGGTGCGTGCGTGCCTACCACCCTCCCCCGCTGCATCCCTTATACCGGCCCCGACCGCGCCCCGCCCCGCCCCGATCACCCCGCCTCCTGATCCTTAATCTCCGCGTAACACGAACTCTACGGGTCAGATGTCCAGTATCAACCCAAACATTCCCACCTGGCCATTGCACAAAAACGGGATATCATCTCCAACATAACAGTGTCGGAGGCAGAGGTGTAAGTGACGGTCCTCGATGGTGTCGGTCTCGGTCTCGGTGGAGCGCATGCGTGGTGCCCTTTTCACCTGGATAACTTGCGGGGCCAATACACATTACTTCATCATTATCATGACATTCTACCCACAGCGATTATATATATATATATATACAGAAAACCCCCGCCTAACGGACACCCCGCGTAAGCGGAAACTCCGCCTAAGCAGACACTCCGCCTTAGCAGACAGTTTTGCTCGGAACGAAATTTTTCCCTCTTTTAACATCCTCTGGATAATGTGATATTTAGGTGGGTCTCCCGATTATTATGAAACAATATGGGAAGAAGACAATGCTCTCTTGTTTTATGATATAGACATTGCATGTGATTCGTATCTCGCCATAATATCAAATGGTCGTCTACAATTGAGTGCATGAGTGCTTCAATACAGAGCAGCTGATACAACAAGTGTTGCAATAACCATTAAATGTCTTAGTACAAGACAATATATTCATTCAAAATGGTATTGTTACGTTTATCAGTAGATATATCCTTGAGGGGTGCCGCACAATAACCGAAATGGCTAAAGCTTGTCTTTGACCAAAACAAATCTGTATTTCTGAATCAGTCCCAGGAGATGAATGAAAAGATTTGGTCCTATCGACACGATATTGGAGATATAATATGGAGATCCAATTGGCAGCACTTTTGATATTATTAAGTGAGGATTGTAATGAAATAATAAACTCTTTTTTTGAGCGCGGGAAAACGCGCTCATATACGCCATCAAGAGATTAGAATGCTCACACAGTCTTCCAGCTTACTGCAGAGAATCTGAAGCCCGTAAGACAGCGACATTTTCCATAGATTCTCACCAATCCGATCACCGATTATAATTGGGAACAAGAATGTTGCTGTTTTATAACCTCAACGACGCTTACCGATCACACCTCTCCACTTTATGACCTTGTACAGCGACCCGATTGAGCTCAAAGAGAGCCGCCGGGAGCTGAGCCGGGGTGAGCCACAGGCTGCTGGTGTGGATTCATAGAAAATAATTCAAAGTTTAATAACTTTTGGTCCGATTAAGATATTGGAAATCGGACTAGGGATAGGTAGTATCGCTGTTGAAAGGGCCTTCTTAGAATTGGGAACAGTCGGTGAAGTGTGTACAGCGAAGGTCAGGCAGAGTCGGTCATTACCCCCACGCTAGTAATGCCCGTCCTGATTAAAATCGGGTCTGTGAAGTGCGTACAGCGACCCGATTCTGACAGACCCGATGGATTCGTAGGGCAAAGGTGTGATCGGGCACAATGGTCGGGTCACTGTCTTATAGGCTTAACACTTCACTATCAATGTCCCAACTATAAAGGCCGGGTTAAATGAGCAGGGGTCCAGTATCAAACCTTACCATCCCCCTGCCCCACTACTGACTTGGTTCCTAAAAATAGATGTTTTTATTTCAAGTCTTTTTGAAGACAAGGATTCACTATGTGAATCCTTTCATGATAAGATAAACACTTAGTTATGGCTACTGTAATCTGCTACTAAAAAAGGAAACTATTAGATGATAATATTGTCTAAATATGGTATTTACATTTCAAATCTGATGGGACATATCTAAATACACTGTATTCAGAGAATCAGATCTGATGGGGCACATCTAAATATACTGTATTTAGATCCACTTTGTACAGACCTGACAAACCAGTTTTACTCCTTTCAACCCTGTCGTCAAGCCTTTCACCTGAGACTTGACCATAGACTTGCTGAAACCCTTGATCATCTATTTTCATGAAGACAGGGGGAGAAACAGAGAGACAGATAATGATTCAGATGATAACAGAGACAGACGGGAGACTCACACAGGGACAGGTAAACAGACAGAGAGTCAGACATATACAGATAGGGACAGAGACAATGAGACAGAAATGCAGAAAGACACATACAAAGCAAAATAGTCAAACATACATGGCAAACAACAGGGACATAGACAAAGATATAGTATGACATACATATGGACAGACAGGGACAGAGACAAAGATATAGCTTGACATACGTATGGACAGACAGGGACAGAGACAAAGATATCAACAGAGAGAGTTATATATACAGTATATAGACAGGGATAGTATCAGGAAGACAGACAGAGAGGCAGACAGCTGGAGACAGAAAACAGACATAAACAAAGAGAAATAGACATATTTACTAAAAGACAGGAAGAGATGAAGATTTAGGTATAACACACTGGACCTTAAGCCACTTTACAGCCATGCCAGAATAGCCCTCACCCCCTCCCCTCCCACAACCACTCCATCTAATTTACTGACCAACTAGCTACACTCAAGAGCCTGTTTTTTTCTGGTGTCACTGCTCCCCTACCACTTTACAATGCATGTATATTTCAAATCTGATGGGACACACCTGACTGTATAGCATTGGAACTTCCACATCTGATGGAACAGACCATTCACTATGCTCTTCAAAGAAACACAGACCCAGTAAGGAGGTATGAGGTTGGTGGAAGGGTAGGCATATGACTCTCAAGCAAGTCACTCCATATCAGCACCTCTCCCCCACTCTCACACGCACTCCTTACATTCATCCACTGACCAAGTTATTGAACCTGTTATACTCAGACCCATACAGAGACATTTTAAATGCTTTAGGATGTATACACTGATTTTAAAACCAGAAATTAGTTTAATTAAGTAATCCTGCTCATGACACTTGAGAACGACTACCAAATTAATTCTCTAGGTTTATTGAAACATTCTTGATACTTAATTTTAGATCAAATACAGATGGCTCAAACACATAATTTCTTATGATATTCTCTTACTTTTATTTCATGAAGTAATTTAGGTATACCACGCTCTTCCATTGTAAATGGAAATAACATTAGCTCCTAGTTTTAATATACTACGCAGAAAAGAGAATATATAATCCTGATGAAATAATTAGACATAGCCACTCAAAGCTGATGATCACCCCCTTAACTATGAAAAGTATCCAAACCAGAAAGTTTACTCTCACATTCTTTCTCTGGTCCGTATTGAAATACAAACGATCCCTCAATAATTAAGTTCAGGAACATCATTTGTACAAAGCTTCATTTGTACCAAGCTTCACGGGCAATATATATTTAGTATTATACATTGCCTTACTCTCGCTGCATGACTACATACTTACATATCATTGCCATTATCTGATTCTCCATCAGGCTGTATCTCTCGGCAAATGCATACAAGAAAACCTTTCGACATTGTACTTTCCCGGC
The DNA here is from genome assembly GCA_950022655.1 of Alentia gelatinosa. Lineage (NCBI taxonomy): Eukaryota > Metazoa > Annelida > Polychaeta > Phyllodocida > Polynoidae > Alentia > Alentia gelatinosa. The sequence continues at coordinate 55,572,610 of OX465583.1, read as the reverse complement.
ATGCGTCTTTAGCACTCTGCGCTGTTGACAGCTGCGTGGTTAGTGATCTTTGTTTTTGAATGTCAGATAAGATCATCAGCCCCTCCTCCCCTCCCCGTCCTGGCGGGAGTGCCGGGGCACGAAGCCGGGTCGCATACGTCAACAGACAATACGCAATGTTTTGCAAATCGATTCCCATCTTGGCCGCATAGCGGCGTGGTTGTGTGCGGGCTAATGGACTGATATCCGGCGTCCGCCAGTCTGATACAAAGTCCCGCGTGTCCACCCCTTGTGGCTCCAGGGGAGGGGGTATATGTTAAAACACCCTCCTCTGAGGTTTGCGGGGTGGTCCGAAGAACAGGGGACCCTTCATCATTGTCTACGTATGCACCAAGTCCTTTACTAAGTCCTAAGATTTTATCTAAACGACCTTAACCAGTCATTGGGTCCTTGGCCTCTCAAAGCATGATCCCTCAGCGTTCATAGGCCCCCGATAAACGTTATCGAGATGATCTGACTGGGCACGATAATCCAAAGCAGCAGGGGGTGGGTAGTTGGGGGGTGTGGGTCAAACCCCTGCGAACATAACCAACGATTGACGTCTAGACTTGAACGTTCTATATAGTCAGCATTGTGCCTCAGGATAAAACCAATATGCTATATAAGGCCGGAAATGGACAGATCGATTCGCAATCGGCTTGTATAATACATATCTAATTGATCGGCATCTAAAGAGGACAATGCATGTGAAAACCGTTTCCCATTACATTGCTAACGTTATTGGACTTTAATATTATTCCCAATTGGAGTTACCGTATATTACGGGGACTATGGCCGTAAGTGTTAGGAACCGATCGATGTCAACGCCCCCAAGTGTTACATTTGCGAACTGACTTGTTGGTAACAGTATATATCATATGTACAGTAGAACGAGGTAAACGAGGGTGGTCCAACGCCTGGATTCTACTGCATATTTAACTGTATATTACTAATATATATCTATATATATCTATATATATCTATATATATATATATATATATATATATATATATATATATATATATATACCAATATATATGCCTTCTCAATATATGGACGCATTATTGTAGTAGTTCAACGTACATTTGTATAAATGTATGCAAAATGTTCAAGTTATCAAGCATAAACCATCCCTATAATAAATTACCCTCCAACATTCATAGCAGTATCTAGACTGCTCCTATATCACACGCCTACATCACTTGGAAAAAAGGACCCTAACATCAAAAGTAAAATAGGCTTCTGTGAATAGGGTGGATGGCGAAAAGGTGGTAACCCAGGACTGCTTTGGTATCCACAAAATATGATGGTTATTAACACCCTGGGAGAGAGGCTGCTGGGCCAGGGGGCCGTTAAGGCAACCCCGCCCTATATGATGCCAATATTCATGTAAAATTATGGACGGTTTGATGCGGCCCATTATGGGAATTACGGAGTGGCGCAGCTGCGCTAAGGCCCATTCAAATCAGGCTTAGATCTTGGCGTTTCAGTGCAGTATGCGGTTTGCATCAACAGTGTATAGAGTGTATGTGAAGAGGAGAGAGTGCGGGGTGGACGAAACTTAAACTAGTTTCGTGCCACAATATGGGCCCTGCATCGTAAAATATCAAGCAACAAACGACACATATTTATCACTTCTTCGTGCAAGGGTTCATAGTGCACGGAAGAAATTTGCCTAAGGCCGTTTATTTCAAGGCAAGTTTGCATGGCCTTACCGACAATCAGACGATGAATAAAACAGGCAGTTATTCAACATTGAGGGGGTTAGAATTTGAGAAACTAGAAATTGAAAAGCAAGCCCTATCGAAAAGATCCCTTTTCCTCCGGGGATGATATTTGAGATATTACCTCTGCATATTTAGGGGTAGAAAAGAGAATATGCGCAGTCTGTTATAGACAGTTGCAGTACTCGAGGCGTCCCACTACACTGATGTTAATAGGTGAATATCTCCGCTTTGAAAGGGAACAAATCCCAATGTGTTCATCCTGCTAAGTGCGTCAGAAGAAGAGGTCCAGTTATCTTCAATCAAATGTCGCGCTGCTTGTGTTAGCGCCCATGGGCTTATTGTTAGAGAAGAGAACGGCCGTCGCCTTGGGATAGTTCGCCTTATTTTGAGTTTCCTGCTTCGTTAATATCTGTAGGAGATGATCCTTATATTCACACCAAAGGGGATGATTAGGTCTTGGGGGTTGGGGGAATATGTGGTATAGTATGCACACAAGACAACGAGAGCGAGTCATGGCATATCTATTAAAGGATGAGAAGAATGGAGAAAGTAAAATTCCCAAGGTCCCGTACAGATGTGGAGCTATTTGTCTTACACCGGATATACATCCAGCATTCCTGGTGATATCGATGGTACAATCCACAAGCCAAAAGAATGGATTCTTGATCGGCAATGAAGCAGAATGATGTGAAAATAGGATTCAGTTGGAATTAAAAGCACAGGAAGCGGACGACGAAATAATCCTTAAAGTGATATGCATTAGTGAGAACCCTTTTATATAGATAGAGACTTAGATACCTATCACCCTCCTACCCACTCATAACTTTCCCCAAACTAGGTTCTAACATCACCAGTTTGCAAAAATGCCGGATTTATTAAATGAAACACTTTTCCCACCTAGAATATATATCTTATGCGGTATGCTGCTGAGAATTTCTCTCTCAGCCCGGTTTTAAGTATCTTAGAATATCATATGTACATGGTCTCTTGTCGAATTTATCTCACCTCTGGTATTTTTTCTCCATAGACTTAACATTGGGAACTCGTATCTAACGCTCATTAGATATTTAGGGAAAATATTCAATGGGGGAATATGTCACAAATGATAGCCTATTAGTCAATGTTAAGGGTGAGATAAATTCAGAAACCCATTCAAGTTTAGGGTCAGAGTTCTATCCCATCTCGTTTGAATCACAATGTAATTCACGCGGCTTCGCCTTGTGAATTACTACGTCATTCAAACTCGATGGGATACGACCTCAGACCCTAAACTCTCATGGTTTTCCTTTATAGTAGTCCATCCCTATCAAACCTGGTGGAAAACTGCAGCGGGGAATACCTAACGATGGCTTTGGTTAGGTTCTGACTTGAATTCTCTTATATACACGTACAATGGTGAAAAGAGTTGTAATGGGACACTCAACATAATTATTCAGGTACATATGTTTCTATATATCACAGATGTTGAAAAATGAACTTCTGTTCAATGAATGTCATTGACATTTACTTCTCCAATGGGTGCAGTATGTTACATCCAAGTCCCGCAGAAAATAATGTTCCAGTATAAGCCACTATACATGATGGTCTTTTAGACTCCCGCCTATAGATTTCTCTTGAAGCATGAGTTACTGGTGTGCTATTCTGCGCACCGTCTCATTTCCGAAATTTACTTTCACACACAGGCTATACAACATTCTGTATTCTCATTCCTATTATACACTAGCAGTAACATATTCTATAGATAAACTATTATTTATCCTACCCCTAATAAAAAACGCCATAGGCTTAACATGGGATTTGTTTATTTTATGGGTGTGACATAAAGTGTTGTTTATGCCACTTCTTTCCAATACTGAAAAAGTGTGGAAACGGGGCGTGGCATAAATAAACTGAGACTCAAACTCGTGACGTCTCTTGATAGGACATAATGGATTACAATATGTAAAGTCAATCTGCTACTCTTTTCTAATATGTTTTCCGACATCTTCTACCAGGGGTATATGGAGAACAAGCAGCAAATGCATATCCGTCATAGACAGAACAGCGCTGGTCGTTAAGGGTGCATCATATTCGTATCAATATGGATTAATTGTCAGAGTAGATACGCTATAATGTACCATTTTTCCATGTATAATTTGATATGATTCACTCATTTATTAATGTATTTTCTTACTAAGATGTTGGAGAGGAAAACTGCGTGTTTTTATAAATTTTCAATTGCGTTCGACAAGGTAAATCGTCGCTCTTCCAAAGAAATCAAATTTTCCCCAGAAATTCTCTTTTTTGATAATGCTTCCTGGGGGACTGATTTTCCGAGTTTGTTTGTACAATTAGTCTGTGATAATTTAAACAAAGTGTTCCATATGGAAATCCCTATATATATAATGCCGATTTTGAACATTACTCCCTGTCTCGATTAGTATTTCTTAAACGTTAGTGGAGATTGGTCAATAAGGCCTGGCGTCCACCTACTACGTTATGGCTCCGATATGTTCTACGATGCACCTCCCGATAAAAAAATCAAAATCGCTTCGGAAGGTCACCTAATATCGGGGCAGTTGACCACGTTTCTACGATTAGGCACCGAAAAAACCCATAAGATGTATGGTGGATTGGCATGTCTAAATATATGTCTATGATTTTGCACCTTCCCGATATGTCTCCGATATTAACTTTTTGTATCGGTGCCATATCGGGAGGTCAAAATTTCTATCGTAGTAAGTGGACGCCAGGCCTTATCAACGGAGATATTGACGAAACTGATTAAGTTAAAGAAAATTCATTTATGTAAACGCCCATAAATATAGCATTGCCATAGACACCGATGTTTAAGAAAGTGGGCCTGGGGCCCGTTGAATAATCTAGGATCATACATGAAGACCCTCTTCTGTATGCCATAGAGACCCAGGGATGGTGTGGGTCAACTTTATTCAACACTTATGGGCGGCCTTATGGACGGCTAATACTGTCTGAGCGAACAGACTTAAATATTATAAAACAAATACAAAAACGGTTCTTCATGTACGATCCTAGATTATTAAACACCCCCCCCCCCCCTTGGGCCGGTGCCGTGACTGGGGCCAGGCACGGGGTCGGGGCTGGCCTCTTCTGGTCCCTGTTCATATCGTTTTGTTGTCACTAGCTATCATTCCCAAGTGAAAAAACTATAGGATTCGCAGAAGGTACTGTCTCTGATATATTAGATTGTATATTAGATTCGATCTTGGGCTCAGACCCAAAGTATAAAACAGACTTCTGCGTAATGGGTAACACAAATTCTGCTGGGACCTCCCTCCCTCACGAACACACACACACACCTACACACCCACCCACACACACCTACACACCACACACACACACACACACACACACACACACACACACACACACACTCTTTGCAACTGTGACGTCTTGTTACTGACCTGCTAGACTGGCCTCAGTCCCTGTATCCTACCCTTCCACCCCTTCTGAGTGACACAGGGACTGGTCTCATCCGTAATCGGCCGTGTAGACTGGTGCGATTTTGCACCACACTCCCCAAGCAGAGGTCTGGCTACTGGTCAGGAGTAGGCGAAATATATTGCTATGACAACACAGGCGGCCAGGGAACTGGAGGAGGGGAGGGGTAGGGGTAGAGGGAGGTATAGGGTTACAGGGAGTGGCTTGGGATCATAAACAGGAGATTCTGGTCAGAGTGGACAAGTCTTTGATTCATGGGCCAGTCAGAGAAGGACACATGCTATAATGAATTGTATTCCGATTTTCTTAAACATTTAATGAATGTTCATAATCAAAGACTTGAGCAAGTCTACTGACCTTCCTGTGTCCGATCATGGGGTTAGAAACTCAAAAATGCAAGAACTTTTTGTCTAATCCTGACATAAAAAAAACGTTTTTTCAACATTTTTGTCCTAAGGTGCCTCGTCTTCATTTGGGCATGTAGTGTATGGTACTCACATCACCGATACTCAATTAATCAAAAAATATATGCACTATTAACCTATTTCTGATACTGCTGGAAGGAAGTGGGCGTATTATCCGCGTAGTTGATATTTAGTAACATCCCAGTGTGAGCGAGGAAACTGCGTAGAGTCATCTACAAGGCGGATTTGCACAGTAGTGTCAGAAACAAGTTAATGTTGTATCCAGAATTCTGCATTGCAGACTCAAATAATATAAGGAAAAAGAAAATGGTCATCGATCCTCTCACACACCACCTTATAAGATAGATGATGTTTCAGGGATTTTCTCACGTACCCTCTGGTAGCGATACACACTCCCTGTACTATGTTTTCAACGGTGACTTCGTATCATGTGGATAATAAATGATAATAAGTCCAGATCTCGGTTCGGTTTTGTTTAATCGACTTGGCCTGAGCCGCTAACACCGACTAGCATCACACGCTCCCGGGACCGGTCAATAAGATCGTGTCTATACATATGGCAGGTGAGATGACAGGGTCTGTGGTTATCAAAGCCGTGTGCATTGTTTATAAGTGTGCCTACATCACGAGAGAAGTTTCTACTGGTGAATTCTAGCAAAGTGCATGTGCGCACCTGGCAAGTAATGCTGAGAAGTGATAGTAGAAGGTTTTTCCGTTATTGAAGCTGTTAATATCAGTGTACAGATAAGGTCTCTTGAATTATTTATAGAATATCATTATGATCTCTGATACTAAGAAACTGAATTGTTATGAATCGACAGGTAATAGGATATAACGAAACTGATATAATAATTTCAATATCTAACATGTATACATGTAAGTTGTCATGTTTTCAATAAAATCGAATTATATTAAGTTTGAAGAATATTCGATAGGATAACCGATACCAACGAAATAAGTATAGGCTTCGAAAATTTAATTTGTATGGTTATGAGATGAGCGAAATGATGAATCGTGTCTAAATATTTGGGGGAAAACAATGGTAAAAATTAGAGAATTTGTCATACAAATTAGAGAATTTGTCATGTCTATATAGCTAATAAAGTCATCATGAATAACATGCGTACCACAGTGCATACTATCGTTGCCTTGAATTGAGGTCGCAAGTATTGGGACTATCATGGTCGCCTTGCACCACTAAAGATCACGCATCATGTCATAAGGGATTTCCATAGATCAATCTTATAAAACCATGAATTACTCATACGATATGAAGTGAAACATCGTCTTTTTCCATAGACTGATAGTATTGTATGAATGATTGCCGAAACTGGATCCTACGGACTATTTCATCTGATAATATTTCGCCGGTTAAATGGAGTGTTTGTCATTAATCATACAGTTTTGCTGCTATGAAACAACAATGGTAGAATGATCATAAATAAAAATGAGCTTTTCTCAAATGTTTTAGTTCATATATGGAAACGATCTAAGAACATCAATCATAAGGATGATATCCTAGTCAGCTCTAAAATGAAAGACACATTTGTGCCTTGAAGAAGCTGCTTTTCTGCGTTTACTTTCCTTATTCCAATAATGAAATGATGATATAGGAGGGAACGAGATAGCTATCCGTTCACAGATACCCCAGCTTATTCAGAGTAATTAATTTGCTAACTCGGCAGCTGGCTCACTTGAAGGATTTGGGTGCAGCATGCTCAAAATGGCCCTGCCGAGTCTCTAAAGAATATGCATTTCTAGGAAATTGCCGCAAATGTGTCATGAGGAGGCGTGAAATATTTAAGTCTGCTTTCATATATTCAAATGGGGATATATTTTCTTGATTGGACAGTTAATATGAGATGTGTACAGTTATTTGGGAATTATTTATGGAATGTGCAAATACAAGAATGATGCATTTACTGAGAATTGACCAGAATACTGACATCTGAAATAGCGATAGTGCTGGGCCTTGTATCTTTTAGATTTAAGAATTAATACACCACACAGATAACAGCTCAAAACGGCAATTGTAAGATAGGTTCGTTCATTGCTTCTACCAAGGATATCATTGACACCCTCCGATACATTTGCGATCTCTGCCATAAGACTTTAGTTCATACTGGCGGCAACAGAGGGAGCCGATTTATATACAAGTAATTCCACACGAGTAACACCACACTTACTCCACAGCTGTTGATGATCTGCACATATATATATATATATATATATATATATATATATATATATATATATATATATATATATATATATATACATATATATATATAGGAAACAACTCGGGGTCATATCGCTTAAAGTCACGAACACCCCACACCACAGTCCCATACATGTGTGCGTTATGCCCCAGTCCCAGCCCGCCACCACAACCCTCGGCCATCACGCGCGGTGCACGTGCCCGTCACCCGTCACGCTTCACTCACCTTGCAGCACGTGGAGGTAGGACACGAGGACGACGACCACGGGCAGACCGCGCGCCGGCAGCGCACCACACGGCCCCATCGCCTTCCTCCTCCGGGCACGCCTCCCGGCCGAGCCGCTCTACTACAGCTCCTCCCGTAGCCAGCGCCGCACCACTCCGCTGACTGCTGTCCTCTCTCCTATCGCCCGCCAGCCGACTGGACTGGAGGCAGTGAAGGCGAACCACACTGCTCGGCTTGCCTACTCCTCCTTCTCCTCCACCGCCTCCTTCTCCCCCTCCTCGGCCCTCCCGCCCACCGTCTCCCTCCGCCGCCCGCGTTGTTAGCGGCAGGTAGCATCTTGTTGGACCGACCGTGGCGCCCTCTGCCAGCCCTCCAGGGACCCACAAAGGGCGCCTGGAGAAATCAGGCAGGGAGGAGGGGCCCCGGGGGTCGGCAGCGGGTGCGGCAGAGTGCCAGCATCACCTGTGGCTACACGGATACTAAGCAGGATCATATTTCATAACGTCGTGCAGGCGGGGTGGCGCTATGCATAACATGCTACATACTTGTATTGGCTTTGCATGGAGACTGAAGGGTGGGGTGGTTACCGGGTGGTGAAGTTCGTGTTGGATTGTTGAGTTACAATAGTGTCTCAATAGCTCAATATATATATATATATATATATATATATATATATATATATATATACAGCGGGCCGCATTGCTATGATATCATCCAAGACGTGCACAGTAGACTCGTATTGATCTATCCCCAAGGGAAGGCGATCATGCTCCGCTAAAACATACCAACTTGTACTACATTATGTGCCGATTACACCTCATCTGGCTACCGCAGGCCACATTAATGTCATTGCATGCTACGTTAACATTGGCTTACACAAAGGCCCGGCCCCACTGGTGCAATGCGATCGTCGCACATGATTTATGGCCCAATAAACGCTCCCTCAGAGGGGTTTATGACCCCTTTTGCGATCGATTAATCGCATTCAATCGCAGAGAAAATCCAGGGTATGCCCCACTGATGCGATGGATTCGTCGCATCACTTCTGGCATCACCTATGTATAATAGGCCTAGGTATAGAACTTAATTTCTAATATTTATGATGTACTCGCATCTAATTATAATCATATCACTTCTCAACCTCACGTTTTACAAAGTATCAGAATAACACCTAGGCTACAGGCACAGCCTGCTGTTTTCACAGCTTTCACAGCTTTCACCGTTGTTAGCGGCAGGTAGCATCTTGTTGGACCGACCGTGGCACCCTCTGCCAGCCCTCCGGGGACCCACAGAGGGCGCCTGGAGAAATCAGGCAGGGAGGAGGGGCCCCGGGGGTCGGCAGCGGGTGCGGCAGAGTGCCAGCATCACCTGTGGCTACACGGATACTAAGCAGGATCATATTTCATAACGTCGTGCAGGCAGGGTGGCGCTATGCATGACATGCTACATACTTGTATTGGCTTTGCGTGGAGACTGAAGGGTGGGGTGGTTACCGGGTGGTGAAGTTCGTGTTGGATTGTTCAGTTACAATAGTGTCTCAATAGCTCAATATATATATATATATATATATATATATATATATATATATATACAGCGGGCCGCATTGCTATGATATCACCCAAGACGTGCACAGTAAACTCGTGTTGATCTATCCCCAAGGGAAGGCGATCATGCTCCGCTAAAACATACCAACTTGTACTCCATTATGTGCCGATCACACCTTATCTGGCTACCGCAGGCCACATTAATGTCATTGCATGCTACGTTAACATTGGCTTACATAAAGGCCCGGTCCCACTGGTGCGATGCGATTGTCGCACATGATTTATGGCCCCATAAACGCTCCCTCAGAGGGGTTTATGACCCCTTTTGCGATCGATTCATCGCATTCAATCGCAAAGAAAATCCAGGGTATGCCCCACTGATGCGATGGATTTGTCGCATCACTTCTGGCATCACCTATGTATAATAGGCCTAGGTATAGAACTTAATTTCTAATATTTATGATGTACTCACATCTAATTATGATCATATCACTTCTCAACCTCACGTTTTACAAAGTATCAGAATAACACCTAGGCTACAGGCACAGCCTGCTGTTTTCACAGCTTTCACACCTCCCAAGACCTGCCATCCACATAACTTCTGTCAAGTATGGCAGTTATTGACTGTAACTACATGAGTTCAATGCAGTATAAACTGTTTGTATAGAAATATAAAAGGAAGTACTTTGTAGCGATGCGACGAATCCATCGCACATCATGAACATTTCAAGATGTGCGATGCGACGGATTCGTACACAATCGCACACGCGCGCATCCCCGGCCCCACAGGAGCGATTGTGTGCGATGTGACGGGCGGCGCCGTTTTTATTACCCTCGCCGGCCGTTTATGACTTTTTATTGACTTGCGACAATCGCATCGCACCAGTGGGGCCGGGCCTTTACACAACCTTATTATCTCATGCCACAATGCAAAACACCATAATCCGTCATCCAGCATCATCATGTGGCCTTACAGGGATAGCACAAGTTGCAGTTGCCGAGGTTAGACTCACCAACTTGATCTCATTTTCTAAAATTGGGAGTGATTCACTTGTACGTATACAACGCGGTCTACCATCAAACCCATTTTGTCATTGCAGAGCCAATACCCATTGTGTTCTTAGATATCGTACCTCCATGAAAAATATTTGCTTATCTTCTGAGCCACGTTCCGACACTTAAGACCTTGTTCCACTGGAGAGACAGAATCATCGCAAGTTTTTTATGGGCTCATAAATCGTGTTCTACCCCAACTGTTAAGGATTCGTTACACTAAATTGCATGGAAAGTACAGGATGTGGCACACTGGTGCGACGGCATTGTCGCAATGCTTCTGGAGCCACCTATTATCAAAAATAATACATTTTTAAAGGATTTCTCTCATGGAAAAGACTGTAAAGGTATAAGATACAATTTATATTCACAAATATATTTGATTTTGTCAGTCAATGTAGGAGAGGATAGTGTGTAAGCCTGTGGTCTTAACATCTTACCCTGCTATCACACCTTTTGAGAACTGTTGATTGAGTGTAGGTTGTTATATATATGCTTGTCATTAACTGCAGTACACATCTTGTACCAGTGAGTGGTAAGATGCCCTGCTTGAGGACAAGAGGTTTTATATATATTTACTGCAGGAAGTGTTCAATTCTGTGGGATGGAATCGTCGCACACCATGAGCATTTCATGACGTGCAGTGTGAAGGATCTGTCGTATCGCACAGATCAGCGAGCCAGGGAGGTGTTTTTAAAACTAAGAAGGATACTGGCTTAACGATTACGACTAGGACTAACCTCAGACGATAATGCCCACGATGGAAGTGGCAGTCCGTGTTTTAAATGTGGCCCTCAGAAATCCAGGAAATCTTTTGCATTTTTTATCTATACTATTTCCCTTTTTAAGGGAGATTATCTTATGTTATGAAGATTCGAACCCACTTAGCAACGGACCTGAAAAAAAGTCAAACAACATGAACGGCAGGGGTGGCAAAATCGGTATTATACCTGGAACCTGATATCACGAAACACTAAAAATAGCTCAAAATGTTCCTAAGGGATACTACAATATAGCCAGATAGCAAAAAACTGCATGTGAAAAGATTATATAGTCTTTAAATTATTTAGGAAACAAATATGTGGAAAATTGCAGATGTGTAAAGGGGACATTAATAGTACACACATGAAAAAGGCTGCTGTAGGCCACTGAGAAGACATATTTGATATTTGATATTTGATAATCTAATGAGTCATTGTAATACTTAGAAGAACATAGAACCAAGTAATGGTTTTTAGCACTCAGAATTATAGGCGTTCATGCATTTTGATGGGAGGTCTCTTCAACAGCTGATGTCATGGTAACCTGACCACTTGCCAGAGCGACAACAAGTGGAAATGTTAACTAGAAGGATGGATCTACAAGATAAAACAATAAAACAAATGTTTCCAGGGGGGGGCAGCCAACTCCTTAAATAAGCCTCTTTTCCAGATTGGCCTAGGGACTACTTAGGGCAATTTCCAAGAAGGATTTTACTGTCCACCAGGGATCTCATTTATGAAACGACAATTTGGTGTGGATCGTCCCAGACCTCCTCCATCTTGAGTTAGATCTTATCGTCCAGCCCTATGATATATCCTGGATTATTCAACAGGCCACTGGCCACACTGGTGAGATTGTATGTGCTGCGACGGGTGGCGCCGTTTTTATAACACAGGCCGCCGTTTATTACCTTTTATTGACTTCTTGACTTCCCAGTGGAGCCAGGGCTTTACGGTAAATAACTTCAATTGGGGTATAATTACATTAAGATATCTAGTTATTATCGTATTATTGTTGAATAAGAGGAAAACGTTGATATAACAATTTAGGAATATCAATGCATTAGTAAAGTTAGAACGAAAAATACACAGTTTAAACAATCAGTTATGACTTTGAAAGGCAATAGACAGGAGTGTTACTAAAGTTATGAAGTAATATATTCATGGGTATATGTAATTAGATTTTGACTATGTCTTATGTCATTCATGTCATGTCATCTCATGGATCATTGATTGTGGAGTGCTGCCGTCTTGTACCATGTATCATGTTATAAAATGCAACATGTAAGCTCAGACCACGCGACATTCTACTTGTCTGACATGCGGTAATGTGATCATGTCACACAGATTCATGACGACATCTGGCATCACCATGTTTAGAGTGTCACCGCATACCGCCATCGTCCAGCATGCTTTTTTGGTAATTATATAGAACGTCCTGACCATGCTGTACAAGTCACAGAACGAGATGGTAATTTACGGTTTGTACGGAGCGAGGCGTTTAAGGCCGAGTTCTGTACAAACCGTAAATCAGAAATTATTTTACTGTGCATCTTCTCCTATGGCGAATTAACATCGCGTTATTCAAAGTGCCCCGAAGTACAACGTCCGATGTTGCCACCCCCTTCCTCTTGTTGATATGGTTTATGGGAACAGCGTATACTAGATCGATGTTGAAGAAAACAATTTACATCAATATCTATAACCTGGATGAATCAGAGATTGAAATATCGCGGGTCTTTCTGTAAGTATATAGTGACGCCCTTTTCCTTGCAATAAATAAACACTCTGAATGAGCTCCGAGATATTCCGTGTCGCATTCAAATAACACACAGTTTCTGCAAAGGGTGGATACAAATTAAATGCTTTCCCACCGCTTCTATATCAAGAGAGATGTTTAGGACAATACACAGAGATGCTTCGTTTTAACCCTTTCGCGCCGGGTGATAAACTTGGAGGGACTAACAGCTGCGAAAACGCCGGAGTAGTTCAGTGGTAATATAATTTACCTTCTAGCTATGTTCAGATGGCGGTTTCGGAAAACCCCAGGTTAAAGTCACAATAATACAAACAGAATCCTAGGAAAGGTTGGATTTTTTAAATTCTGGGGATGTGACCAGTTAGCCACTACCTCTAACTTAGAGGGATCTACTGGTATTCCTTGACCCAAAACTATCACCCCCCAAGTATTCCACTGACTGAACAATTTACATTTTTGATGCTTGTTTTTTTTTGCCATATGACCATGGAAGATCATCTCAATAAAGATGAGCACTAATACTCTTGGGATTTGTTGAATAAAAATATTTGTATAAAAAAACTCTGCTGGGGAGCAATACTCGCAGCCTGTCAAACAGTCACCATGGAGGATAGTCATCAACAGCTACATTCTGTATCCATCAGCTCGGTTTGCTGAGTCGAAAGATCCCTTCCTGTAAATCCATATTACCTCCATAGAAGAACTAGAAATCTACACCCAGCATTCCATCCTCTTCGACATTGCTGAGTATGGGACTCCAAATTAGCTCAGCGTTACCTACTATTATTGGCACTTCATGGGAATACTATTAGCTGTTCTTGCACTTGCTCTGGGAATGCAGTATTCCCCTGTTGGTAGTGAGAGGAATTTTCTCCAACCTTGTCTCATCCTTGGTCTGCGCAGCCCGGCTACTACTTTCTGGGACTACAGCTGTGCCACCTTCCATAGTCCCCTTCGATTCACTGAGTCCTTGGAAGGAGCTGGTAATGCGGGAAGCTAGGCGGTGAACTAAGTGGATAACTGAGAGAAGCTAGACCGGGCATAACTAGCTATTTTGGAACATACTTTGGGCTAGATTTTGCCTGGTATTGTTGCACACCCATGGATCCATGTTGCAGCGTGAATTAGAAATCCGAGTCAAGGTGCTTAGTCTGTATGTAGTGGAACCCACCCAGGAAAGAGGGCTTGCTATGCCGCAGTTGGCAAGTCTGGTCTATAATTATATAGAACGTCCTGACCATGCTGTACAATTCACAGAACGAGATGATAATTTACAGTTTGTACGGACCGAGGCATTTATGCCGAGTTCCGTACAAACTGTAAATAATCATCGAGTTCTGTGAATTGTACAAGTATGGTTGGACGTTATATATTTACTATATACCCGAAATTTAAAAAAAAATCAATTTAAAAAAAACCAATTTCAATTTTTTTGAATAAATGTGTATGGCTAGGTGGTCCGTATTTTAGTGTACGGACCGGCGGTCCGTACAGTATTTTTACGTCATATGCCGAAACGGTGCGTATTTACAGTATATAAGGCATGGGTATATAGTAAATACATGTATATATATATATATTGACCACGTTGTTCAAAGGAGATTTTCCATCCTGTACTATAAGTTGTGGGATGGGTGTCACGCAGACTGGAGCTATGCGCCAAACTTAGCCCATCACCTGTTATGTGCGATCTATTTGACCTACCAACCCCATACCTGTTGTTAAACGATGTTGTGTACATGAAGATCCTCTTGTCCCAAAGGTGACTGTTTCAACATGTACAGACGGCATTAAGTAGCAGATCGATGAGATGATGCTATGTAGACCGTCCCAGTGGTCATCGGTGTAACACGGACTCAACAGTCGACCTGAGTGAAGAGTGTTGAGAAGAGGACGTGTGACGTGGTGTGCCTCGGATAATAAACCACTGTGATCTATAGATAAAATAAATTGTGATGTTTTTGGGGAAAGAGAGAAAACTGGGGAAAAAGAAGGTGAGAGAAATCAAACAGAGGGAAAAAATAAATAAAAGGGTGAATATTTTACATATGATTGAGCTGTTGACTCAATACAGAGCTAACTCAAGTAGTATTGGGCGCCTGGTTTAAATAGCTATAGGAGGATCGAATACTGATGATATTCTGTTCAAATAAACTAGCTAAAACGTGACAAATAGTATTGAGCCAAATATGTAGAATGGACATATCTTGTATAATTGCTGTAAGAGACACTACTGCCATCCAGTAAATGGACGTATGGTGTCATGATTGCTTATGGGCTTACTGGTGTGTAGCTGAGTAAATTTGTTAAGGACTTATATTATAGTAGAGATAGATCAGAAGTTACTGCAGCCTGCTTTTATGACATTTGGAAGGCATTCGACTCAGTGCCACATAATCTCCTTCTAGTAAAATGAGAGAGGCTGTCATTTGACCCACTCAATATTATGTGTTGGATGACAAAGTACCCCGAAGATAGGCGATAGAAGACATTCATAAATGGAGTCTGACAGAATTCGGGTCTCATCTGGTGTTCCCCAGGGTTCCATGCCTGGCCCCTTACTCTTTCGTGTGTTTGTCAATGACATATGTAGTGGTATTAGGGATATGGGCGTACTCCAGTATGATTTAGCAATTTATCGGGTGATCCCAATATGAGACCCATTGCCTGCGCCTTGCTGATGTCGCTTCATTTACATGCGCCTCTCTTCACAGTGGGGCACATGGTGCTGGTTCACGCCTCCCACGCCAGCACACTCGTGCCCCTCACCCAGGGGCTTCCCCGACATGACCAGATCGTTTCCTGCGCATCGGGACACAAACGTGCTTCCAGGAGCTGCTGGGGGCGTGTACATCTTCCGCCGGCCTCAGACCTGTTCCCTATTCCTCCTACGGAGCCGCCCTTGCCCCGTCTACACACCGTAACAAGGCCACCCAGGCCCGCCGCTACGCCCGCTTTGCCGTTGTCCACGTCAAGGACCCACTCCACCCAACAATAATCGAGGCCTGCGTCTTCATACAGTACCTCGCCAAAGCCCTCGCTTCCCCAGGGGCTATCCAGGACATCATCTCCAGGACAAGGGCGTGGCTCTCTGATCACACAGGAGACGACTCCGCCTTTTGCTCAAGGGCGTTGTGCTCAGCTCCAACCATTTTTTTTTTTTTCAGATTTTCTTTATTGCAGAAAATAAAGTACATTGCACATTCAAAGTTGTGTTTTTTCCTTTGTTCACAATAAAGTGGGGTTGTCCGTCAGTAAATATATATTACTGGTTTCAATCGGGTCCCATAACGTTTACAAATCTTTCCAGCAGGGATAAAGGTGGGTGGGTATTGTACAGCGGCATATACAGTTGGCTACATTTCGTATCACCGAGAATTTACTTCATAACAAGTGTTGACCTTACATTTTACCATCCGATGGTGGATACAAGATTGCGTTTTGTTACTCCTAAGTGTGATGGGCTATCAAATTTAGTCTTATTATCACAATTCAGTATTATCTACAATAATAGTATTGGGATAGACTCATTCATCACTTCTTTTGTTAGACTTTTGAACTCTGCATAGGTTGGTGTGTGTCTTACCAGACTAGGTAAACTGTTCCACAGTTGGCTGCATTTAAATTCGACACTACGAGTGAAGGCTGTACCATTCGGTCTAGACAATTTCAACACAGGGGCCATACTCTGTCGCGTTAACCTTTGTCTGGTATCATAATAGTTTTCTTTTTTTGCCCTTTTGTAACTAAAATTTTTGACATGCGCCTCTCTTCTCTTTTCAAGAAGTGGGGTTTTTGTCATTGCATGTAACTGTATTGTACTAGTTTCATAGGTCGATTTGGTTACAATTCTCAGGCTTCTATTTTGTAGCACCTGTAGTTTCAACATTAAGTAATTATGGGTTCCATGATACAGGACGTCCCCATAATCCATGTATGGGAGAATTGTGGCTTTGTATAACAAGGTACAAGTTTTTTCGTCTATATAAGGCCTCGTTTTGCTCAGCTGGTACATTCTGTGCACCACTTTCCTTTGTATGTCTCTTATGTAGTTACTATAGTCCAGGCTATGGTCCAATGTGATACCCAAGTACCTGTATGTGTCTACCTGTCTGATCATCTCACCGTTCAAAAAGATTGGCATATGCGGTTCTCTCTTTACTCTCTGGTGTGATCCGAAGTTCATATATTTGGTTTTTGTTAAATTTATACTTAATTTATTGGTCTCACACCAGAGTGAGAATTTGTTAAGCTGGTTCTGGAGGGTATCTTGAATAACACTGTTTTAAGTACATGGGAGGTAAATTACCGTATCGTCAGCATACAGTCTACATGTTACGGTATCCAGCACACTTATACAGTCGTTTACATATAATAGATACAGGGTTGGCCCTAAGTTAGACCCTTGCGGGACACCGCAGACCACTCGATCTCTGCCCGAAATCTGTCCATTTGCCATGGTAGTTTGATATCTTTCATCTAAATAATTCGAGAAAACCCTTAGGTTTTTCCCTCTTATCCCCAGTTTTTCAAGTTTTTTGATGAGTATCGGGTGGTCCACGGTGTCGAATGCCTTTCTCATATCTATAAACACAGCAGTAGTTAGCAGGCCCACATTCATGTTTCTATACACATCGTCCGTGAAGTCTCCCAAAGTATCCATTGTTGACAAACCTTTTCTGAATCCCCCCTGGGACTCAGTTAGGATATTGTGATCAGCTAGATGTTCCAGCAACTTATTATTTACAATTTTTTCGAATATCTTACATGGTAAAGGTATTACTGAAATAGGACGATAATTTTTACATAAACGAGAATCTCCCCCCTTGTATATCGGTGTTAGTATCGCTTCTTTCCAGACAGATGGTATATCTGCATTGCCAAATATGTTGTTGAACATATTAAGTATCTGGGGACCCAAGACCATCATAGCCATCTTAAGTATCCGTGTAGGAATACCTGGCACTGCTGAGGCTTTATTGATGTTTACGGTTTTCACAATCTTCATTATTTCTTCCACGTTTGTTCTTAGGTCAGGCATATCATCTAAGATTTCTGTCCCATAGAACTTCCATGGTACCTGTTTCTGGGCAGCTAATGAGGGTCCTATGGTGGCAAAATAATTATTTATGTGATCGGGGACTTGTTTTTCTGGTATGGTTTCCTTAGAAAGTTCGTCTACTAGGTGTATTTTCCCAAAGTTATTGTCATTTTCAGTCCCAGGAATAATTGATTTCACTTTCCGCCAAAACTTTTTGTGGTCACCCTTTGCGTTTCTTACTTCATTGAGTATATACTGTTGCCTAGCTTTTTTAACTAATCTGTTTACATCGTTTCTTGATCTTTTAGCTGCTTGTATGTCTGCCTGTTTTTTTGTGGTCCTCGCTCTGCTCATTTGCCTATTTTTATCCAATAAAAGTTCAGTTAGTTCGTCTGTTAGCCATGGCTCGTTTCTGAGTTTTATTCTATATTTACGCATTGGACAGTTTTTGTCCAGGTATGTGGTTATGGTATCTTTGATGGAGTTCCATTGTAATTCCGCCCTCTCTAAGGTATAATACTCCTCCCAGTTTGTTTCTCGTAAGAAGCTTTCAAAATCCATTTGGTCGAATTTTGTGTAAGTTCTGCCCCAGAATTCTTCTTTGGTTAATTTAACGTGATGTTTCTTTCTATTAATAAAGACTGGTTGGTGATCGCTTATGGCGTTGCTCAGGACTCCTGAGTGTGCTATTGAGTCAGAGTTGGAAAACACTAAGTCTATAGTTGAACTATTATCTGATAAACGTGTAACCTCCTTAATGTGTTGTTTTAGACCGTGCATTGACATATTGGCCATTAGGTTTTTTGCTTCTCTATTCCTGTCGTCACTTACATTCAGATTGAAGTCTCCCATTACATATATTTTTTTTCCAACTGCGGAGACTTAAAAAACCTCCTTCGGAACGAGAAAATACACCAAACTGAGTCTAAAATGTAGGGAGAAAATAGAAAAAATCAGTATAGCTGGGACTAGAAGAATGGAGAGAACTATACGACTCTTGAATAAAAAATTCAAGGATGGGCTGCAAAATCCACTCATGGAATTGATTTACCGTGAGAAAGACCACAGAAGAGTACCTACCGCACCTTCGCCTGATGAGACTGGATAACAGTCGAAACCACGAGAGAAAAACGAGGGTACAATCTCCTCGCTACAACTCTTTTGACGCTGGACGTTCAAAAGTGACACCAGGGTGGACATGGATTCCACACTGACACATGCAAAACTAAACTCAGGGCACTCCTTCTAGTCACTGGTCGAGACTGGAGTTGGGAAACTTGGTTTCTCCCGACAGTGGTTTCTACTTGGTTAGATCCCCATAGGAACCGTGTGGAATGACACACGGCGCCCCGAAATCAACGCATCGATCGACTTGACAGTACGATCGAGCACAACAGCCCGCTCGTCTAATGAAAATTGAGCCTGAGGGTCACGTGCACGCCTCAGCCAATCACGAGTGAAGTAAACATGGGTTTGCAGACCGGACCCGGGAAACAACACCGCTCCAACACCCATTCTCTCCATTCCGTGGTCGTGATAGCGGTGGGAAGAGACACAGTGACAGCTACGCCTCGTTTCACAAACCTATATCTCCCATTACATATAGTTCATTATTTTTCCTATCACCCTTAATTTCTTCAATTGCTATGTTCAATGCATTAAACGTTTCATCTAAATTCGCTGCATGGGGGCGGTATACGTTTATTATGACAATTTTCCTTCTTCCAAATTTCTGTAGGCTAAAGACTTGCAAGTCTTTTTTGCTTTGGTTTAAATGTTCATACTCATTCATATCACTGTTTACACCTTCATGTACCAGGGTCATTAGACCTCCTCCCTTCTTAGGGATTTCATCACTAGGATGTTCTTTCCATGCCCTGTCTAGTCTATACGCTGTGTAGTTTGGGAGTGTACATGTACCCAGGGCATCTTGGTCAGTCAACCATGTTTCTGAGAGTGTTACAATATCGATATCATGATTTAAAAATTCAGCTAGAAAGAGCTCATACCTGGATTTCAAACTGTAAATATTCAAATGCATCAAGCTAAGACCGTTTAGTTTTCCAACATCACTGATGGTTGTTATTGTGTTATCTGTCATAAGGTGGTACTAGTTGCCCTGCTTTTACCGCTTTCCCATCCCATCCTTCCGTTTTCTTTAGTTTGAACAGTGTGCACATGTAGAATAACAATGTCATGTTAGTAACAATATAAAACAAGAAATAAATAAATAGATGCTATACTTTAAATCAGGTCCCTTACGCCTCCTTATGTCTTGTGACAAGCTACCCACATTACGGTCACCATGCTGTAGTCAATTGTTACACAAGCGGAATCTCTCACGACCGGGGTCCTCATCAGAGCCGTTGAGTTGGTCAAGTTCGGCTCCCTCCCCAGGGCCTCCATCCTCTTCGCGGCAGCTCCGGGTGCTAGATGGGTCCCTCACACCCTTCTAAGCGTTGACGGGCTCATCAATGGCGACCACTTGCTGCTCAGCCAAGACGGTTGGTCGCAGCCGTTCTCCAGTCGTTATTCCTCCAGACTCCAGTGACAACAGGGCGTTGTGCCCAGTGAGAACATTTTTTTTAATTTGCAAAATAATCGAACAATTACAATCACCCTATACAGGGCGTTCTTCCTTGTGATGTCCAAGACAGAAGCAACATTGAAGTACAGAACATTACAGTGTACAGGACTCATACATGGGACAGGACAAACATTCAGACATAGTGCATTGTAACATATCTGTGTTGCCCCCGGATCTGGCACTTATTTATAGAGACTCTAATATATTATCTAATGTTTAAGGGTGTTTTATCTGTTCTCTATGATATGAATTACAATTGGTGCATCGATAATATTAGGAGTTTGGTTAAAAGCAGCTATAATTACCTACAAGGGATAAGATACTCTGATATAGTGTAACACCGATATTCCGTTACTCCAGGTCACATGACGCCAGAACTGTATTATACTTTATCCCACCCCTAATATAAAATCCCATAGGCTTAACATTGAGATTCCGTATGCCACGCTGACTGGCATACGGAGTTTTATATGCCACGAGTGGCATACAGAATTACTATCACGTAATATTCCAAAATCGAGGAGACGGGGTAGGATAAAATCAAAACCTCTGATTTACGATAGTATGTAACTGCACAGCTATGCCAGGCTTGAGCAAGGCTAGCTTTATTTCTTCTTTAAAGTCAGATCTTGATTTAAGTGATTGCATAGATTTCTTTAGGCAGTTCCATAGCTTGTTTCCAATATACAGAGGAGAATTTGTAAGGCCCTCCTGTAATTTAATGGTCTTATGAAGTTCATTAGTACTAAGGTCATAAGGTCGTTTAATATCCAGTACAGTCCTAAGGCAGTTATTTATACATGTCTGGAGCCTATTTCTGTTCTGTTGTTTGTACTGCATAATACAAAGTTAACATACTCTGCCTTTGGGACTATCATTTGCTTTACTAATTTTAGAACTGTTTCTTGATTAACGAATGGTCTTATCTTTCTTAGTTAACACCACCTTTGTCTCAGTTCGATTAGCGTGTTTTTACATGTCTGTCGTAATTAAGCTTGTTATCAATATGGATTCCCAGGTAGGTATACGAGGAGACCATATTTAATTGTTGTTCAGCTATTAGACATGTTTCTGTATTATAACCTGTCCCTATCCACATAAGGCAGGATTTGTTTGTATTCATCGTCAACCTTTTATTAGTAAAGAAGTCATTCATAATGTCTAGTCTAGCCAAGGACTGATCCCTGCAGGACCCCATAACTCACTGGTAGACTTGGTAGGACTTTTGCTTTGCATTTGATAGTTTGAGATCTGCTTCCTAAATATGTTTTCAGCAGTTCTAGAGCATTGAGTCTCAGACCAATACTTTTTAGATATTTAATTAGTAGCTCATGATTAACACTGTCAAAAGCCTTTTTTAGTTTTAGTATGGCGGTCATAAATAGCGGTTGCACCTGCGCGGCCCCGGGACCCAATGTTTCTCCTACGCCCCGCTGAGCCTTTCACGACTTCACAGTTCATGTGCAAAGTGCATTTTCTTCTCCAGCGCGCTGGCTTCCCCGACGGCCACGAGATCACTCCTCACTCCTTCAGGCATGGAGGAGCCAAAGACCTCGTCGCACATGGTGTGCCTGCCATGGACATTCAAAGCCGCAGCACTTGGGCTTCTCCTGCAGCCATGGCGCAATATCTGAACTGAAATTTGATTACTTACAGTTTGGTTTTCGTTTATGAAATTTCAAATTTCTTCACCATGAGATATCATGTTCATTTATCTCCATGTCTGATGAATAAATCCTATGAACCGCCTTCGACTCTTTATAGTTGGTCATTATAGGAATTAGCAGCATTTTTATGATATTCATTTTACCCTTAAACGACACGTCTCTGTGCTGCCAGCTAGAATATATTGCTGTACATTTGCTACATAGAGTTCGTCTTGGGTTGCAGAAAAAGAGAAGACAATCCCCAGAATTTCTAGGGATCTGCATCTCTGAGGACGGTAGATACATTGGTTGTGTAGCTGCTGCTGATCAGTCTTTTTACTAATGCCTGTATCCTCCTTCCCATTTCTCTTCCCCTGCTCCCTCTCGGGTGATTCAATAATTTTCTCCTGCTACCCAGCCCTCGGTCTTTTCCATATTAATCTTTAGGTCTATGTATCTTCTCCAGGGTTGCATCATCTGTAGGAAGTTGTGGGCTGATGTAGGTCTTTGACAAAAATGATCATGTCATCAGCAAACATTTTTATCTTTGTTTCTTTATCCTGAGACACAATATCCATTATATCTTTGTTCTCTGTTATACCTATAGCCGGTGTTTCTATTAACTGTTTTGTCCCTCTTATTGGGAAGAACAAATACTAGAATTGGTAGTATATAAGAGACAGACAACAAACTGTAAGCTGGGTACACGTATCGGCAGAATGTATAAGCCATTTCTTTTACAAAATTGTATTTGGTATTTACCTATTGTATTTATTTTGTTGCACTGTAAGCGTCTTCTTGTCATAATTTCTCAAAGAACTGTGAAAGAAATTTGAAAGTGAAACTTTAAGCAAAAGGATACCAGCCTAATACGGGCTGAGTGCCTAATAGTAAAAATAAACGACTGAAAAAAGCGCTGTATAGCGATTCCGTAGCATGTCGAGTATGTGCACCTTATCCCCAGTATTGCGTGAGGGTTGGGGAGCATTGCTTCGTTTCCAAAAGTTAGAGATATTGAGAAATCTTTGCCCGACCTCAGAAAGATGATATCACGTATACAACCACCCGTCATGGTTGAATTTCAGCATGCTACATGTCTAGAGCTATTTACATATTGGAGTGCATTTGACATATCAAATGGGCCTGATCGCATGTATCAAGATGTTTTCATGTCAGTGTCTTTGTGTTCTCGGTATTGTGGTTTGTTATCTACACTACACTGGTTTACCCAACCCCTCACTCAGGAATTCCATCTGCGATCTCTAGCGCAGGGCAGATCCATAAATACACTCGGGTTTCCTCCTTTTTTCCAAACACCATTCCACCTGGCACGTCTAACATAAAAACCAATGCCACAGGCCCACCTCCTCTCCTTCATTTATTGTTCTTTTTAGATGTATGCAGTTCTAAGTAAAGCAAGTAATAAAGGTGTCGAATCGAGACGATATGATTCTTTGAAGGCGGTTTATTGGGCTTTTGTCTTTACAATAAGGTTACATTCACACGTTATGTGGGCGTTTTTTTATAATTATGTTGGTCCAAGCAAAGACATGAGTACATATAGATATTATACACCATGTATAAAAATGATATTATTGTACACGATATATTCATCTTACTACACACACTGAACTTTAAGTTGAATAATACTAGCTTTTGTACGATGGGTGTTATAGCAATGTAAATGAGTGAAACATGTTTACCTTATTGGAGC
This sequence comes from Alentia gelatinosa, assembly GCA_950022655.1. Classification (NCBI taxonomy): domain Eukaryota; kingdom Metazoa; phylum Annelida; class Polychaeta; order Phyllodocida; family Polynoidae; genus Alentia; species Alentia gelatinosa. The sequence continues at coordinate 55,548,431 of OX465583.1, read as the reverse complement.
CGCCTCTCGTACCTCATCTCTTTCGATGAAAATATCACACAAGCTCAGAGAGAGAGTGCATTATTTTTATCGAAAGAAATGATGTATGAGAGGTCGTCCAAATAAGGTTAACAAGTTTCACTTGTGATTATGTACCTCTAAATATCAATGATTATTTCAATATTTAACAAAACATAATGATGACTAATTTATATACAGAATGTGCTGGGCGGGCGGAAGTGTCTGTCTGCTATGAATTAGGAGCATACGCGAACGTCGCTCGGCGCTATATTTTTCTATTCAGTACAAACAGTTCTAACACAAAGTTAGTTCTTCCACTGAAGGAATGTTTGCAACTGCATGGTGGTACGTGTCAACCAACATTTGCATAGCAGAGGTTGGTATTTACCGTATTTCCTGGCATAGTTATACAATACGTATTAATTATTTATGAATATGTGATTTGTTATGCAACTTGGAATTATTGTACTCACTGCTGGAGTTTCATGTCATAAAAGAACCTGAACTTTGGAAAGTTGTTCTCTTATACTTCAGTTGGACTATACAAGATACAGGTAGTAGCGTTACAGCAATCAGAGGAAAGTAGTTACTTACTTGTCTGCTCTACGTGTGACTTCATCCATGAGACTATTACTAGTCCTTCATTAGGGTTAACTCCGAAAAATGATGATATACCAATGGCTAACACCATAACCATACGGAACACTATGAAACAGTTTCTAAAGATTTGAGTAAAATCTTATGATATTTGATGGATAAGCGAGTGTAGCACAAGAAGACAATACACAAATGTGTTCTATATGTATCACAGTGCTATTTTCATCTAAAGCAACCTTTCCTTTTTGCCGGAGAGAATCTTTCTAAATACATTCTCTATGAGCATAAGGCCCGGCGTCCACCTACTACGATATGGCACCAATATGGTCTACGATGCACCTCCCGATAAAAAATAGAAATCGCGTCGGAAGGTTACCTGATATCGGGGCAGTTGACCACGTTTCTGCGATTAGACACCGATAAAAACCCCATACAACGCATGGTGGATTGGCTTGCCTAGACATATGTCTACGATTTTGCACTTTCCCGATATGGCACCGATTTTGACATTTTGTATCGGTGCCATATTGTGAGGTCTACGATTCTATCGTATTAGGTGGACGCCGGACCTAATAGAGAACAAATATCTTTCAAATAGGTCGCGAACACTATATGCACCGTAGACCATGGACAAGCAAATATTCACTTTCAGATTGGAAAATAGCAGAGTTGATGTATAGATGGTGATGCTAGTTGAGTATAGCAAGGAACAGGCGTCCTCGGGGGTAGGTTCCCTACAGAGTCATTAAAACGGCTGGAGATCATCTGTCTGGGAACAGTTTGTTTGGGAAACAATTGCCTATGCTACTCTTAACCATGGAACTGGCCTATTTTGTGCTTAGGGAACGGTTGGTTATACTCTGCATAGCCAGAGGCGGTGGTCAAGAAGACCTGGGTAAAAAGTAGTAAATGCTCTTACAGGACGTGTGCATGGGACCTAGCACGTAGACTGCTATATAAGCTACAGAGCGGTATGTTTAGAGGTCAGTCGAGGCCGATAAACGTCACCTTGCATAGCACCAAGGAACCACATTTCTCATGATTTGGAACTAAAAGTAACCCCATTGGCAACATATACATCTAGTATAGAATCTACCTCTCAAGTTAGCGGTAGGATAGTGACTCGTAGAAGACATAAGCATGAGGACACCCAGAAATATAACAAACGTGCTCTTTACGCACTGATACATGAACCACAACAAAATTAGATGAGTAACTGTTGTAGAGACATTATTCGTTTTTAAAGTATTCCGTTTCATCATATAAGTGTGAAATATGAAAAGAACTATAAACTCTGAATCTAATCTTCTGGGAGCTTTAATCACATAAAGGAAATAGGTAGGGTGTGCATCAATATACTCAGCACATACAGGGTCTTTTGTGTGTTCTTTTAGCCGTTTTTATTTTCCCTGAACATAGTACAGTTAACACGAATTCTGAATTCCATCATTCAATTATTCACTAGAGTCTGTTGTAGCATTGACCCTCCTGCTTGTTTTTGTGATTTTTGGTAATATATAGAGCCTACATCCTCTGACCGTTGTGATTACCCTTCATCTCTTTTGTTGGGTAACCGTTATAATGAACAAATGTATTACAGAGTAAACTGTATAAAACAAGATTAGATAAGAATCCTACCTCTACAACAATTCAGTTTACTCCAAACTATGATACCTGGGCCCGTTGAATAATCTAGGATTGTACATGAAGCCTGTTTCTGTACCTTGTCCAAGGGTCATCGTTTAATAATCTTTAAGTTCGTTCACTGAGACAGTCATAGCCGTCCGTAAGGTTGCCCATGAACGTTGAATAAAGTTGACTGACACTGTCTCTGGGTCTCCTTGGCATACAGAAAAGGGTATATATGTACGATCCTAGGTTATTCAACGGGTCCCTGCTGGTTAAGATTATACAGTCACAAAACATGTAATACAATTCGAAGTGAACCAGGGAGTACATGATGATATTTGCACAACTTCGGTAGTTTTAGACCCGGCATCCACCTACTACGATATGGCTCCGATATGATCTAGGATGCACCTTCCGATAAAAACTCAAAATCGCGTCGGAAGGTCACCTAATATCAAGGCAGGTGACCACGTTTCGGCGATTAGACACCGATAAAAAACCCATGCGTAGTGGATTGGCATGTCTGGACATATGTCTATGATTTTGCACCTTACCGATATGTCTCCGATATTTGCTTTTTGTATCGGTGCCATATCGGTAGGTCTAAATTTCTATCGTAGTAGGCGGACGCCAGGCCTTACATCATAATCAGGCGCAACCTAGTATGGCACTTGACTACCAATAACATATCATACTTGATCAGTTTTGACTGTGACCAGCCCAAATGCAGGTTCTTTTGCGGGTATTACACTTGTTTGCAGTATTAGGTTAGGGAGTATCCTATAATATTACGCAAGTTATCTCCTTTCCAGAGATATTTGAAGCTGCTGATGCTCTGAAGTGTCCATTTATCAAATTCATCTTCTTTCTTTTCCAATATGCACATGTGACATTCCCTTTTTAATCTGTTTGCAAACTCCACACTCGATTGGTACACAGAACATTGATGATTGAAGAACAACTTCTGATGTAAATTTCACCAATATATAAATCAAATTAGCCATGCTTGGCAACTTCCCACGATCTGCGAAATCTAATAATATACACTTTTCTGAGATATCTAGGTTAATCTCTGACACAATAAACACCCGATTCTTGACATGAGTCCACATATCATTTTGACTTTGACTATCCCAAGTGCCTCCATTTGTTTGGTCTCATAGGAAAATTACGGTTGTGCGTAATGCCTTATAAGAAAACTAGCTCGAACAATAAAGGTATCCAAGACATTGCTGGAGAATTAAACATTTAGAGCCATACGCAGCATTTAGAACAGTATGTACTGCCCATTCGCCAAAATACCATGTGAATGATTCGTCCTGTAAGACAAACAGATGTAGAATAAAGCGAAATTTCTCTTACAGAGTTTGATAAAAAAAAGTACACGTAAAAATTGATCTACCTGCAAAAAGCAGGTTTTATGCAGAAGTCAATCCGAGTACAAGCGGCTGATTGCATGAAAATAAAATCTACATAGGAAAAGTCAGTGCTGTGCAAAAGTCAATCTTCATACAAAAGCCTGGGTGTGAGTAAAATGTAGTCTACATACAACACACCATTTATGTGCAAAATACAATCCACATGAAAGAGGATGACTATATGCTAAAGGCAATCTACATACAGTAGGTCACTCTGTGTAAAAGACAATCATTTGAGAAGAGGCCAGTTGTGCACATAAGACAATCTTTATTCACGATTCCTCTGTGTGTAAAAGAGACCAGATATAATCAATCTACATGCAAGAAGTCAGATGTATGCAATAGGCAATCTAAATACAATAGCCTGGCTGCATGTATACATACAAAAGGCAACCTACATGCAGGTAAATATCATGCTATGTGCAAAAGGCAATCTCCCTACAAAAGTCAGGGCGTATGAATATGGAAAGTTTCCCGAAATAGACAGGATGCATGCAAATATTAATCTACAAAACCTCCTCTGTGCGATACCGGTGATCCAAGTAAAATAAAATGGGTAATCTCAGTAGGGGACGCTTATTTGAGTACGATTTACTGATATGCCAGGGTCTTAGTCTGCATAGAACTGGCAGATTGGGGAGTCTAAATAAAACAAACAGACCGAGGCAAAAAGGGGATTTCTCTCTGCACATAGCATCTATACATCACCATCGAAGTAAACACATGGAAATGCGAGCCATTGTTTTTATGGAGGAGATCATAGTCTAATTACACACAAGTAAGTGCAACAAAACAAATAATAGATACAGAAACCTCGGGGCAATATAAAACATAGAACTCCTAGGATTTCCATCCGATCCAAGAACGTAGTCGATTGGTTTGAACCTAACCCATCCTGAGCAGATATCTTCTCCTTTAGAAAGAAAATACCATGAACCACGTTATAACAGTTCTTCAATAATCCGTTTCCCTCGAATGGATATGATTTGCAACCCGACCTTGAAGCTTCAGACATTAAATAATTAGATAGTTAAAAGGTTTAGGTGTTATCCCGTCAGTGGGCTAATTGTTGTAACCCAATTTGCAACCAATCAACTAGTCACTTCTACACTTGCCTTTGTGTGATCAAAATACATCAAACATTCATTGGCCAATGAGGTACTTCGATCTGTAACGATTAGTCATGGTCAGCTGGACACTCCTGCAAAACACTAAGACACTGCATCTTGCTATCATACCGGCATCACAACGCTTTCCAGCCAGGTGACACCTAAACGCTCTGGTCAGGTGCCCTTTAAGGGCCGATTCCACCAACACACACGATGTAGCAAGATGCGGCCCAATGATACGGGTGTCTTTCTTCTGATGTTCCTTCTAAAGGAAACATATAATTTAGAAGACATTCTAACGCATGGGGGAACCTTTGTGTTTCCACCAGCCAATATTTCATCAACTGGGGACAACATATATTGCATAGAACACATATACACATTTATAATTTCCTTTATCCGTTCGCACAGGAGCTGCATATCTGTGGATGTAGATGTATGTTCCATTTTATCCCACCCCTGGTACAGGTTGTGCCATTGAGTTAACGTTGAAATAAAATACGCCACGCTCACTTACTTAGAGTGTCAATTCTCTGCCATTGCAGTGGCGGAGAATCTATGTATGGTGAGACCAATGAACGTCACGGAAAAGAAAATAGTTCCGGCGCCATTGTTTGAACCGCAGCTGCAGCAACAATAGTTCCGACGCTATTGTTTGAACAATTCAATACATGATTATATTATTGCTTAAAATCGACTGTAAGATCCGTGTTGGGGGTGAGATAAAAACAGAACCGCTTTCGAAACGTATTTTGAACCACTACGCAAGACAGTTCTGCTTAAATATCATTCATGAAGTATTATCAGTATGAAACAGTTCCAGAACGGAAACGGAAAGAAACGGAAGAGTAACGGAAGAGTTACGGAAGATGTATCAATGTTCTTCCGTATTCGTTCCGTTCAAAGTTTTCAACATGTTGAAAACTTTGACGGAGCTCTTCCGGACCCCTGCGGATGTGTACGGATGCCAACGGAGGGATACGGAGGTTTAACGAAGGAGTTGCGTAAGAAAGCGGACGTCTACGGATGACCATTTATTTCTTCCGTTACTTTACGGTAGGCTTCCGTAACCCCGGTGTGACTGAGCCATAAAATACCGTCCAGTCAGCATCTTTCACACTTTGGGAATATGTCACCTCACAAAAGTTTGATGAGATCTCCCGAAAAATTTTGCTTTCTCGTTTTGTGTCACTGATTTTCCTGAAACCACATAGACTGGGAGATGATCACTTATGTTCATATTTACAATACCATCACTCTTTCTGTCAGTACTATTTGTGATCACCCAGTCAATACATCTTTTCGAAATTTCATTGACCCTTGTATGAGCCCTCGTGATTTCAACGAAGATTTACAGTTTTTTACCCCTTCACTTCCCCTTTCTAGCCAATTCATATTCATATCTCCCAAAATAAAAAGCTCTTTACGGGCCAGGTTTAAAGAATCGATCATCTGTTGTAGTTTCCAGACCATGCTTGCTTGGTGGCCATCTTGCGGGTGATAGGCTACTGCTATGTAAGCATCCTTTTGATTTTTTCTTATCAGTTTGATCCAAAGACTCTCTATATCAATACTAGAAGTTGCAAGCTCACAATCGCATATAATTTCATAGTCCATGCCCTTTTTTAAATACATGGCTACTCCCGCTCCTGTTTTAATTCGGTTTGTAACTGGATCAACCCAAGACCTGTCATTCCTGATTAAATTGTATCCAGGTAGCTCAACTAACCCGTCGGGTATAAAATATTTCAACCAGGTTTCGGAGATGCATATCACATCGAAGATATCCACAAGATGTGCCCTTAGCATCTTTATTTTACTCCACAAACTCCAAGCATTAAGGTGGCAGATTTTCAGGCCCCTAATATCCTGTATATCCATCAAATCAGTCATTTATAATTGTATAGTTTTCCATGTCTTCAACTTCTTTAGCTGATATAATCATCATCCTTACCAGTACCATTACTAAAACATGTACATGACCCTGGGAAAATCGGCAGTATTTGCCTTTCCCACACATTATGTGTCCTCCTTAGGGCTTCGGTGATCACACCTGGCTATGCAGTTAACATGGCAGTGGTGCTCTCTGGCAGCCTACCATAGTGCACTAATATTTTGGAAAATTCTCCAGTCCTTTACCCATATATACAAAAACAAGTCTACGTCAAATATAGATGATTTATAACACTTGATCGACTTAGACAACTTATTTCTAAGAATAAATTTGTAACATCCAGTAAGTGAGTAGTCTTTTCACTTACCTATTTGGCGTAATTCTTCATTTTTCAAGTTCCTTACCCTTATTAACTTGTCCAAAGAATAAACAAAATAAACTTTTTAAATATATAAAAAGTTAGTCGGACAGGGATAGCAATCCTCCGATACTTCAACGAAGCAACAGATTTTTGCTCTGCAGTTTCTAGTAGGTTGTCAACCCAAAAGAAGCACGCAGTTTCACTGTACTTCCAACATATAGTTCATAAATTCCGATCTTAAATTCCCCATAACCAAGAACTCTTGCATGTTTCGAACAATTAGACAACGTCATCATGTGAGCTTGCCAGGTTGTTCTTGGCAAAGCATTTTGTGAGTTCATCAATCCACATATCAACCAAGTCCTCGTCAGGGTGAAGCCCGTCGTACAAGTTAGCGTAGTCATGGTAGAACTTATCGTGACATCTGAAGTGGCATTTTTTCAAAGTCCAGGGGGTTGATAGACCTCTATCACTATTTTCCTTCACCACCGCCTGGTTGAAGTCAATCACACTGTTATTTACCATTTCCTGCATTTCGTCCGTCACGTTCCTGGCCCACTTTTTTTCACACCATGCCCACCAACGGACATATTATCACTTTTGAGTTAGAGTGGTGATAGTCCAGCCAATGTAATCCTATTTCCAACTAAATCTGGAGATGTCTTGATAAATGTTCTTGCTCTAACCAGTTAAATACTAATGCTTTACCTTGTCTTTGGGTAACATTGTTGACTCCTGCTAGTACATAGACGTTATCGCCAGGATACTGTTGTAAGTGTCTATGAACTCTTGACAACACGTGCTGTAGGCTTGCTCCCCGTATGAAGTATACTGTCACTCTGTAATGCCCCAGTCACACTGGCGTAAATTTTGGCGTTTCTTCTACGTATTTGAATTGGTGGGGACCACGTATAAAATAATTACATTTCATGGCTTCGGTTTCCACTGCTGGATTCCCGCCCCACTACACTTTACTCAATTATTTTAGGCAGATATTTATAGATTCTTTGGCTTTGTACCGTTGTTACCTACTATATTTAAAACGTTAGAATTCCATCGAATCCGCTTGGAGAATCTCCCGCACATAGGGACAGAGTGAACACGATCTAGGGTTGGAGAGTGAGGAGTCACGAGCGTGAGAATCTCGTGCAGTACTTAACCCTTTCCTTACCGGACCTGGTTGCAGGTGCATGTCTTTAAATGCTACATGCCTGACACTGGATTACCTCTGTAGGGCAAGCCTATGTTACAATTGTTGAGAAAATATATTCTTTCCATCGTATTTAAAGTAGTCAGTCAATGTTTCTATGGTGATAACTATAAAACTATTTATCAACTACCACTATGAAGGCATTTTACATAATCTCTGAAAAAATTATAAAGATCCATCTTGAATTAGCTGAGATAAATTATATTTTAACAAAAATGGAAAATGATGCCTCAAGGCATCATTTGTGCTGGCTACAGGAGTGCCCTGAGGCATCATTTGCTCTAGCCACGGGAGTGCCTTGAGGCATCAATGGTAAGGAAAGGGTTAACTGAATCCTGATTCTCTTTTTTGTGTTTCTCTACACAGATCTATTTATATCCTTAGGATTTGTTTCTATCCATACTGAAATCATAATTTAGAACTGTAGTTATTCAATTGCCCTTCCCCGTGATCGGCCACGAGAATAATTTCGCTGGTTCCTGGCAAAAATCCTGTGTAACGTGAAATAATAGGAGCAGTAAGGAACTTAAGTTGAGAGCAGCAGCCGAGAGGGGGCACCACTGTCAGAAACATCTCAGACTGCACACTGCACCGCTAGAGCAACCTACAGAAACAGGGACCCGTTTCAATAGTCTGTAGGACGTCCGTTATTAGGTTTAGTGACACAATAGCGGTACTTCGCGTTGCAGTAGTTAAGGGACAACCGTTTGTGGGACATTGGGTAGCAGACAGGTGCAAATAGTGGATTGTACCATTTCAGAAGTGGGTGTCCAGTCACTAAAAGGGTCACTGTAGTGTCTTAAATAGTGAGAGGGTATACCCTCTCGTTATTGATGTCACAAACACATAACTTTACTTTCCATAGGAATTAAGCTATGAAACTTTAACCCCAGGACACATACAACTGATAAACATGCCAAATATGAAGGATATCGGCCTATGCAATCCAACAATATTCGCATTTGAATTTTGTCGTAGAAAATGTTGCTCTGGTGTCCAGTGTAGAATTACTCAAGCGCAGTCGCTAATTTATCCAGTGACCTTCACCTTGACAACACTTGTTCCCAATAGCTCTAACACCATCCATTGTAAGGCCCAGGCTGCAATGTCACTATGTCACCAACATTGATTTGACACACCACCCCAATAGTGACATGCCTTTTGAAACGAGAATTAAATTTTGTCACTATTCCTGTCACTATTGCTGTCACTAGTCGTGTCACTAAGTGGCTTAGTGACACATTCTATTGAAACGGGTCCCAGGTTTTGCGGCACAATAAACCGGAGCGGCGCAGTGTGCTCAGACTGTGCATACGCTGGTTCCAGGTAATAATGGTAGGGGGCGCCACTAATTACGACGCGACGAAGTCGCTAGTAGGGTCTAAAATGATGTTACTTAGACCTAGGAGTAGTTATTCAGTTCTCACGAAGTTCCTATTTTGTTCATTTAGACTCAAAGAAGATTATGAATATTTCATAGATACGCTTGCAGCAAACTAGCCTCAGCAGCACGGTAACCTCACACCGCTGAGGCCGGATGTATCAAGGACAAACAATCAAGTCTTACTATATTGTTTAATTATAAGAAAAACAATCCAATAACAATGAAAGTGTGTAGGATTAAGGACTAGTGACCCAGTTCATACAAACCCTTGTTATAATAAACATCCATCTCAAGTAAATACTTTTTACTTCACATCTCTCACACTATGTGTGTTTCACATTATCCAACTGAAGATTTCAGATGCCTCCAATTTCCAAAATAACCAAAACCGACTGCACACAGCTTTGTTCATTCCAGTAACATGGACAACAGCGCTAGAATGTTAACGCGGTAAAGTTAATGGGGTCAGGATAGTAACACTGCTAGATCGGTAACGCGGTTAGAATGGTAATAGGGTAGGAATGATATCGTAAGAATGGTATTGCAGTGATGGTAAAGTGAAAACCAAATTAGAATAGTAATGCGGTAATGGTAATGGAGTCACAAGTTTAGAATTGTAATGCAGTATTGGTAATGCAGTAATGGGTTAGAATGGTATTGCAGTAAAGGCAACGTGGTAATGTTAATGCTGTTAGAATGGTAATGGTAATGCAGTAACTGGTTAGAACGGGGTAACAGTAATATACGGAAACTGGCTTACTGTCTTCGTACGTCAAAAATACGCTGTGAAATTATTGGTCCCATACATCCCGATGCCGTAGGCAGAGGGATGTATGGGATCAATAATTTTAACAAGTATTTTGATGTACGAAGACAGTCAGCCTGTTTTCGTATTATTATATACCTAAAAATGGCGAAATGTTACATAGTCACGTGATCACATACCCCGTACGTCACAGTGTGCCGTACGGATATAAATACGCCATGGGTAGGAGCGGGCAGTATGTTAACGTAGTTAATACAGGCATAGGTATATAATAATGTGACACATGTCAATACTAGCGACTTTGTTGCTATCCTGAATGCCTCCAAATATCACGGTAGCAGTTAAGGCAGAGACCAAAGAGAACCCCTCCACTACTCCGCCGTGCCCCAATTGAATGAATGGGAAATGGAATTATATTGGACGAATGGGTTGTCATTTGAGCTGCTGAGTGGCTAGATTGGCCACCCACCTCTGTCAGCGCTGAACTGCGACTAAAGCGGGTGTTACACCAAGCCAGCGCCAGCCCCGATCCTTGCCACCCCCTTTTGCACGTCGGCTGCGAAGATCTGCTCAGTGGAACAGCAAATAAGGTCTTCTGGTGCTGCCAGGCGGTTGCTCCTCACCTTGTGTCCAAAAGCCTGTCACCAACCCACTGTCGGCTGACTTGTTCTGACCTGGAAGGTTTATTGAATTGCTGCAACTAGTGCCCGCTAATCTTCATCATTGCATCTCTCATAGATTTGTAGATAACGATTAAATCATAACATGTACATATGTTGCCTTCAGGATCTAACGTTCCCTTGGAAGAACAATGTTCGCTCAATAAACTGAACAAAAGATCTTTAGAAAAATAACATTCTTATCGTACTGCCTATGGTGGCTGGTGCAGTGCTGCTCGTATACCTTCTGAAAATCTGCCGCCATGGTCGTGGTCAGGATCGTAATGGACTATACCTCCAGATTTCAGTAGTTGGTGGACTGGTGGCCTGCTATGTGTTCCTGATGCCACTAAAGGGCATATGTGCCTTGGTCGGGACAGGGCCACCCATCAGATCTGCGGTCCTGTCATGTTTGTAGTGGGGTGGGAATCCAGCAGTGTTCGTGTGTTCTACGGAAGGTGGCGCGACGTGCCGATCCTTACTGTGTAGTGATTCCGGGCAACGCCGCACACGAGAATGGCGCGGCAGAGACCGGGATTACGTAACGCTGGGTATATATACTCAGCGTTCACAGTAGGTCCACAGGCTGTCCTCGCACGTCTCTTCTACGGAACAGACTCTTGGGCCCTCACTTTGCAGGCGGGTTCTCGGAACCTTCCTGGTGGTTAGGCGAGTCTTTTAGATTAGCCTCTCCAGCGTTACCTGGCACATTGTGCTGGGGTACTGTACTTGTGGGAAAGATCTTCTAGATCTTTCCGGGAAGTAGTTGTTAATAAACATTTTTGTTTATTAAGAGACGTGTGTTGTGTTATGTGTGACTAGGTCCGTGTAAACTCACCGAAAACCGAACCAACCTACGTAGAGAACGTAGGGTGGGATCCTGCCTGGAACTAGCATTCCGGATTGGGTCATCCAACCTGCCATTTTCCATTTTCCGACCATATCTAATTTTTCTAATGTCATCTCAAGCCAATCTTCCCTGGTCAAGATCGGAGAAATCGGCTCTCAATCGCCGATGGTGGGGCGACCAGTGAGAGAATGTATCAAGAACCATTCAAAAATCAGTGAAGATCGGGTGCCGATTATGTGGAGTTTGGGTGCCGCCTAGCTCCACTACAACTCCACTGCTGCTCCACTATCGGCGACGGAGGGCCGGAGGGTCGGCGACCAAAGAATCGCTCCCCAATCTCCAATGAATCGGCGCAATGGAACAGAGCTTTTATAGGGTTAATGCATCCCAATTGGCCATTGTTTATTTACATTTAGTGGCACAGGGGTTCGCGTGATCTGATCTGGAGTATCTCAGAGTATCTCCCCTCGAAGAAGAATGTATTTCTGACTCTGTCTTTATAATGCAGAGAATCTTAACATGAAACATTCATAGTCAAACAAATTGATAATACAGTCTAGCTTTATGGTTATTTCATTTAATGAAACACAAAAGAAAATAACATTGAAATGTGGCTTCGAGGGTATTCCTAAGTTCTTTAGTTTGATATTCATTTTACATATTATTTACGATATGGATGTGAATCAAAATTGCTTTTGATAAATAAGTAACGTGTGTAAGGCCCGGCGTCAACCTACTACGATATGGCACCGATATGGTCAAAATCGCGTCGGAAGGTTACCTGATATCGGGGCAGTTGACCACGTTTCTGCGATTAGACACCGATAAAAAACCCATACAACGCATGGTGTATTGGCTTGTCTAGACATATGTCTACGATTTTGCACTTTCCCGATATGGCACCGATTTTGACATTTTGTATCGGTGCCATATCGGGAGGTCTACGATTCTATCGTAGTAGGTGGACGCCGGGCCTTAGCTTCAGACTTCCAAATTATGTTTCCTGGAAAATTCTGACATGCACCCCAGACCAGTTGCAATGATGTCAGATATCCAATACCACGGAAAGTCAAGGCAACCGACAATCGTTTCGTGCCAACAAGTATAGCAAATATCTGATCTGGAGGCCAGTGTAGTGAGTGGCAACTATACGTTGGTTCCCCGGTCATTTTAACAATTAGAACGAAGCTAATCCGTCCATAACCGTTTCCAGCTTGGCGCTGTCCCCAACTAAGATGGCAGAACTGAAAGTCATATTGGAAAATTTACCTTGGAAATTAAAACCCACGTCAAGTAAATTCGATGATCTCCAAGTGTTATCAAACACATTTCTAATTAAAAAAAGGGAGTACCTACGTTCGTTTTTCATGTAGAGATAAATATTGTAATGTCAGACTTGAATATATATTGAAATTCTGAAAGGTAATTTTTGACACAGAAACCCCACGTCATTGTCTTTAGACTTTCACAGAATATAGTAAATGCATCGGTCACCGTCCTCGTTTTTGATAGATTTGAAGAAAACCTTATTTTTCAGTACATATCCTATGTAAATCTGTCGAGTAAATTGCCTGAATTTACTTATTTAGTTATGTCAAATTCAATGGTATTTTATACTCCAATCACTTTGTATCAGAATAAGTCAAAGGAGCTACGTTGAATTGTTCATAGCCAGCATTTGAAAATCACCAGGTGGCGCCACTGCGTATTGTAGGATATGCATTTAACAGTCCCAGTTTGAGAGCCCTAGCGCTCTGGCCCTGGCGACAACGGGACGTACTATAGTCTTGAGCGAAGCAAACGAACAGTGAAGACCAGCCAATATACATTGAAAAGTGAAGGTATATCATTTTGACTTTTCTCTGGTGACCATTTCAAATAGAATCAATTTTGAGGGCTTCTCTCTGCTTACGCAACACAAACCATTTGTCTAGAAACTCACAGAAGGGCTAGGACCATAGTTATGAATGTTCTATGGGGTTTCCACTTGCGGAAGACAACTAAATAGTTTATCAAGACTTGATACATGTAGATGGAAAAAAAGATTAACTTTGAGTTTTCACGGGTGACCAATTAGAATATTAGTAATTTTTGACGGGCGCTTTCAGCTTAAGTCACCCAAACTCTACCATTTGCTTAGAAACTCCCCCAAAGGACTAGGATTATAATTCCAACTGTAAACTATGCAAGTCCCCACTTGGAGAAGATAGCTTAATATATCAAGGCTTGGTAAACTGGGAATGCTATCAAATCTTTGAGTTTTCATGAGTGACCACATACAAATCAGTGATTTCTGAGGAGCACTATCAGCTAATGCCCAGCTCACACTATGCGACTGGAAGTATGCCCCGTCTGAGACTGGAGGTACCTTCAAGCGCGTAGCTCAGCAAAATGCACAGTGTGACTTGCACGCCTCCCGCTAACCTCAGTTACGCCCAGTCACAAACATTTTTGACTATCAAACATGTTTGATATTTGGTACCACTTGTCATAGACTGGGTGTACTCAGGTATACCCCTTTTGCAAGCTTTCTCGTCGCAAACAGGGGCAGTGGTTCCAACACATGTTTCAGCGTACATTGCGACTTTCGTAAGCAATTTGGAACATCCAGTCTCAAGCTAGGTACCGCTAGTTGCACAGTGTAATCGGGGCTTTTAATCGTCTCAACTCTGCCATTTATTTAGACACTTTTAGCAACGCCGTCTAAATAAGGGCAGAGACAGTAGAGATTCCACAGAGCAAGTAGTATAGGACAAGTAGACTTGAATTCAGGCGCGAAAATCTCCCGTAGTATTGTGTAGGTTGCAGGACGTTAGGGCCCACCACCTGAAAGTCGGGACGTTAGGGCCCACCCTACACCGATGGTGCGAAAGCCATAGTTGGTTAATGTTTGAATACTGGAGAACTCGACCCGTAAAAAACTCGACCCGTAACGAACTCGACCTGTTTTAAATCTTCCCTACTCAAACATCTCAACTGTGAATAAATACTATATTTAGTAGTAAGTATAAGTAAGTAACCCTATCCCTAACTCTAAACCTTATCCTAACCCTAACCGTATCCCTAACCGTATCCATAACCGTATCCCTAACCCTAACCCTATCCCTATCCCTATCCCAATCTCTAACCCTATCCCTAACCCTTAATCTAACCCTTAACCTAACACTAGGTTGGGTTTAGGCGGGCCCTAACGACCCAATGAGTGTGCCCTAACGTCCCGACTTTCGGGTGGTGGGCCCTAACGTCTACATACCATTGTGTAGCACATGGTTCCACCTAAGTGACTGTTCCTGGTGTCACCGGGGAGGTCATGACAGACATGTAGTTAAACGGCTCCAACATTCTGTCGTCAACAGGTGTAAAGTACTAGCATCACAACCTGATGCAGTTATACCCTTTGGCAACAGAGGGCACCACCACTCAACGCGGTACCACTCCAGCGCCACAGCTGCACCCGACACTGCGGTGAGGTTTCTCTCGCTTCTGTCATAGCCCAAGCAACACCTAAAGACATTTCAGAGACTCAACATTTTTTTCTTTTTTGTTTTGTTTTGTTTAATAAACCTTTTCTCAAGGAGGATATGAAACAAGCCTCCTTAAGCCCACTTGACTCGTCTTGTCTCATTAGCCCAGCACGTAGAGTATCTTATAAGACACCAAAATTTGTTCCCGATCCATCCCGACCATCGGCTCGGTGAGAGTCGGGAATAAAATTTCGGTGTCTTATACCTATAAGACACCAACATGTAGACTCTTCCCGACGACACCTCCTCCTTTTATAACCTCGTAAATTACCCGGGATAAAATCAAAGAGAGCCGCCGGGAGCCACGGGCCGCTGGTGTGGACTCATAGAAATTAATTCAAAGTTTAATAACTTCGGATCCAATTAAGATATCGGGAAACGGTTTTCAGGTTTATAATCGCCTCTGTCTCCCCTACAAATCGGTATAAGGACTTCTAAATCGGACTAGGGGATAGGTAGCATCGCTATTCAAATGGCCTACTCAGAATCGGTAACAATCGGTGAAAGTGCGTACACCGAAATCTTAAGGTCGGGGACAGTCGGTCATATCTGACATAGTAGTAATGCCCGACGCTTCGGGAAAAGCAATAAAATCGGGTCGGTGAAGTGCGTACACCGACCCGATTGATGCAGATTGTCACAGACCCGACGGATCCGTCGGGGAAAGATAGAATCGGGCACAGCCGTCGAGTCAGTGTCTTATTGGCTTTAATTTTCTAGTCCAGCAAAAACGGCGGGACGAACAATTACTAGTTAAGATGCACAATTCATCTCACCCCTGGTATTATTCCCCATAGACTTAACATTGGGAACCCGTATCCAACGTCCATTAGGTATTTAGGAGAAATACTCAATGGGGGATTATGTCACAAAGGATAGCCTATTACTCAATGTGAAGGGTGAGATAAATTCAGAAACCTATTCAAGTTCAAGGTCAGAGCTCGATCCCATCTCATTTGAATTGCTTCGCCTCGTGAATTACGACACGATTCTAACTCGATGGGATACTAGCTCTGACCCTAAACTTGGATAGGTTTCCTCCATAATATCCAAATATGTTGACATATTCGAACTTTAAGCTAGAGGAACTAGGGGACACCAACGGATATGGTTTAAGGAATTGCGATCCAGGAATGAATCATATAGTAAATCACTCCTATAGGGGACTTATGCTGTGAAAAAAGTACCATACAAAAGGGCGAAAGTAAAGAGTACTTTGAACGACTTATGAAATATGAACTGTACGGTTTACCCACATAACTATGAACTGACCATGTGAGCTCCTTTGCATATTAATAGTATAAAGGGCTGGTTCCACCAACACAGAAGATATGGTGATATTGGTCACAATTTGATTGTCTTGCTAAATCTTGCTAATCGTGTGCATATTTGCTGCGATGCTTTGGTCTGGTTAAGCACCTTTACCGCATTCTTGTTGCAATATGCCGCAGTATACAGCGATATGTCGGCAATAGATCATTAGGCATCACTGTGGTGGAGCAGCAAGCTATACACATGACATCGTCAAAAAGTACACATATGATCGCACCTGACGTGTCACGGCAAAGGCGGTAAGGCATCTCGCGACAATGTAAGGAGGATGAAACAAGACATACAAAGATATGACATGGCAAATCCATGGTGTTGGTGGAACCAGTACTTTAATAGAACTGTTTTATCAACCATCATCTATACCCTTCATGGATGTAAGTACTTTGAAAAAGTTCCAACGTTTCCCTAGGGAAGAACTGTTTCTTGTATAACAAGATGTGGAACATATGTTATTTCAAGATAATAAATTCTATAAATGAGTGACTGTTCCTGGTATCACCGAGGAGGTCAGACATATAGTTACCATTAGACGACTCCAACATTCTGTCATCACAAAGCCAGCTTATCGCTGTTTCAGTCAGAATATAGGTTACTGATCTATTAAATATTGAATCCTTTGATCTCATTAAGATACAACACATATTCCGGGAAACCGCAACCAAATCTATTGTGTTTGGGATATATCATTTGGAGATGAAGACGGCCGTAATCTCCATGGACTAGACTATAAAGTCTAATCCGAGGATATTGCGACCGCTTCTATCTGGAACCAGTTTATAGGCCTACTGTGTACTATTATTAAGCATTGTAAATTTAGATAATCGAAGATAAGACAAAATTATCGCCGACCCTCTCACGCACAAAACTAAAGGATACTGGAACTGTTAGAAGAATACTGAATATTTATATTTTCTGGTTATAATGTGGAAAAATAGTACAACTACCAAGGATACCGTTTTAACGAGTAGGCATTTATTATAGAACCGACGTTTCGACTATTACATAGTCTATTTCAAGGCCCGATTAACATCCAAAATAACCCCGCTGTCGCAGCGCATGCCAGGAAATGGTGAAATCCGTGACCCGGCCACTGCAGCTATCGCCCAATATCTTACCAACAAAGAAAATGAGGCGGCTGCATTGAACCAGGAAAAACAGGGTTTTCAGGAAAAACCCCCCGCAGTTCCGCGCGGAGGAAGGGGGAAACCAAGGACGTCGTACAGACAGCAGCCGTACGATGCCCAGGACCGGGGATCCGGTTTCCGCGGAAGATGAGGCAGAGGGCGCGGCAGGGGAAGGACCGGCTGCAGAGCCCCAGCCCAAACAGAGTGATGTCCGACAAAAAAGACTCACATACTGGCACCACGGTGCCCCATGTTGAACATTTGGCTCCTCCTTTTGATATGTCTGTACCTTTTGTTCAGTCTGAACCTGTTGTACCAGCTGTATCCACTGTTGAGCGAAATGTTCCACCTTTCCACAATAAACCACAAGGTTTGAGGTATCCGCGTGTTTGTACCACTCAATCAACCAACTCAAATATTCAGTTAAGTAGTAACACTGAACCGAGCAAAATGGCAAAAAATCCCATAGTAGTGAATCTATCTAAACGGGCACTAAATAATGATGAAATATCACTCCTAGAAAAAGGTCTGAACTTCTGTCCGGTACAGGACAACATCAATGAAGGAGATTTAAAAATAGAGCTAGATCAATTCCACCAAAAGCTTAGAACTAAGCAATTCTTTGCCAAAGAACAGCCCAGTACAGGTACTGTCAACAAAGGCAACCAACAAGGTAATAACCTAGCTTTCAATGATAACTTAATGGTGCGGAAACTAAAAGGAAGGTCCAACTGGAAACCTCCTCTTGGCTCTCAAAACTTGGAAAGTTTCATCTCCATTAACGAACTCAACCTCTCTATCGAAACGGCTAAACTCAGAAGAGCTAAGCCAAATATGACGGCTGGGGAGAAAACTTCCTTGCGCTCTTTAGCTAAAGACACAAGTATAGTAATTAAACCAGCTGACAAAGGAGGGGCAACGGTAGTCCAAGATATAGAACAATATCTTGCAGAGGCCGACCGACAACTCAATGATAAGGGAACTTATCACCCACTAAAACGTGACCCAACTATAGAACTCTCAGCAGAAGTAGACAAAAAGATAGATCACATGAGGGAACAAGGGGAGATCAGTGACAAGATGGCAGGCGCTTTGAAAACCGAAAAACCCAAAGCACCTAACATCTATTTTCTGCCGAAAATACATAAAGTTGAAAGACCCCCACCAGGCAGACCAGTTGTGTCTGCAAACAACTGTCCCACAGAAAAGATATCCTCTTTTGTGGACAACTTTTTGAAGCCATTAGTCCCAGATATAAAGTCATATATCAAGGACACCAATGACTTTGTCAATAAGATTGAGAACCTTCCTACCTACTTGGAAGCCACGATAATGGGGACTCTAGATGTGAGTTCCCTATATACGAACATTTCGAACACCGAAGGTATCAAAGCAACCACCAAAATACTGGAACTAACCAGAAAAGGCGATATCAAGCCCACTAATAAATCATTGGTGGAGCTCCTGGATATGGTGCTGACCAAAAACAACATCGTATTCAACGGCAAACACTACATACAGGTTAGAGGCACGGCAATGGGTACCAGGCTGGCCCCATCGTATGCAAACCTGTTCATGGAACACATAGAGGATTCCATCCTACCGAGATACCATCTAAAACCCACAGTATGGTGGAGATACATAGATGATATCTCCTATGTCTGGGAGCACGGTCAAGTGGAACTCGATAGGTGGCTGGAGTACCTCACCGCAGCACACCACTCGATAAAATTCACAGATGAAAACTCCAAAACCGAGATCAACTTCATAAATGTAATGTTTGTGAGGGAGATCATCCGAGAATTGAATGTGATGCTCTGAAAAAGATAAAGATTAACAAATAGGATGAGGTAATGGAATCAAAAATTGGTTCAACAAATGAATTCGATGCAAAAATCGTGGATGAAATTGTAGAAAGTATTATCATTTCTAATGTGACTCATGTTGACACCCATGAAACGGCCGATGTTGAAGAATCTACTGTAAGTAGTATAGGAAATGACGAATTGAATCAGGTGGAAGTAGATTTTATTGTAAAACCATTGGATGTTGATAATGGAAACGATTATGGTGAGGACAATATTAATTCTATTGAGGTTTCAATTATTGATGATACGGTCAAAGTTGCAGTGGACATTTTTCGTGAAGATGGTACTGACTGGCATAATGTCTGTTTTGAATTTTCATGTACGGTCAATTCATGTAAAAGTGTTATCAGATTGGATAATTATCTATATTGTGTAAATATCGGTAATAATCTACATATTCCAGTTTTTGATGTCTGTAGAGAAGGGACTTGCAATTGTGAATATGTTCTCAATGGTGCAATGATTCAACTAAAGCCCTGTAGAGTGGCCTGTATGTATAGGAAACTTGACTTCCCATCTGATAATGCATATTTTGTCCTTTGCGGTATTTGTCATGGTTTTGAAATTGTGGATCATATGGATCAGAACTCATATGTTTGTGATAATTGCACATCAATAAGGACTGAACCTTTCTTTTAGGAAATGTGTGAAAAAATGAAAGTAGAACTTAAAGAGGAAAAGGTATCAAGAGCTACAAAAAATCCAGTCTGCCGACATGCGATAGGAGGAATACCCAAGAAAGACGGAACACTACGCCAGATAACAGACTGCAAAAGACCGCTGGGTCTAAGTATCAACAATGATATGATTGACGTATCACCACCTTTTAAATATAACCATGTGGACAATGCAGCAGAATTATTGACAAAAGATGGTTATGCCTGTATCACGGACATTAGTAATGCTTATCGTGCAGTCCATATTAGTCCAGATCATAGAAAGTTCCAGGGTTTTGCTTGGTCGGACGATACAAGTGAACCTGAGATATATGTGGACAATCGCCTTTGTTTTGGGGCTAGAAGTAGTCCTTATTTTTACCTGTACTTCTAATTTTGTTGTTGAATGTCTTAACCATTCAGGATGCAAGACTTGCATCAACTATTTGGACGATTTCTTCATTTTGAACCAACAAAAGACGATTGTATCAAACATCAACATTTGTTGATCAATATTCTCAATTATCTAGGTTTTAAGGTAAATGAGAAAAAAGTTGTTCTTCCAGCACAAGTGGTTATATTCTTAGGAATACAATTGGACAGTTCTACCATGGAATTATCGTTACCCAGTGATAAGGTTCGCAAAGTAAATGAGGACTTAAAGGCCTTACTTGCTAAACGCTGGATTTCATACAAATCAGTGGAAAAAATCGTAGGTTATCTGTTCCACTGTGCGATAGTGGTTTACGGTGGACGTACTTACCTCCAGTCATCGTATGAATTTCTCCGGATTCATAAAGGTGCTCGTAGGGTCCAGTTGGATAAAGCTGTAGAAAATGATTTTCAATGGTTGATCAATTTTAACTGCCATGTTTAACGGTAAAAGTAAGATTCTGAAACAAAAGAATTGTGATTATTTGGTTACAGATTCTTCTAACTTCGGCTTCGGGGGCTTCGTAGCCGATGATTTCTTTTTTGGTGACTGGAATAATCAATTACCTCGCTGTATTCACCAAGAAATGGCCCCAGTAATGGATAACTACGACCGTATCATGGCGGTTATGGAACTGTGGCCCGTCTTGAAGGGTATATCTCGTTGGATAACACGTTTTACAGATACAATTCTTCATGTATACTGTAGGGTTGCCCAACATGCGCATATTTTGGAACTAATGTAGAACATTGACTATGCTGCGAATGTGGTACAACATGGATATATATATAACAAATAAAAGAATAGTCCTTTTATTTATATGCTTGAGTGTAATAAACAAAATCCTCGGCCCATTCAAGTTCTCTTGATTTCCAAAATTATGGATTTAAAAGATTGGAGAATGACTTATTTAATCTCGAACCAATATAATCAAAATATTGGGCAACTATAACCGGAAATAGTGTTTTGTAAACGGGTATCTGCGGTTTCAGCGGGTTTACTTTTGGCTCCCTATGCTGCGAATGTGGTACAGCATGGATATCTAATGAATGAAAGACTAGCCCTTTTATTTATACTCTTGAGTGTAATAAACAAAACCCTGGTGACTCCTTTCTTCACCTCAGGAAAGCCAATTTTAGACTTGACACAGTAGAAGAGGCTACTTATATAGGGGAATATTACTGACGATAATGCTGAGCATCCGACAATGCTGTCGCCTCTTTGATAGACCCCTGATGAGATCTTTGTAAATGAGCTGACATGGATACGTGGCACAGTGTCTAAGCTCGTTAGTGTTATATCTGACATTTACTTTGTTCTCGGCCTACTGGAGTTCTCTGGATTACCACCACGGCCGACTAATTAATTAAACACTCGGCGACAGGCAGACAAAGTGCGCTCGCAATTAGGGAAACTTAGCGGACAGGGAAAGAGGCATCAATGACAGGAACAACCCCGAGTAGGGATCTCCAATAGGGGAGGGTTTATCCAATTCCCTTAGGGAGAAACTGGAAGTATGTATGTAGTTAATTTCAAGCCATGTAAGGCAACTATGACACTTTTCTCTTCTATCCCGACGACTACTAATTTCCCTTTCACACGTACAATCCACACTATTTCTGTACTTTTCGTTTCCTTCAATTCGCTATCTGTATTATGCTATTGAGCCATTTGCCCCACGTTTTGAAATAGGGTGGCGTTTGGCATGATTAATGACATGGCTTTCTGGATCAATAGATTATTAATCAATTAAAAGGGTTGACAGTTGCAAGTTTAATTACTCAGTGGCGGTGCCCTGTCCTTGCAGCCCTTAGAAGTGCTCTGGTTCTTCCACACTAAGCAGTGCACACTTAACACTCTCCGTTCCTGATTTTACTGCAATGGTACCTTGTCAGCAACTGCAAACCTCTGCTTGGAGAGCGGAGATGCTGCGCGCCCTTACGGAAGACCAGTGTCGCCGAGTTGTGGGAGACAAGTGAACTCAGTCGAGATCCCTGGGAAAAGCCACCTCCCAGGGCATGACCAATCGCGACAACAGATTGATTCAGCCTTTGTGATATTACTTCATAGATGCATCTTCGCGAGCGACAAGAAAAATATTGACTTTCAAAGCCTGGGAATTGCGAGCACTCAGGAATTAGGAAATTTCCAATATGAAGCTTTATCTTTCAGTTCCGCAAGAGATAACTAAGTTTTAAGAAGGAACTGCATCAAGATCCGTAACGGCTGGAAATGCGCCATGAGTTTTGGTTGTGGAGTAATCTCATTAGACAAAGCGGAGGGAGATTATGTAGCAAGCCAAAACGTATGAGATCAAAATACCAGGGGTGGGATGATTGCAAAGACATGACAAGAATACCTTTGTTTTACAGACTTCATCTACACTGAATGAAGATTCCTGAACTGTGATCCTGAATACAGGTGTATCTAATATGACCAACTCGTTGATATGACCCAATGTTGGATACCCCAGTGTGGCTAAGTGTAATCTATAAGAGATATCTTAGTCCCTTTGATGTGATCGAAAGAAGGTGTCATAACAAATAAAGGGTGTGTGTGTGTGTGTGGGGGGGGGGGGGGGGGTAAATAGAGAGAAGAAAGGCGGGGGGGGGGGGGGGGGGTACAGAGCAAAAAAAGAGAACACACAATGGATAATGGTACTCATAAATGATGTTTCTTAGAAATATTACGTACTAGACGTAGACTTATGCGAAAACTACAAATTTCAGGAGTAAGAGCACATAAGAGACTATAATAAGAATATCTGGATGTGCATGTTCGTCTTTAGGGGTAAATCACTCGCGCAAATACAGATAACACATGTTATTTGGTTGATATGATTATACATTGATTCGGGCCGGCTAGGAATTGTGCACATGTAGTTACGTGTAGTTACAAAGGATATTAACATTGTTTATCGATGAAATGATCATATGTATAAATATATGTCAATAGGGGTTAATAACAATGGGGGTCACCATGCTATTTTTGTATAGAATGTATCAGAATAAGACATAGGAACTAGTTTGAATTGATAACTACCAGCATTTGCAAATCACCAGGTGGCACTACTGTGTATTGTATGATATGCATTTAATGAAAAACAAAATGTCCATGATTTGCAAATATTTGATCTTTTATCCATTTATGATATCGGGAAACGGTTTTTAGGTATACTCTTGCTTTTGCATCCTCTCCAGTTCATGGAAAATGTTTGCTTATGCAAGGATAAATCAAAAGAGGAAAGTAGATCATACAAACACAGTCTGGAGTAGGCTTATGAGGCTCATCAAATGAAAACCTATCAGGATGCTCTGCCTGCCGCAGAGGAAGACGTTATGTTTGCACGCAATGCAGCAATTCAAGGCCCACAGAGATTAGTTCTTTTTGGTCAGATGTTCAAATCATCGCTTTCTGGGATATTTTGGTACCGTATCCTGCCGTATTTTGCGCCGTTTTCCTGATACGGAAGGGAATGGAGTGATTCTGTGCATCTTCCAGCGGAGAACTAGTTGAAAATTAAACCGTTGAAACTACCGAGGTAAGCGTGGGACGTTGTAATAATTTAGGCGGGAAACAGCAGACGACACTGCTTTGTTAAAGCCCAATCCACATCTACCAATTTCGGAACATTGATGTACCTTTGTAGGCGACAAAGGAACTGTAATTTGTCCCAGGCGAGGCATCCTAACGGAGTCTGCCCTGGTCGGTAGATGTAGGACAGCTAGGCAAGGGTGAGCCAACGATTAAAGAACTCCCTCCTTTGTTGTTCGTTGTTCCCTAAATCCCAAAAGTATATCAACATGTCAATAAATCCAGTCGCTGACAACAGAACGTTGGTAAATGGCCTTTGATTGGGTGGCCGACACAGGCCGAAGGCGTTACAGAATTTGCCTGCAACAACGATTTGGGAACTAATTGTTCAACCCTGAATCAGTAGATGTGAATTGGGCTTAATCTACCATCTCGAGATTCCCCTACCTTAGATTGGTCGCTACTTCTGTCTCCAGTCTGTTCCAACTAAAGTCTGATGCACACCAACTGATTCGGGATTGAATGATTAGTTCCCAAATCGTATAGTAATTGGTGAACTTATAGCATGCAAATTATTAAAACTGGCATTCGATTTGTTCCTATTTCACACAAACATACAATATCTAAGACAAGTTTGACGTGAGCTGGCCTGTGGATAGTGAGATCCAGGGTTCAAGGCTGTCATGCCACTGTGTTTCCCACTTGCCATTATGACTATCAATGCTTATTTTCGATAAATTTTCCGTTATTCTTCTCTAATTAGAAGGAGCTAATAATGTTTCTTCAGGAGGTTTAACCTTCCAAAACACATGAAATATCATTTTATAAGTCTTTTGTCATTTGTGTGTTTGCGACTAGAGTCCTACATGAAGAATTTCCAGATTTATGGGAATTACGGCAGAAAATCCAAGATGGCCACTCCCCACATGTTGGTATATATGATAAAAACATTGATAAATCAATGATTCCATATCTTTATGTTCCTCTTGTACACATTTGAGGTGTTTCATCTTGGTAATAACCATTCTGAAAGTGTCATAGTGCTCTGTGATGGTCGATTTTCAAAATGGCCGCCACACGGCTCCTGGGACTTTTCTGCAATGCCCACCCATCTTAAAATTTTCCTTATGGGCTCCCCTAACCATGTACCAAAACTCATGCTTGTTTCATTAAATGCACAATACTTCTGAAATTTGAGCTATATCTGCCCCACTAGCTACCTTCTGCAAACCTCGCTGATTCGTTAAAGGCATAGCGGACAATTTGGCCTGAACATTAAAGGGTGGCGTTTGCGGTCCATATCTATAAAAAATGACTTAGTTGGAGACTTATAGACAGTCGTCATGTCCATAACTATCAAAATGTCCATAAGTATTAAAAAATGTCCATAACTATCAAAACCTGCTTAAATAAACGTTTGGACCGCACATGGCGTCCACCAACCACGACAAGGCTACGACAAGCACTGACAAGAAAGTTCCAATCGGCTCTTGTCACAGCTTTGTCCCAAGAAGGGGGGCATTACGACAGCATTGTCGGGGCAAGTCGGGAAGTGCATGCTCCACCAAAATTTCCTATCGTAGACCTCTGCGACACACGCCCAACACGCCATGCACACCACGACAAGGGTCTAGGCATGGGAAAAATTGAACATGCTCGATGTTGTCATAGCCTTGTCGGAAGGCTCCCAACAAGCTTCCAATCGTGGCCTTGTCATGGCCTTGTTGTTGACTCTCGTCAGGAACTGGGGTCCACCAACCATCACAAGGCCTCCCATCGTAGGCCAATCGTGGACCTTTTTGGGAAGCCATTGTCGTAGCCTTGTCGTGGTTGGTGGACGCCCCCCTTCAAACCCCTCTCATTCTCCTGATAATTGAATACAATGAGCTCAGAGTCTTGTAAAGCACATATCTAACTTAAAAATCAGTGGTCACTTTGTTATTTTTTTTTTAATTTAGAGATCAATACTATGATAAGTTCACAATAGAATACATGGAATTTCTAGTTTTATAAGTAGCTTTTAACATAGTAAAACCCATGTCATTTTCCTCAAACTTTCACAGAATATAGTACATGTATGGTAGTGCCTATTTTGGTTTTAAAAACCATAGGTCACCATCCTTGTTTCTGAAAGACTTGAAAAAATAAATTCTTTTATTACAGTTCCTATGTGAATCAAGCAAATGTAAATTGGCCTTTTTTACCCATTAGTATTAGATAAACTCGACAAAACGTTGAATCTCCCCATT
Organism: Alentia gelatinosa; assembly: GCA_950022655.1. NCBI lineage: Eukaryota > Metazoa > Annelida > Polychaeta > Phyllodocida > Polynoidae > Alentia > Alentia gelatinosa. The sequence goes on along the minus strand of OX465583.1, from coordinate 55,521,834 downwards.
TAGAATTAGAATGGATCCAAAGAAACCAGTTTTGACTGTTGATTGACATCATTTAAAAATCACCAGATAGCGCCACCGTGAATTGTAGGATATGCCTTTAACATGAGGGCAGGACTCTACCCATTATCCTACCCCTAATAAAAAACGCCATAAGCTTGACATTGGCTGACTCTACTCTGGCGAGCGTGCAGTAAAGAGGCATTTATTGAACGCATGTAACAAATGAATAATTTGAAGCGGGGTAGGATAAATACTAAACTGAACTCGAGTCAGTAGTGTTTGTGTTTATCGCACTCCGGTCAGGTTGGCTTCTAACTACGCTAGGCTAACACCTCGCGCAGTAATTCGCGACCTGCCTGTTGTGCGATCAACTCTAACACTACTAAATCTCGATCAGTTTCTAGTAAGTCCCACTGCCTCTCTTGTTGGTGTACTTAAAGTACGTCTAAATGTGTAGACAAGAGCAAGGTCATCGCAGAATTACATGAGACCACATGTAACATGGTCTGCCGTTCTTTCTTACTTTCTCCTCTATCTCTGTCTCATTTAGATATACATGGAGCTCGATACACATACTGTAAAACATTTCAGAAAACTCCTGCAATGAGTCTTTAATAGAATAGTTGATATGATGATGTGTAGAGATCTATCAGTGATCCACTTTATCACAGACGATGTGCCTATGTATGGGATCAGAAAATCGATGTTGTGTTGCCCAGCAGGTGCTTCCCCCTGGTATCACTTTTCATAACCTCAAGATACCCCTGGAACAGCATATAGTAAAACCCCGCTTAAGAAACACCTCATGTATGGGGAACCCCGCGTTAATGGACACTTTGCAGGGGTCGGGAATTGTTTCCGTGTATAGGGACACCCCTCATAAGCAGACACCCCCTGTGAGCAGACAGTAATTTCGGTACGGATTGCTTCTCAACCCTGTGTAAGACCCAGTTCACACTGTGCGACGGGGGGAGGGGGGTCTTGCGAGCGGGTATCTCTAGTCTGAGACTGGAGGTACCATGCTTAAAACTGGAAGTACGCCCAGTCACAAGGTACGCGCAAATATGTGTGTAAACCACCTCCCTTGCGACTGGAAAGCTTGCGACGGGAGGTACCAAGGTACGTCCAGTCTGAGACTAGTGAAACCAAATATCAAACTTTGATATTAACAAAATTGCTTGCGACTGGGCGTACCAGGTACCTCCAGTCCGAGAATGGAATGGGCGTACCCGGGGTTTGAGGCCATATACTACATATATGAACCCGTATACCACAGTTATGGTATCTGACAGGCTTTATATAATGGGTTGTGGTTTACTGAGTCCCCATACATTTTCAATGAGGTCACCGTGAATTGTAGGTTATGCCTTTAACATGAAATGGATTATAAAATGAAAGAAGATCTTACCAAATGCTGTGAAGTATGACATCTTTGATAAGGTATATATAAATCTGTTGGACGTTACTCTTTCATTTGGTACACCCTCTTTCTCTTAGATTTCCAGAAGGATTCCTCATTAGCTTAAATCAATCCACCCCTTGGAACACTGTTTGGGGGATTTCTTTTCCTCGATCAGGTGGTAGTAGTTTGCAACCCATAGTTGAAGTTTAGTGCTTTGAAGGGGTAACTCAAAGAAAAAGAAACATGGTGAAATAAATATATGTTACATATACCAAAGACATTATTGTTTCATATTTGCAGATATATAATAATTTCCATATCGGACGTTATGCCTTCATTACTTCAACTTCTTAAAAGTGGTTTACTTGTTGATAAACAAGATGAAACCCATCGTATGGCCATTTTGCCTTGATAATCTTCCAAACTAATCAACTATGTTTCATTTTTCCCTAGTTAAACATAGATTTTGTTCATCAAAACAGTGGGTTTTCAAGATCTATATACCTTTGAATACACTCTGGGTACTATAAATAACCTCTGACATGGTAACAGACGGTATTTTGTTATTCTGAATTAAAGACCGTTGTGTTTTGTCAATGTTTTGTAGTACTCAGATAATTATTTCTTTTTCTTTCGAATTTTATTTACATAGCTATATCACCAATGCCGGAGACATCATGCGACCAGCTGCGAGAATGCCTGGATACACCATGCTGTGATAGTCAAGGAAATGCCGGGAGGCAACATGCTGGGTCAAGCACACACAGAATAACCCAGAGTAGGGGGACACCTTTTGTAAAAGTCTTTGATTAGTTCGTGAGCGAAAATACATCGTGCGTGAAGGAGTCAGAGAAATTGTTATATTGATTATTTCAACAGATGGTTGGGTTTCTAGAATTGATTATAACAATTTTTTCGGATAACATGTTAAAATTTTAGACATCTTTTTTAATTGCAGTTCGTTAGAAGATAAATTTTGTACTGGCTCCAAATCGTCGCCAATTTCATTCACCATGGGAATATAGGTTGAACATTGATATTGATGATAATTTCACATAGAAATCCTAAATATGATGTTATTCCTATGCTGTGAAATTTCATATTCATTAACCCAATCGATGCCCTTAAGCATCATTTGGGTTGATGCCTCAAGGAATCATTTGCCGTAATGGTTAAAAAGGAGTATTCCTTTACACGTTGTAAAATCAAACATCCAACACAGGGAACCGTTCTGATCATAAGTGATCCCTTGTACGAGGTGTCCCTGAAGCGGGTTTCTATCCTATGGGTTTTGTTTTTTTTTTGTTTTTTTTTTATTTAGAAGTAGCATCTCTCAATTTCTTGAGTTTTTCAGATACACATGTGGTCGATACGTCAATAGAATACATAGTTACAACTTATCACAGGAGTCAAAATTTAAAGCAAAGCCACATTAGGCAATAGGTGAAAGTTGGTTTGATGAATATGATGGAAAGTTCGTCACAACAAGCTCCGACTAGTCCTCTATGTCAAAAATGGTTCGACCAATTTCTTGAACTCTTCACGACTTCCTAGTAGCTGAATGGAGGATGGCAGAGAGTCCCATACACGAACACCCCGATAGTAGGGAGAATTCATCACTAATTGACTTCTTGTCTGGTCGACCTGGAATTTAAGCTTGTCACTTGTTCTTGTTGTTCGGTTTGAAGTTTCGTTGCGCCAGGAGCTATTGAACTTATTACGAAACATCATGACCAACAGTTGCCTCTTTCGCCGCTCAGATAATGGTCTAAGTCCACAAACAGATTGTAACGTGAGCGATGAGTGGTACATTCCATATTTGTTTGCTACGATTCTTAGACCCCTGTTATGTAACTTATCTAAGATCACCCGATCCTGTTGTTTCATGCTATCTATGATAAAGGAACAATATTCGAAAAGTGGGATAATATTTGTTAAATAAATTTGCTTTGCATCATCTAACGTTAATCTACCCCGTAGTTTAGACAACTTAAAAAGCGACCCAATGATTTTCTTCGACATTGAGTTTAAGTGTTTCGTCCAGGTGAGACAACAATCGAACTCCACACCTAGGTAGTTGTAGGTCAGACAAGTAGAGACCACACCACCCTGGAGATTAACGTTCAGTAAAGGACATTTTTTTAACATGGGCTGAGAGCCAAACCACATAGCCTTGGTTTTAGAAACATTCACTGTTAATGCATTTGAGATACACCAGTTACCCAGATTGTTCAGGTCATCCTGGAGCTTTCGACGTGCTACTTCGGGACTTTTGTCCTGAACAAACAAGACCAAATCGTCTGCATATTGCAGAAAGAGACAGTGCTTGATGCAAGTCCCGAGGTCATTGATGAACAAGACAAACAACAAGGGGCCCAATACCGAGCCTTGCGGCACGCCGAAAGCTATGTCATTCTGGTCAGACGACACACCATTGATGGTAACAAATTGGCGCCGATTCTCGAGATAGCTTTCTATCCAACTGACTAGATTAAGAGGCATCTTGAGAACATGTTTTAGTTTTTTTAGCAAGAGATTGTGATGAATGCTGTCAAATGCTTTCTTAAGGTCCACGTAACAGGTGGGTTCTATCCTATGAATATACCTGCATAATGTGTATAAGCAGGCGGGACTGGGATTTACAGGGATATAACCACATGCTGATGTTCATTCTGCTCAGAAGTAATATGTATGTATATGTATGTATGTACATATAGATATTTATGATGTATATACATTATATATATATGTGTGTGTACATTATATATATGTATATATACTATGGAGAAACCAAACAAGAGTTAGTCGTGTTGTTGTTTATGGCACGACAGCAAGATCGCGTATTACTGTGCGAGGCGAAACCGAGAGCAGTAATACGCAATCTTGCCAGAGTGCGATGAACAATAACATGACTAACTCGAGTTTGGTTTAGAATTTATCCTACCCCGCCCATCTAAATTACTTCTACATTAACAAATGATGTCATTTGTCAAGTGTATCCCACTAAAGAGATATTTTTCATTTTTCTGAACTCCAGACCGAATACAGTGACCCAAAGTTAAGCCTATAGAGTTTTTTATTAGGGGTAGGATAAATGTATTTATTATCCACCTAATACAGAGTGTCCATAGAAAACACATAGGGAGTGTGTATCTACATATCCGGAGCATACAGATGTTGTATGTTCCGGGCTGCAAAAGCCGGGGCATACGGCGAAATGGTGCATATGAAAAAATAATGCATACCTAAATGAATTAATATCGGTAAGCCACTTGTCAGTAAAAGGTGGATAGTAAACACAATATAGAATAAAGCGGTTGTATGCTCCTCGGAGTTGACTCTGCGCAGGCGTCATCTCTGATTATACGACCACTTGTACCTGAAACCAGTCATTATTGTGTCTGTAAATGTGCCTGTGTGTATGTAATACGCCCCGTTTGAATTTCACACGTATGCTCATGGCATGTGTCTATTCTAAACAGGATAACCTACAATTGTGCGATGGGAATACAATATTCCCATAAAAAGCTTTGGAATATCTATTCCAATGAAGAAACGTATGGATCCACTTTATTGCGTTATCATCATCAACTACTTCCTAGCTTCTCACTTTACACTTTGGCGCGAGGTTCAATACTTATTACTCTTATATGTATCAACATGGGAGGTGGTGGCCTGCCATTAAAACGTATTGGACAAGCCAGGAGGGGTGGGATGAGGGATATCTTATTATGTTGGTGTTGGCGCGGCGTGCTGTCGTTGGGAGGGGATGGGGTACGTATTATAGGAGCGTGTACGAAGGGAGGGCGGTAGGAGGAGGGAGGACTACCATATCTGTTGAATGGCGCCGTTCGCAGATGGCCTTTATGCCTCAGCCTACTACTGATGGATCTGCAGAATTCTAGTCACATCAACCGCACGTTCACCACTGGGGCCTCGGGCGTCGAGGGGGTGTTCGTAAACTCTAATCCGTTCTTCCAGGAATCCTTCGGTCAACGCCTTCCCATTTATGATTTACGTTTCATCCAGTTCAAGAACATCATTTTCAATGGATCTCCCTGAGACTGTTCATAAATAGAATGAAAAAATTACGTTTATTGCTAAATTTATGATATTCTTTTCATAATCTCCTCATTGGCGTCACCCTTAGAGAATAAATCCTGATCTTGGATACCCTTGGGATTTGGAGGTGGGGAGGGTGGGGACCCCAATCAGGACATGATTAGGTGTGCTGTGGGGAACCCCCAAGCATCCGCCATGTGTTTTATAGGCAGATGCTAATATTCACGAACAGTAGTTCAGCAGTTTCCTTGAATTGTCCATCGGATGAGCGAACGACTCCCACCACTCTCCCTACCACCTTCCTCACTCACTCCTCCTCCCCAACACCCTACTCCCATCCTCCCTCCTAGTCCTACCACCCACCTTCCTACCAGCGGCACCAGCCAGGCCAACGGTGGCTGAGAGTCCCGTATTGATTATCTACTTAGTCGCCGGGGTTGCCATCTTGTTGTGTTGAGAGTAAAATGAAAACAATGTTTAGACGCCGTGCTGTTGGCCGGGCTTCCGTACCCAACACGGCCATCAATGAAATACGCCTCCTCTCGATAGAGAACCAAAGGGTGAATCCCCTGGACGTGGTAACGTTAAGTGCTGGTTCCACCAACACACAAGATATAGCGAGATTTGTCATGATTTGGTTGACTTGCTAAATCTTGCTAGGTTTCGAATAATCATGTGCATTTTTGCTGTGAATCATCATTCCGGTTAAGCACCTTTGCCGTGTTATTCTCACGATATGCTGGGGTATGCTGCAATATGTCGGCAATATAGATCGAGAGGCATTGCAGTGGTGGAGCATTAAATTATACACAAATCATCGTGAAAAATTCATATATCATCGCATGCGATGTATCGCAGCAAGGAATATAAGATATATCGCAACATTGTAAGATGTACGAAGATATACCAATATATAACATGGTAGATGCATCGTGTTGGTAGAACCAGCCGTTCAGGTTGAGAGAAAAGGGAAGGAGGGTTCTAAGGCAGCATACAAAGGTGGTTGGGAGTTAGCCTGGTGTGGTGATGGGGGCCGTAGTAGCATTGCGGGAGCTGGCTGGCTGGTTGGTATAATGGGGCGTGGTAACATTACTAGCGTGGGAATGTCTTTAACGGCCATTGGATCGCTAGTTTGGGGCTCAGAGCAGGAGGTGGATGGAGACAATGACAACATATCTTATAAAAGGTGGTGATTTAGTACCATCAAATGTAGATGTACTGCAAATAATGTGTGGCTCTGGTAGCCTTATTGTTTGGTCCCGTTTCATCTAGTGGTGGATTTTTCTTTTTTAATCGGAATTCGTATCTTTTTAGGTTATATATCCAGTGATTTTATACGAAGTATGAGAGATTTTACACGGTGAATAGGTTCACGGAAATTGACGTTTAGAGAATATATAAACCTATTCTGAACGCAAGGGAAAATATAACCTTTGAACGACAATTTACTTATAGCATTGCAAAAGAACCAGAACTGAGGATAGAAACCCTAAATATTGTCGACTGCATTTAAAGACATATACTTTTATACAGAGTGTTGCCACTTGGTGATTTTCAAATGCTGGCAATTATCAATTCAAACCGGCTCCTTTGACTAATTCTAATACCAAATGAGTCAAATATGAAAAATTGTCGAATTTGACCCAAATTAAGTTCATTTATATTTGACTGATTTACATAGGAAATGTATTGAAAAATATGGTTGTCTTCTATCCTTTCACAAACATGATTGTTACCTATGAGCTGGAACACCTGAATGTGTAAGACTGTACATTTACCATATTCTCTGCAAGATTGAAGAAAAGGGCATGGATTTTACTATGTGAAAAAATACTATTTTGAATTATATTCTATTAATTTATAATATCATCGTAATATCAATTTCTAAATCAAAAACTAGCACGGTGAACCCCAATTTCTAAATTAGCAATGTGTTTTATAACACTAGGAGATCATCATATTCAATTTCCAAGAAATTGACCTGGGTGTAAATTCTCAATGCAAATTGTCCGACATGCCTTTGATAGTTGACAATGCAACAACCTACCAAAATGGTAGCGAAGCATACTATTACAAATTAAATCTAACCTTTTAGAGAAACACTTGTGATGAAGATGACTCCAATAAATCTTTCACATCGTGAAAAACCTACCTTAAAAGGGAATCAGTAACCTACTCAACATCACGGTGTTTGACAAACACCGACAGTATTGGAGTTTAAAAAATTGATTAAAACCTTGTTGGTTGAATCAATCCCAAAGTAGAAATATATCAATCTGTTATACTAGTAAAATCCATCAATGATAGTAATAATGTACCATTATATCAGAACAAAAGGAAAGTCGTAATTCATGATGAATTCTCAAATTCTGTATATTGTACGTATAGATATATAGGGATACCATACGAAAACCAGCTGGAGGATTAGCATTGCTGATATGGTACCCCCAAACAACTTATATTGGGATAACAAACGACTATATGTGACATATCTATGGAATAATCCAAATTATGAAGGACCCAATAAAAGATTTTGAAAAAAAAGTTTAATTTGCTAAAAAAAAAAATCCTATTTGTTTTGTGTGAAAATCCAAGAGAAACCGAAATCGGCACTTCCTTAAATCTGCATTCAATGCGGATAAACATATCCCTAGATTCCTTACTGACAATCTGTACCCCTTCCCCACCCAAGAAAAAAAGGAGAATGCCTTTGATTTGGAGACATTTACTGGGCGGGCGATTTTGATGGTGTGTGCCTTATGATCTGGGAGGCGTTTACTCCAGCTTCGTGGGCGTGAGAGGCGGGGAGCTGCGGCACCACAGATGGAGCATCAAGTCACATGAGCAGCTCCCGCGTTATGAGTGTCTGATGAGCAACTCACTCTCTCAGCTCAGCGCCCACAGTGCCAGGCTCGCCCTGGGGGCATTAAACCTTCCATACTCGCCAATCGCTCAGCCCAGATACCATAGTGGGCGCTCCCATCAGTCTAATTACACCCATGCCAAGTTGAATTACATCGGTATGTACATACCCCTCCTAGAGATATATCATGTTATCATGTATTATATATCATGACAGGGGTTATGTTTTATTATTGTAGATATTATTTTTATAACGGTAATGTGGTAATTCGTAATTTAATCAATGGCATTTGGATTCATAATCACAAAGAGAGATATCATCAATGAAAAAGGAAAAAAATTCTCGCCAACCTGTCAAAACTGGTGCAAATACTGTCTTGGAAATTGATTGTTGTGTATTATGTGTGATAAGGCTGGACTGATCTTTATAGGAAATCGAATATAAACAAATCTAGTGCTTAAATCACTTGTTAAATGTGTAAAATCTCCACTTTGAGATATGGATAAAGGCGGGTCTACAACGATGGATGAGCAGGTGTCTGATTCTGTATTTTACAATGATCGAAGGAAATAAAGAGAGTAATGTTCAATATATATATATATATATATATATTATTATATAACCTCGCTTATGTATATATAAATTAAGCCAATGAGCTACCCTCGCTTATTCACTGCGTTAATAGAGCATCAGCTCACGTCATTGTTATGTATCTAGGGGTATCTGATGCGGTATCTAAGGTTTCATTCCGCTGCTATTAACCCTACCGTTAACACATGTTTTAATATATATATATATATATATATATATATATATATATATATATATATATATACATATATATATATGTGTGTGTGTGTGTATATATATATACATATATATATATATATATATATATATATATATATATATATATATATATATATACATAATAAATAGCATTCGATTAAATGTTATCGACGTTGTTGATTTAAGTGTCTGATGACGATAGAAATTGTTTGATTATAAGGATTAAAATCATATATAACCAAGGAGATTATTACAGTACACAATGGGGCAAGTTAATTAACCAAGCAGGATATGCCACTCACTGAGCAGTACTATCCTCTTTTGATATATTCCTACCGCACACTGGAATGAACCCGGATAGAATCGTTACCTTTATGATTCTGGGAAGGGAGATTAAGAAGCAGGAGCCAGAAGAGCAGCTCAATACATCACGGGCATAAAGCGAGCATAAAGGCGACCAGTGGTACACATGGGGACTGGGTGCACCCACAGCACACAGTACACAGGCAGAGGTAATGGCCGGCTCTACATAAATCCCGTAATGGCTGTTGACCGTCCGGGGCGCAAAAACAATGAGCACTCTCCTCACACAGTAAACTGGATCTACCATCCAGAATGATGGCACTGCGCCCAGATACCATCAACCAGGGATCATAAAAGTGTGATGCGCTTCCAAATACCCGCTGCCCACGGAATTGAACCGGGCAGGCTACTATTTGTAGGGTAGAACAATACATTTATGTAATACTTTTTTTATTTAGAGGAATATTGTATACAGCTGCTCTTCCACTCGGGCCCTAGTCCCCTACTCTTCATTCTAATGGTGGGTGTTAAGCCGAAAGGGTAGTGGGTACCATTTTTGTGTAAGTCTTTGGTATGACTTGTCAGGGGTTTGAGCCCCTGGGACCTGTTTCAGTAGTTTCGTGACATGTCTAGATGGCGTCTGTGACACCATACGGACAGATCAACACAAGTTGCGGCACTTAGGACAAGACAGACCCCAAACACGGTGTGTTAAGTTTCAAAGGACAATTTCACTCACTTCCCTAGGAATTAAGCAATGAAACTTTGATATTAGTAAGGGATACATATAACCTATAATCATTCCAAATATGAAGAAAATTGGCCGCTCTGATCCGCTGATATATGACATCAACTGTGACATGCGTTTTGAAATCTGTCAAAAATATTTCCGCTGTTGCTTGTACTGTTGGTGCCGCTGTTGAGAGGGTGGTTGTGGCCCCTAAGATTCGAGGTCAACTCTCGACCGTAGAACTGTCCCAAGGCGCTATAAATATCATGTAAGGAGGTCAGGGTCAAGGTCGGGGTTTGCTGCGAATGCAGTCATTGGCTACTCAGTCTACTCTATTCCTTATATGGACTTAATGTAATGGGACAACTCCATGCTGTTGATGTCTGTCTAGGCCTAAAGTCACGAAACTATTGAAACAGGTCCCTGATCTCCCATGCTCGAGGTGAACACCCTAACATTAAGCCACCGAGCTTAGTTAGGGCTTCCATGTGATGCTGTAGTTGTAAATGTAGGACAGATGTAAACTTATTTCACCCTGGAATTTTTCTCCATAGCCTTAACATTAGAAACTCATACTCCACGGTCGTGAAAGTAGTGTACCCAATACTCAATGGCTAATTATGTGAGTTATTTTATTGATTAATAATGGTCCTGATCATGTATACGGGGTGAGATGAAATCAGAAACTCACTAGATGAAAATAACTTGGCCAGCGTTTGACCACAACGTAATTCTCTCAGCTTCACTTTGTGAATTAGTCCCGGCGTCCAATGAGCTCCCGATACCCTACGATAGATCTTGCGATGCATGCATCGGAATGCACCCTCGGGTACATCGGATATAATTGCAATAAAGCTTGTAATGGGTCAGAGTCTTGGAGTCACTCATTTAGTTTACTATTCACGCACACGATAGTCAGGCCCGGCGTTCACCTACTACGATATGGCTCCCTTAGAGGGGACCCCCACCTACCACGATAGGCCACGACATGCTTCCCGATCGCTACGATTTGAAATGCGGAAATCGTGACCTGTCGGGAGGTCCCCGATAGGTCCAATAGTTTGAAATCGTAGAGCGTGGCAACGCCTTGGGAGGACCAATAACATAAACTATGGTCACGATAGCTCCACGACGAAACCAGCGGCTGCTAAGATACCCTACGAGAGGCTACGAAATTTCCAACATGTTGGAAATTATCGGGACCTCTACGATTGGCGATTTCATCGCAGCCTATCGTAAGCTGTGGTAGACGGAATCGCAGAAACCTGTCCCACCTACCACGATTTTGCCAGACCTCACGCTACAATCGGAATGGTGTCGGGAAGGTCGTCGTAAGGCGTAATCCCGTTACGCTGCGTGGTGGATTGGCATGTCTAGATGTATGTCTATGATTTTGCACCTATCCAATATGTCTCCGATATTTGCTTTTTGTATCGGTGCCATATCGGTAGGTCTAAATCTTTATCATAGTAGGTGGACACCAGGCCTAATAGTAGCCTAGATATAGAGAACCTGTGGTTGGTGTAGATTAATGATGGTACATTTGGAAGGGCATCCAGCGGTAGACATCGATGGTAAACAGGAGCATAGGGGGGCAATAGAGAGGGGATTATGGGCTTTTGTGATGATAGTCCTTGGATAAACAGCAGTATAATTGACGATAGGCAATTAGTGTTGAAGCAAGTTGGAAAGAGTTGACCAATTGAGGGTTGCAGAATAACAGACAATCTATGACAAGTTACGATTAGTGTTTCCTCACGGACAAAGAGGGGAAGGTTGATAAGCACTGGGGTTAGAGATGTGGTATAATGAGTGTGGTAAGTGACAGAGTAGGTGGTAGCATGGCGGGTAAACAGGGGAATTGATGGCTTTGCATGGCTTGTCGGACTCACTTTGATTGTATCAGGGTAGGGTGGAAGGTAAGAGGGGGCCTGGATGGAGAAAGTGTGATATAATTAAGGGAATAGGGAGAGAGTGTTTTTTCTTTAAAAAGATATTTTTTTATTCAAGTTTATTATCGATTTCTGTATTTATAATAAAGTTCTTCCAATGGTATAAATAAATACCGGCCGTTTTTACATCGAAGTCACAATTAGGTAAGTTGGTAACAACAAAAAATGGGTATGGTTGAGAAGCTGCAGAGTGGGTCGCTGGTGTTATTATATACCCATGCAGTATATTGATAATTGCGTACTGCTGCTTCCTTTGCAGTATAAATTGTATACTGAACCCTGTGCAGTACATTGTTATACTGCACACGTTGATACAGCAGCAGTGTGTGGGCTTTCATGCTGGCATGTCTTATATGCCAATACATGATAAGATTTGATTGATTTGGGGTATATAAAAATATATATAACGACCCACCATGCTTGTACATGCTACAAAACTCGATGGGAATTGATGTTATTCATGGAACTCCGCCTGTGGCCTCGTTCCGTAAAAACAGCAATTCCCAATCTCACTTTTGAAGCATGTACAGCATGGTCAAGTCGTTCTATATAACTACTAGTACAAATAAAAGATAGGTTTCCAAGACTAGATGTCCAGCCTTGAGCTCTTAATATAAAGATGCAGGGGCCCTTTGGATAATATAGACTCGTACATTAAGACCCTTTTCTGTACCTCGCACAAGGGTTATCGTTTAATAAATCTAAGTATGTCCCCTAAGACAGTCGTAGCCGTCCATAAGATCGTCCATCTGGGGTAAAGCTGATATATATCCAAATGCAATACAGAGGTGATGCCCATGGATGGGCAGTGCTTGGGGCAGCTTCAGGGTGTAGTTGTGCTTAATAAATGTATACTCTCTGTGGTGGACTCTAGGGATAGAGTGTGGATTGTAGGGGAATAGTCGTTGTGTATATTAAATAGGAAATACTGAGTAGAGTCACAGTGTGTTGGTGACGGAAGGAGGGTGGTGAGGGCAGATAAAACTCCCAAGCTTCGGCCGCATTGCGGTACTGCATCATCGGCCCCCACCATACCTCCACCTTCCTCAGCACCCACTCCACTCTCCCCCCACCCGGGCCGACACCATTGCCACCAGACAGGGCCATTGCATTAGACATTCAGCACTCTACTTGCGCAGCGGAGAATCTCTCTTTATATGCATCGTATAGCGGATGCTGACCAACAACATGCCCCACCTGCCGACGCATCACCCGATGTGCCTGTGTCATTCAACGTCATGGGATGGGTTCCTTATGTCGGTTTTTCCTCACAGCCAACTTACCATTACTTGAGGCACAACCTCCAACTCCAACTATTCAAACATATATACTAAATAGACATTAATCGATGGTTTTGTGGACAGGCGGCCGTAAACCACGAGAGGTTGACGCGTAGTAATACACGAGCGCCAGCGAGTGTATTATGACGTCAACCTCGAGTGGTTTACAGAGCCGCCTGTCCACAAAACCATCGTTTGTTGTATTTATTATCCATCTTCCCCAATAAATTAAACCCAGTTATTGCCATATTAAAAGGTACAACAATAGGGACTATTTCCTTGCTCTATAGCACAAAGGGACTATTTTCCCCGTATACCATGGTTTTGAGCCCGTATACCACAGGTTTGAATCCGTATACCACAGTTATGGTATCTGACAGATTATATATAATGGGTCGTGGTTTACTGAGTCCCCATACATTTTCAATGGGAGCTTTGTATACGATGGATAATAAACGAATAGACCATGTGGAAATACAACAAATAGGTTTGAATGAGCCCGTTGAATAGTTTAGGATTGTAGATGAAGACCCTTTTCTTTAAGCCAAAGAGACCCAGGGACGATGTGGTTCTACTTAATCTAACACTTATGGACGATCTTATGGATGGCAAAAACTGTCTTAAATTGTTAGACGATAACCCTTGTGCGAGGTTCAGAGAAGGGGCCTTCATGTATGATCCTAGATTACTCAACGGGTCCCTGCATCCTTATGTTAAACGTTCAAGGAATCCCATTAAGGGGGAGGGGAGTTGTTGATAAGAGACGACAGAGGGATTTATGATATTCTTGTTCTCTGATAAATATAGGTGTATTATAGAGGAAACCTTTGACAGTTTAGGATCAGGGCTCGCATCCTATCGAGTTTGAATCGCGTAGTAATCCACAAGGCGAAGCCGCCGCGCGAATTACATAGCGATTCAAACGAGATTCGATCGAGTTCTGACCCTAAACTTGAATAGGTTTCTGAAATTATCTCATCCTTCACATTGACTAATTGGCTAACCTTTGTGACATAATCCCGCATTGGCTATTTTTCCCAAATATCTCATGGGCGTTGGATATGAGTTCCCAATGAAAAGTCTTAGAAGGAAACCCACGAGAAGCTGAGTGAATTACTCTGCGGTCAAACGAGGTGGAATGCGGTCCAAGTTATTATCATTGAGTGGGTTTCTGATTTTATCTCATCCCGTAAAACATTATTTATTGATAAAACGAATCACCCAATTAGCCATTGAGTATTTGGTACACGAACTCCACGGCCGTGGAGTACGAGTTACTAATGTTAAGCCTATGGGGAAAAATACCGGGGTGAGATAATATGGAGAAAATATACCAGGGGTGAGGTAAAATGCATTCCTGGTAGAGGGTATATAAATGTGTGTACCATGCTGGTTTTGTCTGTGATGCGGGCGCCCTGGAGGCAGTCGGTGAGCAGAATTGATTTTTCCGGGATGGAGGAGACTATCAGGATGTCCTCAGTGGAGGGATCAACCACTAGGAAGGCCCTACAGCTCGCACTATCTCCCTCCCACCTCCATCTCCCAGCTGTAATGAGTCGGCCTCGCTAATTATGAGTTACAACTCTAATTTTCCCGCGCAGTAATTGGCTTGTAAAAGATTGACTCTCCAAGCTCAGGGAAAAGCCTCCCTCGCACGGGTAAATCATCGAGTTATCGGTACTGTAAAGACCCGGGTATTATTAATTGTCTCTGGAGAGAACCATTTCTTGGGTCTCAACGAGTAGAAGCGAGCGCCACTGAACTACTCAGAGCAATTACATAGATGGATATTTAGCCCCGAGAAAGCGCTATAACAATTTGATGCTACATTATACAGGTAAATATGATTACCGGTGCGGTTTGTTGTAAATGACTGAAATATGCTACAAATTAGGACAACCTTTAGGGCTAACTGTGAACAAATCAATGGAATCACTCTATGCTTGATTGTAACGGGTTATACAGGATCCACAGTTGAGTAATATGAATAAACAGCATTCCTGTGGTCGCATAGATGACGTTCGAGGTTTTCATTCAATACATCCGCCCCGGTAATGTAGTCAGTGGGATGGATTTACAAGAGAAAAGATAGAGAATTACAGCAATTCTACCACAGGAAGTATGTTTTCTCATTATTGTTATATACCTAAAGATAATTAAAAACGCCGTTTTATCTACTTACGTGGTCGTTGATTCTAAGCCAGTCAACCAACCATACCAGGAGTATACATTCATTATGGCCGGCACGTTTATTACGGTAGACGCGCTGTGATTGGCTGAGATGTCGAACTTCCGATCTATCATTTGAAAAATAAATATTTGAGCAAAGATTTTTATTTGTCATTTCGATACATATGCATCTTATACTTGTTCCTTTCCAGATTGACACCAGTTAATTTTCACAGTTTCATTTTACTCATATACCGTGGTCAATTTCTTCTCACTCCTTCCTTTTTCAAACATTGTTTAAAAGCTATTAATCAATTGATTGCTAGTCTAAACTAAAACCTTACTACTCTTTCTCTTGTTTTCTATATTGATTGCCACCCTTTTGTCATTTATTTCTATTTCATTTACATGCTTATTCTTCATTTGATTCATCAGATAACTCTTATTATATCTGGTCTCTTGATTAACCGTTGTACGGAACATGTTCAGATATTAGGGAAATGGAGACATCGCTTTAACATAGTTTCTTCTATGGTAATATATTATTAATTTCGGGTATATGATGAATGTAGAACAATCTCCTGTTTTGTGTAGTGCATAACATGGTCAGGGCGTCCATATAGATATATCGAAAGTATTATTCCAAGCGATAGATCTGACTCGACAATCAGGATGAATCAGGAAGGAAAGTTCCACTATAGAAATGGAAATTATTGGAATGTAAATTCTGTGTCTACTCAGGTGTAAAACTTACCAAGTGAAACCCAAAACTTAAAGTTCTCTTACAGTTCAGGCCTGGGTGCAAACGGAACAAATACAATAATCAGGTGTTATCATGGGCTGCCCTGGTGTAAGGCATTTTAACCATTTAAAAAAGGTGTTGTTATAAACTCTTAATGTTAATGCTTATTTTGGGGCTTCAAATTACCCGAGAATTGAGTAGAACATGTTTAATATCACTATTAAATCCATTTAAAAATAAAGTGACTTTTTTCATGTTTTTTTTTATGTTATATTCGGTTTTTAATCTATGTGTACTTTTGGCTTTTAAAAATTCTGATTGCATGTGCATGGAATTGTAATATTCAAAATACATTTTTCCTTGTACCATGATATCCAATCTATTTTATGATAGCAGATATTATCCATATACGATATGTTCGTAGATACACATTGCACGTTTCTTTCAATTTATCCAAGATTCTCATGGGTTCAAAGATCTTAATCTACTATTTTGCCATTCTCATTCGAGCTATACAGGGCTAGAATTCGTGTAATGTTTTAGGACCAAGCACAAAAAAAAATCGACCACTCTGGTTTCATTTTCCCCTTGATTTCGATATTTCGGCAAGTCGTGTTCCTTTCATAATGATGTCCGTCACGATTCATATTCATATTCATGTATTTGTCAGATAAAATCTCTCAGCATCCAGTTCCCGACGAAAGTCTTCCAATTAACGTCCCAAACTCCCACATTTCCAACGGCTAAAGCATCTTGCAAGGGCATCCGCACGTCACGTTTCTTTCACCTCGGGGAAACCCTGCTGTTCACATTTCGCAGTGAAACCGACACCACTCCTCGGCCATAATTCTGCGTTTTAACATCGCTAAGAAATGGAATTAATTTTTCCGTGCTGGCTCTGGAGGAGGAAATTAATTGTCTTCGTTTCCCCGGCTTTTCTACTTTTACGAAAATCATAAAATCATCGCCTGTGCACAGGTTTGGGGGCATTTCATGCCGTGAAACTCGAGCGTGAGGCTTCGTAACCTAGGCTAAGGCCACTTCAGGCAATCCAGTTCATGGTGGATACTTCTGACGAGCTGCATTTACAAAACAAATCCTGATACCGAATCATCTACTCATACCACGTTTCTTTCTTGCAGTTAGTACACTCTACCTACGGAATTGACTCACTGAGGAGTGTATATTTAAGGTGACTCATTTTTGAAAAGGGATCCATTTTTAATTGCTAAAATCGTTGCTATTTTGGAGCAAGTATCCTACTCAATATGCTACATTGGTGAGGTTGAATTGCAATCGGAGTTTTGAAGGTGTATTCACTTATGAAATCTTGCACCACAATCACACATCATTCTAGAAGGTGACGCGACTATTATTATTGTTGCTATTATTACTAATATCAGTATAAGGCCCGGCGTCCACCTACTACGATAGAAATTTAGACCTACCGATATGGCTCCGATACAAAAAGTCAATATCGTAGACATATCGAGAAGGTGCAAAATCGAAGACATATGTCTAGACATGCCAATCCACCATGCATTGTATGGGTTTTTTATCTGTGTCTAATCGCAGAAACGTGGTCAACTACCCCGATATCAGGTGACCTTCCGATGCGATTTTGATTTTTTATCGGAAGATGTATCGTAGACTGTATCGGAGCCATATCGTAGTAGGTGGACGCCGGGCCTTACTATTATCATTATCATTAAGACCCCCTTAAGGTGCTTGATATGTTTGGATCCTAGACTCAGGCAGCTGTAGAAATGGCAAGTTAACTGGGTGCAAGTGGGTTACAGAAACAATCCATAGACTGGATGTACCTGAAACCTTTTAAATGTTATTCATTTATAAATAATTGCACACTCATTCATCAATGATGAACATACCTACGAAACCAGGAGAATTGCTTCGCTCAGAGATCCATAAAGATATGCTTGTATGGTTTTGACGAATACATTTTATTAGCTGGTATCTAGGGACAATCTATTCTGTCAACAGTTATACTACTCAGAACTATATACAGTAAAACCCCGCTTAAGGGGGCCACCCTCCGTTCCAAGTGGTGGGAGACGGTTTTGGAAATTGATAAGCCTCGTTACTTCACACACCCTCCGTTCCGGCCCAAATGTCCCCTTAAGCGGGGTGTTCCCTTAAGCGGGGTTTTCAGTCTGCCAGTGGTAGAGAATACAGATTAGAATAGAGAAGGAAACACTGATTATTAAGTTAAAAGGCAACAGGCCTGGTGAATACCGCACCTTCAAAGCTCCCAGCCCGCCCTGAACCGCCCACCGCCCTGTCTCAAAACGGGACAACCCTCTCGGCCCCTCTGCACGGGCATATATAAGACCAGAGCCTCTGCAGGAGATTCATTCAAGCCTGACACTAGGAGAGTGTAGAGACCTCTACCTGCCCACACAAAGGGCTCCGTGATTACCGACTATGACAAGCAATAACAGCAGTACACTGACAACAACATGAAAATATGGTAACTAATACAATATACACAATATATATGTATCTCTATATGTGTATCTGGTATCTGTGTCTCATATATCTGTAGTTTTATGGGATTAGTCTTACTGCATTGTGCATGTTTACAATGCCAGGTGAGAGAAAGGTGTCAGGGGCAGTGAGGCATGACAGGTCAAGGTTGTACTGGTGTGTGTTGGGGGGAGGTATGTATGAAATTCTGTGTATCATATATATCTATATATCATGTGTATCTCTGTATCTTTGCCTGTCTGTCTATCTTGTTATCTGGTTTATATCCGACCATTCCTCACAATGGAACAGCTGAACTTACAGGGAATCCATGTTCTCTTGGGGCTACCTTCCATAGCCCACATGACTTTTTGCGACCATGCATATGAATGAGCTCTGGACCCCCTCCCACCTGCCTTATATACCCCCTGACTGGCTCTGCTGCTGACCTGTCTGGTCGCGACCGCCTCTACACAGACCCATACTCTCACTGTGTGAGGGGTGGGTCATTATCTTTAGGATTAATTAACAGAGCTTAATTGGTTTATATAAGCTTTAAGCGAGGTGACCCCTTAAGTGGGGTCAATATTCCGTTCCGAGCAAATTGTCCCCTAAAGCAGGGTGGCCCCTTAAGTTGGGTGTCCCGGAACCGGGGTTCTACTGTATGTGATAAGGAGGCCATAACTACATGACTAGATCGGAAAGGAAAAATGCCTGATAGTCATAGTGAGTTACCATATCATGTTGCGACTGTAGCTATATAGCAGGAGCAGGGAAAAGAAAATGCACCAACAATTGTTTAATCTCAATGGAGTCTGAGACGTTTTTCTATATGCAAATTGTTGTAAATACAGGATTCGATTTAACAACCTTCTATAATGAATTCACATATCCAAAGAAAGGTGGACTGATTGATATAGTTATAAAAACAAATGCTTTGGAAATTTTCTTAATCTAAATATTTTTATTGAAAGAATAATTAATAAAATTCACACCTGACACCAAAAGATGAAGGTTGTATGCAGTTTTGCTTGGTCTAACATACAATATGGCGAGTGCACACTGAGTAGGGACATTTTTCTTCTCTGTGGTTGGTTCATGCTATTGAAAACATTGTTATTGGTGAATGTGATAGTCTTGATTAGGTGATTCGACATGTACCTACAGAATCACATGCTGAGTCACGGAATCTAAATCTCAGGTGTTAAATAGTACAGGACTGTGTAGCATTCAATGGTGCCACATTGAGCGCAAACACTGCAAACACCTTATTATAGCTAGCATGGTGTAACACCCATTGGCCAGTGTGACTTGCTGTTCTTGGTGCATTGAGTAAGGGTTCTTCGGATGTTGATAAAAAACCTGTTATTTAAGATCTGCCTGACCTCCTACCCTGAACGCCTGTTTGAATACTCTGTGTGTTTTGGTATATTGCCAGACACTCTCCCAGCAGATATCCTGCGCTCTACTTCCTGTGGTCGCTTTGTATCTCTGCCCCAACCTGCCTGTTTGGGCTCAAATCTGGCCCATACGCCAGTTTTTCAATTATCCTAAATTATGAGAGATTTGCAGGGTATTTTGTGTTCTACATGTAAATAGAGATGCACATATTCATATGGTAAATAAAATACTCTAATTTCTATCATTATTTATGTCAAACCAGACACAGCCTCTGGGATTACTTTCTACAGTGGAAAGCACCTCATGTGTTACGGGGCTTTGTTTTGTCAACAATGCCATGTGCTCCTCTGAAGGAGCAGTCTAATCAACTGTGAATTCCCATTATAAAATGGTTTAAGTCTGAAAAAGAAACAGGTGGATTGTCTGTGAAGTTCCTTTAACAATTCCCATATTTCCATACTCATGATATGTGGGTTGTTTGACTTGTATAACCTTTGACAGCTGCCTTGTTTTGAATCTGAAATCTTGGCTGGTTCCCCCTGTACTTACTGGATACTCTGAGAACCAGTGTATGACGTCACTGGGTTGGGGCAGAGATTAAGCCAGCGCTACCGCCATGAAAGATCTGGGGGGAGAGTGATTGCCAGAACCATGTGATCCCGCTACGTACCTACTCAAGTTGCCTTCTCATCTGTTTTGTTACTAATAGTATCAAACATCTGACCAATCATACATGAAATCTGTAATAGTTGACTAAGAAAGAAATTGATGAGTGTTTGGTCTGTGTCCTCGTTCACCATCGAATTTGGAGTGCGCAGTAATATGAACGAGGCAATAGCCAAGTGAATATTCTGAAGCACTCTAAACGAGATGGTGAACAGGGACCAAGCAAGAATATGTTTCTAATTTTATCTTAGCCTGGAAATATTTTTCTGTTTATCACCCGTTGAATATTAGTTACTGTACTTGCAAGCCCGTTGAGAACGAGTTCCTAATGTTAAGCCTATGGATGTTAATACCAGGATAAAACCTAATTCTAACTGTTTGTGGGTCAATCAACCCCTACTTCCCACTCCTTATACCACTACAATTATTTTGGTACAAAAGGCTTCTTAACCCACCTTAAGGGGTCACTTTGGAGGGACACCTTATCAAAACTGACTGGACAGTGTGGGGGCAACACCCCTTCAGCTTTCCTAAGACAAATTAGGTAATGTTTAACAATTGAAACTATCCAATCAAAGACTATTTACCCCCCGTAAAAATAAACGAATATCCTTTGCTAACCTATCACCTCCTGAACCTTATAAGAGCACTCTGTGCGTGCGCTAAGAGGTCTCAGCTGAATCTATGAAAGCGGCTGATCCGGAGAGCCGCAGCCGTTGCTTTATAGCCTAGAGCAGATTATCCTGTTGCCAAAATGGACTTGGTCAAAGCCTGCAAGCCACCGCCGTATTTTGCGAAGAGCCTCTGGGCACTCCAGGGCGACGAGGAGACGTGACTGGTGACCTACGACAAGTGGTCGCTGATTGTATAATGACGCTAGGTTACTCAAGTGTGGTCTGCTAACCAGCCAGGTATACATAATACACATACACACCCCTCAACCCCCTCAGCCGTTCCACCCATGTATACATGTATACTCAGGTATACACTCGCGTGTCAAAAGGCTGGCCTCCAGCTAGACTTGCTCAAGTTTTTGATTATGGACATAATATCGTAAAACTGGATGAGTTTTGATCTTGGCCACCGTATGCCACGACTGGAGTTTGGCATAGTGACTTCATGAGGCGAAGCTGAGTGAAGTCCGGAGCCAAAACTCAAGGAGTGGCATGCGGTGGCCAAGATTAAAATGAATCAGATTTTGATTTTATCCTAACCCCTCTCATCGATTTTGGAATATTACGTGATAACAATTCTGTATGCCACTTGCGGCATATAAAACTCCGTATGCCAGTCAGCGTGGCATACGGAAACCCAATGTTAAGCCTATGGGATTTTATATTAGGGGTAGGATAACCAGTCAGTTTTGATACTTAAGGGCCTATTCCACCGATCCACAAATATCACCCGGAAACGCCCGAAATTTATATCGGGCGTTATCGGGCTTTATCGTAATGTTTCTCAAAGAATCATTCACTCCACTATTGAGTGGAAGAGGCCACTAAGACTTCGATGAGTTTCGGACACTCACACGATTTTTCTTTTTTCTGTCGGGAAATTTCGGGAAGTTTAGTTTGGTTGAAAACACTTCTTCCACCAATGCCGAAGTTCTCTACGAATTTTTTTCGGAATGTTTCTGAATAATTCTGAATGTTTCTAGATATATCGGCCGCGTTAAAATGGGTTCCTACCCGAATTTTTTCGGTGCCGATTCTCCGCGACATTTTTCGTGCAAAGTTCAAATTTTAAACTTTCCCACCGAAATCAACGGATATTTCGTGTGCGACATGCATACCGAGTCATTTTCTTGTAAAATAAAATACACCCATTCACAATTTTTAATTGTTTTTAACTATTACGTGCGTTTACAGTAACGTTTGTGATTTTTCTTTTTTCTATACCGATTTTTTTCGGGAAGTTTCGAGGAACTTATTTTGATGGAGGAGTGCAAGCGCCCCCGATTTTTTTGAAGGAGCGGTTACAAAATTGAACGAAATTCACCGAAAGTCCACGAAATTCCCAGACACTAACCGATAAATCATTTTTGCTGTGGAATCGGCCCTTAACTGTTTTGTATATGTTATCTACGTTTCCTCCTACATGTTTCTCACACCAAAGAGTCACAGAAGCGATTATGTCAAATCGGTGCTGGCCGAGTAAGAAAACCAGTAACTATTATGTACTGAACTTGAACCAGCTAAAATAAAATATTAAAAAAAAAGATAAAGTTCGAAACAAAATCGGTGTTTTCCCGATGAGACTAAGTTTTTTCCCCACATGACTAAGAAATAGAACTACTTTGCAACGTTTGGACTTCCCTAACGCCTGCCAGGCCCAGGAATCACGGGGGTTCGTTGCTCCTAGAAATGGGGAAAAGCATTGGTCCAGTAATATTGGATCGTGTCATGTGGTATCATTATTTTCACGTTGTATTGCTACTCATTACAACACCACACTTTCAGTGACATAACTGAAAGGTTCATTAGATTTCTAATTGAATATAGATGGTGATATAGTTATAATGCGATCTACAAAAAAATCTGGAGCAACGATTTCGACCTTGGGTCGCTATTCTGCGATCCACAAAACGTGGAACAATGAATCCCTGGTATCCCAGGGAGGAAGGGTGGAGGAGGTGGAGGGGAAGGAGGGTTAGGCATAGGATACTTAGTAGAAACCAAACGAAAGTTAGCCTTGTCAATGTTTATGCCACGATGGGCAGGTTGTGTATTACTACACGAGGCGTTAGCCGAGTTTAGTGAGTAGCAGACCTGACCAGAGTGGCATAGACATTGACAAAGCTAACTCGAGTTCGGTTTCGTATTTATCCTACCCCATCTCACCGATATACAGAGAATATTTGTAATTATCCATGTTAGTAGTTAGCAATGCTGCCGGATCTACTTCTGTTATCTTGTCCCTGATTGGTCTGTTTTTTTATTCACCTCGGTGCATAAATAACACTTTATCCAACGCTATCTCAAATACATTGAGTCAATGTTAAACCTATGGCGTTTTTTATTAGGGGTAGGATAAAGGGACTGAAGCCAGTCTAGCCTCCAGGTACCAACCACCCATGGGTCTGGGGTCTATGGGGTAAGGGGAGGGTGTGTGCGCTCTGGTCCCCTGGAGAAAGGTAGGCTTGGCGAGAGGCACAATGAGCGGTCAGTCTGGTTCAAGACCTACCTTTAGTGGCATAATAAACACGGCAAGGTGGAGTCGGAGTGGGCAGGCTTTAATTAATGGCATGATGTATACCAAGGTGGTTTGGGGATATGGTCCAGTGACCACGGTGTAGAAATAGGGGTAACTGTATATCGCCACACACGAGACGTATGCACACGTCGGTGATAGGACCCGGCCTCCAGGTGAGTAATGGCGATAATCCCCGGCTTATCACACCTAAACGGCACCCACTGTGACTATTTATAATCACTTCAAGACATCAATACTAGCATTGCAATATTCAATATTACTCCACGGCTTTGTTGGTCTATGATTACTCAAAACAGTTATGTTTGTGCAGTGCCCATAATTTTTTTTGGGGGTAATATTTGCAGTACGAGTATGTTTTCTAGTAAGGATATATATATATATATATATATATATATATATATATATATATATATATATATATATATATATATATTTGTGGGGGGGTACATTCCTTTATTGATTCAAAACTTTACTAAGCTTAAAGCTAATATTTAAATATTAGAGAGGAGCTAAGATAGAACTTAGATAGAACTTAGATAAAACTAATATTCTAAAATATTAGATATAAACATTAGCTATTTTAAAATATTGAATATTTTCAAATCCAGTTTACATTCCAGTTTGTTAGACGTCAGTTCCCCTGAGAATCAATAAAGGGTCAACGGTCAACGGTTAATAATGACTGTTCTTCATGGCCATGCCATTCAGATCAGTGAAAATAGTTTGATAATCTTTTTATTATCCAACAATATGGTCACCAACTCTAGGGACTGGTACCTGGCAGAAGCATGAAAACGTCCCATAAAATCAATGTAAGAATGACTACTTGAAGCCTAGACTATAGGTTGAATTCCATACCAAAACAGGAAGTGATATTAGTTATATATCAATTGGTGTGTAACAACACTGTACAAGTATACAGGAAGTTCTAGGGTAATCGGCATCCTTATCGGGATCATCATGTTTGGTCAAGTTGGTCCATTCTCCTACAATTGAACTATCAATATACATGCATTAAAACAAATAGTTGTAACAGCTCTAGGAAGCAACACTACTCTGGTGGGTCACATTGTCCTTCGATACTTATCTGAATGACAGCCCGAAGCCTATTGTAGGGGACAACACGGACCTTTGCAATAAATGTCCACTGTATGAATATATTATTTGTTTATGTTAACTTAATTTCTCACATGTTGGAGACATAAAAAAATATAATGTGAACACATGACATGAACTGCTCTCACCACGGAAACTGCATTGCAACTAGGTTTTGTCCTTCGGGTAGCATATTAATGGTGTTATCAGGCAATTGTGATCTTAACCGAATCTAGTTTCTTAGAAATGGGTTTAGTTGCCGTGTTGCCCTGTTAAATTTAATGGTGGGAGTGGGATGAGATTTGATATTAAATGACATTGGCCTGTTCGCCCCAATTTTCGCTCCCAAACGTATCATGGAGGATATTTTCGTATAATCATGATTTTCTGAATGCTTGTAGTTATCTAACTTTGAACATACCTACAAGTATATGTGTTGTGCAATCCATCAGTAGTATGCACATCTGTAGCGAGTACTGTACCAGAAATTAAGTCGAGGTGCTCATATCTATACTGGTCACATATCTATCACCAGACTGCAGGCGTATCGTCCAGGGACGTGGATGACCAACTCCTCTGCCTTGATAAGGTTAGTTCCTTGTTAAAATATTAGTTTTCCTAAAATATTACAAAGCTGTTTCTTAACTCTTTCGCTACGCTGCATAGGACCAAATACACACCCTGAAAAACGCTGCTGCAGTATCATTTTCACCCCTGTAGTACGCTGGTGCTATGCACGATATCCAGAGTGATGCCATTATATCACAACTCTATGGTTTTACTTAATAGTAGGAATTTGTTGGAAGAACAATATACAGAAAAAATCCGCTTCTGGGACACCTCACTTAAGGGAACATCCCGCTTAGGGGGACAATCTGCTCGGAACAGAACTTTTTATTTAGTTTATTTTAACCTCGCTCAAGGAGGCACCCCGCTTAAGGGGACAATATGCTATGAACGAAGGGTATCCTCTTAAGCGGGGTTTTGCTCTATGTGGATCGAACTAAATAAATGATTTTTTTTCCTAATCTTTTTTGTACTTAAAAAACCACCACGATGTACGCTGATTTTCCTAGTCTAGATATTTGTCTATGATACAGACCTTCCCAACCTGTCCCAATTTTGGACATTTTGCATCGCAATAAAGTCTAAATCTTTAACGTAGTAGCTGGACGCTTTTAGGCCACTGAAATAATCTCTGCTGGGCCGTAGTACATCTGTTTCATAATTCTGAGCGGACCTATCCGCTCGACAATCTGAACCCGCCCGAGACACTCGCAGGATTAAAATAAAATGTTATCGGAAAAGGAGACAAATAATTGAATCTCTACATCCGAATCGAATTTACGAGGGGGAAGGAGAGAGAAAATGATTCCATCAGGGGATTAATACGTTAAAGAAGCAGCCGGGAAACTGTTGCAAGACGGAAGCCTTAATGGTACTGATCGTTTTTCACTTTCTCACATACTGCATCAGGTTTATTTTACTTAAAAGTTCACATGCGTGATTAATGTTAACTATGGCTCACTCTATTTCGTAGTGCATATGTACAATACGTATACCTGTAATGTTGAAACTGTTTCCATCTGATCAAATAACAATACATTAAAGAGTTCGCTGTTCCTTCCTAAAGCACATACACACATACACACACACACACACACACACACACACACCACACACCTACACACACGCATCTCTTTCTCATTCCCTATATATATGTGTACCTTGGCCAATGATTAAAACGGAAGCTCTCATAATATAATGTTCAGATGATTTATTTCTTGTGTGACATGTTCGTAGAAATATTCGTCATAGAGAACTGGAAAATACAGAACAGGTAGCACCTTGACAATAACCAGTTAACTACACTATCTTGTTGAAACTCTGGTCATAATACAACAGGTCTGCTTTAAATATACTCTACTCTTGGATTTGTCACTAATAATACTCATATGGTAGAATATGGTAAAACTACACAGACTTCGTTACTCAGTAGGGTGAAATAATATTCAGACACAGATTTTACTTG
Source organism: Alentia gelatinosa (assembly GCA_950022655.1). NCBI lineage: Eukaryota > Metazoa > Annelida > Polychaeta > Phyllodocida > Polynoidae > Alentia > Alentia gelatinosa. Next base: position 55,494,651 of record OX465583.1, on the reverse strand, counting down.
TTTGTACACCCTTTTACATACTTGAACATGGCTTTAGGCCTTGAATAATATAGAATAGCCTCATTTGGGCTCATGATCTACTCCATACAGGATAATATTCACTCATGTTTTGACTCAATATACTTTTAGGCTCACATCATGGAGCAAGCAGATTTCAAGTAGTCACATGTTCAAACCAAAGTCATCTAATATGGGCCATAAACACATAATCTTCCAAAATATCTTCATTACCCAAATTCTGGGATGCATCATTTTTGCAATACATACCTCTGTAGCACCACAAAGGCCTTGGTAGTTACAAAAGAAGAGAAATTTCATGTTCACAGCTTTGCACCGTAGTGGGGGTGTCATTAGTGACCCTTTAGTAGTTGTTAGGTAGCAAGCTCATTATCTTAGCTTCTTCTGTCTTCCTGCACCTGTAGACTAATTTAGGGGGTAGAACTACTTTTTTAGCGGAGTCATCGAGACACGCTGACCTCACATCTCGATGACCTGAGAAGAGGAAAGGGGAACACTGCAAGTCAAGTTAATCACTTTAATCTCCTGAGAGCAATCTGTGTTATACAATAACAGGCAGTTTTATCCAATGCGATGTTATAGTCTCGTCGACTATGTTGTACCAACCGTATAATAAACTTTTAGCTTAATGTCCATAAATGTTCTGTTTCCTTCAGTCTTCCTAAAGCATATCGTTCTTACAGTTGTTCGCTTCAGTTCCTGTTTTACTGAATAGAGTCGTGTATCCTAGTGCTCCTGGATTGGATGTTAAAACTCAGTCCACACATTCTGTGTTCTCTCTATTGAGAGCCAGTTACTCACACGTCAGTCTGTAGGTAACTCACAGCACCGAGAGTCCACACATTGAATGTCTATAGTAGGCGACTTCACTCCTCACAGAATGAAGCCTCCGGCGCCTAACCTTACTCCAGTCTTTTGCTCAGCTAGCTCTTACTCCTCGTACCTCAGTGCTGCCTCTGGCAACTGCAGCGAAGGTGTACTCCTCCGCTGCTTACATCACCTGGTCACGTGACCTGTCATACCCTTATACAGACGGGCGCTCTAGAAGCTTCCCTCTGTTTTACATTCTGCTACCAACATTCATGTGTTTCCACCATCTCTATACAATGTTAATTGTTAAGACTCTATATGGTGTTAGTTATTGAAACTACACAGGATAACACAATTTCGGACAAGCATGTAGTGCAGCTTTCCACTGGTTTGATTTGGATCCCCTAACATGATGGGATGTGATTCCACTTTTTTGTTACAATCACCAAACACACTGGATTCCTGTCTAAGCTTTAATAGACATATAAATGAAATCAATAAAAATGCCAACAATAGACTATTTAGGCTCTGCAAACTAGAAGATTGTAGACAAAAATACAGCTAAACAGATTTATATTTCGATAATTCGTCCTACAATAGAATATTGTTCATTCATAGTTGATGGAGCTAATAAAGTTCTAACTAGAAAATTACAAGTGACACAAAACCGGGCGCTCAGAATTATCAAACAGGACTGGGATATTTTCCAGAATAAAGAGAGACTGCATGATGAGATAAGTATAGATTTTCTGGATTGTAGGCGCAACACACGATTGCTTAGTATGATTTTCAAACAGGCACAATCAAAAGATAATCTAGATTTGAGAAGTCGTAAAACTCGTAGTCAGCATAAAATCTGTTTAAAATCGGAGCGCATATTTAGTAGTTTCTATTTCAGATCACCATATTATCGGGGTACAAACTTATGGAACAAACTAAATCCCTCTGTCCAGCATCTAATTGACCTCAAAGAGTTCAAAAAGCATGTAAAAACGCAATACTCGAACTATGATTGGCGTTCTTAAGGAAACTGATTTGAGAGTGTCCTAGATCTTTACATCATTACTTCATCATTTTCATCTGTCACCTTTTATAATTGTTTATAATTCTGCTCTTGTACGATGTAATACTGTGTTCTCTACGTTACCCGAGATCCCATACGCAAGTGCGGTGGAAGATCTTACTTTTGTAAGAACTGTTTCTTTATCAAAAAAACAAAACAAACAAAAAACATAGACAAAACATAGATCATAGATCATGACTCACAAAAATATGAATATTCAGATAGAAGTACACAAAAAACATGCAATATTAATATATCAAAAATAACTCTCACACTAAAGAGATCAGACTGTCAACATGGCTCCTCAGAGCTAACAGGTCAAAGCAGGGGAACCAAAAACAACTCCAATCTGAGCAAATTACATGGAATTACATCAAATTACCACAGGATTACACTCAAGAGGCACTGAGGGATATGTCCTGATGTTTTTTGTGAGTTGACAAACAACCATTTTAACTTTAATGGGAAAGATTCGCTCGAATCCCCTATTATCACTCAGCAATGCTATCTGTGTTTTTACTTGTCCAGTACAATATGTAGCTTTAGGTAAATGGCCGAATATAATATGTATTACTGGGAGTAAGTGGTATGTTCATCATTGATGAATGAGGTGCAATTATAAATGAATAACAATAAAAGGTTTGGGTTACATTCAATATATGGATCATTCTCTGTAACCCACTTGCACCCAGTCAACTTGCCATTTCTTCAACTGCCTATGTCTAGGATCCAAATATATCAAGCACCAGTGGATCAATCAGATATTTCCATCATGAGTATTTGGCCATGGTCAGTTGGGCATACTTCTAAGACACTGAGACACTGGAACCCTGCTCCTTTCCAGTATCACAGTGAGTAACATGCAAGAAGTGAAGGGATAGTGTTTTTGCAGTACGTTGGAAGCTTATATGGGCCCACTCTAACTTTTAGGCAATATAGGCAACGTATAAAGACCTTATAAGCACGCTCTAATAACAAGAATGACCTTGACACTGCTCGTTTTACATGCCTCAGCTGCATCATACATGTACTTACAGTACTGGCAACCTCTAGGAGGATGGCACAAAAGGTATGCATTGCAACAAATGGGGTTCTTTCTCATGATTAGGGGAAAAAAATGCAAAATTAAGACAAGCGAAATCAGTTTCTAGTCTAGCTCTAGTCTAGTGGTATCGAAGTGACCGACGGTATATGTACGGAGTGGTTCCGGGGAGATTTACCGGTATAACATCCGCGTACCCGGTGTCAGTATCCCGCTCATATTTAGGTGGGATTTTTAAAACCTGCTAAATTACCAAAAACAGGGTTATTTAAGGCTGATGTTGTATAAACATATCTCATTAATGTAAATGTGGCATTTTTTGGTGCATCTTTTTATGATCTTTCATTCCAACACTGGGTTTTGTTCAGCTCTAAGGAATATTTCCTTTCGAAAATCAACAAAAACAGTGATTTTCTAGTGAATTTCACTTTTTTCAAAATCTAGGGGATACAATCTTGAGCCAATTATATTTTTTGACATGTTTAAAGCATATGTCATTAGAAGTGTTGACAATATAGTTTTGAAAATTGGTAAAAGTTTGAAAAAATATTAAAATGATCAAAGCTATCTGGGACCTTTAAATTTTCCAACAGAGAGACCTATAGAGCATGCTGTCCGACACCCCAAATTTTAGAGGATAATACAAATGAAATATACAATGAGAAATTAATTATACTTTACTGCGAGATGTTCACCAAAATCCCTACTATGATATCTGAAAATTTCAACACAATGGGATTGTCCATTCTGATATTAAAACATTCTGATTCCATGATGATATTTTTCCAAAAATTGGGGTGTTCGACAACACCCCTGTTAAAAGATGTCTTGAAGAAATAATAATCATAATAGAATAGCAAATACCCCGGTATATGTTAAGGATTCCTACCTCTTATGAATAACCAGTTTACTATTTTCCTGAATTAAAAAATGTAATTCTTGTGATTCAAAAAATGTGTTGTCCGACACCCCGGGGTGTCGGACAACATGCTCTGATAGAAATCCTGAGTTTGTGGTTGTTTCTTATCAGTAATTGAGTGATTTGCTTTGAAAAACGTAGCTTTCTATCATTTCATTAAGAATATAAAGGATTATAGTTATTGATATCATTTCATTCATTGTTCTGAGTAGTTCTAAAAACGTGTTGTCCGACACCCTGCGTGTTGTCCGACACCCCTGCCTGGCCCAAACCCAAATATGGCTCAGAGCTTTTGTTTCAAATCTAATATATGATAGAGGTGTTTTGGGTCAAATATGACATATCTCATCATATAATATTACTTTTTCTCGAATTATAAGCTTTTATAACATTTCTTGAAATTTCAAATATTTTAAGGGGGGTGGACAACATGCAGTATTATAGACAATTTCAAAAGGCTCTCAAATCTGAACCATTTGTCTGATTTTGTTGGAATAATGTTTTTCTGGGAGGTACATTGTAGGAGACTAATATAAAATGTAAAAAGAAGTAGTATTCTAAAATTATTTGTTGAGTGTCTGATCCCAGGAAGAAAGCATAATTTAGCAGGTTTCGAAAATCCGACCCACATATGTCTCAGGTGAATGGGGATTTACACCTGTAGAAGTTAGTTACCTGGCCACAGGCAACGTTAGTAGAAAGGAGTACATTTGGATACCGTTGTTTGCGCCACTGCCGTTCAGAACTAAATACATGCTTATGGATGTATCTTGTCAATATATATAAGGAATAGAGGGAAACTATGTTCCGGTGGGAATAAGTCAAAGTTACGAGGTAATGAGGTAAGGGTTTGAAAAGTAATTTTTCCAAGCCTTACCGAGTAACTTTGACTGATTTCCACTGGTACGTGGTTTCCCTATTCCTATATACCTTCTATTGTCGGCTAATATCAATAAAAACCGAATGTATCTGAACGTCAACCTGGGCAGTAAACGTCAACCTGGGCAGTGACTTCAACCTGGGCAGTAAACAAAAGTTATTCCACCCCCAGCAGCGTTAAGTAATCATAGGTTGTTCGCTCATAGGTATATAGGAATATAGCATACAGAATTTCTTCTTTTTTTAAGAGCAGTGTTTATTAACATTCTCAATACATGATTTCAATCACCAAATATGAAGCATGTGATACAAATGTTCAAAACATGGTTTAACAGTTGTTAATGATATTCACGGTAGTCTGTTTTCAAGCTCTCCTCTTTTTTATTTTGTAAGTGTAATCAATGAGTATCAGAGTAAAAAGTTTGGAATCTCCATTGGACTACACCAGTTGTCACCATTTCTATCATAAATCATTTAATCATAATACGGTTATTTGCCTCTGTATGTTTGTACCACCTGGAGTAGCCGAGGTGGATAGTCAGAACAACTTTCTTCATTATCATTTACTTCTGGGTGCAGAAAAGGAAGAAAAACCAATAAGGGCATTGACAGTAACCAGACAGGACATTTAAACAAACAATATGGAAAAGGGTTGACCCATGCTACTCTCCAGTGCATATCGCCATGTACTTTTTCATTCACAAACCTTTTTCCAAGTCTTAAAAAAAAAAGAATTATACATCTGGCCAAGATTCAAATAGGCCGCTTTTTCTATCCTAATTTTCCTTTTTATTCCACATAGCATACAGAAGTTTGGAGGTATATTTGTATCCATTACAACAAAAACTATTCCTTTCTAATGATACAAAAAATTCAGGTGAATGGGAATTTCACACCTGAGAATATAGTACCTTACCTGCCTGTGGGGTGCCACAGGGCATTACTTTAATGTGAATCCGTTCTGGGTGCTAGTGTCACATTGATAGATACATATACTTGCCATTATTATTATTTATTATTTATTATTATTATTATTATTTATTTTCTTTTTTTAAATTATCAGTTTTTTCTTATTTTTTTCTTTACTTTTCTTTAAAAATCTATCCATCGTATATGTATTTTATTTTCTCTGTATATTTGAACACTTCAGCCGAAGTTTTAAACGGTTCCATATATATGATCTCAAGTTTCTACAAATATACAAGTGTGAAACCTAACTTAACAAATAAGGCTATAACATAGCCTACATATGCATGGGTAGCACATGCCTCTCGTGAATACTCTGATATCTAATTGGGGCGCCCAAGGTGCACGTCTATATGTGTAAACACGGAGATTGAAAATATAAGCATGAATCAGTAATATCCACTGAATCGTGTAAAAGTATCTCAATGAAGAGCAAGTCCCCAGTCATTCCCAACCTCCTTTGGTAGTTTCACATGAGACGCACCAGGTGGCAGCACTGCGCCTCGTTCTTGCTGCTGCTGTCGTGTGAAGTGGCATGGCCGAGCTCTCGTAGGGATTCTCGGTCTGTTGCTTCTTTCCACGTACGTTGTGCCATATTCTATGAGGTTGAATACATTAGAGATGATGTACATTGTATAAAGGCGGGCCGAACCATGCTGTTGTATTTCACATGGTAAGGTAATTCAAACACAGGTGAAGCAATGCTCTGTAGGCAATAGGAAAAACATGATCGGATCTGGATTCAACCGGTCATGTCCGTGCATTTCTCTGAAATGATGGCGGTGTGTGTCGGTAACTGAGTGTCACCCAGACGACTTTTAATACCACTGATTTTACGCGGGAAACACCCCCACCCTCTATTTACCAAGTTGTAACCGCATCTGCAGCATTAAACATTGTATGCCTATAAAGACTGCTGACTGGGAAGTGTCGGTTCTTGTCTCATTATACAATGCCCACCCATTTGATTTTAAATTTAAAGGAATGAAAACGAAGCATTAATGTGATGTTCATTTATCGATTCGGCGGTCGAGCGGGGGGAAGGTGTTTCTTTGGAGCTCGTATTATTTGTATTTATGCTCACGGGGTTTGCGAAACGTTTTAATCCAGGTTTGCTCTTTAGTGGTATTTATAACTATCACATAATGCTGTTTCCGGGCGTTGATTTAGTGAACAGTGCTTTTACACGGGGGTCATGTTGTACTATGCACAGCAACGAGGAGTAGAAGCGAAAGGAACTGAATACCAATATACTGAATATCAATCTTTGTTCCTACCTCAAATCAAAGGATGTCTGATTATTTAAATTGACAGGTCCTCAGGTGGTTATAATTGTAATTATGAGCAAATAAGAAATACTATTGGTTCCATGGGACTCTCATGTTGTTACATCAAGTAAGGTGTTAACTTCAAGATAGTACTATAGTAACCTTATTGTACTACGTATCAGTTATCACATTCTTTTAAAGCTTTTATTTATCGTGGAGTTCAGGTTAGGTGACTAGCACCTATCTTCCACCAACTCCAGCATTCAAATTCCGTGGACTCGAGTCACCCAACTAGTGGGTTTACATGATTGAGCATGGTTGTAATACACACATAAGGAAAACATATATACATAGTATAAGTAGATTAAATAATTGATGTTATCTGTTACATACGTAGTGAAAAAGAATTATATAATCATCTCATGTGATTTGAGAGTACAGAGTTTTATGATAAACAAAACTATGCTCAATAACGGAGTCGGTAGATGTAGGACAGCTAGGCAAGGCTACGCAGCGATTAGTGAACACTCGGTTTGATTGGTTTTTGGCCTCCCCCAGTGATTAGTGGACCATACACCGATTTTATCAGTGTGCGGATCGAGCGAGGGGTTACGTAATTTGCCTGCGACAAGGTGACCGACTCCTATACGATTTGTGAACTAATCATTCAACCCTAAATCGGTAGATGGGCATCCGGCTTTAACACACGTTCTGAAACAGCTCCCAGCCTCACGGCTGATCGGGGGCAGTATAAACAAAGAAAAGAATACAAAAAAAATTTGAAAAAGAATCATGTAAGTTAACTCAAGGTATCGAATCTCAAAGTCATGAACCTGATTTTGATTAGATTATATCTCAACTTGATGTCAATTTTATCATACGGATTTATAGAGATTGCAAGAAAGGTGTATTTAAATCTTCACAGTAGTACTTAGCTGTGTATTGTTATCAATAAAACAGCTCATTTAATAAAAAATCATGTAAAATAGTCGGTTAATGTCCTGAATCATTAAGAAATATTCCCCTTGTTATAGTTTGTCATGAAGCTGAGTTCCATTCAGATGAATGAATTTATGAACAGATAAGTATCTACCATGAACAAGCGAGAAGATAAGAGATAACCATGGAGGTCTAAATAAATAGAAGTGAATAATTGAAACAGGAAAGTGCCTTTAAATACAACTACGGAATGATACGTTTACGACATGCAAGGTATCACAATAAGCCTAGAGTCAACTTGGTCCTTAGGCAATTGCGACCGTCTGTATCTATTTAACGGTGTTTTTGTTACATCTCCTGGAATCATTTGACGGCATATCCTCCATGAAATTTTAAATGTAAATGTGTATCACGATACATCTACTATATTCTGTGAAAGTTTGATGGAAATGATATGGGTTTTATCATATGAAACGGAACTTTCTGGAATTTCTATATATTCCTTTATAAAAAATATGCCTAGATAGCACGGTTACTGATTTCTGAGTTAGATATGAGATCTACAATCATTAGAGATCATCATGTTCAATTTTCAGGAAAATGATGTCCATGGGTTTCAATTTTCAATCTAAATTGTTCCACATGCCTTTTAATGTCAACAGACAGCATATCTTTCAGACCCGGGAATTTATCTTTATTATTTAATTATGTATATAATTTATAATAATATATGATATAATATAATGTATACATATAATGTACAGTTTGATTCTTTCCCATGATCAAACAGATGAGCCTCCCAAAAGTCAATCTAATGTATCGAGTGTCACTCTGCTAAGCCGAGCATTTCTCTCAGCTGGGTAAAATATCGTGGTGGATTAGACACACTCTGACAAGCAGTTTCTAGAGAGAACAGTTTGTCTTGGTGTCCATAATCTGCCGTGACACAGGTAATACGTCTCGGCATATGTTTATCAGTAGGTTGCATCGGGTTTGCTTTTACTATTTACTCCTCTCCGTTATGCTAAATATGTGAAGACGAGAGGGTTTATGTGTGCTCCTATATATACAGTCCTCACCTATACAGACTCCACCAGTGTCCCCTCTCACAACAGCCCTCCTGTTTGCCGCCACTCGCCCCTAACTTAAATGTCGTCTGCTTTATTTTCAATGAAAAATATGTACTCTCTCTTATCCCCGTATAGTGTATATTCTTGCACATAGAATAACAGGTATTTGGCAATACCTTCGTGTGTAGCAAATCCTTGGTTAATAATGGTTCAGTAAATGTTAGGTATGTGTTTTGATAAGGTATAAACTATATCCAGGGTAAAGGGCCATCAGCGAGTGTATATAGAAAACGCAGGCGTCAAAGCCATTCAGCGGGGAATCACTCTGCTCAAATACGGCAGGTACATACCTGTTTGGACTGGCCAACTTATCCGAGGTTCAGGGGGGACATTCAATATTAGCTGTGGGTGTAATAGGTCAGAGCCGTGCCGTCCTGTTCCGGCACTCCGCGTGTGACAAACGTATTTTTATAGCGCACTCGCAGGTTCTACATACTTTGCCTAAAGGTTAGAGTGGTTACGCATAGAATTACGGCATACTGCAAAACTAGAAGCAAATAGCATCTGTATCATTGATGAATAAGCATGCAATTATAAATGAATAACAATTAAAAGATTTGGGATACATTCAGTCTATGGATAGTTTTCTGTAATCCATGTGCACATGCACCCAGTAGACCTATTTGCCATTTCTGTAACTGTCTAGGATCCAAACATATCAAGCACCAGTGTATCTTGAGGTATTTTAATATTGCCTGATTGGTCATTTTGTGTGTTGGGATCTACTTTGTGCCATAGTTTATTTCCTCGATAAAATGGTGACCTATAATAAGAACAACTATTAAACCTATCCCTCATATAAATCTCCAGACTTAACATGGCAACTATATATCGAAGTTATGCCATAAAATATTTATATGCCATGGGTGGCATATGAAGTCAAAAGCATGTGACGGTGTAGGATAAAATCTAAATGACATTCAATTTCATATAATTGTTTACATGGTGTTTGTTGTCTTCCACTACAGATATCAGTGAGCCCCACTTCGTGATATCATTCCGCGAAGACAACCTTCACCATATTAACAATCATATGGAATTCTGTTCCGTTTCTTGATAGTATTCTTTATTTTTTGAGACAAATATTATTCTCACTTCCCCCTTCTCTGTGAGCTACGTCTTAAAAGAGACATTAAATGGTTAAACGGATCGCTGCGGCGTTAGGGAGGTTGGCAAAACCGTGCTGCCAACGGGGGAGTATGCGTGTCTCCCGAGGAGTCCAGCCACCCCAAAAAGACGGTTTTCATTCCGAGCAGGTACAAAGTCACTGGGGATGGCATTGATGCCGCCAGCGCAGTGAAGGTGGTGCTTGTGGTGAAGTGCCAAGGACAAGGAAGAGGGAGGGGCAGTGAAGAAGAGCTGGAGGGAAAGGAAGTTCAGGGGAGGATTTATGCTTGACCTTGCTACAAAAGTCTGTCGGAAAGGTTGTATGAATGGGAGGGGCTGGTATTTATTATCCACCAAATACAAATTGTCCACAGAAAACACATAGGAAGTGGGTATCACCATACCCGGAGCATACAGATCTGTTGTATGCGTCAGAAAATAGTGCATATGAAAAAAAATAGTGCGTACCTAGGTGAACTAATATCAGTATACCACTTGTCAGGAAAAGGTGGATAATAAATACAACATATATCTATAGACTGATCTCAGATAAAAGCGTTTGTATGCTCCTCGGAGTTGACTCTGTGCAATATCCTCGCATGGGCTCGGATATTAATACGCGTCTACTCCTCGGAGCATATGACCATTTTTATCTAAAATCAGTCAATATTGTGTATGCATCTATTCAATCTCTACCAAAATGTAGAAATGTGCATCACAGATTCTGGTGTATGGCTGCTTCTTTCAGATACATACACTTAGTATAATCGAAAAGGGAAATCGATACAGGGCTTGACGTAGCATATATGATCCCTTATAATTCTGTAAATAGTGCATCTTTATAATTGATATTTTAGCAGTAGATATAAAACAATAGCATATGATTTTTCAGACATTTAGAGGGTGCGTCCACCAACTACGACAAGGCTACGACAATGGCTTTCCGACAAGGTCCACGACAGCTCTACGATTGGAAGCCTTGTCGTAGCCTTGTCGTGGTTGGTGGACCACAGTTCCCGACAAGAGGCTACGACAAGGCCACGACCGGCTGCGACATGAAGCTTGTCGGGGGCCTGTCGGGGGCCTTCCGACAAGGTTACGACAAAATCGAACATGTTCGATTTTGGAGCCGTGTCGTGGCGTGTCGTGGCGTGTCGGGAGGTTGTCGATAGAATATTTAGGTGGAGCGTGCACTTCCCGACAGGCTGCGACAAGGGCTCACGACAACTCCCCTCCTCACGACAATGCTACGACAAGGCACCGATTGGAACTTTCTTGTCTGCTCTTGTCGTAGCCTTGTCGTGGTTGGTGGACGCACCCTCTAAAAACTCAGTTGCAAGTTAAAGTAAGAAATGATTGATGATTTGAGACCTTTAACCTTAGTCAAATGACACCAAATTCGCAGTGCAGTATTATCCTTCTATATCCTAAGTATCCTGAAAATTTCATAATTTCCCGTTGTTTATTTCACATGTTATCCTGTTCAAATACGTAGTCAATACACACCGATACGTACTGATAGGCTACGACAATCGGACAATCGCACTTGTCGTAGACACTCGATGATACGGATATTTTATCAGAAGTGGGCCCTCGGGTATCGATGTGTATTGGTGTGTATCGGTAGCGTCATCGTAGAAAGGCTGACTAACTGCCCGATATGAGCTACGATTCCCATACGATTTTGTATCGGGAGGTCAAAATCATAGCGTAGCGGAGTAGGAACGATGTATTTAATTTGCAGTTGTGTCTTCAATCTACCAATAGTCTGTGGCCAAAAATGTCCTAATTCTCTTTCTAGACCAATTGACATCATTTCACGGCATACTAGATTTTTACATCTACAACATACACCCACACACACATGTGTGTACATGACAGATCTCTTGACCCAATCATCTCTAATTAACTTTCTTATTCCTCCCGTGACCATTCCTAGTTTTTTCTTTTATCGTGCCTACAATATATATTTTTATTTTAAATTGTAGTGTGTAGAATAGCATAACCATCAAGGTGATCTTAATATAAATAGGCCTTTATTTAAGAACCGACGTTTCCTCAAATCACATGGACTTTATCAAGATTATTCTAGGTCTGAGATTTCTTCTGAGGCCCTATTTGAGCAGTCTGAAGTACTCATTTACTCATTTCGTTGAAATTATTTTATGTAATTACGGTGTTGGATTTTAGTAGGTATTAAGGTGTTAGGGCTAGGTATGAAAGAGTTAGGGCTGTATCTTGGTGAACAAATAAGTAACTGTTAATGTAGAATTCTTTTACTTTAATTTGATCTTTTTTCTACTTCGTGTTTCACTATGACCCTGTAGTGAAAACGTTGAATTAATCTAATGGGGGCGTACCTCTGGACTAAGGATATGCAAATTTTTCATGGGACAAAGGAGCACATTAAAACGCTGACTCATGGGCTCTGAGCACCTACACATGACGTTTGCGTATCATTTCCTGTTCAGTTCTCTTCCTCCTTGTATATTCTTGCTGATAGAATTTTGCGCCCTAAGTACCTACTTTTCTCTGCAGTCTTTTAATCTACGCATATCTATTTCGAGTCTACTCTGGGAAACGTATTTTACAAACAGCTCCTCATAGTCAATAACTACAATAACAAAAGGAATTGAGATTCATATTACACATGCAATCATATTCTGTAATATCAGATACTGAAGATGCAAGTGGGGTTTGCGTTAATTCATACCTACGCCAAAATTGCAAAATACCTTTAGATAGATAATCTCAAAACCAATATGGGAACTAAACCTTGCAAGGGAGAAAGTCGTCGGGCATAGTCGTTGTGCAGGATATGTATTTATAGATAGGCGATACAGGATGATAATACAAGAGAGTGCAGTGTCACAATACTAGGAAGCTGTAAAGAAAAGGTACAGAGGAAAATTTACCTACCATTTATAAAAAGGCGCCATTTCAACATGATCTGCTTGGAGTTTCTCCCACACATAGAGACATGTTTCCGATTTTATCTTAGCCTGGAAATATTTATCTGTTTATCACCCGTTGGATATGATTTACCGTACTCGCAAGCCTGTTGAGTATGCGTTCCTAATGTTTAGCCTATGGACGTTTGTACCAGGCTTAGGCCCGGCATCCACCCACTGCGATATGGCTCCGATATGGTCTACGATGCACCTCCTGAGAAAAAATCAAAATCGCGTCGGACGTTCACCTAATATCAGGGCACTTGACCACGTTTCTGCGATTAGGGACCGAAATAAACCCATTACGATGCATGGTGGATTGGCATGTCTAGACATATGTCTACGATTTTACACCTTTTGTATCGGTGCCATGTCTAAATTTCTATAGTAGTGGGTGGACGCCAGGCCTAAGATGATAACTAATAGTTTACAGATTGGGTGTTCGAGACCTGCTGTAAGATAGGCTTACATATGTTTTTCAATCGTTTCATTTTGACATAATTGGAACTTAAATACGTTTCTATTCAATATCTAGGGATATTTTAATCTGATCTGATCTGATAGATACATCAGTACTTGATAGTTGAATCAGTGTACTTTCTCATCTGAATTGTGCTATATGAGTCTACATAACTGCTGCGTACAAAGTCAACCTAGTGGTGACTTGGCATGGTGGGCAGCGCAGCGAGGGATCGCCCACAGGTTATCCATCCAGGATGACGACCCGTGCACATTGATTAGTCCTCGTTCTGATAAATCACACGTGAATAATTGAACACAATGCCCACCGTTTCGAGGAAGTGTTTTAACAGCATATTTATCCAGCTCTCCTCGGCAGGCATTAGGCAGCGTCCCTAGCGCACAGAAGCAATAACTACCACTCGGCCCATCCTCTTGGCCCCTTTTTGTTCATCTTATTTTTTTCTCAATTCATGATAGCTTCCGCTTTTTACCTGTCCAGTATTGTTCATATTCCTACTGCCTCTTCGGCCGGTGTTTCTTTGCACTTACTTTTTTCTAATGGATAGATATAATCAATGACTGATCTCTCGAGGCATCTATTGATGCTATCAATGCAGTTGAGCATGTTCTAGAAGCAATGTTATATTCATAATCACCAAATGGGGAACTATTGCAAAGGCAGAACTTTCTGTGCTCGTAAATTAAGGGAAATATCTAAGTATATAGTGTTTTAAGGAAAAGGGATAAATCTTATTTGATTTATGAGTTGAGGTGGTCTGGATACTATACATATTATGCAATCAAATATCCAGCATCGAGGCTACTATGTTTAGGATCTCCTACAGCGTAAGTCATATTACAGTGATCATAGCCACTTGACACGTTAGTCTAAAGTCCAATGCACATCTACCGATTTTGGAACATTTATGTACCTTTGTCGACGACAAACGGACAGTAATTTGTCTCAGGCGAGGCATCCTAAGGGAGTCGGCCCTAGTCGGTAGATGTCGGGCAGCTAGGCAAGGATCAGCCAATGATGAGTGGACCCCCCCCCCCCCCCCTTGATATTTTCTTTTGTCACTGACGAGTTGTCAGTCAATGTTCCCAAATCCTTCGCAAAAAGTTTATTACCATATTGATAAATCCAGTCGGCAACAACGGAATATTGCAAATACTCCCCTTTTGGATTACATAATCTGCCTCGACAAGTTCACCGACAACTATACAATTTAGGAACTAATAGTTAACTCTGAATCGGTAGATGTGCATTGGACTTTAGATGTGTTCTAAAATGTATAAGTATATTCCTTCTATAGTTTTCGCCATATCATTCTACAATCACCAGTAGACTGTCCTCTATTTGGTTAAGCACATGTATTAATGCTAAACAAAATCAATTCAGAAGGAAACGTAAGTTCCTATTCTCTCACTGATGCTAAAGCTAATCTTGAGACGTAGTTAATGTTTTTGAAACCCACCCTGCTCATTGTTACGCTCTCTGAAACATCAATGTATACTTTAGAACTATAATGCATACACTAAAACCTACACAAATCTTATCAAAATTCATTTATATGTTACATGAAAATCTTGCTGTACATGTATTCTATAATCAGGGAATTTTAACGTTTCTCTTGAAGAGGTTTTGGCTTTTGGATTGAGACAAATGGTTTTGTACATTTTACGACGATCTGCATTACATTGATCTCCTATTCTTCTTTTGAATGAAAAAAGTCTCTGCTAAGAAGACAACAGTGCACCACTTTATGAGCTTTTCTCATGATCTCTTCAGTCAATGCAGTCTACTCCTTCAGTATGCGTGTATCAAATATTCACAAGGTTATAAGAGCTTTATTCACAGGATAGTATGTAGGCTGGAGGCATTGAAAACCAACCTCCTAATTAATATTACACCGCAGGAGAAGTAGAGGTAGGAGTTGGCGAAATCAGGCGATCAACTCCTTGAAAGGGGTATTTGCCTCAGCAACTACAAGAGTATAACTTCAGTCTAAAAAGCAAGCAGGACTTTACCTTCTGTGGCTTTACCTTCTGGGGCCCGTTGAATAATCAAGGATCATACATGAAAACCCTTTCCTGTACCTTGTTCAAGGGCTATTGTTTGATAATTTTTAGGTTTGTTCGCTAAGAACGTCTTAGTCGTCCACAAGGTCGTTCATATGTGTTGAACAAAGTTGACCCATATAGGCTTGAGGTCTCCTTGGCGTGCAGAAAAGGGTCTCTGGTTTGCAACAACAGATTTCAGCTTTACTTGAGAAGTAGTCAATGAGTGAAAATGGCCCACTTTGAAAGAATATTTCTACCAATACTTTTGAATACCCATATGTCTTTATCTCACCCCTGGAATAAAAGTCCATAGGCTTAACATTGGGAACTTGTTCTCCATGCCCTTACAAGTATTGCAATCCGTTCTCCATGGTCTATACCCTGTGTGTTATCCATTCTTTTAGAGTGTGCAGGGGTGAGTTGGATACAGAAAGCAACTTGTTTTGGTCAAAGAAATCATTCTGCTACTCGTTTGAATGCTGTGTGATATTCTCTCGGCTGTCACCTCGTTCTTATCACTCCACATCAAACTCGTGGAGAACGACGACTTTGACCAAAACTTATTGGTTTCTAAGGCCCGGCGTCCACCTACTACGATATGGCACCGACATGGTCTACGATGCACCTGCCGATTCAAAATCAAAATCGCGTCGGAAGTTCACCTAATATCGGGGCAGTTGACCACGTTTCTGCGATTAGACACCGATATATACCCCATACAATGCGTGGTGGATTGATATGTCTAGACATATGTCTGCGATTCTGCACCTTCCCGATATGTCTCCGATATTAGCTTTTTGTATCGGTGCCATATCGGTAGGTCTAAATTTCTATCGTAGTAGGTGGACGCCAAGCCTTAGTATTTCATGGCCAGGTATGATAGGATTGCCATATGAGTAGCTTAAGGCCCGGCGTCCACTGAGGTTCCGATGCACTCCGATTTGCCATACGATGTACCTCCCGATAGAAAATCAAAATCGCGTCGGAAGGCAACCTATAATCGAGGCAGTTCATCACCTCTCTGCGGTTAAGCACTGAAGCAAAATGGGCGTCTACGATTTAGTCCCAATGAAAAACCTGTATCGTAGGGTGTCTACAACATTTAATCATGATTAAATGTCGGCGCCTAATTGGGAGCATGTGTGGTGAAATAGATTGTCTAGACATTTGTCTACGATACGGACTTTCCCGATTAGTCTACGATTTTGATAGTTTGTTTTGGAGCCCGATAAAGAGGCCTAAAATCCTATCGCAGTAGATAGACGCCAGGCTTTATGTTCAGTTCTGACTACGCATTTTCGAACCCTTAGATCAATGTCATTAAATTACCTTCTCGTAGAGAGAGAAATACACCACGTCGGGTGATATTCTTTTTAAGTGTGAATATGAATTATGCCTTTCATTAAGCTGTAATTTGTCTATGGATCAGTCAGGTGGGTGAGCGAGTACTAAAATGGCGCCTACAGATCCTGGTTGTATCAATATTGCGTTTATCACCGGGATCTAAGGTCATGTAAAATGCTGATTTCATTTTGGCAACTACTTTTGGCTTTTGGGTAATGGTCGCTGATTGTGGTCAAACAAAAGGAGAAATCAACAAATTTGGCAATGATTGATTTGATGATTGCTGGAATTATATTATTGTGGTCCTGGGTGCACCAGAGGGGGGGCATCGTGCGAATGTTTGCCCGGTAATGGTGGGGTTGGGAAAAGACAAATGATTGAATGGCGTAGACTGGGTGTTGAGAACCATGATTAATTTGCCACATTCATGATTTTAATTCCAGAAATAAAAAAAGATAATTACTCCCAATTTCTATTTCCATCCAAAAAAAAAGCGAACAAAACTGGGGTCAATAACTACAAATAACACATTTAAATGTAACATCAACCAGTGTGGGAGACCAAATAAAAATTCCCCAGTAAACTTTGTTGAGTGAGAGAAGGGTTGGTCGAGGAGAATGCGCTTCATTGTTTCAGTGTTGAGCCATTCTTAAAGAAAGCTCTAGATGGATGGGAAGAGTGTAGGTATAGATCCCTGAGAGCGGGTGATGAATTATGCAGGCTTTACAGCTTTGTGAGTCACGATGATCGATGTTCTCATGTCGTCTCTGTGCACTGCCGTTCTCTGCTGTCCTCCCGTCGCCTTGTGTCTGGTCCTGCCTCTGGTGGTGCTGTAGACTGGCTCCAATCCCTGCATCCTATGGCTACCCTCCTTGCTGGGATACAGGCTCCAGTCCATGCATCCTATGGCTACCCTCCTTGCTGGGATACAGGCTCCAGTCCCTGCATCCTATGGCTACCCTACTCACTGGGATCCTTAGGAGAAACCAAATGAGAGTTAGTTGTGTTGTTGTTTATTGCATGATGGCAATGTTGTGTATTACTGCGCGAGGCAAAGCCGAGTGCAGTGATACGCGACATTGCCGGAGTGCGATAAACAACAACATGACTAACTCGAGTTTGGTTTAGAATTTATCCTACCCCGTCTAAATTACTTCAGCAAATTAAGAAATAACATAGACTCACCGATAATCAGTGATAATCATTGGTCGCTTTTCAAATGACGTCATTTGACAACTGTATCCCACTAGAGCAATAAATTTCATTTTCATGCACCGTAGACCAAATACAGTCTGCTAATGTTAAGCCTTTAGAGTTTTTTTATTAGCGGTAGGATAAAGGGACTGGTACAATCGGTAATAGTATTGGATTTCTGGCGCTGTTTAGCTCTAGTGTTCCCAACACTCTCCATACTGATATCATGGCTACTGGTCAGATATCTGACTGGAGATTGATAGCCTCTCACTTTGATCTTAATCAGGTCACAGTCAGGAGTAGGCTAAATTTATTGCTATGATAACACAGGCGGCCAGGGAACTGGAGGAGGGGAGGGGGAGGGGCAGGAGGAGGTATAGGGTTACAGGGAGTCGCTTGGGGCCATAAACAGGAGATTATGTTCATAGTGGACAAGTCTTTGATTCATGGGCCAGTCAGAGAAGGATACATTCCTCCCTGTTATCCTAGGGCACCATTATAGTGTCCTAGGAACATCAATTCCCCTTCAGTACTAGGTAAGTACCTCGGGTAATTAACTATACTTTAATGAACTTTATTCTGATTGTAATTAATCATTTAATGAATGTTCATAATCAAAGACATTAGCAAGTCTAGTGGTGGTGGTGCTGCTCCTGGTGCTAGCGGTGCCGGTGGTGCTCCACAAGCAGCATGGTGGTGCTACTTCTGTGTGATGAATGCCCGTAGACCTTGATCTGCTAGTATTCAAAGACCCACCCCAAAGCAACCCCACCTTCCCCTCCACACCCACACCCACACCCATCCCCGCCCCGACCACCAACCAATCTGTTTACGTCGTTATTACCCTATCCCTTTTTACAGTCCTTCCCCTGTCTTATTACCCCACCTGACTCTCTGTCCTGTCTCTATCTCATTCCAACTGTCCCACTTTGATGTCAGTATTCCACGGTGTCCCTGTCCTCTCCCTGGCGCACACCTCATCACCGTTCCTTCACTGTTTAGCCATTTCTCCGTCGTCCGTGGTAGTGTTTTTTTTTATTCAACCTCCACTCACAGTAGCTCCCCGGCTCCTTTCTCAGCCGGTGTTGCCTCATCACACAGACAGCCCACACCATTAACTGATTAATGTCTGTAAAGCACCGTGAGTTTTCCCACCGCCTATCGCCAGTGCATGCGGGAGCCACAAGGTGCGACCGCAGCTTAGTATTCACAAGTTTCACTTGTCTTTGAGAAATGTCTCCACTGTGAATTAGACAATATAATACTCTGCAGTCACAATCAAGCTGTAATATATGTATTTGAAACTGTTCAATATTGCTAGACTGTGATGTCATCTCTTCTATTGCCTCACGTGGGATGTCTCACGTTTATCATTATTATTATTATTATTATTATTATTATTATTATTATCTCATTATTATTATTATTGTTGTTATTATTATTATTGTTGTTGTTGCTGTTGTTATTATTATTATTATAATTATCATTATTATTATTATTATCATTATTATCATTATTATTATTATCATCATCATCATTGTTATTATTATTATTATACCCATTATTATTTTTGTATTATTATTTTCATCATTATTATATTATTATCATTATTATAATTATCATCATCATTATTGTTATTATCATTATAATCAATATTTTGGGTCATTAAACACTTGTAAGATTTTTTAACACGAGGGAGTTCTTATTCAATTATTTCTTGTTTTAATTAAGCAAGTCGAAGGCGTTGTCTGAACTTAGACTCCTTACTTCAAGCAAAGAGTCTATACTCGTTACTTCTAGTCTCCCTCTTTCTACGACGTGTTTCCAAACACTTAGATATTTACTACCTATGTTAGATCTGTATCCTACATAGGTGTTTGTGTGAGACCTCACGGAACCCTCCACCTTCGATGCCTTTAGATAAAGATAATTCAGGTTTTTTGTGGGCGTTGGGACCTTAACGGAACGAGAATAGAGAGAAACCTCACAGGGCGGTTTACAGCAACCGGCACCTGCTGCCACCAACGGGAGTTAAGCGTACTACGCACTGCAATCCTCTTCAAGGTGAAGTTACAACGCTTTACTTTGAGCGCCTTCAGTTTCTCGTGGGCGTCATCACTGCGAATGTAAGCAAATATAAAGGTCAGATTAAGGAGAGCAAAATCCTGGGCAGATTATTTGTGTAACAAACATGTAACCATTCAATACGTTGGGTTCTGCGACGAAGTTGAAGTCCTATCGACATACTCTATTGCTCTAGCTACATTTACTTACAATGATCACTACCTGCTTCCCTAGAATCAACTTGAAATATTTTACAAAGGATTCTACACTTATCTCACCACTTGTATTTTCCCCATAGACTTAACAATTATTGATAGGAACTTGCACTCGATGCGCATGGAGTATTATACAAAAACTGGGTGATGATATCAAAAATATTAGCCGATCAGTCAGTGATAAGTGTGAGATAAAATCTGAACTGCACTAAATCCGCAGCTGCTGAAAATATGTCATTCATTTATATATATTACACAACCGAATTTGGCTTTGCCTTGTGATATTACTCCGCAACCAAATTCATGGCTTATTTGCAGTAGCTATGGGTCTCAATGCAGGTCCTACTTAGTATCAATAGGTAGATGTATATCAGGTGTGATCAATCCTATGGGACAGGGCATCACAGGACATTCTGATTACCCTAATACTTCTCTGCCCCTCTCTTCTAACCAACCACTTCAGATTTGCCTCTGTGTTTCAAAGGCAATGTATTCTATATTGTCTGGCTGCATGGTCTATGTATAACAATTCAGAATGGGTAGTTCTCCTTTCTCAGTAATCTTGAGTTATTTTTCTCAGGGCTCCACAACCACGTCCAACAATTTCTTTTCAATGATAGGGTACTAAAATACAGCCGTTACTATTACTAGTCAGTTCAGCTGCCCTTAACAGTCCGCGACCTGACAAAGAATATGTAAATTATTCCCTGAATTGAGGTTTTCGGAGATTCAGCCTTTTCAGTCACACGCCTCTTAGGAGACTATTAAGATATATATAAGCTAATTGTAGCTTTATCCGTAAATAGTTCGACACCGACGCGCCACCTGGGGGCACGAGTGGCGCCCTCCGGTGGCAAGCGAGTAAACAACCAGAAGGTCACCCCGCTTCAGTGCCCTGCGTTGACAATGGCGAGGGGGTATTTAGAGGTCATACGAGAGCCTTACCTGGTGGGAGATGAGATAGATGCCTTGTGTGGTTAAACGTGAGAAAAGGGGTGAGGGGGATACGCGTGGTCTCGTTAACAGGACAACCTGACGACTGACAAGACTTCTGAAAAATACACAATATTACCATGATTTGGATCTGCATGGTCGTATTATCCGTGAGTTGATGCGTAGTAATACTCCGAGTGACAGCGAAGGAGTATTGCGTAGTGTCAACTACAAGGAGAATGCAGCCACATAGATCCAAATCATGGTAATGTTGTATATATTACTCACCTTTTGACTAATTGTTAGGAAAACATCTTGTAAATAATTAGAAATTCTACTCTAGTTCCTGGATTGTTTATTGAAAATAGTTCCTATTATGCCCATCAGGTGACCATAAAAGTCATATTCTCCTAGGAGAATACGACTCTCTGTATTCTACTCTGTAGTGATCTGTAGGCTCCATAGGCTTAGTATGGAGACTCAGTATTAGGTGTGTAATATGCATCGAGATCCAAGGCAATCAACCGATGAATATCAAGAAATGTTACGAAATTTCATGTGATTGTTTATATGGCGTGAGTCGTCCTCGCGGAATGATTACTATCTGTAACAGAAGACAACGAACACCATGTAATTATGAATATGAAAGTGAGTGACGTTTAGATTTTTTTCCCACACCGTCACATGTTTTTGACTTCATATGTCATGCCTGGCACATAGATATTTTGTGGCAAAACCGTGGCATACAGTCACACCATGTTATTAAAATCTATATAGGTCTATATGAGGGGGTAGGATAATGTTGATTATTTCACGATTAAATAACCAGGAGTGGAGCTATGAACTTTAAGACCGAAACTGATATACCATTCAAGTCTCCCCCTTTGCGTAGCATCTCAACACTTTAGTTTTTTTTATTCAGTAGATAACAGACATAAACTGTCGTCCAAGGACGTTCTTCCCAGGTAAGATCGTAAAAAGGACATTAAAAAGAAATAACTTAACATAGAGAGAGAGAAAAAGATAAGATAAAGGGATCCATGACCAATACACAGTATATATTTTTTAAATAGAGATGGGGTACACGTTGACCATTGCCTTTTACAAGCAAGTTGAGGGACTGATTGAAATGTTATCCATAAAATGCTATCTATAAAAGTTTGATGGGAATAAGGGTAGGTTTGATGTACATAAGAATCCATACAGAACTCGGTAAGCTGCCATTGAGCTATTTCGGACCTTGTTGACTAAACCCTGTTGACAGGGCGGGCGTTCAACCAACACCTCTGGTATGGGTGGTAATGGGGTTGGTTGAGGCCAGATAAGGCCAAGTATAGGTGGGTAAAGGTAAGTAGCTTGGAGGGGTGTGGGGTGGGAGGTCTGGCAAACAGAGGTGAGGGTGTCGGCTCCATGTTCTACCTCCACCTGAAAGCCAAACGCCACAGATTCTCGAATTTCCCACCGTTTCAACACTCTGCCCCTTAACACCCCCCATGTCAACGTCAGGGATTGCAGATAGGTGTATAATTGATGAAGTCAGTGAGAGTAATAGGGTGAACCAGTTTCCAGCCTCCGCCCGTCTCCTACCCTCCCATATTCCCTAGCCCGTCAGCGTATAGTTATCAAACCAACCTCACATGTCAGGGCGACATTTCTTTTTACGATGTAAACTATCAATGTCAGTCATACTTTTCACCACCCACAAATGTGAACACCACTGAGCAAAAGGTTCAGTCTCCCATTGACCCCTGGCATGATTTATCACCGAGAGGTTAACTTTGACAGCCTCTTGGGAATTACCTTCTATCCGAACTGAATCTCGACTGAAAAGCTCGGTTCACCATTGACTCCTCCCTGTTTGCTGGGAGATACACCGCTGGTGGGGAGAATAACAAGCTAATATGGATGGTTGGTTACTATGACTATGTTTCTGGATGATTGCCCGATGTAAAAAGACACAATGCGGGTTGGTATACAGAGTCATACAGTGCCTGTAGCTGACTATATATTGAGCTGCTCTATGTTGGTGACTGAGCAGGAGGCCAGTGTTGCTGAGCAATTGGCTTTTACACTGATCTGTGGTCGCTTATACTACACTGTATATCCACTCCATACACTAAAAAGCCATCTCTGTAGTGGACTGGATAGTCTTTTTATTCAAAGGAGGACTACCCATAAAAGATCTGATTATTGAGAGGGAAGTAAGGATACCCACACGCGTGAAATTGCTGTTGCCTGGGTTGGGCAACTGGCCACTGGACCGACGCGTATTGTTATCGTTATTTTTGCTGGATATTGGTTTACTGTATGGGTTGACCACATATAAATCAGGCGAGTCTAGGGAAAGGAGGGAATGAACCTGGAAAGCATTTATTTCTGTGACAGAGCAAAAAGGTTTGATTTCTCTGATACATAGTGTATTCCGGGTGACGGAAGGTTTAATTCTTGGTGAGGAATAGCAGAATCCTGCATAAGACTCAGCATGTAAACGTGTAGATTGGAGCGTTGTTCATGCTTATAGTTCAATATATTACATCGATGTGCTTGGTTACATCCGAGAACGGTTTGAAGTAACAAATACTGTGAAAAGGGTTACTAGAGGAATGAATTAAACAGAAGTAATGCATACTTTTATTATTCACTTAATACAAAGTGTCCATGGAAAACACTTGGGCAGCGTGCATCTACATACCCAGAGTATACGGATATGTTGAATGCTCCGGGCTGCAAAACCTGGCGCATACGGAAAAATAGTGCGTACCTAAATGAACTAATATCGGTATGCCACTTGTCAGGAAAAGGTAGATAATGAATATAATATAGACTGGTTTCAGATAAAAGCAGCTGTATGCACCTTGGAGTTGCCTCTGCGCAATATCCTCCCATGTGCTCGGATATTACTGCGCGTCAACTCCTCGGAGCATACCTCTATCTGAAACCAATCAATACTGCGTATGTATTGATATAGTTCTAGTGGTATCTACGTAGCATAAAGATTCATGTGATTTCGTTGTTCACTAGGTGGCATCAGTGTTGGTGAAACAGGGAGGTGGCAGAGAAGGTTGACCTCCTGGGCACCTCCCTCAAGGCAAACAATGTTCTACAGAAAGCCTCGACGTTCACAGGGTCGTGACACACACTGTATAAGATGTATAATTTTCACAGAGTCAAATAAATGACGCTGTCCGTTTACAACAGGAAAACTAAGTACTCAATTTATACGTGCACCCTCCAGTCTGCATTGTATGCGCCTCTGAATTGTAACCATAAAAGGTCTCCTGGAATATTAAAAACATTATGATGTACAACTTTTCCACACCAAAATTATTTGCTTTTGGTGTACTTATGCCATCGTGAACAACCACGAGTTAAAGTAAACACTATACCTCCACCCTCTATTCATTCCGTCTTGAAGTCGTATTGTGAAAAAAACTTTCCGAGGACATGGTGAAAAAAACAAACAGTGTCGCCGCACAATAGGTCTCTGTCGAGTTGACGGGATCACGTGCGACTGAGCAACCGCGACGAAAAGTCAGAAAGTTATAACATTGTGTTCCTTAAAAACACAAAGCAATGCGTAAAATTCCAAAGCGACTGAAAGGAAATACCATCATGCTTAAGACGACAGAACATATTTATATATATAAAAGAAGTACATGGTAGAAATCTCACTTAATACTGGTAGTGAAATGTGTTTATCTTCAACTGTGGTTTTATCCAACGAGATCCACATTAATACAAAGCACGATTTGACTCCCGCGAGTGCATACATACAACCTTCTGGTGGGGCATCAATTCAATGCACTCTACCAATAATGAAGCATGTTCAAAGGGGCTCTGTGGGGTGCGAGGGATTGTGACTCTAGCCACCTATAAGGGACGTTTCCATTGGCTGACAAACACTGTGTAGATTTTCTGTGTTCTCCTAATAGCCTATTTCCATTTTGCGTTAGCAGTGCTAAGGTCTGTTGGTGGTTCCTGACTGTATATCTGTGATGGCCAATGGAAATAGGCTATTAGGAGAACACAAAAAATCCACAACGTGTTTGTTGGCCAATGGAAAAAGGACTTTAAGGCCCGTTTCTATTGGCTGACAATTTGCCACCGATCTGCAGTCGGGAACCACTGACAGCAGATTTGTGAATGGAAATAGACATGCAGAGAAGTTTCCCCAATCAATTGTGCATAGGTTATGCAATAAGGCCACCACTGACTGACTTAGTCAATGACGGACAGAACCAAAGGTGCTTGAAATTGTTGGTGATGGTTATTGTGTTTGGAGGACAGTTTGTATGCGGCAGAAACAAGGCATACATAGTACCCTCACAGATTTGTATAGACACCGACGTACAGTCGTTTGCCACCACCGACCAACTAAAAGGAGAATTCAATAAATCAGTGCCGATTTCGCTAGCCAGTGGAAAATGGCTTGTAAGGCCCGTTTCCATTGGCCAATGAAAATGGTGTAGACTTTTTGAGTTCTCCTAACAGCCTATTTATATTTTGCTTTGGCAGTGCTAAAATGTTCATTGGTGGTCCCTGATTGTATATTTGTTTGAGCCAATGTAAATAGGCTATTAGGAGAACACAAAAAATCTACACCATTTTTGTTGGCCAATGGAAATGGGCCTTAATATGTGTATAGGCCTGTTTCCATTGGCTGATTTCCCGTCACCAATCTACAGTCAGGAACCACTGACAGACTTTTGGCACTGCTGACCCAAAATCGGTCAATGGAAACGATCCAGCTCGTGAAGTGACCCATGACTTTTTCTGCTTAGATTATGCAGTGTACGCCTTCTTCCATTGGCCGACAAACACAGTCTAGATTTATTGTGTTCTCTTAATAGCCTATTTCCATTGGCAAGCACTGATATACAGTCAGGAACCACTGACGGACCTTAGCACTGTTGACGCAAAGTGGAAATAGGCTATTAGAAGAACACATGAAATCTACACCCTTTTCGTCAGCCAATGAAAACCGGCCTTAAGACACAGACGTAGTCTGTACATTGAAATGGAGACGTCGTCACTGGGACTGTCTATTTGGGACTGAGGTTGAACTGTGGAGGGGCCAGACACTATGGCCTGGATAAAGCCGGCTTGAAGGCAGGCTCTCCGACGTCTTGACATGTTGACATGTGTATGGGTGTTCCATGCTTCACGGACCACCAAGTATGTTGGCTGACAGAGTGTGTGAATGCGTGTTTGGTGGCGGTGGAAGGTGTGTTTGTGTCCGGGGGTTTGGGGCTACACGCTTGTTGTTGGAGACAGGGGGTGGAAACGAAGGGTTTAAAATCACTTGAACTTGCCATGTGAAGTTTTTACACGTATCCTTACATAGTTGACTTTTTTTCACCAACCAGTTGTTGATGTCCCTGCACGAGTATCTCAAAGAGAGTATTCATCAACAACAAAAAAGGTGCATGAGCGCGACTAAAAGCTGTATTTAGATAGCAGAGAAAGGTTTTTTTATGTTTGATCATATCGAAAGAATCGATATCCCTATAGGGATATCGAGTCTTATATATATATATATACAGACACATATATATTATATATGAGGGTTTGGATCCTAAATAAAGATAAACAGGAATTCCCAATTACACGCAGGTGATCTGTACATGATTGGTAAATCGGTAATTCTATGAAATTGGAGAATTGATAGTTTAAGCATTTTTCACTTGTGGTGCTATTAGGTGATATCAGATTGATCCCATCTACATACTGACAGGACTGCTAGGACTCCTAACGTACAGTATATGAAACGACTCCAACACTAGAGCAAATATTGGAGATGACATTTCCAAATACATCAGAGGATTTTCTATAATTTTGGTCACATGCTCCAGGTCACGTCTTGCTGTATTTAACACCCCACCCTCACTTAGATGCACCCCCTCCCCCGACACCAGTGGTGGTGAGAGAGGGGGGGGGGGTCTGCCATTCATTGCTCTTCGTATTATTTGACTTGTAAGGTAAAGGATGGTGTCAGCGGATCTGCTTCCAAAGAGCGGTATGGTTGTAATACATATCTTTTATTGTGATGTTACCTCGTGAGAGTCTCTGCACCGATCGCGAAGAGAGCGTCTTTACTATAAAACATTTCCTGAATGTTGAATGAATCATCCCTGCCTAACACAGCTATTACCATAGAATCATTGCAATAGGGGAATATCTGCAGGAAAAACTTTTTTTAAATTCTTTATTAAAGCTCTCGCACTTCAAGATGGAGACACGTGAGAAATACAAGTTGCATTCTCACATCGAGATTAAAAGACAATTTAAAGTGTATACTTACAAAGTTTGATGAGTTACGAGAAGAGATGAAGATTTGTGAGGGTGAAATAAGCAGTGGTTGATAGACCAGGGTGCCCTTTATGGGACTCTTCATCGGACCTTTACCAGCTTCTTGAATTCCCTCAAAGTAGCACAGCCTTGGGTACTTGATGGCAGCCCATCCCACGCATCAACACCTCTCCAGGATTGACCTATCTCAAAATGAGTGAATGCTTTATAATGGACATGTCATTTGCAAATCTTAGGCAATAAGCTGTTAATAGGGTGTTTTGACAGACTATTTACAAATATATTCTACGCCACATGAACAATCGATATTTAACATATCAAGTCCTGTCATGGTTGTTATAGACACGTACACTTCATCCAAACTGCTCTTTTTGTGTGTGATTTGGTTGACTGCAGATATATTTTACGCCAATCGGACAATCTATATTCAACATACCAAGTCCTATGAGGTGCTGCAATCATGTTTGTTATAAACAAGTATACTTCATCCAAACTGCTCTCTTTTTTGCGTCCCTATTCATATCACTCTAGTTTCATTGAATCTCCTAAGTTGGAGATATGAGAGCATGATGTTTCCTGGCCAGACAATTATGATCTAGGTGACCTGGAAAAAGGTGAGCTAAGCTATCCTAAGTAAACGTGTTGGTAGCAGTATGTTTGTGGGCGTGAGAAGGGTGAGCTGTTTGTCTTAGTTCGCAGCACACACCAGGAAACGGCCGTTTGTTTGGTTGTATAGTCTCATGATCATCACCCTCCCCAGAAGGCTGGCCAGAGCCATCTCGGCAGCAACTACCTGCCTAACAGTAATAAATCATTGACGTGTTAATTATTTGTTTTGACATCAAAACCTAGATCACGATACATTGGAGTCTTGGAGTCATTCTCCTTGTATCGTTATCTTTGTTTGGGTAAAATTTGTCATCGTAAACTGTAGTGGAATGGATCCTACATGCAATATATATATACTGATAATACTGCTGGACAGATTATGCATGTTTCAATCATTCATTTTCCATTGCTTGTATATTCTACATTTTCTGAAAACCCAGTAACAGGGTAAGCTTTGGTCTCTCTTTTAGGGATACTGAAGCGATTGACCAGGATTCCTATAATTGATACGTTTTTCCCTATAAGGTGTTTTTCTTTACAAGTGACATGTTATTCAACAAATCTTGTATTCATTTCTATCGTTAATTTTGCGTAAGCTCTCTTTTTCTGATTACGGAGTCGTACATGTTTATTTCCATTTATTTGTAACTCACTTCTCTTGGCCATTTCCATTGGCCGATTTCTGTGCACCGTCTTGCAGTCAGGGACCACCGACGCAAGATTGGTGAATTGAAACTTATGATGGTTATTGTTTATTTGGGTAGGTTAACGTCCATTTGGGGAAATTAGACTAATGGTGACCGACTAATCTGGCGAAGATTACGCAATAATACCACCACTCACCCTATTGAGCTTTTAAACAACTGATAATCGTTACATACCGACGAGCGAATGACTCACTTTTACTGACCTGGAGTACTGATTCCGTTCATCACTTAGGGACGAAATAATATTCATACGTCCCTCTGTACCACGTGACCACATTAAAACGGCGTGGTTAATAATCTACAGATATAATGATAATAAGGAGGCATAGTATAGACTATAGCGGAGTTCGTATTATTGGAAACCCAATATGAATTCCATCTCTTTCTCGATATTTCTGACACAAATACCTCTGAACATGTTCCATACAGGAAAACTAACCATGTCTTCATATAATATCATCCGATTCGGTACTACCTTTATATTTATAGACCTCGCCCACCTTCCGGCTATCTAATCTCACTGCTGACCAAACTGTTGGAGTACGGTGCCAGGTTTGCGCCATTGTTTTTGTGGCAGCTTCCACTCTAGGCTGGCAGCCACCCAACATGGCATCCTGGCAAGTGGGAAGCGATACATTTAGCACAAATACATGTTAAAGTACAAAAAACAGAAGCTGTATCGCATTTACATCGATAGGTAAACTGACAAGGTTGTACACTACTCGAGATACCTGGTGGAGTCTTTTCATTTAGGTGATCCGAATCATATTTTTCTTTCAAATTTGTATTCAAGTACAAACAATAGTTACATTCAGTAGTACGTAGGCGTTTTTCCATGTAGCTATTGATAAATGGTCTCGTAATATAGCTATACTTACACAGAGTTTCATATAGCTTTTTCAGTTATAGATTATCTTATACGTAAAAACATATATGTACATAATATATTCATATCTAGACAGAATACAGATTACACAATATTTACAGGGCGGGGTAGGTATACAGGGTGGCACACTCATATCTTTCACAGTTCACCATTTTTGGGTTCTTGATATTTGTAAGTAGGAGTCTTCTTTTTTTCCCTTGAGTCCCTTAGTTATAACATCATATGACATTATAAACTCGGTAAATAGATCACTGTATGTTATAGTTCATGTCATTGTATTTTTTAACATATTGTCTAAAATGTTTAGTCGCTTCCATACTTTGTAGCTCAATATGTAATTGATTTTTGATTGGAATGTGGGTGTAACTTGGAAAAACGTAAATCAGCGCACATTCTCAGCAATTAATATTGCTCTGTGAGCCTAGGTAACTACACATGGAACTAAAACGAACCACAGATAATAAGGAACTGTATCGAGATCCATATATACTGAAAATATGCCATGAGTTTTGGATGCGGGGATGTGGGGGGCTCACGTGGCAAAACTTCCTGGCTGACAAAATGGGTTGCCAGTTCTTTGGTTATTACCAGATTTCTTTTTGTGTCTGTTATAAACTGTCATCATAGTAGATGTAGAGAATAGAATTTCTGTGCCAGGGACGAGGCATTCCAGTTCAGTTTAGCTTCACAACTGACCAAGGTAGGTTTAAACCACTGTGGTGAATGTATTTCCTGCGGGATTCATTTCCATCCCATCTAAGGTTCATCATCGGTCAGATCGGTGGATGTCATGAGTTAAATGCACACTGGAGTCCACGTAGTCATGGATTTGGGGGGGCGAATTTAAGATAAAATACTCTGGGGGGTAAAGCCAATTTATGATCAATTTAAAGATTAAATACTCACTGTTATCTCTGACTGTATAAACCTTTATGATCAATTTAGAGATTAAATGCACACTATAATCTATGCCTGTATTAATCTATACATTGAACTTATACTTACACACTGATGGCAATTGGTGTGGAGGTTAGACAATTTCGAAATTCTGTTTGCATTCCATCTTTAATTTGTTAAGTACATGATGGACAGGGGGGATTCAAGGTTTTCTGGACTTTTGGATACGTACTTTATGGATGGTCCCTAACTATTGATAACACCAAATCAGAATATACATACAAATCAATTTGAAGTAACAGCAAATAGCGTGAACAGGTGTAAATACTCACCCAGGCCCCCGCCCACCCCTTCACTACCCCGTTACCCGGCCGCAACCTCTCGCCAACCCGGGATACCCACCTGGGGTAGCGTGGTGTCTGTATACTGGGTTGAAGTCGGGGGCAGCGCCTCAACATTAAAGGCACCTCCTACACTTCGCAGTGGCGCCACCTTGTGGTATTGAAATACTGATGATTATCAAATCAGACTGGTTTCTTGAGAATTATTCTAATACCAAATGAGTAGAATATAACATTTTGTCGAGTTTGACCTATCCATATAGGTAAATGGGCGTATTTACATTTGATTGATTTATATAGGAAATATACTGGAAAACATTCTTCTCTCAAAAATAAGATGGGTGACCCGTGTTTTTTGAAACTTGAATAAATAACATTATTATTTGCTATACCATGTGAAAGTTTGAGGGAAATGAGATGGGTTTTAACTTTTACAATGTGAAAACAAACATTTGAGAATTTTCATATATACTTTTATAATGTTGTCATAACCTTAATCTTTAAAGGAAAAACTAGCATGGTGACCCCGATTTTTAAGTTAGATATGTGTATTAATACACTCTGGGCTCACCATATTTGACCCTCAGGAAAATGACACGGGTTTTAACTTTTACAATGTGAAATCAATCAAATCAGAATTTCTAGATATCCCTTTATAATATTGAGTTTAAATTTTGTCCGTTCCGCTGGAGTGTTTGCTCCGAGGTTGGAAATTCTTTTTTTTTATAATATTGTCATAACATTAATCTTTAGATCAAAAACGAGCATGACCCCGATTTTTAAGATAGATATGTGTTCTACTATACCTTGGGTAAATCATATTCGACTTAAGATGGGTTTTGAGTTTCAATGTACATGGAAATTGTCTGATATGCCTTTAAAGGTCTATGGAGGACGAGTGAGGCACGGGGATGGGATAGTCGGGAAACTCCTTAATTCATGTACCTCCTGGTATGACCTTTGACCTGCACACCTCCAGGGTTTACCCAGCTTCACACGTTGACCTTGACCTCAGTTGACCCCTGCTGACCCGGGCAAGGTGACCTCAGAGCAAACATAACAAGTTAGGTGTGTTCTGGAGTCAGCTACCCATAAATAAATGGGCAACTAAATTGTTGGAGTTAGTTTAGTGTATGTATGGTAGGAAAAGAGAAAAAATATTGAGACGGTAAGTGAGGTAAAAGGTAAATATCTAGTAAAAGGCAACAATATGACTCGAAGGGAGAAAAATGTTTGCTTCCTATCCAAGTTGCAAAGTCATTTGACATGGTATTAGATACTGATGAAAGAAAAATGCAATAACAAGTCAGAGGAAAAAAAGGTGGAAAAAAGGCGAACGAACTGGCCCAACAAAAATACAAAAATGATTTACGAAATAAGAGGAAAATGGCAAAGAAGCGCACGTGATAAAAACAAGGAAAAATGTGGTGAAACTGAAACGGCGCCAAACAAGCAAACCATGCAAGCAGACAGACCAAAATAAAAGTAACGGGTTAAATGAGAAATGCCAGAAATGAAAAAGAAGTGAAGAAATATTAAACCAAGGAATGGCAAAGAGTGCAAATTTGAATAAAAATCGAAGAACGAAACGGATATGGAGGAATAACGTACTATTAGACCCAGACACATAGTAAGGCACAAATTATTACGAATCAAGAACCCATGTAGACACTGTTGAGCGTCACTCAGCGCAGGTCTTAGAGAAATGAGCGTTAACAAACGAGCGGTGAGCTCTGTTACTATTTTACACGTGATTTTGGGAGGTGTTTCTTTTAATATTCTTTATTTCCTAACTATGCGATTCAATCTTGATGGGATACATGCTCTGACCCTAAGGCCTGGCGTCCACCTACTACGATAGAAATTTAGACCTTCCGATCTGGCACCGATACAAATAGCAAATATCGGAGACATACCGGGAAGGTGCAGAATCGTAGACACATATGGCTAAACTTGCCAATCCACCACGCATTGTATGGGGTTTTAATCGGTGTATAATCGCAGAAACGTGGTCAACTGCCCCGATATTAGGTGACCTTCCGACGCGATTTTGATTTTTTTATCGGGAGGTGTATAGTAGACCATATCGGAGCCATATCGTAGTAGGTGGACGCCAGGCCTAAACCTTCATAGGTGTCTTCTATATTACATGTCAAAATGTTGTAGATACTGCAGGACGTGCACCAGCCCGCCCTGCCCACCTGTCCCTGTCCCGTCCTTGGCCCATCGCCCTCACCCCTGTGTTACCTGTGTTACCTGTGTGCGCGGGGGTAGCACCCCTCACCTGCCCGAGTCGACCTATTCACACGTGGAGGGGGTTTCTACCCTTTATCTCACCCCTGGTATTTTTGTCCCATAGCCTTAATATTGAGAACTCGTTTTCCATGTCCCTACGAGTATTACAGTCCGTCCTCCCTGGCCTATACATTGTATGTTGTCCATTTGTTGGGTGAACGAGGGTTAGATAGATACAGAAAGCAACTTGTTTTGGTCAAAATTCTTGTTGTCCAACTCGTTTGATTGCTACATGATATTTACTCGGCTGTCGCCTCGATCATATCACGCCGCATCAAACTCGTGGAGAACGACCACTTTCACCAAAACTTGTTGGTTTTTTTTTTGGTCTTTGTGGGACTGCGCAACCTCATACAACCTTTTCATGCTCTTTAGGAAGGGGTTCAGGGTCAGTGCTAGGCATGTCAGGCCCATTTTCTTTTATTCATTTATTATTTATTCAGCCAGTTCTGTCCCAGGAGACAGATCTTCCACTGGTGTGAAGACAGCAATAACGATACATCAAGTTAAGGCATTAACAGGAAAATACAGCAATCCAATATGATAGTTACAGAGTATGTGTATATATTGTTTGATAGATGAGTGTTTCGATACCCTGATTGCGATGTACTTATCATACCCGCAGACAGTTGGACATGTCACCTTCATCACATTATTAATGCCATTCGTACCTGGAAAACTTCATCTTGACCGCCTTTTTAAAATCTAACTGACTAACTAAGTGCTTCGTTTCATGGACACGGGCTACAGTTAGATTCTCCTGCATTGCAATTTTTGGAGAAACATAAACTATTTGAATTCAAATCCAGATCGTCCTTGTTTCAATCAGGGCCTGGATGTTCTCTTGGAATTCCCACCTCAGCCAAGGCGACTGCGTTGGATCCTGGCGTTGTGTGTACGCACTTTCACAAAGGCATTCGCCACAAAAATTTTAAAAAAGATAAAAAGAGTGCCAAGTTCACAAAGTCGTCTGACTGAATGTTTACGGCTTGCAAGGTCAAAACAAGGTCATAACATCACCCAACCACCTCCACTAGATCGGCATTCCGCCTCCCCCCAACACCCAGTGTGAATCTGCGTGGCAGCCTTTGTGCTTTGGTTCGGTAGGGGTTGGCGGGCTATGAAGGGGGTTCCCCTCTCATAGTTACCCCACCTCAGCCTCCCCCAGTCCGTCTCCACTTCAAATTCCCCTGTCTTTCTCTGACCCCCCTTTCTCTGAATGAATTTCCTCTCGGTTTCCTTCCTTTCTTTGCCACTGTATACCTAGTCTGAGTAGTCCGACCATATACTCTACTATTAATATGTAAAGGGGTGCTTACACCAACACGATGAAGTTGCCGTTGTATATCTTATTATATCTTACAGTGTCGAGATATGTCGTACCTCCTTTGTCACCATACATCGCGCGCAATGATATGTGTACTTTTTCGATGTTGTGTGTATACTTTGTTGCTCCACCAGCGTGAAACCTAAAGATGCGTCACGGCAAATATGCACACGATTATTCAAAACCTAGCAGGATTGAACAAGACAACCAAATCGTGACTACTCTCGCTATATCTTGTGTGTTGGTGGAATCAGCACTTAAAACGAAGCAGTTTGGGTTGCCCATGACCACTGTATAGCTTGATATTCTCCTCCTTCATTCTCCCCATTCTCTCTCCCTGGTTCTCCTTCCTTTTTTCCCTCTGTATACCTTGATAGTCTCCTCACCCATTCTCTCCATTCTCTCCCTGATTTTCCTTCCTTTCTTTGCCTCTGTATACCTTGTTATCCTCTCTTCTCCCAATTTCCTCGCCCTGGTTCTTTCTTTTCTTCTGCATACTTTGTTAGTCTCCTCCCTGATGCTCCTTTCTTTCTTTGCATATGTATACCTTGTTATCCTCCTCCTCCATTCTCTCCATTCCCTTTCTCTGTTTCTCGTCCCTTTCCTGGCGTCTACATACCTTCTTACTCTCCTCCCTCCATTCTCTCCCCCTGGTTGTCCTATCATTCTTTACCTATGTATACCTTGTTAGTCTCCTCCTCTATCATCTTCATTCTCTCTCTGATTCTCCTTCCTTTCTCTGCCTCTGTATACCTTGTTATTCTTACTCTCTATTCTCTCCATTCTCGCCCTGATTCTTCTTCCTTTCTCTGCCTCTGTATATCTTGTTATTCTTTTTTTTATTTTTTTTTTTTTTATTTGCACAAAAGTACACAATGGCCTCTGCCATGGCAGGTATTCTGGCCACTCTATTACCCGGGAAAATTCTGATAACAGAGACAATTCCTTCCAGGTATAGATACACTATGTACAGGTGGGTGATGTAATGATGATAGATAACCAAGTATATGTATGGCACTTTCCACAAGCTTTCTTAAGTATAAACATTAAAGCTCTGACCAGAATTTCTGTTTGATATGTTTCTTGAAGGTATAAAGTGAACCTGTCTGAACTTCGTATGGCAGCTCATTCCAGCGTTCCATCCCACGGCAAATGGGGCTTCTTTTGAAAAAGCTTGTTTTAGGCCTTTCCAACTTAATGATCTTTTTAGCTTGCCTTCGGGTTTTTGGACTTTCGTCTGGTTCGATTTCATTAGCATATTTACGCATGTATAACAAGTTTAGGTACAGTTTCCACTTACATAAAGGCGGTATGTCACATGTTTCATGCAATGACTTGGTGGTGATTTCTCTGGCGTTCGACCGAGTACACATTCTCAATCCCCTATTCTGGGTCCTTTGTAACTTGTCCAAAAGAGACTTATTTGCCCCCAGCATCAAAATACCCCGGGTAGTCAAAGATAGGAGCTATCATGGATTTATAAATTTTAGTACTAGTGTCCTGCGTTATATATTTCCTTACTTTTGATAATCTAAATAATTTATGGTTCACTTTTCGGATAGTATCGTTCACACATTTCTCCCAAGATAAGGTCTCGTCCAAGGTTATCCCTAAATAGTTATAACTCATACAGTGTGGTAACTGGGTGCCCCCTAGTTTAACCTGGTTATCTAGCTCAGCGTAGTTGATCTTATTTAACTTGGTTTTATTACCAAATACACACAATTTAGTTTTTTTAACATTTATTAACATTTTGTTTGATGTGCACCAATTATCAAGGAGGGTTAGGTCTATATTTAGTCTATTTACGGAAGATGAGTGTTCGGTATCGGATGTGTAGAGGACAAGATCGTCCACGTAGAAGATATGGGAACTACTGAAGCCAAGTTTTTGTATGTCGTTTATATGGCAGTTAAAGAATAACAGGCCTAGTATACTGCCCTGGGGCACACCTGATATAATATTTGCATAGGAAGACAAGGCATTGCCTACCCGTACTCTTTGTTGTCTATGGTTTAAATAGCTTTTAGTCCAACTTAACAGTTCGTTACTGATACCCAGATTACATAACTTAGTTAACAGGATTTTATGTGATACTCCGTCGAACACCTTGCTAAAATCAACGAACATGCATGAGGTCAATCGGCCTCGGTCCCTATTAGTATAAAGGTCCTGTACAAGTTTTGTTATTGCGTCCGTGGTACCTCTCTTTTTTCTGAACCGAAACTGTCTGGTGTCCAAGAGTCCAACGTTTTCAAGATAGTCAGTTATTTCCGAGTGCCCAAATCTCTCTATTCTCTCTATTCCCGCCCTGATTCTCCTTCCTTTCTCTGCCTCTGTATACCTTGTTATTCTTACTCTCTATTCTCTCCATTCTCGCCCTGATTCTCCTTCCTTTCTCTGCCTCTGTATACCTTGTTATTCTTACTCTCTATTCTCTCCATACTCGCCCTGATTCTCCTTCCTTTCTCTGCCTCTGTATACCTTGTTATTCTTACTCTCTATTCTCTCCATTCTCGCCCTGATTCTCCTTCCTGTCTTTTCCTCTGTATATCTTGCTATTCCTCTCCTCCATTCTCTCAACTCTCCCTCCCCCCTTCCCGACTCTCATATACAAGTTCCATTCCCTTTAATATGCGAACAGCAATTTATGGAATTTCACTCGAAATGTAATCAGGTATAGGCCAATGTTACTCAATATGCCTTCAAAGGTTACTGCTTGTGGTAGGGTGGTCCTCTCCCCGGGAGTAGTGCACCACATGGCCCGTCGTCACTCCCCTCTACGTCCCGGCCTGTTTTATTTACCAATAAAATAGTTTTTTATTCAGCAGAGACCATGCACCGACGACCCTCTAAACACATTAACGCGGCGTGAAATATGGCTCGGGCATCACGACAACGCCCAAGGGTGAGGGTGGGCGGGGGCGGCGGTGGTCTGTGGTGGTGGTGGTGGCGGCGGGGGTCTGAGATGATGGACGTATTTAGTGGATCATGAAGCGTACTGCTGTAGCTCATTGTTGCCCGGTGTATATGGCTGGTGGTGCATATATTGTGGCTGATAGTGGTATATGTTATAATGATACACATTCCGTTGGGTTGCCAGCGGGATAGCTTTGAATAAAAGGGAGATAGATAGTGTGGAGGTTGTAGTGGTGAGAGCCCTTTATTGTGTGTACCTGTTGAAATGCTGTTGGTGAAGGGGAGGTGGCAGATGGAGAGCAATATTGAAGTGTCTGCATATTGTAATATGTATTACATTGGTCGTTGGTCTTGGTACTGGTTCTCTGGACTCACGATAGACGGAGACACGTGTGTAGGAGTGATGATGAAGACCTGTAGATGTACTAGCAAATATTCTACAAAAACTGACTCACTGTCTTCGTACGTTAAAGCTACGGTGGATGATAAATACGATTTATCATCCATTGGTTTACTTATAATTGGCTGTAATCTACTTGTAGGCCAGTTCTATCAAGAAACGTCACGAAATTTCATACAATTGTTTATATGGCATGAGTTGTATTCGCGGAATGATATCACGAAGCAGAGCTGAGTGATATCTGTAGCAGAAGACAACGAACGTCATGTAAACAGTTGTATGAAATTAAGTGACGTTTAGATTTTATCCTACCCCGTAACATGTTTTTAACTTCATATTTCACCTGTGGCATATAAATGTTATATGGCATAACCGTGGCATACAGTCACTCCATGTGAAGTCTATGGAGATTTATATGAGGGGTAGGATAAATAATGCTACTCGTTAATTACGGCCACCCGTCATTATCATCCGTCATATATGTATTATACGGAAACTGGCTGACTGTCTTCGTACGTCAAAAATAAGCGGTAAAATCATTGATCAGATACTTCCTGATGTTGAAGACAGAGGGATGTATCTGACCAATAAGTTTACAAAGTATTTTTACGTACTAAGCAAGTTAGCCCGTTTTCGTATTATTATATACCTAAAACTGGCGAAATTTTAGTTGGTCACGTGATGTCATACCCCGTTCGTCACACTATGACGTACTGCTATATATACCTCATGAGAAGTAGCGGGCAGTTTGTAGGTCGTAATGATGATAAGTATTTGCAGTTGAGACTTTGTAGGATGTTGGATGTTGGCATTATAGTGTTGAGGTCAGATGACATTAAGTTGGGTCAACGGTTGTTTATATCATATTCTGCGGTCACAGCAACTGTTAGGGTCATATCACAGCAATGGAAGTAGGTATTTATAGAATATTAAAGTGGGAGGTGTATGGTATGACAAGTATTGTGTTGGGTGTGGCATGCAATGACAATTGCGTTGAATATGACTGGGTGTGAGCATAGATCTGACTCTCTGGATATTATTATAGATAAATGAAAATGGAGTCCTGTTATCACCAACCAATTCATTGTAGTAGCGGGGATGTGACTGGAAGTGATGATAATGACAGTGTGTTCACTAACAATGAAACAGGACTTGAATGAAACTGGGAGAACCAATTAATACTAAAATGCCGAATATTGGACGGCTTGATGTCATGCATTTCCTTTGCAATAATTGCATGAATAATTCTGTTGTCATTAGAATTCCAATATTGTGGCCTTCATGATTCCTAAATAAGCGGAACAGACCCACATCTTTCCTGGCATTAAAATCCCGTCATAATTAAGGATTTTCTCGGAAGGAACTCAGGAGACTATAAAACGAAAACAGTGAGAGACACCCAAAAAACATTTTTTTTAAAGAAACAAGGATTCTGTAGTGTCCCTAGATTTGCACAAACATCAGATTGCCTACATTTACCAGCGTGTTTGAATATGATTAGTGGATCACCAGAACCAAACCCTCAAACTATCAGGAGAACAAAGACAGACAATATGATCATCTCGGTGAGATAGTGGCCGCCGCGGAATTAAGATTCAGGGATGAGCAGACGATAATATATTCGCCCGCGGAAAATGTTTGTGGAAGGCGACGCGGAAGAAGCTGTGAATAAAAAGTCGGACAATGTGCGTTTTGAAATTCAAGGGGCCGCGCCGATGCTTTACTCGCTGGTGTCGTGAGTTTTTTTATGCAAATTGCACAATCACGTGACGTGGATGGGAGCGACACGCTGCCGGTACTTTGGTTCTGTAAAGTGGGATTCACACGGAGAGACTAATGTACCTCCAGGAGTGTTTGTCTGACACAATTTTCCTGAGATTATTTAGTGGTACATAGTCTTCTCGTGTGATACCCCCAGGTCTCAATTCCCTGAGACAAATGTGGAGAATGGGAAATTGTCGCAGTCAATTTCCCCTGCCAAGGTACATAATCTCAAGCAATTTAGGTTTTAAGTGGAATTCACACGGTTGGATTCATGTACCTCACAGGGTTCAAGGTCTCATGAGATTCCGTTCCTTGTAAGGGGTAAATGTCGCCAACAATTGCAGGGGAAAAGACATGTCTCAGGGAAATGAAACCCTACAATCTGGACGAAGAGATTCTGTTCCAGTACAGAATCTCAGCAGGATTTGTCTCAGACAGATATCCTGTGATGTACATGAATCTCATAGTGTGAGTCCCGCTCTAACCATATTCAAATCTTCGGGGCATTTTGGTGAGACTGGCGTACCTCTCACTGATAATGAGGGTCCCATTGTCTCATTGGTTTGCTTTTTCACAGGGACTATATGTACCCTGGACACTTGAGTCTCAAGGAAGGCATTCACACAGGAAAAAGGTGTAAGTGAGAGATTATGTCCCATATGAAAGGGAGTTTGTCTGCGAATAATGTACCAGATGTGTCCTTCCATGTGAATCGAATCCACCATTTTTCCTTGAGACACAGTTCAGCATCATTCTTTGAGATTTTTGGACACAGGGACAATCATCGGAGACGAGAGGAAATGGTTTAAGTACTCCAGTCTCAAGTACACCAGTCTCTAAGTGTGAATCCCACTTAAGAGCACCCATAACGAAAACGGTAAAGATTTTTTGAGTTACCCAGATAGTCTGTCGGTGGTGCCACCAATTGTGGATCGGTATCGAAAAATCGGTGAGGGTAGTAGTTTTAACTCAGTGACCAAGCTTCCACTCAGTGGTCGGTGGTGCCACATTGCATTTTCTAAGCAGAAAAAAGTCGTGGGTCATTTCACAAGCTGGGTCATTTCCATTGACCGATTTTGGGTCAGCAGTGCCAAAATTCCGTCAGTGGTTCCTGACTGTAGATCGGTGACGTGAAATCGGCCAATGGAAACAGGACCCATAGGCCTGCGTTGCAGTGACATAGTTTATCAGTTCGCCTGCTGGTCACCAGACGGTGCTGACAGTACGCATGCCCGATGGACTGGCCAGCATGGCCGGTGGCTGGGTAATATTTGGTGTGCGGACTCAATCGGCTCTGGCTTGTTTACCCCAGCCCTCAGCCACCCACGACTAGCTGTTTGTGTTACTCTCTGCCACCAGATTTATGTAGACCCAATTAGCGAGTCTGCAATTGATGAGGCTGCAGATTTCCTCTCCCCTGGATGTAGCGCCGGTTTGTGTGGGCTAATACGCCCTACAGTATCTGCTTGGTATTAAAGAATATTGCACGTGTATATGAAAATAGTGGGCAACCCACATCTGTGCAAAATATTTTCTTTTTTTCTTTTTTCGGTTGCCAAAGGATAAATGCAGATAAATTTGTTTCACCCTCTCTGCGACTCAGAGTTGAGTGACAACATTATTTGAAAATATATATATATTGATTATTGAATGTTGAGTGGATCATTTACTTCCATCCTTATTAATATATAGTTAGACTATCTTAATGGCAAGAACGCCATATCAAGGGTGGTCGTAACTATTCTTTGTTCCAAAATGAAAATAGATAAATGAATAAAAACTAATGCATAACGTTACTAAACCTTGATAAATAACCGCATTACAGCATTCCCGTAAAGACATAAGATAATATTATTAAAAGATTATATTTTACATTTCTCAGTATATCCTTGAAAAGTACATACAACATGTGTATATGGTGAGGTCTAGTGAAGAAAATGCGAAATCGGTGAGCATTGGGTGTATATTACCGACGATGATGCAGAATATTGTTTTGAATACACTGTGGCTATTTTATTATCATAGCAACGGAAGAACCATAGCAACGGAAGATAAACCAACAGTTTGGGTTGTGATCTAGAAAACCAAAATGAATGGCATATTAGTGGTTATGGATCGAGTGCGGTTCAGATTTTATTTCACCCCTACCACTGACTAATTGGCTTTCATTGGTTTGAGTTTCATCGGTTTGCTCTATAGCAAATACCCACTTACTGTATAAATATCATTTAAAGAACAATACCAATAGATCATTTGATCAAATCTAAACTATATATGACCTATTCTATTTTCATCTCAAAGCTACCAGTATACTGCTACCTTCTTTATTTGCACTTTAATACACGAACACTTCCATGCGTCATTAGCTACTGCTACATGTTAAAAGTATCCCATATTCTAGAATCAACCATCCTCCATTGGATATATGTATTCTCGACCCCATTCATTCGGTGCGTAATAGCCTTGATATCACATGTTGAGCTATT
The DNA here is from genome assembly GCA_950022655.1 of Alentia gelatinosa. Lineage (NCBI taxonomy): Eukaryota > Metazoa > Annelida > Polychaeta > Phyllodocida > Polynoidae > Alentia > Alentia gelatinosa. The sequence continues at coordinate 55,452,343 of OX465583.1, read as the reverse complement.
GCCACAGGGAATGTAATTACAGAGCTCACAACTGCGTTATAATGCTCGCCATGCCAGGAATACACAGGACCGACGCAGTTCTAATGTCATCGCCTATTCCCCTTATAGAAATAGACCTAGCTGTTGTGAATAGGACCCCTGTAATGTTTATGAGATTCTATAGACTCTTGAGGAGCACTAGAAAACATATTTCACGATCACAAAGGTCTTTTGGTCTCTAACCCAACAATGAATTCTCCTTGCCCTGGAGTGGATGCTTGCTCAGATTACAATGACTTCTCCCTAACCAAGACGTGTTTACTGACGACGATGTCACATGTTCTGTTGGCACCCCGATCTCCCGCCCTTTTTCCCGTACTTTGTCTGTGTTTTCTCTATTTTTTTCCAGAATTACATGGAGACCTTCGAGAGAGGGAGAGAGAGAGCGAAAGGGAGAGAGAGAGGGAAGGAGGGAGGGAGGGGAAAAGAGGGAGAGAGAGGGAGAGAGAGAGGGGGAGAGAAAGGGGGAGAGGGAGAGAGGGAGAGAGAGAGAGAGAGAGAGAGAGAGAGAGGGAGAGAGATGGATAGATAGAGAGAGAGGTGGGATGGAGAAGGAGAGAGACAGAGGGTATCTAACATCGGACTAGGAAAGATCCCAATGTGCTGAAACAACCATAGCAAAAACATTGCAATCGTAAGTGCCACCCCATTTTGGTACACGAGTCCTTCAGATAAAACCTTTCCTTTGCAATGAAATGATTTGAATTTGACGAAAAAGTACCCCTGGGTCCATCCAGAAAACGGAGATCTTGCTGAGAGATCTACTTTTAGGCAACTTAAATTGCGGAATGATCAATCGATGGGCGGTGGTTTTCTTGAAGAAAGTTTGCACGTGAAGCCCCTGAAGAAAGGGGTCTTAGAGAGAGCCAGGGGGAGAGGGAGAGAGAAGGAGAGGGGGAGAGAGAGAGATGGAGAGAGAGACGGAGAGAGGAAGAGAGAGGGAGAGAGTGGGAAGGCGAGAGATAGAGAGAAGGAGGGAGAGATAGAGAGAGGGGGAGGGAGAGGAGAGAGAGGGGGAGAGAGAGGGAAAGACGGGAGAGGGGGAGAGGGGGAGAGAGAGAGTGCAAGTGAGAGAGATGGATAGATAGAAGCAGGGAGAGATAGAGAGAGAGGTAGGGAGAGAGAGGGAGGGAGAGAGAGGGAGAGAAAGGGGGAGAGTGAGGGAGAGAGAGAGAGAGGGAGAGCGAGAGAGAGGGAGGGAGGGAGAAAGAGGGGGCATAGAGTGATAGTGAGAGAGATAGAGAGAGGGAGAGAGAGAGGGAGGGAGAGAGGGAGGGAGAGAGGGAGAGAGAGGCAAGAAAGGGAGAGAGGAAGAGAGAGAGGGAGGGAGAGAGGGAGAGAGAGGCAAGAAAGGGAGAGAGGAAGAGAGAGGGAGAGAGGGAGAGAGAGGCAAGAAAGGGAGAGAGGGAGGGAGAGAGGGAGAGAGAGAGAAAGAGAGAGGGAGAGAGTGAGAAAGAGCTCAGATCGAGCAGTAATTCATCGATGATTATTCGATGGTCTCCACCCCACGTGACCGTCGGATGCTGCCACCTCGCGGCCATTTCAGGGTGACGTTGTCACCCCTGCGCACTACGCCTCACTCTCCAAGCAGTCCCGACCTCTATGCCCAGAAGAGGAGCCTGTATGTCCAAAATACAGTCATTCCTAACAGATTCCTCTGCTTGGAGAGCGTGGGCCGACGATGATAAATGGATGTGTCGGGGGCAGACGGAGACGGATGGTGCGCGCGCATACCTGGCAGCACCGTCTGGTGGCGTGGGGGCATACTAGGCCCCGCTCACATAGCAGCCTTTATCGAGGTGTAAATCAGGGTGAAGATAAAGGCTTACATGGATCTATGGTCGAGCTGCGCCGAGCTGCACCTAGCTGCGCCGCTCACAGCTAAGGACCGCAATAAACTACAGAGGGCGCCACCGGTGATGAACGGCCGCGGGGGCAGTTTAAATCCGGTTCCGGCTGCGCGCAGGTTGACTGCGTGCGCGCACCCCCGTGTGCAGGGTTCCGCTCGAGCCACCAAAGGAGATGCGAATATCACTGAGTGTGGTATACCATTAGAAAATGTATTTACAGCAACCCCACATCGTTATCAGATCGATGCCACCTGATAACAGCTGTGTACTCTGGTCTGCCCCGTTAGCATTGGTTAAAGGAGCGTATGTTTACAGAGATGGCAGTTTTCCTTGATTTTATTTTCTGTTTATAAGAATATTTTTACTTGTGTGAAGCAAAAAGAATAATTTCCGCCTCATTCAGACCAATAACTACTGGTTTACCCCCCCCCCCCCCCACACACACACACGCAGCTCTATACCATGCCAATATCTATACGATGTTTTCCATGTTTTCCATGTTTTCTCAGGCTCTCTGAGGCAGTAAATTCTACATGAAAAATATCTCATCTGTTTCTTTTATGACCCCTACTGACATAACTGGTATAATATTGCATAACCAGTGTGCTATGAGTGTGGAAATATATACGATCTATCGACTCCCGTTTGCCACACAAAAATTATCATGTACCTTCGAAACTGTGAGCAGTCAAAAGAAATTTGATATGAGTGAATTCACTAAAGTAGCGCTTTCATTTTCTGAGCATAAACAACTCTTATGGAAAATTTTAACACTTTAAGATAGAAGACAGAGTAGTTGGTATGAGGTAGTTCATTTGTTATCCAGGTATTGTTGTTTTCTAAGAAGTATCTAAAGATCAATGAAAAAGGCAACAATTGTCCCTGTTGATAATATGATGATGTGGACAATTCAGAAATATATATATAGGTCAGGTTATGTTTAGCCTGTGTTCCAAGAAGTAAACTCCGCATACACCTTACACAGATGATAATATATTATAAAAAACGCTGGTGATATAGCCATCTCACATTCTCAGAAATATGCATAACCGGATTCCACCAACCAGAACTACCCTGTGAATAACACCACAAACTCCCTATCCTCCCCATCCCGCCCCCATTTCTACGCAAACACCCTTTCTTTTGTCATCGTTTGTTATAGCTGCTCAGAAATTAGGTGTGACTGGGTGCGGCCCATCCTGCAGTGGCAAACAAAGCTATAACTCTTACTGAGCAGGCGACCCCAGAGGCGGTTGAGATGGCGCCCTGAGTGTCTATATAGCTCCGGGTCAAGGCTCGAGCAGCTCGGGAAATCTACGCGGAAAAAGGCCATGATTTAGGCGCAGATAGCCACAATTTGCTGCTCACTGACAGCGGTCATGTTGAAGCTAGCAACAGCTTCATTTCCTCAGATTGCCGCTAGGGGGCCGACGCCATGCACGCCTCCTAGCGGCCATGGGGTGAGTTTGTAACACCCGCCTTCCGGTTAGCTCTAACGCCCGCCCTCCACTAAACACGAGTTGCTCGCCCAGCAGATGCTTCATAGCTGCTGTTATTCGCATCATAAACAGCTCATCCAACATGTGCTTGAAGAGCGAGTGAGTACGTGAGTGAAGGAGCAGCTCATCCTCGTTCAATTTCCCGCCGAGATCGCTGTGCTGCATGGATAACGGTCACGGTGGTCAGGTGGAGATTTAGGTGGCGGGCAAACGTGAGGGTGAGCTATGAGGCAGGAGGTGGGAACGGATGATGCTGATCCACCCCTTGCTAAAGGGGTTGGAGGGACAGAGGGGTAAAACGTGTGGTATGGCGAGGGCGAGCAGTCGCGGTTTGTCGAGTTGGGGTTGAATGAGTCGGGCTGCGAAGGTGAAGTGGGGGGGGGGGGGGTGAGCGGAATGTTGGGGTCGGGGGCAAGGGTACCCCTCTTATAAGATCTCACACTCTCTAAGTTGTAAGTTCTCACTATGCTCTATGGGAGAAGAATTCTTAACGAACTAGGCTTAGAGCCTTGAGAATCCACTGGCACACAGTATTCCCACTAGGTGGCAGCATCGAGATTGTAGGAATCTTTGAGTTGCATTGATGTATGTCTTTAGCACGGGAGGCAGGCCAGTGGATTCTCAAGGCTCTAAGCCTAGTTCGTTAAGGATTCTTCTTAGTGAGAATAGTGAGAATACAGAATACGACCAGAGTGTGAGATCTTATGAGAGGTGTGCGCTAAAGGGGTTGGAGGGAAAGAGGGGTTGAATGTGTGGTCTGGCGAGGGCGAGCAGTTGTGGTTTGTCGAGTTGGTGTTGAATGACTCGGGCTCTGAAGGTGAGAGGGGTGTGGTAAGCAGAACGTTGGGGTCGGGGGGCAAGGCGGGGGTTTCCCTCCTGAGAGGTGTCCACCTGGTCTCAGCTCAGCGTGGCTGGAATACTTGGCCTCAAGTACCGTGCACCTGAGTGTCAGGATGTAGAATTATCGGTCGGTGAGACCGGAGGTTGTCTGTGCTGTTATAAGGTGTAGGGATGGGTGTGAGGTTAGGGAGTGGGTGTGAGGTTAGGGGTGGGTGTGAGGTAAGGGGTGGGTGTGAGGTTAGGGGGTGGGTGTGAGGTTAGGGGTGGGTGTGAGGTTAGGGGTGTGCTAAGAGGGAGGGCTTTGGTAGAAACTGAGTAGGTGGTGGGAGGTAAAGTTCTGCTACTCAAGGGGTCAGTCCGCAGCCCCTCCCCTCCCGTACTGCAGCGCTCGTCAGCACGCGCCACATGTCGTAAATTTTGCGGTAAAGGATGCCGGAAACGGGCGGCCGCCATGCCGCTCTACGGGGAAGATAGACACTTAGATTGGCCGCCACCTCTGTCTCCAGTCTGTTCCAACTTAGAGATTGGTATGGTTAAACCCATCCCGTATCCATGAATTCTCACTCTCAAACCAAGATTTTTTTAAAAGGTGGGTTCTATACCTATACCTATCAAAAAATATTAACAGCTTACCAGATTGATAAATAGTCTACCTTTATGGCTATCTTATTCAATATACACACAAAAGGAAATACGAATATGTAAAATTGGCTTCAAGAGTGAGAAATATCGCTCTCCAAACATAGGTCCAGATCAAACAGATTTTGCATGGAGAGGCACGGACACTTCAAGATTGTGGGTCAAGGTGGTCTGGACTTTAACCCAACCAGAGCTAACGTAGTGTGGCTCTGGCGGCCAGCGTAGGTAGAAACTGAGACATGATGCCGTGGAGCTGATGTCGATAGGGGAGATGGGACTCGGTGAGGGAGGAGGGTATCTAAGTGAGGTTTCCTGGGGCGCGGCCGTTTGAAACCAGCCTTTTTCCCGCCACTCAAACCGCTACCTCCTGACACAGGGGCCCGTTTAATAATCTAGGATCATACACCATATCCCGCAATTATTGCAGTTAAACGTTTTTATATATCTTGAAATCGGAAATCCTATACCGGCTCATTCTCACAGAACCAGTGCAACTAGGGTTAGGGGGGTCAAATATAAAAATGTTGGAAGATGGTAAAAATAATTATGGGGTTCTATTGTCTATGGAGTGGACCATTTTCCCCTAAAATAGTATCAGTTAAATATTGAAAATGTGATCATGGTGGCCCATGGAACATATGTATGTCAAAAAATTGTCTTACAGCGTGGACAAAACTCCTAATTTAATTGAAAACAAGGAAAATAATCAAATTTTAATCATTCGAAATTGCTAAATGGCTTATATAATAAAACATAGGTAGTATGAATAATATAATAACTTTTCATACTGAGATAATTAGATTTTCCCTTCAGTATGAACCAAAAATTGAATTTTTAAAACCTGAAAACCATGATTTTTAGGTTATTTTAAAATTTACAAATACAACGTTTGTTGTGGCTTTTTTGAAAAAAATGAATAAGGTAAGTCAAGTCCAGCTTACTATTCTATAATATGTATACCTTCAGGTGAGTCATCCCTTTTTTTGCTAAAAAATGTTTAAATATCCATAATTAGTCATTAATAAATTGTATAGTTTTTTTCAGTTTTTGTCCATGCTGTAAGAGACTAATAGTAGGCTAATATCAGCCGCATGTGGGTAGAGTACTAGAATTTGTTTCTTTGCTTTTTCAAAAGATTAATACTATAAAATTGATCTATTTAATTAAATAAACATTGAAAGCTATAAGAATATATGGGGATAAAACCCAAATATTTGATTAAATAATAATAATGACTATGCTAGTACAAGTTCCTGAGAATATTTCTCCTATACCACACGTTGGCAAGAGAGACATAAATTTGGTTAAAAATACCATAATTCTCTTCTAAATACACTAGAAAATTGTACTATATCTTCTGATTTATTTATATTAATACAGTATTATGGTTTGGATTTCACACAAAAAAAATTGCATGCTTTATGGCCCAGTCACATTAGGAAGCTTACGGAAAAGTAACCGAAGAAAAAAAGTCCATCCGTTGACAGCCGTTATACAACCGTTACACCTCCGGTAGACGTCCGTTGATCCATACACCTGGGCAATATTCCTACATCTTACATCTCTATATCCCTACATCCCCACATCCATACACCCAACATCCCTACATCCTACATCTCTACATCCCCACATCCCTATATCCCCACATCCTACATCCCTACATCCTAAATCTCTACATCCCTACATCTCCACATCCATACACCCCGACATCCCTATATCCCCACACCCTACATCTCTACATCCTCACATCCTACATCCCTACATCCTACATCTCTACATCTCTACATCTCCACATCCCCACATCCATACATCCTTACATGCTACATCCCTACGTCCATGCATCCCTACATCCATATATTTCTTTATCCCTACATCCTACATCCCTATATCCCTACATCCCTACATCCCTATATCTTACATCTCTACATACAAAAATGATCTGGCCTTTGTATACGAGCCCCCTCTCTTTGCCAAGTCACATAGTACCGGGATGTAGGGATGTAGGGATATATGGATGTATGGATGTGGGGATTTAGGGATGTAGGGATCTGGGGATGTAGGATGTGGGGGTGTAGGGATGTAGGATGTAGGGATGTAGGATGTCGGGCTGTAGGATGTAGGATGTAGGATGTAGGGATGTAGGAAGTAGGGATGTGGGCATAGGGATGTAGGATGTAATGATGTAGTGATGTAGGATGCAGGCATGTAGGGATATATGGATGTATGATGTAGGGATGTGGGCATAGGGATGTGGGATGTAGGGATGCAGGATATATGCTCACGCCTTCCATTTTTCTAGGCTATTCATGCCTAAACATTCATGTTGGCAAGAGAAAGATAAATTTGCCTGAAAATACCAGAATTCTCCCCATTTACAATAAAAAAAAAAATATGATAAGCAAAATTGACCCAGTTCAGTTATCAGTTGCATGCTTCCATAGGCTTTTAATTAATGACTGAAATTCCACGTTGGTAAGACTGTAGAATTAGCCTGAAAATAACATATTCCACCTATATAAAACTGAAATATCAATATGATATGCCACAATTTTATCAGAGTAAGCTGTTATCACTATTATATTGTAAAAAAAGCAAAATCAACCCAGTTCAGTTATCAGTTGCATGCTTCCATAGGCCTTTAATGACTGAAATTCCACGTTGGTAAGACAGTGTAGAATTAGCCTGAAAATAACATATTCCACCTATATAAAACCAAAATATCAATATGATTTGCCACAATTTTATCAGAGTAAGCTGTTATCACTATTATATTGTAAAAAAAAAAAAGCAAAATCAACCAAGTTCAGTTATCAGTTGCATGCTTCCATAGGCTTTTAATGACTGAAATTCCACGTTGGTAAGACAGTGTAGAATTAGCCTGAAAATAACATATTCCACCTATATAAAACCGAAATATCAAAACGATATGCTACAATTTTATCAGAGTAAGCTGTTATCACTATTATATTGTAAAAAAAGCAAAATCAACCCAGTTCAGTTATCAGTTGCATGCTTCCATAGGCCTTTAATGACTGAAATTCCACGTTGGTAAGACAGTGTAGAATTAGCCTGAAAATAACATATTCCACCTATATAAATCCAAAATATCAATATGATATGCCACAATTTTATCAGAGTAAGCTGTTATCACTATTATATTGTAAAAAAAAAAAGCTAAATCAACCAAGTTCAGTTATCAGTTGCATGCTTCCATAGGCTTTTAATGACTGAAATTCCACGTTGGTAAGACAGTGTAGAATTAGCCTGAAAATAACATATTCCACCTATATAAAACCGAAATATCAAAACTATATGCTACAATTTTATCAGAGTAAGCTGTTATCACTATTATATTGTAAAAAAAGCAAAATCAACCCAGTTCAGTTATCAGTTGCATGCTTCCATAGGCCTTTAATGACTGAAATTCCACGTTGGTAAGACAGTGTAGAATTAGCCTGAAAATAACATATTCCACCTATATAAAACCGAAATATCAAAACGATATGCTACAATTTTATCATGGTAAGCTGTTATCACTATCATATTGTAAAAAAAAGCAAAATCAACCCAGTTCAGTTATCAGCTGCATGCTTCCATAGGCTATTAATGACTGAAATTCCACGTTGGTAAGACAGTGTAGAATTAGCCTGAAAATAACATATTCCACCTATATAAAACCGAAATATCAATATGATATGCTACAATTTTTTCATAGTAAGCTGTTATCACTATCGTATTGTAAAAAAAGCAAAATCAACCCAGTTCAGTTATCAGTTACATGCTTCCATAGGCCTTTAATGACTGAAATTCCACGTTGGTAAGACAGTGAAGAATTAGCCTGAAAATAACATGTTTGACCTATATAAAACCGAAATATCAATATGATATGCTACAATTTTATCAGAGTAAGCTGTTATCACTATCATATTGTAAAAAAAAGCAAAATCAACCCAGTTCAGTTATCAGCTGCATGCTTCCATAGGCTATTAATGACTGAAATTCCACGTTGGTAAGACAGTGTAGAATTAGCCTGAAAATAACATATTCCACCTATATAAAACCGAAATATCAATATGATATGCTACAATTTTTTCATAGTAAGCTGTTATCACTATCGTATTGTAAAAAAAGCAAAATCAACCCAGTTCAGTTATCAGTTACATGCTTCCATAGGCCTTTAATGACTGAAATTCCACGTTGGTAAGACAGTGAAGAATTAGCCTGAAAATAACATGTTTGACCTATATAAAACCGAAATATCAATATGATATGCTACAATTTTATCAGAGTAAGCTGTTATCACTATCATATTGTAAAAAAAGCAAAATCAACCCAGTTCAGTTATCAGTTGCATGCTTCCATAGGCTATTAATGACTGAAATTCCACGTTGGTAAGACAGTGTAGAATTAGCCTGAAAATAACATATTTCACCTATATAAAACCGAAATATCAATATGATATGCTACAATTTTATCAGAGTAAGCTGTTATTACAATTCTATTCTAAAAAAGAGCAGAATCAACCCAGTTCAGTTATCAGTTGCATGCTTCCATAGGCTTTTAATGACTGAAATTCCACGTTGGTAAGACAGTGAAGAATTAGCCTGAAAATAACATATTTCACCTATATAAAACCGAAATATCAATATGAGATGGTACAATTTTATCATAGTAAGCTGTTATCACAATGCTATTCTAAAAAAGAGCAAAATTAAGCCAGTTCAGTTATCAGTTGCATGCTTCCATAGGATATTAATGACTGAAATTCCACGTTGGTAAGACAGTGTAGAATTAGCCTGAAAATAACATATTTCACCTATATGAAACCAAAATATCAATATGATATGCTACAATTTTATCATGGTAAGCTGTTATCACTATCATATTGTAAAAAAAAGCAAAATCAACCCAGTTCAGTTATCAGCTGCATGCTTCCATATGCTATTAATGACTGAAATTCCACGTTGGTAAGACAGTGTAGAATTAGCCTGAAAATAACATATTTCACCTATATAAAACCGAAATATCAATATGATATGCTACAATTTTATCAGAGTAAGCTGTTATCACTATCATATTGTAAAAAAAGCAAAATCAACCCAGTTCAGTTATCAGTTGCATGCTTCCATAGGCTATTAATGACTGAAATTCCACGTTGGTAAGACAGTGTAGAATTAGCCTGAAAATAACATATTTCACCTATATAAAACCGAAATATCAATATGATATGCTACAATTTTATCAGAGTAAGCTGTTATTACAATTCTATTCTAAAAAAGAGCAAAATCAACCCAGTTCAGTTATCAGTTGCATGCTTCCATAGGCTTTTAATGACTGAAATTCCACGTTGGTAAGACAGTGAAGAATTAGCCTGAAAATAACATATTTCACCTATATAAAACCGAAATATCAATATGAGATGGTACAATTTTATCATAGTAAGCTGTTATCACAATGCTATTCTAAAAAAGAGCAAAATTAAGCCAGTTCAGTTATCAGTTGCATGCTTCCATAGGCTTTTAATGACTGAAATTCCACGTTGGTAAGACAGTGAAGAATTAGCCTGAAAATAACATATTTCACCTATATAAAACCGAAATATCAATATGAGATGGTACAATTTTATCATAGTAAGCTGTTATCACAATGCTATTCTAAAAAAGAGCAAAATTAAGCCAGTTCAGTTATCAGTTGCATGCTTCCATAGGATATTAATGACTGAAATTCCACGTTGGTAAGACAGTGTAGAATTAGCCTGAAAATAACATATTTCACCTATATAAAACCGAAATATTAATATGATATGCTACAATTTTATCAGAGTAAGCTGTTATCACTATCATATTGTAAAAAGAGCAAAATCAACCCAGTTCAGTTATCAGTTGCATGCTTCCATATGCTATTAATGACTGAAATTCCACGTTGGTAAGACAGTGTAGAATTAGCCTGAAAATAACATATTTCACCTATATAAAACCGAAATATCAATATGATATGCTACAATTTTATCAGAGTAAGCTGTTATCACAATTCTATTCTAAAAAAAGAGCAAAATCAACCCAGTTCAGTTATCAGTTGCATGCTTCCATAGGCTTTTAATGACTGAAATTCCACGTTGGTAAGACAGTGTAGAATTAGCCTGAAAATAACATATTTCACCTATATAAAACCAAAATATCAATATGACATGCTACAATTTTATCATAGTAAGCTGTTATCACAATGCTATTCTAAAAAAGAGCAAAATTAAGCCAGTTCAGTTATCAGTTGCATGCTTCCATAGGATATTAATGACTGAAATTCCACGTTGGTAAGACAGTGTAGAATTAGCCTGAAAATAACATATTTCACCTATATAAAACCGAAATATCAATATGATATGCTACAATTTTATCATAGTAAGCTGGTATAACTATTTCTTGTAAGGAAAGCAATTTTAACCAATTTTATTATTTATTTATAGGTTTCTATAAACAATTAATGACTGGAATTCCACGTTGGTAAGAGATATGTCCAGGCTGTAAGAGACAACATATGCTCTGCTAGAAGCACAAATTTCACTAAAAGACCATTTTCAATTTGTGGGTTAAATTTTTTTTTTATATTATGTATACATACCTGCTATAGCTACATAAGTAGTACAGTTTGATTTCTTAAATATCTAAATACAAGGAAATATAGGAAATTTTGACTGTTACTCATAAATGGATAAGAAATAAGCTTTGAAACAGGGATAGGGGTAAATATTTGATTTGGTATTTTTATAAATTCCGCTTGAGCTAACCAACTCCATTTTTTTTGTAGATTGGAAGAATTCTATATAAAGAATGCCCTTGTGCAGTTGGAAACTGTTTATTTATTTCATGTAATAAACTAAAAACGTTCGAAAATAGTGTCCATGCTGCAAGCCCTGTACTTTCACCAACCTTCATTAGGCTATAACTTTTTAAAAAATCAGTAAATTCTAACGAAATTTGCTGAGAAATGAATGTTGCACGCAGAATCTTTGTAGAAAAATACCAAAATCGGCCTATTTTATATTGTATATTGACTATTGCAAAAAATATGTTTTTCAAAATATTTTTATCTCTATTTTCTGTCATTTTTAGCCTATTTTGAGCCTCTGGTGCTCTTAATATACATATTTAACATATGAAACCTATACTCCCCCTCGAGAACTCATCGAGATACATCTACTAATTTAAAAAAAAGAAGATATTACACACTGGGAAAATTCTAGTAGGCCGGAAAGGGCTAAAATTGTAGTTGCACTGGTTCTGTGAGAATGAGCCTACCAGAAATGGAAATTTCAGACATTACTACGTGTATATTAAGTTTCGCAAGTTAGTAATTAGAAAATGGTGTTTCATAGGGGGGGGGGGGGGGGAGGGGACAGGAGATGTAGTGCAGCCAGCCAGTTGGGAACGGATTCTTTACTTACCAAGTGCGATATTAGGGAGTTTAGTAACGTGTATACATAAAGACCCTCTTCTGTACCTCGTACAAGGGTTGTTGCTTAATCATATTTAAACCTGTTCGCTAAGACAATACCAGCCGCCCCATAAGGTCGTCCATAAGTGTTGAATAAAGTTGACCCACAATCGTCCTATAGGTCTCTATGCCATACAGAAAAGTGTCTACATGGACTATCCTAGATTATTAAACGAGCCCCTGGTCAGAGGAGGCGAACCGAGTGGCGAGAAAGAGGCTGGTCGGCATGGAGATGTTTGTTTATGTTTCCGGGAATTGAAACCAGGAAGGGGGCGTGGAGGGGTGTGAGTGGAGGGGTGGGGTGGAGAGGTGGGGCAGGGAGGGGCATCGAGGGGCTGTGAATGTTGCGCCAGGGTGGATAGGTAGGGGTCGGGGTAGACTGGTGCCTGCCCCTGCATCCTATGGCTACCCTCCTCGCTGGGATACTATAGAGGAAACCCATGAATGTTTAGGGTCAGAGGTTGTATCCCATCGAGTTTGAATCGCGTAGTAATTCACAAGGCGAAGCCGCGTGTATTATGTAGCGATTCAAACAAGATGGGATTGAGCTCCGACCCTAAATATGAATGGGTTTCTGAATTTATCTCACCCTTTACATTGACTAATGGGCTAATATTTGTGACTTAATCCCCCATTGGATATTTTTCCTAAATATCTCATGGGCGTTAGATACGAGTTCCCAATGTTAAGTCTATGGAGAAAATATACCTGGGGTGAGATAAAGGGACTGGTACAATCGGTAATGGTGTTGGATTTCTGGCGCTGTTGAGCTCCAGTATTCCCAACACTTTCCATACAGATATCCTGGCTACTGGTCAGGATATCTGCTGGGAGATTTATTACTATGATAACACAGGCAGCCAGAGAACTGGAGAAGGGGGAAGAGGGAGGGGAGGAGGATGTGTAGGGTTACAGGGGGCGACTGGGGGGACATATACAGGAGGTTCTTTTTCTGCAGGACAAGTCTTTCATTAATGGGCCAGTCAGAGAAGGATACATACTATAATGAACTTTATTCTTTTTTTTAAAATTTTTTAATCTTTTTTTTATTTGCACTGTAAATAGGTACAATGAGCTTGCCTCTGCATTGCAGATTCTGATTGTGTTTACTCATTTAATGAATTTCATGATCAAAGACTTGAGCAAGTCTAGGGTCGGGGCTCAGCCTGAGGTGAGGGGTATCTCGCACGTGGTGGCAATAAGACAAGGCGTGCAGACGTTGCGGGGGTTCCTGGTGCAAATAGTCTGTGTAGATAGTGGTACTGACGAAGTGATGGTCTGTACATTCTGCGTAGATTATTCACAGCTATACTTATTTTACACATTCAGTTTCCTCTCACAGTCAGGGAACAGGGAATGTAGTTGGAGATTTAGCGGAGGTATCAGGAATCATAGCTATTTTGCTGAATGGGAATTTCATGACCGATGTATTTGCTTTAGGACCAATTTTCTTATCATGGATGCAACAGTGCCAATATTCAAAGTAAAAAACGGCAGGTTCATGTGGTTTATTGCATAAAAATATCCACTCATGAATGTTTTCAGATTCTGCGGTGCCAAGAATGATATTTACTAAAAGAGATTAATTAATAAATATTGATGCAAATGTCAATAAATCAGGAAGTAGCAAGCAGTCGTGGTTTTCAGGCTCCCTCTGTAGTATGGAGTATACGGCAGAAGACCTCGTGTTTTACACAATATCTATCATAAGAACGTATGAATTATTGATGAAGAGAAGCACATTCGTTTTTACAACTACATGTACCTGTAAACACGATCAACGCCTGTGGTGTTCCTGTCCTTTCTAAATCATATCTGAAATATCACTGAGCCAATATTCATGTGTAACCCACCAAATTGCATTTTGAATACCATAGAATACGATGCAGCCACTGATAGTTCTCCGGAGATAATCTAAACAGATATGATAAACATAATACGCTTATAAACTCAACCATCATATGCTACAAATACGTTGCTATGTGTTTGATTGACTGCAGGCATTGTGTAATTGAGCAATGCCTGCAGTTACTGCATGCTGCTATGATATGTAACATTATATGCTGATAATATAAACGATTATACCAGATATCTGTGATAAGATGCGACACCGGCCTGGGGATAAAGGTCTATTGACAACTCCAAAATGTCTCCAAGTCGTCAATTGATTAATGAAGTCGATACAAACACATTCAGAACAAATTGGATTAAAAACATACATCTTTAAGAAAAAGGTGATGACACCAGTTGGCGTTGTCTCGACAAGTAGAGATGGGAGTAGTTCATCCACAGGTAACCAAGTCAAACAGGTGATGCGTGACGGTCGACGGGATCTGTGTCAACTCTGGCGGCCTGACACTCTCCGTTCGCAGGTCTTTGTGAGTCTCTTCTGAAAGTGTATAAGTAAAACCCCTTCAGGGAGGGACGGCGACCACCGCACGTGTCCACGACGTGTGACACGGATGGCAGGTCAAGCGTGACGTATCAGTCAGCAGGTGCGCACAAAAGTCACAATTTGGGGTTGAGGAGGCGGAAAATTCCACCACGGTCGGCGAGGCTTTGGGGACTGAACATATACATTTATATATTATGTGTATATGTATATATATATATATATATATACATGCATATATATTATATATATATATATATATATATATATATATATATATATATATATATATGTATATGTATGTATACAGTAAAACCCCGCTTAAGGGGCCAGCCTCCGTTCCGAGCAAAGTGTACCCTTAAGCGAGGTGTCCCCTTAAGAGGGGTTACAATAAACTAAATAAAGATATCTGTTCCGAGAAAACTGTCCCCTTAAGCGGGGTGTTCCCTTTAGCGAGGTGTCCCGTATGCGGGGTTTTACTGTATATATGTATACAGTATATATGTACACATTAAGGGGGAACCCCACTTAAGGGGTCAATTTGTTCGGAATAGAAACTTTGCTCGGAACAGAGGGTGACCCCTTACGCGGGGTTTTGTTGTACATATATCGGGCAATCCGGCAACAAAAAGGGTTGAACAGTGGAATAGGGAGCTCGCTGGCTGAGTGGTAGGGGTGTTCGCCTCGAGCTTGGGAGGTCCTGGGTTCAGATCCCGGTTGGGTCATACCAAAGACTTACACAAAAATGGTACCCACTACCCATTCGGGTTAACACCCGCCATTAGAATGAGGAGTAGGGGCAAGGGCCCCAATGGAAGAACGGCTGTATAGAGCGAATTCGGTGATTGTGTACATAAATATTCCCTAATAAAAATAGCTAAAAAAATAGAAAGAAAATAAAGGGAGGTGAGGACCTCAGACTACAAGAAGAAGAGCTCCACGATGAGTATGTAGCAGAAGGTGTAGAGAGTAAGGTGTCACAAAGTAGGTGGTGGATGTTCGAGACGGATAGGGAACAGAAAAGAGTTTTGTAAAGGGGCTGTTCCACCAACACACAAGACATAGCGAAATTTGTCATGATTTGGTTGACTTGCTAAGTCTTACTAGGTATTGAGTTATCACATGCACTTTTGCCGCGAAGATCACTCCGGTGGAAGAGGTAGCTCCCTGTGAGCGATAATAGGGGCTCTATGGACAGGTTAATGATTCAAACAGATTGTACAAGATGTAGTAAGATGCAGCAAGGTACAAATGTACTGCTAGACACAGCCCAACCCTAGCATGCAAAAAAATCGTGCTGGTGGAATCAGCGCTTAAGGCAGTGGTATTGTAGGATAGCAAGCATCAAATGGTGGTGCAGGGTTTGCAGAGATTGATATGCAGTCGTGCGAAGGCAGATTGACACAGGGCATTCAACAGTAAGACGGGGGAGATTGTTAGAGGAATCGGGTAGTACTATGAAAGCCATTTGAGAGAAAGAGACATCTAAGGAGGGTATCAAGCTGCGTTGCAATGAAAGTTTGACAAAGGGCATCCGATGGCACTGCACTCCTGATTGATGGAGGGTATCATGCAGTAAGATAAAGCAGGTGCTGAGCAGGTATCAGAGACCAAGAAAGATTAACAGAGGGTTTGTTATGGAAGGACAGCAGAAGCTTGGTACAGGAGGTGTTGGTAGCACGAGGAGAGATTGACAGAGGTTTTCTGGTAGTAGCACAAGGACAGATTGACGGAGCGGGTCAGGTGATATTAAAAGGACAGATTGATTTTGAAATCATACATTAGGACAGTGGAATATTCCCCAGTGCACTGTGCAGTAGGATGAGGGTCTATCAGGGTAGGATATCAGGAACTAAAATAAGCGAGAATTGACAAGGATAATCAGGATGAGAATGGGTTGTTAGGAAGTAGTACGAGGGGAAATCGACGGAGCAGTATCAGGCAGTAGGAGAGCAATGTATGAGGAAGGGCATCAATTAGTCAGCTTGGAGGAGGAGAGAGGTGTTATACATGGTAATGAGTGGTGGGTGCTTTAAGGCATCGATGGTGAACTGTATAGGGCACATAGCTATTGTGTTATGGAGGCAGCCATTTTGCCCCCCAACACTAAACATAACACCAGGTGGCAGGTCCAGTTATCAATGGATTTTATCAAAAATAATTTTCGGGGTTTTCCAAAAAAGAGTTTTAGCCTCGTCTCACGATTATCTATAGATTATTACAGCAGATAAAAGTGGTTGTCCCTAGACTGCAGTGGCGTTATCTTATAACTTCCTAGTGGATGATGGCCTATAGGTACTGCTATGTTTACACTCTGTTCCCAGCGACCCCGTCGGCCATGTTTCCAGGCACCGGGAACGAAGTGGGAGGAACGTGAGACAACTTGAGGGGACTTGGGGGAAGGTCCTCTGGAAACGTAACATACTGTGACTGCCCTGATTATTATGGTAAAATGCTTTTTCAACAAAAATTCTGCCACAGCAGCCATGGTGTTACATGGTGTTAACTAGAATCGTACCAAAACGTGATGAACACCTGGTGTTTTATTTAGCGCTGAGGGGTAAGATGGCCGGCTCCATAACACGATAGCTATGTGACCTATAGAAGATGGTGCGGTAGATGGTGGGTGATAGAAGGTATATGGCGGCTGGTAGGTATAGGGAGGAGGTGGGGGAGTGACATGGTACCAGGTTAGGCAGACGATGGGCTTGGACGACAGCCAAACGCCACCTCCGTATGAACCTCCCGACCCCCGTCATCAGTTAGCAAGGCCAGAAAGAAATCACATCTCAACACAAAGCCTTATCTGAATGTATATATCACCTCAGCCCATCCCACTAAGACTCCCTGAACTACTTCAAAATCACTCCTTTAATACCAGTATTAATCCCGTTTAGATGGTAGTATTTGCCACTCCAACTGGCTGTGCAGGGGTAATTAATCATAGGTGTTAATTAGCTATAGTCCCGGCCCTCATTGCCGGCATTATTGACTACATTATCTGGCGAGTTTTAACTTCCTATACAATAGCAATTTATTTTGATGGATGGAGAATTCTCGTGCGTGGGATAATCATATGAAGGGCCGCGCGGTACCATCTGCGGCAGTGACTCCAGTCTTACACCCCGACCCAGGCTTTCTGTGCCTTGCTTGGTTATAAATTTCCTTCTTGTTGGTCTTGCTTTTTCCCGCGCTCGCCCGCCCAAGAAACAAATCAAACAGCCACAGCCCCTGAAGGCACCGCACGAACACCCTCCTCCGGGGGGAATCAATGCCAGTGCTTCTCCAAGCACAACCCTAGTACCCCCGCCCCACTCTCTCTCTCTCTCTCTCTCTCTCTCTCTCTCTCTCTCGTCACTCTCCAAGCGTAGTCTCCTTACTCCCAACACTAACCATCTCGTATAACAAGACGTTTAGAATCAGTAAGGTATGTAGACGTTAGGGCCCGGAAATCGGGACATTAGGGCCCACTCATCGGGACGTTAGGACCCACCTATCATAACATCTACATATATGATTGAAACATGCATACAAGTCAAATCATTACTTACATTTAATGATATTTGTGAAAACCGTGTCTTTTCCGCGCCTTTTGTGCCGTTTTAAGCGAAAACAAGCTAACAAACATTAACCAATTCTGCAGAATTAGGTGGGTCCTAACATCCATTTATGCTATTTCTCCATCCCAGCACCACAGGTGTGACCACGGCATCGCGGTACGGTTGAAGCGCTAGTGAAGCTTTTAAACGCCTAATATAGGCTGGGCCCTAACGTCCCAACTTTCGGATGGTGGGCCCTAACGTCCTGCAGTCCGTACTAACGCTGTGGTGTCTGTGGTAGGTGACCAGGTAAATCAATGACAGTCGCGCCCGTTGGGCATCAGAAAGGGATGATAACATATTAACCGCCTTGTTTTAATCACAAGGGATAATGAACGTCTTTGTCCATTGATTGATGGCAATTAATTAGCCCCATTAAATTCTCAACGCGCCGCAGTCCTCTTCGAGAATAATCACTCAACTTTCCGCACAAGAAGCCAGGAGAGACGACGTTTTCTTTCGGCCGACAGAAAACAAGGGGCTTAGCTTAGAATGATCAGGAAGAATCGCTCGGGGTATGTTACTTAATGAGTAAATGTAACCTGAAAAGATTTAATCAACGCATCGGGAGGCTGGTGGGTCCAATAAGGAGGGGACTATGACCAACCGTTGGCTACTGCCCCCTTGTGTGAAAATCGCGAAGCTACGCTGGTTTCATTCACCTCTCATGGATAGGTCTCGTCTCTCACTCACTGGTGTTTAACTACGTATATTTTATTGTTACTATTCAAATATGCCATGCTGCAATGGCATGTAACATTATATGCTCATAATATAAACGATTATATCCGATTTTTGCGATATTTTATGTTAAGTAACCCACATAGGACGATGGTTAGTTCAAAGGCGTGTCGTTCTACGATAGCGCTTGTAACCTAAGTAGCGATGTTAGTAAACTATCACCTCATTACACATACATTTATATATCATTTAGAATAAATTCCATTTCTCTCACGTAGTTGCTTGGGCTCTGATAATATGCCAATGAGGCTATATAGTAACGCCACTATCGGGAAGATGGGTTGGGGCCGGAATGTCGACGAGGGAAAGCGGGTAGGAGACAAAAAAAGGCAGTCGGCAGAAAGGTAGGTGAGTGGAAGCTGACTGTAGGGGTAGTTGGGCGCTGGGGGATGATGGAAGGGTTAGGATGTGGGTTGGGTGGCGGTAGCGGCGGTGGTCGCGTTGTGAAAAAGGCACAGTTGTGTTTTATCACGTTGACTGACAATGACACTAGGCGGCGCGCGGGTAGACAGACGGGCGAGCGCTGGTGCTGGGCAGACTGCAGTGACGGCGACCTGGAGGAGGGAGGAGGAGGGAGAGGGAGGAGAGGAGGAGGGGAGAGGAGGAGAGAGAGGGAGACAGAGGTGGGAGGGAGCTGTGAGGAATGTGGAGGGGCGCGGACATAGACGCGGGCCGGGCGTGATGTCAGCCCTCACGGTGACTGACGGAGCAGCCCGCCCGCCCGTCCGCCCGCCCGCCGAGCAGCTCCGAGCAGCTCCGAGCGGCTCCGAGCAGCCCCGAGCAGCTCCGAGCAGCCCCGAGCAGCCCCGAGCAGCTCACCCCCACCAGACATGCACCACGGCCCCGCACCCACCTTCTTATTGAACATCCTTTTTAAACCACTGTAATCGAGACAGGTTACAAACCCATTTTGCCGTCAACGTTTATGAACCCTCCCTTATATCAAACATCCTCGTTTATCTTATTTCTACGTCTATCACTGTGTTTCAGATAAGGTTATTGTATCATTTTAGTTCATGTAAATTCTACCACCTTGGCTTTTGATCATTGGATAATTATCCGATATTGATCCAGGATTGTCAATAGATATCAGCAAATAACTAATATATTAACTCATATGTAAACCACCCTAGAGCAATACACATACACATATATATACATTTGATGAGATATGACCTGGGAAGATGTCCAAGTTGCATTCCGAGGGTGTGATGTAGGCATTTCTCTCTACTTTTCATATCTCATGCATAAGTAATTCAATTAGCCATATATCACGCAACGACAAAGTAGCAATGTGTCGGCGGCGGGCGGTGTGCAGGCAGTGCTGTCTAGGCCTTCTCCCCCTCAGCCACAATCAGTCTATTAGTGAGGGAGGCAGGGCTGGCAGACAGACCGGGAAACGTCTAAGATGGGAGACCCCCGACGTAAACTGCACTTCGCGGGGCCTCCTACCCTCGCCCTTCTCTTTCCTATCCTCATTGATTAATAACTCACCCGGAGCTACATCTTTTAACAAAAATAACAGCTAAAATAATCGTAGTTATTTACACTTAAAATCATACGGTTGATGTCTTGCATTGACATGAAGGTTCCTCGAAACGGATATGCATTTTATTGTATATGAATCATTTTATGTTGTTCTCCGTGGGAATATCTTTTTATGAAAAATGCATGAGGAAGCCCACCTTGGGGAGCCCCGCTGCGGACTGCGAGTCGCTCCGGTAATGCTGCTGTGACTGTGAGCAGATTGTTGAGCATACTGCACCGCAGGGCTTTTGTATCCATATCAAACAAACCCTACATGTTAGATGTCTCACCGCTCGCCTGCTGGGCCCGAGTAAGAACATTAAGCACCCCCGTCATGTTATTTGTTACTCAGCCAATTACATACAATATAATAACATTAGTCTCAGATGTCACCCGTATAGCACACGTGGGGATTGTAATACAGTGAGAAGATATCCTCGTATATAGTGATAGCATTGTGTGATAAAACCGTGGCGGCTTCACTCAGAAGTGGGTTGTTTAACTCGCCATAGCATCAACGAGGTTCAATAGACCTCCTTGATCGGACTAAGTGCTCCCAGACGCACAGACAGAAAGACAGACAGATAGACAGACAGACCAAGCGACCCACGGACACGGGAGAAATCCTTGCCACAGTCCACGAGGCAACTTAATCAATATCGCTGGCCAATTGTCGGGCAGATGGTGGGAAATTGGCTCAGTGTATAGACAGAGAAGTATTTCTCGTTCATCGTCTGGTCAGGCTTAAGAGTCCCCAGCCCTGTGTAGCAGAGGGGCAGGCAGTGGACTGTATGCTGTGGGTGTCAATGGGGCGGTGACCAGAGTGGGTGAGTGACCAGTCAAAGCTGCACTCAGTGACTTCACCACCCCAACCCAGCTTCCCTACTCCATCCATCCATCCATCCCTCCCTCCCATCACCACCCCAATCCCCCAACCACCTTCTCAACTCCTCCCCTCCCCTCCCCACACTCCCACAGAGCCTGCCTTTCCCGCCCGTGCGACCTCCAGCTTGGGAGTATCAAATGCCCTTGGGGTGACCTTGGGGTCACTCCACTTGCCATCCATCCTGACCTGACGCGCATAAAGAACGCTGGGCTGCGCGCCACGGCCGGCCGTAGTACCGTGTTCGGCCACCGGTCGTCGCCAGCGGTCGTCTCTCGCGCCCCATCTGCTTCCAATCAATGACTGGGGAGTCGTGGGGCGTCGCTGGGGTATTTTTGTGTATCCGCTGCTCGTGTTTGAGGTATACCGTACGGCTGCCGTGCGATGCCGGATGGGTTAAGCCCAATACACATCTACCGATTTCGGAACATTGGTGTACCTTTGACGGCGACAAAGGAACGGTAATTTGTCTCAGGCGAGCCATCCTAATGATGTCAGTCGGTAGATGTAGGACAACAGCTAGGCAAGGGTGAGCCAATGATTAGTGAACCCCCTCCTTGAGATGTTCTTTTGTCGCAGACCAGTTGTCGTTTCATGTTCCTAAATTGTTTGCCAAAAGTCAAGCGTTGATAAATCCAGTCGCTGACAACGGAACATTGGAAAATGGCCCCTGATTGGGTGGCTGACATTGGCCGAGGGGTTGCATAATTTGCATGAGACAAGTTCACTGACTCCTCTACGATTTGGGAACTAATCGTTCTACCCTGAATTGGTAGATGTGTATCGGGCTTAATGCCCGATTCCCACCAGGCGATTGTTTGGGAATGTGCAAGGCTTCAGTCGGCGAATGATTAGTACAAATTCCTAGGAATCTCCCATGTTGCCAGGTGGGACCGCCAGAATGTAAAATCATCGCCAACTCTTACCCTGCCCCCTATGGTGCGGGCATGAGTCGCCGACTCAAGTCTATCCTAAAAATGGAACTGGTCTCTTGCGATTTAATTTCAAACATGTTTGAAATATTCAGGCCGATAGTCGGCGACTGGTGTTTCCCGGCGACTTTACCGGGCACCAGTCTCTGGGGCAAGACTCTCCTAGTGGGAATCAGCCTTTTCGTGCACGTGTGCACGTACACAGATCAGGCTGGGAGGCTACAGGCGTTATCATTCTGCATACAAGTGGTAGTGTCGTACCATTATCAACGGTTGGCTCGCTTTCAACACTGTTATCTTCTCTTAACCCTCCCAGAGCTTCTCTGTTCACCCTTCCTGGTCACCCTCTCATCAACCCTGAATCCATACCCCATCTATCTACCAACGAGTATAGAGTATACTCGTTGCATTTACCCACCAGCAGTGCCATCTATTCACCCTTTTTTGATATCAGAAAAAGTATGCGTACAGAGTAGTTATATTGTACTATGGAGAAACCAAACAAGAGTTAGTCATGTTGTTGTTTATCACACGACGGCAAGATCGCGTATTACTGCGTGAGACAAAGCCGAGAGCAGTAATACGCGATCTTGCCGGAGTGCGATGAACAACAACATGACTAACTCGAGTTTGGTTTAGAATTTATCCTACCCCGCCCGTCTAAATTACTTCTACATTAACAAATGACGTCATTTGTCAAGTGTATCCCACTAGAGCGATATTTTTCATTTTTCTGAACTCCAGACCGAATACAGTGACCCAATGTTAAGCCTATGGAGTTTTTTATTCGGGATAGGATAAATGGCGATACTACACGATGAATCTTTTAACCGTATATATTCCATTTCTAAGGTTTAATTAGGAGTATCACATTATACCTCCATAGGCCAATCAGGGAGCAGGACAGACAGAGGGTGGCTTTCTGTGTTGCTGGTGTCGCGCCGACGTTTGTCTACAAAGGAGGTCTCGGGTATAAGGCAACATTGCTGCGGCCTCGCACCAGCGGCCCTATAATCGTGGCCTCTCTCAATGAATGATTTAGACGGGCTTTGCCTCCCGAGGCCCATTCTCCTTGGCGCTCTCCCAGCCGCTGGAGGAGTGGCCCTGCAGGAGAGCTGTATCTGTATCGCTCTGGATGGGGAGGAGGTGGAGGAGGGGAGAGGAGAGGAGCAATGCACGAGGGCGGTCATTGCAGACGATGTCCGTACCAAAAAAAAAAAAAAAAGAGAGAGAGAAAGACAACTTTCTATTTCATGGCTGCTTGGGCGTCAAAGACGCACGAGGCCTTTGGAGGCGACACTGAAAAAGACGTGTGGGCGGGATAGAGCGGAGGAGGAGCGAGGGTGGCGGCGGAAACGGAAGTGGGTTGTGCTGCACAGTGCGTGCGCAATAAAGGCGGCGAATCGGCGGTGATGGACGTGCTCGGCGGCAGGTCGGCGCGACAGCCCGCACTGGAGGGTCGCGTGGGGAGACGAGGGGCGGGGGGCCGGCGGGGGAGAGGCCGGGGGACGGGGGAGGGGGAGCCGGGAGCTGGCAGAAAGTATCATTTAGATGCCGCAGTCATTTATTATTTATAAATGCATATCCACTCTGTCAGGCGAAGCTGCCTTCCTGCTCCTGCCGCCACCAAGCGGCCTGTGGTGTAAACGACATGCTTATATGGCTTGCAGACACTACCCCCGATCCCTAACTACGAAGCATGGGGCACAGTGTAGGGCAAACATGATAAATCCTTAGATCGTGAAAAGGTATTATTTTAAGAAGTAAGGCACCTAATGTATTTAACGTAGTATCATGCAACTTACAGTATGAGTTATATGTCAAAACATTTTGGTTCATTTAGCAACTAATAAAAACCAGCCAATGGCCGTTCCTTTATTGGAATCTCTCATGGATACTAGACACAGTATAAAAATTGTCACCTTTCAAATAAACAAATATAGAATTAATCCCCCCCCCCCCCCAAAAAAAAGGTTTAAGTCACAAGGATTAAACTTTCACAAAAAGACCCTGATACAAACGGGACAAGTGGTTGTCTGTGCGGCAGGTGCTGAGTTGGGTGTGTGGTTATAATTCATTCATGATAGTGACTCAAGCACCGTACCTGAACGATACAACCCACGAGTATATAAACATGTATATGCTGTGATTGTTAAGTACGGCTGGGAAACAAGGCATCGAAACCACCACTTCAGCGCCACTGCCGGCAGGTGACATACAGACCACGACCACTAACAGGATAATGACTGCACCAAGGTGGAGAATTATGAGATTTATTATGATCATCTGAGTCTTAGGCCGAGTAAATAAACACAGCTTCTGTTCTACACTACTTGAAATTGGCGTCTCCCTCATAGTAGGAGTGCAAAGTTACCCTTGATCCTTAGATCCTTAGGATCGTTTTCAACTTGCACACTGACCCTTCACAGTGTGGATGGTACTACCTGTTATCTGCGTTGTTTAGAGACCTGCGATGCTACCACAATGGGTGATGGGGGGAAACCCGACTGGAGGAAGTCTTAATTCCTACTCACCACGGATTACTTTCTGTCTTAATTGTCCCCTGTGAGATTTAGGACTGGCGGGACGACAGCTAGCTTGATTCTCACAGATTGGCTATGGATTACGTTACCCAGACAGAAAATGTTTGCCGCGGAAAAAGGCATCAGTAGCATTATGACACCGATTATTGACCGTGAGCGGGTTGGGCGGCGAAGGGGGGCTGCAGGAGGAAGGAGGAGTAGGAGGGGGTGAAGGTGGGAGGCTTCGTGGGTGACACAAATCCTCCCAACGCCGCTACCACTAGCGCCACCACAGGCAAGACGGTGGCAGTTGACTGCGCGTGCTCGCTGCATGCAGTGGCGCCACCTGATAAGTGTCGACGCTTTGCGCATGCCCATACCACGCCCATGCGCAGTCGGAGCACTGCGCAGCCGCAAAAGACCCGGCTGTGGTAGGAAGGCGCTGATTGGTTGGTCCGGTGTAAGTGTGGTGGATGCTCTGGGCAGTTGTCTGCAGGATGGGAGGGTGGGTGGGTGGGTGGGTGGGTAGGAGGGTCGGGGTGTTGAAGTTGAAGAGGAGTGAAAGGGTGTGGATAGGTGGTACCTAATGTCTCTTATGGATAGAAGACCTAACTAAATAGATCAGGATGCTATCCAAAACAAAAAATAAATAAGATATTGACCACATGTTTTAGGCATGTGTCTGGGGTGGGTGGGGCTGCTGAAGTTTAGTGGGAATGAATGGTGTCAATAGGTGATAATGTCCCTTATGGATTAAAGACATAACTAAATAGATCAGGATATCATCCAAAATGTAAAAAAAAACGAATGAAAATATTGGCCACCTTTTTGAGGAGTGTGTGTGTGGGTGTGTTGGAGGGTGTATGGGAGGGTGTGTGTGAGGGTGTGTGGAAGGGTGTGTGGGAGGGTGTGTGGGAGGGTGTGTGGGAGGGTGTGTGGGAGGGTGTGTGGGAGGGTGTGTGGGAGGGTGTGTGGGAGGGTGTGTTGGAGGGTGTGTGGGAGGGTGTGTGGGAGGGTGTGTGGGAGGGTGTGTGGGAGGGTGTGTGTGAGGGTGTGTGGGAGGGTGCATGTGAGGGTGCGTGTGAGGGTGTGTGTGAGGGTGTGTGTGAGGGTGTGTGTGAGGGTGTGTGTGAGGGTGTGTGTGAGGGTGTGTGGGAGGGTGTGTGGGAGGGTGTGTGGGAGGGTGTGTGGGAGGGTGTGTGGGAGGGTGTGTGGGAGGGGGTGTGGGAGGGGGTGTGGGAGGGTGTGTGGGAGGGTGTGTGGGAGGGTGTGTGGGAGGGTGTGTGGGAGGGTGTGTGGGAGGGTGTGTGGGAGGGTGTGTGGGAGGGTGTGTGGGAAGGTGTGTGTGTTGAAGTTGAAGAGGAGTGAAAGGGCGTGGATAGTTGGTAATGTCCCTTATAGATAGAAAGACCTGACTAAATAGATCAGGATGTTATCCGAAACAAACGATAAAAAAAACATATTGGCCACGTTTTTGAGGTTCCTTTCCAGGTTACATGCGTGAGTAGCCTGATTTATACTCAACAGATTCATCTCTGGTCATATGAGTATTTATTCTTTCAGTGTGTGGAATTTTCACCGCGATTCAGTAACATTCTTCCCTCATTGGCCTTCAGGACGTTGTCGTCGTCTGGCGCGCAGGAACACATGTCATGTTTACCATTCCTTTAGTCTCCCCTAGCTGCTGGTGATATGTTTCCACCCTCAATATCGCTCAGCGGCCGGCCTCCCTGGGTCAGAGAGTCAGAACTGGGCGCCATCGATTCGACAAGTGTTGTGTCAAATATTCATGATTTAGATGTGTTTTTCATGTCCTGCTCAGATTAACCCACCAGCGGCGGCTACCCCTGTGCCGTGCTGCCACCTCGCGGCGTCCCTGGAAATCACACTCGGCCGTCTGTCTGTGCGTCCACAGTGAGCTGCTCCAGGGTCCGCGTGAGTGGGGGGGGGGGGGCACATGGAGACAAATCTCCAGCCGTCTACTGACACAAAGGCAGTTCTTTTTTTCACGTGTTGAACCCTTGAACTGCAGCATGACGCCTCCTGGCATTCCTCTGGTCACCGCGGCATGATGCCTCCAGGCATTCCCCTGGTTACCGCAGCATGATGCCTCCAGGTATCATAGAGGCATCATTGATACCTATATACAAAATTCAATAAATAAAAAATGATTTTTTTGAATTGAAAGACATTTTGACATAGTAAAAACGCCATATTGACCTTTGATCTGGTATAACAAAATACCAAGGAAAATTACTCAAATCACATGACTCCTCATGTGACATTGCTTTTTTTAAAAAAACGGTGTCTGCCATAGCAGGGTCGTTTAGGCTGGTAATGCCTGCTGTGTAATGCTAAGTAGGGGAACTGGGTGATGCAGGGAAAGGGTCAAGACTTTTGTTATCCACCTAATACAAAGTGTCCATAGAAAACATATTGGAAGTTTGTTTCTTTGTTTGTTTGGGTAGTTTAAGGTCCAATATGTCCTATTAGACTTACCTTGGTTTGATGATGATCGAATCCATGAGATGAATTTAGGTAGAAATCTCACCCGTACACATTACCGAGGTGAGAGGTAGACATGGTATGAGAAGGATTGGGAGTGAAAGCGTGGCTGCAGAGTGGCTGTAGTGACACATAGGGAGTGTGTCTCACCATACCCGCAGAATACAGACACGTTGTATGCTCCAGGCCGGCGCATACGGGAAAATAGTGCATATGAAAAGATAGGGCGTACCTAAATGAATCAATATCGGTACGCCACTTGTCAGGAAAAAGTGAATAATATATAGAATATAGACCGGTTTCAGATAAAGGCGGCTGAATGCTCCTCTGTGCAATATCCTCGCATACGCTTGAATATTACTACGCGTTAACCTCTCGGAGCATACGACCGCATGTATCTGAAACCAGTCAATATTGTGTATATATTGACGGTTCTGATTGTTTCTGTGTTTGTTTCCCATATCCCCCTCCCATCCCCATATATGTATGTCCCATCACCTTTTTTCTTTTACGTGAAGGTGTTAACATGCACCGTCATCCCACACATCGTCACTTTATATCATTCGTTCACAATTTAACTGAGATTCAGGTAAAAATCACACGCCACTAGATGTAGATCCATTTCTATCCTAGCAATCTTTGTCCATCTTTCATTAATTCTATGTCTTTGCCTCTTTCTATCCTCACGTACCTTTTGAGATTCTTCATATTGCTTATTCCTATAGGGCACAGATTAATTGCTAGTTCTCCCACCATCTCCAAGGAAATAACAAGATAGCGCCACTGTAGTCGGGGGACAACCACTATTATCTGTATAAGCTGTAGATGACAGTGAACCAAGGCTAAAATCCCTCTATGACAAGGAAACCATAATATTTTAGATAAAGTCTAAAGACCCGCAACCAGGTGTTTTTGGCGTCAGGGGCAGGATAGCTGCCTCCATAACACCATAGCTGTATGCCCTATATCTTGGGCAGTATAAGCAGCCATTTTGATAATTGGATTGTTTTCACACGGGAATATTCCAATGGAAAACAACTTGCAACTATACAATCCTGTAGAAATCCGTACTCCTTTATACATACTTGAAGAGTGTCTCTAGATCTGTCTTTCTGCCTGTGAGTATAGAGTATATATTGGTAGTTGTTCGTGGTATTCAATTTTAAACCCTGTCTCTCTGTTTTAAATGTCTGTCTTTCTGCGGTTGCCCCTGTCCTGCTATTGGCAAACTGCACTCAGCTCCCATGACTTTATGACAACTTATAGGGCCTCTCTGCTGGCTTTGATTGTCAGAATATTGATCTAAGTTGGGGTCAGATCCTATCGTCGTCAGAGGGCGCTATCAGTGCGGCCAGCATCCAGCGTCCCCTGATCGACGCGCCGTCTACCGGCCACGGCAGGAATTACCCCCCAACCCGACCCACCCTCGTGGCAATGCCCCACTCCATCCCCGCCCTTACTCCCCCTAGTACGCCACTTTATCAGGAGGGCCAGTGGTGAATACCCAAACGAGGGGGACAGGCTGTGTGAGGTGGGGTCATGCGAGAAGGTTGAAGGAGGAAGGGATGGTAGTAGCCATGGTGGTGATGGTGGTGGTGGTGGTGGTGGAGGATGGTGGGGTATGGAGCTACAGCCACAGCCAAGACTAGGGCTAGACGGGAGTACTACCGTACCCACTCCAGACACTTACCACTGACAGTCCTGCTAAATGGATTCTTGGTCACATCATCATCAGACACGCTGCTAGGCGGCCCACCTCGGGTGGCGGGGATGGTAGGAGGGGGCAGGGTTTGGGAGGGGTAGGGCAGGGGAGTATGGGGTGCAGTTTGTAACATTGCCATTTGTTCCATATTGAGGTTTTTTTATCAATGAAATACACTCTATGAAAGAGCTTTTGTCGTTCCACTTTCGTCAACGAAAGCAGAACCTCCACTGCTATTTGTTTATGAAAGAGCTACTAAATCAGTTGTGGTTCTGATTTCGTGAACAAAATCAGTTGTAGCACTGATTTCATAGACTTTGTAGATGGAAGCAGTTGTGACGCTGCTTTCATAGATGAAAGTAATAATGCCACTGCTTCTATGGACGAAAAGAAGTTGTGACACTGCTTTCATAGTCTAAATTAGTAACGCCACTGATTCCATGGACGAAAGCAGTTGTGACACGGCTTTCGTAGACAAAATCAGTAACTCAACTGATTCCATGGACGAACGCAATTGTGACACTGTTTTCGTAGACGAATGATACAAAATAGGTACCAAATGGGAATCTTCCAAACGGCACCCCATAGTGGAGGGGTTGTGGGGTGGTAATACCTGGGGTCGGTGGCTGCACCTCTCCCTGCAGCTTCACCCGGCTCAGGAGCCCTCCTCCCCGGGCGGTGATGTATCGGCGTGATACATCACGGAGCCTCACCTGAGATTTCGTATTTTTAACTGTGGTATCAGATTGCCGGGCGGGCGGGTCTGCTGGCGGGTGTTAACAGATCGTGGCAGGTTGAGGCCACAGTCAAAACGACAAAGACTCGCCCGCTCCCGTCTTGACCTTTCCACACGAGTCCCGACTAATGCCTTCGCTGCTCTCTTCCTATAAATCCTCAGACTGGGATATGTCCTCCAGAAAGTAGGCTATGTCAGGGGTGTTCCGCTCATCATGGCCGTACAGAGAGATCTTATTGGGTGTTGGAAATGTCTTATAATTCAATTCAATAAAAAAAAATATATACATAAACCAAGGTAGATTCAAAAGAGATTATACATTTCCTAGTGTGTCCCAATATTTTTTTTTTTTATTATTTTTTTTTTTTTTGGGGGGGGGGGGCAATTTTATTGAGGGAATATCGTGTGTTCCATTTAATTCCGTCACTTGGCTCACCATTTCACAAGCCTCTAGGTTTCATCGATAGGAGACTTCAATTAAATAGATTGCACAAAATATCTTGACATATAGGGTGACTACATAATTATGGATGGGACTTTCTTTTACGGAATCACCGGATAATGAATTCCAGGTTCTCCATACATTTCGTATGTAGACTCAGCAATAGGTGGGTAATAAAGGTTAACATATCCTATATTTGACTTTAGATTTTTAATTTCTTTGATCTCAATGTAAAACATGAATTTACCACCTACTCATTACATGTAACCAAGTCGAGTGTCTCAAAACTCAGGGTTTCTGAGAAATGGTTTTGTTAAATAAAAATGAAAAAAAATCCTTAACTGGATTAAAACACAATTACGATTACATTTTGGCAGCGCAACCTGTCGCTATCCTTTTACAATCTATTGAAAGTCTCATGAACATACCTCAATTCTTGAAACTGCATTGGGTATACTTATAATTCCGTACCCATATATCTTCAGGAATACATCTTCAATCAATTCAAAGGTAGCAGTAAAAGCTATAACTGTATCCCTAGTCAATTGAACTTTAGTTATTGTGCAAACCAGCTTTCAGACCCTATATCTAGCAATCATATTATTGTGTAGATTAAGCCCTTATCCATATGGATATTGTAACACCTATGATATAACCTAAGCCTTCTTCCGTTCATCTCTTCCCTTCCTCAGTTAAGTGTAGGTACTTTATAGAATGCAATACGGTTACAATAATGTCCCGTCGAAATCAGTTAACGTTGCAGATTTGGCGTAAATGATATAGATTTTTTTTATCATCCAGATGCATCGTATCCATTTCATTTGATGAGTAAGTTGATAGTCTAAATCTGATGGAAAATTCATTTCATCTGGAAAAGATTTGAACCAGGTCGAGAGGATTCGTTTCCCTTCCAAATGCCATCTGTGCAGCTGCACTAAAATAGGTCCTTTTGCTAACAACACTTTAGGATTTCTTATGACTCAAAATGTATGACTAAATATCAAATCTGCAAGGTATGTTCGGTCGCGAGAACATGCCAAATATAGTGGCATTATGATGATTCATGACATTCAAAAATGTAGTCAAATTGTAAACAGTTTTATCTAAAGACTTTTATTTATGCTAGCCAATGCTCAGCCGGATAGATCTGCTGGTTTGAATGCAAGACCAGGGAGACATACATTTTCGCTCTTCATTTGTACAATCCAATATTTTCCATGAGGCAACAAAGAAAAAGAAGAGAAGCAAAAGACAAGGTATTCAATCGGTATCACGAATATTTACAAAGGTAAATTACCAGTATATATAAATATATATTAACATCAAGCGTTTCACTAGTGGAAACTGTAAGAAAATCACAAGAGGGTTGATAATTTTATGGTACAAATTGTGTGAGTCTCTCTTTTGGAAAGCTATAAGATTTCATGAGAGTCAATATTCCTGGCAGCTGCAGGAAAATTGCATTTTTTTAATTATTTTTTTTATTTAATCTTTATTCTGGAGGTAATGTAGGCTCAAATAGTGCCCATTTCCACAGTGCTCCAGGCTGGAAATTTACATGCACTACTCTACCTATATCCTGCAAATTATGCAAGAATACAGAACAATAAATTACCAAAGTAAACGGTTGTCTCACCGTGTACCATGGATGTTTTGCAGATCATTCATTTATGCTTGACCCGGTTGTATCACCGTTATCTAGTTGTACATAAAGGTTATTCAGAAAGAATACAATAGTTTGTTTGTATCAGAGGTGATTTACCTACAACAATTTTTGCATTACTCAACCTTGGGAGAACGTTTTTTAACTAAATACTCAATACTGTATATATCAATTGTGGTTTATATGGTTGTGTATATTATCGAATTTGGTATTTAATAATAACTAACTAAAAAATCAGGTAAGAGGGGTTTAGGGTTGGCCACAGCCTCACCTACTTCCATACTCACCCCAGCTTAATCACTGGGCGTCGTAATGCAGTCTTTGCCTTTTCAAAATGTTTTTGATCTGAGATTTATTACTTTCTGTGTCAGTCATATTTCTGAAACTTATATTCTGTTCGTTCCAAGTATACCTGTAGATGTCCAGAGAAAAGACGAGATATGCCAGTTTCCATCAAAAGACCTAACATCAAGGATCGTACATGTAGACCCTTTTCTGTATGCCATAGAGACCCAGGGACGATGTGGGTCAACTTTATTTAACGCTTCTAGACGACCTTATGCAGGCTAATACTGTCTTAGCGAACAGAGTCAAATGTGATTAAAGATAACCCTTGTACAAGGTACAGAAACGGGTCTTCATGTGCGATCCTAGATTATTAAACGAATGATGAAGGTTTATATTTGACTATTACCGTAGATTCATACATTTGCAGTACACAATGCACAAAAACCCTTGGTTTTGATGCAGTGTTATGTTACTAGCTTTCCATTAGACTGTCATTCAAAGGTATGGCCAATATAAAGAACTATGTTCAATGTTGACAACCTAGTATACTACAGAACTGTGAAAGTCACATGAAAGCTATTGTATCAGCATGTTGGAGCATAGGAGTGCGTGTGCCAGCAGTGCAGACCAATAATCGAATATGGGCAGAAATCTGATTTAATTGCTCCTACTGCGTAAATGGTGGCGCCATGGCATACCTCCAACGCCTGAGGATTGGAAGATTCATCTCAAGCTACCATTGGTTAATTAGAAACGGCCGAACAATGGATGATTTTAATTAACAGAGCTTCTCTATGCTACAGCTTCTTTCTATTGGAATCAAAGCACTCATGTGTGCTAATGAGGTGAGGCAGCACCATATCCTCCGCGAGATGTCGCTAGCATAGCTGTGCCTAACTGATACATTTTTTCACAGTTTCCTATAAGGCCCTTTTCCATTGGCCGACGAAAAGGGCGGAGATTTTTTGTGTTACCCAGAAAGTCTGTCGGTGGTCCCACCGACTGCGTCGGTATCGAAAAATTGGTGAGTGTAGTAGATTTCAATAAGTGACCAAGCTTTCAGTCAGTGGCGGGTGCCACATTGCATAATCTAAGCAGAAAAAGTTGTGGGTCATTTCACGAGCTGGGTCGTTTCCATTGACTGATTTTGGGTGAGCAGTGCCAAAAGTCCGTTGGTGGTTCCTGACTGTAGATCGGTGCCGGGAAATCGGCCAATGGAAACGGGCCTATTGGGACAGAGAGGCTCGGTTTTACAACCGCAATGGCCTGAAATGGTTTTCGCCTTTACTATCAAGGTGTTAACAAATGAGGGAAAACAGAAGTAACACATCAACTCGACAGAAAACTTGGATCTATATATTCATTTTGAGGCATACATATTTTCAATTGTATTGAGAAAAGAAATACACATTATTGACTGGTTTCCGATATAAGCGGCCGTATGCTCCGAGCAGTTGATTCGCAGTAATATCAGGGCGTATGCGAGGATATTGCGCAGTCAACTCCAAAGAGCATACAACCGCTTTTATCTGATACCAGTCTATATTGTATTCATAATTCACCTTTTTCTGACAAGTGGCGTACCGTTATTAGTTCATTTAGGTATGCACTATTTTTTCACATGTACAATTTTTCCGTATGTGCTGGTCTTTGCAGCACATAGCATACAATATATCTATAAATGCTCCGGGTATGGTGATACACTCTCCCTTTGTGTTTTCTATTGGTACTTTCTATT
The DNA here is from genome assembly GCA_950022655.1 of Alentia gelatinosa. Taxonomy (NCBI): domain Eukaryota; kingdom Metazoa; phylum Annelida; class Polychaeta; order Phyllodocida; family Polynoidae; genus Alentia; species Alentia gelatinosa. Next base: position 55,418,315 of record OX465583.1, on the reverse strand, counting down.
AGGTGGATAATAAAGAGATATTCCTATTGCATTTCGTGACACCCCCGGGGGCAGGCTTATATACATAGTAAAGAGGGTCGATTTAATCTAGATGTATATAAGCAACGATTTTCTAACGTATGATTCCGATGCCATTTTCCCCTGGAGGCTCGCCTTCAGTGTAGTATCTAGTTGCTGAGTTAAGTGAGATTGATGACTCAAGCGATGAGATCTTTTCCGTATGTTCAAATGTGAGTAAATGCTCTGATAATATGTGTGTGGGGTGTCATACCGTACCTCCACGAGTCAGGGGCCCGTTTAGTAACCTAGGATCACACATATAGACCCTTTTCTGTAGGCCATAGAGACCCAGGGACGATGTGGGTCAACTTTATTCAACACTAATGAACGACCTTATGGATGGATAAGACTGTCTTAGCGAATGAACTTAAATATTATCAAATGATAAACCTTGTACGAGGCACGGAAAATGGTCTTCATTTACGATCCTAGATTATTAAACGGTCCCCTGTATCAGAAGACCGATGCCGCCTACCTCCCAGCGGGAAATTCCTCCCAAACATCAACAAATAATTTCGTGGAAAAAGAAGATTTTACCATCTATTTGTTCACATGATACATGGCTCTGAGTAGATGTTAATGTGTGCCATGCCTGCAAGCCGAGGCGCCGACAGAGGGATGTGCCGCTCAGTGTGCTGAGGGTGAGTGGCAGCGACAGCAAGGCTGGACAAAGCCTGACGTATTAACAAAAGCATCTGATTACTTCACATGGCTGACACGTGTGGTTGGCGGCCGTGTGCATCAACTTGTAACCTAGCAACAACTCTATTTAATCCCCAGCCATGCTTCGCTCCCCTCCTTTGGCCTCGTGCTCAGGTGTTCGCCACATGCTGGAGGAGTGGCCATTAATGAAACACCGGGGGGGGGGGGGGAGAACATGAAAGATAAACTGTAGGCAGTTATGTATATATATATTCTCAGGTTAGATTGTAAAGAAACGTCACGATATGTTCATGTGATTGTTTATATGGAGTGAGTTGTCTTCGCGGAATGATATCACAAAGTGGAGCCGAGTGAATTTCTGTAGCAAAAGACAACATACATGAGACAAAGACGAAAACATGGAAGTTAAGCTGTAGGTAGTTATATATATATTTCCAGGGTAGATTATCAAGAAACGTCACGAAATTTCATGTGATTGTTTATATGGAGTGAGTTGTCTTCGCGGAATGATATCACGAAGTGGACCTGAGTGATATCTGTAGCAAAAGACAACAAACATGAGACAAAGACGAAAACATGGAAGTTTAAGTGTAGGTAGTTATATATTTGTTCCCAGGTTAGATTATCAAGAAACGTCACGATAATTCATTTGATTGTTTATGTGGCGTGAGTTGTCTCCGCAGAATGATATCACAAAGCGGAGCTAAGTGATATCTGTAGCAAAAGACAACAAACTCCATGTAAACAATCCTATGAAATTGAGTGACATTTAGATTTTATCCTACCCCGTCACATGTTTTTAACTTCATATACCATGTGTTGCATATAAATATTGTATGGCATAACCGTGGCATACAGTCACACCATGTTAAGTCTAGTGAGATTAATATGAGGGAAAGGATAGAATGGTTATCATAAGCTCTTTCCACCCGTGTTGTCCTTATACCATCTCCGCTCCTCTGCTACAAACCCATGAAATGAATGTATGGGAATTAGACTACAATAATTCAATTGAATCCGATGATTCAGCGAACGATGCACCTGTGACATTATCCCTGGCCATATTAGCACTAAACTCCTGGCGCAACACCAAAGACAAGCAAAACATAAGGGAGATAATAGCGATGTGTTCAGCCACGTAGTACACGAGCGATCCCCATCATGGCATCTTAATTCCTTTAGTGTAATCCTGTGACAGTTCATAGATGAATACAAATACATGTATGCTTCATTAAACCCTTTTGGCGCATTGCAGGATTCACCTCTTGTGTTCGGTACAGTGAAAGTTTACAGTCAGTCGGTGAAGATCTTCTCCTTGACATGTAGCAATGGCCCCTTCATTGTACTGTCACTCTCGATGTCTCGGCTTTCCTTGACATGCTAAGGTTTTTGTCACTCCATGCTCCGCAGTTGAACGATGTGGTATTCTTCTGCTGGACCTTGTCCATGTCAATATGTCTACATCGGTGCTTTGAAGGTTCCACCGTGGAAGCCGACAGAAAAATCTCCTGATTTTCTTCCAGAGGTTCATTGTTTGTATAGGAATCATGTTTTTCTGCTCAGTCTACATGTCTTAGATGTCGGATGGCTAGAGATGTTAGTCTTGTCAAAATGGGAAAATGATCACTGTTGAGTGGTGCCTCTCAATCATGTGAGGCATGACAAACAACGTCAAGGAAATCAACCACATAAACAACTACTGCTTGTATGCTGCAAATAAACATGACAATACCCTGCACAATGTTTTTTCCCCTATGGATCTTTATCATAGGAGTTATATTCTGCTCAGACCACACAATTGATCTTTATCTCACCCCTGGAAGCTTTGTACCACCATAGACTTTACATTGGGAACTTGTTCTCCATGCCCCTACGCGCAGTGCTAAACTTGTTCTCCATGGTCTATGTCCTATGTGTCAGCCATACTTTTAGTGTGTACAGGGGGTGAGATAAATACAGAAAGTGCTCGTTTTAAAGCTACGTAATATTCACCTGGCTGTCACTTCGTTCATATCACTCTGCATCACACTCGTGGATAACAATGACTATGACCAAAACTTGTTGGTTTCTTCTTTAGACATCCCCAATTTCAGACCGAATCAGATAAGAACTCAATATTTCTCAGTGAATAGAAAGTTATGATATACTCATGTATCTCACTTGAATGCATCTCAAATGATAATTGTGAGAACTACTGATCCAGAATTAATTACAGATTGAAACAAATTTAACCTTTAGTTAATACAAGTAAAGTATTCGACCTAGGTTATGGAATGATATAATATATCAGAATCATTATCTGTAGTAATAAGATGATTTGGTGGTTAATACAAATTGTCTATTGTTAAATATTCTTAATGACTATAGTTGTAGATGTAAAGGTTCATGGGACCGAGGGCAGTGGTCACATTTAGTTGCTTGCGTCGTGCTTGAACTGCAGAAGTAGTTGAAGAACATGACAAACCATATTCTTTAGCTGCTCTTTGTTAAAATATCAAAAACATTCATATAGATATTTTTCATATTTACACACTTCTTTTTATATGCAGGTATATGCAGGTTTGGGTGTAAAATATGTATCTTACAAAACACAAATACATAAACACATGAGTGGACTATTACCCAACTGAGATAAAATGACTGAAGAATGGTCTTACAGTTGCAGCAATGAGAACAACACAGCAACTGATGTATTTGTGTACAACTTACAAGATTAGTAGAGGCCCTAACATTTGAGTTTCAAGCTGTCAAATAAAAAAACTATTTAGAATAAACTCCCTTGCAAATAGAAGAAAAAACAGCAGTGATACTGCATATCAGAAAATATTAAAATTATACACCATACATCTGAGTAAGGATGAAATGGTAATGAAGAGGAGGGGGGGGGAGAAAAAAATGAGGGTGGAGTGAGAGGAAATGTTGTGGGGAGTACGGAAAACCTAGTCATAACCTCCAGACTTACAACAGACCTTTTCCCAATAAGACAGACAAAGGAAAAAACTCTCACCCATTATATCATAAATATCTTGCAGCTTTATTTTTTTTCTGGAGGAGGGGTGGGGGTCCCACTTGCCCAGCTCCCTCCTCCTCCCACCCTCCGACTGCCGGCTGCAGACTGGGAGGATGTATGGGGCGGGTGGAAGGCGTTAGGGAGGGGTTAAGTGGGATTCACATGGGGGGATTCATGTACCTCACACCGTTCAAAATCTCATAAGATTCTGTTAATTGTTCCTCAACAGGATTTGTCTCTGATAAATACCCTGTGAGGTGCATGAATCTCATCATGTGAATCCCGTTTTAGGGGTAAATGTCTCCAATAATTGCGGGGAGAAAATATGTCTCAGGGAAATGGATGACTACAATTTACACAAAGAGATTGTGTTCGAGTACAGAATCTCAGCATGACCTGTCTCAGACAAACACCCTGTGAGGTACATGAATCCCATCGTGTGAAGCCTATTGCAAGTGAAATTCACAATGTGGGATTCATGTAGCTTCATCTCACTTCAGGGAACTGGAACCCTCCAATTTAGATGAAGAGATTGTGTTCCAGTACAGAATCTCGGCATGATTTGTCTCAGACAAACACACTTTCAGGTATATGAATCCCATCATGTGAATCCAGCTTTAGGGGTAAATCTCGCCAACAATTTCCCTGAGGCATTTACCCCTAAAAAGGAACAGGATCTCACGAGATTTAGAACCCTGTGAGGTACATAAATCCCACTGTATGAATCCCACTTAAGACGAAAAGATAGTGTTCGAGTACAGAATCTCAGCATGACTTGTCTCAGACGAACAAAAGAAGAAACCAACAAGTTTTGGTCAAAGTCGTCGTTCTCCACGAGTTTGATGCGGAGTGATATGAACGAGGCGACAGCCGAGTGAATATCACGTAGCATTCAAACGAGTTGCAGAATGACTTCTTTGACCAAAACGAGTTGCTTTCTGTATTTATCTCACCCCTATACACATTAAAAGAATGGATGCAGACAGGATATAGACCATGGAGGACGGACCGCAATACTCGAAGGGGCATGGAGAACGAGTTCCCAATGTTAAGCCTATGGTCATTTATTCCATGGGTGAGATAAACCATGTGAGGTACAAGAATCTCATCGTGTGAACCCTGCTTCAGGAAGGCCGTGTGTGTGTGAGTGTGGAGTGTGTGCCGCCGAGCATGTGACGCGGCCGTTGTTCTCAGCCGTGTAAACTAGTTTACGGTGGCGGGCGGGCCCGTAACCGGACGGCGGGGAGGTCTCGAGGTGAGGCGAATCAAAAGCTGTCTGCTTAGTGGGTAGTCGGGGAGTACAGAGCAGCCACGGGAACACTGACAGAGAAAAAAATGGGAGAGAGGTATTTAGGTGAAATGGGAGCAGGGATGTGGGGCGGGTGAAAGGGATGAGGGCAGGTCTGTGTGAGGCACACCATCTTGTGTCACCTACATCTACAAACACCTCAGTCCAAGTAAACGGGCCTATTGACTGCCGTGTTTAAATAGACATGTGCTCATGTTGTCATATACAGCTTTTCTATTAAATTAAGGAGAGTTTCCGCCAACGTTTTCTATCACCGGCCGGGCTGAAGGAAACCTGTTTTCTGTGGTAATACAGTTGGTGTTCAGTGTAGGGTGTGTACATATATGTATTTATTTGGGCTTATTTCGTTATTAACGGATGATGCGAACTACATTCATGTTATGTCCTGAGAATGAATAAAAATTGAATGAGTCAAAACGATGGTGGGAAATGACAACGTTGACAAGTGCAGCCAATGCTGTATACTCCGAAGCATACCTTTTTTTAAATTAAGGTATTTATATAATTCCATGCCGATTTGCATTTAAGTTTTTCATATATATCTTCCATAAAAAAAACAAACATGGTCGTATGATAAGGCCTGTCGCAGTTCCCTGACTATTTGCATTAACTGTCAGAGCATATATATATATATATATATAGTCCACTGTCTAAGGGGTTTTCATGTTCAAGCTTGGTAGAAATCGCCAGATTTGGCCCACAGGAGCTGGTATCTGATATAGGACATTCATTTTGGGATGAGGCCAACAAGCCTTAATTGGCATAAATCCAATATGGCCGCCACAAATATAATTGAACCCTAACAACATTTTAGATAATGGTCTGATGTCTTTTAAGAACATATTAGAGAGAGATAGGAAACCATAATAGTAAATGCCAGTTTTACAACACAAAAATGTGATGATACTTGGCCATACGTTGTCTCTCAGAAAATGCTTAATTTTGCCTCACCATTGTCCTTGAGTGAAATGAAAGTAGAAATCATCTCAGAAAAAATACTTTGTTTATGCTCTCATTGCCAGTTTTACTATTTACTATACCCATGCCGTATATACTGTAAATACACACTGTTTTGCCATATAACGTAAAAATAGTGTACGGACCACCTTGCCATACACGTTTATTAAGATATTGGTTGTTAAGCTAAATGAAATTTTTTATTTTTTTTTATTTCGGGTATATAGTAAATATATAACGTCCAACCATGCTTGTACAACCCCAGAACTCGATGATAATTTACCGTTTGTACGGAACTCGGCGTAAACGCCTCGGTCCGTACACACCGTAAATTAGCATCTCGTTCTGTGGCTTGTACAGCATGGTCAGGACGTTCTATATAAGTACTTTAACGGAAATTAATTGTTACTAAGAACCTCATCTCACAGTAACGCTCCACGATACAGAAAAGGTTTATGTATAAACTAGTTATTTGTGCAGGCAACTTAAAGTCCAATATGCGAGAGTAGGCGGATCAAATTTGCTGTCTCATGTGAAAAGAAATAAGCAATATGAATGTTTCTCCAGAGCAGTGTCCTCATATGATACTTTTCGGTGGCTATCATATAAAAAGAGGTATTGTAGTTGCACGTGTTATACTGAATATACAAAATATAGAGATAATCACAGTTTAGATAGCTGACAGTTATATTGAAGGATGATACTTTTTCAAATTGAGCCTGTAAGTTTTAAGGGTGGGTGGGTGGGTGGGTGGGCAACTTGGTAGATGGCTGAGCAGTTAGGGAGATTGGTGGTTATTAAGGTTTAATAGCGGGTGGTTTGGTAGGTGGGTGATTGGTCATTGGATAGACCCACCTACTCATCATCCTGCCCAACCTCAAACCTGTTCATCCTTCAATCTACCTATCCAACACCCTGCCCACCCATCGACCTACCAATCCATCAGCCTGCCTACCTTTCAACCTGTCCATCCAGTATCCTGCCTGATTGCCCACCTACCTGCCCACCCACCAACCTAATTACCCACCAACCTAATTAACCACCAGCTTGCTCCTCTATCAACCTTCAAACCCATGTACCTACTAAGCTATCCTTCAACCGGTCCACCCAATAACCTGCCAAATCACCTACCTATCTACGTACCCAATAACCGAGTTAACTACCAGCCTGCCCATCTACCAACCTAACTAACCATCAACCTAACTGCCTACTCACCTACCTACCTGCCCACCCACCTACAGACAAACATACCTATCTGCCAAACGGCCTAACTGCCAAACTGCCCACCAATCCACCAATCTACCCACCAACCTATAGATCATGAACCTGGCTATCTACCAACCTGCTAACCCACCCACCTACCTACCTAACCATCAAACTGCAGTTAGGCTGGTCACACACCAAGCGAATAACACGGCGAATCGCCAACACAAAATGGCGTATATATGAGCTATCATTTCATATTTCACCTGATTATTGCGTCATAGATGCAAAATTATTGGTGGGAGATATTACTATCAAATAAAATCGCACATAAACACAAATTTCTGTTGGCGATTCTAGAGATCGCTACCGTTACTCGCTTGGTGTGTCCCCGGCATTAGGGAGTATATTTCTCAGTCATTTCCTTGTGTTGCCAATCTGGCATTTCAGTCTGGTGCATTCCCTTTGAAATTCCACGCTCTTCCATTAAAATGGCTACTCCTGGTTTCTAAGTGAAATGCTGTCTCTACTCAGATTATCAGACAAGTGTGTGTGTGTTTTTTATCTGTTTACTAGCGACTTCGTCGCGTCGTATTTGAGAGGGTGAGGGGTGTTGAGGGCTTAGTGGCTCCCCATACTATTAATACATGAAACCATCGATTATTTACCAACCATCATTTCATGTGACACCGATTTTACCGACTACCAGCGGAATTTAGTCACAGAGGCTGATCTTAGAGCAAGGAGATCGGAAAACTACCGTTCTAAATTATGTTTTCAGTATGGCGAAAAACAAATCCTAAGGGTGGAAGTAGATCTATGTGGAGAAACACAAAAAAGAGTAGCAGGATTCAGTTGAGTACTGCACGAGAATCTCACTCTCGTGGGCATTCAGTCTCCATGCCTAGGTCTGGTTCACTTTGTCTCTATATACGGGAGACACTCCAAGCGGATTCTACCAGAATCATAGTTTTTTTAGATATAGTAGGTAATCACCACTTACGACGATGATGTTTTAACTCTCCTTTAAAACAGATTGCAGCTAGATGGCTCACGGGTGCCTCATCGACCACCGAGTTATGGGTGTCGTATGGTCATAAATGTGGGCCTGGAACGATGATAATAAACAAGTAATGTGCAGTGATGGGGATGTGAGGTGCTACCTAGGTGATATGCTCTCTTGATACTGTTCTTTAAAAGACATACCCGTGTCGCACATGTAAGGGACAGCCGCGCATTACCACACACAGTTCGAACTGAGGTGGTGTCAAATTAATGGAACCGAAAATTCTGACAAATTGCAAATTCAATGTGAAATTGAATAGAAGCGGCACGGGATTAGTTGGCCTGAACTTTATCCCTCTTTCATTCCATTAAACAAGGAAACAGTTTCGTAAGCGCATTTCTCGCAGATTAAAGTCCATCAAGAAAGCTGATTCGGTTAAAGGCAGTCGACAGGGAAATAAAAATTCCACGCTCTTCTAAAAAAAAAATCAGAGAGAGAGAGAGGGGAGAGGAAGAGAGTGGGCTGGCTGCGTGCAATGCTCCAGGGAGCCTCAATACGGATGGCAAAAGGGTACAGGGAAGAAAACATGTCAGCCCCAGGCCGGTCCTTATTTACATTGACTGCCAGGTTCATTAGCATTTTATGACAATATTTCAGGGTGACACTCAGTAGCTGTAGCCCTGCCCCCTCCTATCCCCGAGCTGCTCCGAGCCGCTCCGAGTTGTTCCGAGCTGCTCCGAGCTACTCCGAGATGCTCCGAGCCACTCCGAGTCACTCGGAGTTGTTCCGAGCTGCTACGAGCTACTCCGAGCTGCTCTGAGCCACTCCGAGTCATTCCGAGTTATTTGCGAGCTGCTCCGAGCTGTTCCGAGCCGCTCCGATCTGCTCCGAGCTTCTCCGATCTGCTCCGAACTGCTCCGAGCCACTCCGATGCGTTCCGAGCCGCTACGAGCTGCTCCGAGCCGCTCGCTTACTGCTCGGGACCTCCCGCCCGCGTTAAGAACCGCTCGAACGCTCCTCGGAAGCGCTCGCCCTCTCCTCGGAACCGACCGCCCGCCCCTCGGAACCGACCGCCCGCTCCTCGGGACAGTTCGCCCGCGCCTCGGAAGCGCTCGCCTTCGCCTCGGAGATACTCGGAGCTGCTCACTCGCTCCTCGGAGCTGCTCACTCTCTCCTCGGAACGGCTACCTCGCTCCTCAGAGCCGACCGCCCGCCCCTAGGAGCCGCTCGGGAGAGGGCGCCATGTCCTCTCTCGTCCTTGCCATGGTGATGCATCATTCGTCAAACGCTTCGCTTAATTAGCCCGGAGAAATTGTCAATTAGATCGGAATGTGGGATGTGTCAGCCATTGACCGGCTTTTCCACGAGCTGCTCGTTTTGTGGCGGTCCCTGACAACCTACCACCCCACTCTCACTGCCTCCCAATCACCCCACTCTCACTGCCTCCCTCCCACTGCCTCCAAGCCATCCCACTCCCACTACCTCCCACTCACCCCACTCCCACTGCCTCCCAGCCATCCCACTTCCACTACCTCCCACTCACACCACTCCCACTGCCTCCCTCCCACTGTCTCCCTACCACCCCACTCCAACTGCCTCCCCTCACCCAGTCATTCGTTATCCTTCCCCTCCTCTTCTCCCCTTTCCCCATGGATCTTCCTTCTGCTCTTTCTATTTGCCCTCACTCTTCCCGCACCCTACCCTCTCATCTCTAGTTCACTGCGGACCTCCTAGTGGTAACCATGCCTCCGATATCCAACCATCCATTTACCTCTTTTTCCAAGCAGTCCCTTTTACCATCCATCTTCAGGAAACTCTTCCAAACCTTTCTGTCCTGCTCTTTTTCACTCTCATGGCCCCCTCCCCTTTCCTTCCCCATCCATCTCCTTCCCGGAGCAATCCCATCTAAGCCATTTCTTTCCCTCCCTTCCAACCTCAGTTATCTTAGCCCTCCCCTTTTTTCTCTTTTTTTTTTTTTACCTTTCTCACACCTAATTTCTAATGGCTTTCCTGTAATCCAGGTGGACTATATTCTATCAAAGAGTGTCGGTAAATAATCTCAATGGGTCTATCGATTAAAGTAACCTATCCTTTCTGAAGATTAAATAATCCTTTCTAGTAAGGAATCTGCACGAGATTATATATACATGTATACTTTTATAGCTAAAATCTAGGACAATTTTATTCTAAAAAAAAAAAAATTCATGTGTAATAATTGATGCCCATACATATCATCTTTAATACTATCCAACAGCTCAAATAATATCGCTATGACAACGCCCAAATGGGTTTATGTGCTCATTTTTTTCTTCTTTTTTCCCCTTTTTATTAGGTATGATTCGTAAGTACAAGACCTCGATCTGCCATCATACCCTAAGTGACAAGTGCATTCAGTTATCTTGCGTAGACAAATATTGATTACGTCACCAGTTTTTATGTATAAGTATAAATGGAGGACCATATCCTCAAGAAACAGTAGTGGCATATAATACAATGGAATATAAAGTAACACTTAAAGCTAAGTAAATGATGAAGTGATGAATAATATCGTTGCAGAGGATTTTGGATACTAGTATAGGTTTGGAAACAGTTAACCAATCAACCAAGTAATTAATTAATTAACCAGTCAATCTTTTCCAGCATGGGCATTGTTCCAATCATGGTTTCATGGTTTGTGGGTTTCTCAGTTTACTATATTAGCTGGGTAAAAGTTTTTAATGACTTTAAACCCCCAATAATTGACTGCAATCACGAATGCTACTACCATAGCCGAAACGGTGTGTGAACAGTCACTTTTCCAATACAACCATCAATAAAACCGAACACGGGTTGCTGTGGAATTGTGCTTGTCTAAAACTTTTATTATCTATACTTTTCCCCAATCGATGATCCATCCTGCAGTCCCTTCACAACAATTCCACTCTTTTCCCTTCCCTTTCAGACACTGCCTTGACTCTTCTCATACTTGAGATCGGTGTAATATCAGTGAACTTTCTTTTCTTTAGACGTGTTTATTCAACTCTATATATGATACAGTCCATAGAATTCTCAGTTCATTGAATATCAATGGAATGGTTCCGTAAATATTATCAACTAGTAACAGTAGCCATTTTTTTGTCAAATAGGCTCCTGATTTACAACGATAGGTTACCGAAAATCCAGCATGGTGGATCGTAATCATGGCGTGTCGGGAACAAATCGTGGCGTATTGGCGAGTCAATCGTAGAAGTGTGGTCCACTGCTACGATTTTGTCTGACCTCCCGATGAAATTCATATTCCAATCGGGAAGTCAATATATCGGCGGCAAAATCGGCGTTGGTGAATGCGGAGCTTAAAGGCGGGCGTCCACCAACCGCGACAAGGCTACGACAATGGCATTCCGACAAGGTCCACGACAGGCCTACCATAGAAGGACGTGTCCTTGTTGTAGACTCTAGTCGGGAACTCGGGTCCACCAACCACGACAAGGCTTCCAATTGTAAACCAGTCGTGGACCGTGTCGGGGACCCATTGTCGTAGCCTTGTTATGGTTGGTGGACGCTCCCCTTAACTAACGTCATGAGTCCCTGCATAGACGATATCATACCTAGACATTCCTTGATACGGCCAGGTGAGAAATGATTGAGCAAGGGCATCCCTGTGGCATCGGGCTAATTGCCTGTATTATCACCCACTAATTGTAGCTACCCCTTCATCAGTGTCGGTGACACTGCGTCGCTCCTATGACATTCCAGTGGGTTGAAGACCTTCGTCGATCTTCTCTCGCCTACACCTTCCGCGATAGTGGACATTGATGTGTGTTATTACAATGCACATACACAATATTATACGGAAACTGGCTTACTGTCTTCGTACGTCAGAAATATGCGGTGAAATTATTGATCACATACATCCCCATGCCGTAGGCCGTAGGCAGAGGGATGTATGTTATCAATAATTTTACCAAGTATTTGATCAATAATTTTACCAAGTATTTTGACGTACGAAGACAGTCAGCCTGTTTTCGTATTATTATATACCTAAAAATGGCAAAAGTTTACCTAGTCACGTGATCACATACCCCGTACGTCACACTGTGCCGTACGGATATCAGTACGCCGTGGGTAGGAGCGGGCAGTATACGTAGTTGATACAGCCATAGGTATATAATAATAACTAGTTTCAGATCCTAGTGGCCTTCATCTCGGAGACTAGATGCGTAGTAAAATCCGAGCGCACGTGAGGATATTACGTAGTCGGGTTCGAGGAGATTCCTACCGTCTTCATCTGAAACCATTTAATATTGTATTAACCAACTGTCGTTAATGATTACCATGATTATTACCATAACATCTCCAAAGATTTGAAACTCGATTGATTGTTGATGTAAAGGTGGCAGCTCTTGCAAACATGACGGTAATTCGGTGTAGCCTTACAGGAATGATATTGTTCGGTCATATTTCACTTGTACCTTTTATATATTTTATATTTTAGTAATCATTATTTGAAGCTTTTTTTCACATTTCAAGTTTCTAGTAACATTACAGCAGTATCAATATCTTATGAAGATGTTTTAGGGACTATTTTTCGTCCGTATTATCCTGCTAGCAAACTACATACACCCAAAATCGGTGCTAGATAAATGTGTCTCTTGAATTAACTCCTGAGAAAATGTCTCTGCTACATGCATGTATATTTCCATCTAATAAGTACTATAGAAAGTCATGGCTAGTGTGTCTGAATGGAATCTGTTCAGAGATAATTTGGTCAGAAATACTCACCGAATTCGAAGAATGAGGTGAGTATTTCTGACCAAAATATCGAGGAACAGATGGAATTCAGACACACTCACTATGTCTTTTTATTATTATATACCTAGAAATAATTAAAAACGCCATTTTACAACACACTAAATAGAAGAATGAGTAGTCACGTGGTACGGAGGGTTGTATTATATGTATTACGCCACAGTGTGGACGAATAAAATCATTACTACTAGGGCGTATAAAGGAAGAGGAGACATTTGTGCGCCGGTATATAATAATATCACTATTGTTTCTTATTGTGTAAATACTTCTCACTCTTTTCATCCGATATGGTCTACTTACGGTGAAGCAAATTGTGATCAAAATCGATGTACAAATGGTCTATTATGACATAGGCTCTGAACATAATCTCATCGGCATCTGTAGCCTTACAATGACGCGAGAATGCTTATTCCATTAGGTTTCTATTTTTTTCGCACCGACCAATTCGCGATAACCTAATTTCCTATCCTTTTATAGTGCAGAACACAAAAATACACAGCTCACCCACTCGATAGTGTTGATGGCTCGGAGCGAGATGTCATGGCTTAGCAGACAGTCCCTGATTAGCATTACGCCATTGACGTTGTGGCCCCGTTGTCCATGGCAACAGGAGAGGGGTGGTGTCTCAGTTAATGATGACCCACCTGTTGCTAGTGGCGCCCCCTAGCGGAGAGTCACCCTTGACATTTAGCCGGCCCGGAGCCTGTCGACTTCTGGGCGCTGTATATGCGCCGATTGCGATAGATTGGCCACCACCTCTGTCTCCCCTCTGTTCAGACTAAGAGGTTGGTCGGGTTAAATCACATATACAGTTTCTACGGTGTGCGCCTTCAACCAAGTCGTGTTGTTATATGTATATTCTAGAATCAGACACACTCGATAGAAAATACACATAGCTATCAAATTCATTAAAAAAAATAATTAAAAAAACAAGGTTTATGTTTGTTGTATTTTGAAAAATACACAGGAAAGAAAATGAGAATAGAAAATTGGCTTCGAGATTCTGTAAGGCTCAGCATCCCTTTAAATACACTCAGAGAGACCTAATGATGCATCTCCAGACACAAAAACAATATCGCATTGGAAAGTAAACTTTCATCCAGGGCAATGCATCCGAGGATGCATCCCGATGCATGCATCGTAAGGTCTATATCGTAGGGTATTGGGAACTCAGTGGACGCCGGGCCTAAGAACGCACTCCCCAAGCAGTACAAAGATTCTGGCAGGAGAGTAACAGACATGTCCTTATAGCTGTCAAGGTGGCCACAGAATTAACCCCACCAGAGTTATTGTAGTATGGCTCTGGCGGCCAGTGTACGATTTCGACGGCTTGCAGTGCAGGGGACCGTTTAATAATCTAGAATCTTACATGAAGGCACATTTTCTGTATGCCATAGACACACAGGAACGATGTGCGTAAACACAATTCAACACTTATGGACGACCTTATGGACCGCTAATACTGTCTTAGCGATCAGACTTAAATATTATCAAAAGATAACCCTTGTACAAGGTACGGAAAAGGGTCTTCATGTATGATCCTAGATTATTTAACGGGCTCCAGGGTCATCGTGATACCTTCTCACTGGAAAGGAGAGATAGTTTTTGAAGTTATGAATGCATGACTACAAGTAAGCTACACAAGGGCTTCCTACCCACCTGCTCAAAGGCATGCATATGCCATTTCGCGATTTTTAGGTAGGAATAGAACAGACCTATTTCTAAGACAGCAATAATAGTGATGTATCAATTTGGAACAATGCGGGCTCTTTTTATTTCGAACGTCTACTATGATGATAACGAGAGGGTAGGACTTTTTATGTGTAATCCGGTTATATCGAATGCATGATATATCACTTGTTTATATATCTAGATGTACTATAACTTTCATTTTGTTAGATGACGGACTACAGTTTAGCCTCTGGTTATAATAATCATTTTGGTTTTCAATTCCACAAAAAAAACAGACAAGCTGATTTAGTTATAAATATTTCATTGGGGGATTCAGTTTGACATCGAGATAGGGGAGTGGGAATCAAAATTATTGTGCAACGTTTCGTCCCACTTTATGGGACTTCTTCAGGCAAGTAGGTTGGTGATAATCATTGTATCTTGAAGGCCAAGTACAGGTAATGTTAGAAGAGAATCACATGTAGAGCGTTATGCAATACTCGAGATGTATCCGCCATCAGTGTAGCGTATATTGACTTCAAGCACCTGGATACCTTGAATAACCAGTAGGGAATCGGTCTAAACCCAGCGGTATAACCGTAACCAGCCCATCGCAACAACGAAAATGATCACTCAGCACCATAGCTGCTCTACTCGTGGCATTTCTTTCTTTTTAAGGTCGTTAATGCTTTCCGATTCAATGTGGATGTGCGTGCGACACGCGAAGCGAAAGGCGCCCCACCGCGATGGTGGCTTTGTACAGTGGCTTCTCACTGCAGTGAGCTGCAACTCGAGGTTCTGGCTTCCCTAGAGGCCTCACACTGTGGTTTCATGCAATGGTATTGTCGACTGAGACCCGTGCCGGTCTCATAACCTAACTCTTGGGGGTAATTTCTCAGAGTTAGTACACAGTCTGTGGTTTCACACACTGGCTTCACACTGGATGCAGCACCCTGCTAATTTGATATGCATGGGCTGCAATACACTTTACGCTTTGTGTATATATGTGGAAAGATCTGAAAATGACAAATGTTAGTGTACATGTAATTGCTTATCCAATGTCGGCTTCTTATTTGTGATCTTTTATTGCTTGATGAGCCGGTTTACCAAAATAATTTTATGGTTAGGACTTTAAATTTCTATGCAGAATTGTTGGCTTTATTAGTAAATGTTATTTGGTCGACAGATATCCTTACGGTTGTTCCTGTCCATCTATCAGATAGAATGATTCATAAGGAATAAGATTTAAAGGAGAGAAAGGGTTGAGGATCCATTTTATTGTGTCTTCCATTGATGACATCAGATCATTGCCTCAGAGTAGCTTCAAGACGATGACTTAACAATAAATGGCTTTCCATCCTAAATTCAGTGTGCACATGGAAGTTTTGTAGTGTTATTTTCCTCTGTTGGTTTTATCATTGTCACTTCACACGATGTTCACCAACATGATAACTTTGCTTGGTGGCTTTCAGATCTGGCTTCGCGAGATGGCTTCTTGTGGTGTCTTCTCACGGTGAGTCAGTCCGCTTCGCTCACAGTGTAAACACAGGGACTCCCTCGTGCTGCCAGCGACGGACGGCAAACAGAGACGATTTATTGGGGAATGGTTTTATTGTCACACAACTGCACCCCATTGGCTGCGTTTATCCTACCAGACCCACCCCCACCCGCCCCGCTCTAACCACTTCCCTCCGCTTTTTTTTTTTTTTTTTTTTTTTTTTTTGAGCGGCTTGACTTTCCTCCTCCGGTGAGTGGCATGACTTGTGGTCCTTCCACACGACCGACACACCCACCGCAGAAGGCAGGCTCTCCAGATCCATCCGCCAAATAATACCCCTGTAACATGGCGGCTCACTCTCCCAGCAGAGATTCTGCGCTTTACTTTCTGTGGCCGCTTATATCTCTTCCCAAACCTGCCTGTTTGGGCCAAAATCTGCCCCATATGCCAATTTTTTAAATATCCTAAATTCTTAATGCTTTGGGAGGTATTTTGTGGTTTAGTTTTTAATAGAAATGCACATACTTATTCATATTGTAAATAATATACACTCATTTCTGTTATTTAATATGTCAAATCAGACATAGTATTAGGTACTACTTTCTTCAGTGGGAAGCACCTCATGTGTTGCAAGGTTTTCTTTGACAACATGTCACATGTGCTCAATTGAAGGGGCAGTCTAATCAAATGTCGATTCACATTATAAAGTGGTTTGAAGCTGAAAAATGAAACGGTTGGATTGTCTCTGAAGCTTATTTAACAATTCCTATATTTCCCAACTATAATATATGAGTTGTCTGAGTTTCGTAATTATAGCTTTTGATAGTTGCCCTGTTTTGAATCTCAAATGTTGGCTGGTTTCCCCTGTCGTTAGAGGGTACCTGGGTACCAGCGTATGACGTCATTGGGTTTAGGCAGAGAGTGCCACAAAAGATCTGCTGGGAGAGTGGTGGCGGCTGTCGACGGGCAGGGTCTCCACATTGAAATGTAGCCGTCGGTTTAACTGGGTTAATCGGCGCAATGGGCCCAAGGGGGTTACTAACAATTCCATCGGAAAACTCACAGACCGTTTTTTTTTATCTTTTGAATACTGCGGTCTTCTGATGACCTTGTCAAAAGTAGATGCGTGGATTGGTTGCCGCTTGATTCGCTTTAACACAGAAGTCTCGTTAGTGAATTAATTTAGGGATCATATCAGATCAGTGGTGGATAAAGCTGCTTATTGGTAATTTAAGGAATAGCAAAGGAAGGTGGTGATCATAGAAAACTAGATCCTCTTCAAATAGCATGACGGAGAGGGGTAAGTGAATTAGTCTACGGTGGAAAAGAGATATACCAATTCAAACTAGATACCAGTGAGATTGGCAATAATGTACACTGTGAAATTTGCAATTACAAAGAGGAAGGGCAAGTCTTTATGATTAGAATGTATTGTATCCATAGACAATAATCAATGGTTTTGTGGACAGGCAGCCATAAACCACGAGAGGTTGACGCGTAGTAATATACGAGCGACAGCGAATTAAACCCAGGAATTACCAAATTAGCGGTTATAGCAATAGGGACTATTTCCTTGCTCTTTAGCACAGAAGGACTAATTCTCCGTATACAATGGCTTTGAGGCAGTATACCACATATTGTATCTGACAGGTTTTGTATAATGGGTAGTCGATTATTGAGTCCCCATACATTTTCAATGGGTCCTTTGTATAACATGGATAATAAAATGCAAGAAATAACCACAAACAATGGATTACAATGAGCAAGCAACATATCTCGATTTCTTTTTTTCAAATTGTTTCTTTTGACAGGCAAATCCTTAGCAATTACACTATACTTGTATTCATGCAAGACTAGTGTAGTCCAGCTCCTACCTTATACGATGGTGTTGGTATATAATAAATATATGTGGTTATATTGTGCAAACTATTCTAAATATAGCATAGATATTGACTGTGCATTGACGTGACAATAACAAATACAGACTTTTAAGAGTAGTGAAGTAAATGATCTTATAATTACCTTAAATAGGATGTAAAGTGTTCGCGAGTATTTTATCTACTAACATAAATACAGTGCGATAGGCAGCTGATCTGGAGTTGCCTTTGCAGTGCCAGAGTAAGGCATGCAGTGGTCTAAATAAGTCTTCGTTATAAGTTCTTTCTCAGGACAGTGGAGTTTAGGAATCTGGCCTAGCTTGGTGGTAAGTGTGGGTGCCTGATGTGTGGAATCAGCAAAGCCTGTGACTTGTGCAGCACATAATGAGTGGCACTGTGAAAACTGCACAGTCAGTGGTCAACGCATGCCAAGCGAAAGGTACGAGGTTTAACCGAAAGGCCCCCAACCACCCCCTCCTCTCCAATACGTACTAAGCCAATATTGTGGCGGTCCTAACCCCTTAGCGATAGGCGCACAATCGCCACGTATGTATATGTAGATCTGTAAATATATATGTCTAAGCTTGGTTGACTGAGGTTCAATAGAGAACTTGTCACTGATGTTGTCTACCAATATACAAGCTTCACACAGACTGGGGGCTAATATTAGGTAGTATTAGAAAACAGGATGACGTGGAGACAACAGGTCAGACAGAGTATTGAGTTAGAACCCATAAGAATCCTAAATAAAGATTAAAATGAAGACCCAATTACACGCAGGTGATCTGTACATGATTGGTAAATCGGTAATTCTATGAAATTGGAAAATTGATAGTTTAAATATTTGTCACTTGTGGTGCTATTGAAATGCACTATACTATCTGGATTACTTAGATATATGATTGACCCCCATACACATACTGATAAGGAAATTGTATATAGTGAAACAACAAGTTATACTATTTATAAAGGACTAAAATCGCTCATATATACATATGTATATAATATACATATATATACATATATATGTATATATGTATTTATATATATATATATACATATATATAATATTTATATAGATAGATATATAGATAGATAGATAGATAGATAGATATATGAGCAATGTATTGAAATAGAAAGCAGCTTTAGTGGTTTCTAGATCAAATGTCACAAAGGGACAATACCTTCGGTCAGCTTTATAAGATTATGATTGACCATTGGATATGTTACATGTAGCCTGCACACAAGGAGCCTATCACTTGACCACTGTTGGGCTGTTCACCCCTCACCCCTCCACCTATAACAAACAGCAGGTATGCTTCACTTGTATGTATATCCCTCTAGATCCATGGGGCGCCTGCCTTCAGCTTTAAACCAGGTCCCTAAATCCCACAGCCTTATGTATCCTCCAGTGCACTGTATCCGTTTAGGAGACGGTTTCTGAATCTCGAGACCTATGCCTTGGACAGGTGCCAGCCTTGCCTTCAAAGCACATGCATCACTCTTCACAACACTGGCCCATGTTGGTGTAAAGGCCTGATCAAATTTTGATTTAATGGAATTAGCCGCGAGAGCCACGATCTCGCTTGTTTGGTGTTGGTATAAATGTCTAAGTGCCTGTGTTACACGAGTCTGTACCGGGTCGTAATGCCCAGTGCATTGCGCGTCGGCTACCAGTATATACCAGAAGACCACATAATGCAATTGTCACCTTTCACCATTTAGAGCACCAGGGATCTTCCACCCATTGACTCCGTGCATGTGCAGGTAAGATCCAGAAGAATTATCACCACTCTTGTACGCTACCTATTGATTGAACGGGCTGACTGTCCGCCAAAGGCCAGCGCTTGTGATCCGATCTTGAATCTCCCAAGTGCCTACTAAGTGGTCATTGGATCACATAATGTGGTTTTCACAAGACGCTTTTCAAGATTGCAGCGAACTACGCGCTTCGTTAGTTCATTGACAGCTCGACCGACATGACTTATTTATAAGATAAATAACACTAGTGTTAGAGTCTGTAAAGATTGACATGGGCCTAGATGGATTATATAAACTGATATGAAGGATATGTTATTAATACGCAATTCATTGCGAATTTGTATGGTCTTGAAATGAATGGCATGGTATGATATTGCTAGAAATGATAAGTGCTATATCTAGCAGGGGAGCTAGGTAACTTGATACACATATTGATATTTTACGCTTTGCTATTAATACCCATGACATTTTGAACAGAAGTAATACATGTAATTCTGTGGGAAAGATATAGGTTTGCTATTTACCTCAAGTAACGGTATCTGGACGCTACGCTTCGCTACCAGCATGCTTCAGTGTTTTTTGCAGTGACCAATGTACACTACACTTTGTCGCAACGCCCCTTCAATTTATGTCAGAACTCTGTCAAGATTTTATGCAGAAACTTCAAATGGGAACTCTCTAATAGCTAACAAGGTGGCAGTCACTAGATCAGGTTTTTACATGCCAGTTTGATTCACATCAGGACATTAACACAGCATAAACATGAAGTATAGTATCACAAGGCCATCGTGCTATCTTGTGATAACAAGGCATATCATCCAATCCATGAATCATAGTGTCCCAATTGCAAGCATGCTGTCTTTGATTCCAAATGAATTGTGTCTTTGATTCCAAATAACGACATATATCATTTCATTATGAATGATTATGATATCTTATGATATAAAGTCTGCACATACCTAACATGGCAGTTGTGATTATTCCAATAATATAATATTCCCTTTATGCAGGTCATGGCTGATAAAAACCAAAAGAATTGCTGTTAAAATGAATTATATGTACATGTACAGACCACAATACAGGGACCATAAAATATCTCGAACCACAAATCTGATAGGTCACAATTTGGTTTACTGGTTTTGTGGATACAATTTATGCTCCGGAATCATGCTGCCGGTAGTTTTCAGTTCAACCTGGATCAACACGGAAGGCGAGCTGTGCCTACGGGTAAATAAAGTCTAGCCGTGGAGCCGTATGCACGTCTACGGGCTGGCCGTGTGCACGTCTATAGGCAGGCCGCTGTTTGCTGTTGATAGGCTGGTTTAGGGAAGGCCGGCAAAATCCGCAGTACTCGCCACTAATAGTTGATTGATGTGTGACTGGTGAGAAAGGAGCGATTCGGGGCAGTCTCTAAACTCGGCCTGCATCAATCATTACTCTCCTCCCAGAGAATAGTGTTGGCGGGGAAAAACAGACGTGTAATCTTGTATAATTTGGCGTAAATAGCCCTGGTGAGGTTTTTTTCCCCGGGCTTTCTCCCGAAGCAGCAATGATAAAAAGACGACAGTGATATCAGTGCAGGGAATACCAGGCTCCATTTTACACAGCTTCATACTCAGAACTGTACTAATAATCTCATACGCCATCTTCCAATTCGTTTCAACATAAGCCTCCTTCTTGTATCAATACAACCATTTATCTCACCCCTGGTATTTTGTCTCCATAGACTTAACATTGGGAACTCGTATCCAACGCCCATGAGATATTTAGGAGAGATATCCATTGGGGGATTATGTCACAAATGTTAGCCCATTGGTCATAGTGAGGGGTGCGATAAATTCAGAAACCCATTCAAGTTTAGAGTCAGAGCTCTATCCCCATCTTGTGTGAATCGCTACGTAATTCACACGGTTTTGCCTTGTGAAATACTACGCGATTCAAACCTGATGGGATACGGGCTCTATACGGCATATATAGCCTATGTGCCATGGGGGCCGCCATGACGCCCCCCGAGTAGGTGTTCTTCACTATTGGAGGTGAAAAAGTAGGTGTTCTTCACTAAAGGAGGTGGAAAAGAAGTGAGTGATAATTGGGAACAACTTTAGCCTTGCTCACATATTTATATAGAGTGTTCCATATGGAAAATATCATGTACATGAATCTGTACATGAACTGCTAGCATATTACCAAGAAAGGTCACCATGCTATAACTACGATCTCATTTTGTTGAGCGCGGGAAAACGCGCTCATATATATATATATATACATACATCACCTAGAGGTTAGAAGGGTGTCATATATACTTACAGCATGCAGGTGTTAAGTATCCACCTTTCCCATATCCCCTGCCCCACTACAGACTTGGTTCCTAGAAATATAAATTTCTGTTCATAATTATTTGAAGAAAAAGGTTTCACTATGTCAATCCTGGCATTAAATGATAAACACTTAGTTATGTATACTGTAATCTGCTCTTAGAAAGGAAACTATTAGATAATATTAACTCAAAACTTTTGATTGTTATTTATCTATAATTTCACACTCCTTCATTAATGATTAACATATATTTGCTCCTAGTTATTTCAGGATAGATCCTCTATATATTCAAACTGGATGTAGAAATGTTTTGAGATTAGATACTAAGAGTCAAGTCAACACACAGACATAGCAACAAGACTAGGAAACTTTTAGACTCGTTGATCTTAGTTCCATTGCTCAAAAATGGATTGTTAATCTAGAGGTATGCGTGTTATTAAAAAAAATCACCTATACTGGCCCTATCACCTGAACGCATTTATAAATACTGTATTTACTATCTCCCTGGGCCGTTAGAACATTTGTTAGTGTGGAATTAGTATAATTACTATGGAATTACCAACAGTTGACGCGTTAACCAGAGGTTACTAGTCTTCAGGAAGAAAACATTATTGTTACCTGTCACCCTGACAGGAAAGCCATCGCTTTGTAATGATATTAGTTGGTGTCACATATATTTGTTACCTGGCACCTAAAACAATTACCATGCAGCCTCTGGTTGCGGCTATGTACTTGTTATTTTGTCTTTGTTTTGGCAGACAACCGCATTGAGGACAATCCAAGGTCATACTCTAGATGTCTGTGCTATCAAATCCTCTCATCACAACTGAAATAGGATATAGACTTTCCTGTTTATATATATGCAAGTGTAGATGTTAAATCGTATGCAAGGAAACATTTCTCAGTATGTTGATTTTGGCTTCGTACAATTACATTCTCCCTGAAGGTTATCTATCGTGATACTCGCAACTTCATCGCTGCCTTCTGTGCCCTCGAGTATCTGCGAAAGAGATTATCAATACAGAATAAACTACGATAGAATAAAATGTGTATAAAATACAATAGCTCCCAAGACCAAAACTGCTACATATACTGATAGTTGAGTGTCAGTTGTTTAGAATATAGAGGCTCGTCTCAAGGTAAGGACATCAGGAAATTGCAGTACTAGATTTTGTTTTCTGTATGGCTAGGAATGAATCATGGTAGAAAACTTAAATACAGAGAAGAATAAGAGGTTCGAGTTCTGTACACCATAATCTCACTGTCCTGACATTTCATCTTCATGCATAGGTCTGGCTAATTATCCTACCACTAATAAAAAAACTCCATAGGCTTAACATTGTGTCACTGTATTAGGTCTGGAATTCAGAAAAATGAAAAATATCGCTCTAGTGGGATACACTTGACAAATGATGTCATTTGTTAATGTAGAAGTAATTTAGACGGGCGGGGTAGGATAAATTCTAAACCAAACTCAAGTTAGTTGTGTTATTGTTCATCGCACTCCGGCAAGATCGCGTATTACTGCGCGAGGTGAAGCCTCGCGCAGTAATAAGCGATCTTGCCGTCATGTGATAAACAACAACACGACTAACTCTTGTTTGGTTTCTCCCTACTATGCCTCCATCTGGGGGCGACAGTCAAAGCATATCCTGTCCAAAATATACCTTTTAAGAGGGTGTACCTACACACTTTATACAGTGCCCAGCTGTGCTTTCACAGAGTAAGCCCTGTGTTCAACTTTATAATTCTTCAAAATGGATGACACAGAGGGCCAGTGTCACTATATTAGAGGTACCTACCACCTCAGTTGGGAGTAGAATGGCCGCCACCTCTGTCTACCCTTCTTTTCAACTAAGAGATTGGTGACATTAAACCATGGATGTGTCCACGGATTCTCACTCTTAGACCAAACAATTTTGTTCTACATTGATTCTGAGATCCCAAATACTTGCAAAGAAATATTCATATGTTAATAAATTGATTAATAACCTTATCTCTATGGCTATTTATCAAAAATACACTTATAAGAAGATGAGAACATGGAAAAGTGACTTCCAGGGTAAGAATCCATGACTCTTTACAACCAAAGAACCAGTTAGGTGAACCAGTGACAACACAGAGTAGAGATATATCTATTTTTACTCTGTGGTTACAACTGACAGCAGCCAGCATGAGATACCCGCTACCACGCCAAGTCAAGGCCCCTGTCAATCTAACGTGACCAGAGCTAACGTAGTGTAGCTCGGGTGGCCAGTGTAAGTTGGGAGCTGATTAGTTCTGTGTATTAATTATAGGTGACGCCACAACTAAACACCACCTGTTACTCCCAGGGGCCCGTTATATCACCAACTGGTCAGAGCTCGCCTCAGGTCATGGCCTGGATCGCACTTGTTTTACTTTTATCTGATCTGTAAAATGTTCTCACGGTCGCTTTTATACAATGCATGCGCTCCAAGATCATGAGCAAGAAAAGCCTGGAACCCAGGTCTATATCTCCACATATTAGGCCAGGTAACGCCCACCATTTTTCTTGTGCATCATGGGTAACAGCCGCCATTTTTGTGGTGCACTGCAGAATTGCCACTCTCCTAGCAGATCTTTTGCGGCGCTAGTGCTTTCTTATCTCTGTCCCGACCCACTGACGTCATACGCTGGTACCCCGGGTATCTACTAAAGACAGGAGGTACCAGCTAACATTTCAGATTCAAAACAAGGCAACTGTCAAATATTATAAAAGTCAAACAACTTATAGATCATGAGTTGGGAAATATGGGAATTGTTAAAAGAGCTTCACAGACAATCTATAGCTGGTTCTTTTTAAGATTTTAACCACTTTATAATGTGAATCCATACTTGATTAGACTGCTGCTTCGAGTGAGCACATGTGTTATGTTGACAAACAAAACCCTGCAACACATATGGTGCTTTACACTGAAGAAAGTGATCCCTTATAATATGTCTGATTTTAAATATTAAGTTACAGAAACTAGTGTAAATCATTTATCATGTAATATCTGTACCTTTATATACATGTAGAACCCAAAATACTGCCCAAAGCACTAAGGATTTAGGATATTTGACAGGCAGGCAGGTCGGTGCAGAGATACAAGCGGCCGCAGGAAGTAGAGCGTAGAATATCTGCTAGGAGAGTGCAGAATTGCATTCAGCAGGTACCTGACTGATATTTGTTGGATTTTACGCTGATTCACCCACTTTACATAGACATTCTGATAAGTTATCTTTCATCTTTTTAAAGGCTGCTATTAGTTTATTTTGTATTATCGTTCGTTATTAACAAGTACTAGTAAGTTATTTGGGGAACCTCATGAGGGAGAGAGGTTATGCAACGTGCGTCTCCTTGCCACTGCAAATCAGCAGGGAACCAGCGAAAGTTCAAGGTCGCTCACTCGTTGGTGTAGCTGGGCGATACCTGTCCCATTGTTCATTGGGACAGGTAACAAGTCTTAAAAAAGAGATTGATGAGTGTTTGGTCTGTTTCCTCGTTCGCCATCAAGTTTGGAGTGCGCAGTAATATGAACGAGGCGATAGAGCTCTGGGTGACTATTCTGAAGCACTCCAAACGAGATAGTGAACAGGGACTCAGACCAAGTACGAATATGTTTCTGATTTTATCTTAGCCTGAATATATCTATCTCTTTATCACCCGTTGAGAACGAGTTACCGTTCTCGCAAACCCGTTGAGGACGAGTTCATAATGCTAAGCCTATGGACGTTCATACCAGGCTAAGATAAAGCACAAAAGTTGAAACATGGTTTTTCCACTATTGACAGGCTACGGATGAGTGAGAAGGGAAGAATTGAGACTCAATTGGCCTGTGAGAAGTGTGTGTCAATATATATTTACTTATCTATGAGACACACGAAGGCTTGATACCTGTGACAGGCGATTCCTTCTAAACCATCTCTTCAGACTGACAGCCTGTCAACTTGTCATCCATCATGTAGCCTTTTAGTGAGATTTTACTTCCCTCCTTAGTTCAAACCTAGTTTACTGAGTCATAGATCACTCTCGGAGATAGACCTCCTTAGCCTTGTCATTCCAGCAGGTCCTAATATACACATGATCCACGGTATCGACTCTCACCCCAGATAAGGAGGTGATAACAGAGCTAGAAGTGGTCTCTGACATGGATTGCCTGCTTTAGTTTAAGTGACCTTTGCCAAGCCCCTCGGTCATAGCATAGTAAAAGTATATGTTAAATGTAGTGTATGTGTACGCACGTATATATATACATAGAGTGACCTACATGAAATTATACATACTATCCCGTATACAAGCACTTTAGATGGCCAAGATAATGAACAGTCAGTTTGAAAGTCACAGATCCAGAACCATCCGGACTAGAGACTGCTGCAGATAACAAACACGTTCAAGGTGGGTAGATGTTATCGTAATTACTGACAGCACTACACATGACGAGAGTGTGAGGCATTTTATCGCCAGATAATATCTCATAGATGATTGTATATATATTGATAGGCCAGTCGCAGGTACTACTATGGAGAAACCAAACAAGAGTTAGTGATGTTGTTGTTTATCGCACAATGGCAAGATCGCATATTACTGCGCGAGGCGAAGCCGAGAGCAGTAATACGCGATCTTGCTGGAGTGTGATGAACAACAACATGACTAACTCGAGTTTGGTTTAGAATTTATCCTACCCCGCCCGTCTAAATTAATTTTACATTAACAAATGACATCATTTTTCAAGTGTATCCCACTAGAGCGATATTTTTCATTTTTCTGAACTCCAGACCGAATGCAGCACAAACTCCATAGGCTTAACATTGGGTCACTTGACCCAATGTTAAGCCTATGGAGTTTTTTATTAGGGGCAGGATAATTATTACTACCTAACGCCTTGCACAGCCATATCCATGAACTCACTTTTGAGTCGTCAGGTTACACACACATATATATGGCACAGAGTGATTGCTAGTTTTGCCATCATCCACCAGGATGTTGATAGGTAGCGCCACTACAGTCGGGGGACAACCACTATTTTCTGTTGTCATAATCTATAGACAATCGTGATACGAGGCTAAGTCCTTTTATGGCGAACCATAAAATAATATTTCTAATAATAGCCATTGATAACTTGACCCACCACCTGGCGTTTAGGGCACATAGATATTGAGCTGTGGAGGCGGCCATCTCCCCCCCCCCCCCCCCCTACGCCATTCAAAACACCAGGTGGCGGGACCAATTATCATTGGATGTATCAAAAATATCTTTGGAGGCCTACCATGTAGGAATTTTAGCCTCTTCTCAAAATTATCTTTAGATTATAACAACTGATAACAGTGGTTGCCCCCGAACTATAGTGGCGCTATTTTAGCATTTCATGATGGCAGAACTAGCAATCACTCTGTGCCTGATATATGTATGTATCACACGGAGGCCTCACTTCAGAACCAGTTTACCCACACTTGATCCATTCACACTGATAGATAGGTGTCCGCCATCGACAGTCACGGAGGCGTCAAGTGGGGATTAACTACGCTGTCGTCAACTCGAGGCCCATATACCTTGTACACTGTGGTCCTATCAGTGGAGATCTGTGATTCTTATCCCAGTTTCAATCTTTCTACTTGTACAACGGATAGTAATAGAGATTTATGAAGACAGGAATTGTGACAAACAGACAGAGACTAAGTATTAGAGATTTATAGACAGGTTCGGAGTGATGGATTTATGTTTCAGATTTATTAGGAATGGAAAAGAGTTATATATATGGATTCATAGATAGAGCATGTATTGAAGAGCTTTGAGAGAAAGAAACAGTTAGAGAGATACATATAGATAGGGTTGATATAGGCTTAATGGTATTTATTTGGAGACTATCGTAAAACCTTATTCGTTTTAATCTGGGCTCCCGTATGCGACGACTGGAGTTTTGCTCCGGATATCACTGGGCTCCGCCTCGTGATAGCACTACGCCAAACTCCAGTCGTCGCATACGGGAGCCCAGATTAAAACGAATAAGGTTTTGATTTTATCCTTCCCCCTGTGAACGATATTTTTATGTGAGGATAATAACAAAAAACACCATAAAAACTTTCTGAAATCCTTCATATAGCTCTCCTTGCTGCTCTGAAGGCGCTTGGAACTACTTTCAGCTGCTGATCTCGAGCTCTGACCATAATAGGTTTCTGAATTCATCTCACCCCTCACATTGACCAATTGGCTAAAGATTGCAAAGATTTATCCCATTGAATATTTTATCCTAATACCCCATAGGCATTGAGTACGAGTTGTCAATGTTGGGTCTATGTGGGAAATATATACCATGAGTGAGAGAATACACATGTTCAGAGATATGGTTAAAGCTTACGCTTGTGCTCTAGTGTAGATATAGAACATCATCCTTCATTATTACATGACTGGACGGACCTTTCAATGAAGCACCGCAATCTACGCCACCACAATTAAAACCGCTCAAGATTAAATCAATAAAACAGTCACAAATCTACAGGGTATCTAGGGCATTGAAATAAACAGTCTCATAAAATCTGGTTAAACAATGGAGGTTGAGTCAGCTTTCTCGTTCACCCGGTTGTGTGCGGATACCTGGATTCCCAGGCCAAAGGTAGGACAGTTGGCCCGTGTATAGGGTGGGGTGGTGAGCAGGGCGGTGGGTGCTGCCTGTTGTTACCTGTGGCAGGTGTAAGGGGCGTGGTCGCTCGAGCTGTCATTACCCAGCGGCAGGTGACTCCTCAGTCTTACGCGCTAATCACACTCGGTACCTTGCTTGTATCTCTGCACCGACCTGCCTGTTTGGGGCTAAATCTGCCCCATACGCCCCATTTTTAGTGATTTGGGGGGTAGGTTTGTGTAGAGCCATGCGTTCTCATCACCCATCCCTGGAGCCTGTTTAATATCCTAGGGTCTAAATGTAGACCCTTTTTTGTATGCAATAGAGACCCAAGGACGATGTGGGTTAACTTTATTCAACACTTATGGATGACCTTAATAACGGCTTAGACTGTCCTAGTGAACAGAGTTAAATATCATCAAACAATAACCCTTGTGGAAGTTACAGAAAAAGGTTTCATGCATGATCCTAGATTACTAAACGGGTCCCTGGCAGGTATCATATGAAATCATTCTTCTAGCATAGATCCTGGGCCTTACTTCCTACCTTACTTGTATCTCTGCACCAACCTACCTGTTTTGGGCAAAATCTGCCCCATACGCCATTTTATCAAATGTCTTAAATTCTTAGCAATTTGGGGATATTTTGTGTTTTACTTGTAAATAGAGTTGCAAATATCTATATGGTAAATAGTAGACACTTATTTCTATTATTTGATTACTTTCTTCAATGGAAAGCACCTCATGTGTTGTAGGGCTTTGTTTGTTAACATAACACATGTGCTCACTCGAAGGGGCTGTCTAATCAACAGTCGATTCACATTATAAAGTGTTTTAGAGCTGCAAAAGAAACAGTTAGATTGTCTGTGAAGCTTATTTAAAAACTACAATGTTTCTCAACTCATAATATATGAGTTGTTTGAGTTTCTGTAAGTGTTGAATATAGTTGACCCACATTGTCCTTGGGTCTCTATTGCATACAAAAAGTGTTTCATGTCGTTTTGTAGCTTGTACAGCATGGTCAGGTCGTTCTATTTAAGTACCTGAACATCGTTCAAAACACCATTTTATTACTTACGGATTTCAATTACATCAAGTCACATGGTACAGAGGGAATCCATACAGCTGAGCGTGAGACATTCGCCCACAGGTATATAATAATATGTGTCACCCTCTCACGGTTTACAGCTGCCTGGTGATGAACGATTATCGTCCGTGTGATTTATCGTCGTGAGACATTAATTAACCGTGTATGTGGTGCTCTCATTTACAGGTGTATCCCATGCAGGAAAAATCAGCCAGACAAATCCGTGCCAGTATTAGAAAGGAAACCTATGAAAGTTTAGGGTCAGAGATTTTATCCTACCCCTAGTAAAGAACTCCATAGGCTTGACATTAGCGGACTGTATTTGGTCTACGGTGCAGGAAAATAAAATATATCGCTCTAATGGGATACAGTTCTCAAATGACGTCACTTGAAAAGCGACCAATGATTATCACTGATTATCGGTTAGTTTTATGTTCTTTCTTAATTTGCTGAAATAATTTCGATAGGGTAGGATAAATTCTAAACCAAACTCGAGTTAGTTGTGTTGTTTATCGTACTCCGGCAATGTCGAGTATCACTGTACTTGGCTTCGTCTCGAGCAGTTATGCACAACATTGCCGTTGTGTGATAAACAACAACACAACTAACTCTTGTTTGGTTTCTCCTAAGTATTCCATAGAGTTTTAATCACGTAGTAATTCACAAAGCGAAGCCATGTGAATTACGTAGTGATTCAAACGAGATGGGTCCGAGCTCTGACCCTAAACATGAATGGGTTTCTGAATTTATCTCACCCTTCACATTGACTAATGGACTAACATTTGTGACTTAATCACCCATTGGATATTTTTCCTAAATATCTCATGGGCGTTGAATACGAGTTCCCAATGTTAAGTCTATGGAGAAAAAATACCAGGGGTGAGATAATATCGAGAGACGTCACGAGTTTGAGTCTGAGTTTATTTATGCCACGCATTTTGTTGGCTCCATAATTTCACGAGTCGAAGACGAGTGACATTACGGAGCCAACAAAATGTGTGGCATAAATAAGCTCAAACTCAAACGAGTGGCGTCTAGATTTTATCCTACCCCGTTTCCATATTTTTTCAGTATCAGAAAGTAGTGGCATAAACAACACTTTATGTCACACCCGTGAAATGAACAAATCCCATGTTAAGCCCATGGCGTTTTTCATTAGGGGTAGGATAAACGAATTAACCTTGCTTGAGAGGGTGTATTCAATGCACCAAAAATCACCACAGACATATCCGTGGCGGTATACTGCGGAATGTCCACACATTGTTGACGCTGTGGTGACCAGTGTGTGACCTTTTAGTGTCGACTAACTACCCTGCTGACATGTAAACCAATTAACTGACCATCAGCTGACCTCCCCACCACTGACCCTGACGACCCCGCCGTGGCTGGGGTCAATTCGCATTCTTGACATAGCTCTGAGGCTGTGCCAGACATACGGGAAGAGTTTGTTTGTGCTGATTAGATATTTACTAGGAGAAAAACACTGGTTCGAGACCAATATTTAGCATATATATGTTGTAGAAATTATTATACCTATCTATGCGGATGTCTTACTTTTTCTGATCAGGAGGACGAATTCCGTTCGGCTCCGAGTGGCGAAATAGTATTCATACGTCCCTCCGTACCACGTGACCATTGTCATTCTGCTATCTAGTGAGTTGTGCAATGGCGTTTTTAATGGTGTCCTCGTATATATAATGATACTGTTAAAGAAACATGGTGAGTGTGACTGAATTACATCTGTTCCTCGTTGTTTCTGTAGGAAATATTCACTTCGTTCTTCGAACTCGTTGACTATTCCTGACCAAAACAACTCGGAACGGATTCCATTCATTCACACTAACCATATCTCCATATATTACTCGTACAAACGTTCTTATAGCATTGTGAAGTCCAGGAGATGTATCTTACCCGAGAAAGCCTTCTGTTTTCATGTAATTGAATAGGTGGGGTTTGGTAGAAAAGACAACATTCTCCAGTAGAAGAAAAGGAAATACATCATGGAAGTTGGGATAGGTATCTAATCCAGAAACTGTGGTATGGTGTTGCAATATTTTAATTAGCTGACAGCTGACACATAAATCATGTTAATTCATCGCTAAATAGAGATGGTATAAATACTACATCCTCACCAAACTTACACACCTCTAATATGTAGCTTCGTGACAGAACTGAGCAGCTACATAAATCAGAATGCACTTGTCGCATAAAACATGTCAAGATTTAAAGGACGGAGAAAGGGGACCTAATTCCGGTCTAAATTAGGTCTGTTTGTTATTTCCCCGGATCTCTGTATTATAGACAATTCTACGGGTAAATGCATCCGCCACGTTCAACTGCAGAAATTCTCCACTCTCATCTTTTAAGACTGGCTTCAGTCCCTGTATCCCTCCACCTTTTTATGTTTGTTCTGGAGTAGGCTACTAGGATAGTTGAACCATTTTCTCATTTTTAGTAGGGCCAGGGTAATAGATATAGGTACTATTGTATAATTGAAAGGTAAAAACGGCCTTGCAGTTTATGATTAAACAAATTGTGTTATTTAGTATATATTAGACAGCAATAACACAAACAAAAACTGTATGATATACAAAGTGAAGGATGGTAATTTAAATTATTGTTGTTGTCTTTTTTACTTAATGTAGAGGAGGTACAGGTGGAAAAATGAAAGAATGCAACTTTTGATAAGTTTGTCCCAGTGCAGTGAGGTTTCCTTTGGTATGATTTTTAAAGCTATCATGCCCACTCCTGCCCTCCTCACCGTGATTTGATTGCTGAACCAGTGACCCTGCAACATACCTAATCTTAATTTTGATTTTGTTTATGGGTGTCCATAACCAATGACTTGAGCAAGTCTAGTTTTATCTTTACATCTGTATCACACACACGGCCCTAGTGGCTTTTTTCTCATAATCAAAATTAGCCAGAAGTTTTGAGATGCCAACATACCCCCGTAGATCATCGAGTTGGAGGATACAACATCAACAAAATGGGGATTAATTTATTATCTCACCCCTGCTATTTTTCCCCATAGACATAACATTGGGAACTAGTATCCAACGCCCATGGAGTATTTAGAAACAATATTCAATGGGGCATTATGTCACAAAGGTTAGCCTATTAGTCAATGTGAAGGGTGAGATAAATTCAGAAGCCTATTCAAGTTTAGGGTCAGAGCTCGATCCCATCTCATTTGAATCGCTACATAATTCACACGGCTTCACCTTGTGAAGTACTACGCGATTCAAACTCGATGGGAAACAAGCTCTGATCCTAAACCTTCATAGGGTTCCCTCTATAGTAATAAGGACTTATATAAAACGTCCTGACCATGCTGTAAAAGCACAGAACGAGATGGTAATTTACGGTTTGTACGGAACGAGACATTTATGCCGAGTTCCGTACAAACCGTAAATTACCATCGACGTCTGTGACTTGTACAAGCATGGTTGGACATTATATATTTACTATATACCCCCCCCCCCCCCCCAAAAAATCAAAATCATTAATCTAGTTTTTAACAACCGATGTGTTAATAAACGTGTTTGGCAAGGTAGTCCATATTTTATTGTATGGTCCGTACAGCAATTTTACGTTATATGTCAAAACGGTACGTATTTACAGTAAAGACGGCATGGGTATATAATAAACTTGTTTACCGTGGCTATCAAAGACCGCCTCCGGCTACACTGACATTAATCTTGTAAGTCTTTGCTTGCCAACAGAGGTAAGGGCGCCCCTGACTATTTATCTGTTTGACAGGATGTTCTCACCTTTGATGATGTTATCTTGGGGAAAACTGATCATTGCCTATCACCAGTACTAGCTGTACGGACGAGTTGATCCAGATTAAAGGGCATGTGATTAATGTTATGATTGATGTTTTATCATGGCTAATAGTGCTTAAATGTTCTTTGAATGGGACTCCTCCAGTCGATGGTGGATTCTTGAAGAGGATTGACATCTAGAAGGTTGCTACAAGTAATATCGCTGACAGTGACAACGACTTTGAAATATAGCCTGTTTACTATCAGATTAGTGTTATCATTGACAGGACTCTTATCTCCTCAAGTGATATGTACGGTGATACGATCCTACTACCTGCATCATTGTCTAGTGGACAGATTAAACAGGTGTATGTATGGTAAATTCATCAACCTTTCCGATTATCTCTAAACAAAAGGAATTTGCTATTTCTATATACCTATTGGCGAACACTATAATTACATCATGCTGCTGGGGGTGGAATAACTTGCGTATACTACCCTAGGTCGACAT
Source organism: Alentia gelatinosa (assembly GCA_950022655.1). Lineage (NCBI taxonomy): Eukaryota > Metazoa > Annelida > Polychaeta > Phyllodocida > Polynoidae > Alentia > Alentia gelatinosa. Next base: position 55,384,212 of record OX465583.1, on the reverse strand, counting down.
TTAATACCCTAGGTAGAGGTATACTCCCCTAGGTTGACACGTGACCAAAAGCTACGATCGATGAATCTAAAAATGTCGGATATTACCGATTCAGGCCTTACAAGGTGGTTTAAAAACATCCAGTTGTAGCAAAGTGTATGGTAAGTATCGAGGTATATCATGTTGGACATTAATACAAATAATCGTCGAGGGCACAATCGGCGTGGTTTTAAAGCAAGCAAAATGCAAACATACCCTATCAATGCAGCTATGACGTCGCCGTGACGTTGTCGCACAGCAGCCTGCATAGCAACCTTCATAGTTGCTATGAAACCGGCGGGACGAAACCATGTCAGTTGTAGTTACTAGTTAAGGTTGGCAATAGTTTCCTGGACCACCTTGGGTGAAGGAATCTCCAATTTGAAGGTATAAAGGAGTAGGGAAACCAAGCTCCGGTGAAAGAAAGTCAAAGTTATTCAGTAAGGCTCGGAATTTTTTTTGCACGTGGCCAAAGCCTTGGGCAGTAATTTTGGGCCTGTAATCTAATTGCAATTAACAGTCAAACACCTATCTGCATGCCTGTTTCCATTCACTGATCTGGCGTCGGGGTTCCCGACTGCAGATCGGTGGCGAATAGTTGGCCAGTGAAAAATGTCTTATAATGTAGGTCTCAAATAATACCGTCTCGGTCATTGAAATTTGGTGCAGTAAATGGAGCCATAGCGAATCCACTCGCTGACGAAAACAGCATTGATTTATTGGGTTCTCCTTTTAGTCGGTCGGTAGTGGCCAACGACTGCCCGTCAGTGTCTAAAAATCGGTGAGGGTGCAGTGTATGCCTTGTTTCTGCTGCATTTGACTGTTCCATACTGGCATAAGCCAATGGAAAAGGGTTATAGTTGTCCATTCATGATTGGTGTCATTTCGTATTTAATCTCGTTATGAGTTTATATTGGCTTATGCTCCGGCAAGAAGAAGCTGAATCTCAAACCACACCGTCTCAGCAATCATAGAACTTGGTACAGTAAATACAGTTAAATAAAATTCGACGAATATTTTCAATCTATGCAAATATTTCTCTTTTTAATGATTTGGTTTTTTGTTTTTTTTTAATAATTTTATTGTATCTCTCGTGTGTACAAGTTTTTCAGATACAACAATTCTGGTCAGATACATAATGAGATCATTGATTAATTACATTGATTTGATAGCTTGCCTTTTGATAATCCCAGAATGCATTTTAGTGGAGTAGAACAGGAGAAATAATAACGGAATTTTTCTTTGCATAAATCTGCTTACAGAACGGACGATAATGTCTGAGGAAACGTTATCATAAAAAGTCGTTGTTATGGTCCCCTTATTCTTGCGTGAATGAAGCCCGGTTCACCAAATGACTCAATCTATTAGACTCCATAAAAGTTGTGGTTTCCCATGCAATAAAGCACGCCCACTCATTTAAGGGTCACCTGGTGCATTCCCACCATCAATTTCACGTGATATTGCTCATCAGTCGGTGTTAGTTGATACAGAGTCTCAGGAGGTGGCAGCACTGGTAGCCAATACGTCAATATGGCCGCTACGACTTAATGGGCAAATAAATCGACGTTGATTGTCAAACCGACGGCTGTCCTCCTTAGTGAAGTTGTGAGTATGCTAATTGACACCATTAATGTATATCTTGTAGAGCAGTATCTATACTAGTTTTATTTTGGAGATAGGACAGTGCTTGTTTAACACCATGGAGTTGTCCCATTACTTTAATTCCATATAAGGAATACAGTAGACCGAGTAGCCAATGACTGCATTTGCAGCAAACCCCGACCTTCACCCTGACCTCCTTACATAATATTTTCTAGCGCCTTGGGACGGCTCTGCAGTCGAGAGTTGACCTACAATCTAATGGGCCACAACCACCCTCTTAACAGCCCAGATGTGGCATCGACGGTATGATATACAATACAATAAGACCCTGCTTAAGGGGCCACCTTCCATTCCGACCAAAGTGTCCACTTAAGTGAAGTGTCCCTTAAGCGGGGTTTTCAGTTTGTTGATGGTTAGGCTATGTAGGATATGATACCTACATACAGGTGATATTATGGCATAGAGATACTGTTATAACCAAACAAACACCCAATAGATGCCTACCTGATGCCTACAGGAGCTTACACAGGCCGTTGAGTGGTGCCTGTTTGTCTAGACACCAGTCTATCCGCCTCACACACACACCATACACAAGGAATCAAGATAATCTGGATTGTTTTTCCCACACTGTCCCACCAGCGGGGTTTTACTGTATATATATTATACTCGGTATGATTTACGAAATCTCAACTCATTGGAGCATAAATAGGTCAAAGGATTTTTTTCTTGTTGCACCTACAAGTGCAGAAATGGCTTTCCGTAATATGATTAGAATCATGTTTGACAAACCCATCTTCGCCATAGTGTTTACCAATACTATTGTTCATTTAAGGTTGGGGTGGGGATGTCCATCTAAGTACTATGTCGGCAAGCTCTGCAACACACAAATCAAAATCGTGACGCAATTGTAGAGCTTGCCGTCAATTAGTCAGGTTTTGTTGCCGAGCTCTACTATGCATGCCAACGGACTACGAAATTCAAGTTTACATGTATGAGTTTATGAGCACATTGTAGCACACCGTGGCCCTATCGGTGGCTTATCGCAGAGCACGGTGACGCAAAAGCTGACGAGCTATAAGGGTGGCGTCCACAAACCATGACAAGCGTAGACAAGAAAGTTCCAATCGGTGCTTGTCGCAGCCTTGTCGTAAGAACGGGGGCTTTACGACAGCGTTGTCGGGGCGTGTCGGGAAGTGCACGCTCCACCAAAATTTCCTATCAGAGACCTCTGCGACATGCTCTCGACACGCCACGACACTCCACGACAAGGGTCCAGTTGTGGGAAAAATTGAACATGTTTGATATTGTCGTAGCCTTGTTGGAAGGCTCCTGACAAGCTTCCAATCGTGGCCTTGTCGTGGCCTTGCCATAGACTCTTGACGGGAACTGGGGTCCACCAACCACGACAAGGCCTCCAATCATAGGCCAATCGTGTGCCTTGTCGGGAAGCCATTGTCATAGCCTTGTCGTGGTTGATGGACGCCCCCTTATAATGTCGGCGACACGCTTCGCCAGAATCATAACACATCGGGAGGTCTGTCATAGCGCGTCGTAGTAGGTGGAAGGCATGTCTATTGTGGAAATAAATAAAAAGAGGGTGAGAAGATAATTACACGTATGGCTTGTTGTACAAATACATGCAGTCAATTAGATAAGTCAAAATGGTGAAATAGCTCTCTCCCATTACCTCAGTTGTTGACGATTCCAGCAATGGTGTAGAATCGGAATACCAGCCACGCCTATCTACGTTTTTGTCAATATTTTTCACGACATGGCATTTTATTTGCAACTCCTCAGAATTCTGAGTGAGAAACCAAAGGCTGATTTTTTAAATGTTTTATTATATTCTGCTTGGATCCGAGAATGGACGTTTAATTTTAATGTTTGTTTATTCGGAAGTAGGTTACCTTTACCAAATCAACAATCTCTCTGCTATAAACGGAGGTAAATGATATCTAAATACATTTATTTTGTACGAAATCACTATACTTTGGTTTCCTGGTAATACTCTTTTAGTTAAACCGGAATATACCTCTGATTAGGAACTTGTACTCAACCCCGTTGAGTATTGTGGAAAAAATATTCAATGGGGGATGATGTCACAAGTGTTAGCCAATTAGTCAGTGATTTTTCAGTTACCCTAAATGCCTGTCGGTGGTGTCACTGACTGTATATCAGTATTAATTTATTGTTGAGAGTATAGTATGCACTGTTTCTGCTCTATTTTCTTGGTACAACCAGATTTTATTGTTTTTGCTACATAATCTATGAAAATGAATCCGTTAGCATTCTCTACAGGTCTCGTTTCCATTCACCGTTCTGGCATCAGTGTACCCAAAAGATCTGTTGGTGGTTCCCGACTGCAGATTGGTGCCAAATAGTGGGCCAATTGAAACGGGCTTTGACAGGTTGGTAGTATATAATTTAACACAAGCCGTGTCCACGAATTCTTTCCCTCGAACCAAACATATTTTATCATAATCTTAGGTGGAAAGTAGTAAAACTACCAAAGATACATAGTCTCAGTCAAGCTTTACCACTGAGACTAGTGAATCCTCCTTATCAGTGGGAGGTACGCCAGTCTCATGAGAATGCCCAGAAAATTTTAAACATGTTTAAAGTGGGATTCACACGATGGGACAAATGGACCTGAGACTGGTGTACTTCACACTTTTGCGACAGTCGGCTACTATTTCCAGCTTGGTACAAAGTTTCACAGATTCGGATGTTCTACTGTTTCAGGGTAACATGGCAGATTCAATTCACATGGGAAGACTTAACAGGTACATAGTCTCACCCCCACACCCCTACACAGGATACACAGGGTACAGAGGGCACACAGTCGCCAATTTAGGGTACTTCCCAGTGTGAATAGGTGTTATTGGGGACCACTGAGACTCACAGATTGGGGGAGAACATGTGAAATACATTTGTCTCACCAAAATGCCCCTCTAAATTTTAAACCTGTTTAACGTCAAAATCTCATGAGATTCTGTTCCTTGTTAGGGGTGATTGTCGCAGACAATTGCAAGGGAAAAAAGTTGTCTTAGCAAAATGGAACCCTGTCATTCACACAGGGAGATTGTGTTCCAGTACCAAATCTCAACAGGATTTGTCTCAGACAAACGGCCTGTGAAGTACGTGAATCCCACCGTGTGAATCCCACATAAGATTCAAATTGCCTGGGACTATGTACCTTGGCAGGGAAAATTGACCCCGACGCTTTTCCCTTCTCAACCTCAGTCTCAGTCTGGGGGTGTCACGCAAGGAGACTATGTACTGGCAAATAATCTCAGGAAAATTGTCTCAGACAAACCCTGTTGAAGGTACATGAGTCTTTCCGTGTGAATCCCACTTAACCCAACCGATGCTACAGTAGTATAGCTCTGGCAGCCAGTGCAACGTAGTGTAGTTCTAGCGACCACTGTAACGTAGTGTAGCTCTGGCAGCCAGTGTAACTTAGTGTAGCTCTGGCAGCCAGTGTAACGTAGTGTAGCCCTGGTGGCTAGTGTAATGTAGTGTAGCTCGGGGGGCCAGTGTAATGTAGTGTAGCTCTGGCAGCCGGTGTAACGTAGTGTAGCTCTGGCGGCCAGTGTAACGTAGTGTAGCCCTGGTGGCCAGTGTAATGTAGTGTAGCTCGCGGGACCAGTGTAATATAGTGTAGCTCGGGGGGCCAGTGTAATGTAGTGTAGCTCGGGGGCCAGTGTAACGTAGTATAGCACTGGGGGCCAGTGTAACGTAGTATAGCACTGGTGGCCAGTGTAACGTAGTATAGCACTGGGGGCCAATGTAACGTAGTATAGCTCTGGCGGCCAGTATAGTCAAAGGACTGAGTCAATGGTTCCGCATTGCGTGTAAACACGACTCGGCGAATCTGTAAACACCACTTGACCAAATAAGCCCAATCAGCGTTCTGAGCTCTTAAAAGTCGTCTGGTCCGGCCATGCTGCGGGTCCCCTGCATAGATAGCTGTTGTGGTTACATTGGGGGAGATTCCTGCAGGCACAAGCATTGCTGAAAAGCGTTCGTGACATTTCACTGGACAAAGCGGAAGCAGAAATAGTCATTGAGTAATTCACTTGGGGAAAAAAAGAACTTGTTGGGTCACTGACCGTTCTGAAACTGCTCTCTAGATAATGTTTGTAACTAACATATCATTCAGTAGCAGGGGAAAGTATTATGGTGTTTCTGGTTCTCAAACAGCTTCTAATTTTGTATTTCACATGGGGTATTTTATAGAGGACACCTATGAAACTTAATAGTCAGAGTTTGTATAACATCGAGTTTGAATCGTATAGCAATTCACAAGGTGAAGCCGCGTGAATTATGTAGCGGTTCAAACGAGATGGGATCAAGCTCTGACCCTAAACTTGAATAGGTTTCTGAATTTATCTCACCTCTCACTGTGACTAATGGGCTCACCTTTGTGACATAATCCCCCATTTAGTTGTTTTTTTTCTAAATACTTCATGGGCATTGGATACAAGTTCTCAATTTTGGGTCTATGAGGAAAATACCAGGGGTAAGATAAAGGATGGAAAAGGGTTTTATCTCACCCCTGGTAGTTTTGTTTCATAGGCTTAACATTGGGAACTCATTCTCCATGCCCCTTTGAGTATTGCAGTCCGTTCTCCATGGTCTCTATCCTGTGCATCATCCATTCTTTTATTATATACAGGGGTGAGATACAATACAGAAAGCAACTCATTTTGATCGAAGTCATTATTCTCCAACTCGTTTGAATTCTATGTGATGTTCACTCAGCTGCCGCCTTGTTCATATCACTCTGTATCAAACTCGTGGAGAACGACGACTTTGACCAAAATTTGTTGGTTTCTTCCAGCGGATGATGGAGAGAGGAAGGAGTACGAGGGTGCAGCGGGTGGGGTTTTCAGACCTCACAACATAAACATGTCAGCCTCATGGAGGCCATGGACAGCCCGACCCAGTTTGCCCTACCACATCAACAAACCCGATAGTCACGGAATATTCCCTGCAATACTTCCCCACTCTTCACCTCACAGTCGCTTAGCGATATTTAGTATCTTTGACCTCTCCTCCTGCCCCAGTGTAGAGAACTGAAGGGCATGGGAGGGGACACTTATTATTTGGGAATAGATATCCCCTCACTTTGAATCAACACCTAGGGCGCTGCTACTTGGTGTGAATTGGTGAATGGGGTTTTCATAAGGGTAGGTAAGTTGGGGAGTGAATTTAAAGAATCGGATGATTTGTTGGGGTTTTTTTTGTTTGGGTAGCTTAACGTCCAATATGTTCTTTTAGACATACTTTTGGTTTGACCAAATCTATGATGAATCTAGGTAGTAATCTCACCCCTACACATTTACCGAGGTGAGTTATTCTACTTCCCACACCACATAAACATGGTATGAGAAGGATTGGTCTTTGATATAGCAGAAAAGGAGAAAGTTAGCTCCAACCCACAAAGTCTGACAATTCTGGGATAGTCCAGTGCTCTTTACCACTGAACTATCTCCCCACCCCGGTGGCTTTAGTTGGGCTTGAATGCAAACATATCCGGCCTGCACCATGCAAAGGCAAGATGACCAAGAAGGTGGAACTCTAATAAATGCATAGTTTTATATTATGCAGATTGATAGCTTTATTTATTCTTTCGACTTTAACTATACGTTACACATATACACATGTCAGATACTACTCACTATATGATATACTTATATGTAAAAGCCAGGCATTATGATTTAATTTTTGCTGAACAACCACTACTCCTAACGTTCCTGTACAAGGCATCAAGATTATTTGTTGTGACTTGTATCAGACTACATTCAATTGTTCTCTGTTGAGATGTACTACACTCCATGGCCCACCCATTAATTCCCCTAGGGGATAACCCTCACTTTAATAGTACAATGGAGCCTGGATCCCCATGTGTCTGATTGGGAGGAGGACGTTGAAAATAGAAGTACATCGATAACTTGATGGGTTGACTTTAGGGTGAAGGATCAATACGTTAGTAGCAACCTTCATTATTGTCTCTGCTCATGAACATCTCTCACATGGTACTCATGCATGTCACCTGCTTGCACTGTATCAGTAATCTGTGTTCGTGATATGTCCCTGTTTCTTGTATGCTGTTACGTGTCCTTTATCATCCATCGTATACAAAGACCCCAGTGAGAATGTATGGGAACCCATCATATAAAACCTTTCCTATCCCAAAACTGTGATATACGGATTCAAATCTGTGGTATATAGCCTCAAAAATGTCCCTTTGAGCTATAAATCAAAGAAATTTTCCCTTTTGTTATACCCTTTAGTATAGCAATTATTGTGTACAATTCATTCGAAAAGGTGGATGATAAATGCAGTAAACGATGGTTATGTGAGCAGGCAGCTGTGTAAACCACTCGAGGATGACGACATAATACACTTGCTAGCGCTCGTGTATTACTACGCGTCAACCTCTCGTGGTCTACGGCCGTCTGCCGCCTGTCCACAAAACCATCATGTAACAGTAATTTTGCTCGTGATATGTCAATATTTCTTGTATGTTTTTACACCGTAGTGGTGGTTCATCACACGTACTTTTGCTCGTGATATGTCAATCTTTCTTGTATGTTTTTACACCGTAGTGGTGGTTCATCACACGTACTTTTGCTCGTGATATGTCAATCTTTCTTGTATGTTTTTACACCGTAGTGGTGGTTCATCACACGTACTTTTGCTCGTGATATGTCAATCTTTCTTGTATGTTTTTACATGTCTTGTAATAGTACTTTGTGCCAGTGATATGTCCTTGTTTCCTGTATGGTGGTACGTGTCTTGTGATAGTACTTTTTGCTTGTGAAATGTCCCTGTTTCTTGTATGTTGGTACATGTCTTGTAATAGTACTTTGTGCTCGTAATATATCCTTGTTTTTGTGATCTGTATTTGTATAAATTTCAAGGCTATTGTATGGGAGAATGCCATCAGGTGAATATAATATGTCAATATTATTTACTTAAATGATTGAATAAAAAGAAATGTATGCGTCTCGGAGATTACTTTTTGTTTTCCTTGCTTGCTATTTTTTGTTTATTTTTCTGCCAGGGAACGGTTCCTTATGCCTCCTCCTGTGTACACAGAATGTACTAAAGGAGTGATAGAGAAGGTCTCCTCGCCGGGGTATTTCTTCTAACACCACTTCTATGTGTCGCATGAGGCAGCGAGGTCGCCATGGAGTCACCTACATGTAGTTGACACGGCTACTGACAGCAGTAACAAAAGCACTGGGGAGACGACAATATGACCTTGTGTCTGGGGTAAGGGTCAGGTTCTGAGGCAAGTTTTGGGAAGTTTTACAAAGGAGGCAATGTTGGAAAGTGTGAAAGGTGTTAGTGATAAAATTCCCAGCCTGCTCATTTCATAGGATTCTTTTTTCTATGTTAAACACAGACGAGGGACTCATTCTCATGGCTAGGATAACGAAAGGGTTCATCACCATTACACAAGAGAAATCAGAAGTCTCAAAAATTGTAGTAGCATCTCGAAGTGATTTATTGTCAAAGAAAATAACAGCTTTTGATCAAAATAAGAAGGGGGAGCTCAAATCTATCATTTACTATATATACCTGTGTGCGAATGTCTATGAAATACTGCCCGCTGCTATGAGTATAGTACCTCTAACACAAATACATCCCTCTGGCGTCGGGACCTATTTAATATGTTCAAAAGAGATCTCTAACCGCCATCCCTACGGACTCAGTTACCACGTTTTCTGTTAGTATGTCCTCTCCCTGTACCACCAAGTGTTCGGAATACCATGAGGAATACGTATCCAAATACTTCCTTCGTCATTTTGAGTATTTAGAGTATTAAATTGAAGATAAGTGTACAGAGAGCGTAGTAGAGCTTACAGGGAACTGTTTGAGAAGTTGAATGTATGGCGAAAAGGGTATTTTTATGTATATTATTTGATATAATCCAATATATGTTGGAGTGGAGGTGACTCATTTGTCACGTTGTGATGGAGCAGTATCTCATGTGGTATTGGGTAAAGATCAGTTGGCAGGCACTGATCAATGGTGGTACAGATACACCGATGCACTGCGCTTATCCATCTACGATGAAAACTCTATGGGCTCCTTGTGTTGTCCCAGTGCAGTGTTGAGTTGTTTTCTGCGTGAGTTTGCGCTAAGTAAGAGTAGATGTAGGGAGGGGGATCTCCAGGCCATGTCAGTATCTGTGTGTCTGGGGCATTGCGGATCTGTTTAATGTTATATAACGAGAGTAGACACCGCATCTCCTCCTGCCAGTTAGCACCCCCACCCCCCAGGATAGAGGCCTAGACTACGTCCCTCGCACAGTTGGCCATATCCATTCTATAATGAGAGATGTTCCCAAAGCTGCATGCAAATAAAAAGGAGATATAAAATGTCAATCACATATTCTAGATCCTAAGAGTATCAAAAAGTTCGGTGGCTATGTGGTTGGGGTGTTTGCCTCAAGCATGGGAGATCAAGGGTTCAAACCTCGGTTGGGTCATAGCAAAGACTTACACCAAACATGGTACCCTCGGCCCATTCGGCCCCAGTGGAAGAACCGCTGTATAGCTGAATTCGGTGATTGTGTAGATACAATATTCCCTTGATAAAAATTGCTGGAGATATAACTATCTAAAATTACCACAGCACCTAGTTTCCCTCCTAGTTTCCCTCCGTTTTTATAGAGATTAGTTGTATAAAGATTAGCTCAGTATAGATACATTTAATGAAGCTATATACGCTTATTTAGTATTGTATGGCTTATACATTAAGTTAGCCCCTAACCCCACCCTGATCTAGAACAACATTAAACACCATCGCCAATAGAGGTGTACAGAGTATAGGAATGAAGTCTGTAGTGTGGCAAGGGGGTCATGATGTTGTCGGGTGGAAGCAATGACCCCCACCCTCTTTTTAATGCCCCCCCCCCCCCCCCCGCCTGCCCCATATCCAAGGCATCTCGCACACCATCCCCCACCCTGTAGGGAAGATGTGTGTGTGTGACTGTGTGTTGGTGGTGTTGGGAATAGAGCAGGGGGTTATTTTAGTGATTTGGGTGCGAGCCTCGGCATCCAGGCTGCTAAACAGAGTGACAGTTACTCGAGTGAGTACCAGACACTCAGCATCTTTCACCCCGTCCCTCGCTCTCTCCGCACCCCTCTCATAAGATCTCACACCCTCTAAGTGATATTCTGTACTCTCACTACACTCTATAGGAGAGCAATTCTTAACGAACTAGGCTTAGAGCCTTGATTCCAGTGCCAGTGGATTCTCAAGGCTTTAAGCCTAGTTCATTAAGAATTCTTCTCCCATAGAGCTAGTGAGAACGTTGTACAGAATGCCACTTAGAGAGTGTGAGATCTTATGAGAGGGGTGCACCCCCTCCCTCTCTGGCTTACACCTACGAGTTGCTCACACACTCTCCTGGCCTACTCTGGGCTGAGTGAGTGACTCGTAAACCGTGCTATATCCACCGCTATATATCCGCCCCGGGCTCAGTGGCTCATAATGACAGGCGTGTGTGTGAATCTATGTGTGGTCTCTTGAGCAGCTCATCGTAAAGTGGATTCATACGGAGAGACTCGTGTACCTTTAGCAGGGTTTGTCTGAGACAATTTTCCCGAGATTATTTGCCGGTACATAGTCTTCTCATGTGACACCCTCAGGTCTCAATTCCCTGAGACTGAGGTTGAGAAGGGAAATTCGTCGGAATCAATTTTCCCCGCCAAGGTACATAGTCTCAAGCAATTTGGATTTTACACCTGTCTAAAATTCTTCGACCATTCTAGTGAGACTGGCGTACCTCCCACCGATAATGAGGGTCCCCTAGTCTAAGTGGTAAAGATTGTCTGAGACTATGTACCATATCTGTCTTTTCGTCTGAATCAGATCCTCTATTTTCCCTGGGAACTAGGAAAGCTCAATTTCAGCAGTGTGCTCTGAGATTATTGGACAGGGGGAAAGTTATCGGAGACTGGGGAATACATGTAAAGTATTATGGTGTATTTTTTTTCGGTTCCAAGGGACTCGCTTTGCAGTCCATGGTAGAAAAAATGTTTGTGTGCGGTGGGAACTGGATCTCTCACATCGATACCCCTCGTCACCCAATACAGAATATATGTAAATTACACCAATCTCAAATACATGAATCCCTCCGTGTGAATCCCAATTAACCCGTGCTATATCCACCGTTATATACATCCGCCCCGGGCTCAGTGGCTCAGCGAGATAGTGACAGGCGTGTGTGTGAATCTATGTGTGGTCTCTTGAGCAGCTCGTCGTAAGTTGAGTCACTCATCTCCATCTCCCTGCCCTACCTGGGCACAGGTCGAGGGCAAGTCACTCCCAATTAGAATCAACGTATACTCGTTATTAGAATCAACCTGGATATTTTAATTTTTTTTAAATAGCAGCATTTATTGACATTAAGAAGATTCAATTGCAATGAGATATCAAGATATCGTTCCTGCAAGATGTTGATTAATGATCTGAAAAACCTTGGTGATATGACACTCTTTGTTTAATAAAAAAGAAGAAAGAAAAAGCAGTAATTAACAGCTACCACATACAAGTTCAAACAATAAAGAGTAATACAATGATGAAATAATTGCTGCTTATTTTTGATGGACACTTAGATCCTTCACCTGACAAAATACAGTATGAACGTAGGTGCTACAGAACTTCTTCATTTCAGGTGTTTTTAAGATATAGTCTACATCTTCAGTGTGGTTATAAAATATTTGAAGTATTAATCGTAAGGATATCTAATAGGACAGACATGGGGTAGGGGGGGGGGACAAGACATATGGGAGACAATTGGGGTTAAGTCCATCCTCAATCATTCAAAAACAGACATGTGGGGAGAAAAAGGATAAACACTTGTGTTAAAAAAGGGGGTGAGGGTGACCCATTCAGATTACATCCGTTGCAACAGTTTATTCCAATCTTTGAATTTCTCATCAACCAGGATTGATTAATTGGAGTGAACGCATAGCTCAGAGTCACCCGTTGACACATATATTACTGTGTCTTGGACGAGTTCTCTGCCAGCTGGCAAGGGCTGTAACCCAAATAACTGAAAATTAAATTAAAAAGAAATCACTTTGCAAAATAACCCTCAGCTGAGATATTAGGAACTGATGCTAAACTGGGCAATTGGAGTATGACGTCAATAGTGGCTGAGGAGGACTAAGAAAGAAACTGATGAGTGTTTGGTCTGTGCTTCTGTTCACAATCGAGATTGGAGCACGCAGTAATATGAACGAGGCAAAATAGAATTCTTGAATAAGAAATACAAATGTTTGAGTGTAAACCAAAATAACGGTGGTATTAGGGAAATGCAGACCGAGAAGAAAAAAACACCAATAGCTGAGTGAATATTCTGAAGCATTTCAAACGAGATGGTGAATGGAGACTCAGACCAAACACGAATATATTTCTGATTTTATCTTAGCCTGTAAATATTTATTTATCTATCGCACATTGAGTATGAGTAACCATACTCGTACGCCTGTTGAGCACGAGCTCCTAATGTTAAGCCTATGGGCGTTCATACCAGGCTAAGATAATTAGAAGGAAACTCACGAGATGAAAATAACTTGGTCCGTACTTCATTTTGAGTTTGATCATGAGGTAATTCACCAAGCGAAGCTGAGTGAATTACGTAGCGGTCAAACGAGGTGAGGTACAGACCAACTTATTTTCATCGAGTGGGTTCCTGATTTTATCTCACCCAGTATAACATCAATTTATAGAATAAATCATCCAATTAGCCATTGAATATTGGGTACGATACCTTCACGACCATGAAGTGTGATTTCCTAACGTTAACACAATCCTTACGAACGAATTTTGTGCTGCATCGTGTAGGCGGCGATGCCATCAAATTTCAAAAATGGTGTCATGTGACGTGATTGTTGTCACTATGGCAACCATTTCATATTTTTTCAATAATTATGTTGGTCATATCGAAATACATATTTTGTGTAAAAATGGTTTTATAGTATTGAGTATTTCATGAATTATGGGCATAAATTGTAAAATGTGAAATGATGCCAAATGGCATCATTCGCCCGTGGCTGGGGAATGCCATAGTGGCATCATTAGTAAGGAAATGGTTGAGCCTATGGAGAAAAATACCGGGGTGAGATAATATATAATAACACAATATGTTTATTACCTAATCAGCCATCAGGGACATTAGCTATAAACCACAGACAAAACAATGCAATAGCGTCGCCTGTGCTGTCCGCTAGGGGCCGCCACTGCGCTGTGAGCAGCTCATTGAGTAGATGCAGTGAGTGACTTGACGAGCGGTGCAGTGCGCGCGGGAACCTCGACTGACAGCGACCTCTACAGGCTTCTTCCGGCCCTTCACGACCCTCTGTGACGCGCGTTACGACGGGGTCAGCGTCTCTGAGCGTTTCTGAGCGTCTCTGCGCGTCTGTGGGCGTCTGACCAGCGTTCACGCTTCCCAGTCTAAGTCTAGCTGCTCATAGGGCTGAGCAAAGAGAGATAGAGAACGGATCTAGGTCGAGGACAGTCGATAATGACCCAATGAGCATTATTTCTATACCCCCCTCCCTCCCCACACCCTCCCCTTGGCGGCTGCTTCGGCGACGCAACAACCTACTGGCGTTCAGGAAAACGCGCGGCCCAGCGTACCATCGGCGTCTGTCTGTTTGTCCGCTTTGGTAATGACGTGATGTACGGGTAGGTGGCGCTACGGCCGGCTCCCAGCAGACGACATCCATTACGGGCGTTATTGGCGGGAGTCGGCTAAGTGCTGCCGCAGCCGTTGCCCATTCAGAAGGCCCGATAGAATAACCCGGTATAAATCCGTACAGAGAAGGCGGCCATTGCCTCGCCCAGCCTCCCCACGACCACCACAGCCGGGGCCCCGCGGCAGACTCTTCCCTGGAACAGAGAGCGGCGGGTGTTTCGATAATAAAGTCCTCGGGTTACGACCGTCTCGTTCGCTCTCCCTGCGTATCGCGCCATCGCTCTGAGCGTTATGTAGGCTTTGCAGCCGGTGACCTTATTCCGATTGGTGTCCATCAGAGCTGAACCATTTGGCTTTCGCTTACTACTATATATGGCCTGCTGAATTCCTTTTCTTTTTGGGCTTGTTAATTTTTTTCTTCTCTGCTGTTTTTTTCTCTCCAGGGTGGGGTCTCTCTCATCCTCAGTCTTTGGGAGAGGGGAGGTCGAACTACTATCATATATTTTCTGTCTCATTGTCATGCTGTTATTATTCATATCTTAAATCACTATCTTTTTTTCACTAGGGATTAATTACTCAATCCAGTTCTACATGTGTACAGAGAATCAAACCCTTTAATTCCCTTATCATCTAATGATTACCGGTAAAAGGTATCACAATATTGACCATTTTGTTTTTATTTTCAAATGAAAACTATTGAAATCGCAACATACTGAGGGACATTTAGCGTTTAATCATATAAATCGAAGTGTTCCGGCTACATCGATGATAGCTTGCATTGATCAACTGTCTCGTGTCCCTCCCGATTCGGAAAAAAGCCATTTTCCACTGGCCGACGAAGATGGCACAGATTAATTGAGTTCACCTAAAAGTCGGTTGGTGGTGGCCAACGACTGCACGTCGGTATCTAAAAATCGGTGAGGGTACTGTGTATGTATTTCTGCAGCATTTAACGGGTCCATGCCGACTGTTAAACTGTCCTCCGAACTCAATGGGCATCACCGATTTTAAACCCTATTGATTCTGTCGTCGTTGACCAAGTCGGTTGGTGGTGGCCTTATTTCACAATCTAAGCACAATTAATTGGTGAACACTTCTCTGCATGTCTGTTTCCATTCACCAATCTGGCGTCGGTGGTTCCCGACTGCAGATCGGTGGCGAATAGTCGGCCAGTGGAAAATGCCTTTATCGAAGGGAAGTGTCTAGACACTACAGTAACGCAACTGGTATGGATTCCATGGCTGTGTCCCTATAACCGAATCATAGTAGAATCCATAAAGACAACTTGCCAATACGGTTTATCCGTGGTCAGTACCGCTCAGTGACTGGATGATCACTACTACAGAGAAATCCCTACTATGTTTACTTGGGTTGTATTCAAACAGATCCCCTGAAAGTGGTAGAAGTAGGCCAATGTTGGCTCATTATCTGTACAATCTTGTGCAGGAAATTTATAGAACGTTATGAATACTCAAGTGGATATTGAGTGTTGATAAAGAAGGCCTTATCTGGTTTATGCTGTGTATGGTCGTCCATTTGTCAATTGATCTCTTTGGTACAATACTACTTGGAGGCAGTTGTTATATATATCTGAGTCTTAAGGACAGGGTTTTATATTTGAATACAGTCTCTTTTTTAACACCCCCTGGCATGCAAAAGTGGCAAAGTTTTCAAGGAAATCATGACCCCGTTAAGTTGAGGGATGGTGGATTCTCATGACAGAAATATTGAAATCAATATTTCTTTATCAATATGAATGCCACGTTTCCTCTTCACCAACCCAAGCACAGAGGCTATGGTTGGATTGTCGGCTCGGGTTCTGTATGATTAGTCTAAATACGGCACAGAGTGATTGCTAGCTCCGCCATCATCCGCCAGGAAATTGTAAGATAGCGCCACTGCAGTCGGGGGACATCCACTATTTTCTGCTGTCGTAATTTATAGATAATTGTGAGACGAGGCTAAAACTCTTTTGAGGCAAATAAGAAAATAATGTTGATGAATCCATTGATATCTAGACCCAATACCTGGTGTTATCATTTATGTTCAGCGACTGGGAATCAAGATCGCCGCCTGCCATAATACAATAGCTATGTGCCCTATAGATATTTGAGATACTGATTATATATATACTGTGCGCATAACGTCGTCGTTAATCTTGTTTGCTGAATTCTAAATAAAAAACCCGTCATGGATAGCGCTGACCTCTTTTCTTTTCTATCAATTCTCTTGAGGTGGAAACCAGTACAAAATCCTTTATGTTTAGCCCTGTCTCCACTGTGCGATTTTAGGTACATAGGTACGTCCAGTCTGAGACTGGATGTACTCCCAGGATCGCAACTCGGCAAAACGCACAGTGGAGACAGCAAGTTTCCCTCCAGTCTGATTTCAAGCGTTTTAAAATCAAACATGCTTGATATTTGGTACGTCCAGTCTGAGACTAGGCGTACCCTATGTACCTAAAATCGCAAGCGCTCCAGTCGCAAGCGTGGTAGTCTCCACACAGAATCGATGTTACCTTGCGATCCGAGGTACATGCGGTACGCCAAGCCAGTACCTCCAGTCTGATATTGGAGGTACCGGATCGCAAGTTCCCACAGTCGCACAGTAGAGAAAGGCCTTTAGCACTTTTATGAAATCGGAGACGAGATATCTACGATTATACTGTCTTTGCACGGCATTATCGGTAAAATAGCTATTCGCAGTTTATCATGGGTCAAACCCAGATCAACTGCTTCTCTTATTGAAGGTTCTCCAAGCATCTCACCGCTGGCGCTTGAGCCTTTGCCTCTGGTTGCTAGTTACAGGATAATCACCATTCCCTATCATCGCCCAGTCCCCCTCCTCTCTCAGAAGGTGAATCAACCGCTTTGAGATTATTCCTCGGCCTTTTGTTACGATTGCCTTTCACCATCTTGATACTCTGATGACTACTGATTCTCAGATATCCTAATTGTAGCGGATTCCCATTCCCCTTGTGTCATTAATACGAGCCCTTTACGTTGAGGCAGCGGATGTGGCGGCGTTTATCAATTAACCAACACCGCAGACTACAGTGAGCCTCAATTAGCGGGATTTTATAGGCAAAGCACGCTGCACCCCAAGAGGTGCATAATCTCCATGCGAAGAATATGGACTTGTCCGTGGAGAGAAACTATGAGTGCATTATGTCGTCTGCTTCAGCCAGTAACGATAATCCCAGGAGGAATGACAGGTTTGCCTACCGTTTCTAAGTGCTGTTATATTTTTTTCCCCCTCTATCTTTGTTATTTATTTTTTTAAATGCGGCGTGTGGCACAGAGATGGGTGTCTGTCCCCCAGTACGAGTTAACAGTTGCGTTTTGTCATTGCCTCCCTCCAGCCCCCCTCCACTCCTCCACGGCGTGCCTTTCTGCGGGATTGATTCGCCCAAATCACGCATTATCATGCCATACATCGCGAGACTCGTTGCGGCCGCGGACTCGTCACTCGCCAACAGGATCCTGGGCGAAATCTAAGACGGCGACGAGCGTTGCCATGGCAACAGCTACCCCCAGAAGATGGCGGGGCTGTGAGAGGGGGAGGGGGAGGGGGGTCGGCTCCTAATCCGAGCCCCGGGAGATGCTGGGGTTGTGAGAAGGATGGTGTTTAGGAAACGGCGTGGTGTGTTTTTTTTGTCTATGAGCGCTTCGCTCACCGAGTTATTTGTTTGTCCGCGTCGCAGCGCCGCGCTGCGGTGATGACAGAGTTCCACTTGGTGCACGATGCGCGCGCAATGCAGTCAAATAAATGATTATCCTGCGTCTCGGGACGACTGTTAATACAGTGTCGAACTGTCGACGCGAATCACGAAACCGAGTAGTCGTAGTAGTAGAAGTGTTACTAGTAGTAGAATATAGAAAGTGGAATGATAACACAGGCCCGGGTATCCAAATGCAGATATCCAACGTAAATACACATTTGTGTATATAGGACACAGAGTGATTGCTAGTTCTGCCATAATCCACCAGGGACTTGTAATATCACGAACCCGAGTAGTTGTAGTAGTAGTGGTAGTGGTAGTAGTATATAGAAAGTGGAATGATATCACAGGCCCGGGTATACTACAAAGGAAACCTATGAACAATTAGGGTCAGAGCTCGTATCCCATCGAGTTTAAATCGCGTAGTAATTAACAAGGTGTAGCAGTAGTATTAGTATTAGTAGTAGTAGTAGTATATAGAAAGTGGAATGATATCACAGGCCCGGGTATACTACAAAGGAAACCTATGAACAATTAGGGTCAGAGCTCGTATCCCATCGAGTTTGAATCGCATAGTAATTAACAAGGTGTAGCAGTAGTATTAGCATTAGTAGTAGTAGTAGTAGTATATAGAAAGTGGAGTGATAACACAGGCCCGGGTATCCAAACGCATATATCAAACGTAAATACACATTTGTGTATATAGGGCACAGAGTGATTGCTAGTTCTGCCATGATCCACCAGGGACTTGTAATATCACGAACCCGGCATAGTAGTAGTAGTAGTTGTAGTAGTAGTAGTAGTGGTAGTAGTATATAGAAAGTGGAATGATATAACAGGCCCGGGTATACTACAAAGGAAACCTTTGAACAATAAGGTCAGAGCTCGTATCCCATTGAGTTTGAATCGTGTAGTAATTTACAAGGCGTAATAGTAGTAGTAGTAGTAGTAGTATATAGAAAGTGGAATGTATAGGACACAGAATGATTGTTAGTTCTGCCATCATCCGCCAGGAAATTGTAATATAGCGCCATTGTATCGATATGAATACCGCATGGTTGGATGAAGGGTTTGGGTTCTATATGATTAGACTTTGGGGCACAGAGTTATTGCTAGTTCCACCGTTATCCACCAGGAAATCACACAGTGATTGCTATTTCAGCCATTATCCGCCAGGACATTGTCATATAGCGCCACTGTAGCCGGGGGAAAACCACAATTTTCTGCTGTCATAATCTTAAGATAATCGTGAGACGAGGCTAAAAACCTTTCATGGCAAACCACAAAAAAATTATTTAAATAAATTCATTGATAACTGGACCCGCTACCTGGTGTTTTGTTTGGCATTGGGGGCAAGATGGCTGCCTCCATAAACACAATAGCTATGTGCCCTATACAGACAGTGCAAGGGGAATATTTCCGGAGTTTGTACCTCCTCTAGAATCTCTTCAATTCACAACTGATGCTACGTTAAAAATCTGTCGTGGATAATTTTGCCGCCCAAATCACACTGGTTTTAACAGTCTGCGGAATGCCCGGTGTTTGTGAAATGCCCTTCTTTTGAGGCTCTCTTTTCATCCTTTTATTTTGGCGGGAAGAAAACGGTTCAGTTCTGACGAGCAGACGAGTTTGCCTCGTTTGACGCTTTCCGTGAGAGGAGACGCGACCCAGACGCTCCTAATAGATGACCAGTGATTGTGGTTAGTAGGCACGTGACGGCACGTCGCTTCAGCACGGTCAGGGCAAGGGCACAGAGGCAAGTGTGGGACAGCTTTAAAAAGGTTTCTTTAAAGAAAATGGGACAAGAATCCTGATATGATGAAAAGCTCTCAGCTTAGATGAAAATTCAGACATAGACAGTGACTCTTTCATTCATGTGTAATTAACACTTTCAGTCCGACCACCTTGCAGGAGGCCTACATGCCAAGTCCAACAGATATGAAGCAATATACCCCCAGGGGACGATGCCCTTATGACAATGGTACCGGAAATTATTCAACAGGTGCATTTGATATGCCTTGTCTTAGTTCCATATAGAACACTTATACTGAATAATGATGCCTATAGTGTTTTTCAATTATTTTGAAAAAATTAAGAAAGTTTATGAATTTTGTCACATAGAATACCGTTTTCAGTAATGGCCCCAAAAGATGCCTGGAGGAATTCATCGTCCCCTGCATGGGAATGCCTCAAGGCATTCATCGTCCCCTGCCTGGGAGTGCCTCAAGGCATTACTCGGACTGATAGGGTTAATGCAATTTTAGCGCGTCACATTGATTTCACCAACGAGCTTTCTCTATACTCGTTGATTTCTCACTCGTTGATTTCTCACCGACCAACATGTTATGTAACTCTTTTCTCTCAACCATGTATGGGACCAGACGGAAGATCGGCCCAGCCGAGTCTGGATAAATCGTCTTTGTATTTTTGACTCAATAAATGAGATAAATTTTAAAAAACTCCCCGTTTACGCTTGACCTTTCGCACCTCAAACACATATAATGTACCTCTGTAACTTTATCCTACCCCTCATATAAATTTTCATAGAATTAACATTGTGTAACTATATGCCACGGTTATGCCGCAAAATCTTTATATGCCAGGCTTGATATATGAAGTTAAAAACAAATGACGGGGTAGGATAAAATCTTAACATCACTCAATTTCATATGATTGTTTACATGGCATTCGTTATCCTCCGCTACAAATATCACTCAGCTCCGCTTCTTGATATGATTCCACAAAGACAACTCATGTCATATAAACAATCATATGAAATTTTGTGACATTTCTTGATAATATTTGGCACACTGTTGGTATGTCTCGCTATCCTGCTGTATATTAACACATTCAATGGCACGTCACTTGTGACCTTATGACCTTTAGCATATGGCTGTGTGACCACGACTCGTCGCCCCCCACGGCGCCGCCGGCCGCCCATCCCCGGTGCCGCCCAGCGCCCTAATCCCTGACCCACTGCCCTAACCTAATCACAGGTTCCCTCGTGCCTAGCAATTTCTAGAATGATCAATCAGAACCACCGGGCGTTGGCAGTCTGTTGCAGATGGGGAGTAGTATGGGGAGTTTATTGGAGGAGGGGTAGATAGGTATATAATATGCCGCTTTTCCTATCTATAGCTAGTGGATAATCTAGGATCGTACATGTAGACCCCTTTTCTGTATGCTATAGAGACCCAGGGACGATGTGGGTCAATTTTATTCAACATTTATGGACGACCTTATGGACGGCTAATACTGTCTTAACCAACAGTCTAGAATATTATTAAACCATAACCCTTGCACGAGGTACAGAAAAGGGTCATTGTGTACGATCCTAAATTATTAAATGGGCCTGTGTGTCATTATTAACATATAGCCCTACACATGACACAAAGGAGTTGCAATCCTGTTTATAGCTTACACAGTGAGTATTTTCCTTGTGCGTTAAATAGGTCTGTATGGATTGAGTGACATATCACATAAATCCGTCATGACCCAATGATATATAGTGAGCGCTAGGCTTTGAGAAATCGCTTGCATTTTTGCCACAAAACATTAGTACAATTAAGCACCTTCTTGTTCAATAGATTGCAGTATGCTGGGGTGTGTCAGGCAATAGATCGTGAGGTGTTGCGGTCATGGAGCACCAAAAGACACACGTTATTGGGGGAAAAGGCACATATCATCGCAAGTAATATATCAGTAAGACACATCAGGATACTGTAAGGTGTGACAAGATATGATATGGCAGATTGATCATGCTTGTGGAACCATCCCTTTAAAATATGGAAATACGATAATAATATGAAGACAGGCATACTATATCTGTACGGGACAGATACTTGGTAAAATTGAAAATAGAATGAACCTCTGCCTGCAGCATAGGTTCATGTGACCATCAATTTTACCGCGTATTTATCACGTTCAGCCACAGTAACCCTGTTTCCGTATAGTCCAGCTGGTCGGGGCTGGACTGGCCGTAACCTGGAGAAGGCACAGGTAGAGATCAATGCGTACTACTAAACACGAACACAGTTATTGTCCTGAGGTGAAGGTCATCGACGACCTCCTCCAGGGCGGGACTAAAGGCCATAACACACTGCACGATTTCGGAACACGAATGTTCCTTTCTCGGCGACAAAAGAACAATCGTAAGCTCAGGCGAGGCCTAGAAATTGAGTCGGTCAGTGTGGCACCCCCTCCAGAACTTTGCCTAAGATTTCAAAATCCTCCCATGGTGATGGACCTTTATCGCCGATAAATTGCAGTCTAATGTTTCGAAATCGGGACCGATAAATCAAGGAACCTGTTCCTTCCCGTTGTCGCCGACAACAGAGTTTAAGAAATGCGCCCCCCCCCCCCCCTTGTGGTGCCTACCGAATGTCCCATAATTAGTCGCTGGGTGAGCAGAAATGCCCCTGCCACACACAGACTTGAGTACCGCTCACCGATTTAGCTCCCATATACTAAGATTTATTACTTGTTCCTTTATCGATGGCCTCAAATCTCTGAGAAAATTGGAAGTCAGTTGTCCAGTGTGAACAGAATTTGCTTACGATTAATTTTCACTAATGACCACCACCCCCATCCTTAAATCCTCCTGTGATGGTTGATGCAAAGCGCAAATTCGCCTGAGACAAGTTAAATGCCCTTCCGATTTAGGAAGTTAATCAGTGGGAACGAAATCGTACATTGTGCTTCTCACTTAATTGATATAGGGTCAGAAAGGATGCATAGAGAGCTCCTCAAGCGAGGCTCAACTTGGTATCATTCACTACAAAAACATGGTCAACAACACCTGAGATCTAAACGTGAAAAGTGGCGAATAGTAAGTCCTATACTCAACCCTACTTAATCTGTCCCACCCGATGCGTTTGTCGATATGGCTAAAACGCTTTCTGATGTCTACGGTCATTTTCTATACTAGTTGTAGGAGTTATGCCATTTATCTATATCAATTAACTAATGCATAGGTATTGCAATTCTCATGCTTGAATGGATTGGATATATCATTTATTATTATATACCTATGCACAAACTCAGTACAAACACTAACTGCTCCTGTGGGTTTAGTTATTTTACACAGAATGCACTGTATGCCGTGAATCTATGTACTGGTTACCTTGGATAGTGACAGACTGCACGCTTTGGGTGACAGATTGCATCCTTTGGGCCTCACCTGCACGCTTTGGGTGACAGATTGCACGCTTTGACGAAACAACGCAATCTGATTGGTCAAGAGGCCGACAACAGAATTCTAGGCGCAAGATTAAAAAATGGCAGATCCCTTCACTTCGCGAGTTCTGTGGCGTAGTACAGTATCCACGGAGCGAGTTAGTGTGAAAATATATCAAACTTTGAGGTAGAAAATGAGTATGATTCACGTGATACACTTAGATAGCTTAGATATGCGAGATCGATCGATACCAATACAGCCACTCACTGAGCAGGCGACTTGTAGATGTCAACAAATAGTGGAACCACTGTCAGACACTGCACTGCTCGAGTACAGCTGTCCAACTGGACGATCGAGCATAGCAGGATGATCGTTCGCTAATTTATGCGGCAGTATAATGTGTTCACGCATGCGCGGTGATCACTTCCGGTTGTCAACTTCCGGCATGTCTGCTAATGTACACATCGGCTTTGAGAGTTGTGCCAAGTCACTTCGCTGCAAATTACGGTCAGTTTTAGCGAATTAAGACCGAATTAAGGTATATAATAATATGAAACCATAGTGATGGTGCCAATACGGGGTAGATTTACTTATTGTTTCAGAAAATCTCGTTCTGAACTTGCCATAACCAGTTCATTCAGAACAAATTTCTCCGAAACAACTTGTAAATCTACCCCGCATTGTCACCATAACCATGGTTTCACATATTATGTATCCGTGACTTGTATACTGTACATACGAACCATTTCGCCATATACGGTAAAAATACAGTACGGAACAATGTCACTGTCAACCATACGCGTTGACTAAAACCACCAAATTCAGGTCATTATTTTATCATTTCTTTGAGTATATGATAAGTATAAAGCAACCTATCATGGTTGTACAAACTACAAAATGAGCTATCTTACAGTTTGCACAGAACCTGGTATAAATACCTCGTTCCATACGAACCGTAAATCATTATATTATTATTATCTCGACAGGTCGTTTTATATTAATACCTATACCAGTATGTTACACAAATACCAACCTCTGCTACGGTATTGGTAATAATTGTATACCACCATAGTATGCTGGTATATAAAAACATACCAGCATACTATGAATACGTTTTGTGATTGGCCGAAAAACGTCACCGAACAATCAGATTGGAGAGTGGTCACAGCTCCACTTCCGGTAAGATGTCAACATAACTACCAGCACACTTTAAAGCCATCTCCGACGTGGTAACATTTTACTAAGTATTTTACCAATTATTTATACGTATAAAGGTATATGATAACCACTAAATGTATCAATCTCATTGGTACCTACTCTCGTACCTTGTTTCCTCTTATAGAATATCCCACTCGCTCAACGAGCTCATGGAAAGGAACACGGTACGCGACTACGTACTAAAAAGGTAAATACATTTTATTATAGCATTATATTTTCTGAAAGAGATACATCATTATCTTATGATGGTATGTCTCCTTCGTTAATGCCCTACCAGGTTCACCCCTGTGAATGTGTGGTTCATAAAGAGATCACATTATTGAAATACCTATCAGTATTGAATAGTACCACATATATATGTTGTTTTCTACGCATTCATTTATTAACTCTCAAGGTTAAAAGTTTTATCATTAAGATCCCAATCATATCAATGACAATCAGTAATTAGAAGGAAAGCCACGAGATCAAAATAGCTTGGTCTGTACTCCAATGAGTTTGACTGCAGAGTAATTCAAGAAGCGAAGCTGAGTGAATTACTCTGCGGTCACACTAGGTGGAGTACGGACCAAGTTATTTTCATCGGATGGGTTTCTAATTTGTATCTCACCACATCATTTATTGATAGAATGTATCACCCAATTAACCATTGAGTATTGGGTACACGATCCTCCTGGCCGTGGAGTACGAGCTCCTAATGTTAAGCCTATGGAGAAAAATACCGGGGTGAGGTAATAAGTGATACCTCAATCATTTAGTTTTCTACATACTCCTTTGTTAACCCTCAAGGTTAACAGTTCTATCATTAAGATCCCAGTCATATCAATGATACTCTAGATGGCTCGATGCTGAACAGGTGACAGCGTATAGCATCATTTACAAAATACAGTTATTTACAAAGATACAGCTACACTCCACTGCAGAGTAGGGATCCCTTCTTATGACGACCTAAATAAACATCCCCGCTCTTACACAAACATCTCCCGCGTTTCTCGGTCACATGACCCACCCGGTCACGTGATACTATAGCTGGTCCCGCCCTCAGCGGCGAGCGACTGAACTATCCGCAGGCAACCTAATCGATATTGAAATACATGGCATTGTAGAATATGATCATTGTAGATATACAAGAGCAGACGCTGTGCTTGTTCGACATCACTATAATGATGATAAACAGTTTTTCCTGTTTGGTGCATATTAGAACATTTGCACCTTTCAAGGCAACAAGCAGCCCTAGTATTCAGTCTTTGGCTTATTCTATTATCGGTCCATCATTTTATTGGTAAAATATTTAATATTTGATGTAAAGCTATAATGTTTAGCGTTATAATTTCCGAACCCAAGATCATTTTGGTTAATTGATTTTGTTTCATCACTGGAGTCCCCCCTACCCCATAAAAAGTGTCCTGAAAGAATATTACTGGTCAATTGGCATAATTGCTTGGGATAACAATATTTTTTTTAAACACTCAACGATCAGCGAGGTAAAGTGACAATACTACGCCATGGCCGTGGTGGAGTGAATGTGGAGTGAGCTGACGTCATATGCAATTGACAAATCAGCGGACAGGATTTCAAAGAAAAGACAAGACATCAACATGGAGATTTAAACGTTCCTAACTGGATTTCCAAAGTAATTTGAATTACTTTGATATTGTGATGCTAATTAATGTCATTGAAAGGGGCGAGATAAATCCAGAACTGCACTCGAATTGTAAAATACACAATACTCTACTCTTTTCAATGCGCCACAATCATCACTCAGCTTCGCCTCGATGATGATCACAGCGCATCCAAACTCGTGGAGTATTGTGTATTTATACGATTCTTGATCCAGTTCTTTTTTTTCAATAAAGAGCAGTGTTTATTAACATTCTCGATACATGATTTCAATTAAGAAATATGAAGCATGTGATACAAATATTCAAAACATTGTTTAACAATTGTTAATGATATTCATGGTAGTCTGTTTTCAAGCTCTTCTCTTTTTTTTAAATCTTTTTTTTTATATAATCAATGAGTATCAGAGTGAAAAGTTTGGAACCTCCATTGGACTACACCAGTTGTCACCATTTCTATTATCAGTCATTTAATCATAATACGGTCATTTGCCACCGCTTGTTTATACCACCTGGAGTAGCCGAGGTCGATCCAGTTCTTAGAAGAAAACTCAGGAGATGAAAATAACTTTGTCCGTACACCACTGAGTCTGACTGCAGAGTAATTCACGAAGCGGAGCCCGTGGAGTATTGTGTTGTTACATAACTTTTGATCCAGTTCTCTATAAATAGCTGACTGAGGTCATTATTCTCCCTCATGGCCTGGCAACTGTGAACTTCTTGTAATGGACGTTACACGGTAGTTGTTTGCAGGAGGTGAAGGTCGTACTCCTCCAGTATCTAGAGTGCTGATGATGCTCCTCTATGTGCTGTAAGGGCAGCACCATGTGCCGTCAGGTAAAGTGAGCCATTGCCGCCAGCTGGCCTACCTGCTGTTTACCTGTTACAACGCCACTGAGAGGTCAATCGTCGCCAGCAATTAGCATGTCGGCCCAGTCATGCCAGGTGAGAACCTCAGAGCCACAGTTCAGCTGAGGTATTACAACACAAGGTTAACGCCCAAGACGCTCTGACGTATCTCGGTGAGGATCACGTGACTTGGCGAGTGGCGCCCTCTGTCCATTCAGCTTCTTGTTTTAGCCTGCTTTTCCTTTGCAGAAAATGGTTGGAAAAGCCATTTAAATTGGTCTCTTTTGAAACTGTATGGGGACTCAGTAAACCATGACCCATTATATAAAACCTCTCAGAAACTATAACTGTGGTATACAGATTCAAATCTGGCAATTGCTGGGTTTAATTTATTCGACAAGATGGATAATAGATGCAACAAATGATGGTTATGTCCACAGGCAGCTCTGTAAACTACGAGAGGTTGACGTCGTAATACACTCGCTAGTGCTTGTGCATTACTACGCGTCAACCTCTGGTGGTTTACGGCCGCCTGTCCATAAAACCATCGATATTTGTCTATGTATACCATAGTGACTCAGGGACGATGTGGCTCAACTTTATTCAACACTTATGGACGACCTTGTAGATGGCTAAGACTGCCTTAGTGAACGAACTTAAAAATTACTATACAATAACCCTTGTGAGATATACAGAAAATGGTCTTCATGTACGATCGTATTTTATTCAACAGGCCCCTGTTTCCTATCGATCTTACCATAGGTGTGTTGTCTGGTAAAAGGAGTGGATTCTACTCAGAACTCGAGGGCCTACGCCTCATCCTTAAGGAAAACATACCATAGTGTTTTTAGGACATTTATTTACCTTGGAAAATGCACAGTCTAGTAGACTGGTCTCAACGCATCACCAGCATTGATTCTTTCACATGTATTCTCTCGGCAATTTGTGAATAGATGCTACAACAACGTATTACAATATATAAGAAAAGGAAAAAGAGGAAGATTGTGCCATAGCAGCTCACACAAATAGCATGACCCTCAGATAGCAAGGAACAGGTTGACTCAACAGCAGACCAAGTACCACAAGAGTGGGATACCATAATATGAATACATAATTGTCGACATTACATCGGTTATTTCATTTACGGAATGTATGATGCCAGTAAAGCTTTTTGACTTTTTTTTAAAGTCCTTATTGCTTAATATTAAGTGTCAATATTGCTAAGTGTAGGAGAGAGAAACAGACAGACAGACAGGCAGAGACAGACAGACAGACAGAGACTTCCAAAAAACCGTTCTGTTATAGATTAGGCCATTCTTGTACATATTATAAATTAGTTTCCCAGTAGGAAGAGAGGGGCAGTTTGTGCTCTAGTGTTCGAATTCCAATTTTTCAAGAAATGTTATGTCCTAGATAATTTATGCATAAAAGTTAAAATATGGCTTCTTCTTCTGTCAGTTAAATATGGAAGTTGAGCGTAGTTTTAGTAAAGTTGCACAGATACGACTGGCTAGAATCTCTTATGAGTAACCCTATCGAAAATTGCTTGTCTTATCCCCCAATATCTTATCCCCTATTGTCTCTCGTATGTCTTCCCCCCCCCCCCCGCCCCGTGTCTGTCTTATTATATTTCCTTATAATTAATACTTCTGAATCTTTAATGACCACACTGAAGATGTAGATTACCTCTTATAAACACCTGAAATGGAGTAGTTCTTTAGCACCCATGTTCATACTGTATTTTGTCGGGAGAAGGATCTAAGTGTCCATCATAACAAGGCAGCAATGATTTCATCATTGCATTATTCTTCAATGTTTTACTGGTATGTTGTATTTGTTATAAACTGTTCTTCCTTTAACATCTTGCAGAAACGGTATCATGGTTATCTCATTTTATCCTACCCCTAATATAAAATCCCATAGGCTTAACATTGAGTTTCCGTATGCCACGCTGACACCTGAAGTGGCATACAGAATTGTAATCATGTAATATTCCAAAATGGAGGAGATGGGGTAGGATAAAATCAAAACCTGATTCGTTTTAATCTTGGCCACTGCATGTCAATCCTGGAGTTTTGGCTCCGGACTTCACTCGGCTTCGCCTCATGAAGTCACTATGCCAAACTCCAGTCATGGCATACGGTGGCCAAGATTAAAATTCATCCAGTTTTACGATAGTACTTGATTTTCTTGATGAAGAAAAATGCTGATATTAAAAGCAAATCGGGGCGACGAAAGACTTATAAGTTGACGTGTGAACTATATCATATAAATATCTGGTAGATTATTTCACAGAACCAACAATATTATATATAATATAATTCAACTTCATTCTGTATCATATCGGTGATCGTATTTCAGTTTTAAGAAAATATCTTCCAAATATATCATTTACAACGTGCTATCTTGTTTGAACAACCCATACGTTTCTAATATTTAATACTATGGCTCGTGTTCCCTGACCCCGTTTAGCGACCGTTCCTAATTAGCTAGCTGACCTGTGCACGTCTAGTTCTAGCTCACACAAGGCGTTCAGCAATGTAAATGGCTTCTCCAACCATTGCTTGCCTCTACCCGGCCTCCCGGCGGCCTTTCAGAGCGGTCTGCCCGGTGAGCGGCCGGCACTGACTGCCCCGCTGTCAGGCCAAGCACACACGCCTTTCACACGCAGTCCTCCCAAATTGGTCTCAGCGAATCTCATTCACTGAACCGCTTTCAGCGACCCACTGACAAGAAGCCATCTCCTCCCGATACGAACCGCCTCCGCCAGACCTGGCCCGCGCGATATACCTGCAGTGAACAGGCTCCGTCTGAATGTTCTCATCCTTATAGGGCACAGAGTGATTGCTAGTTCTGCCATCATTCGCCAGGAAATTGTAAGACATCATCACTAAAATCAGGGGGCAACTATGAACCTTAGAAAACATTGAGACGAGGCTAAGATTCCTCCATGGCAAGCCTCCAAAATTATTTTACTGTATAGGGCACATAGATATTGTGTTATGGAAGCAGCCATCTTGTTTTCCTGACGCTAAACAAACACAAGGTGGTGGGTCCAGTTATCAATGAATTTTATCAAAAGGTTTCTGTTTTTTCCCCTCAATTATCAATAGATTATGACAGCAGAAAAGAGTGGTTGTCCCCCGACTACAGTGGCACTACCTTACAATTTCCTGGTGGATGAGGGCGAAACTAGCAATCACTCTGTGCCCTATATCTCAGATGCATATATATAGGGCACTGGGTGATTTCTAGTTCTACCATCATCCGCCAGGAAACTGCAAGCCAGCATCACTGTAGTGAGGGTCAACTACTGTAATCAGTTGTTATAATCCTTAGAAATTATTGAGATGAGGCTAAAACTCCTCCATTGCAAGTCTGCAAAAATCATTTTATTGTATAGAGCATATAGCTATTGTATTATGGGGAAGGCCTTCCAGCTCTCCAATGCTATACAAAACACCAGGTGGCAGGTCCAGTTATCAATGGATTTTATCAAAAAGATTCCTTTTTGTGTCCCATAAAAGGGTTTTAGCCTCGTCCCTATCTATGGATTATGACAGCAGAAAATAGTGGTTGTCCCCCGACTACAGTGGCACATCTTACAATTTCCTGGCAGATGAGGGCAGAACTAGCAATCACTCCACCAAGTTTGACAGCGGAGTAATTCACCAAGCTAAGCTGAGTGAATTATGCAGTGGTCAAACGAGGTGGAGTGCAGACCAATTTATTCTGATCGAGTGGGTTTGATTTGATCTCACCTGGATAACATTATCAATTAAAGAAATTTCACACCAAATTTACCATTGAGTATTGGGTACACTACCTTCACAGCCATGGAATATGAGTTCCTAACATTAAGCCTATGGGGGAAAATACGGGGGTGAGATAACATCAATTACAAAAATAATCACAACAATCATTAATTTCACTTCTACTACGACCACACCATCACCACTACACCTACGAGCCCCACAGACCTCCCCATCACTTCTATTGCCATCAGCTTGCACCACCAATACCAAGCTCTAGCGATGATTTCAAACTCCAGCTCCACATCTACAAGACACGGCAAATGCATCCAGTTGTCATAATGGTTGCATTAAGGTTTTCTTTTGTGTTTTGTTTTTTTATTTAATCATTTAATCCAACAACCCTAAATAATTGTAACTGCCTCCAATTCCAAGCACCCATCCCACAAATAGTTATGCCACCGTCCTTTAACAATCGCCACCATGACCATAACCATCAAAGCAGGCACCTCCATATTCACAATAACGATGATGATTATAACAATTACAACGATGATCACAACAATCATTAATTTCTCTTCTACTACGACCACACCATCACCACTACACCTACAAGCCCCACAGACGTCGCCATCGCTTCCATTGCCATCACCACCAACACCATGCTCCAGGCCTGTGAACCTTGAGACCACCGGCCAGCCAGAGTTCTGCTGCGAACGCACGTGAGCAATAAATAACACCCCAACTCCTCATCGCCGTTAAGATCATCCAGAAATAAATACCCCAAAAATTCAGAGTGGCCCTGTTTTTTTTTTTAGATTGCTCCAATTAAAAGCTCCCCACAAAACACCTCCGTTTTTCATCGCGCGGTCCCGCGATAAAATAAATTGCGATTTAAAAGTATCGATGCCCGGGCAATTTAGAAAATACGCCGATCGCATGGGGCTGCCTCCGAAAGACACCAAGGCTCTCAACCCCCAACCTCTTCTCTCCCTCCCAACGTTCTTTGATTGTCTCTTCCCCCTTTATCGCCCGGTCGTGAGGACGCATGCGCAGTGGGCTCGGGCCGCGGCGTCCAAGATGGCCGCCATGTCCTCCTCTCATCTTTTTTATCCCCCATTTCCAGGGTGGGCGATAATGGATGAAGATGTCGCAGGCCGGGCAATGGTAGCTCCACCGTGGCTCTAGTCCTTCCCTGGCAGCAGTAGGCCTGCCCCCAGTTACCGTGCCTCTCTAGCTAAGAGCAAAGTTCACTGCTAGTGCAGACAGCAGACCGATACAGCTGTAAATGCCACCCAATATATCCAATTTCAAGCAAAGGACTGTGTACTTTATCCTTCGCTTTCTGCTGCGCTATCATTTGATATGGCGAGCAAGGTCAGAATTATTTGTGTTATTAATGATGGGAGCTAACAGTGATCGGCTCAGTGGGCTCAGCCAATTAAGAACTGTTTCTATGAATTCGCTGTTTTATTAGTTCACAGAACAAATTTCACATGATAATTACAAGATTAATTAGGAATACGGCAAGCATTTTATTATCTAATAATCAAATCTATTTTGTTAGATATCACAGTTTGTTCTGTGATGTTGGTTCACATGAATCTTATTCCTCTGGCACCAAGTTTCGTACTATGAAGCTGACACCGAATCAAACCTTTACGTATATGAATAATTATCTTTATTTGTTGGCAAATGTTACAAAATGTCACATTGAAGGAGTCATCTATTGTAAACTTAAATAACCGATCAATTTAGATATTATACGCATTTCCTGCCATCTAGCCACTGTCAGAATCTGAGTATCGGTGGTGGCAATTCTCTCAACTGCCAATGTTTGTGTCTATTTATAGTCGTTGTGAGGAGGCTTTCTGTAACTGCACTCACAATCTGCTTGCATCCCTCTCACACGATATTCAGGCATCTCTCACCAATCGCTAATACCTAATTGCATGTTGCTATCACCAATACTAACCTGATGTTAATCTAATTATATCCCACCCTCCATCACAAAGTATGTAGTCATCTTTCTCTATTTCTAACCCATTTCACGCTTGGATTAAATCAAAGCCGTTGCCAGCTGAACATAGCAAGAGAGACTATTTCACATCATCCGCTCAAGAACTAATTTACGCATACTTTCCTTCCACTAGACACCATACACCTCACCACACACCATACACCTCACAATACACCATACACCTCACGATACACCATAAACCATACAGCTCACCATACCCCATACCCCATACCCCATACACCTCACCACACATCATACACCTCACAATACACCATACACCTCACCACATACCATCGACCTCACAATACACCATACACCTCAAAATACACCATAAACCATACCATACACCATACAACATACAGCTCATAATACGCTATAAACCTCACAGTACACCTCACCATACCCCATATACCTCACAGTATACCTCACCATACCCCATACCCACTATACCATACACCTCACCATACACCTCACCATTCACCATAAACCTCACCATTCACCACACACCATAAACCTCACCATACATCATACACCATATACCTCACCATACACCATACACCTCACCATATCCCATGCCCCATATGCCATACACCATACACCATGCACCTCACCATATACTATACACCTCACCATACCCCATACCCCATTCCCCATAGCCCATACACCATTCACCTCACCATGCACCATTCACCTCACCATGCACCATACATAGGTCACCATAGACCATACACCTCACCATACACCTCCCCATACACAAATTACCTCCCCATACACCAATTACCTCACCATACACCATACACCACACACCATACACCATACACTACACACCATACACCATACACCTCACCATACACCATACACCTCACCATATACCACACACCATACACCTCCCCATACACCATATACCTCACTATACACCTACCCATGCACCATACACCTCACCATACATCATACACCATACACCTCACCATACACCATACACCATACACCTCACCATACACCATAGACCTCCCCATACACCTCCCATACACCATACACCATACACCTCACCATACCCCATACCCCATTCACCTCACCTCGCACTGACTATCACCTCGCTCTGACCCCTCGCTCTAATCGCTCGTCCCGAGACAGAACGAGTCAGTCCGAGCTAGATAGTGATATTCACCGGGTGAATGTTGGCCAAGTTTAAATACGACGACCGAGAGCAAGGCAGGGATTGATGCCAGCTGGGGGTGGAGGTGGATGGGGGGTGGGGGGGGGGGGGGGGGGTCTAGTTCAAACAGCGACAGGGTAATGATTTTTTGTTTGCTTGGGTTGCCCTGGAGACGACTACCCCAGACTTGGAAGAGGAGGGAGTGGGATCAAGGGATGTGGGAGGGGTGGGGGAGGGATGCACATTGGAGAGGGCTGGGAGACGAGTGAGGGGGTAAATGTTCACCCTAGAGAAGAAAACCACATGGAGAGGTAAATAAAATGCTGAATAGGTGTATAATTCACTCGGGTGCCCCTAGTTTCGGGGTTCGCCGCTCTCTGAAGAACCTGACCCACAAATCGATGACGTCCTTACACTTCCGGTCCGCCCTTAAGAGGGCAAAGCACTTCCGTTTTGCACGAGACATAAATTGATACCCAGCTCGCATTCACACGGATTCGGACAGATAGCGACAGAAAACATATCAAAAGAAATAATGGGTTTAGGTGAGGCAGGGAATTGCCGGATGTGAGGATTGTAGACCTGTGATATATGGAATCATTCCCACGCGACAAGCTACAGCTGGCTTTAGAACATGTAATATTTACATGTAAGTATGGGTGACTGGACCTAGAATTCATTCAGTATGTAGAGTTATCTCTCTCTAGGTATTTTTCTCTATAGGCTTGACGTTAGGAACTCATACTCCATGGCCGTGAAGCTGATCTATCCAATACTCAATGACCAATTGGGTGATCTATTTTATCAATTAATAAAGTTGTTTTGGGGAGATGAAATCAGAAACTCGCGAAATGAAAATAACTTGGTCCGCAATCCACCTCATTTGACCGCTACGTAATTCACTCAGCTTCACTTCATGAATTACTCCGCAGTCAAACTCATTGGAGTACGGACTAAGTTATTTTCTCGTGTGTTTCTTTCTTACTATGTCTACATGTCACATGTCTTTAGTTTGAGATTTGAAAGCAAAGATCCTTGGGCCCATTTGATAATCTACTATCGTGCAAAAAGACCCTTTTCTTTT
The DNA here is from genome assembly GCA_950022655.1 of Alentia gelatinosa. Lineage (NCBI taxonomy): Eukaryota > Metazoa > Annelida > Polychaeta > Phyllodocida > Polynoidae > Alentia > Alentia gelatinosa. Next base: position 55,349,273 of record OX465583.1, on the reverse strand, counting down.
CTTTCATCGTCCCTGGGTCTCTCTGGTATACAGAAAAGGGGTTTCATTTGCAATCCTAGATTATTAAACCGTCCTTAGATTGACAATCTTTATTTCACGTGCATACATATACATGTACCCGACTCGAAGGAAGATTGGGAATGTACTTCTTTAGAGTTGTACTGTTATACCAAATGATCATTTTCTTAACATAGTATATATCCTTATTATCGTTATTTTTTTATTAGGAATGTTTCGCCCATAATACACTTAGCGGTCTGCCATTAGAAGGGAAAAAACTACAAAATAATATATATACATATATGGATGAGGATGAATTACTATTACCAAATTCCGTTTTCTACTTTGGGTTATAAAGTCTATAATCTTTGACTGGTACTGCATTTTGAACAGAAACTACTGAAGGGGGCACTATGCACACTGACTCCGGGTCATATTGGCATGCTCGATAGCACCCTATTTCAGATACCTGCAACATGCAAAATGAGGTATGCTCCTTTTTACTGACCTTTTTCATATGCAGGTTCTTATTTTTTTGTTATCATATATGATATACATTAAATTTTGTAAGAATAAAGTCTCAGCGGCCGACATTTTTTATAACACGGTTTCTATCATAGAAATGTATAAAGAGAAAAAAGAGAAAGGGATCAGGTAAATCATTATGTTTAATGTTGTGACAGAGTGTTTGTTGTAAGAAAGCTTTACTGTATATCTTGATGTTGATTTCTAAAATACATTATCTAAACTGGCATAGAAAACATAGCAATATGCCCGATAAATAAGGACCAGGGGGGACAATAATGTTTACTTTAATTACAACACAAGCATATTTCACTTGGGCAGTATAAATAATCCCTCCACTGTTCCACTCTTATCAATATGGCCTTTCTCACAGGAATAGGAGAAAATCCTTTTTAATCGGAACTCGAGTTGGGAAAGTTGCCGAGAAAGCAGACCCGTTTCAATCATCTCCTCGACACAAAGATGTGCCGATAATATTTTGTCGCATTTAATCGCGAAATATTAGCGTCAGGTTTCCAAGGCACACCCCTGGATGCAACAATAGGGTCAGACAGGGAACTGCTGGCAAGGTAAAATGAGTCGTATGAACGTGTTTGAATGCTGAGAAGGCAGATTACAGAAACTGATAAACATCTAGTTCTCACTGCTATCTCACCGACGCCTTGACCTCAAGGGCAGCTATCGCTCCTCCATTTTGCTTCTTTTGGAAAACCAGATCAAATAAGACAGCTTGTCGGAAGTGGTGTCTGCTGTGTACTCGAAGCAAGGAACCATTTTTTTCCGTTCTGAAATAGGAATTCGGGGTCGCTACCATCACAGATCGTCTAAGAGGTCATTCCGCTACTCAGCCTCGAACCCATCCCGACTTTCCACCAATCAGAAGTGCCGTAGCTCTGCGCTGCGGCCTTGATGGATGGCGTCAGTCCGCTAGGGGTCAGGTCGGGACTGATAGGAACTGCGCGCGCAGTTCTATCCCACGATATCAGCCCGTGAAAGACACAACCCAGGTAGTCGCCTATAAACCGCCGCACACCTCCTCCTCCCACCCCCGCTCATCCCACCTCACCCGCACTCTTCCAGCAGATCTTTCATGGTGCTAGTGCTTAATAATCTCTGCCTCAACCCAACACTGGTTCCCCAGGTATCCACTAAAGACACTGGGAACCGGCCTACATTTCGGATTCAAAACAGGGGGACTGCCAGAAGTCATGAAACTCGAACAACTCATACATTATATTATCATACTGTAATTGTTAAATGAGCTTTACAGACCCACCTGCTGTTTCGTTTTAGCTCTAGACCGCTCTATAGTGTGAATCCACAGTTGATTAGACTGCCCCTTCAAATGAACACACGTGTCAAGTTGACAAACAAAACCCTGCAACACATGAGGCCCTTTCCACTGAAGAAAGTAATCCCTAAGGCTATGTCTCGTTTGACCTAGAAAAACAGAAATGGGTTTATATGATTAACCATAAAGATATGTGCATCTCAAGTAAAACACAAAATACTCCCCAAAGCGTTCAGAATTCAGGATATATGAAAAACTACCGTATGGGACAGATTTTGTCCCACACAGGCAGAGATAGGCTAGCTCAAGTCTTTGATTATGAACATTCATTAAATGATTAATCACAATCAGAATAAAGTTCATTAAAGTATGTATCCTTCTCTGACTGGCCCATGAATTCCAGCGAGGAGAGTAGAGATAGGATGCAGGACTGGAGCTAGTCTAAGGCAGAGATACAAGCGGCCGCAGGAAGTAGGGCGCAGGGTCTCTGCTAGGAGAGTGCCTCCGCCGCTCACCGTGGCCCTCACTCTCCGGTCCCTACGCCCTTACCCCACCTCAACCTGTCAGACTGACGCAGGCCCATCCTCTGCCAACCCAATTTCTGCGCATGCTCCGGGGCGCTATGTTTAACGCGTGACCCTCTCCATGATTTGGTTACCCCCCAAACTCATTCCGTAGGGGTCTTTGAGTTGACATCTCTATTTTCCCATCGCCTTCGCAAACAGTGAGGTTATTTTTCATATCTCCTATATAGATGGTCTCTTGGTATGACCTTCCTATGGAATGAGCCCATTCATTTTCCTGAATCCTGGGCATGCAAGTGCTACTATATCCCTACCTATCGAGAATTCGAGCACCGTTTTATCAGTTTCAAAGCTCAGGAGGTGTCGCATAGGGGATTGCGTGGCGGGCTGATCATTGTAAACCAGAACTACTCCTGGTCGTTAATTCAAAGATTACCGAGCCTAGGATCAACAGGTGACAGACACCGCCCTTTATCTTAGCCTGGTATAAACATACATCGGCTTATCATTAGGAACTCGTACTCAATAGGCTTGCGAGTACAATAACTCATACTCACTGGGTGATAAACAGATAAATATTTCCAGGATAAGACGAAATAAGAAACATATTCGTGCTTGTTCTGAGTCCTTGTTCGGCATCTCGTTTGGAGTCCTTCAGAATATTCACTCGGCTATCGCCTCGTTCATATTACTGCGCACTCCAAACTCGATGGCGAGCGGGGACACAGACCAAACACTCATCAATTTCTTTCTCAGTCCCTGCCCAGTCCACTGCTGACCGACGACTCCCTGTATCCCCGTAAATGATGCCCCAGTTACACTGGCGTATAATTTCGGCGTTTCTTCTACGTATAAGAAAGAACGCGAATTTCGCGTATCTAGTACGCAAATTCAAGGCTAATTTCAGATGGTGGGGACCACGTATAGACTACGGATTCTGAACATTTCTGTTTGTATAGCTTTTACGTTCTATTATCATATACCTGTGTCCGAATGTCTATGAAATACTGCCCGCTGCTAGGGGTGCAGTAATGTGAGAGTGACATAATAAGTCATTAAAATGTCGTGTTTTTTTTTTATCAATTTAAGGTATATAATAATAAGCAAACATCCTCACTGTGGGCGAAACAATTCTAGTTTACGGTCAGTCTTTGATTCCATACTGCCTTCCGCCTATGGCGTCAGGCAGTATGCAATCAAAGACTGACCTCGAACAGGAACCGTTTCGTCCACAGTAAGGACGTTTCCTAATATTACGTTTGTGAACGTTCATCAACGCTTATTTACGCCTCCGTACGCATTGTTGTTTACGCAGCCGACTTACGTCTAGGCAACTCCGCGTTTTCCCGCGCATCGCCGCGCATTTGTATCTTTCAAAATGCGTAGAAGAATGTAGACGTGCGTTGACGGGAAAACGCCATTTTTTACGCCAGTGTGACTGGGGCATAAGGTGGCACCGCTAATTGCTCTACCGGAAGCCCTACCCAACGACGTCCGGTCACGTGTTTTAATCAGGTCTGACACTAATGGCGGCGGAGTGAGTGGCGTCTTATTCAACTGACGGCGTCCAGTTTACACGCCCTCTAGCGACCAGCTGGTTTCATGACCTCACTGACCGTTAACCGTCAGAGGATGGGGTCTAATCTAGGACCAAATGCAACGTCAATGGGTATGTGATGTTCGTTCAGTCAGCAAGACCCACAGTGACCCAGTGCTAACTACCAGAATTCCCATTCTTCCATGAGAAATATTCAAACGGCACTTCCACTTCCATATATATATATATATATATATATATATATATATATATATATATATATATATATATATCTGAATGTTGATCATTATCCATAATGCTAGATTAACACTGTGTTCCCATTGACCACGCCCCCCCCCCCCCCCCTCCACACACACACACTTTCCGGCAACCCCTGCAGCCCTGTTTCACCAAAACGTAGGGCATATGGCATGGAAGTCATTTACACTAAGGTCCCGGTGGCCACGGTTTGAGGATGGTCTAGGCTCGCGTTTTGTCCACGTTGCCATGTACGGCTGCCTGCATTCGTTGATGGCCCTCACGTTCTATCCACCATTCCCTGCACGGCCACCTACGTTCAGTCACACTCATACATGTTATGTGGCATTCGTCATGTCTTAGTATGTTTCTTATTAACACCGTGTATCACCGTGGCCACCAGGGACCTGTTTCAATTAGTTTCGTGACATGTCTGTGACACCATACAGACATTGGGGTTGTCTAGTTTCGTGACAACACAAGTAGCTGCCCTCAGGTAAAGACAGACCCCAAACATAAGAATTAGACAAATCTACACATCATGGACCTGTTTCACTAGTTTCGTGACAAAAGTGTTAGACAGACATGAAAAGCTGCACCAACAGTGCAAGCAAGAAGTTACAAAACAAAGTCTAATGTCTAGTTCTTATGAAAACGGACACACCATCTAGACGCCATCTATGATCTAGACATGTCACAAAACTAGTGAAACAGGGACCTGTTTCAGTAGTCTTGTGACACTAGGGCTAGACAGACATCAACAGTGGCACCAACAGTGCAAGCAACAGCGGAAAAAGACTAGCAAATATCGGAAGAGCGAAGTGGCCAATCTTCTTCATATTTGGAACGATTATAGATTATATGTATCCCCTACTCATATTAAAGTGTCATTGCTTAATTCCTACGAGAAGTGAGTGAAACTCCGTGTGTCATTGACTGCAATCTTGTGATCTGTCCGTATGGCGTCACAGACGCCATCTAGACATGTCACGAAACTACTGAAACAGGTCCCAGGTCCCAGGACAAAACTTTGACAGTGCTTTGTACTGTCCCGGAGACTCCTGGGGAGCAGGGTGTGTTGTGGTCTTTCACGTTTCCCCATATTGTCTATCTGCTGTTGGCCTCTGTCCATCCCGTTTCGTCCTATACTATTGAGGAAACTATAGAGGAACCCTATACAAGTTTACGATCAGAGCTTGTATCTTATCGAGTTTGAATAACATGGTAATTCACAAGACTAAGCCACATGAATAAATGTGGAATATCTAACCTCGCATTAGAACTGTTTGTATTCAATTTTTTTTAAATGTACGTAGCGATTCGAATGAGATGGGATCGAGCATTGGTCATAAACGTGTATAGGTTTCTGAATTTATATCACCCCTCACATTGACTAATTAGTTAACATAAATGATACCATTCCCCATTGTTTATTTTTTCTAGGTATTCCGTGGGCATTGAGTACGAGTTCCTAATGTTAAATCTATAGGGAAAGAATACCAGGGATGAGATAATAGAATTGAATTGAATCCTAGTTAAATCCCTCTTGGTATCCCTGGTGTTTCCCTTATGCTTGGAACACACCAAGCAAGAAACGCGGAAACGATTACCAGATTGCCAACAAGAAATAGCGTGTATGTGAGCTATTATTTCTAATTTCGCCTGACCATTGCTTCTAAATCTAAATTGGTAGGAGATATTATTTCCAAGAGATAAAATCTCACATACACGCCATTTTTGTGTTGACGATTCCAGGAATCGCCGAGTTTCTTGGTTGGTGTGTCTCTGGCATGAGGGAACTCACACCGCTATGTCCATACAAAAAGCATTGTTCCTGTAATATCAGATCATGTTGTATCATTAAATTTTCATGTTGTATCACTACTTTTTACAACACCACATTTCCAGTGACATAGGTGAAAGGTTCATTAGATTTTTAATTGAATATAGATGGTGACATAGTTATGATGTAATCTGCGAAGAATCTGGAGCAATAGTTTCCACCTCGGCGCCATTACAGGACCTGCCCTGGTGTCGGCGAGCAATCCGCTTGGAGAGTGAGGATGCCCATACAGTAAAGTGCGCATGTGCAGATGGGTCTTAGGACCTGCGCAGTGAGGCCGGGTGACAGGCAGCCATAAAAGCCGACCGTAACGCGGCGCAGGCCTCGCTCAATGGGACGAGTCAGTTTAGGTGGCTGGAGAAGCAGATTTGTGGGGGAGGGTTAGGGTGGCCAGCCAGGCCAGGGAGCAGCCCGTAACTGAAGGGCTGATCTCATTGCTGGTCACATCACTGGATGCTCCCGAGGGAGGTAGCCGCCTCCACTAGCGCCACAAAGCGGCGGCGGCCATACTGATGGGGCTACCTGGTAGACTTGCTCGCTGGCAATATGTTTTGGTAGTTATTTCCAATATGTAGCTCCCATTGTAGTCATACTATGAGCCAATCAAGAGATCAAAAATACCCTTACACCACCTGGAATGTATATACTTGTACATAGTATCCGACTAGAGTGGGATGGCATTGATATAACCATAATGGCGGTTTGGTAGACATGACATTAAAGGACTAATTGTTGAGAGAGTGAATAGTGCAAGGCTATGTCCTTCTTTCAGTCGACTGTAGGGAGTGAGTGGAACCAACGTTGGTGGAACTGTAATTATCTGGTGGGCAGTAATACGAGGTACCTACTCTTGGAAATGCTTTAGTTGAATTTGGACCCCTGTCGCATGAACCTCATTTGGCCAAGGACAGCGACTCTTCCCATTTCTATATAAACCACCGTACTACGCTATCGCTTTAGTGCTGTATCACACTATGGTGAAATTACGCAAATATTTCCCCGTCGTCATTCTAACACAATTTCCCGCGCATTGCGCTGAATACTATAGAGGAAACCCATGAAACATTAAGGTCAGAGCTCGTACCCTATCGAGTTTGAAGCGTGTAGTAATTCACAAGGTGAAGCCGCGTAAATTATTTAGCTATTCAAATGAGGTCGGATCGAGCTCTGACCCTAATCTTGAATAGGTTTCTGAATTTACCTCACCCTTTACATTAAGTAATGGGCTAACTTGAGTAACATAATACCCCGATTGAGTATTTTTCTAAATTGTCAATGGGCGTTGGATACGAGTTCACATGTTAAATCTATAAGGGAAAAATACCAGGGGTGAGATAAACCACGGTACTACTATCACTATAACGCTGTATCACACCCGCGGGGAAATTACGCAAATATGCTCTGGTCGCTATTCTAACACAATTTACTGCACATTGTGCTGAATACATAAAAGGACGAAGCCTGTATCCATGATGTGTGCAAGGGACATGTTTGCCGCCATTAAGCGCTGGTGTGATGTGTGAGCAACATGCTCCGAGCTGCTCCGAGCTGCTCCGAGCTGCTCCGAGCTGCTCCGAGCTGCTCCGAGCTGCTCCGAGCTGCTCCGAGCTGCTGGTCTGACCTTTGACCATAGACTGCTCTCTTACACCGGGAACTTTTCACCTCACAGCCACCTGTTATTTCCCTATGACACCTCCGCGGTATGTTGCCTTTGGAGCAGGAGGAGTGTGCATTGTTATTAAAGGCATATCGGACAACTTTGCTTGAACATTGACACCCATGTCAATTTCCTCGAAATCGAATATGATGGTCTTGAAGCGTTATAAAACATGTGTTACTTTAAAATGGGGGTCACCGAGCTAGTCTTTGATTTATCAATATTATGATAATTTTGTAATAGAAAATATACATAGAGAGAGAGAGAGAGAGTGAAAGAGAGAGAACGAGAGATTCTTAAAAGTTGTTTTCTCACATAGTAAAACCCATGACAATTTCCTCAAACTTTCACAGAATACCAAGCAGATGTTTACTGCTACACATTTAGGTTTTAAAATTCATAGGTTACCATCCTTGATTTTGAAATATTTGAAGAAACCATATTATTCAGTACAATTCCTATGTGAATCAGGTAGATATAATCTGGCCTATTTTACTTATTAAGACTGGACAAACTGGACACAACGTTAGATTTACTCATTTGGAATTAGAATAAATCACAAGAAACAAGTTTTGACTGATAATTGACAATATCAAAAAATCACCAGGTGGTACCACCGTGAATCATAGGATATGCCTTTAATCAGATAAAAAGGCGTCACTATGAGCTATTCGTTGATCATTGTGAGCCGCCGCTCAGTAGCTCATACAGGCCACGAGCTATTTCAGAAGAAGAGGGAGAATTACAAAAGCTATCACCTCCAAAACTATGAAAATCAGGAGAAAGGATATGAAATTGGTTTACGATTTGTTGATGGATTTTGTCAGATATGTTGCTATCCTGTGTATTACTTTTGGAATGCTGCGCTTTTCAAGCATTTGTTCCTATTTTTTTCCCTTGTGTTCCAAAGGGTAATATAAATGCCATTCCCTGTTAAATTCCAATACGAACAGTCTTCATATTGTTCAATAACATGGAAATTGAGCACACAGGGCTTAACACTATTCCATTACACAATTGTATTGTATTCAGGTTTGCATAATGTTTCTTGAATGTTTCCCTTTTTGGCGCTGTTTCAGTTGAGGGATGTAGGCTGGTCAAGGGTTTGGTCGTTCTGGGATATCTGCATTCATGTGAAAATTGATTTGCAGTTCTATCCATTCATACCAGTGTTAGGCTTGTCTAATTTTCGGAATAGCTAAAATTCCTTGAGAAAATGCAAAACATCCAGAATTTCTGTCACTTCCAAAATATTTACCAATTTTCAAAATCCAAAAACCTACTGACTCCCTTGTTATCATTAACTGGGTCTTGAGTGTTTACAATTTGCAACCAACGCACCCAAATTAGACTGAGTTTTTACCTGTGTCCAGCCCGTTGGGGGCTGTCACCCTCATGTCCCTGACATGCACCGTGTCCGGGCGGGTATTATGTAAGGTCACCAGGGTCAAGGCCGGCGGGCGGCCACACCTCACCCCGTGTATTACCTGGCCCTCACCGGCCTCCGGAGAGGGCAGCGCTCATTGTCCGCTGCCAGTGGACGGCCTTTCATAGGCGCGCAATAACTACCTGATTTATGCTCGCTCATAAAACAACTCTAACCCGGCAACGGAGCAGTCGCCCATTCAAGCAGTCGGTGCAAAAATAAAATCCCCGAGCTGCAAGTGGAAAAACAGGCAGGACAGATGATGTGTCTATGTGGAGGCGGGAAAATGCAATGGTTTTCGCTAGCAGACGAGATCCATACTGATGATGCTTACATATGGGGAGGCGGCTAGGGGCCCGTTTAATAATCTAGGATCGTTCATTAAGACCATATTCTGTAACGTGTACGAGGGTTATCGTTTATTAATATTCAAGTCTGTTCACTAAGACAGTATTAGCTGTCCATTAGGTCGTCCATAAGTGTTGAATAAGGTTGACCCACATCGGATGACGACGCTTCATAGACCATACTGAGGTAGCCCATAATTCTGTCTGTTTACAGGATCCGATGTTAGCTGGTTCCCATCTTTGTACAGTCATAGACCCTTGACCCATATCCCACAATTAATGTGCTTAATTGGTTGTTACACATCTTCAAATTGGAAATCCTATGCCAGGAATGGAAATTCAAGATATGTTTACATGTGTATGCGTATTTTTATTCAGCTTCTCTTATTAGAAATTGGAAAACAATAGTTCATCAGGGGACGGGCTGTCAAGGTGCGGCAAGCCAGTCGGGAGCGGATCCTTTACTTACCCAGGGCGATATTAGGGAGTTTAGTAATGTCTGGAGGGCGTATAAGGGGAGAAGGCCAGGAGCCGTTTAATAATCTAGGATCGTATATGAAGACCCTTTTCTGTAACTCGCACAGGGGTTATCGTTTAATGATATTTAAGTCTGTTCGCTAAGACAATATTATCCGTCCATAAGGTCGTCCATAAGCTCTGTAAACCACTCGAGTTTGACGTCGTAATACACTCGCTAGCGCTCGTGTATTACTACGCGTCAACCCCTCGTGGTTTACGGCCGCCTGTCCACAAAACCATCGATTATTGTCTATGTATTCTCCTAAAACGAGGAATACTCACTTGAATCTATTAAATGTGCGAAGTGCAACTCTTCACATGAAGCTGGGAAACAGGGGCCCGTTCAAAAATCTAGGATCGTACTCGTAGAACCTTTTCTATATGCCTTAGAGAGCCGTGGACGATGTGGGTCAACTTTGTTCAACATTTTGGGATGACTTTATGGACGGCTAAGACTGTCCTAGCTAACTTAGATATTAGTAAATGATAACCCTTGTACGAAGTACAGAAAAGGGTCTTCATCTACGATTCTCGATTTCTTTTAAATGAACTGTGCTCCATTCTTGATCACAAATAAGTGTACATTTTCAGTTTTTTAATTCCAGACATAACGAATAAATCAGATTCTTGTACATGTGACTCATCCATCGAGGAACAATGGTGTGTACATAGAACGACAAGTGTGCCCTTCACCGCAGAACAACTCTGAAATATAAGACAAGTTCCAACCTACTTTGGCTAGTGTATATAAAGTGGGATTCACACGGTGGGATCCATGTACCTTACAGGCCGTTTGTCTGAGACAAATCCTGTTGAGATTCGGTTCTGGAACACAATATCCTTGTGTGAATGACGGGGTTCCGTTTTGCCGAGACAACTTTTTTCACTTGCAATCGTCGGCGACAATCACCCCTAACAAGGAACAGAATCTCATGAGATTTTGACTTTAAACAGGTTTAAAATTTGGAGGGACATTTTGGTGAGACAAATGTATTTCGCTTGTTTTCCCCCAATCTGTGAGTCTCAGTGGTCCCCAATAACACCTATTCACACGGGGAAGTACCCTGAGTCGGCGACTGTGTACCCTGTGTACCCTGTGTACCCTTTGTAGAGGTGTAGGGGTGAGACTATGTACCTGAACGTCTTCCCATGTGAATTAAATCTGCCATGTTACCCTGAGACTGTAGGACACCCCAATCTGTGAAACCTTTTACCCAGCTGGAAATTGTAGCCGACTGGTGCAAAGGTGTGAAGTACACCAGTCTCAGGTACATTTGTCCCATCATGTGAATCCCACTTAAGAAAGAAAAGAGCACTGACAAGTTGGAATGGACTTCAGCTACTACTGAGAAGGATCCTCGATTATTAAACGGACCCCAGGTTCCGGACATTAATAACAAGCAACAGCTTATATAATTTCCGAGAAAGCAAAAGCAAAGAACGTCGGATAATTATAGTCTGTAACGATGTGATCGGATGGTAGAAGCCGTTATCGTCTGAGATGACCTTGTCGAAACCAGGGCTGGAGTCCTGTTGGTAAATTGGAGAAATTAGGCGGCAAATGACAAGGTTAGGCGGTATGCAGGCGCGAGCTAGGCGTGCTTCATTAGGCTGTCTGCGTTGATCCCGGTTATTCCCGCCAAAACGAAGGTCGTCTGCTCGTCGACAGAAGCAGACGACAGTAGCCAGGTCATAAAAGAACCACCGGGTTGACATGAGCGGTTCGCGCCATTAACGAACCACTTTGTGCAAGGCTTTTTTTAAAGAATGATCCACACATTATAATCCTATTTTGGGGGAGTATTACATTCAAATTTGAAATATTCTAATGTAATCTACCGAATATCATTTGGATCTCCTTAAAGGGCTCCTGTAAATGTTTAATCTGGGATGATTTGTACAAAGGATGAATGGTTTTGTGAGAAAGGAAGGCACTATAAGCAGACGACAGATACCTTTAGCCCTTTCAGGGTGGATAATGCCTTGAGGTATTCCCCATCATAGACCATTGATGCCTTGAGGCATTCATTGTGAAATTTGGTAATATTTACGATTTCATTGTTCTACGAAGAAATAATCGGTCAATGAATATGAAACTTTCAGAGAATGCACCGATGGTATATTATTTAACACTATTTGATAAAACAAATAATATGAATAAGTATGACGTGTCATATCATGTGCATGTGATCAAATAATAGAATACGGGTTTAAACAGAAATCGGTCCGTCCCCTGACATTAAACCTGTCCCAAGTACCCGCCCCGACCAACAGGGCTCTGTCACAGACCCCGCCTTTAAAGGGTTAAATTGCTCGGGGCACGAGAGAGAACGGTGTGTGGGTGGTGGTGAGTTAATGATGTTTGAATCGAACATCCAACGCCCACAGAAACTCGCCCCTTGACAGTCACCTCCGGCTTTTGTGATGATCTAAATTCATGTTCCATCGTGACTGTGCATGTGAATGCCTGTGGGGTCAGGAAATGTCTCATCCTCAGTTCAGGTGGTATTATCTTTAATTTGAAAAAGGAAGGTTCAGTAGGACACCTAGAACTTAACAGAGGAGATTTATATTATGACTTTTCTTCCTCATTGGGACACAGGTATTGTGGCCATTGTTCCTATTTATTTCAAACTGTAAGCCTTCATTCCGGTTTTGAAATTTGAAGTTGATTCTGAATGTTATTATAACCTCCGCGAGTTGACTAGATTCGAATTCATTTGGGTAGTATTTATTGGATATTTCTACTTGTGCATATGTTTAACAGGGACCCTAAGCCCAAATTCACTTTTAAGTAATGTTTACAATACTTGGTTTCCCTCTACCCTGGACCTTGTTTCTCGATTCCGAAAAGGTCATCGGGCTGTTGGAGTGAGAGAGCAGAAAAGATGTAGCTCGGATTTCGAAAATTATTTCTGTAAAACACATTTCATTAAATGCTGCAAAAATGCATTGCAATTTAGGCCGATGACAGTGAGGGAAGGAGGGGGGAGGGTTAGGCGGGACTGGTGGGAGGCGTAGTCCTCTGAACTCACCAGTGCTCGTCTGAGAACAGATAATTTCATATCCCTGTTCATCACCATCCTATAAAAAGAAAGCCTGAATAAGTCTGCTGAATGTAGACGAAACCTCTCTTTTCGTTTTAAATATGTTTATTGACCTTTAGCAGACATTCAATGCTCTTAAACATTGATCTTCCATAGCATAGGTCTAACACTATACAGTGCTACAGATATACATACATGCTGCGTGAATTATTAATTCAAATCCCCCTATTTCGATGTACAATTACCGCCAAAAGCATTTTCACTTTGATATTTAATCAGCTTGTCTGGTTTTCTGTGAACTTTATTGCAACTTGAAAAAGGAAAACTGTATCAATAGATGTACGATTTACGGCACGTATCAGTCCTTGTTCTTTCTATATCGTGCGATTAAAAAGGGATATTCTCTCTCGAGATCCTTTGCAATTTTTTGAAAGCAGCAAGTTTTACTACATATTCATCCCTCCGCTTTGTTTTGAGAATAACCCCGACGGTTAATATGATATGCTTTCCGGTTGAATCCAATATCAAGGATTTGCTTTTGTAAATGATGACTCTCTAGGGTTTTGCGTATTTCCGCTTAACGGTCCACCCGAGCCGTACACCTTTATTCCCCCCGCTGAGAAGTGACCCACGCGAGCAGCTCGCCTCCGACTCACGTGGCTGTATTATGGCGCTGATCCGCGCTGCTTGATTTCATGGGCCGCAGCAGAATAAGGCACTTTGGCGCTACCTGTCGACAGCGACCCCAAACTGTGTGATTCCTCGCGTGGTCGTCCCCAATAGCTCACATGCCGTCGCTCCCACTGAGCATATCGATCCCCGCCCGTCCTCCATTGCCGGGCTTCCTCCGTCTGTCTGTCCATCCACCCGCTGTCGCTGCACGGTCCATATTTTATCCCGGGCAGGATGTATATAATAATATCTGTGGGGTGTGAATGTGTCTCGCCGTCGAGGGTTTAAGGTCTGCTTTATGTGTGGCTCCTTATATAGGACCAGCTCGAGTGGATCCCGCACCTTAGATGGTAAATGCTGGATTCACTGGTCATAACAGTGTGTGCTAACAGAACCATAAATCTCCTGTAGTTGCTGGGCCTTTCCTCTAAGCCTCCACTCTCCCACGGGTGAGCCGTATGCTTCTCTATATACGCCGGGTGTAGTAGACACACAAAGACCATTATAGGCATATCACTCTGTGTCTAACAATATTCCCACCCTTCCTGCCACCCCATCCTTTCCTCACACACCCCATCACATCTCTTCCTCCCTCAACTACTTCCCCCTCATTCCCTTGAGCATGCCAGCCAGTCGACTCTGCTATTTATAACTGCATCTCCCTCCCTCCCTCCCTCCCTCCCTCCCTCCCTCCCCTGTCGCCTTCATATATCTGCGCCGTCTTCTTTAGATATTCGCCGTGGCAATAACCAGTGCTGATCTGGCATCGACGCCCCTCCGCCGCCCCGCCCCGCCCGCCAGGCTGGTGGGCGCACATAAATGATTAATTAAATGCCATTCACTGCAGTCTTGTAGTTATTTCATCCTGTGTTTGCCACATGGTGGCGCCCCCACCCACCCACCGGACGGACCTCCCCGACCTACCCTCCGCTACTGTTCCGCCGGGAAATGAGGAGAATTAACACACGATTACATTATTGTGTTCTTCCTACTTTTATAGTCAGGGTCAATATTTTTGTTTTGTTTGTTTTTTTGTGGGGATTTTGTAACCTATACATTTTCGGAAAGCTTAGAGCCTCTAGATTTCCAAAATTGATGTTGACAAATTTTCACGCCATTTTCTGGCGGCCATCTTGGATTTTCCTTATGTCAATGACTAGTAGTTGTGTTAATGATTGAATTTAAACTGTTTCTGCCCAGAGTTTATATATTTATATTCTGAATCAATCGTCTTGAAATTATTGACCCGATGAGAGTTTTGCAGCTTTCTTAAGTTGAATCATGATTTACAGAAATTATAGCGGATGATCTTTAGATGTAGAGAGATCAAATGCTTTGCAAGCTGGGAGCATGAATAAATGAAATGGATGAACGAATTTACATATTTTATGTATACATCTATATGTTTGATACTTGTATCTTTATAAGATGAAAGTCTGGCCTCGTCTGTGTATATGTCCCAGTAATCTGAGATAACCAATTCGCAGGCGCAGGTAGAGGGTGTCGGATTTATCGGGTCAGCGTTTTTTTTAAATATTTCTGCGTGTTAGTGTTGTGTCCAGCGCGAATCAATATCGTCGCGAGGCCGACTCCCGACCGTGTACACATTCGTCGAGTCGATCCTAGAACACAGACCTTACACACACATGCCAATTCCGTCTGCAGACTGAGCGTGTTTACACTAGCCGATTCCATATCAGATCTTGGACTATGTCTTCACTAGCCGATTTCATGTCAGATCTCAGAATCTGTTTAAAACTAGCCGATTTCATGTCAGATCTAAGACTGTGTACACACTAGTAGATTTTATGTCAGATCATAGACCATGTTTACATCAGCCGATTCCATATCAGATCTCAGACTGCGTTGACATCAGCCGATTTCATGTCAGATCTCAGAATGTGTTTAAAACTAGCCGATTTCATGTCAGATCTCAGAATGTGTTTAAAACTAGCCGATTTCATGTCAGATCTCAGAATGTGTTTAAAACTAGCCGATTCCATGTCAGATCTATGACTGTGTACACACTAGTAGATTCTATGTCAGATCATAGACCATATTTACACCAGCCAATTCCATATCAGATCTCAGACTGTGTTGACATCAGCCGATTTCATGTCAGATCTCAGAATGTGTCTACACTAGCCGATTCTATGTTAGATCTCCGACAGCATCTATGCTAAACGATTCCATGTCAGATCTTAGACCACATCTGCACCAGCCGATTTCATGTCAGATCTCACACTGTGTTTACATTAGCTGATTCCATGTCAGATCTCACACTGTGTTTACATTAGCCGATTCCATGGGATATGGATTAAGATCTCAGACTGAGTACACCTGAGCTGAGCAGACCCCTTTTACTGGTGGCTGTCACTCCATTTTCAATGTATCACAGACATCGTGATGCGCCTAAATCTCAGTACAATTCAATCTAAGATTTGCAATTATGTACTTCGACTATTAGCTTATTTTCAATACTAGACTGTGTCCATACTACCCGACTCAGTATCAACCTATACGGCATATAGCCTATGATCCATGGGCGCCGCCATGACGCCCCCCGAGTAGGTGTTCTTCAATAAAGGAGGTGAAAAAGTAGGTGTTCTTCACTAAAGGAGGTGAAAAAGTAGGTGTTCTTCACTAAAGGAGGTGAAAAAGTAGGTGTTCTTCACTAATGGAGGTGGAAAAGTAGGTGTTCTTCAATAATGGAGGTGGAAAAGAAGTGAGTGATAATAGGGAAGTGTCACAAATCTAGCCTTGCTCACATATGTATATAAAGTGTTCCATGTGGAAAATATCATCTCTTGGGTTTAATTATTATGTCATCCTGCTTTGTGATGGGTGTAGAGAGTCAAGGGAACCATGGTAAAATATTGAAAGGCAGTTGAATTTGGTAAGAACAAAGAGCCAGAATACAGGTTTGTCCCCCGACCACCTAGTGACTGCTTCGTGAACTAACAATGGCTCTGTCCCCTATACAGTAACGTTCATTACCAAGAGAAAATGTGGTTACTTAGCCCATAGCGACAGGCGTTCGAGATCTTTTACCCTTGAAGTACGGTCCGAGGCCGTAGGCGAAGGGCCGTATTTTAAGAATGAAAAACCGAGAATGCCATCGCTGCGGCTTTAGTTACTACGTTTCCTTATTTTAACATACTTGAAAATTATTTTCAAAAACCACACCATTTTAATAACTTCCACGCTAGTGGTCATTTACTACGGCCATCGGACACCAACATTTTTAATACGGCACCCTTAGCAGGGGGTAGTATGTCATAGATGTAAGACCACAGCTATATACTTATGTATCGAAACAAGCTTATCCTACCTCTAATTCAACAGAGAGACTGGACATTTCTAGTTTATTTTAATCTACTGAACTGAAACTTGTAAAATAAAACTAATGGTTGATCTCAGTTCTGATCCATCTATTGATATTGATTGACATATAAGCTTCACAGACCATGTACACTTATCCGATATTTCTTTCGAGACTTTATAGTTTGCTGTACATCTAATTGGCGCCCCTATAACTCATTCATCATCTTCAATTATCAAAGCACACTGAACGTGGTTTAACCTGATAGAGTTCTCTATAATAAGTGGTGTTCAGAGTTCGTTGCATGTTTGTTTATAACCCTGATTAGTCGTTTCTCTATTAATTTAGTGTGGCATTTTCCCTTACTGCTTCTTGGACCATTACGTGGCTAAATCGTGTATGGTTTTAGTAGGTCCTGATTGGTGGGATATTACCCAATGAGGTGGTCATTAGGTTACACTATAAAAAATAATTCCCATAAAATTTACGGTTTTTTTCCTGGCAACTGGGGTGCCAGGGAAATACCTTATATTTTACGGGTGACCGTAATCTATTTCTGACCACAAATCTTAACTGTAATAAACCGTAATTTGAGAACGATTCAAAACTATAAATATGGTAATGCAAAGCTGTTTCAATATACGGTACAAATGGCCCCTCAATATCAACATGACAGAGCATGTTGCTTAAGCGGGATTCACACGATGGGATTCATGTACCTCACAGGGTATTTGTTTGAGACAAATCCTGCTGGGATTCTGTACTCCAACACAATCTCTTTATCTAAATTGTAGAGTTCCATTTTCCCCTGCAATTGTTGGCAACATCTACCCCTAAAAAGGAACAGAATGTCATGAGATACCCTGTTTAGGTCAAACAGATAAGTTGCTGTGTAACTTGTATTGAAAATGGTGAGAACATTGTTCATATAAAGATGATATATTAAAAGTGATCTCCAATATTTTCTACTATTGTTGACTACACAGAGTTAGATTTAAAATGTAAATTGTAGAGAACTACATGACACCACCCTGTGATGGTTTGTATCAGTATTCCATGTTGTATCATAGTTGTGCGACTCTGACTTTGAAAAACACCTTCATTGGTGAAAGAAATGGTCGAAAAAATATATTCTATAAAGGATTTTGATAACAAAATAGAGAAATTTTGAAATTCTGAGCCCTATGAAGTCCATTAATCCCACCTTGTGAATTCTACTTTCAGGTTCTCTAGAATTGTTTGATGTAGTGAAGATCTGATATTAGGATGTAATAGAATATTCCCAATTTTTACTACCGTCGTAAGTAGCATAGGCTAATCTATATCACTGATCTTGATGATCAATAATATCTAAACATTCTTTCAGCTATGTTCCCAGTGTAAACCCCTTCACATGAGAACTTTGCCGGTACAAGGTCGCATTTGATATCCTAGGATGAAGTCAATTCTTCTTCTGCTTTAGAAGTTTAAGTTTTGAAAAAGACTTTTTCGTCCTTTTTCGGGTTGGGTCTGCTTTAGAGGTTGTCTACTAAAGTGGTGTTCATTCATCTCAAAGATGATAATGTCATTAAATCTTCAGAACTTATGTTATTTGAAAGTCAGGACCTTTTCAGAAGATAAATAACTACCCATTACACACTTTGCTGAGTTTAACTTAACTCAGTTCTTTTTCATTATTTCAATTTGGTGAAGATTCTGGAAAGTTCAAAGTGTATATAATGCATCCACATTTAGAGTTTTGTACTGTAAGTTGACTGTAGATTTAATTATTTCTGAATTCATTACGGTTGAATACCGTGTAGTAATAATGAATATACGGTATCAGATTGTGGGGAAGATTAAACCAGTTACATGCAATCACACATGCAGGCTTGATTTACCACTCCAACCTTACTTTAGTCTATTACAGTTTTTACTTCTGTTTTTTTTATCAGAAATCATGTCGGTTAACATTCATTGGTTCCATTTGATGTTTTAACTTCCAGGTATCGTTAGTTTTATATAATTTCTGGAATTAAACTTCACATACCATCAGCTTATCTAAGGATTCACTAATACCGAATATTTGTTAAAGTGACTAGCTTATAAACGCACCCACGCCCTCGGAATAGTTGATTCTTATTTCGTTTCGACGGCGATAGCTAAAACCCGTTTCCATTGACCGATTATTCGACACCGATCTGCAATCGGGATCCACCAATAGATCTTTTTGGTAAACTGACGCCAGGTAAATGAAAACTAGACCTGCAGAGAATGATCACATAATAGATTGGCATAGATAATGTAGCAAGGCCACCACCGACAGATTTCCTCACCGCTAAATTGATACCGATATACAGTCGTTGGCACTACTACGTTTTCGTCGGCTTAAGTGGGATTCACACGGTGGGATTCATGTACCTCACAGGGTGTTTTTCTGCGACAAATCCTGCTGAGATTCTCTACAGGAACACGATCTCTTCGTCTAAATTGTAGGGTTCCATTTCCCTGAGACATGTTTTCCCCTGCAATCGTTGGCGACATTTACCCTCAGCAAGGAAGAGAATCTCATAAGATTTTGAACCCTGTGAGGCACATGAATCCCACCATGTGAATTACACTTAATAGAAACTGGGTTATAGTTGGAAAATATCACTTCCCAGTTACAGAGTTGTCATTTGGAGGAATCCAGTTTGTAGGGTAATTAGCTCGATGTCTACTGTAAGTATTGATCTCATGGATAAAATCCTCACGGATCGTGATAACAGAGAGATATGTCTCTGTTCCCCGCGTAAATCGTCTCTATCCTACCTGGTACATTCCACAACAGACATCACAGATCCATAACAACAAAACACTACGTTTCCATTGACCCACAAAAACTGTGTTGATTTTATGACTTCTCCTAATAGCCTATTTCCATTTTGCCTCAGCAATGATAGGGCCCGGTGTCCACCTACTACGATAGAATCGTAGACCTCCCGATATGGCACCGATACAAAATGTCAAAATCGGTGCCATATCGGGAAGGTGCAAAATCGTAGACATATGTCTCGAAAAGGCAATCCACCATGCGTTGTATGGGGTTTTTAGCGGTGTCTAATTGCAGAAGCGTGGTCAACTGCCCGGATATCAGGTAACCTTCCGACGCGATTTTGATTTTTTATCAGAAGGTGCATCGTAGACCATATCAGAGCCATATCGTAGTAGGTGGATGCCGGGCCTTAAGGTCCGTCGGTGGTTCCTGACTGTAGATCGGTGACGGCCAATGGAAATGGGCTTTTAGGGAAATTCAGAAAATCTTCTCTGTTTTCATCAGCCAATGGAAATGGGCTTTTAGGGGAACTAAAAAATCTCCTCTGTTTTCGTTTGCCAATGGAAATGGGCTTTTAGATGAATAGTCACTGAGTAAAACAGGTGCAGGATTCAGGATAGCTAAGGGTGACGACTGATAATAGGCTCGTTTCTATTGGCCGACGAAAAGGGTGTCGAATTTCTTAGTTCTCCGAAAAGCCCATTTCCATTGGCCTTCACCGACCGGATTGGGCCATTAGCACTGCTTAGTTCCATGCAACATAACATAACTGGTTTATGATTATCAACATATCGTGTATCTATTATTCGAGAGGATATGCCTTTGGTAAGATCTTTGATAACATATAGATGATATACATATCATACATAACATATATCTCATGAAGTGCTCATGAAATGTTTGCTCGCTTTACTTCAATAAGTAGCTTGCCTAGCAATTGATGTGAATTAAATAGTAACTGTATTATAATTGTTATGAGGTGGAAGACATTTTACAGAACTCTGGCGATGTACCTTATCTATTAGGGAAACAATTAGGCTTAGATAGGGATGAGTCCGTCGTTAGGTGAACGCCTCATGAGTAGGCATATACTGTATAGCTCCCGACCATCAAATGGTATAACAATTCCCTTAGAAGCCACGGATATACACAAAAATCACACGATCTATTGGTACATTTGCAGAACAAATGATTGGCATGTCTGTATTTCCCATCCTGGGACACGTAATGCAAATTGCCTGGAATATATTGGAAAATGATCATATAACTTAGTTCTTTTGTTGTCGGTGGAAATTTCTCCTGGGCCCCGTTTACATACGAATGTTCGGCAAATAGCGACCCTGATTATTGGATATGTATGCTATGTGAAATCCCAAACTACAGGTAAAATAAGGGCTAGACATTGAGGCATGAAGTTGCGCCTATCCCCATAACCCCCATCATTGTATCCATTTGTATGCAGACCATCCTCTTTTTAAATGGTCGCGATCTCCCTTTAGAGTATAACACAGCCACATTGTCCTGAAAATGATTTTGAGAACGTAAAACAAAACCTAATGAAACTTTGTGTATCGTACCAATCTTTGTATCAGCAACACAAAATATAGGAATAGTTTATGTTCTAAAACCTTTCCTCTAATCTATGTTATAATAGTGAGATAGGGACAGGTCACTATTTTTTCTGCGAGACTCATACCTTTTTCTTTAGGATATATAAGTAGTTTATCTTAAACTTTGTTGAATGAGTTTTTACATCCATTGATGCACCATAAAGATGAAACTAACTGTTCAGAACAAAAATTAAAAATGTAAACCATGCAGCATCTTTGTCTCCCATCCCCTGACCTCAGTCAGAATAAAGATACAACTTGGTGTTTGTCTAAGAAATCCTGCTGAGATTCTGTACTCGAACACAATCTCTTGTCTAAATTGTAGGGTTCAATTTCCCTATTTGGTAATTGCTGGCGACATTTACCCCTAAAAGGAACAGAATCTCATGCGATTTTGAACCCTGTGAGGTACATGGATCCCATCGTGTGAATTCCAATTTACGGTATTTTCCTACCGAACTGATGCTTATGTAATGACTGAACCAGAGGTGAAATATATGCCTACAATTTTGTACATATCTATATGTGACAATAAAGGGAAGTTAGCAAAATATAACAGAAAAATGAATATTCATGGCATCAGGGTCTGCTAACCAGTGAAAGGATAGGTTTTCCTGTTGTCAGAAGGTACGTGTTCTACATTGCGTGTACATCAAAGTGCAAAGCGTTGCTGCCAAATGAGGTGCTGAGGAGACGAAAGATTTAGATACGATCGATGTTTCTTATTCAGCAAGTTGGTACCTTATCAAAGCTCCACTGATTAGGTAGTTCTCTAGCGTTAGTCTGCTCTACACTAGAAGTGACATTATTCCCCATGCTGTCTTGTGGTGTAAGCTAATCATGATCTCTGGCTTTTCAAGTGAAATTAAAAGACCATTTTCAATTAAAACATCAAGACTCAGTCACGCAACCTAATGACTATTTAATGATTGAGGATTCAAAAACAATGACTGATGCCCTATAAACCTCATTCTCTTTTATAATAAGATTGTAATAAATGAAATTCAAAATGGTCAATTCAATTATGAATTTTAAAGAATCTATAACCATCGTCTAACCATTGCAGCATTGATTGCTGATCAGTAAGAGGTATATGATAATATACATTTAGGAATTTCAATAAGAACCATAACTCAGCTTGTCTTTGTTATAGTTATATAAATGTTTGTGTATGATATCCTTGAGCTTTAGGAGGTACGAAAATAAACTAACTGTGTCAGAGGTGCTTTACGATGTATAATGTTGGCTTAATTATGATTTTTAATATTAACTGTAGTGCAAGACAAAACAAAACGTCCGTTGATTAAGAAATACAGAACGAGCATACTATATCGAGATGCATTAGTATGGAACAAGTTAGGCTTAGACACAAGAAATAGTGACTGATACTCTACATTCAAAGCAAGAGTCAAGAAAGAATTCATGAATGACCTATTTCAGGAAAACCTCAACACCCTGTAAAAGATATGTAAATTGTAATCCGCAAACTATGTTTAAAGGTCACCTCTATTGTACACGTTTCTACATGTTGGGTCTCTGTAAGGGATTGGACATTTTCACTATGTAGCAAATGCCAAATTCCAGACATCAACACAAATGGAATGATTGATAGATATTGTAGAATGTATGGTGTTTCACCAACAAAACTACTTTATAATAACATTTGCTGATATCTGTATTAGATAAATAACTGAGGTGATCGACCAAACTAATCACTACTATTATATTCTAAATGTTTAGTTAGATATCATTGAATACATTGTATAACTTGCACTGATTAAGACATGGGTGATGTACACCACTGTTAATTTTGTAAGGGTGTATCATGCCGGCCCTAAGCTGACATCCCTTGCAGGATGAAAAAAAAATTGTAAAAGAAAATAAATAAAAAAATAAAAAAGGCTCCCAGTGGAGATCTCTTGGCAGTGATTAATATCTCGGGACATTAGCATTCAGTAACGCAAGGGTTCATGAGGAATAGTTTCTTTTTGATCAAGGAGGGTATCGTATTAAAGGGAAAAAAGGAAAAAGGTGGAGAAAAAGTGCGGGTAAAAGGGCCCAACAATGAGACTGACCAGATGATTGTATTTTCATCGCTGACAGTACATTCTATTATTTGCCTTTAATGTATAGATGTGGAATTAATTGCAAGCTATGTACTTCATGTCTGAAGAAATAAAATGTCTTTGCGGAAAAGATATATACATATCTGGGAACATTATTTCCTTCGGTAGATTAATAATTGAGATTATAAATCCCACTCACACTTCGTCGCAGTGTAACAGACCCTTTAAAATCACAGAGGCGATCAAAGATGGATGCCCCTCCTCATGCGTGCTTACATGTTAAACATGTTTCTATTTAGATAAACGGGACGTGATATATATCAAATGTTAATTTGTAAGCAGGGAGCTTTTGTTGGTTCTTACAATAAAATAACGTGATCCTATTAAAATGAGCATTTTTTTTTTTTAAAGCTACAGTCTGAGATTCGGTGTCTGGTTGAGTGCACCGTGAGGCCATCTGTCGGCAGGGGGACAAAGCGTGCATCAATGTGTCATGTTGACCCATCCCGTGATTTATTGTAAAGAGCTTATGAATTATTCATCAGTTTACCCCTCCGATTAGCATGCATGCAATGGTGGGGGAGGGGGTCAAGGGTTGGGGTTGGGGGTGGCGAAGAGACTCCCGAATTGTGTGTGTTGACCTGTGAGTGCGTTGTATGGGGGTATGGGAGGGGTGGAAGTGTCCGTGCACCGGAATAAACAGAGATACTCAGAGAAGAATCGGCAACAATAAAGACAACTATCAGGATCTATCTCCACACTCCCCACACTGCTTCACCCCGCCCACGTTGTCCTGACAATAACAAAACATTGTGGAAAACACTCCTCAACACGACGCGTGGGACGTGGGTCACACTGGAATTAGGTCAAAGGTCAGAGGTTTAAGACAGGGCAAAGGTCTCTGTGACCTATGACGGTCATATTAACTCTGAGGTATTCGTTGGCAATATCTGTAGGTGTATTTCCTGGTACTTAGAAGGAGACTCGTGAGATGAAAATAATTTGGTCTGTACTTCACCGAGTTTGACCGTGGAGTAATTCACGAAGCAAGGCTGAGTGAATTACATAGCAGTCAAACGAGGTGGTTCGCGGACCAAGTTATTTTAACCGAGAGGGTTTCTGATTTTATTTCACCCCATACACATGATCAGGAACATTATTAATCAATAATATAACTCACCCAATTAGCCAGTGAGTATTGGCTACGATACCTTCAATGCTATGGTGTACAAGTCCCTAACATTAAGCCCATGGAGAACCATACCGTGGTGAGATGAAGTGCCTGATATGACTAGGTGTGGTAGTTAGTCATGCTGATATAACAGTATTTATGTCTTTCCGAATCATAGTAAAAGACCAACATGATATTCCTTGCATCAAATCGCCAACAAAATGCTCAGCCATCCTTATTAATGATTTTCTCCCCTGAGGAATATTTAAATGCTACTTTTACAAGGAAATACTGAAGTTATGAAAGAGTAATAATGACAAAAAACTTCTATGGTAATAAAAGAAAACTCACGAGATGAAAATAACTTGGTCTGTACTTCACCAGGTTTCACTGCAGAGTAATTACGTAATGGTCAAATGAGGCGGAGTGTGGACCAAAAGATTTTCATCGAGTAGGTTTCTGATTTTGTCTCATCCCATTATTAATTATCACATTATTAATTATTAAAATAGGTCACCCAGTTAAGCCTATGGAGAAAAATACCGGGGTGAGATGAAGGAGTAACTAGAGGCGATAATATATATCACCTGACCGTTTTATTAAAGAGGAAACCTATGAGAGTTAGGGTCAGAGCTTGTATCCCATTGAGTTTGAAGCACGTAGTAATTCACAAGGCGAAGCCGCGTGCATTACGTAGCGATTCAAATGAGATGGGAGCCAGCTCTGACATTAAACTTGAATAGGTTTCTGAATTTATCTCACCCTTCATATTGACTAATGGGCTAATATTTGTGACATAATCCCACATTGGATATTTCTTTCTAAATATCTCATGGGCGTTGGATACGAGCTCCCAGTGTTAAGTCTATGGAGACAAAATAGCAGAGGTGAGATTAAGTGAGGTATCCTATTACATTACCAGTGCTCTAATGAAGTGACAACTGATGGTCTAGCTGGTGAGCCGCTCTCATCACCGTTTGTTGTGCTCGGAAGTGACTGTTGAGGTCACGCGCTTCTGGCGCCTGGAAAATAAATGGCTCCTCCCTTGAGACATTAAGTTTTATTGACAGCGTAATAAAGGGCGGGCTGATCCATTATTCACGATGGCAATGTAGAGGGATCTGAAGCTGATGGAAAGGCAGACAGTGATAGGGGTGGGGTATACATCGTACAAGTAACTGACTGGATCAAGTACACCATACGGCGATGCACCACCGTTCATCTGTAGAGATATATACACAATATTGACTGGTTTCAGATACAAGCGGCCGTATGCTCCGAGGAGTTGACGCGTAGTAATATCCGAGCGTATGCGAGGATATTGCGCAGAGTCAACTCCGAGGAGCATACAACCGCTTTTATCTGAAACCAGTCTATATTGAATTTATCATCCACCTTTTCTGGGCAAGTGGCATGTCGAAATCAGTTCATTCTAATTATGCACTATGTTTTAGTACGCACTATTTTTCCGTATGCGCCACCCGGAGCATACAACATATCTGTATGCTCCGGGTATGTCCATACAAACTCCCATGTGTTTTCTATGGACAGTTTGTATTAGGTGGATAATAAATATGTATATGTGCATGCCTGAGGGAGGATCCTCTAATATGAGAAAACACAGTTACTGAGTCCGAATGGATGGTCGTTTGAGGTCTTTTGACTCTAAAATTCTGCCTGATGCGGCAGGCGAAGGGCCGTATTTATGAATCAAAAGACAGAGAATGACATCCATATGGGCACAGTTACTAAGTTTTCTCTTAATCATTTGAAAACGCCATTTTATTAACTTTCTTGCTCTGTGATTCACACTCCATTTGCTGTACAAGTCCACTGTCCTTCACTGCTGCCTGCTGAGTTAGCGGGCACAAACATTATTTATACTATACCCACAGCAGCTGGCAGTATTTCATGGACATTCGCACACAGGTATATAGTAATAAATCTAAATACATCTCAGAGACCCCACACACATAAATGTAGATAACCAGATATCAACGGAAGAAGTCCTGTTGTGATAGATTCTTCTCTGTATACATGGATGACGTGCATTTCTTGTAGCATGCATAGGTTTTTGCGTCGGCCTACCTGAAACCCCTCCTCAAGAAATGAAAAAACGTATAACCTATCCCCAAAATGCCCTGATAGGCTTTTACAGTTAACCGCTATCTGCATGATTCGGTTGTTTTCCTCGTATCTTTGCACGATATGTACTTGAATAAAAACCTGGCCTATGGAAGAAACAGGTACCAGCTCGCTCTCGCCATGTATGTATGTAGGCTCATTAGTATGAGATAAGTTAAGTAAGGAAATACAGCAAACAGTGAGGCTGGATAGTTTCAAGATGAGAGTGAAGGGGGGGATTCATAGAGTGTTAGATGATTAAAACAGGTTTGCAAAAACTATTCGCAAGTAAATGTCTGGTCAAAAGACCAACTATTTCAATGTTTTCAGTATATATATATGATGGTTATTAGGATAGATGATGTATGAATGGGTTTTATATAGGCATTGTTATGTCATGTAACTGGACAGTAAAACCTCGCTTAAGAGGACACCCTCCATTCCGAGCAAAGTGTCCTCTTAAGCGGAGTTTCCCCTTAAGCGGGGATAAAATACTACTAATAATTCCGACCAAAATATCCCCTTAAGAGGGGTGTCCCTTTAATTATCCTACCCCTAATATAAAAGCCCATAGGGCTAACATTGTGAATTCGTATTCAACTATGAACTGGATACGGAGTTTCGTAACCCACTAGTGTATTACAGTATTTTAATCACGTGAGAAAAATATGGACCAATCATAGAGCAGCACCCCAGCATCTGCGAAAGTAGTTCCAGCAGTTTCGTGGGGCCCTCGATGACAAGCGAGATGGCAGAGGCTATTACATTGCAGCCTTACCCTGGAATGCTTACTTGTTAGAGTTTAATTTAATAACTTTTACATTCAGTGGGGGGTAGGATAAAATCAAAACCTTATTCGTTTTGATATTGGCTCCCGTATTCGACGACTGGAGTTTGGCGTAGTGATTTCACGAGGCGGAGCCGAGTGAAATCCGGAGCCAAAACGATAGAAAGGTGTCCCGGAAGTGGGGTTTTACTGATATAATTGTTACATGGACGCCATCGTGGAAGATCGAGGTGAAACGGATGAACATCACAACGTCTTTAAATATTTTTGAATTATAAAAAAAGAAAAAGACAACAAAAACGTTGACAGGTGTTGGCCAGAGCACACTTAAATCACGTGAATGTAGATGTGGACCTTACCTTTGACCTTTGCTATCAGGAACACCTCACGGAATGTCATTGGTCCTTGATTATGCACCCTCTGCGTCTCTGAGGAATACACCAATGGGAAGCCCCCATGGAGATCTCGAGCACACGTGACTTGACTCACGTGGTTTTCCCATTGTCTCGTGCGGGTCCTCAGTCTTACACTGAAGTCAATCTCCAAAGATTCGCGAGGAAAATTGTGGTCCTAGCTATTGTCATATATATATATTTCCATTATCTTTAATGTATGTATATGTCGTTTTATTATCCACCTGGTGCAAATTGTCCATAGAAAACACATTGGGAGGGTGTATGGGCATACCCGGCGCATACGGATATTGTATGCTCTTGGAACACATACGGAAAGATAGTGCGTACGGAAAAAATTAAAATGAACTGATACCGATATGCTACTTGCCCAGAAAAGGTGAATGATAGATACAATATAGACTGGTTTCAGATGAAAGCGATTGTATGCTCCTCAGAGTTGGCTCAACGCAATACCCTCGCATACCCTCGGATATTGCCGAGCGTGAACTCCTCGGAGCATACGGCCTCTAGTATCTGAAACCACTCAATATTATGTATTTGATATGTCATGAGTTAATAATCTGTAAATATGCTACGTATCGGAGCAGGTGTTTCCAGTTTTAATGGAGCCTAGTCTAAGATTGAGTAGTGGATTTTATCTTAGCCTGGTATAAATATCCATAGGCTTAACATTAGGAACTGGTTCTCAACAGGCTTGCGAGAAGGGTAACTCATACTCAATGGGTGATAAACAGATAATTCTTTCTTATTCTCAAGACAGATTTTAGGACTCGATCCTGAGTTAGTGCACTGACCGACCACCAGGAGTCAGCCTCCTTCTTGTATTTTTTTATCTGTTAATCTGTTGAGCCTTTGGTGGAATGAACGATCTTTGGAGAATATTCAGTAACATATGGCTATATGCTAAACCAAAGAGGCACACAAAGGTCGTCTAGACATCGTGTTATAAATGATAATTTACTTCTGGAAAATGTGCATATCAGTAGTGGCATGAGCAGGTAGGCTAGACAATACTTACTTTGTCTTTTCAGAACAATGAGATAGGGTTAAGAAAAGACCATGAAGACGAATACTAGAGTCAGGTTACCCCTTGAGGAAATACAACAGAAAAATCACAATGTATATATGGTTTCGGGAGATTATGTGGTGTGTTTTATATATTTCGAAATTCTCAGATACTAAACTAGCAACGGATTTATCTAGATTTTGTGTATCTTAAATAGGGGGGGGGGGTTAAATTGTTTTTTTATCGCCATTGATCAACATGACTCAACACACGCCCCGTCCTACGATATAAGATTATATGGTGTGTGTTAGAAACAGTTCAATTGGGAGGTTTTCCTACCACTTGTACCTTTCATATCTTCAGGTTTCAGGTGAAGCTGAACAAAAGACTGTACTAATGATGCTGAGGAGTATAAAATCTGTTGTTGTTCCACTTCAATGGAAGGTAACCTCTCGATTTACCTAATGCCAGTCATTTTGTGTTTGCAATTCCGGAAATCGCTGCTTTTCTTGTTTGGTGTGTCCCTGGCTTAAACATCTTCCCTGCCAGGGTAGTTTTAATTATTACTTCAGTGTTCTATTCTGTTTACACAGAGGCATTGACACTCCAATCGAGAACTCTCGACAAATCAGTAAACTGATGGGGTTTCTATGATGACTTTTAATAAGATATGATGGGGCAATCCATTGATCGGTTATTGGAAAGGCAACGACTCTAGTTAGTGCCACTACATGTATGTACCTACACAAATGCTATAGAAAGGTGAAGGAGATACAGTGAGATGGTAGGAGAGCAGGGGTGGTGTAATAAACTACACTCTATTCAGATAAAAACTGCTCCATTAATAGTCATATGTAGAGGAATCATTAGTCAGAATTTGCGGGGTTAAACGTGGTCGCTGGATTCTTCTGGATTTAAAGAAATATAATTCTTTATATGCAATTCAAAATACCCGCGGTATTGAGAATAAAAACATACCATACAGATAATACCACACATTAGTCAGAATTTGGCCACTATGATCCGATACGGTACCAGAATTGACATTTGGACCGATACTATAGAGGAAACCCATGAAAGTTTAGGGTCTGAGCCTGTATCCCATCGAGTTTGAATCACGTAGTAATTCACAAGGCGAAGCCGCGTGAATTACTATGTGATTCAAATGAGATGGGATCAAGCTCTGACCCTAAACTTGAATGGGTTTCTGAATTTATCTCACCCTTAATATTGACTAATGGGCTAACATTTGTGACATTATCCCCCATTGGATATATTTCCTAAATATCTAATGGGTGTTAGATACGAGTTTCCAATGTCTATGGAGAAAAGATATCTGGGGTGAGATAAAAGCCTCAAACTGTATCATTTACTTCTGTGCCAGACCAACGAGTATAGAGACATATACTCTATACTCGTTGGCCAGACAGAAGGCTAAGGGACGTGTTCAGATGCCGATATAGATTAGCATCTAACAGAATGCAGTCGTGAAAACATATATGCTCTGGGCAGCGTGTGTAGGGGCGGGTATGAGGCGGTCTGAGGCGGGCGGCAAGAAATGAGCAGGAAGTAGATGTATGTTATTGGATCAATACGGATAACAGAGCAGTGATCACCCGGCTGTAGGTGGCAGCACCGGGCTGTTAATGATCTCTTTGACTGTACTGTAGTATGGCAGTGTCTGTATACATCACCCCGGTGTACACAACAATACATGGATGCAACACAAGCTGAACAGTGCTGAATCTATTGGGTATAGCTCTGGATGGAGGGGGAGGTATTACTGCTGGGGGACCTGCTGTACACGTTTTATCATTAGAGCGTGCTTGCACATCTATGTACACTGCCTAAAGATTACTAGCATGGAGTTGTCCCATTACCTTAAGTCCATATAAGGAATAGAGTAGACCGAGTAGCCAATGACTGCATTCGCAGCAAACCCCGACCTTCACCCTGACCTCCTTACATAGTATTTTCTAGCGCCTTGGGAGGGCTATACAGTCGAGAGTTGACCTCGAATCTTAGGGGCCACAACCACCCTCTTAGAGTGGTCAAATATACACTTCCAGAATGCTTCCAGACAACTATCCCTTCACTATCTGCATGCTATTCACTGTTATAGTGGGAAAGGAGCAGGTAGCCAGTGTCTCAGGGTCTCAGAGGCATGCCCAGCTGACTATGACCAACTACTAGAGATCGAAATACCTCCTTGACCCATTGATGCTTGATATGTCTGGATCCTAGACCCAGGCGGTTGCAGAAATGGCAAGTTGAATGGGTGAAAGTTGGTTACAGAGAAGTACCCGTAGACTGAATGTAACCCAAATCTTTCATTATTATTTATTTATAACTGCATGCTCCTTCATCAATGATGAACATACCATTTGCTCCTAGTTGGATTGATGTTCTGTACCACAGATTGCAGAAACAACAAGGTCTTGTCCAATTGTTGTTTCTAAGGTGGTATGATATCCACCAGCACAACTCAATATAGCTACCCACCCCCTGACTGACTATTCCTCTAACTGACCACTGTACTGACTGCCCATCCACCTGACTGCCTGGTCACCCAAATGCTCACCTTACAATTGTATGCCCTCATCACTGCTAACCCACTAAGCTAACTGCCCATCTGACTGTCTGCCCATGCTAATCCCTGCCTTACCAAGTGGTCACACACCTCATGGCCAGCCCACCTGACTGTGAATCAACTTGACTACCCACCTACCAGAATGCTGCCCTTCGAGCTGTCAGCCCAACGAAATGTCCACCTACTGTAGTGCCAGTTCATTTTACTACCTACCCAACTGACTGTCATATAATCATTGCCAACCATATAACTGACCTCTTTCTCCCTTCCTACATATGACTGTCGTTCTGACTGACCACCTACTAAATGTCTCACATATCTCTCTCCCAGCAGAGTTCTTGCGCTCTACTTCCTGTGGCGACTTATGTTTCTGCCCAAACCTGCCTGTTTGGGCTCAAATCTGGCCCATACGCCAGTTTTCAAAATATCCTAAATTCTTAGGACTTTGGGGAGTATTTTGTGGTTTACATGTAAATAGATATGCACATTTTTATATGGTAAATGATAGACACTCATTTCTGTTATTTGTTTTATCAAATCAGGCATAGTCTTAGGGGTCATTATCCTGTCCACTGTCTAACAGTCCACAGATAGGCAGCATACTGACAGGCAGAAAGAGGTAGTCCACAGACAGGCAGTATAATGAAAGCAGAACCCATACAGACAGTCAACAGACAGGCAGAAAGCTAAGGGATAGTCCACAAACAGGCAGATTACTGAGACATAGCCCCAAAACAAGCAGTCAACAAATGGGCAGAAAGCTGACAGGCAGCCACAGACAGGCAGTCAACAGACAGGCAGAAAGAGGTAGTCCACAGACTAGCAGCATACTGACAGGCAGAACCCAGACAGCCAGTCAACAGACAGGCAGCATACTGACAGGCAGAACCCAGACAGCCAGTCAACAGACAGGCAGAAAGAGGTAGTCCACAGACAGGCAGCATACCCAGAGGTAGTCCCCCATACAGCCAGTCAACAGACAGGCAGAAAGCTGACAGACAGCCCACAGACAGGCAGCATACTGACAGGAAGAACACTTATAGCAGCGTGATAGTTACTGACTATGCAGCGCATTAGCCATGTTGCACACTGGCGATACAATTCCTGACAATGCAGTTCACTGGTTATGCATACTCTATCATACTGTGGCAAGCTGTGTGTGGGTGAACGAGTGAAAAGGTAAAGGTGACAGTCTGTATGAATGAAGTGGACAAAGTGTGTATAGAAAATAGGATGTGTGGGCGAAGGACTCCACGACTGTCTAGGTGTATGAATGAATGGATGTAGGAGTGGACGGATGTAGGAGTGTTCCTGTACTATAGGTATATGAGTGTATGGTTGAGGCTGTCAAGCAGGCAGGCAGGCACACACCTCAGTTAAAATCGGTGAAATCTGTAAGGCCCGGCGTCCACCTACTACGATAGAATCGTAGACCTCCCGATATGGCACCGATACAAAATGTCAAAATCGGTGCCATATCGGGAAGGTGCAAAATCGTAGACATATGTGTAGACAAGCCAATCCACCATGCATTGTATGGGGTTTTTATCTGTGTCTAATCGCAGAAACGTGGTCAACTGCCCCGATATTAGGTAACCTTCCAACGCGATTTTGATTTTTTGTCGGGAGGTGCATCGTAGACCATATCGGAGCCATATCGTAGTAGGTGGACGCCGGACCTAACAGTGCCCTATGTTTCGGCAAAGCATGGCTTGTGGCCGCCGTGGCCCAGTGTTAACCTAGCATAAGTAGAAGTATCCAATAAGACACAGGGTAACCCAACAGTTGGTGGGCGTAGCAAGGAGCTGCATGGGCCTACAAGTTGATTGGGAAAGGGTTGTAACTCAGTGGGTGAGGACATTTAGAGTTACTGCTTTGATGAAGAAAGAGATGGACAGGCAATAGAACCGACAGAGGTAAGCCAAAGACACTCATGCTTAAGACACTGTCATACATTTTTTGTTACTTTATCAAATGGTTTTCATTCTCTGTAGAATTTCATGCATTCAATGTTTTCTATTCTAACACACTCTCAATGGGAATTATTTTCGAACAACATAAACCAGGGATACCCTTTATCATTGTGATTATTATTTACAAGTCGTTGCTCCCTTGCGTACAGTGTGGTCTGTAAGTGTGGAAAAAATATTGAACAACTTTTTTTAGTCTTTAGCAATAGCAGGTTCCGTAAATCATAGCCATAATATCAGTGGTAGTGAACTTCTTTTTTTGTTATATTAGTCCTAGCAATGCATTACAGACGATTATCAAACAATGAAAATAACACTAGTCTACTAACACCGCAATCATCGTTCTAAATTATAGAGTAAGGCAGGGCAAGTCATGATTAGTTTTATAGTACGTAACGCCATACTGTCAGTGCCTAATGAATGCTTTATTGGTCTGATTATGTATATCATTCACCTGCTGTCGCTCTGTGGCGATTATATCATTATTACTGGTGCACAAAGCTGGCGGGTAATAGTGTACTATGGTTATATATATACACGTGTACGGCGTATACTAGGTGTGGTGTTAATGTCGATTTTATCTGGATGTAATATGTAAAGGCTCGAGCACGGACCACAGCCGCTTGGTCCAAATCGATACCCTATTAACCAATTGCTGCCTGCCCTGTGGAATACTTTCTATTTATACACCTATCTGTATACCTCCTTGATAGGTCTAAAGGTAATTGCATTGGAAAGTCTGTATACACAATTCTCTGGGTTTCTTGTGTTACGGTTTTGGTGAAATAGGAGTGTTGGAGGAGTATCTCGATATTTAGTTGTTATTGATATGTCAATAAAATGTTTTACGTGCAGTGCAGGAGAAGAGAGTTAGAAGCGAGCAGGTGGTTTTTAGAGTGTGCTTGCACGAGCTATATACATCGCATAGAGGTTAGAAAGGTCCCATATAAGGCCCGTTTCCATTGGCCGATTTCCCGTCACCGATCTAGAGTCAGAAAGCACTGACAGACTTTTGGCACTGGTGACCCAAAATCGGTGAATGGAAACGACCCAGCTCGTGAAATGACCCACGACTTTTTCTGCTTAGATTATGCAATGTGGCACCACTCACTACTAAGTGAAAGCTTGGTCACTGAGTGAAATCTACTACCAGTCTTTATTATCCACCTAATACAAATTGTCCATAGAAAACACATAGAGAGTGTGTATGGACATACCCGGAGCATACAGATATGTTGTATGCTCCGGGTGGCGCATACGGAAAAAAAGTGCGTACGGGAAAATAGTGCATAGCTAAAACGAAGTGATATAGACATGTCACTTGTCCACAAAAGGTGGATAATAAATACAATATAAACTGGTTGACGTTACGCAATTTCCTCGCATACGCTCGGATATTACTACGCGTCAAGTCCTCGGAGCATACAACCGCTTGTATCTGAAACCAGTCAATATTGTGTATATATTGACTCACAGTCAGTGGCACCACCGACAGAGTTTCTGGGTAAATCATAAAATCTACACACATTTCGTCGGCCAATGGAAATAGGCCTATAGACCTTCAGGGTACTGCAAAGACACATCCCTAAACTATCTGTATACTACTCACTGTGCTACTGGCTAGGAGCTACTGTGCTAGGTGCTAGGAGCAGGGTCCCAGAGTGTCAGTGTATTAGAAACGTGCCCAACTGACCATGACCAATCACTCAAGACTGAAATACCTGATTGACCGATTGGTCCTTGATATATTTGGATCCTAGACTCAGGCAGATAAAGAAATGGCAAGTTGCCTGGGTATAGGGTACAGAAAACGATCCTTATAAACTGAAAACCCAAGCCTTTCAATTGTTATTCATTCAAAATCGCACGCTCATTCATCAATGATGGATATACTATCTAATCCTAGTATACAGCAGTTGGTAAGCTCGAAATGAGGGCAAATAAACTCATTGCAGAAAGATCAAGGTGATTACCATTCATACCTCTCATATTAGAAACGTCACTTTTAGAGGGCCATGCAAATGATACGAAAAGATCCGATTCACCGAATGTGTTCCTACCTTTCAATTGAGGAATTATGACCCAGTAGACAAGGGTCTAACATGTCTTTTGACTCTATATAAATACATTCATATATTCTATTATATTCACTAATCTGTCAGATTAAAATTGTTTGAAGCACCTTTATGATGATAGGGGGTAAATTCCATATCATTAATGTAAGATATGATTTGTACCTGGAGGTAGGTTTAAACTAGTCATTATCATACTGACACTAATAATACTGACGTATATATTTCCAGTTACAGGGAACATGATCCTGCTATCTTTTAATCAAAAATGTAAATACAGTTATTGTCAGAGAATGTAAAAAAAATCACACATGCTTGTACTTGGCAATAATTATTCTTATCTGATTTTCCAGCGAGAGTGATAGCCGCTATTCAGGAAAATAAAAGGTAGTAAGTACCTCAGGAATGTTAGGAGCTATTTCAAGTCCCTCTCCTATAAAGTTCGTCAGGAACATGTCCAGGGAGGTGTTTCTAATGCTAAGAATGATAATGACAGTAAGACTATGATTAGGACCTACAACAGCGATACTAACTAGGATATTCATGTCAGTCTGTATCGTGGTTGCCAGAAATCCCAATCATCTTTTGACATTTTCATATTTCATTTCTCTTTTTGTCATGTACGAACAATTTTACATAGCAACGGATCAGTAAAAGGTAAAAGTTATCACCTTCTCAACAACTCAAATTTACGACTTTTCATGTATTGCCATGGAATACTGTCTTCCGTAAATACTGATCACATTAGGTAACGAGAGTGCAACAAAAACCATGATAAGATCATTATTTCTATCGTTCTTTCTTTTAAAAACACCTCCCTTGGGCTGTTGAATATTAAAGGAGAAACCAACAAGTTTTGGTCAAAGTCGTCGTTCTCCATGAGTTTGATGCGAAGTGATATGAATGAGGCGACAGCCGAGTGAATATCACATAGCATTCAAACGAGTTGGAGAATGACTTCTTTGACCAAAACGAGTTGCTTTCTGTATTTATTTCACCCCTGTACACCATAATAGAATGGACAACACACAGGATATAGACCATGGAGAACGGACTTCAATACTCGTAGGGGCATGGAGAACGAGTTCCCAATGTTAAGCCTATGGACATTTATTCCAGGGGTGAGATAAATAGGGAGAGGAAACTACGAACGCGCTTCCTGTGGCAGTCCGTAACATAGACTCACTAAATGGATTTAAGCGCCAACAGAAGAACTGGGCTTTAGCTCAAAATTGTGTACGATAGAGCATGGTTATCCCACAAATAGAGCCCTCGAAAACGCACCAGTTGTATTAATTTTACTGCATCTCGTTGTGACAAATTTGTTACGATTTTGTATTAGTAACTCTGTGGCATGTCTCGCATTGTATGTCTTATTATACTTAAAAGTATGTTTTCTTCCTTGGATGTAAATAATTTTTGACACGAAGTCTTTTTGCGGTCGATGGCAAAGTCTGTGACTGTGTTGGGAGGTGCAATCAAAACGGTCTCTGTACCGATGTACTTCCCAAGTAAAATAAAGTATCTAAAAAAAAAGAAAAATAGGACAAGGTTAGGATCGGCTCTCGGAGGACATCGCGAGAGATTCGAGGATAGTCTTGTTGAATAAATCATGTCCTCCGATTTTGTCCTGTATATGACCTCTACCCATTCCTTATGTAGGACGTTTCATGATGAGAGCTATCCTGTGATTGGTTGCACTTTATGTCTGTCCCTGGTGCTGGTGGGGGTGTTTGGTTAGAACAACTTTTTTTAAATTTTTTTAACAAGTTTTATTCAGGGTAGGAATACACGAGTAATTCTCCATGCTCGGCCGTAGCCGTTCTGCCGCCTGGTCCCTCTGTAGATTAGCAGACCTGTATGTACAGAGATACATAAGGAGTTCGGAGTAGCAGCTGTTATAGCTATACAACATTAGAAACCATATAGAAATAATCTAGAAATAGTCTGGTAATCAAAGGGTCCCGAGTTCAAACACCAGACAACCCTCCTCCTCTTTTTTTAAGAAGAAAGATGCATCCACTGAGCGATATCTTTCATAGTATCTTTATTATAAGAAGGGGTCAAGGATTGTTTTCCGACATATATACATTAATCATTTCGTCGTTTCTTAGGCTACCAACTCCATCTACGACACCCAAAGAGCTGTCCAGGGGCCCGATTAGTAGTCTAGGATCGTACATGTTCATTAATTGTGCATAGATTATACAATAAGGCCACCACTTACTGATTTAGTCAACAACTGAGAGAAGCAAAGGGGATTGAAATCACCGCTGATGGTCATTGAGTTTGGAGGAGTATTCCGTCGGTATGCGCCTGCCAAATGCGGCACAAACAAGGCAGACATTGCACCCTCCTCGATTTTTACATCCCAACGAGCAGTCGTTGGCCAACACCCACTGACTGAAAGGAGAACTCAATAAAAGATGTTCATAGGTCAGTGGAAAATGACTGAAAGCCATTTTGCTTTAAACGAGGCTGTATACTTTTCGACCATATCACAGCAAAAAAAAAACTTTAAAAAATCCAATAGACGCGTCTGACTCCGTGAAAGACCCGTGTGAACGAAAAAATCGACCCCTTCTAATGACTGAAAGCCATTTCAAATGGCCAAACCTATTTACTAAACTGCAATTAAAATAACAACCTTGTAATCCTAAGGCCCGGCGTCCACCTACTACGATAGAATCGTAGACCTCCCGATATGGCACCGATACAAAATGTCAAAATCGGTGCCATATTGGGAAGGTGCAATATCGTAGACATACGTCTAGACAAGCCAATCCACCACGCATTGTATGGGTTTTTTATCGGTTTATAATCGCAGAAACGTTTATAATCGCTGAAACTGCCCCGATATCAGGTAACCTTCTGACGCGATTTTGATTTTTTATCGGAAGGTGCATCGTAGACCATATCGGAGCCATATCGTAGTAGGTGGACGCCGGACCTTAGTTAGTGTCGATACAATTTAAACTAAATTCATTTTTTCTAAAGTGATAATGTTCAACATTTTTCACGTTAGTTCCTGTATTCTGTATTGAAAAAAAAAGAAGAAATTCCCAAAAGCAGTCAGATAATATCATTTGTACTAAGTAAGAGCAAACACAGTTTTAACCTATGTATACATTAAATCCTGTCTGAGAACGTCTGCTTTTGCTCTCCTTCAAGCCGTGTATAATGAGAAAGCAATATGAAGTCTGTGTGAGTGAGCATCTTTTCTTTGTTTACTATGGAGGGCGCATCAATGATGTATACGCGTTCTACTAATCCAGCGCCATTTACTCAACAGACGTTTCTCTTTTAACCCGAGCAGGATGAACGTGTTGGCAAAGAGGCGTCTGACAGATGACCCTCCAACACAAAGACTCGCCTATAGTGATGTTTCATTGTAGTTACTTTTTGTCACGAGCAGCGCCGAGCAGTTTGATAGATGGAACCTGCTCGGAGCTGCTCGGAGCTGCTCGGAGCTGCTCGGAGCTGCTCGGAGCGGAACGACGATGACCGATCTGTGCCGTCTTTGTATTGCTCGTGCACAACGAGATGCTCTGCTTACTGGATGCTCTCCAGGCATAGCTTTCGTCATCACCACCAACCCTATTCATAGCAGTAACGAGCAGTAGGTGCGCTTGGAGATGGGCAAAGAAAGAGTAACTCGCCTACACTGACACCCACTCAAGGCTAGAACTCGAACTGCTCGCTAAGTTTGATCATCACTCATTGTTGGCGATGGGGCTGCTTAAGAGCCATTAGAACTACATCTATAGAGCTTCCCCGCTCTAGACACCCGTCCTCATAGCACTAAATATTGGTGCTAAGAGATAGGTTAATCCCAATATTTATAGACTTTATTGAGGTATCCCATAATTCAGTGTCTTTACAGGATCCGATGTTAGCTGGTTCTCGTCGTTGTACAGTCTTGGGCCATATCCCACAACTATTGCAGTTAAAAGGCTGGTGGCTTTGTAACTTGATTGAAAAACGGATATATGTATATTGACAGACTGATGTATCTATGGAAGAAGAAGAATGGACCAACAAATATTTGTAAAAAAAATTTAAAAAACTTTGACCCATATCCCATATATTAGTGCGCTTAATTGGTTTTTACACATCTTCAAATTGGAAATCCGACGCCAGAAATGGAAATTTAAGATATTTCTACATGTACATGCCAAATTGTGTTCAGTTTCACTAATTAGAAATCGGAAAAATAGTGGTTCATCAGGGGACAGGCGGCCAAGGTGCGGCCAGCCAGTCGGAAGCAGATTGTTTACATACCCACGGCGATATTAGGGAGTTAAGTAACGTCTGGTAGGCATATATAAAACTGGATCTAGAATCATATAAATAAACAATACTGCACGAGTTTGAATGCACTGTCACCATCTTCGAGGCAAAGTCAAATGACGATGACAGTGCATCCAAATGAGTAGAGTATTGTTTGTGTTACAATCCGGGTATGGTTCTGGATTTATCTCACCCCTTTCAATGACACTAAGTAGTATCACAATATCAGAATTCAAATTGCTTAAGCAGATGTAGATTGGATCCCTTTAATTTCCATGTAGATATATTGCCTACCTTTTCAAATCCTGGCCACTGATTGGCCAGTCGCTTATGACGTCAACTGGCATCACTCTGCCACGGCCATGGCATACATTGTCACTTTATGCAGGTGATCGTTGCATGTAACTTTTTTTAATGTTATTCACATGGCTAAATCTGTACCAAGGGTAAGATAGATATATCTTTAGTAGAGTTGTGGTTGAATGGTCTGTTTGCGTCAGATTGAGTGATAATTGTGTCCAGCCTGAAATAGAAATATCATATTTGTCATTAAACCACACACAGGTAGGTGCCACTTAGGAGCGCCAGAGGCCAACTTCAATCATAGATATATGAGTCTCAGGTATTTGATTGCATACATCCGTTTGCGGATAGTGATTCCCCAATCATATGGAAATTTCACAAGGCTGATAGCGTGACTGCTTACATCCTGTTTTGGCGAACTTTCTAATTTCACATCATTATTTTAAGTCCATTGCTAAAATGAGCAAACATGAGGCAGGAGTGGAGGAAAATATTTATCAATATTTTAAGATAATATATAAATAAATAGATCAAATTAGTTGTTTGAGGTGATAAGATAGTTGATAAAAATGATGAAATAAAACATATATATTTGGTATTTGATGAACATAATTTATGAATGGGATGGTGGGTGGGTCAAAATGATAAGTTTGAACTGTGTTGGGGTTTCGAATTGAAGTGAAAGTGTAGGGTGAGAGTTGTGTAGGTGTAAGGCGAGAAGGTAGATGGCGCTAGATTGTATGGAGTGGTTATATGTCATTCCAGCAGGTGGCAACAATGAGACCCCCTCTCCCCATACAGGGAGATGGGCAACACATTATTTTAAATCCACTGCTAAAAATAGAATTTTAGGATAGAGATAAAAATATTTTATCATCTGCCCCAAAAGAATTGGAAAAATCACTGCTAAAATGAACAAACATGAGGCAGGAGTGGAGGAAAATATTTATTAATATTTTAAGCAATTTCCTCGCGTATGGTTGAGGTTTCTTATTACTTCATTCCTTTTTGCTCACTGTTTTATTTCTATTGTATTCGGGCAGCAACCGACTAATAGGAATCCGTTACCTTCATGAGAGTCCAGACATTTCGACGTGAATTAGAATTCCTCTATTAAGGGGGTGTTCCACTGGACCGACTGTCGCCGATTTGGTAGCCAGACACTCGCCGATTCTTATCGGATGCCCTAGAGTTTCTCAAGTCTTTGATAAAAGACTTTGATTAAACTTTTATCATCACAATTGAATACATTACAATATGCAACCTTCCTCTTAAAGGCCCACAAACAATCGATCGGGTGAGAATTCGGCCTGATGGAGCACCCCCTTTCCTCGGAATATCTGCCCACACTTACAACTGCTTCGCACATATTGTATATCTGAATCTGCCAGCGCCCCAGACTATGAAGAATAGACATTAGATTGCCACTCGTTCACTATGCGGGGTGTGTCCTTGGTACATGTGTTCCTTTATTACCCGCCTGATACGTAGTGTCCATAGAAAACACATAGAGAGTGTGTACGGACATAGCCAGCGCATACGGATATGTAGTATGTTTCGGGGGGGGGGGGAGCGTATGGAAAAATAGTGCGTACGGAAAGATAGTGCATCACTAAAACGAACTAATATCGACATGCCACCTGTCCAGAAAAGGATAATAATAGATACAGTATAAACTGGTTTTAGATAAAAGCGGTTGTATGCTCCTCGGATTTGACTAAGCAATATCCTCGCAAACGCTTGTATATTCCTGCGCATCAACTCCTCTGCGCGTACGGCCTCTTGTATCTGGAACCAGTCAATATTGTGTATATCTGTAATAAGACCCGTTTCCATTGGTCGATTTCCCATCACTGATCTACAGTCAGGAACCACCAACGGACTTTTGGCACTGTTGACCTAAAATCAGTCAATGGAAACGACCTAGCTCATGAAATGTCCCACAACCTTTTCTGCTTAGATTATGCAATGTGGCACCACCCACCACTGAGTGAATGCTTGGTCACTGAGTGAAATCTACTATGCTCACTGATTTTTAGATACTGACACACAGTCGGTGACATTACAGACAGACTTTCTGGGTGACTCAAAAAATCTCCGCTGTTTTCGTCGGCCAATGGAAACGAGCCTTTTCTCGTATGCACTGCATGCCAGACACACCAGCTCCGAGATGAGTTATGTACCCGCGTCTATTCACCAGATCACTCATAAACAATTATTTGGCAATTGAGGGATGGAGAGAGGCGCCCACAGTGTGGAGAGTAAGGCGCGAGGCCGAGTGGTGGCAGGTCAATAATATATGGGACATGGTCCCGTTGTTTATTTGTTGTGATCCGTGATCAATGATAAGGCCTTGGATATCGGCGCTGCCCGCCGTCACAATAGCCAGTGTGGGGCAACGTTTGCCCGGTTTATGTTGTGATTAATTTGTACGTTGACTCCTGACCTGGATCCATCATGGCGGACATTCGGCGCACGGCGCAGGCGCCAGACAGTGGCGGTGTGTCACTCTCCTAGCATAGATCCTGTGCCTTACTTACTGCTTTGCTTGTATCTCTGCACCAACTACCCTGGAAGCCTGGCCTATGTGCTCAGTTTCATAAAGGGCCAGGTAACGCCCAACTTTTTTTGGTGCATTATTGGTAACACCACCATTTTTCTGGTGCATTGTGGGATTGTGTCACCTTGGCAGACTATTCGTCTCTTTCACGACCGCTTAAGGCACACAGGGCATGCTAACACTTAACAGGCTAATAGTTCAAGGTTGTTCACTAGCTAGGCATTACATTCCCCATATTTTATGGGGGCAGGGAACCGGTCTATGCACTGAGCTGCCTTTTTGGGGCAAAATCTGCCCCATACGCCAGTTTTTCACATATCCTAAATTCTGAAAACTTTGAGGAGTATTTTGTGTTTTACTTGTAAAAAGAGATATTCATATGTTACATAATATACACTAATCTCTGTTATTTGTTTTGTCAAACCAGTCGTAGCCTCAGAGATTACTTTATTCAGTGGAAAGAACCTCACGTGTTGCAGGGCTTTGTTTGTCAACAAAACATATGTGCTCATTCAAAGAGGTAGTCTAACCAACTGTGGTTTCACATTATAGTGGTTTAGAGCTGAAAAGGGAATGGCCAGATTGTCTGTGAATCTCATTTAACAATTACAGTATTTCCCAACTCATAAGTTGTTTGTGTTTCCAAATTTTTGACAGATACCTGGTTTTGAATCCAGAATGTTGGCTGGTTCTCCCTATGGATACATAGGGAACCGGCATTAGGTTGAGGCAGAGATTAGTAGGTGCTAGTGCCACGAAAGATCTGCTGGGAGAGTGGCGGTGTGCAGCTTTAGGTGGTCTTGATGAACGATGTCTGCGTATGCTGCATTGTGAGGTGTTCTATTATGCACCGAGCCAGATGAATGTGCTACAGAAAGAAACTCGCTCAAGCATTTCACACCAATGTTAATCATACGCATATATATGAAGCATATGAATAAGAAAGAAATTGAAGAGCGTTTGGTATGTGCAACGAGTATAGAGAACTATACTCATTGGTATGTGTCCCCGTTCACTATCGAGTTTGGAGCGAGCAGTAATATGAACAAAGCTATAGCTGAGTGAATATTCCCGAGCACTCCAAATGAGATGGCGAACTGAGACTAATAGGAAACACGAATATGTTTCTGATTTTATCTTAGCCTGGAAATATTTATCATAATATGTTTATTGCCCATTGAGTATGAGTTACCATACTCGCAAGCCTGTTGAGTACGAGTTCCTAACGTTAAAACTATGGACATTTACACCAGGCTAGGATAAAGATCTAAACCGTATGTAAATCAGTATCTACGGACAGAGCCAGTGCCAAACCGCATATTGTATAGCAATTTGCTGGGAGTTACCACATACATATTTATTTATGTCTGATAATTAAGCGATATTTCTAACGTGGACTGCAAGCAATGAATTGAAAGGTGATGGCTCTAACGTACATTTGTCATATTCATAATACTAAATATCCAGTTTACATTCATATTTAAAACCGAGCAAAACTTCAGGCAATCCTTAAGCTCTCAC
The DNA here is from genome assembly GCA_950022655.1 of Alentia gelatinosa. Classification (NCBI taxonomy): domain Eukaryota; kingdom Metazoa; phylum Annelida; class Polychaeta; order Phyllodocida; family Polynoidae; genus Alentia; species Alentia gelatinosa. Next base: position 55,305,025 of record OX465583.1, on the reverse strand, counting down.
CCTGTTAATATCGGAAATGTCCCTCGTCACCGGAGTCCCTTTCAAAGGTCGTGTGAGTAAAAAGACGGGATGGATATCGCTTTCAAATCAGAATTGGTGTTTTATTTGAGAAGAGCCTTTCGACAGGGTTTGCATTTTCCTTCAATGAGAAAATGTTATTTCAGTGATTGTTTGCTTGGAAAAGTCAATGAAGATGACTGCCGAACAAACAAAGGTGATGTAAGGGTGCGATAGGAGAAAGTCACCGCATTATAATTAATCAAATAGTGGAGGTATTAGTAATATGTATTTGACCGACCACCTATTTCGCTCATATCAAAATGTCATGCAATTTCAATAGCGCTATTTGAAACGTAATAAATATCCTAATTTTCATCTTTGCACAAATTTAGATCGAACTCTGGCATTCACAAAGGTTCTCATGTTGAATGTAAGTTGGTTGGTTGAGCGAACGAGGTACCGTAGTCGTATATATGGGTAAAACTTCATGATGCATATCTCAATTAATTCTATTGTTGGGTTCCGGATCTGCCCTATGGCAATCCATTTCGTCTGGACCTAAGTCGTACTGGCCTGGTTATTAGTGCTTCCTGTGCCAGTGAAAAGGTCCCAATCCCTCACTCGCACCACGCTAGAGCCATCCATTTTAACTGTAAACTAGACCAGACCGTTTCCGGACTATCAACGGAATCCACAATTAATCGTGCAGAAGCTGTAAATAGACGTCGGAATAGAGATGACTGAACATGTAAAGGATCGGACAGGGTTTTCTCTCTGTCTAATTGATATCACGATTACTCACCATGAGGGTCTATGGACTACATGGAACTAAGGCTCATGAATACTCAATATTGACTGGTTTCAGATACAAGCGGCCGTATGATCCTCCGAGTTGACGCGTAGTAATATTCGAGCGTATGTGAGGATTTTACGTATTGCGTTCATTTAACAATATCTAGATGAAAAAAGACAGTGAACCATTAGTCGACAGATTCATGTACATTCATTATGTGACCAATATTTCTGTTTTCAAAATATTGCCGCTATGTATATGAAATAGGCTCAACCTTAAATAAAATAAGTAAAATAAAGAATGAATTCAATAATCATATACTGTCGATCTTTATATATACCTAAATTCTGAACAGAAATTAAACGTGCACAATAGAAAAACCAGAAGTTCAACAAGTATGAAATGGGCGAATTATATGGAAATATGACACATACAGTCCAGTGTCGCACCCTACTCGACTGTTTATGCTGGTATTTGTTGCATGCTACCACATCATGATGATGGGTTTCATAATGGCATGTTCTCCACATTCACCAGTCCATCCGTCATGGCCGCGAGGGACTGCTAACTTACATACATAGGAGAGACTTTTCATTAATATTGTTGTGGTGTTTTTTTTGCCCTTGGCACAGTGACTGCCAGGAGACACGGCGGTGTCGGGTGGTCCGTAGAGAGGGCGTGGAACAGGCACTAACGTCCCAGAATACACGCTGTATGCATATTTCATTACCCACCTAATACAAAGTGTCGGTAGAAAACACATAGGGAGCGTGTATCACCATACCCAGAGCATACAGATATATCCACCTGATACACAGTGTCCGTAGAAAACACATAGGAAGTGTGTATCTCCATACCCGGAGCATACAAATATATCCATCTAATACAAAGTGTCCATAGAAAACAAATAGCGAGTGTGTATCACCATACACAGAGCATACAGATATATCCATCTATTATCTCACCCCTGGTACAAGTTTAGCCATAGGAATAACATTAGAAATAAATACTCAACGATCACCCTGGTAAAGGGACAGTACTACGCAACGGCCGTGGCGTAGTGAATTCGCAAAGTATATTCTGATTATTATGAAGTTGTGATGATATTTAATGTCATAGAAAGGAGTAAGATAAATCCAGAACCGCACTCGAATCGTAAAATAGACAATACTCCACTCGTTTGGCTGTGCCATAATCGTCACTCGGCTTCGCCTTGATGAAGATTGCGGCCCATTCAAACTCGTGGAGTATTGTTTATTTATACGATTCTCGATGCAGTTCTATATAAATACAAAGTATCCATAAAAACCAGATAGGGAGTGTGTACACTGTAAAAAATTTCCCGTGAATTTTACGGTATTTCCCAGGCAACTGGGGTGCCAGGGAAATACTGAAATTGTACGGGTGACCATAATATATTTTTGACCGTAAATTATAACTGTCCTAGACTGTATTTTCCTAATGGTTTAAATCTGTAATATATTTCAGACCATGAATTTTCACTGTAATAAACTGTATTTTGAAAACGGTTCAGACCTGTAAATACAGAGGAGCAAAGCTGTATGGAATATACTATATGCACAGCCCTTCGTTATACACATACCAGAAATCTTGTTATTGAGGTTCGTGAGAATTGTTATATGTAGAGGGCCACCTATAGAGTATGTATACAGAATTTCTGAAATTTCAAACCTCTAACCCCTCCTCCCAAACTTTTATGCAATTGATCAAAGAAAGAGCATATGCAGAATTTCCTAAATCCTTGACCCTCCAATCCCCCCCCCCCCCCCCTCAGTGCACATGACATTTTATGAATGGCCCCTAGGAGATTATGAATATTATAGTGAATATTTTGTATTGGCTACCATCATATATTCTCTATCAGCCTATAGGCTTATCAGTATCATTAATAATCATTATCAATGATATTTCAACATTTAAGTTTTTCAACTCTAATGTTATTAGTTCCAACTATTTTACAGGAATACTCATCAGAATCTGACAGTTCAAGGCTGCATTTGATATAGTAGGATGAAGTCAATCCTACATATCTTTTAGAAATGTCCTAAGAAAGTGGTGTTTAATCCCCTTTATGATATTGATGTCATGACAACTTGAGAATAAATGTGCTCTAAAAGGCAGGAACTTCACAGGAGATCGATGAATATCTATTACACATTTTGATGAAGTTAACTCTTGCATTTTATTCTCCACTTTGATTTGTTGCTGATATTGGAGTTAGTCTAAGTGTATCTAATTTGTCCATATTTACAGATTTATACTGTAAACTGACCGTAGATTGGGTGGATTACAGTCCTGAATATTTTTACAGTTGAATACCGTTTTTTGGTATCAAATATACGGTATAGAACTGTGGATAAGATTACAGTGATATACCGTCCATGTTTACGGTAGTATCTTGTATATTTTACAGAAATTTTTACAGTGTATCACCATACCCAGAGCATACAGATATACCTACCTAAAGCAAAGTGTCCGTAGAAAACACATAGGGAGCGTGTATCACCATACATAGAGCATACAGATATATCCATCTAATACAAAGTATCCATAAAAAACAGATAGGGAGTGTGTATCACCATACCCAGAGCATACAGATATACCTACCTAGAGCAAAGTGTCCGTAGAAAACACATAGGGAGCGTGTATCACCATACCCAGAGCATACAGATATATCTACCTAATACAAAGTGTCCATAGAAAACACATAGCGAGTGTGTATCACCATACCCAGAGCATACAGATATACCTACCTAAAGCAAAGTGTCCGTAGAAAAGGGAGCGTGTACCACCATAAGTGGAGCATACAGATGTATACACACTCTCTCATACACGAAGATGACTCTGTGCATACTATTGCACAGTCACCTTCGATGAGAATACAACCGCTTTTATCTGAAACCAGTCTATATTATATTATCCACCTTCTCCGGACAAGTGGCATGATGATATCTATCAGTTCCTTTTAGTTATGCACCATTTTTCCGTACCCACTTTTTTCCGTATACCCACGAGCATACGCGAATCCGTACGCCCCAGGTACACTGTCTATGTGTTTTCTATAGACACTTTTTATAAGGTGGATGATTAATATATATACAGACTAACGCATACCAAGTGACATACCGCACGGATTCTGGCATGCTTATCAGGGTAATAATACCAATGCATACAGATTCACACTTCATCAACACCCATTAAACACATTCAAGTACATCTTGCATATATTGGCTAAACCACTCTTTTATTCAATAAAAGGAGACAATGTACATTCGCACATGATCGTGGGCGTTCTTTACTGCCAAGAATATCTATTTATGCGTCATTTGTGATTACGATATACGATATGGACCAAAGGAAAAGCCCCTTTGTTAATGCACAAAGGCATCGAGTTATTTTCCATGTATCAGCTCATGAAGTGTTGTGCGTATCGTATCGATAGTTACATCTACATTGTATACAGTATACAAATACAACAAACAACATTCCGCGGCGTCGCCTTGCCAACCAAGCCATGTTTTTGCCTCACCCGCGTTTCCTTTAACTTATTTGGCAAGTAAGCAGACACTACGGAAACGTGAAGGTCCATGTCTGTAACCTTGTTTCCCTGTAGCCACTTGGATTATTTCCACTTGTTCGCCATCCGCGTCTTTGTTTGGGGTACTGGGTCTCTCTCCAACACTGTCATAGGGCGAGGAGTTGGGGGAACTGGAGGGAGTCTGATAAATCACCCCCGCCAGTCTTTGTTTGCCATCTTTTCGCGCGGTTTGGACAACAAACTGAGAGATCGTCCATCAGGCCCTGACGAAAGGATGAAGTGGGTTTGTCTTGAGAGGACCAATCTTGATCAGCAGGGCCTTATCGTGTTTTGACTACGTGGGGTTTGTTGAATCACTGGTGATATGCAACGTGTAGCCTTTCCCCAAGTTTATTATCCACCTAACGCAAAGTGTCCATTGAAAACACATAGGGATGTGTATCTACATACCCGGAGCATACAGATATACCCACCTAATATAAAGTGTCCATTGAAAAACACATAGGGATGTGTATCTACATACTGGAGCATACAGATATACCCACCTAATATAAAGTGTCCATAGAAAACACATAGGGAGTGTGTATCACCATACCCGGAGCATACAGATGTTTCCACCTAATACAAAGTGTCCATGAAAAACACATAGGGAACATGTTTATACATACCCGGAACATACAGATGTTTCCACCTAATACAAAGTGTCCATGAAAAACACATAGGGAACATGTATCTACATACCCGGAACATACAGATATGTTGTATGCTTCGGGTTGCAAAAGCCGGCGCATACGGAAAAATAGAAGATATGAAAAAAATAGTGCGTATTTAAATGAACTAATATCGGTACACCACATGTCAGGAAAGGTTGGATAATAAAAACAATTAGTTTGTAGGGAAGACACAACTCAAGACAGTGAATTGAAGTAAAAGTTCAGGATGGTATTTATTTGCTTATATTAGATAACAACGTTTCGGATTCATAAAAGATCCTTCATCAGGTTTAATAAAAACAATATAGACTGGTTTCAGATAATAGTAGTGGTATGCTCCTCCGAGTTGACTCTGTATCTTCTCGAGCGCTTGGATATTACTACGCGTCAACTCCTCAGAGCATACGACCGCTTGTATCTGAAACCAATCAATATTGTGTATATATACAGTCTGCGTTGTGAGCGTGGGATACTCACAATCAGATACGTTGCATAAAAGCTCATAGTCGCAGACTGAAGCCCTGCATGCACATGCCCCAACATCGCCTAAATCGGATATAGAGGTGATAGAGTTGGGCACTGGTGTTTTGAAATGCATCAAAATGTGCAAGGTAGGTTTGCTCAAATGGCTGTTCCCTTCAATAGTCAGCTCACATACCTCTCACTTTTTTTCCTACAATACATTGATAAAATTGTTCAGTTAAAGCCAAACGATTCGGTTGCAAGATTGGAATGGGTCCTAGCCAATTTGATGTTTTTACAAAAGTAAAGGTCATAATCATTGCACATTTGGTTATGCTCGCAGTCCAGATGGGATCATTTAATCTGCTGCATGTTCCATTATTAACAAACATAATCGTCCTGTGCTGTTGTCCCTTAAGAGCCGTGTTTTTCAAATGTCAAAACGCGTATTTAAGGAGATAATGGAGCTCCAATCAAGACCATGTGGTAATTCTATCCAATCACAATCCGATTCATTTGCAGGCGTCGTGAGATACGTACACCTATATGACAGGAATGCATCAAATATAATAACAAATGTAGTTTTCTGTTAGGCCCCTCGTTACCGGATATATCCAATTGACGCTTCATATTCTACATCATAGTCTCGTGTGGAGGCCAATTTCGGAGAAGAAAAATGACATCTGGGCCAAAAGATTTTTTTTATATTGTTTTTGTTATTGACAAACTTCGCCATTGCCTGGCGGTTTTACAGTTTGAGTAAAACATGGCTCCAATCGTTCAAGCATCACGTTCCGTCAAAGATGAAATGAGATCTTGGGGAAGCCGATTGAAACCAATGACCAAATTTTATTGACTTTGTTCTCCTACTATATTGTTACTATCATTCTACAATAACATAAACTGTGTGATGAAACCGAGATGCTCTCTGAGGTCAATAATTGATCACACGGACGAGCAAAAATGTATAGAATACCATTAGAGGGTGCGTCCACCAACCACGACAAGGCTGCGACAACAGCTTTCCGACAAGGTCCACGACAGCTCTACGATTGGAAGGCCTGTCGTAGCCTTGTCGTGGTTGGTGGAACATAGTTCCCGACAAGAGGCTACGACAAGGCCCCGACAGGCTGCGACACGAAGCTTGTCGGGGGCCTGTCGGAGGCCCTCCGACAAGGCCACAAAAATATCGAACATGTTCGATTTTTGCTACGACTGGACCTTTATCGTGGAGTGTTGTGGTTTCCTCGATATCACTGTCGTAGTGTGTCAGAACCATGGGTGCCTTTGTTACGGAAACCGGCAACGTCTACGACACGCCCCGACAGTGATATCGAGGAAAGCACGACAAGGCTCCAGTCGTGGCAAAAATCAAATTCGATTTTGTCGTAACCTTGTCGGAAGGCCCCCGACAGGCCCCCGACAAGCTTCATGTCGCAGCCTGTCATGGCCTTTTCGGAGCCTCTTGTCGGGAACTAAGGTCCACCAACCACGACAAGGCTACGACAAGTCCTCCAATCGTAGGCCTGTCTTGGACCTTGTCGGAATGCCATTGTCGTAGCCTTGTCGTGGTTGGTGGACGCCCCCCTTAAGGCCCGGCGTCCACCTACTACGACATGGCTCCGATATGGTCTATGATGCACCTCCCGATAAAAAAACAACATTGCGTCAGAAGGTCACCTAATATCAGGGCAGTTGACCACATTTCTGCGATTAGGCACCGAAAAAAAAACCATTAAGATGCATGATTGATTGGCATATGTCTACGATTTTGCATCTTCCCGATATGTCTCCGATATTTGCTTTTTGTGTCGGTGCCATATCAGGAGGTCTAAATTTATATTGTGGTAGGTGACGCCAGGCCTAAAACTTCGCTTTAGATGACACCCTCCGTTCCGAGCAAAGTGCCCCCTTAAGCGGGGGGGGAGGGGACTAAGCGAGGTTTCCCAGAAGCGGGGTTTTACTGTATAAAGAAAGCTAAATATGCGTATATACCAGGTTTCGTCGTTTTCAGGCTAGGCTTAAATTATACTGGCTTCATAGATACTCCACAGCGTTTGCCACACAACCATATAGCAACGTAATCTTAAGCATTAGAGAACTGACTATATGGGCGTTATACGTTAATAATACATTTTTTTAATTATCTTGAAAGGCGATACAGAGATTGCATCATAAGCGGTGGTATTCCAGCTTCAATTTGGCGGGTTACACATGCGTAGGGCACAGAGTGATTGCTAGTTCCGCCATCATCTGCCAGGAAATCTTAAAATAGCGCTACTGTAGTCGGGGAACAACTGCCACTATCTGCTGTTATAATCGATGATCCTCAGACGAGGCTAAACCACTTTTATGGAAAACCCATACAAATATTTCTAATAAAATCCATTGATAACTGGACCCGCCACCTGGTGTTTAGTTTAGCGGGTTTTTTCCCCAATTTTGTCTCGAAATTACTTCGGAAATGGTTTAGATAAAACAGGAACACCATTAAAATCTCTACAATAACACACTAGCAGAAATGTCATCATAAGTATACCCATCTTTATCTATGGCAAAACCGAGACAATTATCAACAATCAAGATTAGACAACCCTGACTCGTTATTACAATACTCTGCTACTTTGCCCCAGCAATCATATCTTGTTGGAAACAACAACCTTGTGCTCACACCCACCGTTCATACTCTAAGTGTGAAAGCATGGAATTGCATTGCCATGAAGCTATGTTGACCAGTGTTTGACAGAGCGACGGCCTAATTTAGCTACGCACCGGTAGGCAGCGCTGATCTGTAAAACATCAATTATAAGAACAGCTTATAATAGTCTCCAACCATTCCCCACCGCCTACTTTCTGCTGCATGTCACTTAGATTGGCAACCACCTCTGTCTCCGCTCTGTTTCGACTAAAGGGTTGGTATGGTTCAGCCCAGGCCGTGCCCACGAATTCTCACGCTCGGACCAAGTACATTTGTTTGTACGTGGGTTCTGAGAGCCGAATGACTAATTAAAAAATGTTCATAGCTCACATAATTGATGATGAAACATTCCTTTGTGGTAATTACATTCAAAATACACACAAAAGGAAATCAGAGCATGGAAATAACAGCTTGAGGAGCAGAAAATGACACATTATCCAACTATAGGTGTAGGTCAGATGAAAGATCTCCTGGCCCCGTTGCTCCAGGATTACGACAGAGCTGCGGATCGCAGAATAGCGATCCGAGGGCCTAAACGTTGCTCCAGAAATTTTGCGGATCGTGTCGTAATCGCATAGGCGCATCGCCGCGTAAAATACTGCTGTTTGCGATACTTTTTACGCGGACATTCACAGCACTGCGGATCGTATCGCTGTGGGTTAAATACAGCCTTATCTGATATTTCAAATAACGATCCATGGTGGCACCACCAACCCCCGCCACTTGTTCCTCTACCTATAGGAAATAGCGATCCACACCACCAGGTGTCAGATCAGTTTTAACTTTGATGCCATCTGTATTTGATTTAAGAATTAATTAATTTTCCCCTGTCTCATTCAATATGTGCCCCTGAATTGTTGCATCGCTATCGCATCGTAAAAAATAGCGATACCGCGGGAATATAGAGATACGATCCGATATTACAGGAGCAACGCTTTTTCAATCGGATCGTTAAAGTAATCGTAAAAATAAAATTGCGATCCGATTATAGCTAGTGATACCACAAAAAGTGGAGCAACGAGGCCCTGGGAGACTAACAGACATTTACAGGTAGTGTGTTAAGGTGCCGCACATCCAAACCAAATACCTCGATGTAATTACCCTAGATCAAACCCCTGTACATGTATCCCATATTATGTTACACTATCCATCTTAAATTTTTTTTTCTCTGACATAAGTGTATTACTACAATGCAAACGGGTCTAGCGTCATTATTTTGTTGATACTTCAGATACAATTGTACGGCTCTTTCTCACGAAACCAGTGCAAGTCCATTTTTAGTCATTTCCTGGATTCTAGCATTTTCCTAGAGCAAAAATTAACCCATGAACCACTTAAGAAACATATTTTTTGTGAAAAAAAAATTTTTAAAGGTATGGGAGGGTGTCTTTCTTATTTTTTCCTAAGGAAACCGCGTTCAATGGACATTTCTATAAAAAATCCGAAAAAAAAATCCTATTTTTAAAATTATGGTATGCAGGGGAAGGTTGGTGAAACTCAATCTCTTACGGAGTGTCAATTTCGTTCAAACGTTCGAAACTTATTATGAGTAACACATATGATTAGAGAATTATTACCAAAGTTAAGACAATGTGTCATATATTATTTTGCCATAAAAATCAAGTTGTTATTGTTTCTAGATTTTTATTCCTAGCAATTACAATGTACAGACTCGAACCCCATTGTTTTTACTGCAATTTGATTAACACCTGAAATTTACTCAATATCATTGGGTTTTTTTTAATTTCAAATATTTAAGAAATCCTATTATAACAGTTATCGTACTTATGCCCATCTGCAAATAATGTAACCCAAAAAAATAGAATAACAAAGGAAATTTCACATATAAAGTCACTTTTACACTTTTTCTCTAATCTCTTACAGCATTTTTCTATATCTTGGCAGCGTGTACAATAGAGATTAAAATTTAATTAAAATCATAAATATACTTTAAAAAACTTGATAAAGAATCTCAATCGAGCCATACCCGATATTAGACATATTAGAAAGAAAATGTAATCTTAATACACTCCAAATTTGTTTGTTTTTTTCATGAAAAGATTATACTTTCTTACTCTTAAATGGATATGGAGAAGTCTCTTAGCAGCGTGGACAATTTGTTTAGAAGCACTATTCAAATAATAAATATACATACCAAGCTTGCAATTTTTTTTGTTAATTTAAGCAAATCTTATATTATAACATATCCAACCTTTCCCCCCCTCTAATATTTAAAAAAATAGATAAATATGGTTTTCAATTCATAATTCTCTTTGCAGCGTGAAGAATTAGGGGTAATTTTAAATTCTAAAACTCCTTAAAATATATAAATATACATCTCACATTGCTATATTCAAAAAATATAATAAAATAAAAATACAGGATTATTTATTCATATGCTTTAAGTGCTAATATGTTTCCAATGCCAAGCTGTAACTTTGTGAATTATTACATTATTATATTGGCTCTGCTGAACAGGAAGTATGAGAAGTGAATACAAATATTGAATAAAAAAGTGTGATACAGTTACCACATTTACTGAACTACATACCTGCTATTTGTGTCTGTTCCAATTATTACAGGGAAGGCAATTTGAGTTAACTGTCCTGACACTATACCAAGTGATGGATTAGACCATTTTCATTTTATTAAATATTTGAAATAGCAATTAACCAACTTTTAACTCTTTGCTGTACTCTGTACTAAATGCAGTTTATGTTAGCCAAGTAGAAATCTCTTACAGCTTGGACAAAGCTTCAAAAACCAATACGATTTATTAATGACTATTTATGGATATTTAGGAATTTTTTAGGAAAAATTGTGATCATTCATCTGAAGGTGTATATCTCATAGAATAGTAAGCTGAACTTGACTTTCCTTATTAATTTTTTTCCGACAAACTACAACAAACGTTGTAATTGTAAATTTTTAAATCACCCAAAAATCGTGGTTTTCAGATTTTAAAAAGTCAGTTCTTGGTTCATACTGGATGGAAACTCTAATTATCCCAGTATAAAAACTTATTATTTTATTGATACTACCTATGTTTAATTTTATAAACTGTTTAGAAATTTTAAATCATTAAAATTTAATTATTTTCCTTGTTTTCCAATAAATTGGAGGGTTTGTCCACGCTGTAAGAGAATTTTTTATAAACATATGCTCTAGGGGCCACCATGCCCACATTTTCAATATTCAACTAATAATATTTTATGGTAGAATGGCCCACCCCATAGACAATATGACCCCATAATTATTTTTACTGTCTTCCAATATTTTTATTTTTGACCCCCCTAACCCTAGTTGCACTGGTTCTATGAGAATGAGCCGCACAAGACCATGAACTACTCAGTAAACGATGTATCATCTGATTTATATATATATACTCTTTTTTTCTTGACTAGGTTAGTGCAGCCTTAAAATCTTTGCTTTGGCCCGTTTGAAACTACTTATTGTACTTATTGTAAATATCAATGTTCGAATGTTTTTATGTTAGTAAGTCAGCCTGTTAGGACTGCGTTACTAAAATATTCTTTTTGTCTTAAAAAGTACTACACTGCTGGGTGATGATTGTAAACAGGCATATTGTTGCCTTATCAAATCCAGGATAATAAAATGATATAAAGAAAAATAAAAAATGTAGTTGTCCCTCTGCCTTCACTGCCATATAAGGAAAATAGACCCAGCATCCGATGACTGCATTAACAGCAAACCACGGCCGTCACCCTGACCTCCATACATGGTAAAAAGTAGTGCCTTGGGACTGTTCTACAGTCTATAGTTGACCTGAATCTAGTGGACCAAAAAAATTATAACAACCAGAGCTAACGTAGTGTAGCTCTGGTGGCCAGTGTACATGTCACCCACCATCTGCCGCCTACTCCTTATAGTCGCCTAGATTGGCCACCACCTCTGTCTCCACTCTGTTTTTACTAAGAGGTTGGTCGGATTAAATCTCACACATGCGGTTCGCGCCTCAAGTAATATTGTTCTATGAAGGCTCTAAAACAGAAATACCTGATAAAAATATGCATAACTTAAAAAAATGATAATGAATCCTAGCTTTATGTTCATTATACTTTTCAAAAAAAATATACGAAAGGCAATAATAAAATGTTAAATTGGTTGAAGAGTACATACACACGTATGCTCCGAGGAGTTGGCGCATAGTAATATCCGAGCGTATGCGAGTATATTGCGTAGAGTCAACTCCGAGGAGCATACACACGCTTTTATCTGAAACCAGTCTATATTGTTTTTATTATCCACCTTTTCTGCACAAGTGACCTGTCGATATCAGTTCATTTTAATTATACACTATTTTTCCATACTCACTTTTTTTCCGTATGCGCCACCCGGAGCATACAACATATCTGTATGCGCCGGGTGTGTCCATACACGCTGCCTATGTGTTTTCTATGGGCACATTGTATTAGTTGGATAATAAAAAATGATCCACTCTCCAAGCAGTACAGACAATCTGGATGGAGAGTAACAAACACATGCAGCCATTGGTTCAAGGTGGCCACGGATATAACCCGACCATAGCTAACGTAGTGTAGCTCTGGTGACCAGTGTAGCAGTCGCCCAGCCTCCATCTATACAGGGATTGACGCCTGCCCCGGGCGTTGTATGGCGGTGTATCTGTCTTCACACCAGACAGCACTGTTAATAGTATATGAAGCCCACGGCCTGATCTCCAAATGTCATGTCTGACGTGAGAATTGTGTGACGTAGACGCTGTTGTTCTCCGCCGCCGACGGCTAAGTTAAGCCACCAGGTGGAGCCACACGCCCTGCGTCTGGACATGCACAGCGGCGTTCTTCTGTGTGGCATTCTGGGTAGGACATATATATGTATGTATGTGTAGCGGAGTTGTTCATGTACCTTTATCTTACTTACCCCTGGTATTTTTGTCCCAGAGACTTAACATTGGGAACTCGTTCTCTATGAGTATTGCAGTCTGTCATCCATGGTCTATATCCTGTGTTTTATCTATTCTTTTAGTATGTACAGGGGTGAGATAAATACAGAAAGCAACTCGTTTTGGTCAAAGTTATCGTTCTTCAACTCGTTTGAAAATTACACAATATTCACTTGGCTATCGCCTCGTTAACATCACACCATATTAAACTCGTGGAGAACAACGACTTTCATCATAACTTGTTGGTTTCTTCTTTAGTCTTGATTGTTTAATAACTGACACGGTCCCCATAACCAACTCATGTTAGGAGCTTTTTGTTACTAATGACAAAACAGTGAGGTGCCATCCTTGAAGCACGTACATGAAATTTCTGAAACACTTGAACCCCACTCCCCTACAGCGTACATACCTTATATATAGCCCCTAACCGGGTTGGTTATTGTAACTCCTAGTTTTATCAGCATATTGTCATTGCCAGTCCCTGTTTGTAGTTTTTCGGCCACCCCCACAGTAAACCTGGCAGGGCCCCGTTGCTCCAGGTTTACGATAGAGTTGCGGATCGCAGAATAGCGATCCTAGGGGCTAAACGTTGCTCCAGAAATTTTGCGGATCATGTCGTAATCGCATAGGCGCATCGCTGCGTAAAATACGGCTATTAGCGATACTTTTTACGCGGACCCTCACACCAGGGCGGATCGTCTGCGGATCGCAATACTTTGGTTAAAGATGGCTTTGTCTGAAATTCTGAATAACGATGGGTGGTGGCACTATGATCCCCCGCCCCTTGTTCTTCTACCTATAGAAAATGGCGATCCACACCAACAGGTGTCAGATCAGTTTTAACTCTGGTGCCATCTGTATTTAATTTAAAAAACTAATTAATCTTCCCCTGTCTCATTCAATATGTGCCCCTGAATTGTTGTATCATAATTGCATCGCAAAAATTAGCGATACCGCAGAAATATAGCGATACGATCCGATATTACTGGAGCAACGCTATTTTATTCGGATCGTTTAAGTAATCGTAAAAATAAAATTACGATCCAATTATATCTAGCGATACCACAAAAACAGGAGCAACGGGGTCCAGGGGTATTACAGAGCAGTTTATGGCTGAGAACTTGCTCATAGACCATAGACCCTATTGAGATATCCCATAATTCAGTCTATTCACAAGTTCCGATTTTCGCTGATTACCGACGTGGTATGGTGATAGACCCTTACCCGTAACCCAGAATTAATGCAGTTAACGGTTTTCAGAGATCTTCAAATTGAAATTCTGATGCCAGAAATGGAAATTTCAGCTATTTCTACATATAATCCGAAATTACATTGAGGTTCTTCAAATATTAATGGGAGTACTGTGGTTCATGTGGTCGTGGTGTGCCCACCCAGTCGCGAGCGTAACTTGTATTTACCCTGGGCGATAATAGGGAGACTAGTAACCTCTGAAGGGCGTATGAGATGTTTGACATCCCAGTAGTCCCCCCGACTCCCTGTGTACCAGCAACATGCTCTCTGTCGTGATTCGTGACTGGAACATCTTGGGATGCCTCGCTTTCTAATCTAGGGCGCTACCCGAATACCTCCGCTCCTATAGGCCTGCAGTGTGCAGAACAAATTTAGGAACAAGATTTATGCGAATACTAAAAGCTCTATTGTTTCCGGGACAGGACATACCAAGACCACACCCAGCAAAGTATCTGGACGTTAACATTGGACCTTCTGTTAAAGACTTTATTTCTATTATCCATTTAACATGTATGGGGATTCAGTAAACCATGACCTATTATATAAAACCTGTCAGATACCATAACTGTGGTATGTGGATTCTAAACTGTGGTATAACTGTATTATTATACCCTTTGCAAACCACTCGAGGTTGACGTCGTAATGCACCCGCTAGCGCTCGTGTATTACACCGCGTCAACCTCTGGACGGCCACCTGTCCATAAAACCATCGATTATTGTCTATATACTGATAAGTACATCGGCTATGCAGCCGTTTCGAGTGTACTTCCAGTTTGGAAATTTAACATGAGATCACCTTGTATATGTGGATATATATATACACAACAGGTTAACTGTAAAATATAAAATTGAGCAGATTATGATTTTTAGTTGATAGATACCTAGCTTAGCCACCCTATGAAATGCTGCATCAGGTTAATTACTAGAGTAATTAGGTTAATAGCGTAAGAGCGTAATTATCCTAAAGTAACCCTCTAGAAAGAAAATACTGATGCTCCATCATACACACTTTGGGTTGAACTTGAGATTTAGATTTACCATTTCCAAGGCTATCCCTTCTAACGATCAACCCTTAATCAAGGTGGTAGTGGGTTGCATAAGACATGATATTAGAGTTATCCCATTTTGTTAGATATGAGTTTCAAAATTTACATAAGGTTCTCTAATCAGCACAGGATCAAGACACAAAAATACAAATGCACAGGTTGACTTCGCAAGGCATTGGTTGTGGTTTGGCCAGTTTTTGCTTAGGGCCCAGTTCTTCTGGATTAATTAAAGGAATCCTTGTCGTCTATATTACGAAGGGTTGGTGATAGTGCATTTCAGCCTACCGCGCCACAATATAGAATACTACGTTTATAATGATAAATATTTCGTCTAGTGTTCAAATTCTGAGGCTTAATTCTGAGAGAAGCGAGCAATGCAGCACAAAATGCCAATGCTCCGCTCGAGAGGTATAACGTTCCAGCAAAGGCAATCTGGTCATTTGTGGAATCAATAACAATACGGAAATAGAGAGAAGAGTCCACAAAATCAGTCATATCAAGTCAATGAAGAAGTATTCTCATAGATATCTATCAAATAATGGAGTAGGGAAGTAATCATCTACATTGAATGTGTATCTCGATTAAGTCTTCTATGCTAGATTTGCTGAACAAGTATCCTGAATGAGTGTTAAATATGTGATTTGTGGTGTACTTTAACAATGTATAATCAGTGTGCTGTCCTGTGTGTCTCAAGCAAAACAGAAAATGGAGGGAAAACGGAGCAAAACTTAGAACTCTCAAAATTGTAAATGCTTGTTTGGCGCAGACAAACTGCCAGTGTATGAAAAGTAGGTAAAACACTTTAAACAAAAGAACTTTCAGTTGAAATAAGATAAGGACTAAACAACAGACATTTTTATAATGAGTTCTATGTGGTATTGAAAAGTTTTCCCCTGATTTTAAAATTATCTAACAATGTGATGGTTATCTGAATTAAAATGTTAAGAGGACTACTTTTGCGATGGATATGTATATGTTAATTTCATACATAAATGAGCTTGCTTGAATTAAAACAAACCATATGGAGCTGAATTACATACAAATTGAATAGATTTGCCATCATGGTTCTTATCATTCATTTACAACATCTATGTTTAACTATATTTATGCTATTGCTAATTGAGGTGAAGATAGCAACATACCTGGTGTTATCCCACAAAATGTTACATATAGAGTATAACTGAGAGGACTATTTTGGGGCCCAGATTATATGCACATCAAAACTTCCAGAAAAAAAACGCACCAGGGATAGAAAGAAAACGATTATTGCCATATGCTTTGATGGTAAACTTTGGGAATAGAAACTTAGTTGTGTGTTTTGACCCTAATAAAAAACGTATACAAAATTCTCAGCTGGCGACTGTGGCGCCATCCGCTAGTTTTTAATATTTTCTAAACTTCACTGACATATCTAGTATCGTCATCTTAGAAAACTGTGAATCCTGGCTTTGCGACGATAAAAATCACAGTGTTA
Source organism: Alentia gelatinosa (assembly GCA_950022655.1). NCBI lineage: Eukaryota > Metazoa > Annelida > Polychaeta > Phyllodocida > Polynoidae > Alentia > Alentia gelatinosa. The sequence continues at coordinate 55,288,105 of OX465583.1, read as the reverse complement.
CAGTAAGTATTGGGCACATAGCTATTATGTTATGGAGGTGGCCATCTTGTCCCCCTCCCCCCCCCCCCCCCCACACACACACACACTCCGATGCTAAACAAAACACCAGGTCCAGTTATCAATGGATTTGATCAAAAATAAGTTTGGGGTTTGGCATAAAAGGGTTTCAGCCTCGTCACACGATTACCTATAGAATTTGACAGCAAGAAATAGAGGTTGTCTCCCGACTACATTGGCGCTAACAATTTCCTAGTGGATGAAAGCAGAACTAGCAACCGCTATGTGCCCCACAGAAATAGAGACCCGCTAATTGAGAATTCATGGAAAGCGAGATCTCTGTTCACCTGTTCATGTTGCTGAGAAGATAGAAAAAGCAAATGACATATATAAGAAAATCATATAAATATGCATGAAACACACATCTATATGAATAAATGAATTAACAGATCATATACATGTATAGTCAGATCAACGACTGGACAATATGAGTTAGGTTTCGGCAAGTCACCTTTGGTATTTGCAATGATGGCCTGCAAACATGACAAAAACACCTATGTTATTTGGGGACAATGATTTAGGTCAGGAAAATCAGGTCTCGTGGGTGAAATAATGATATGATGACAGGCTTCTGAGAAATCACATCTACAAAGTTGTTGTTCACAGCACGTCGTCCGTATTAATACTGTCTATACAGTGACCGGGGACATAACAAAATGCCCACCGGACATGTCAGGATACTACTGCTCTATCCCTGGCCGGTGAAAACAAGCTAAAGTGGAAATCGCACTATGGGATTCATGGACCTCACAGGGTTCAAAATCTCATGAGATTCTGTCACTTTTCAGGGGTAAATGTCACCAACAATTGCAGGGAGAAGAACATGTCCCAGGGAAATGGAACCCTACAATGTAGATGAAGAGGTTGTGTTAGAGTATAGAATCTCAGCAGGATTTGTTCCAGACAAACACCCTGTGAGGTACATGAATGCCATCGTGTGAACCCCGCTAAACAGAAGTTCGCAATCACTTGAGGGCCTTTCATTCACAAAGAATACCTCTCATATTCTACATGCAGGAACAGAAGATTAGCATAGAATACGGATGGAGATTGAATCTCACCGATACCAAGGTTGACCAGGACCACACGACATTTGAACATTTCAACGGAAGACTTGTTGATTTGATGTGACAGAAGATATCGTCACATCTTCAATCCTGCAAGTCTAGCCATTGCAAATGGTGTGTAATAAAGATGATGGTTTTGTTGACAGGCGGCCGTAAATCACGAGGGGTTGACGGCTAATAACACACGAGCGTTAGCGACTGCATTACAATGTTAACTTCGAGTGGCTTATAGATCCGCCTGTCCACAAAATCATCTTCGCGAATAAATTAAATCCAGGAATTACCACATTAGAGGGTATATCAATAGGGACTCTTCTTTTTGCCCTTTAGTACAAAGGGACTATTTTTCTATATACAATGGATCTGAACCCGTATACAATGGTTATGATAGCTGTCAATATTCAAACCATGGGCTGTTGTTTAGTGAGTCCCCATACATTTTCAATGGTGACTTTGTATACGATGGATAATAAATATCTGCACACTCTTACCAATCAGCAACTGACTTGTGATCACATGGTTTTCAGTAGGAGTTGATAGAATCATGGCATTACTTTCCTTACTGGTGTTTGTAGACCTGGATGTGACACGAGGCTAGACTGCCTTGTCTAGTCCAGTCAAAGTCTCCAGTATCACTCATGGTTACACTGCACACTCATTTGATGTTATACGTCTAATATACATGTTTATCCTCCCCCTGACCCATTAAATAAATAAAATACACAATACTCCTCTCTTTTGGATGTACCGTGATCTTCACCTCGATGAAGATTGCGGAGCATCCAAAGTCGTGGAGTATTGTTTATTTATACGATTCTCGATGCAGTTCTATACATAAGTATTCATATTTCTGTCCACTCTCAATAACAATCATATTGAAAATAGGTACTTCTGAGAATTATGAATGGATCATTATATCAAGAGTGGGAGACGGTTGAATTTCATTTTCGAAATATAAAGGATACAGATGAGATAAGCGAGGCAGAAATAGTTACTGAATTAATGTTTTAGAGTTCTATATGAAGCCGTCCATTCAGACACTATAGCGAGCAGCTCAGTCTGACAACACACGCTCCTGAGTTACCATTGTGGAGGCTGGGAAGCCAGCAAGCCGGTATCCTGAACATGTAGACATGGCAGGGCGGGTTGAATTGATCATTGTGTATAGGCAGACCCGTGTGTAGGTGGAGCAGCTCACTGAGCAACTCATGGCACTTCTGTTAAAGGCGCAGTCTGTGTTACACAAGCGCCGCGACCCGGCTCCCATCTAAAGGTATTTGGCTTCCTGTCGCTAACCTGCCGCCGGAAGCGCCCTTGCATGCCACCGACCGATCGCCGGGGAGGGCTCGTTATCTCAGCCTCCTCATTTTGCCCAGCGGTCTTGTAAGGACCAAGGAAGGCTCCCCTGCCCCCGCCACCCTACACCACACCCTGCCCTACGCCCCTCCTACACCACACCCTGCGCTACGCCCCTCCTGCACCACACCCTGCCCTACACCTCACACCCTCTCCATCCCCCTACACCACACCCTGCACTATGCCCCACCCCCTCTCCATCCCCCTACACCATACCCTACACTGTGCCCCACCCCCTCTCCATCCCCCTACACCACACCCTGCACTTTATTACCCACCTGATACGGAGTCTCCATACTAAGCCTATGGAGATTACAGATCGCTACTGAGGAGGATACGGAGCTCCGTACCCTCCTAGGAGGATACCGATTTTTTAGACGAAAGTAGTCCCAAACATAACTTCTTAATTACGTTGAAAAGTTTTCTAACAATCATATTTATTGCTTAAATCTAAAAATAAGTGAGTAATAAATACAACATTACCATGATTTCGATTTGTGTGGCCGTATTCTCCTTGTAGTTGACGCTGCGCAATACTCCTCGCTATCGCTCGGGGTATTACTACGCGTCAACTACACGGAGAATACAGCCACTCTGATCGAAATCATGGTAATATTGTGTATATACCCCAACCCCTCCCCATCCCCCTACACCACACCCTACACCATGCCCCATCCCCTCTTCAACCCCCTAAACCACACCCTGCACTATGCCCCACCCCCTCTCCATCCCCCTACACCACACCCTACACCATGCCCCACCCCCTCTCCCGCCCCCCACACCACACCCTGCACTACACTTCACACCCTTTCCCAGCCCTACACCGCATCCTGCCCTATGCTTCACCCCATCTCCCGCCCTCTATACCGCACCCTGCCCTATACCCCCTCTCCCGCCCCCTACTTAATACCGTGCCCTACCCACCCCCCATTCACCCCCTCTCCATCCCCCTACACCACACCCTGCACCATGCCTCACCCCCTCTCCATCCCCCTACACCACACCCTGCACTATGCCCCACCCCATCTCCCGCCCCCTACACCACACCCTGTACTATGCCCCACCCCATCTCCCGCCCCCTACACCACACCCTGCACTATGCCCCACCCCCTCTCCATCCCCCTACACCACACCCTGCCCTATGCCCCACCCCCTCTCCCGCCCCCTACACCACACCCTGCACTATGCCCCACACCCTCTCCCGCCCCCTACACCACACCCTGCACTATGCCCCAACCCCTGCCCATCCCCCTACACCACACCCTGCACTATGCCCCAACCCCTGCCCATCCCCCTACACCACACCCTGCACTATGCCCCACCCCCTCTCCCGTCCCCTACACCACACCCTGCACTATGCCCCGACCCCTCCCCATCCCCCTACACCACACCCTGCACTATGCCCCACCCCCTCTCCCGCCCCCTACACCAAACCCTGCACTATGCCCCAACCCCTCTCCATCCCCCTACACCACACCCTCCACTATGCCCCAACCCCTCTCCCACCCCCTACACCACACCCTGCACTATGCCCCAACCCCTCTCCCGCCCCATACACCACACCCTGCACTATGCCCCAACCCCTCCCCATCCCCCTACACCACACCCTGCACTATGCCCCACCCACTCTCCCACCCCCTACACCACACCCTGCACTATGCCTCACCGCCTCTCCCGCCCCCTACACCACACCCTGCACTATGCCCCACCCCCTCTCCATCCCCCTACATCACACCCCAACACCTCACACCCTCTCCCACTCCCTACACCAGACCCTACCCTACACCCCACACCTTCTTCTGTATAGCACCCTACATCACACCCACCCCCTCCCTTCCCCTCCCACCACGTCCATCCTTCGACCACCGTTTTGCCGTTCCGCGCACGCAGGCGGCGGTCGGCGGACAGGCGGCGAGTGGGTGGGTGGGCGGCGGAAGGGAGGAGCAGGAAAGCAGGTGATGAGATGTGAGGGGGTTCGGCTGGATGGTCGAAAGGAGGAGGAGGAGGGAAGGCGGGCGGAGCTGGGGGTCGGAGCAGAACAGAACATATTGCGACGAGACCCTGTAAAGGGCAAGAGAGCACGGCCAGGAGGCAGCACGGTATGGCCAAGGTCACGCCGACCTTGGTTTGCCGAGGTCTCACTCGATGAATGACGGCGCAACATTTAGGCGTAGAAAAAGGGGTGTTCTATGGGGAGGGGAAGCAACAAACACGGCCACCCGCTTCCAAGTGCCCTCAAGCACTTAGACCGGAGGTCACATGTTGTGTGGTTGGGGAGGGAACAGGTGGGCAGGGCGTATGCTATAGGTGGTCAATATGTCCATCTGTATTATTGTAGCATCTTAAGGTAGGTGGATGCCTATTATCACTCAATATATATGGATCGTGTGCATAACTTCTCACCTAGAGTGAGCATGATTGTATTCAATCCGCAGAGGGACGTCTGAAAGGCTACACACAAATACGTATGCTCGTACAATATGAGGTAAAAATCTGGCCGAGGACATTTATTACATGCATATATATATATACATGCATATATATATATATATATATATTTTATATATATATACATATATGTATACATATATATATACATATATATATATACAGAATATTCCCATGATTTTGATCTGAGTGCCCGTATACTCCGCGTAGTTGACACCCCATGCATTATTTATGTAAAATAGTTCCTCGTAAGATGACAGAATGAGCGGTATTCTGCTGAGTAGAAAACGGCTTTTCGTATTCTACTTAGTAGCGATCTGTAGGCTCCATGGGTTTAGAATAGTGACTATAATAGGTGAGTAATAAATGGGAATATTCTGATTTATTATATACCTATGGCTTATATATCGTATTATACTGAATTGGGTTCCGTACCACAGTGTACTGAACACGTTGACCACACATTGCTATGTGTACTGCACATGTTGCCACATGTTGCTATGTGTACTGAACACGTTGACCACATATCGCTGTGTATGCTGAGCAGTTGGCCAAACGTTTCTATGTGTATTAAACACATTGAAATACTAATATCACGGTGTATTGACGCTTTTATATCATCAGTGGAGTGTCAACATTGACTGAATTATGAATATTATGGCAAGTTTCGAATGAATTTCATCATTTTCGGGTAAATGATAGATATAGAATGCCCTACTATGCATGTACAAGGTACAAAACTCATTGAAGATTAACGATAAATACGAAACTCGACGTAAACGTCTTGCTCCGTATTCACCATCAATTTTCATCTTGTTTTGTACCTTGTACAGCATGGTCGGGATGTTCAATTTAAATACCAATATTATCGCCCACCATACAGGATATGACCTGAAAGCACCTGTTTGTTCATGGTCAGAATCCGTCATGCACAATATCATGACAAAGACTTCATTAAGAACTAACTCTAGATTCTGTGTTACTTTCAAGTACATGTATCTGTGATAACTACAAGAAATAGAGTATTTTATTGGGGTTTGAGCCCTGCTCAAATAGCATGACTATGCACATTAGCCTGTTACTTCAGAGTATGTGTTATATCCAAGCATCTGTGATGATTACAAGAACTAGTGTATTTAATTCGGTTTTGAGTCCTGCTCAAATATCATGACTATGCACATTAGCCTGTTACTTCAGAGTCTGTGTTACCTCCAAGCATCTGTGATGACTACAAGAACTAGAGTATTTTATTCAGTTTTGAGCCCTGCTCAAATATCATGACTATGCACATTAGCCTGTTACTTCAGAGTCTGTGTTACCTCCAAGCATCTGTTATAACTACAAGAAATAGCGTATTTCATTCGGTTTTGAGGCATCCTCAGATATCACGACTATGCACATTAGCCTATTACTGGAGAGTATGTGTTATATCCAAGCATCTGTGATGACTACAAGAACTAGTGTATTTAATTCGGTTTTGAGTCCTGCTCAAATATCATGACTAAGCACATTAGCCTGTTACTTGAGAGTCTGTGTTACCTCCAAGCATCTGTTATAACTACAAGAAATAGCGTATTTCATTCGGTTTTGAGCCATGCTCAGATATCACGACTATGCACATTAGACTATTACTTCAAAGTATGTGGTATATCCAAGCATCTGTGATGACTACAAGAACTAGTGTATTTTATTGGGGTTTGAGCCCTGCTCAAATATCATGACTATGCACATTAGCCTGTTAACTCATCTAACAACACTCGTCTGCTAACATTGCGCCTGCTTGGCAGCCTTTCGGCTTACACTCTTCCACACACGCATGCAACCTTTTTTAACATAAAGACAAGGAATGTCGAGTCTCGGTGAAGTAAGATCCTCAAACAGAGAAAAGAAATGTGGAAGGAGTGCTCACTGGATGCGAACAGGAAGCGATGAAGGGTGATGCAGTGTACTCTACACAGGCACATTAGATGGCCTTTTTACCTGTCTTTATGAAATCGATTTGATTCGGCATGAAAAGCGAGTAGGCAGCTATTATACTATAGTGAAAAAGGCATGCATAAGTACATAACCATGGTTTGCATCAGCAAGTATAGAATAAAGTGTATTTCCTGGTTGCAGAGTCGAGTAATGCATGAAGATATTCTGTACAACATACATAGATGTACATATCAATATGAAATATTTGCATGAAACTGTTCATTTGCAGCTGCGTAGATAGGCATTTCAATCCTTTTCATCTAGTAACCTGTATGCATTTATTTCTCGGCCATTGCTCATGCATATTACCTGAAATGGGTGTTTTGTATTCCTTTTACGCGGGAACAAAACGTTGCTCTTTGGCTTATTCCATTGCGGGCGCCAGGGAAATGAAAACGGGTATATATGCGAAAATATTGTTGTCTCCTAGTTTTAAAGTCATGCACTTTAATGTAACAGCATATGCATTTTTCAAAAGATTAAAACACAAATTTGTAATTTCTTTGTCTGGGCAGCATCAGGTTTGACTGCGTCATGCTTGTAAAATAATAAGTGTGTGGCATCCAGTATGCAAATACTCTGTAAGCGCACTCATGGGGTGTATTTTTTTCAGGGAGACTCCCATTTCCGATGAACATTTCACGGTTTGTAGAGAGATAGTTCTTAAAGCATGGAGAATCATAACGATTTCACAAATCAATGAAGTTCATCTGAACTCACATGCAATATCTTTTTGAATACTCCAAACACATATGTTCTGTTATCAGGGGCCCGTTTAATAATCTAGGATCCTGCTTGGAGACCCTTTTCTGTATGCCATAGAGACTCAGGGATGACGTAGGTCTACTTTATTCAACACTTATGGACGGCCTTATGGATGGCTAATAATGTCTTAGCAAACAGACTTGAATATCATTAAACGATAACCCTTGTACAGAAGTTACAGAAAAGGGTTTTCATGTACGATCCTAGATTACTAAACCGGCCCCTTGGCTAGATCTTCTTCACCTGGTTCTCGGGACCCGGGGGTTGATAGTGTTACTTACCAATTTTTCTGCATTTGAAACATACAGGCACTTTTCCTTGTCCTAACTAATCATGCTGGCTCTACGTAATAGACAGCTGGAGGCGACCCTGGGTTACGATCAACACAGTCGCCCCTACAAGGTAAACACGGAACCAGCATATAACCTCGATCTTGATGTACTCTCATCAATCCGACTAGTGTAGCGCATTGCAGTAACACCAGCAATAAAGCTTGTAACGGGACAAAGCCTTGGAGTCATTCATTCAGCTTACTATTCACACCTGATAGTAACAATACATACCCAATGGAAGTTGGGTCTAGGGTGGCGAGATGCAGGGAGAGGGGTTTCCTGGTGCAGGTCAGGTGAGATGCCGACCTCTACTGACGTCTTCAGCAAAATATCCAAGTCATGGGTGTCCATCGACGCAGCGACAGATTGTTCTTTTTCCTGCGCTATCTTCCTCCCCTTCCCCCACTTTTTTTTTTAATCTGGTGTCAGTGGTCTACTGAGATCAGGAGCCTTTCTTTTGGGAAGTATGCAAGAAAACGGACGGGTTTTTCCCCTTTTTTTCCTTAAATATTTCATTGATGAGTCACTTGGGTATAAGGGGTAGGAGGAAACATAAAACACCAACAGCCCACAAAGAATCAGTATTTAGGCGTCCCATGCACTAACGAAAAACACACCAGCCTCTCTGTGGGCTTAGATCAATCTCCTTCAGTGTGTTTTTATTTTTTCAGTCGTAGGCTTATCTACTAGATGCCGTGTAACCTGGTAGACAAAGAAGCCCGAGGACAGAGAGTCCAGTTAGGTATACCTCACTCTGTGAATGTTGCTGCCTGGTGAGAGATCTATGGGCTCGAGGTGGAAGATCGAGATGCATTTAGGAACAGGGTACCGAAATCCCTCTGAATGAAGGCGAAATCGTTACTAGGAACCTAGATGTGATCCCCTTTCCAAAAAAATATAATTATAGACCCTAACTTCAAGTTTTAGTCATAACGCAAATACATTTTCAAGTTGATCTTTTCCGAATACTTTTAAGTATCTATATAGAACGACCTGACCATGCTGTACCTGCTACACAACGAGATGGGGAATTGAGTTTTTTTTTACAGAACGAGGCCTGGGACCTCGTTCCGTAAATACAATCAATTCTCATCGAGTTTTATAGCATGTACAAGCATGGCGGGTTGTTATACATATATTATATACCCCAAATTAATCGAATCTTACCACATATTATCATAAAAGACATGTCGACGTGAAAGCCCACATACTGCTGATGTTTCAACGTGTTCAGTATAATAGTGTACTGCACAGGGTTTAGGACACAATTTACTGCATAGGGAGCAGCAGTACGTAATTATCAAATATACTGCATGGGTATATATTACAGATAGTATGTGGATTTATATAGATTTATACACTACACTGACCGGTCTACGTATAATTCTACTAGCTACAGTGTGTAAGAACATTGGTGGAGTTTACGGCTGGAGCTGGGAGGAGGAAGTTGAGCACTTGGCTGACACAAATATTTACACTGGATCTCACATCGTGGAGTTCTCAAATAGCAGCAACACAGACAGCATGAGGGTGGCACTAGATGCATCCCCCTCCCCTTACCGCCATTTGTGCCCGCCCCGTACGTCGACCAACCTCCTCCCTCCCACGATAACCCCCCCCCCCCCTCCCCTCCCAGCTCACTCCCAGCTTGCTCCTATATTGCAGTAAGCACATGTTAGATTAGTGGGTCTGATACACAGTTTGTATACTAGACGCATAACGTGTGTATCTTCAGCCTACCTGCGTGTTTGCTTGTAAAGAGAATAGCATGAGAACTTTTGCGAAGGTATGGTCAAAGGAAATATGAACCTCTTTTGATTTTACCGATTGGGGCTACGAAATATGGTTTACGGGCTACGAAATATAGACTACGGTAGTTCTTTCTCTCTCTCTCTCTCGCTTTACATATAATTGCTGCAATTTACCGTCATGTTTTTTGGCCAACTGCAGATGAGGTCACATACAAAATCAAATGAATATGGAGAATGAATGATGCTGGGTGTACATCATCTCTCTCTCTCTCTCTCTCTCTCTCTCTCTCTCTCTCTCTCTCTCTCTCTCTCTCTCTCTCTCTCTCTCTCTCTCTCTCTCTCTCTCTCCTTTCCCTCTCTCTCCAATTACTTATTTTCAGCTTTACTTATTATTATATTATATCATTATATTATTATTTTATCATTATATTATTTACTCACCTTTTATAACCATATGTTTTCCAGACTTGAGGTATCTACTATAATACCACCACACGAGATTCTATACTAAATCTATAATAAAATAAGTGTAATTTGGTATTCTGTAGTAATAGTTTCTTTAGAGGAGAATATTTGTTAAAGTATTAAAACTTCAGCTTGTAGAATCTTTTTTTATTGTCAGTGCCTCTCGAAAAGACGAGTTTTTCAGGCACTCCAGAATGACCTGATCGATCTTTATCATAATGTCTTATGATTCTTTTGTTGAACATTTAGAAAAAATTTGATATGCATTTTACAAAATCAATTCGCAAGTCCGTAGACTGTTGATTCAGAGATGTATGAATGAGAACCATAACTGGCGTTTTACGGACTGTATCTCAAATATTTACAAACTGAATTATCTAAATCTGATTAGAATCACGTCGTCGTAGTATGTATTAGCATCAGTGGTAATTAGGAACACCATCTGTGGCGGAGTCACTATCACCTTTTTAAGAGCTTTTATTTATACTGGAGAATACGGATAAAGGCTATAATGCCTATCTTTCATCCCACTCCAGTTTTATCGGATTTTTACGTCATTGCCCAGCTAGTGAGCTCACAGGACGGAAGTGTCATGACAATGCTTAACTTGAAATTACTTTAACAGCAATGCATGAAACCTTGCAACCTATGTGTGATTTTGGCTATAGAATTTCATCTTGCCCTTTATTAAATTTAGTCCACATACTGCCATGGATATATGAAAAGCCCTGGAATCTGTACATTAAAATTGCATCATAGGAACAGGCAGTTCGTGGTTTCATTAAATACCCCTCGGTCTAAAGGAAGGAATAAATCTGTGCATTACAATCACCAAAGGCCTTAGTTCGCAACCACCACCCCCATTAATTCATTTGTTGTGTTTAATTCTCAATAACCCCATGATATAAACTGTCACTTATGCAGGGGACACACCAAGCAAGTCAAGGCAGCGATCTCCAAAATCGTCAATGCAAAATAGCATGTATATGAGGTATCGTTTCATAGTAATATCTCCCACAGATAATTTAGCATCTCAGAAGCAATGCTTGGTGTGTCTGGGCCCCGTTGCTCCAGGATTACGACAGAGTTGCGGATCGCAGAATAGCGATCCGAGGGCCTAAACGTTGCTCCAGAAATTTTGCGGATCGTGTCGTAATCGCATAGGCGCATGGCTGCGTAAAATACGGCTTTTAGCGATACTTTTTACGCTGACCTTCACAGCACTGCGGATCGTATCGCTGTAGGTTAAAACCACCCTTGTCTGATATTTCAAATAACGATCCATGGTGGCACCACCGACCCCTGCCACTTGTTCTTTTACCTATAGGAAATAGCGATCCAAACCACCAGGTGTCAGATCAGTTTTAACGGTAATGCCATCTGTATTTAATTAAAGAACTAATTAATTTTCCCCTGTCTCATTCAATATGTGCCCCTGAATTGTTGTATCGCTATCGTATCGTAAAATATAGCGATACCGCTGGAATATAGAGATACGATCCGATATTACGGGAGCAACGCTTTTTCAGTCGGATCGTTAAAGTAATCGTAAAAATAAAATTGCGATCCGATTATAGCTAGCGATACCACAAAAAGTGGAGCAACGGGGCCCTGCGGCTTTATGTTCAAACCCATATACATTGTGTATTGCATGCTAGTCATGCTGCATTTAGTGTGAAATGTGTAAATTCATAGAAACACTTCGTACATAGTATAGAGGAAACCTATGAAAGTTTAGGGTCAGAGTTTGTATGCCATCGAGTTTGAATCACATAGTAATTCACAAGGTGAAGCCACATGAATTACACAGCAATTCAAACGAGATGGGATCGAGCTCTGACCCTAAACTTGAAAGGGTTTCTGAATTCATCTCACCCTTCACATTGACTAATGAGCTAAGCTTTATGACATAACCCCCATTGAGTATTTTGCTAAGTGTTAACCCTTTCAGTCCCAAAGGCCGATATATCGGCCGGCAGGGTGGCCGTTTTTATCGTTTTTGAATAGTGATATCTGGTGGTGAGCTGCACTGGCTATTTTGAAGTTATGAATATGAAATTTTCTACACTTATAGAGTAAGATATGGGCTGTCAGGTTCAAGCATTGGATTTCCTTTAGAAGATTCTATTTAGAATTTCTGAGGGTTCCATTCAAGGTCAAAGGGCAAAGGTCATTGAATTTATAAAGCTTTAGGTTAAATACAGATAAGATATTATTTCTAAGCCTTTCCAAGCCATTGCACTAAATTTTTTAATCAAATTGGAAAGACAGTAGCCCACACAAGCACCAAATCTTATTTAGAATGTCAGGATTTTGCTTGAATTCCATATTTTGTTGCCATGGCAACCATTCCCTAAATTTTTCAATTAAAGGTGGATTTTTGTGTGCAAAAATTTCTTATATATTTTAACTATAACAGTGTTAATCCTAAAAACTTTACAGTAATAAATTCATAAATATATCTGTACAAATATATAAGTACCATCATAGAAGGTTCAAAGTTGTTATGTTGTCATAGCAACCTCTGAAACCTAGTGCAATAGCATCGCTGCTAGTCAGTATTTCACCAAAATGCGTAAAATGAAAAACTACCTATATATATGTCATTCCTGTGTCAAGCGTTTTTATGTAAATGAAGTGATGTTTCATATACTATCACAATATTCCAATAGGAAGGTAGGAATGCTGTATTTGATTCTATAGTTGGTTGCCATGGCAACCATTCCTTCTATTTTTCATGTATAAGTGGATTTTTTATAGGAATTTCTAAAATAATTTTTTCTCTTAATTGAAAAATCATCAATCTTTAGTCATTATTCATCAATCTTTGAGGGGAAAATCTGTCGAAATATATTTCGGTAAATAGAGTCTGCACCGGTGGCTTCCACTGCTACAGTTGTATCCGCATCAAGGGATGTGTATTCCAAGACACTACCGAGACCTACACTAGCACCAATAGGGTAGGAAACTGGGAACCGCAGCACATGTCAATGTACCTGAAGCATTTAGACAACCAGGTTGTCACAAACATGAACAACTTTAGGGGCGGCATACAACAACTCACGAGTACAAGTGTGTGATTACACCCTAAAGGTTGCTCAGGAGACCGAGGCGAAAGCCTCAGAGACCCAAGCAAGCCAAGCCTAGATTCAGCTGATGGTGATACCCCTGGTATCTACCCCGTTGAATCTGCAGCAGCCACCAGTGGCCATCCGGACTGTGAGATTCCTAATGGAATATGGAGTTCATATATGAACAATCTTTTCAATCGGTCAAAAGCTTGAGAAACTGGCAGAACATGTATCAAAGGCCCTTTTCCTGATAAATTCACCTAAAAACATTGGTGCATTACCTTCACGTGTCTGGTCAGGTGCGTCTATGAAAGTGACTTTGTACCTGATTTTGAGGGTCACTATGGCAACCAAAGAAAGTAAAACCCTTCCAGGTTGTTAATTCTATTTACTGAAAAATATATTGATGGATTTTCCCCTCAAAGATTGATAACTAACCACTGCAAATTCATGTTATTTAAGAAATATATGCAAAAAATGCAATTTTCCCTGAAAAAAGAAGGAAAGGTTGCCATGGCAACCAAAATTGGAATAAACTACAACAGTTACAGAATCCTAACGGATTATGGAGTTCATATATGAAAAATCTTTCCAACCAGTCAAAAACCTGAGAACAGGCATAACATGTATCAAAGGCCTTTTTTTGTGATAAATTCACCCAAAAACATTTGTGCATTACCTTCACGTGTCTGGTCAGGTGCATCTATGATAGTGCCTTCGTACCCGATTTTGAGGGTCAGTATGGCAACCAAAGAAAGTAAAAACCTTCCAGATTGTTAACCCTATTTACCAAAAGATATATTGATGAATTTTTCCCTTCAGAGTTTGATGACTAACCACTGTAAATTCATGCTATTCAAGAAATTTCTGCAAAAAAATGCAATTTTCCCTGAAAAATAGATGGAACGGTTGCCATGGCAACCAAATTTGGAATAAACTACAACAGTTACAGAATCCCAATTGAATATGAAATTCATATATGAAAAATCTTTTCAATCACTTGAAAAGTCTTCAAATGACCACAACATATATAAACCCTATTTTTTAAGTGGGAAGTTGCTCTCAGGAGCATGGGACTGAAAGGGTTAAGTCTATGGGGGGAAAATGGCAGGGGTGAGATAATCAAGAGAAACTGGACAAATGAACTGGTTGTCTAAAGGGGGGCGTCCACCAACCACAACAAGGCTACGGCAATGGCTTTCCGACAAGGTCCACCACAGGCCTACGATTGGAAAGAGTGTCGTAGCCTTGACGTGGTTGGTGGACCCTAGTTCCTGACAAGAGTCTACGACAAGGCCAAGACAGGCTATGACTGTAAGCTTGTCGGGGGCCTGTCGGGGGCCTTCCGACAAGGCTACGACAATATCGAACATGTTCGATTTTTGCCACGACTGGACCTTTGTCGTGGACAACTCTAGGGTATAACTCTAGGGGACGGGGTCATTGTCCTCTAAACTCAAAATTCGAAAGTTTATCACGTGATGTAATATGCTAATCTTAATATCTCTATTTCTATTACATAGAATTAAAAATAAAGTAGTACACCTACATTCAGCGCAAATTTTAAGTTTATTGTTAAAATATAGCCTTTTGAAAAACAATTTCTTGAATATCTAACAAATGATGCCTTAAGATATCATCCGCCCTCAAAGGGTTAACATTGGGAATTCATTCTCCATGCCCCTATGAGTATTGCAGTCCGTTTTCCATGGTCTATATCCTGTGTGTCGTCCATTGTTTCTGTGTATACAGTGATGAGATAAATACAGAAAGTATCTCGTTTTGGTCAGAGTCATTGTTCTCCAACTCATTTGAATGTGACGTGATATTCACTCGTCTGTCGCCTCGTTCATATCACTCTGCATCAGACCTGCAACATTGACCAAAACTTGTTGGTTTTGTCTAAAGTTACTGATGGTTTTGTGGACAAGCAGCTCTGTGAACCAATTGAGGTTGATGGCTGCCTGTCCACAAAATCATCGATAAAGGCTGGTTCCACCAACAAGATGGATTTGCCATGGTATATCTTGTCACAACTTACAGTGTGAACCATGGGCGCCTTTTCTACGGCAACCAGCAACGTCTACGACACGCCCCGACACCACTGTCCCGACACTGCTCTTCTCACGGCAAGGCTGCGACAAGGCGTACCTCATTTGTCGCGTGACAATATGTGTACTTTTTCATGATGTCGTGTTTATATTATGGTGCTCAACCACCACCACACCTCAAGATCTAATGCCGAAATATTGCGGCATACCTCGATCTTTCACAACAAAAATGTGGCACAGGTGCTTAACCAGACTGATGCATCGCAGCAAATATGAACACAATTATTCAAAACCTAGCAAGATTTAGCAAGACAACCAAATCGCGACTATTTCGCTATATCCTGTGTGTTCATGGAACCAGCACTTTATTGTCTATCTATTCCACACATATGGGTTAAGTCATTGCTGCTCGGCAGACGGAAACATGCTGTCGGGCCAGGTACCTCTTTAAAGGTGGGCGTCCACCAACCACAACAAGGCTACGACAAGCAGCGACAAGAAAGTTCCAATCGGCGCTTGTTGCAGCCTTGTTGTAAGAAGGGGGGCTATACGAAAGCGTTGTCAGGGAATGTTGGGAAGTGCACGCTCCACTAAAATTTCCTATCATAGACCACTGCGACATGCTCCCGACACACCATGACATTCCACGACAAGGGTCCAGTCGTGGGAAAAATTGAACATGCTGCTCGATGTCATAGCCTTGTCAGAAGGCTCCTGACAAGCTTCCAATCATGGCCTTGTTGTAGCCTTGTCGTAGACTCTTGTCGGGAACTGGGGTCTACCAACTACGACAAGGCCTCCAATCGTAGGCCAATCGTGGACCTTGTCAGGCAGCCATTGTCGTAGCCTTGTCATGGTTGGTGGACGCCCCCTTAACCCTTTAAGGACGGGTGCCGGTGACCGTACTACTCCCATTAGGACGGCTGCTGGTGGCAGTTTGTCCCGCTAGAGGACGGGCACATAATGCTTAAAACTAATATTTCCAGTTTGTAATCACGTAATATGATACATAATCATAGATAATTTGTTTCTTTTGAATAGAAATACTAAATATGATGTCATATCTACATTTTGTGAAGATTTCATGAATAATCAAGCCGATCGCCCATTTACCACAATTTCATGAATATTGCTCTATTTTTTCTTTGTTAAAACATTTTCATAAATATTGAAATAATGATGCCTCAGGGCATCATGCGTCTTTAGTGCTGTGATGCTTCCAGGCATCATGCGTCCTGAAAGGTTTAATCGAGCAACATCTCCTCCACTGATGCCACCCCGAAAGCGGCTCCGCTCTACAAGTTTTTAATAAGCTCACCCACATGTAATGGCGATGGAATGTCAGCTAGCAGCAAAGATGCAATATTGCCTGGAGTAATACTAGCAGGACATAAGCAAATCTACCAGATAGCAGCCTTGTTGTTAGAAGGGGGGGCTTTACAAAAGCATTGTCAGGGCGTGTCGGGAAGTGCGCGATCCACTAAAATTTCCTATCGTAGTCCTCTGTGACATGCTCCCGACACACCATAACACTCAAAGACAAGGGTTCAGTCATGGGAAAAAGCGAACATGCTCGATATTGTCATAGCCTCGTCAGAAGGCTCCCGACAAGCTTCCAATCATGGCCTTGTTGTGGCCTTGTCGTAGACTCTTGTCGGGAACTGGGGTCTACCAACCACGACAAGGCCTCCAATCGTAGGCCAATCGTGGATCTTGTCGGGCAGCCATTGTCGTAGCCTTGTCGTGGTTGGTGGACGCCCCCTTAATTCAGCAACGTCTCCTCCACTGATGCCACCCCCGAAAGCGGCTCCGTGCTACAAGTTTTTAATAAGCTCACCCACGTGTAATGGCGATGGAATGTCAGCTAGCAGCAAGGATGCAATATTGCCTGGAGTAATGCTAGCAGGACATGTGCAAATCTACCAGATAGGCGTACAGGAGAGAAGAGATCCATGGTTCCCTGTGGTTACCTTTTTTTCTTTTCATGTGGGCGGTGTGAAGGTAGCTCTAGAGGGAACATGCGTGGCTGCCACGAATGCGATGAATTATTTGCGTTAAGAGACGAGAGAAAAGAGTACCTCCCTTACCAGAACCATCAGGGGTAAAGTCGATTGTGGGAAATACACAGCAGCAACACACTAGCGATAAATATCCAACACAAACCTTCCTTATTGACGATTTATTAACAATACCCACTCCTTCATATCGGGCCTCTTTATTCGGTGAATTTAGGAAACAACTGGCGCTAGGAGAGTTATAAGTATGGATATGTACACAAAGGATCTCTCAATTATGAAACGTTATCACTCTTTTACCATTTAGATACAGTTGATGGGACGTGAATGGTTTACAGGCATGCAATATCTCCATGTTCATTTTCCTCAAGCATTTTCCTCAATCAATCTTAGGATATACATATATATATATATATGTCCAATGACCACTGCTCTTGGTGGTATTGTCACTTAAGTTGTTGGATTATGTTACAGATTAATCGTATCTTATTTTTCCTCCTACTACTATCTACAGATGCGGACTATATTGGAGGTTGTCTTATGGGGGCTCTTTAACAGTGAAACAAAGTTCAACGAGCCAATATGATGTCTTTGTGCTATTGAAATTTGTTTTTGTGCGATATCCGCAAAACCACACTCAACCAATGGGCACAGTGCATATTCAATTCACCTTGCCATTCCTGCAGATAAAAGAAGCGGTCTTTTTACACCAGGAGGGGTGTTCGGAAACGTGTCACCCCCTATGGGGTGCCATTTGTAACATTGGTCCATATTTTGTATTTTTCGTCAACGAAATACACTGATATCTAGACGAAAGTCAAATCCGTCCACGAAAGCATGCGCTCATTCCGTTTTGTTAAAAGCTCTTTCGTATACGAAAGCTCTTTCATGTACGAAAGAATGACAAAAGCAGAACCTCCACTGCTTTTGTCTACGAAAGAGCTATGAAATTCTACGAAAGAGCTACAAAATCAGTTGTGGTTCTGATTTCATGGACGAAATCAGTTGTAGCACTGATTTTGTAGACGAAAGCAATTGTGACACTGCTTTCATAGACAGAATCAGTAATGCCACTGATTCTGTGGATGAAAGCAATTGTGACACTGCTTTTGTAGACGAAAGATACAAAATAGGTACCGAATGGGAAGGGTACAAACGGCACCCCATACCCTGTCCCCACCCCCTCTGTGGTCCAGTCTTTCAGTGGTCCACCACCAGGGGGTGTGGGGGTTCCCCTGCTTGGAAGACGAAGGTGGCAGGTGTAAGACATTGTGGCTCCACCTGGCGATGTCATGATGTCATATGCTGACTTCATGGTCGAGCTCGACCGGTGACATCGATCAACACGGTTTAACAAAGGATTTGATGGAGATCTAACTTTTGACCCACAGTCACCTGCATCCTGTGAAATCTAGGGAATATGTCACTATGATTTATATTCTGTCGCGACCGTAAATAAAGCCTAATCTCTCAAACAGCCCGTCGCAGGATTTAATCTACACAATATCATTGGCTTGCATTTCGAATGGTTTAAAGATAAGGTTATTTTCAAAAGCAAGTCTAATTACTGATAGCTGATGTCTGGAGAATAATCAATTATATCTACACCTGATACAAGACAAGAAGTAGAATTGTTTAAACCATTTATTCTGAAAATGTCATCATACTTCTTTGTGTACAAACAAAGGTTTTCAAATGGTGCAGCATCATAATGGCATCATAGTAGCTCAATTAATCTCACCAATTTCCTTATCATTTTGTATATGTCTATCCATTTCTCCTGCAGTATCTAATTTTGTTTATATCATTATCTACGTCCGCAATGATTTAATAGGGGGCCATCCATTGAGTATATACGCAGAATTTCTGAAATTTTTGGGGAAAAAACAAAAAACCTCCTATTCCTGTACGAAATAGAACAAATTCAAAGTAGGACAGGCATGTACACCTCAACAACTTCCCAAACTTGGTTTTGGTGATTGGATTTATTTGGTGCAGCAAGGTACAACGTTTCGGCGTTAAAGTCGCCTTTGTCAAAATAGAACGAAGAAATAGCATACGCAAAATTTCCAAAATTGTGGACCCCTCGCCCCCTCTCAATCTTGGACGCAACAGGACAAAGAAGGAGCATGTATACGCAAAATTATCAAAATCTTTGAACCCCCCCCCCCCCCCCCCCCCCAGTGCGTACATACTTTATGGATGGCCCCTAGTTCAAAATATATATGCATATACATATAAATATAAATATATATAGATGTAAATAGATTTAGATAGATAGATAGATAGATAGATAGATAGATAGATAGATAGATAGATAGATAGATAGATAGATAGATATAGATATACATGTATATAGCTATTTATATAGATATATAGATTCCCATAAAATTCCTCGATACACTATATGTTTGTATGGCTCTCACTGATGCGTCCATGTGTCATGTAAATTGATTATGTCAGAGGTGAGCCTCAGGGCTCAGACGAGATACACCAAGGTAACTCCGCGTCTACTCTCCTCATTACCTTCACCCGGCGCGCGGTCCGCCATTTAGGTCACACTAAAGCACGAGATATAAATCTCTCTCATTTTTTTTTCTCATTTTTCTCTTTTTTTGCGTTCCCTAGACCACCACCAGTTTAGATCCACTCGCCAGGTTAGCGAAAAGGATTTATCCTTCATTTCCGAGAGGTTCAGGACCGGGAAACACAAAGTCTTCAGCAGGAGACGTGCTGTCGGGACAAGGCCCTGCTCTTTTGGCAGAGTGAAAGGCAAACACTTGAAATTATTTCCTCTGGAGAGGGCGATTGATTGATACCCATCGGGATGAGGGAGATATTCATGGGCTCCTGAGATATGCCAACACCCGGCTGATCTCCTGAAACCACCTGCAGACTCTCAGCTTGACTAAAGTCACACCAGTGAAATTAATAGGAGAATGTTTTTTTAGCTTTGCACAAAGTAAGACTTCCATTGACTAATATCATCCTTAGAATTCACAGAGTGGTGTATGTGGCGGGAGCGGGGGTTCAGGACAATATGTGCCGTCAGAATATGGTTACTGGAGAACTCGACCCGAAACGAACTCGACCCATATTTGTCTGTTTGTTTCTTCCCCAGAAAAGACTAAATTTGAAGCCAAGATTAGATACTTACTACTAAGAATAGTATACATCCGCAGTTGTATCAATAAGATACTTGAGTTGTGAATATTTAAAACGGGTCGAGTTCGTTACGGGTCGAATTCTTCTAATGGGTTGAGTTCGTTCTGCGTAGATTGCGTGTACGGGTCGAGTTCATAACAGGTTGAATTCTCCAGTATTCAGGCTACTGGAGAACTCGACCCAAAACAAACTCGACCCATAGTTGTCTGTTTGTTTCTTCCCCAGAGAAGACCAAATTTGAAGCCAAGATAACATACTTACTACTAGGTATAGTTATGCGTCTAGTTTTTTACGGGTCGAGTTCGTTATATGGATCGAGTTCTCAAGTATTCCAGAACATGATCCCCAAACTGAGGAATATCTGAGATTCATTTGGTGAACCATCCCTGTGGTATGGTCCCTTTGCTTCTACACAAGTCCAGTTCATCATTTATCTCACCCCTGGAGTAAATGTCCATAGGCTTAACATTGGGAACTCCTTCTCCATGCCCGTACACTTATTGCAGTCCGTTCTCCATGGTTTATATCCTGTTTGAGGTCCATTCTTTTAGTGTGTACAGGGGTGAGATATATACAGAAAGCAACTCATTTTGGTCAAAGGAGTAATTCTCCAACTCGTTTGAACGCTACGTGATATTCACTCAGCTGTTGCCTCGTTCATATCACTTCGCATCAAACTCGTGGAGAACGATGACTTTGACCAAAACTTGTCGGTTTCTGCTTTAGTCTTTGAAGAGTATGCAACTCGCGGCCTATATTCGCAATACCATGAGATCTCATGGTGATGAAATACTTGTATCTGTGTTACTCTTTTTTTTAATACTTAACAATCCTCACAACCGTGTGATCATAAATACCCGGCGGGTGCTGACTCCCCCATTAGAAATTACCGCCAATCGTGTAATTATAACCCCACCAAGGAGATCATTACGTTTGCCAGTAACTAAAGTGGGACATTTAAAGAAGCCATGACATTTATGAAATCGCCATTTGAGATTCGTTTGTCATGGTTGCTACTGGCGTCCCCGTGACCTGCCTGAATGATAGGGTCAAAGGTCAAAGGTCGGCCTGCGCCTGGAGTGAGGCATGTAGCCTGAAGAGGGGCGGGTGTGGGGAGGGGGGGAGGCTGTGGTGTACTGGGAGGAGGTATGGGAGCGGGTTGGGGAGGTTGTCAGTGTTGCCGAGACAGGCTGACACACTTACACTCAACCTCACGCCGTAAATGGTCCCATTTATGATCTACCTACCGCAAAGCCTATTATTTAAACATGGCAGGTCCGGAAATCACCATGCAAAGTGAGGTCACTTCTAAATAATACCGTGGGAGTTTCTTATGGGAATTTAGTGTGTTTTCTTAAAAGCCATTTGAATAAGACCTGCATTAAGCAAGTATTGTTTGTAGATAAAATTTTGATTGCATGTGTTGACATTTTACCACATCATCATTCAAGTTCCACATTACAACCAAATCTGACTACATAAAATGATATTTCAGGATTTTTACATCTTTCCTGGGTGTCCAATTGGATTGTGTAGTAGGTAAAGGGTTATCATTACATACCTATGGCCGAACGATCAAATACTATCTGCTGCTAGGGTTCAGTATAAATATTTTTTATAATGAATGAGCATAAATACTGGGTCAGTAGGCTGTGAATCGAAGACTTCATAATGGTAATAACTAAGATGGCGTTTGGTCCCTGTTATTTAGGAATATGATAATAATTAAACGTAGTGGCTGGGTCCATAGGCGTGCCGCTCTCCGCCTTTTGTAAAATAAATACGTCCCTCCACCTCTGGCTTTCTTACATCTTATGTTATAAAGCACATCGAACGGCCATCTCTTAGGGCTCAGTAACCGCGTTTTTATTTATTATCGCTAACTGTATTGGTATCAGGAATAGTTACCGTAGAGGAAACCTATGAAAGCCTACACACACCTCACAACATAAGGCCTGTTTCCATTGGCCGACGAAAAGGGTGTAGATTTTTTGAGTTACCCAGAAAGTCTGTCAGTGGTGCGACCGACTGTGAGTCGGTACTGAAAAATCAGTGAGGGTAGTAGATTTCACTCAGTGACCAAGCTCTCACTCAGTTGTGGGTGGTGCCACATTGCATAATCTGATCAGAAAAAGTTGTGGGTCATTTCACGTGCTGGGTCGTTTCCATTGACCGATTTTGGGTCAGCAATGCCAAAAATCCGTCGATGGTTCCTGACTGTAGATCAGTGACGGGAAATTTTATCACAGATATACACAATATTGACTTGTTTCAGATACAAGCGGCCGTATGCACATAAGAGTTAACGCTCAGTAATATACAAGCATATGCGAGGATATTAGGAGCATACAACCGCTTTTATATAAAACCAGTTTATATTGTATTTATTATCCACCCTTTCTGGACAGGTGGCATGTCGATATAAGTTTGGGTCAGCAATGCCAAAAATCCGTCGGTGGTTATTGAGTGTAGATCGCACACGGAAAATCGGTCAATGGAAACGGGCCTAATGCCGGGGACACACCAAGCAAGTCAAGGCAGCGATCTCCAGAATCGCTAACACGAAATGCCATGTATGTGAGATATTATTTCATAATACTATCTCCCACTGATAATTTAGCGTATCAGAAGCAATAATCCGATGAAATATGAAATAATAGGTCACACACAGGCCATTTTGTGTTGGCGATTCTGAAAATCGCTGCGTAAGGCCCGGCGTCCACCTACTACGATAGAATCGTAGACCTCCCGATATGGCACCGATACAAAATGTCAAAATAGGTGCCATATCGGGACGGTGCCAAATCGTAGACATATGTCTAGACATGCCAATCCACCACGCATTGTATGGGTTTTTTATAGGTGTCTAATCGCAAAAACGTGGTCAACTGCCCCGATATTAGGTGACCTTCCGACGCGATTTTGATTTTGTGTCGGGAGGTGCATCGTAGACCATATCGGAGCCATATCGCAGTAGGTGGACGCCGGGCCTTACTCGTCTGGTGTGTCTCCAGCATTATACAGGTAGGATAGACGAGGGCGGCGGCGGCAGGGGACAGTGATGAAGGTGAGGAGCGTGGTTCACCGTTACTCGACCCGTGTGTAACAAGCACATCTCTGTGTGTGCTGACGGGGCGTGGAGAGGGGGTGGGCCGCCAACCTGCTTCAATTTCTCACAACTCTCAAATTGAGTGGCAACAAGAAACTGTAAACGCTTCAGAGAGCATTGGTTATTAAATAAAAGTGAGTTTCCAGCTAAAGCGGAAGGAGAAACAAGAAAAAACAATGCAGTCTTTGATAAGGATGAGTCTCTTCCAGGGGTTGTGAAAGTATTTAATAATGTTTTGTGTTTATAAAAGATACTGAGAAATGATGATAGTTGTATAAATATCACCTTGATACAGTCTTGGGGTTTAGCTTCTTTTTGCCGGAGTATAAACTTATAACCACATTGAATATCAGACGAAGATGACACCAATCATGCATGGTCAACCATTTAAGCAATTTTCCACTGGCCGACAATTCACCACCAATCTTTGGGAACCACTGATGCCAGATCGGTGAATGGAAACAGTAAGGGCCGGCGTCCACCTACTACGATATGGCTCCATTATGGTCTACGATGGACCTCCCGATAAAATATCAAAATCGCGTCGGAAGGTCACCTAATATCAGGGCAGTTGACCACGTTTCTGCGATTAGACACCGATAAAAACCCCATATAATGCGTGGTGAATTGGCATGTCTAGACATATGTCTACGATTTTGCACCTTCCCAATACGTCTCCAATATTGACTTTTTGTATCGGAGCCATATCGGTAGGTCTAAATTTGTATCGCAGTAGGTGGACGCCGGGCCATATGCAGAGAAGTGTTCACTGATTAATTGTGCATAGATTATGCAATAAGGCCACCCCTGGCTGACATGGTCAACGACCTGCAGCATCAAGGGAATTTGAAATCATCAGCAATGGTCATTGTGTTTGGAGGAAAGTTCACTCAGTATTTACCTGTTAAATGCGGCAGAAACAAGGCACATACAGAACTCACACTGATTTTTAATTACCGACATGCAGTCGTTAGCCACTACCAACCGACTTTTAGGAGAACACAACTAATCGCTGGTGCCATATATTCATCAGACAGTGGAAAATGGATTTTTACCCCCGCAAACCTTGGCTTGGTGCCTTGAGCCGGAGTCACACAAAACCATAACAAAATGGCCTTTTATGTGAGCTATTATTTCATATTTCACCAGATCATTGCTTTGGAAATACTAAATCATCTGTGGGAGGTACTACTATGTAATAATATCTCACATACATGCCATTTTGTGTTGGCGAATCCAGAGATTGCCGCCTTGACTCGCTCCGGCATTACCCACACCAATGGGCTGCAACCCTGGTAAATTCTGATGAGTCATGTAGGGGAAGCGTTCACTTTATCACTTTCTTCCTCCGTATAGACTTTATATATGTTGTATAAATAAATCTAGGGATATGTGTGGTCGTAGAGGATGGCAGGCTAGGTGTACCGTACGTCTTAAACGGTGCGGCCTGGTTTCTTTACCTCCGAATCAGCGATGCATGACTGCCACCTTCACCACCTACAGACCTGGGGCCCGTTTAATAATCTAGGATCGTACATGAAGACACTTTTCCGTACCTCGCTTAAGGGTTATCGTTTGATAATATCTAGGTCTGTATGCTAAGACAGTTTTAGCCGATCATAAGTCGTTTATAATAAGTGTTGAATAAAGTTGACCCACATTCTCCCTGGGTCTATATGACAGACAGAAAAGAGTCTACATATATGATCCTAGATTATTAAACATGCCCCTGACCCTGATCCCTCCATCTCAACTCGGATGATATCCATGCATAGAAAACACTAGAATATTACATTAAACGTATCAACATATCTTTCAGCCATACATATAATGATATATCCAAAGCTGTCACACAAAGTTAAAATTCAATCAAGTCTGGGGCACTCACTAGCACTTGCCACGTCTAAAATACGCATACGCAGTTATAATAATACCACGTGATCACAGCGATGACCCCTATAGCGCCCCGGAAGTGATTGACCCTCATTGGTGGCAATAATGACCGTGCAGCAGCATGTGGTAGTGTCCAGTCCCACCGCCAGAGTCAACAAACGGTACATTTTCTGCCCGCAGGGCACGGTGCAAGCGGAGCGATGTTACTGTGCGTAAAGTGGGATTCACACGGTGGGATTCATGTACATGTACCTCACAGGGTGACTGTCAGAGGCAAATCCTGCTGAGATTCTGTACTCGAACGCAATCTCTTCGTCTAAGTTGTAGGGTTCCATTTGCCTGAAGTGGGATTCACACGATGGGATTCATGTACATGTACCTCACAGGGTGACTGTCACAGGCAAATCCTGCTGAGATTCTGTACTCGAACGCAATCTCTTCGTCTAAGTTGTAGGGTTCCATTTGCCTGAAGTGGGATTCACACGATGGGATTCATGTACATGTACCTCACAGGGTGTTTGTCACAGGCAAATCCTGCTGAGATTCTGTACTCGAACGCAATCTCTTCGTCTAAATTGTAGGGTTCCATTTGCCTGAAGTAGGATTCACACGATGGGATTCATGTACCTCACATGGTGTCTGTCAGAGACAAATCCTGCTGAGATTCTGTACTCGAACGCAATCTCTTCGTCTAAATTGTAGGGTTCCATTTGCGTGAGACATGTTTCCCCCTTGTAATTGTTGGCGACATTTTCCCCTAATAAAGGAGCATAATCTAATGAGATTTTGAACCCTGTGAGGTACATGAATCCCAACGTGTGAATTCCATTTAAAGCTCATGTGTGTCACTATGGGATATGTGACATTTAGGCCACTCGTAATGGCGGAAAATCCCCTAAAGGCATTTGACAACAAAAAGCGGGTCATTTCTTATCTAGCCTTGCTGTACATAATGTTAAACCATGCTCAAAGAATGTCACGTGCTTATTTAGCGGATCCTCGTAGATTGTGTCACATCAAAGTAATTTGACGTCTACTTTCTGAAGTTTCAACCCAGGTTTGATGTAGCGCAGGCCTGTATGATGTTCTCATATTTGGAAACGGCAAGACTATATACATTTTGAAACCCTTTCCAAAGTGAAACATTATGGCTATTTTATTCTCAATTTATTAGGGAAATGATATAGATTCAGTTAAATTTCTTTCATCATTATCATTTAGCAATAGAGACAAGAATCGCCAGTTCTACCTGAGGCAGTCTCTCCTTTCACTTGCTGTAGAGTACATCGAGATATGGTCACAATTATATTGGTGGCTCGGTATTTTAACAAAATAGTTTGTAAGGGAAAAAAATTCATAAAGAAATGCTGAGTAGATGTTGATGGTGATGAGTGAGAGAGTCTAGCCGGTTCATAACTTCGTCATTGTACTATACCGTCCAATCAAACTTGGAATATATTTCTTTGGTCTTTACCTTGAATTCACGTTTGTACTAGCATTCTGTATACACGTATCCAACGGATTCCACAAAGGTACCCCACGCTGATAAGGTGATTGCTGGTAGTGAGTGGTCTTAGCTCTTATTACCTTAAAATTGATTTTTGCATCGCTCCGAGTTCGTCACACGATATTGTCTGGGTTTTTTGACATCTTGTACATACATTATAGATAGTAGATAGTCATTATCACAGATTAGAATAACTCCGTCCCCCATATGGGGAACTTGATATATACCTGGCATACATACATGTACAGTAAAACCCCGCTTCTGGGACACCCCGCTTAAGGGAACCCCCCGCTTAAGGGGACAATGTGCTCGGAACGGAAATTTCCCCCTCTATTAAGAGTTTATTTTAACCTCACTTAAAGTTTACTTTAACCTCACTTAAGGGGAAACCTCGCTTAAGGGGTTTCAAAACCCCGCTTAAGGGAACACCCCGCTTAAGGGGTCAGTTTGCTCGGAACGGAGACTGTCCCCTTAAGAGGGGTTTTACTGTATTTATAAAAACACGGGGATGTATGTAGGTGAAACTCGATGTGATTACGTTCTGTGAGTTTTGTAACGATGTATATGCCTTCCCCAAGACCTGGGAAGTGTTTTTAAAACCAAGAATGGTAATGACTGTAGGACTATGATTAGGACCTACCACAGCGGTACTAACTAGGATACTCATGTCATTCCGTATCTTAAATATTATCGTCAGGAATCCAAGACATCTTTCGAAGTATTCATCACATTATTTCTATTTTCGTTTGGGGAGACATTCTATTATGTACGATCCATTTTACATAGCAAGGGATAAGAAATGGTAATAGTTAGCCTAGCGTATTCTCAAAAACTTAAATTCGCGATTTTTCAGTTATTGCCTTGCAAGACCGTCCTCGATAAAGACTGATCAGTTTATGTAACGAGAAGGCAACAAAGGCCACGATAAGATCAATTTTTCTGTCGTTCTTAATTTTGAAAATACCTCTCTGTTGGCAGATACCCAATAGGTCACTGACCCCTGACACTTCTGCCTTTATGTCACCACCCCTGGTATTTTCTCCCCATAGTCTTAACTAGAGAACTCGTACTCAACGCCCATGGGGTATTTGGGGGCAAAATTCAATGGGGGGGGGGGCGGGTAATGTCACAAATGTTAGCCAAATAGTCAGTGATAGGGGTGACATAAAATCTGAACCGCACTCGATCCATAGTCATTTTGGTTTGCTTCATAATCTCACTCGGCTTTGCCTCGTGAGATTAATCAGCAACCAAAACTCCTCCATGACAAGCCCCCAAAAATATTTCCGATAAAATTCATTGATAATTGGTCCTGCCACCTGGTGTTTTGGATGGCGTCGCGGTAGCAAGATGGCTGCCTCCATAGCACACTAGCTATCTGCCGTATAGTGAGAGCCGCGTATGTGATCAACGAGTATGACATGATTAATGTCGCTCATTAGAAAGACACACCGCAAGTCCGTGTGTAACATCGCCATTCACACGCTCCCCGGGACCGGGAGTGTGGTGAGCCTGCAGCCCCCTCCCACCACCACCTCCCCCTCCCTCCCCTCGCACCCCCATGTCTCTGTCAAGTGGCGTCGTCCCATACGGTTGTTATGGCTCGTTTTCATCTCAAGGTACCCCGCCGCCCGCCGCCTCCGACGACGATAAATCACACATGGCTTGTTGTAACTAGTCAGTGATTTGTTGTGAGTCGCAGTAACGAGCCTTCACTCAGACACCTGCAACGGGGCACTTTCTGACTGCCTTTACATCACTGGCACAGGCATGTTTGAGGGGTTTATCTCACCCCGGGTAGTGTTCTCTCCATTGACTTATCATTGGGAACTTGTACCCAACGCCCATTGAGTATTTAGAAAGAATAGTCAATGGGGGATTATGTCACAACTGGTCGCCCATTAGTCATTGGGAAGGGTGAGATACATTCAGAAACATATTCAAATTTAGGGTCAGAGCTCGATCCCATCTTTTATCATACCCCTAATATAAAATCCCATAGGCTTAACATTGAGTTTCCGTATGCCACGCTGACTGGCATAGAGAGTTGTATATGCCACTAGTGGCATACAGAATTGTTATCATGTAATATTCCAAAATCGAGGAGATGGGGTAGGATAAAATCAAAACCTGATTCGTTTTAATCTTGGCCAACGCATGCCACTCCTGGAGTTTTGGCTCTGGACTTCACTCGGCTTCGCCTCATGAAGTCCCTATGCCAAACTCCAGTTGTGGCATACAGTGGCCAAGATTAAAACTCATCCAGTTTTACGATAGTATGAATCGCTACGTAATTCATGCGGCTTCACACTGGCACAGAAGGGTTTTGGGGGTGTTTCTATTGTTTTAGTCCAAGACAATATGGGGCCATCCATTAAGTACGTACTGCTCCTTCTTTGTTCTATTGTGCACAGAATCGGGAGGGGTGGTGGGGGGGTGAAATTTCCATAAATTCTGCCTACATACTTTATGAATGGCCTTTATGCAATGTTCTATCATTCAGAATACATTATATGAGCCTAGCCCATGTCTTAATGTACATGTATTATTATTGCATAATATATTGTATGAGATCTTTCCGTAAGCACTATTTTTCCGTATGCCCCCTGGAGCATACATCATATCCGTATGCGCCAGGTATGTCCATACACACTCCCTATGTGGTTTTTTTGTGGTTTTTTTTAATGTCCTTTATTTATACTGAATCTGCTCAGTCAAGTTGACTGGTTTGCGTACAGACTCAGTTCTCCAGTTGATCATAACACTATAAAATTTGTGTAAACCGAATAGTATTACAATTTCAACATAATTTGTATAAGATAACCGTATAGTGCTAGTAACAAACTAGCTCAAGATACCATGAAGCATCGATACAAATTTGTCCAGTTATTGGTGATAACACCTGAATTTAACAAATTACAGATAATTTCAATCTGTTGCTAACTATTTAACATTCACTCTCATCATCACATCCCATCAAAGAAAAAGACAGGAACTTCCTGTGTTATGTAGTTTGTTAACATATGATGAGTAAAAAGTATCAAATAAACAGACATCCTACTCTCTTATGTACATCAAACAACAGAAAGTCATACATTATCAATACTCAATATTGAGTCATACAATCTGGAGCCAGAAGGGCGTCTTCACATATATGTATTTCGTTGTTTTCTATGGACACTTTGTATTAGGTGGATAAAAGATACATGTATGCATGTAGTTGATGTAAAACGGGGGCTGGCTATTGAACTGAAATTCTATGAAAATTGTGATTAATACTGGAAATGGAGCTGACAAGAGGGCAGAACTACAAAATATAAAACACAAAATTTAAATCCCAATAAAGTCCTCAATCCATCAATAGTTACTATTGAGATTCATTTCTCTTTATTTTTAGGGTTATTAAAGGAAGTGGAGCTTAACCTCTAACCCTTAGCCTCACATATAACCTCGATTGCCTCAAATGGCCTACAGCTCAACCCCAACTGAACTTAACGTATGAAAAGACGATTGAAGGGAGCATGAAGCGAATAATATCACATTTCCATATATATGAACAAGGAATACCCTTCGGT
This sequence comes from Alentia gelatinosa, assembly GCA_950022655.1. Taxonomy (NCBI): domain Eukaryota; kingdom Metazoa; phylum Annelida; class Polychaeta; order Phyllodocida; family Polynoidae; genus Alentia; species Alentia gelatinosa. Next base: position 55,257,501 of record OX465583.1, on the reverse strand, counting down.
TTAGAGAGGGGTGATTTCTATGGTCATTTTCATTGGCATAGATCTGTTTTGCCGAGCCAATCCAAAATGGTTTGTGGGACAGGGGTTCGTTGCTCCTAGAAATGTGGGAAAAGCGTTGCTCCAGTAATATCGTATCGTGTCGTGTGGCATCGTTCTTTTCATGTTGTAGCACTACATTTTACAAGACCACATTTTCAGTGACACAGCTGAAAGGTTCAATAGAATTTTAATTGAATATAGCGACATAGTTATGATATGATCCGCAAAGAATCTGGAACAACAGGTTTGACCTCTAGTCGCTATCGTGTGATCCACAAAACATAGTGCAATGCCCCTCAGAGGACCATTGCTCCACGTTTACGACAGAGTTGCGGATCGCAGAATAGCGATCTGAGGGCCTAAACGTTGCTCCTAAAATCGAGCGGATCGCTTCGTAAATCACATACCAACATCGCCGCGTAAAATATTGCCTTTAGGGATTATTTTTACACGCGCCTACACACCATGGCGGATCGTATCGCTGTAGGTTAAAAGCAGCCTTATCTGACATTCTCAATAACGATCCATGGTGGCACTACCGACCCCCGCCACTTGTTCTTCTACCTATAGGAAATAGCGATCCACACCACCAGGTGTCAGACCAGTTTTAACTGTGATGCTATCTGTATTAAACAAAAGAATTGATGAGCCTTCCCCTGTCTCATTCAATATGTGCCCCTGAATTGCTGTATCGCTATCGCATCGTAAAAATTAGCGATACCGGGTGAATATAGGGATAGGATCTGATATTACAAGAGCAACGCTTTTTCGGTTTTAACTATGATGCCATCTGCATTTGATTAAAAAACTAATTAATCTTCCCCTGTCTCATTCAATATGTGAATTGTTGTATCGTAATCGCATCGTAAATATTAGCGATACCGCGGAAATATAGCGATACGATCAGATATTACTGGAGCAACGCCTTTTTAGTCGGATCGTTAAAGTAATCGTAAAAATAAAATTGCGATCCGATTATAGCTAGCGATACCACAAAAACAGGAGCAACGCCCCCCCCCCCCCCCCCCCTGGAGTGGCAAAAGAATAAGAAAGAAACTGATGAGTGAATATTCTGAAGCACTCCAAACGAGATGGCAAATGGGGACTCAGGCACGAAAATGTTTCTGATTTTCTCTTAGCCTGGAAATATCTATCTGTTTATCACCCATTGACAATAAGTTACCGTACTCGCAAGCCTGTTGAGAACGAGTTCCTAATGTTAAGCCTATGGACGTTTATTCCAGGCTAAGATAATGATTCAATGTCACCTGAGGTCTGGTGGAATGGCGTTGTCAGCCTAATTTGTGTCAGTGCACATAAGCTGTTCTCAGTAATTACCAACTTGTTGTGCTCGCTCTCCCACTTGGTGTGAATTCCTACAGGTACATGGACCATTAACTAATTATATCTCCACCATTATATTCATCGATTACCCCATATAATCAACTCTAGACTGACTTGTTAATTGTCGCTTTATTCCTTTGAACAGAGTTGCCAACTCGGTGTGTGGGGCGCAAGGTCAAAGTTCATTATTCATGTTGGAATTTTCCGTTTACTATTTCGGAGGGAGTTTGATATGTATAGACTACAAGCGACAAGGATTGAAAATAGAATTGCTGCGGCAGTGTATAGTTATACCGTTAATCAAAAGGACAGCCAACAAAAGGGCTGACACTATGACATGGTGAGACGAACCTAGCCAAAAATATACATAACGGTGTATTCTTTAACCTAAGGGAACTTGCTGTGTGAGGTGAATATATAAGACGAGACTGTCTTTCCCGAAGTGGAGTAGTACAACACCAACCCCCCACAGACAGGGTGCTTCCCCACTCACGGAAAGAATTTGTATCAGATATTTTTTATCAAGGGCCACCAGATATTCTGCCTTGGTTAGGGAGAGGTTATATAGACTTTCTGCATGCTGCAAAAACTACCCTTCACTATCTGCGTGCCAACTCTATGACATAGGGAAAGGTGCAGAGGGCCAGTGTCTCATTGCCTTAGAGGCATGCCCAACTGACCATGACCACTAACCACAGACCTAAATACCTCATTTATCCACTACTGCTTGATATATTTGGGTCATAGAAAGGGAGTTGTAGAAAGGGCAAGTGACTGTGTGCTTGCGGGTTATCGAAAATGACCCATGGACTGAATGCATGTATAACCCAGACCTTTTACCGTTATTTTTTTATATAGTTCCATGCTCATTCATAATCGATGGAGATCCTAGTTTTGATATATGTACCTCTTTTGATTACCCCAGAAAGGATTCTCTGGAATTTCAGTTTATAATTGGAAGGTTAATCATTCATATCGCGCCAGTGGTTCCTCAGATATTTACAAAATCTTTGACAAGGCTGGCAATTGATTTTTGGATTTGGACAAGCAAGATGTCATAATCGTGAAATTCTGACGTTGATGATATGGAAAACTAAAGCTCTCGGTGGGGTTAAAGGCAACAGAATCGTGCAAAAGGTTTTATATTTGGATATATTTGTTTTAAGGAGATACATTCAAAATAAGAAGGATAGGGACTTGAAGATAATGGGTACTTTGTATACCATGGATAATAAGACTGAATCTTGGTGTTTCTATATTCTCACGTATGGTGGCGCTGACCGGCAAAAACAGCAATGTGAGAGGGTGTTACCTTCTCCTGCCTGCTCAGTTTGAACAGCACACCTTGGGCCGTCCCAGAAACCCAGCGAAGCGTGTCGCAGTCAGGTGATGATGGCCAGGAGAAGAGACAGACAGGGAAGAGCATCCAGTGTGTCACCTGAGTGGACTGACGGAGGGTATACACCAGGCCAAGGTTAGGTCTCAGGTGCCGCCATCTTTTGCAACATTCAATGTGAACTTATCTACTCAAAAGGGAGCTAGATGTCCCAGGAAACCTGGCCTTGCATCAACACCAGCAATCTTGCTGAACAAGAGCCAGTATATTTTTTATACCACTGATTATTAACTTGTTGTCAGTGACTGACTACTTAGACAATAATCGATGGTTTTGTGGACAGGCCCCTGTAAACCACGAGTGGTTGACGCTTAGTAATGCACGAGCGCTAGCCGCCTGTCCATATAACCATCATTTGTTGTATTTATCATCCATCCTCTCGAATACATTAAACCAGGTAATTGCCATATTATAGGGTATAACAATAGGGACTATTTCTTTGCACTACAACACAAATGAACTATTTTCCCGTATACCACCGCTTTGAGGCCGTATACCACAGATTTGAATCTGTATACTAGAGTTGTGATATCTGACAGGTTATATGGAAAGGGTCGTGGAGTCCCCATTTATTTTCAAAGGGGACTTTGTATACGATAGATAATAATAACACGCTGTCAGTGACTGATTATTAACTCGATGTCAGGAAACCCTCGATATTTGAGAAATAGTATCATCAACCAACTGTAAATTTGTTATATGTTGCTTTTGACAAATATAGTTTACCATGTTTGGCTTGGAAGAGCGATTTATAAAAATCGAAGGCGAAATAAAACCTTTTTTTTTTAATTCATTGTCACCTGATACACAATCATTCTACGGAAATCGCAGCAAAAGAAAAATCTCAAATGTTGATTCTGGTCTCTGGTCTCAACTTCATTTTCCCATATTTCATTCCCAATGCCGCAGTATTAGCGTTGAAACCCGGACAGGAACAATTCAAACACAATTGATCACACATTGCCGCGCCACGTGGTGAGCAGCGGACCGTCTCTGGTTACAGGCAGTTTTGTTATTCCACGTGTGTATTACACCCACTACACAATAGCCTAGTTAATATTTATACTTCCACCTCGGCCGATTTATAAACCCAGCCTGGGAGGAGTCTTGTCTTGACATACACAAACTACATTAGGCCAATATGATTCAAGCGGCGTCGGAGTGGGACCTACATTTATGACCTGTGTCACGAGGGACATGCCTCACACATCTGTTTGTCTTGGACATATATATCTCCCTCTCCTGCTCCTTTGGAGGCATTATAAACGTGGTATAGGATGCAGAGATTTGGACATATTTATATAGAACTGCATTGAGAGTCATATAAATACACAATACTCCACGAGTTTAGATGGGCCGCAATCGTCATCAAAGCGAAACCGAGTGACGATTACGGACCATCCATACGAGTGGAGTATTGTGTATTTTTCTATTCGAGTGCAGTTCTGGATTTATCTCACCCCTCTCACTGACATTAAATAGCATCACAATATCAGAATAATTGAAATTACTTCGGAAATCCAGTTGGTGGATAGCGTATGACGTCATCTCATATTCACTCCGCTATGGTGTAGTATTGTCACTTTACCAGGTTGATCGTTCAGTATTAATTTTTAACATTATTCCTATGGCCAAACTTGTACCAGGGGTGAGATATATATCTCTCTCTTGCTGCTTTGGAGGCATAAACGTGGTATAGGGCACAGAGTGATTGCTAGTTCCACCTTAAAGGCTTGTAAACGCCCACCAAAACGCCCACCAATGCTGATTCTGGTCCCAATAGGCCTTACGATTGACTTCCCGACACGAAAATGATTCTATCGATTCGTGAGGTCAGAAAAAATTGTGACAGGGGAACAGGTTTCTGCGATTGACTCTACGATACCTCACAATTGCATACCAATAGGCTGCGATTGAAAATGTATATTGATAGGCTACGATTTGTCCTGCAATCAGTGGTGACTGTTTGTTCGAACGGCAAAGCGTGACATTGCCAACACTTTTCAAAATGCCAATAGTCGCCGAGTGCCCCTCCTCGCTGCCATCATTTGCCTTTTTCCAAGTTTTACTCTTTAACAGGACGAAAATTTGGGTTTTTGAATCCTCACACTATCGCGTAGACGCTCGTAAAGGCTGTGTCAACTAATGTTTTCGTATACGTGAGTCCATATTATTATTCTCAATAATACATACAAATAATTCAGAGTCCCTAAATGATCACAGAGACCTCAACTAATATACAGAACGTGTTTGTTGGCACCTGGAGCACAAGGTACTGCACTCTTCTTTGCAACCGAGATGACATTTCACTCAATCAGTATAGTATTAAGTGGTGTTGGGCGGTAAGGGCAAAATCCACCAGGCCGATTTCTCACCCGACCAATTGTTCCTGGGCCCTTAAGAGGAAGCTCACGTATTGTAATTCATTTAATTCTGATGATAATAGTTTAATAAATGACCATTTTCAAAGATTTGAGAAATTCTAGGGCATCCGATAATAATCGGCGATTGTCTGGCTACGGAATCGGCTACCGTCGGTCCAGTGGAACACCCCCCTGTAGATAAGGTTTCTCATATGGATCATTGTTCAAACGTATTTCTTTCTTAGACAGGAACACACTGCTCCTTGATTTGAAAGGCATGTAGTTTAACGGAGTGGGTTTCTTTTCTCATGAAGAGCTGATCAAGAATTGCTGACCATGAAGCGTTGAACTGAGAATTAACGTTTGTTGAACTGAGAATTAAAGTTTTATTAAGGGAAAGGAGAAAAGCTCACAAGAAAAGTGATGATCTGAGTGTATTAGTAATGAACTGCAGGAGAAACTACTTCACTGCGGTCATCTTGAATTTCAATCTGCAATATCCGAGTAAATCCAGCAGATTTGTTGTAGTTGAAGAGCGGCTGTAAACGAGGCTACACTCCCCGGTTGCAAATGAGTGCGAAAGTGCAGATTTCAATTCGTGAAGAGATTAATGGAATATTATGTAGATGTTTCTAGTTTGGAAAGGAAAGGAAGATACAATTAGGAATTAATCTACAATCTGAAATAAATGCCTACATTAATTTAATACCAAAGTGGTTTTGCTGTTTTACCTTTTATAATGATTAGTAATTATTGCCTAAATTGTTTTCCTTTTTAAAAAATTCAAAATAAGATTACCGACATTGTACGCGTTCAACAGCAATGAATAGAGGAACAGTAGAGAATAACAAGGAATTACTTCAAGATCCGTAGCCACTGAAAATATGCCATGAGTTTTGGTTCCGGAGGATTACAGGGCAAACTAAAATGAACTGGGTATTTTCAGTGGCTATGGAGCGAGCGTGGTTTAGATTTCATCTCACTCCTATCACTGCCTAATTGGCAGACATGCATGACTTCATCCTCCATTGAGTTTATCTTTTTTACAATACTCCATGGGCGTTGAGTACGAGTTCCCAATGTTAAGTCCTTGGAGGAAAAATACCAGGGATGAGATAAGAAACCCTCGAACCAGATCATCTTCAGCCAAAAGCCTTCTCTGCTGTGGAGTGGTTCCTTGAAAAACGGGATAAAATGTACTTGATATAAAGAGTTTGCTGTGATTTAAGGTAGTCCGTGGCGGTCCGCTAAAGTGGGATTTACACGGAGAGACTCCACAACTTGAGAGTGGCGTACTCTACATACTTTCCCCAGTCTCCGATAATGTTCCCTCTGTCCAATAATCTCAGAGCAAAATGCTGAAATTGAGCTTTCCCAGTCTCTAGGGAAAATGGCAGATCTGATTCACTGAACAACAAGCATGGTACATAGTCTCAGACAATCTTTATCACTGAGGGTGAGACTAGGGGACCCTCATTGACAGTGAGATCAAATCACTTTAGACTTTCACCTTAGGCGGGAAAACTGACACAGACGACCCCCCCCCCCCCCCCCCCCCCGCCCCCTGAGTCTCAGCCGGATGCCCATCTACCGATTTAGGGTTGAGCGATTAGTTCCCAAATCGTATAGGAATCGGTCACCTTGTCGCAGGCAAATTACGTACCACCTCGCTCGACCCGCGGCCCTCGAGGAGAGGGGCTGGTGGGTATTAGTCCTAAGGAAATCAGTCTACGTCTACCGACATATATACCCACACTTATAAAATCGGTGTATGGTCCACTAATCGCTGGGGGAGGGCAAAAACCACAACTTGTCGGCGACAAAAGGATGTCTGAAGGAGGTGGTTCACTAATCGCTGAGTAGCCTTGCCTAGCTGTCCTACATCTACCGACTCTGTTAGGATACCTCGCCTGAGGCAAATTACCCTCCGTTTGTCGCCGACAAACGTACATAAATGTTCCTAAATCGGTAGATGGGCATTGGCCTTTAGGGGTGTCACATGAGGAGACTATGTACCAGCAAAAAAATCTGAGGGAAATTGTCTCAGACAAACCCTGCTGAAGGTACATGACTTAACGGAGTCGGCCGCTACTGGGGGTTGACCGTAATTTAGTCATTCTTTATGAAGGTGTCACGTGCGACATAAGTGAGCGTTCCTCAACAATCTATGTCATTTTATAATTACCAACAGTGCGAGGGAAAATACGATTCTCCTTTACCCTTTAATTACGTAGTAATTCGTCGTTTTATCTCTCAATTTAGGATTAATTGTCAGTGTGGTTTGTGAGCAAATAGGCCGGACAGGTCAGCTATTATGAAGAAGTGTAATGCTGTTGAAACCCGCAGGGTTGACTAATAGCAGGATGAGGCATTTTAGTTTAAGTGTTTATAAATCCTATAGATCCTTGTAGATCGTGCCACACTATAAGGAATTAAATGTCATTCCCATACTTGTCAGGAATATAATATAAATGTTGTACTCTAATATACTTCGACAGTATGGCAAAGCCATGAAAACCAATTGCACTGCAATTGAGGCAACTGCCCCTTTATTGAGCCGAGTATATATTATTAAGTCACCACAAGAAATTACAAATACTGTATGTACTGTATTATGGATCCAATAAAGAAATCATGATGATTAAAAAGAGGAGCAGATCATTCACCTTATAATCAAGGATATTTATTTCTCTACTTGCTAAATTTTATGGGAAATTCAAAAAGTAATATTTCTTTTGGTGGTTTCCTGTAGCGATTTCCCATAGACTTTTTTTCATATTTAGATACGATGCATACCTTTACTAGTTATGTGCGATGGAATACATACATATAATACATTGTAGGGGTACGGGGTGTGACCCTGTCCAGCCCCGTACGGTGTGTCCCTGGGTACCTCATGGACTCTGGGGCCCTGCATGATCTCTCGATCGTGCATGCTCAACATGCTACATAAGGAGTGCCCCTCACCTTAGTGAGGGACACTTGCTGGTCCAGCTCACAGAGTGAAGACATCTTGACTAGTCTGGTTAAATCTGGTCTCTGCTTTACTCTTCTCATATTTCCTAATAATTAGATATGACACGGACTCACTGACTCCGGGCATTACCCGTGGAGATGTACATGACTTACCTGAATACAAAAATCTAACGCTTGTGCACTGGAACTACTTGTTGTGTCTTTATTGATGTCCACTACAATATCTATATATATATATATATATATATATGTACTATTATACACTATAATTATATAATTCCGGCCAGGTCCATGTTACCTAACAACGGTAGCCAGGTTCGTTACTACGGACTCTCGGGTTACTATGTACCCGCCGCGTGCGGCTACGTCACCGGATTCCATGTCTTGGGTCAGTTGCGCCCTATAACCTGAAGGTATAAGACGTTTTCCAGTTTGGGAAAAAAGTTTTAATTTGAAATGGGCAGAAGGAGAGGGTCTGCGGCCCAATCCGCCCAGGGTGGCAACTTCAGGTTATCGGGTGGCTCTACCGTTGTTGATGCTGATTCCGAGGATCAGCAGTCACAAAAGCCTGTGATAGCAGCGGGGACCATCGACCAGACGGGGGCGACACAAGGGACCGGGACGGAGGCTGCCGGGACCGATGCAGGTCGCTTTGAGAAGTTGGAGAAGATGCTCGAAACAACTATCCAGAAACTTGTGGATGTTTCTTCGAAGGTGGAGGAAATCGGACTTAATACAGTGTCGGAGACTATCGTCAACGATAAATTCAAGTCATCAAAAAGTTCTCGTCGATCAAGGGAAAATTTGGGAAATGTATCGAGCAGAGAAAATGACTTTATGACTACGAGTAGCAGTGATACATCATCGTCTAGAAGCACTTCCCGTGAAACAAGAAGAAAGAAGAAAGGTAAAAAAACTATTTTCGATACGAAAAACTATCTGTGTGAAGGTGAAAAGTTGATATCTTACGAAAGATTAATCCTTGTTAATGCCAAGATTTTAGAAAAACTTTTAACTCTGGGAAAAGATGTAACAGGTTTCGTGAAGCATGTTATTCTTATTGCGGAAAAAGCAGATTCTAAGCTATTTACAGCAGAGGCATTGATAAGATATGACAAAGCCATCAAAGATAAGGCAAAGACTGAGGGATTGAGGGTTTTTTCTGAGGTTAACCCGTCAGAAATTATTAGGTTCCTCTCGTACGAGGGGACTGTGGCAGCCTCATTCACAAAGAAATCCAAACCTAAGACTGAGAGTAAGGGCCTAGATGGGTTTTGTTTTAGTTTTAACAAAACAGCAGGTGGTTGCACATTCAAAACTTGTAAGTACAAGCATCAATGCAGCTCATGTTCAAGCTCAGGCCATGCCGCCTATGACTGCAGTAATGCAAAGGCCAAGCCTATTTCTAATAAATGAAATCAGGCCTCGAGCGGTTTGAGCGATAGTGATGTATTTGAAGACGTTCATATTGTTGACGCTGGTAACTATGGAGACGCTCATGCTCGATTTGAAGAAGCGGTTAACCGCACTAACACTAACACTGCCGAAAAGTTAGTCTATGATATAAACACTGGTATCTTAACGAATGATTCGTTTGTTTTTGATGTTGAAACCTCAAATGACTGCATAAGTGGTATGTGTGAGTGCATTCAATACGTCGGTGAAAATAGGTCACAACTGAAAATATGTAGGTTAATCCCTGCCCTAGATAATGACCTGGTTTGTGGCAACATGAGCAGCGACAGTAGATTGTACTTGAAAGAGGGTTTTACTAAGGGTTTCAGGATAGTCGATGACAGTTGTACCTCTGCCTATTACTGTGAAAATTATTCTTCTATCACCGAAGGAGACTTTCAAGATGAAATGACAAATTTGTTAAAAACTGAAGTCCTTGAAGGTAAAGTAAAAGAAGCCTATGAAATTCCCCAGTGTGTTCACGCACTCGGAGCTGTTCGAAAATCTAATGGTCGCTTACGCCCTATCACAGACTGTAGCAGACCAGATGGTGAATGTATAAATGAGTTCATGAAAGATACATATATACCATTCAAATATAACTCGATATCAGATGTTTGCGATAATCTTATCGGCAATGAGTTTTTATCAGTTGTGGATATCAGAGCAGCTTATAGATCTATAAATGTTTTCCCAGAACACACAACATTCCAGGGGTTTTTCTGGGATTCAGGTACTGGTGGTAGATTTTATGAGGATTGCCGTTTATGTTTTGGGTTAAAATGCGCCCCCAATATTTTCAACTCGGTTTCTGATTTTATCGTTGAATGTGTCAAAAGCAGGGGTGTTGATAGGATATTAAATTATCTTGATGACTTTCTCATTATCGGTAGTACTGAGGAGGAGTGTTTGAGAGGCCGGGATACCCTAGTCGATGTACTAGAGTACTTTGGTTTTGTGGTCGCATTAGAAAAAGTGACTATCCCCAGCAGAATTTGTACTTTTTTGGGTATAAGAATTGATACTCAGGAGATGACAGTTTCCCTTCCCCATGAGAAATTGGTTAAACTTGAAACCGAAATAGATAAAGTTTTCTCTCAAAACTTCGTTACCAAGAAGGATCTTGAAAAAATGGGGGGGCTTGTTTCGTTTTGCTCCAGCGTTGTCAGGGGCGGTAGGACCTTTAGCAGGCGCCTGTTCGATCTTTGTTCTAATACTCCTAGAGGAAAGAGAGTGGGTTTGAGCGACGAACTCGTTGAGGATTTATCTTGGTGGAAGAAACTCGTTAGAGTATTTAACGGAAAAAGTATTATCCTGAAAGATTGTGGCCTAGTCCCGATAGTCACTGACTCCTCGTTTACTGGGTTCGGCGCATGGTGCGGTAAGGATTTTGTGCTAGGTACTTGGGATAATGAAATTGTTTTTGATTCAGATTGTAGTCACCAGGTGTCGCCGCCTGGTTTCGATGTATTGACCAGAAATATCAATGTTTTGGAGTTGTGGCCGGTGGTGGTAGGGGTGAAACGTTGGTCAAACTATTTTAAAAATCGGAGAATTCACATTTGGACTGATAACATGCAAGTTTTGGCCATGCTGAACACTGGCAGGAGCAGAAATCGCACATGCATGGAATGGCTTAGGGAACTCTTCTGGATAAGTTTTCTCTTTAACTTTGAGTTTTTCGCCAGTTATATCCCTTCAAAAGAAAATGTCCTAGCAGATCAATTGTCCCGGGTATCCCAACCCGGATATTCAGATTTGTGTAGGGAACAACTATCAAAAATGGATATGTGTTGTACTTCCAGCCCCCGGTTTGATCGATCTAGAGTTGAGACAGTCGTTTCTCCAGAAATCGGCGATATCGGAAAATACCCGGAAAACCAGACAGGGCCAGATAAAATGCTACTCGAGATTTTGTGAGTCTTATGAAATTACTCCTTTCCCAGCAACTCCTAGAAGTTGTTCCTTATTTGTGTCCTTCTTGTCTGGAAAAATGAAACCAGTTTCTATCAAGAATTACTTGTCTGCGGTGAACTTTCAACAGAAATCTTTAGGTTTCACTCCTGTAGTGGGCGACTTCATGGTTTCTCAAACAGTAAAAGGTATCGAAAGGTTGTTCTCCACTCCTGTGATCGAAAAATATCCTCTAACCCCCGAGGACTTGCTTGGTATATTCAAGTTTCTAGATTTTTCGGTATACAATGACCGGGTTTTTTGGTCGGCCCTCATCCTGGGGTTCAGGGCACTATTGAGAATTTCACATCTGGTAGATTCAAATCATACCTTACGAGTTTCGGATATTTCTTTTCCGGATGGTAACTTATCTTTGACAATCAGGTCTTCCAAAACCTCTCAATTTGGGAAAGTTCCTATTACTACTTATCTAAGAAAAATCCAGGACTCTCCATTATGTCCAGTTCCACACATTAGGCAGATGTTAGCTGCTAGGGTCTCTTTCCCCCACCAGTACTTGTTTCTTGAAGAATCTAATGGGAAACTGAAAAAATTGGGTTATCAGAATTTTAACTCAAAACTAAAATTGTTATGCTCGAAAATTGGTCTAGATGTCTCGCGTGTATCTACCCACTCTATCAGACACGGTGGGGCCACCTTCCTTTCCAGAGTGGGATTATCCCTGAGTGATATCCAGAAACGAGGAAACTGGAAGTCAAAGGTGGTCGAGAATTATATCCATGATACTGTATCTGTGATTCTTGAAAAAGACTTATCTGTATCAAACTTTCTTAAGGAATTGTCTTAAATTATTCTAAGTCAATTGTTATTGGCGGGTGTTTGGCTGGTGTTTGTCTATATTTCCGCCAAACCAATTTCCTGTCTCATGTTATTTATCACTATTTATTACAGACCGGTAGCCGTAACTTATGTACTATTATACACTATAATTATATAATTCCGGCCAGGTCCATGTTACCTAACAACGGTAGCCAGGTTCGTTACTACGGACTCTCGGGTTACTATGTACCCGCCGCGTGCGGCTACGTCACCGGATTCCATGTCTTGGGTCAGTTGCGCCCTATAACCTGAAGGTATAAGACGTTTTCCAGTTTGGGAAAAAAGTTTTAATTTTACTGAATAAAGCTGGTGTTTGTCTATATTTCCGCCAAACCAATTTCCTGTCTCATGTTATTTATCACTATTTATTACAGACCGGTAGCCGTAACTTATATATATATATATGGTCGATATTCAGAATTTGGCGACAATTTAATAAAGATTTCCGCTTTTATTTTATGATTGTCTATAATGTATAGTAAACCAACTGAGTTTCATTATTAAAGGAGTTTTTCAATAAGATAACATTTCAGAGTATATAAAAACGGGAATTTCAATAGTTTTGAAAAGAAATTTCTATCATTTTCATAAATGACTTGTGGTGGCTAAAATTGAATTCTGCCTCCGTGTACATTACTAAGGGGAGTGAAATACCACTTAAACACTGGTTTAAAACATATTTTTTGTAGTTATCAAATATGGAAAAAATGCCTCTCTACCATACCTAAAAAATAAGAGCTCAGAAATATATGTAGTAGGAGAAGCATGGCAAATATTGATATGGCTAAAATGTGCTTCTGCCTCCGTGTACACACATGATTGTCAATGTCTCAATAATAACTACTTATATAATTTGAAAAAGATATAATATGATTAGGATATGAGAGCATCTGTCCATGTGTGAAATTGAATTAAAATCCCCAAACATACTATGGAGTTATACTGATAAATACTGTACATGGAGGTAGACTCTGCCGCCGTGTACATAGGTTTATGACTGTTTTCAAACAAAAAATTGGTCTGATATTGGTCTTAGTGTTGGTAGGTGTTACTGTGGGTGTTGGTTGATAGGTGTGGGTGTTGATGTCTGTTGATGTTGATGGGTATTGGTGTTGTTGGCATGAAAATGGCTAAAATGTGCTTCTGCCTCCGTGTACACACATATTTATCAATATTTCCATAAGATCTGCTAATATGACTTGAAAAGGATATGATATAAGTAGATCATGACCACACCTGTTTATGTGCGAAATTGAATTAAAATCCCCATACACAGTATGAAATTATACTGGTAGAATATGTACATGGAGGCAGATTCTGCCTCCGTGTACACACTTCTGCCTCCGTGTACATAGGTTCCTATCCTATTTATAGCCCAAATGGGTCTGTAGAATGAAAGGGAGACCTTAGACATCATGCAGCACAACATAAGCATCGTATATGATAAATAAATCTATTGAAAAAAAAAATTTTTTGGATTTAACAATAAGGAGAACACACAAAAATGACAACCTGTCATTTTTTGTTTAAATTTGCTATAAATGATATACAAAACCATTCCAAATAAACCACAAACATGATTCCTAATATTTCCTGGCAGAAAAAATGAATAAATCATTATATAGGAAGAGAACAGGCCAAGTTAAAAGATTTTGTTTCTGCCTCCGTGTACACTTCTACCTCCATCTACAACGTTTCAGTATTTTATAGCTCTCAGCTGAATGGTACCAAGTTCTTAAAATTAACCATATTTGTTGGGGACATGTTCATCAACATGTACATATTTTTTTCAGATTTTTTATGGCACTTCAAAAAAATTGCAGTATTCATGGACAAACGGCCAGCTCTGGGGAAAAAATATCCTTCATACATTTGGTAATCAATATTTAATTTTAATAGGTTGGGAATGTTTTTCACTTTTTTCTCCCAGGTGAACATGTTCTTTATGCTTAACAAACAAAGAAACTTTACTATTTAAATATAAAAGCCTAAAATAGAATCTTGAATTGGTATACCTATGTACACGGAGGCAGAATATTAAAGAGACTATTACTTCAATATCGTCTACCGATCCCAATATTAGCCCAAACTATTAGCCATTTTAGGGATGATACCATAAAACTGTCTAGATTGTATTGGGAAACTCCTAAAAGGATGTTAGCATTTCTATTTTATGACCATTTTGGACTGAATTGTCGCCAAATTCTGAATATCGACCATATATATATATATATATATATATATATATATATATATGTGGTGGTCACCGCCTGGCTAGCAGGTTGGAAGATCCACTTCCGGAACGCTAGTTCCTGGCGGGATCCCACCCTACTTGCAATTACGTAGGTCAGTTTGGTTTTCGGTAAGTCTGCACTAACCTAAAGACACAAAACACAACTGCACACTCTTAATAAACAAAGATGTATATTAACAATTACTTCCCGGTGAGATCTGGAAGATCTCTACCACAAGTACAGTACAGTGCCAGTATACAGTAAGTGCCGGGTAACGCTGGAGAGGCTAATCTGAAAGACTCCCCTAACCACCAGGAAGGTTACGAGAACCCACCTGCAAAGTGAGGGTCCAAGGGTCTGCTCTCAAGGAGAGACGCACGAGGACAGCCTGTCGACCCACTATGAGCGCTGAGTATATATACCCAGCGTTACGTAATCCCGGCCCCCACCACGCCACTCTCGTGTGCGGCGTTGCCCGGAATCACTACACAGTAAGGATTGACTCTCCGCGCCACCTTCCAAAGAACGTACGAAACACTGCTGGATTCCCGCCTCACTAGTTGGCGGTAATAATATACAACAGACTTTATTAATTAACATTTTACAGTGGGAATAAAAACCCATAAACATGCCACAATAAATATAGGTACATCAAATTGAGCTAACCTCAGAAGTAAGTTTGTTCAAATACAACGAGTAGCTCAAGTGAGCAGGTCTGGAACAGAGGTGGCAATAACGGTTAGAGCAGCTCAGATCACCTGGAATTAGAACCGTAACCTTGGAGTGATAATTGATCATGTCAACCTACCTCACAACGGAAGGACAATTGCGATCCGAGGTGAATAATAAATACGTTGTCATTCGAAATTTTATATTTATATATTAATATCAAGTTGAAGGTAAATCCACAAAAAAACAGACGAGTTGATCTTAAAGATCTCAGTTAATGAGATTTCTTCAGGCAGTATCTATATATTAATAATAAATAATATATATATATATATATATATATATATATATATATATATATATATATATATATATATACATATATAACAGATTGCCTGTGCACTTAAGTTCAGCATTTAGTCTATCCTTTTGTTACAGGAGCACCTGGTCTCCGTACAGAGAGTCTGGTGAGGTGATGGATGTGGGTGGAGGAGGGAGGGAGGGAGGGAGCTGGGTGGTGGAGGCGGTGGAGGGCGGCGGGTGGCGGAGGACTGGGGGACACTGCTTGCTCGCTCACCGGGCTCTGTCAACACACCGCCGTCCATGCAAATATGCTCTGTATGAATGTGCTCTGTGGGCGCGAGGGGTCCGCCAGATATAGCCAACACATGACCGCAACTCGTGCATGGATCACAGTCTCAGGAATAGCAGGACTCGGCAGAATAAACAACGCCCTTATAAAACGTGCTAAAGGAATTTAATACGTCAAAAAGGCAATGACTACCATGTGGCATATAGAGGATGTCTTTCATATG
Source organism: Alentia gelatinosa (assembly GCA_950022655.1). Taxonomy (NCBI): domain Eukaryota; kingdom Metazoa; phylum Annelida; class Polychaeta; order Phyllodocida; family Polynoidae; genus Alentia; species Alentia gelatinosa. Next base: position 55,241,417 of record OX465583.1, on the reverse strand, counting down.
AAGTGTTATCCAAATGTGTTCTCTTGGTTGAGCCCCTAGAGCTACCATTATACACTGATTTGTTCTAATACATATACACACTTGATTCGATGTTTAGTTGCTTTTCAGCCTCATTTCTATCTTATGAGCTCATATAAAACTAAAGTTACGTTAATTTGGGGACCGTTTCCGAGTTGCGACCTTCAAAACTTCAATACATGCAATTCCTTTTGGTTGGTTCTTATTTATAGTATTTCTTTTCTAGATTAATAAACTTTTCCATACGGGGAGAGATAATTGCTAGTCATCATTGAGAAAATACGCTTCACGTTAGAATAATTTTACTGAAAGAATCTTGTAGCGAAACCCTAATAATTGTTATCGTAAATTGAATCATTTTGGATGCTGGGCATCGAAGGCCCAAGAGTGATTCCTTATGATGTCGTCTTATTTGAGCATTTCTTTGCCCACAGGAAAAGCATCGAGTAACAAGTAGACCACATCCCACGCGATGACGTCAGTGTGACCGCGGCCCTTCTTGACTCGCTCAGGACACTTGGTGAGTACCACGCCCTATTTTAAGGGTTGTCACTTTCTCCATGTAAAGCGATGTAGGCGCAACATAGTTCAAAACGACCCCTATAAAGTGGGATTCACACGATGAGACAAATGGACCTGAGACTGGTGTACTTCACACCTTTGCACCAGTCGGCTACAATTTCCAGCTGGGTAAAAGTTCCACAGATTGGGGTGTTCTACAGTCTCAGGGTAACATGGCGGATTCAATTCATATGAGGAGACTTAACAGGTACATAGTCTCACTCCTACACCCCTACACAGGGTACACAGGGTACACAGGGTACACAGTCACCGACTTGAATAGGTGTAATACGGACATATAATCCTGATAAGTCAAGGCCAAAACAAGTATTATTTTAAATATATCAAAACTAAAAATCTGATAAGTGGAAATGGTAAGTCAATTTCAATGTAGACTGGAATTATGCATCGACTTTATACATAAGCCATGTTTACCTACCATATTTAAAACGTTAGAATTTCGTCGAATCCGCTTGAAGTTGCTGCCGTACATAGAGACATAGTGAACCCGACCTAGGCCTTGAGATTGAAGACCCACGGGAGTGAGATTCTCGTGCAGTACTAAACTGTAAACTGCTACTCTTTTTTGTATTTCAATACTCAGACATACGTTTTCTCTTATGATTCATTTTGAGCAATGCCGAAATTAAAGTTTAGTATTGTAGTTTTCTGATTTACTTTTCTCGTGAGTAACCAATGAGATCCCAACTTTCGCTGGTTCTAAGTGAAAGCGTTTGTGAACGCTAGTGACCAGCTCAAGCCTGTGTCGCGCGAAATGATAGCCCATAGGAAAATCGTCTGGCTACCTGGCAACCTTCGCACCTTCCGTATGGTGCTAGGGATTTCAAATGGTTTATCTATCTGGGTAGAGTAATTTGGAATGTGAAATAATAGCCCTTTCAGGAGCTCAGGCCTGTCGTTTGGCCACCATTTACCAGACGGCGTGGTCACGACACAAGGTGCACTCAAAGAAAGGGTGGGGGTAGGTGTTAGCGCAAATACGAATCGACGAAGTCGCTAGTTATATATAAAAATTGTAGTTTTAGTTATATTGTTTGATATTGTACTAGTCAGATATTGTTAGATATTGTAATAGATATTGTTAGATATTGTACTAGACATTTGTAACACCTCAAGTGTCCTTATGCCAATGAACCAAACAATGAAAATTGTAATGACAAGTTGGAAACTGTAAGCACAAGGATACCAGCCTAATTCGGGCTAAGTGCTTCACAGTATCAATAAACGTCCTAAAAAAAAGAAAATGTGGGACCACTGAAACTCACAGATTGGGGGAAAATGTGTGGAATACATTTGTCTCACTAAAATGCCCCTCTGAATTTTAAACCTGTTCAAAGTCAAAATCTCATGAGATTCTGTTCCTTGTTAGAGGTGATTGTCACCGACAATTGCAAGGGAAAAAAGTTGTCTCAGCAAAATGAAACCCTGTTATTCACATGAGGAGATTGTGTTCCAGTACCAAATCTCAACAGGATTTGTCTCAGACAAACGGCCTCTGAGGTACGTGAATCCCACCATGTGAATCCCACTTAAGCCATTTTCCACTGGCCGCCGAAAACAGCACCGATTAATTGAGTTCTCCTAAAAGCCTGTTTCAATTGGCTGATTTCCCGTCACCGATCTACAGTCAGGAACCACCGACGGACTTTGGCACTGCTGACCCAAAATCGGTCGACGGAAACGACCCACTTCGTGAAATGACCCATGGCTTTTTCTGCTTAGGTTATGCAATGTGGTCCCATCCACAACTGAGTGAAAGCTTGGTCATTAGGCCCGTTAGGCCCGTTTCCATTGGCCGACTTTTTGAGTTACACAGAAAGTCTGTCGGTGGTGCCACTGACTGTGCGGCGGTTTAGAAAGATCGCTGAGGGTAGTAGATTTCATTCAGTGATCTAGCTTTCACTCAATAGTGGGTGGTGCCACATTGCATAATCTAAGCAGAAAACGTCGTGGGGCATTTCACGACCTTGGTTGTTTCCATTGACCAATATTGGGTCCACAATGCCAAAAGTCCGTCTTTGGTCCCTCACTGTAGATCGGTGACGGGAAATCGTCCAATGGAAACGGGCCTATTGAGTGAAAACTACTACCCTCACCGGTTTTTTGATACCGACGCATGGTCGGTGGAACCACTGACAGACTTTCTGGGTAACTCAAAAAGTACCCACCGTTTTCGTAGGCCAATGGAAACGGGCCTTAAGAGTCGGTCGGTGGTGGCCAAAGACTGCATGAAGATGCAGTGTCTGCCTGTTTCTGTCGCATTTAACAGGTCCACACCGACGGATTAGCCCTCCAAACTCAATGACCATCACCGACAATTACATTCCCCTTTGATTCTGACGGTCGTTGATCAAGTCAGTTGGTGGTGGTCTCACTGCATAATCCATAGACAATTATTCAGTGAATACTTCTCTGTATGCCTGTTTCCATTCACCGATCTAGTCGACAAGTGGAAAATCGCTTTATATACGTCTTTATTTTCCCTGAGGAACCATTTTCAACCATCTATGACAAATTGTTCAAAGATCAGGACAATACACACGGTCCATACATGTCGAAATGTTCACAGATAGTACCCATTTGTAATACTAGATACAGGGAATTGTCGCTCGTGGAAGTAGACAGTGGATTGCTAAATATCTGCAGTAATGTTAAAAGAACAAGTACAACTCAATTGGAGAGAAACGCAAAGAATGAGTCCTTAATTGAAAACCTTGGCATACTCATCTGCTTGGAGACATTACTGCTCTCCAAGCAGATAACGCGCCTCAACGGGGCTGGATTTAGAGACGGCTGCTATCCCCCCCCCCCCCCCCCCCCACCACCACCTCCATCTTCTTGAAATCTTGGTTCCCTTTACTCTCCTGGTAAATGAGGTTGGTATTAAGAGGAAACGTGGTTACTGAGTGTGTAGGGATGGCCGTTTAAGGTCTTTTTTACCATAGATATATCCAGACAGCAGAGGTGGAGGAAGGTATTTTTGGTACAAAAGGCCAAGAACGTCAATCCTACGGCCTCAGTCACTATGTTTATATTCTTATATCACGAAAAAGGTCATTTTATTTTCTCACGAATTCGTCGATTCACACCCTGTTGACCTGTTGCTGGTGCTCGTTCACTATGGCACCGTGACCCCGAACATTTTTAAAACTACATCCCTAGCAGCGAGTAGTATTTCATAGGGCCACAGATACTTAGTAGAAACTGAACGAGAGTTAGACTTGTCAGTGTTTATGCCACGACAGGAAGGTTGTGTATTACTACGCGAAGCGTTAGCTGAGCGTAGTGAGGAACAGACCTGACCAGAGTGGCATAGACACTGACAAGTCTAACTCGAGTTCGGTTTCGTATTTATCCTACCCCGTCTCTACCCTTTTGAATTACTAAAATATAAATATCGATTGAACGACCAACCAAAGTCCAACCAGAATTTTTGAGTCCAACCGGAACTTTTTTCGGAGCAGCTCACAATCTAGTCGCTGATTGGTCTATTTTCTTATGCCCCTAGAGGCATAAATCGCACTTTATGTCATGGCATGCCGCATAAAATTTGCCTATGTTATGCCTATGGACCGTTTTTATTAGGGGTAGGATAAATGATGATAGGTGTGAACGCATTAAGGAACAACCACAGGGCCTGTTTCAAGACCTTAGAATTATCTCAGACACCATGCCATCTAAATCCAACGATTCAAAAGGATATTTTCTTGTAAATTGTTTTTGTTTTATTAATTTCCTAACTCAGTCATACATGGCCCAGACATGACTGCGGTCAGGCAAGTCATTTCTAGGGACGCTGCACTGTTCGCTTGTCCGAGATTATGTTGTGATTTTGGTAATGAGTGTTTTAACTGAATATCTTAAAAAGGTTTGGCATATGAACCGACCTGGTAACACAAAGTAAGATGGCGATAGTCAGAAGTAAGAAATAGAGCAGATCTTCTGTTTAAGGAAGGGAATGATCATGTGAGTTGCTGACGTAGCAGCAGAGGAGTATACATTTCTTATGTAAATATAGCAAAGGTAAATTGGCAGATTTTACTTATCAAAGATCGAAAAAAAATGTACAAAACACTAGATTTACTCGTCAAATGAATTACAAAAAATCCCTGTGAATTGTAGGATAAGCCTTTAAGTTGAGTGATGCCGAGTGTGGGTGGATCACACACTGCTGTACCTCGTCGACGGCTTGCATATATTACGTGTCTCTCTCGGTGAGATCTACAAAGATTTATGCAATTTACACTCGTGGAGTTTTCTTTCTGACACTTGACGACGACAGATGGTATTGAGTGCAACCGATGAACAAGAGTTCTCTTCTTGGTGGAGTATTTCTTGTGTGGTCTGTACTGTAAGGCCCGGCGTCCACCTACTACGATATGGCTCCGATATGGTCTACGATTCACCTTCCGATAGAATTTCAAAATCGCGTCGGAAGGTTATTAATATCGGGGCAGTTGACCACGTCTCTGCGATTAGACACCGATAAAAAACCCATACAATGCATGCTGGATTGGCTTGTCTAGACATATGTCTAGGATTTTGCATCTTCCCGATATGGCACCGATTTTGACATTTTGTATCGGTGCCATATCGGGAGGTCTACGATTCTATCGTAGTAGGTGGACGCCGGGCCTTAAGGCGGGCGTCCACCAACCACTATAAGGCTACGACAAGCGCTGACAAGAAAGTTCCAATCGGTGCTTGTCGCAGCCTTGTCGTAAGAAGGAGGCTTTACAACAGCGTTGTCGGGGCGTGTCGTAGACATCGCTGGTTCCCGTAAACAAGATGTCCATGGTACCGACACACTACGACAGCGGTATCAAGGAAACCATGCCACTCCCTGACAAGTTTCCAATCATGGCCTTGTCATGGCCTTGTCATAGACTCTTGTCGGGAACTGGGGTCCACGAGGTGCAGTCGTTGACCACTAAAAGTAAAGCTTAATAAATCGGTGCCGTTTTCGTCGGCCAGTGGAAAATGGCTTTATCTTTGGCAGGCCCCGGGGCCCTCAAAAATAATTCCTCATTGGTTTAGCTTTTTTGACAAAGCTATGACATATATACAGTCAAAATAGTTAATTGAACCAATATTTGATTCCTTGCTAGCTTGAGTTTAGGACTACTCGTACATAAACGTGATTGATGATATGTTCAACGAGATACCATTACCAAATAGTGTAGCGGACTGCCGGGTGGTAGTGGGTGATCTCACAACCGAACCTAGTCTACCTATCCAGAGGTTGGAGACGAGTTGCTACCCCGTGCTTGTACTCTCCACATGGGTTGGTTAGGAGTATCCCTAGTGAAGCTGGGAGATGCGGAATCTACAACCTGGCTTAACCTAGAACACAAAACCAGACTCTGTGCACTTCAGGTAGAACATCTTTATTTAAACCTGCAGATCTACAGTAGCTTAACACGGATGTTATAAGTAGCGCAAGGGGAGAGGATCTGTTCTCTCCACCGCTGAAAGGTTTCCAGAGAAACCTAGCAGTCTCTGAGGTACACTGGCCACCCGAGCTACACTACGTTAGCTCTGGTCACGTTGAATTGACAGGAGCCTTGACCTGGCGTGGTAGCGGGTATCCTATGCCATTGCAGTGGTTGGGTTAAATCACATAATAGAGAGATATCTATTTTTACTCTGTGGTTAAATCCATGAGTGCCTTGACACTCTCCCTCAGATCTTTCATGTGACCTATACCTATGGTTGGAGAATGTGTCCATTCTCACTCTTGAAGCTATTTTTCCATGTTCATGTTTCCTTTTGTGTGTATTTTGAATAAAATAACCATAAGGATAGACATTATTATCAATTTTAAGAGCTATAGATATTTTTTAATAGGTATTTCAGTTCTCAGAGTGCACAGATAAAGAAAGCTTCTTGGTCTGAGAGTGAGAATTCGTGGACACGACCAGGGTTTAACGTTACCAACCTCTTAGTTGGAACACAGTGTAAACAGAGGTGGTGGCCAATCTATCTCTGAGGCTCCAAGCGTTCACTCAACAAAGAGGCTCCGCTCACAACCTGTCGACTTGGCTGGTGCCCGCCTGTGTACGCCGCTGGCTACCTAATATCTGCGCCGAGACCCCTAGCGGATACCCCGGGAACCAGCGTACCTGTCGACCCACTTTGGACTCAGCCTATATATTCTGACTGAGTTACGTAATGCGACCCCGTAGTATTTGCATACACAGGTTCGCCGGCTTTACCGCACAACAGGGATCAGCACTTGCACTTGCACAACACTTTGATATGTATATTTCTTAGACCTTTATAAATCTGGATAATTTCTGGATGTTTCTGCGATCATTAGTCTGCTATAGCAAACTCGTGTATTAAAGAGTATGGCTGTCTGAACTTCATAGTTGATGATTGCTTTTAATTTGGGAAAAGATAAGCATATGATAGCTGGACCTGCCAATGTATCATTGTGTAGCCAGTTTCGGTATTCCTGTGTTATCTAAGCTATATCTAAAGTATTATTGAGGTGATATGCTTATATGACACACCAAATTAGAGCTGGAATACCATAGAATACGATGCAATCCCTGCACTTTTCTCTGGAAATAAAATACACTGGTATTATAAATATATTACACTCATTCACTCAGTCATCCAATGCTAAAGAATATGGTGCCATGTGTTTGTTTGGCTGCAGGCATTGCGTAACCAACTAGATAAGGAGCGAACCCAGACTGTGGAAAAAGGTCTATTAGGGAGTCGCTTCGCCCCTGTCATTTTGTTCAGGTGTGACAAGTCAATGGGTATGACTGATGTAACGATGGTACACGTACCTGAGCTCTGAAGGTTAATGAACCATTTCCGTAATCCCATGAGCATGTAATTAATCATTCTGAGAAAGATACCGGAACATGCTATCAATGGCAGAGCTTCTTAACCGCATTCGCTATGCATTTGTCTCGCATCGTATGATGCTAGAATGAGAGGATGAAATGTATTTTTTCAAAAAGCAGTTTGTAATTCTTTTTATTGATAAATGCTGGTCAAATGAGATGACTGAAACAATTATCTTCATGGTACATTCATTTATCCTACCCTAATAAAAAACCGCCATAGACTTAACATAGGCAAATTTTATGTGGCAGGCCGTGACATAAAGTGTTTTTTTATGCCACTAGAGTAATAACAATATTGACCAACCAGAGAGCAGGATGTCAGCTACTATGAAAAAAAGTTCTGTTGGCCGTTGAGTCAATATTCATCTTTTAGTAATACAAAAGCATAGAAGGGGTAGGATAAATACGAAACCGAACTCGAGTTAGACTTGTCAGTGTCTATGCCACTCTGGTCAGGTCTACTCCTCACTACACTCGGCTACGCCTCGTGTTGTAATACACGACCGGCCCATCGTGGCATAAACATTGTCAAGTCTAACTCTCGTTCGGTTTCTACTAAGTATAAGATCTTTCAAATACCATTTAATCTGTAAAATCAAAGTTTAAAAGGTAACACGGGTATTGACAAAATCTAAAATCTATTTAACAAAAATGATTATTGTGGGTAATTTCATTATTTGTAAATATTATTATGAATGAAGTTCTGGAAGCTGTAATGACATGCACCATGTTTTGCATCACTAATAGTCTTTGCTCTTTATGAATAATGTTGCTACCATTTGCTTTAGATTGTTAGTTATTGAGGAAAACTACTCCCCGGTAAAAATAAGCCAAAGTTACTCGGTAAGGATAGCAAAATTACTTCCCTTGGCCAGGCCTTCGGAAAGTAAATTTTCCTACCCTTATGACCTTATATTCCTAGTCTAATCATCTGGGCAAGATACAGATATTCCCGATTGGCTTTGATTTCCCTATTCATATAGACCTTCAGATATCGATAGAAATTTCTTTACCTGCAAAAGTCCAAGAAGCCATGGCCACCCTTATCGAGTAACTGTAACCGCCATGTTTTCATCCCGTTCCTGTGTTGCTATGGCTACTCGTAAATGGGTCAGTATTCTGACATTATTTCGGCTATGTTGCGGGCCATGTAAACCAGACATTGCTTGGCCGACTGAATAGCTCCTTGCACATCTTACGTTTGGATTTATATGTAAGAGATAACTTCGTCAAACTGGATACACTGATATGTGACTCTTCAGCTTGGATTATTAATATAAACCTCCGCTTTCAACCCCAATGCTGCACTCACTGTGGACATGTTTTTTTGTCACAGCTCGCCCTCGTCGAACTGTGTCTTCTAGTGTGTTGGGTGTTTTTTTTTACAAATCCTTTTCGTTTCTTCGGAATTTCCATTTCAAGCTAAAAAAAAAAATTTAAAAAAAAGAATCGTTGAGAATTTTTGCGGCCAAGGTGGACGCCAATTTATAGCCCATATCCATTGGCCTAGAAAAATGGCGTAGATTTGTTGAGTTCCCCTTAAAGTATGTTTTGATTGACTGATTTTGGTCAGCAGTGCTAAAGGGCCTTCGGTGGTTCCTGACTCTATCGGTGACGGCCCAATGGAAAATCTCTGCTGTTTTCGTCGGCCAATGGAGACGGTCTTATGCAGTGTTATCCGGATAGGTTAGGAAAGTGAGAGTTTATGGTGTTTTTCAGGGAGGAAATACGCTTCGGTTCATTCGCTGTTAGGTTGATACTGCATTCATGATTCTGTGAGGATATAGGGAGGTAAAGGTGTATGTTAACATTGGGGGCAGGTTTAATGTTACGAGTACTAAACTAACAGGTTTAGGCCTGGCGTCCACCTACTACGATTTGATTCCGATATGCCTTACGATGCACCTCCCGATAAAAAATCAAAATCGCGTCGGAAGGTCACCGTACATCGGGGCAGTTGACCACGTGTCTGCGATTAGGCACCGATAAAAAAACCCATACAATGCGTGGTGGGTTGGCATGTCTAGACATATGTCTACGATTTTGCACCTTCCCGATATGTCTCCGATATTGACTTTTTTGTATCGATGCCACATCGGTAGGTCTAAATTTCTATCGTAATAGGTGGACGCCAGGCCTTAGAGGTTGAACGACAGCCGCGTTTACATACATTGTGTCCTTTAGCGTGCTTTGGCGACAGGCCGATGTAAACATTGCGAAAAGCATGATCATATCTGGATTTCTGTGGTTACCGACACCTTTCTAATATCCTAATGATGTAAAACAGGAATCATTGACTGGCCAGTTTTAGATTATAATCATGCTGTGACTGTTTAAGCAGTGCGTCAGGTCGTCTTAGTTTGACAGTGAAATCAAATATAGCGCCTCCAGCAAACTTCGTTAATCGGCAAGTGTCAACAAGATGTCAAAATGGCAAAGAACGCGATTATAACTGGATTTCCTTGTGTGTATTTATTTTTCATCAGTATGGTGTTTCAAATGAGGCTAGTTGCATAAATCACTCGTAATATCCGTTATCATATCAGCAAAGATTTGAATAGGCTTTCATGAGTGCAACCGGAAGTTGTGTAACTGCGTTAGCCAATCATATCGTTGACAAAAATCACTTGGTCAGGGACGAAAATTGTCAGCCTAGGACGAAAACGTTACCCTTGGTACATAATTCATGATTACTGCACCTCTAGTAGCAGTATGTAACTATAGATGGTCTTATATTGTTTTTATGAACAAGCAGTTCATTCGGAGAAAGATCTTCCACTTGTTCGCAAATGAATATGTAGGAATTTGTGGTATTTAGTGATACTCAATATTATATTCAATATGCACAGCTCTCATTTAAAAACGTATTCTACATCTTGGACAAAACATATACAATTTCACGTTCAACTTGGAGTTACTTAAATTAAAAAAAGGAAACATTCATCTGAAGTGCACTTTTCTAACCTGGTTCCTCGACATTGAAAGTCTTCTAACTCGAATGTGCAATTTCCGGTAGGGCGAAATCAATTCAATTTATGTAAATTTTTAGCTTTTGTTGCCTTTCGTTTCATTGGTTCTACGGTTATAATTGGTATTTTTTGTTTTGGGGTTTATCTTATTAAGGTCAGTTCGCAATATATTTATCGCAGTTTACCACCTTCCCGTTGTACATACAGTATTGTAAGTCCTCATATTTCTTTGATTCATATTACAATTAGTGTTTGTGCTAGGCGTATATCTTGACAACATAATGTAGGCCAGCTTGAATTGCCGTCTTTTGTTTGTCATGTCAGAACCCTGTGTTGACTAAATTTCATTTAATCAGTATACTACGCAAGAAAAATCTTTTTTAAAATGTTGTCCGAGATTGTTTACTGGTATAACAGATGAGAGGTTTATTAAGTTGGAAATTACCCTCAATTAGATCCAGCTCCAGGTAGATATTGCATAATAAAAGGAGGGCACTAGTACGTGTATAAAGATGGTCATAGACTGCTCACAATACACAGGTAAGTGTTGATTACAGGCCTTTCTACAGCGTTGATATTGGATATGCGATATTATTATATACCTGTGTGCGAATGTCTATGAAATACTGCCCGCTGCTAGGGGTGCCGTAATAATAATGTTCGTGCCCGCTGTGAGAGTGATTTAAGTCTTAAGTCATCAAAATGTCGTTTTTTAATCAATTTAAGGTATATAATAATAAGCAAACGTCCTCACTGTGGACGAAACGCTTCTCGTTCTCGGTCAGTCGTCGATTTTTATATTTTATCGGGAGGTCCATCGTAGACCATATCAGAGCCATATCGTGGTAGATGGACGCCGGGCCTAAAATGCGTTTGCTGCCCAAGGGTGACGTTTACTACCCGAGGTTGATGTTAACTACCCGAGGTTGACACGTGACCAAAAGCTACAATCGGTGAATTTTAAAATGACGGACAGTATCGATTCAGGCATTCTAAGATGATCTTAAAACACCCCGTAGTAGCAAAGAGTATGTGACAACTAAGTATGGAGGTATTTTATGTTGAGCAATAATCCAAAGAGTTAAAATAATAGGAATGATCATTGAGGGTGCAATCGCTATGATTTCAAAGCCTGTAAAATGTAAATAGAAAACATCAATGTAATTAAGACGTTAGCTTGTACCGTGGCTTTGTCACATAGCAACATGCATAACTCATAGTTGCCATGAAACCGGTGGGAAATCAATGGGATAAAAACATATCAGTTACAGTTACTCAATAAGGGTAGCCAAGGCTTCTTGGATTATGGTAGGTAAAGAAATCTCCATTTTTATCGATCTTTGAAGGTATATAGGAATAGAGAAACCAAGTTCCCAGAGAAAGAAAGTCGAAGTTACTCGGTAAGGCTCGGAGAATTTACTTCCCTCGGCCAGAACCTCATGAAGTAATTTTTCCGAGCCTTACCTTGTAACTTTGACTTCCTTTCACTGGAACATAGTTTCCCTCTAATCCTATCATGGTGGCCATAAATTGATGTTCCAGTTTATCCTATTTGCTTTTATGCCGACTGGAAGGGTGTCAGTCAAAGGTACATTAGAAGGCGGAAACCATATTTAAAATTTACCGTTTACACTTACAGTTTAAGAGTAGACATTTTGATTTCTATCGGTCTTTCCTCCTACTTTCCTAGAGTACATTTTCATTATAGTTGTAGTCGTTTACTTTATGAGTAGGCGTTATCATATTCTGACAATATGATCAATGAAGTTATTGATTTTTTTGTTGTTTTTTGTTGCATTTGTTTTGTTGTGTTTTCTTATTCTTCTCTCCAATTACTGGCTTCTACGAATGTACAAAACACCTAAAGTTACTTTAATGTATAGTTTTCTCAAAATTAAAATTGAAGAACATATGTATAATCTGAATTTGAATGAAAGAAATTTTAAAAAATAAGCGTAGTCAACATACAGGAAAAATTAAGTCGGTCGTGCAAGTCAAATCAAACGGGGCAGAAAGCTAATGTATTAATATTCATATAGAACTGCATCGAGAATCGTATAAATAGACAATACTCCACAAGTTTGGGTGTGCCACAATCGTTATCAAGGCCAAGCCGAGAGGCAATTAGGGCACATCCAAACGAGTGGAGTATTGTTTATTTTATGATTCGTGTGCGGTTCTGGATTTATCTCACCCCTTCCTATGACATTAAATAGCATCACAATATCAGAATAATTAGAATATACTTAACAAATCCATATGATATCATCTCACATTCAATACGCCACGGCCATTGTGTAGTATTGTAGTATAGCGTTTTGTTGTTGTTGTTTTTTTTGCAATCAGTTTTTAGATTTCTTTTGTTTACATCATTCATCCCCGTTTTAGGGATAGGCGGACCGTTGTGTAGTATTGTCACTTTATGGGGGTGATCATTGAGTATTTTTTACTAATGTTATTCCAATGTCTAAACTTGTACCAGAGTTGAGATAAAGATGGTGATATCATGAGCATTTCGCAGGGGCCTTACGACCTTCATCTCGTAATACCAGTGGGTCGGTAGGCTGTCAGCCCGTTATGTTAAGCCGTACCTACCGCGCCGTTCTCCGGGCCGCCGCCGTTACACCAGCTCGGAGATGGATGAGCACAACTCGAGTTGCTCTTTCATCTTCGTCACCTTTCTCACAGTGGCTGGCGGCACGGATCGGCCACACACACACACGTACAACAACACACACAGCCTCGACCCCCATCTGTGTATCTGTCGGCAGTACCAGCCTACAACCCAGGAGAGAGGGGGAGGCGGAGATGAACGAGTCTTGAGAATCAACCGGAAAGGTCGATAAGCTTTAAAGGTGTCTTAATGTGGCGCGGGGCGGAGAATGCCAGCCAGACATTCCACGTGCACGCGCCGGAGGATGGAGCGCGCAGTGAGAAGATCGCAGGCACTGGACATTCCTCCCACAGGATTTCTGGGTTTTTTTTGTTAGAATCTAGACTGAAAGAATCAGTATGGTGAATATTTGTGATTATTTCATGTGATTATTAACGGTTTTGATAGGTGCCACGCGCCGATTCTTAGAAGGATCTCACGATTTTTTTTATTAGGCAAAAGAACAGTTCTGATCACAGGCAGATCTTCCACTGTCTTAAAGGGGTATCCCACTATCACGATTTGAGCCTCCGACACACTACGATAGCCTTACGACAAGCGTTCCGATGAAAAAATGAAATTTATATCGGAAGGAACGGGTCCATCGTGAAAGCTAGACTCGTTCCATCCGATAAAAATTTCATTTTTTTCATCGGAACGCTTGTCGTAAGGCTATCGTAGTGTGTCGGAGGCTTAAATCGTGACAGTGGGATACCCCTTTAAGGCCCGGCGTCCACCTACTACGATATGGCACCGATATGCTCTACGATGCACCTCCCGATAGAAAATCCACAAAATCGCGTCGGAAGGCCACTTAATATTGGGGCAGTTGACCACGTTTCTGCGATTAGACACCGATAAAACCCCCATATAATGCGTGGTGGATCGGCATGTTTAGAAATATGTCTACGATATTGCACCTTCCCGAGGTCTCCGGTATTTGCTTTTTGTATCGGAGCCACATCGGTAGGTCTAAATGTCTATCGTAGTAGGTGGACGCCAGGCCTTACATGACATTTTTTTTTTTTTTTTTGTTTATTCAGCCAGTTCTGTCCAAGGGGACAGATCTTCCACTGGAGTTAAGATAGGCAATTGCGATACATCAAGATTTGCAGTACAGTGTTTACACAGTATGATATGATGATGATGATATTGGTACACACAGAAATACATTGGTTACATATTAACATGTACAGAGGCATTCCTATCACCAGTCATACCTAGATAGTCTAGCCTTAACAGCCGTTTTGAACTCTCGTTTACATACAATATGCTGAGTAGATGGGTCTAATTCCTCCCACAGTTTTTGCCCTCTACGTAGTGGTGACCTCTCAAAATGACTAGTGTATATTCTCTCAACTTTGATTTTAATGAGTGAGTCTCTTCTAGTTCTGCGTATACGGAGATCAAGGTTGTCAACATTCTGGACAAGCTTGTGCATAACTGTTAATAACTGCATCTGCCTACGACTATCCAGGTAATCAATTCGCAATTTTTCATGCAGATGCTCTATACGTTGCCTCCGTCTAGTGAAACCTTGTACTATTCGCAATGCGCGATTTTGTGCTATCTGGCATGCATCAATTTCAGCCCGGTTAGACCCATCATATATATACGAGCAGTACTCGAGCATCGGTCTAACAATTGTCACATAGATCTGCCTAGCTACTTCTTGACTAATACTGCCTCTGATTTTGTTTAATTTAAATAACCTCGAATGTACACCACGTACCGTTTCACTCACATGGCTCCGAAAAGTAAGCCCACTATCGATCACAATACCGAGATATCGGTAGGACTTGGGATTTGCAAGTCGCTTACCAGCACATTCTGTGTCCAAGTCAGGGAGATAAGCAAGTTTTCTACCTGAAGCATACCGCACCACCTTAGTCTTACCAGCATTAATGGTCATGCCATTCATCAAACACCAGTCAACCACATCGTCAACCGCCGATTGAAGGCTTAGCTTAGCTATGTCAGGATTCCGATCTGCTGTATACAAGACCAAATCGTCTGCATACTGGATAAACTTGCAGCGATCTATTTTTAAACACATATCATCAATAAAGGCCACGAACATGAGTGGCCCCAGGACAGATCCTTGGGGCACACCATACTCAACGTCAGTCATAGTTGATCTCCGATTATTAACGAAAACAGTTTGGCGTCGACCATCAAGGTAATCCTCTAACCAGTTAACTACCCCTTTCGGGAGCTGTTCAAGGTGTCGCAGTTTGGCTATAATTAGTTGGTGAGGCACTGAATCAAACGCCTTCTTCAAGTCTATATAACAAGCTGCTGTTGGCATACTTTGATTGCGATACGAATAAAGGTCCTTTACATACTCGAACACCGCATCTCCAGTGCCTAAGTTCTTCCTGAATCCAAACTGCTGGGAGTTAAGTAAACTATTTTCTTCCAATGCCTTATAGAGAATGTCATGTACTAATTTCTCTAAAATTTTTGAGGGTGCAGGGAGAAGAGTTATCGGTCGCCAGTTTGTTATATTTCGGGTGTCACCACCTTTGGGGATAGGCACCACTGTACCAACTTTCCAGGCCTGCGGCACCTTACTAGCTTTGAATGAAATATTAAACAGATGGGTGAATTCACTTAAAAGAATCATCATTGTGTCTTTCATGACTCTGCCCGAGATATCAGTCAACCCTGAACTCTTACACACTTTTATTTCCTTTATGAGTTCTTTCACCTTATTGCTAGTGAAACTAATATTTGACATATTGGTATTGTTTACACAGACTTCCCTATTAAGGCGCGCCAGAAACTCCGTATATTTGGTCGTATCTCTATCATTAAATAGTTTACTGCCTATGTTGGCGACATACATTCACAGTAACTTGGTGAGACAATAAAAATCAGGTGATGAAGATGATCGATGGGAAAAAGAGCATATTTATACAACATGATACAGAAGATAGAAACATTGTTCTCAACACCAGTCATTGACGGACAGTTGATTCTTTACACAAATTTTGAAATCCTTGTAACTTTGTACATGCTGTTCATCAGCTGGCAACTGGTCCCATAGACTCAGTCCTCGGTTCATGGGCGACTCGCACGAGAGGCCAGATTTTTTAGGGCTCTTTTTGAACTTGATCTTACCGGAGCTTCTTGTATGTTTCTGATTTTATCTCACCTCGTATGCATGATCAGGAACAATATCAATCAATGAAATAACTCATCCAGTTAGCCGTGGAGTATGGGGTACATTCCTTTCTCTGTCATGGAGTATGCGTTTCTAACGTTAAGCCTAGGGAGAGAAATACCATGGTGAAATAAAGTGGCTGATATGACCAGGTGTGGTAGTTAGTCATGTTGATATAACGGTATTAATGTCTTTCCAAATCATAGTAAAACACCAACATGATGTTCCCGGTATCAAGTCGCCAACAACATTCTCAGCCATCCTTATCAAGGATTTTTTTCCCCAGAGGAAAATTTAGATACTACTTGTACGTAGAAATAGTTATGATATGTCATGATAAATTTTTGTCATAGTTAGAAGAAAACTCATGGGATGAAAATAACATGGTCTGTACTTCGCAGTTACTGCGCAGCACTGCAAGTTCAGTGAATTACGTAGCGGTCAAACAAGGTGGAGTGCGGACCAAATTATTTTCCTCGAGTGGGTTTCTGATTTCATCTCAACCGTATAACAGTATTAATTAGTAAAATAACTCCCCCCAATTAGCCATTGAGTATTGGGTACACTACCTTAACGGCCGTGGAGTATGAGCTCCTAACGTTAAGACTATTGCAAAAAAGATTGGGTGGAAATAAATAGGGAAGCACCCTTAATTGAAAACGTATAGGCAAAAAGGATATTCTTTCTGGGCCAGAGTGAGCAGTTAATGATCCGAGATGATAGATTTGAGATGACAGATCTCAAATGCTACTGTTTTCCAAAGGTCGTCTATACTTTCAATATCACAGATTTCTGAGGTTCTACAGACATATATCAGAATTTCAACCAAACATATTTTAAATTTGGGAGATTGATAACATAAGAATGACGATTTGTTGAAATGATATTTTCTTCATCAAAGTTCATGCTTCCAATCAGAGTCAAAACAATGACATCGTAGTGGCGGGCCACTGCCCCAACTAGCGTCCCAGACGCGGATCCATCCACGTGATCGATGACGTCACGGCACTACCAGGGGCCCGTTTAATAATCTAGAATCGTACATGAAGACCCTTTTTTGTACCTCGTACAAAAGCTATCGTTTAATGATATTTAAGTCTGTTCGCTAAGACTCTATGGCATACAGGTTCTAAATGTACGATCCTAGGTCATTAAACGGGCCCCAGGCTCGTGGGGAGGCGTCGGTGCTGTTATTGTTGTTTACGATGTAGTGATAGATCATCATTCCTGAGTTACGGTCTCAGATCTCTGAGAGTACAGACGAGCATCACATGGCAGATACATACCGGCCTGCAGGTCACGTCGCTACAAAACAGACGTTACATGTCCAAAAACCACAATAACCAGCCATATAGATCGCCTCGAAGAACATCTCTATTTGTAATCTGCACTAATAGTGTGTGAGTCTGATCAGCGCAGTGGATCTATTATTATATACCTGTGAGAGTATACCCTACACATACTGCTCGCTCCTACTCATGTCGTATTTATATTTGTACGACACCTAGGTGACGTACGGGGTATGTATGTGGCGTACAGGGCATGTACGGTGGCGAAATCCAAAAACAAAAAGGAAAGTTAAAAATTTGATATTTTAAGGTATATAATAATACGAAACAGGAATAGTGTGGCTGTACGTGATAAATACTTGGTAAAATTGACGATAAAACGAGCCGATGCCGAAGGCAGATGTTTGTATAGATAATTTCGGGCACACTGAGCCCGTAGTGAATGTTCGGGCGCACTGTGCCCGTAGCGCACTACGAAAGGACATAAGATGACGTTTCTTTCGATATATTTAAGTATATAATAATAGGAAAATGTAGTGACTTTAGGCTTGCCATTCCTGGCTTTTTACCCCGTAAGATATGTCCCTCTACCTCTGGCGTTGGGACGTATCTCATGAGATAAGACCTCGAACGGCCATCCCTACGGGCTTAGTAACCATGTTGTCTCTTATTACTCACTTCTTGCTCTAACTCTGGTGGTTGGACTCCGAGACAACATTATTGGTCATTCTCACCACCAAGGTTAGTTATCGAGGTGTACAAGGTCACCTCTATCACGACCCTCCAGTACGGACATGGCCAGTGTGTGTGAGCCCTGATTAACAACCTGCCAGCATAACCCCTACCCCCGTCTGAACCTGTCAAGTCGATCCCATCGACTCGTCAAGAGAATACAAGATACCATACACGACTTCTTTTACCCACCATTGACCCAAGGCTTAGCCTGCCTGACCTACAGGTGACCTTGAACGCAGGTGAGGTCAGGGCGACCGGCTAAGGTCAGGCAGAGAACAGGGGAGAACGTGTGTGTGTGCGGGTGATCCTATGGATTGCTGGCTGCCTTCGCAGAGATTGACCTAGCCAAGGGTGAACCCTATAAATCACTGGGTCAACCGCTCAAGGGGTGTCTGGGGCATGGAAGGGCGTGGAGCCAAAGCTCCCCTCACTATGCTAGTGCTTGTTTCTAAGATATCAGTTTAGGGAGTGTATCCCGGCGTTTACACTAGACGACAAAATACGTGGCGATTGTAGATCGTCAACCAATAGTCGTCAGGTGGTGGCAATGTCCACTGCAAAAGTCGTCGATGTCAGAATTTACCCAAGCTTTTCACACTGATGACTTCACAGAATCGCCGCCTATGTAGATGACTAATTCAAACCAACTTGAAATAGTCGCTGGGGTCAGAGCGTGTCTAATAGTCGTGAGGTGGTGCCGAATTGCGTAATCAGATGTAATCAAACGATCTGCAGTCGCCACGCCCTGGCATTTTCATTAGACGATTTCTAGACTTTTATGGCTGAAAGTCGTCAGGTTCAAGAATCGCCGGCTATATTCGTCTAGTGTAAACGCTGGGTCAGGTTAGCCCTGATGTTAGCATTAGATCATTTCTGTCTGTCGTTTTGTAAAAGTTCTTTTCCCGGACGATCATGTGTATATATATTGGTGGGGAAGGTGAGGCAGATTCTCTACTGGGGTAGAGACATGCACAGACAAGGTTGTAGCCCTCTGGAATATATGGCCTGCTGGATTATTACAGGGCGCATGATCAGTCTATTGGGCATGTAGCTATTGTGTTTTGGAGGCAGCCATCTAGTCCAGCTATCAATGGATTTTATCAAAAATTCTCCTTAATTTCGTTTTCGATAAAACGCTTTTGGTCTCGTCTCACAATTATCTATAGATTACAACAGCAGAAAATAGTGGTTGTCCAGGACTACAGTGGCGTTATCTTACAATTTCCTGGTGGATGATGGCAGATGTATCAATCACACTGTGCCCTATATTATGACAGTCGTTATGACACTATCTTGTAGCCGTTTGCAAAATCGACTACAGATCACAGGTCACCTGTAGACAAGAATGTTCAGGAAACAGAAAAAAAATCTTTAGATAAGAGAATAATTTGAGTGTACTTCATTTTCTCTTTCATCCTCTTGAAAGTACCCTCTGAAACTTAATGTTTCCCCATATCATAGCAACTCCCCACTGCAGCCTGATACAATCAAAGAACCAAACAACAAGCGCATACCTATTGATGCGGTATCCTACTTTACAATACTAACAAAAAAGTCCTTGGTCTCAACAGGGCAAAACACCATGAATTATATCATTTTAATTCAATGCAACACATGCAACACAGTCCCCAAAGGACTACAACTAAAAGCACCAGCACAGATACCTAAACAGGATCACTTGTAAAGGTTTTGTTTGTTTGGGTTTGTTTGTCCAGTATGTTCTATTAGACCTATATGTAGAGAACGACTCACAGGGTAGGGTCAAGGTCGCGGTTTGCTGCGAATGCAGTCATTGGCTACTTGGTCTACTCTATTCCTTATATGGACTTAGTGTAATGGGACAACTCCATGCAGGACCCGATGTCTTTGAGATGGATTGCGTATATCTGTAAATCTCAATGTTGGTAAACTGTTTGTGTACATGGGTTATATATGAGATATAGATACCACAAGGAGCATTGTCATTGAGCAACACTCCCTATTTTACAGATCACATATCATGTCATACATCTCCATTTCACTACCGCCTCGGTAACAAACCATGCGTCTTCGTCTTCTCGAAATCTCTCAAGAAATCCTGGACAGTGTTTGGTTTTGACTGACGCTTGACATGCTTTGAATTGGTGACTGTCCTATCTGAGTCATTGATTCGGGCTGGAGTGGGGTGAGGCCCCTTGAGGGTGGGTGACTCTCTCGTAGAGTCTGTGTGGACACGCTGGGAGGGCGAAGGGCGGTCGCCAGCCTAGCTGGACCTGTCTCCTGGGATCTGAACCCAAATCAAATTCCCGTCTCCCCCCCCCCCCCCCCCCCCCACACACACACACACTCGCCCAATCTCCATTAGTGGACCAATGGCCCGGTCATGCCTGTGCTGCTTGAACCGCATTTGCATTTCGTGTTGAGTTATTTATATATTCTATGCAATATTTCATACACTCACTCGCATGGTATTCCAAAGCAACATTCTGTGCAGCATTTACATACATAGGAGGTAGGGCCGACCCTTGTCAGAGACCTTGTGATGCCACAGCAATCCCAATTAGAAATAAGTCGTTTCAGCAAGAACGTTTATATTTTTGGACCTCACTATACATTAATACTTCTATAGAACGTCCTGACCATGCTGTACAATTCACAGAACGAGATGGTAATTTACGGTTTGTACGGACCGAGGCATTTATGCCGAGTTCCGTACAAACGGTAAATTATCATCGAGTTCTGTGAATTGTACAAGCATGGTTGGACGTTATATATTTGCTATATAACCGAAAAAAATTTTTAAATCAATTTCATTTGACTTAACAAACAATTTTTTAATAAATGTGTATGGCAAGGTGGTCCGTATTTTAGTGTACGGACCGGCGGTCCGTACAGTATTTTTACGTCATATGCCGAAACGGTGCATATTTACAGTATATACGGCATGGGTATATAGTAAATGTTTTTATTTGATATTGTTACGTTCCAAATTATCTGTATGTGAAGCATACAGTAATAAAACGATGTTCCTGTAAACGTACAAATTTCGATCCGAACTCTGGCCCTGGAACGTTTATAACGAGGTGTTTACACCGAGTTGTAAACGTTCCATGGGCCAGAGTGAGGATCGAAATTTGTACGTTTACAGGCACAACGTTTTATCTTTACTATATACCTCAAAAACATTAATATATTTACCTTAATTAAGTTTTAAGAGCAATTTTTAGTCAAATTTGGGCACAGAAGGGTCAACATGAACCCTAGCTTTCGCTTCGACCGTGGAATGCGGCTTTGACGTTATCGCATAGCAACGCGCATAACAACCAGCATAGCAAAACTTTTTTTTGCTTGGAAACTGGCCGGAAACCAGCCGGAAACCGTCAGGAAGAAAACATAGTGGTTGCTGTCTCATCTCATTTTACGCTGGAAAACGAACCGTGATTTACTGCACAGCCGTGCAGTACATGTTAGAGAGCAGCGTGTAGTAATTATGTCACTTACGGCAGTAGGTATATAGTAAAGGCACTTTCCCTTGGTCTAACTGATCATACTGGCTCTACGTAATATGCTGCTGGAGGTGACCCTTTGTTATAATCAACACGGTCCATAAACAAGGATCAAGCATATAACCTTGACTTGATGTATCGCTACAGTCTACAGTCAGGAACCTCCGAAAGACCTCTATCATTGCTGATGCACAATGGAAATGGGATATTAGAAGAACTCAAGAAAGTTTGACCATTTTCATCGGCCAATGGGAAAAGGCCTTAAGACAGTGTGAGTAACAACGGCTTGTTAGGCCTGGCGTCCACTGAGCTCCAAATTGTCTACGACAAACCTCATGATGTTCCTAAACACGCCAATGTTCCTAATCTAGGTGTTTGTCTAAGATAAAGAGGTTCCCGATTGTTTATATTTTATGACACTATGCATTGTAGGGCATAGGAAGGTTTTAAATGTCGTAGTAGGTGGGAGCTGGGCCTATCTGGTTCTAAAGGCCGTTTCCATTGGCCAACCAAAAGGGTGTAGATTTTTTGTGATCTCCTAATAGCCTATTTCCATTGGTCATCACAGATATACAGTCAGGGACCACCGACGGACCTTTAGCACTGCTGACGCAAAATATAAATAGGCTATTAGGAGAACACAGAAAATCTACACCATTTTCATCGGCCAATGGAAACCGGTCTTAAGATAGTGTGAGTAACAGCGGCTTGTTAGGCCCAGCATCCACTGAGCTCAAATTCTCTACGACAGACCTGACGATGTTCCTAAACACCAATGATGATACACGCCAATGTTCTTCCTCTAGGCCTTTCTCGATTTTCTATGTTTTGTGATATTATGCATTGTAGGACATCGGAAGGTTTTAAATATCTATCGTAGTAGGTGGAAGCCGGGCATATCTGGTTCTATAACACACTTGGGTCTAGATCCACTGTCCGTAAGCACGGGTATAGCTCCGGAGACCTGCGCCTCACTCTCGCCCTTTTAGCATAATACGTGCCACGACCCGCTACCTACTTCCGGTCCTGCGCCCATTTCCCAGCGTAGATGAGATCACGTGACCACTTAATTTGACTCAGAAAATAATTGGTCGTGTTTCAGGGTTGTTTTTTTTCTCGACCGATGCTTTTTTCACTAGTCAGCTTTTCTGTTTTCCAAGGCTGGCGTGTTGTTGTTTTTTTCTCTCAGTCCTGACGTCTGTTCTGTCGCTGTTGTCACTTTTCTAATCTCCGTTTCTATGATGGATTTAGAGTAGATGTATGTTTTGGTCAATGTGAAGGTCAGAGGAAACTGTATCAGTGTCATTGCTTTATTTCTATGGTAACCATTTGGCTTTCATGGAAATCACTGCATTTTCTGTTGCTCAACGCTTATACCAGTACAAAGGAACAATTTTGACTCTTTAAAATTGTCATTTATGAACTAGATTGTGAAATAAGTTCTTTAGTGAACTATCATCAATAAATCAATGTTAAACCTACCATCACAAACACCAGATTGAAGTAAATGATAGGAGTGATGCATATATTTCATAGCTTGGATTCAGATCTGCCCTACATTTTTTTATAGATCTATATAACGCCAGCGTAACCGTGCTACAATGGAATGTTCTACACTAACACTGGGGATAGAAAATGTTATATATAAACAGCAAAAACTAGCGAGTCTCCTTTTTCACTCGTCCCCGTCATGATGAGGTCTTTTACGAGATTGATGATCCAGGGCTTGGCCTGACCTAGGTATTCTTGTAACATCAATTACTACCTGTTAGTCCTCCTGAAGAGACAATCGTAGTAGACTCCCTGCATGACCGTTTCCAAAGCGGGTTCACTCCTAGCTTCTAGACACACATTGGGAAATCATATACATGTACGTGAAAAAAACAATAGTGGAGTATAGGTTGGGTGGAGAAATTATTGAGGATTCTCTTTGCTATCTCACCCATGGTGTTTTTTTTCTTCGTAGACTTAACATTGGGAACTCGTATTCAACGTCTGTTGAGTATTTAGAAAAATACTCAATGGGAGATTATGTCACAAATGTTAGCTAATTAGTCAATGTTAGGGGTGGGGAAAATTCAGTAACCTATTCAAGTTTATGGTCAGAGCTCGATCCTATCTCTTTTGAATCGCTGCGTAATTCATGTTCCTTCTCCTTGTGAATCACTACACTATTTATACTGGATCGGATACTGGTTCTGACTGTAAACTTTCACAGGTTTCCTCCATAGAGTCAGTCACGGGATACTCCACAACTTTAAATACCACATTCACCATTGTTCATTGTGCCAATAATAGGTGTAATGCGAAGTTAATTTCTACCATAACCACGTGATACAAGGTGATGCTGCAACCCACTTATTACCACTTAAGGTTGAAAATGACAACACCTGCGTGTTTCCAAATAACCCTCCTCAACCGGTGCTTATTTATCATTATCAGATAATTAATGCATTTTGGTTGTAATTAATAAGCCTTGTGCCTGTGCCTTGTGACCGACACAAAACACTTCTCAATCTCCATGGCCACGAAGAGAGTGTATCACAGTTGTTGCTCTCTTACAAGAAGGTAGAGACTCTGTGTGCGCAGAAGGTCAATTATAATAATCACAGGTAGAACTGAGCACGGGAGTGGGTGCAGGGGGAGGGTGGCGTGGGGGAGTGGGGGGCTAGGCGACCGTGGTGGTGGGTGTTCTGCCATGCGTCATCTTGCAGACTGACTCCATATCCAGGTAGATGCTTTTTTTGGCTTTGTACTATTGAGCACAACAAAAGAAGCATTTCCCCACATGAAGAGGGTAGGATGAAACGAGGATGGAGCAATGTTCATATCTGTATCCATACACAGTATTACCATGATTTGGATCTGCGTGGTCGTATTCTCCGCGTAGTTGACTCGTAGTAAAACTCCACGCGATAGCGAGGAGTATTGCGTAGTGTCAACTACAAGGAGAATTCGGCCACACAGAAATCATGGTAATGTTGTATTCATTACTCACATTTTGACTAATTATTAGAAAAAGATCTTGTAAATGATTAGTAATTCGACGAAAGCGCAGTGCATTGTTTATATAAAATAGTTGCTCTAATGCCCGTCAGGTGGCCGAAAAAGCCGTATTCTCCTAGGAGAATACGGCTTTCCGTATTCTACTCAGTAGCGATCTGTAGGCTCCATAGGCTTAGTACGGAGACTCCGTATTAGGTGGGTAATAAATAGATATCTCTCTCAGAAAACCGCCATTGTGAAGGTTGTCAGCTAAATTGCCTTTCCAGGAAGTCAATGTCTGCGGAAATCATTGCAGATTATATCAATGTCTATATGTATATGATTTCTAGAGAGTAAACATTATCGGGGATTTTTTACATCGTGCCGATTGATATGGACGGCTTCAATACTAGTATCCGATTGCAAATAACTAAACATGTGTACGTATACATGCCTGAGGTGCCCGTACTCAGGTATGCCACAGTAACAACATATGCAACAGTTTCCTGCTGAGGTAAAGGCGATTTTGCAATCTTCTGTCAGATGATACTCTAGAAACAAATCAATATGGCCTTTCACGGAATGCGTGGCTTCGAGTCCCAGCCGCTCTTTTAACCGAGGTTTTTCTTCTGCCTTTATTCTAGTGTCATGTTTGCCAGAAGTGATCGCGTATTAAGGACTGGGAGGTGGATATATTCTCACTGCCTCCGCCCACGGCCACACGGATATTCGATAATAAGCGCGTTATTAGACACCTGTTAAAACACAGGCCCACCATACTGTTTCCAATACAATGGCCATTTGTAAGTTATCCCTCTCTTTATTTCTGTTAGATATTTTGCCAATGTCGTGGCTCTATAATTGGCCTCGGTATGAAAGTAAAAAGAGACATCTTCTGCGTCGGATGGATAACTGAGGGGAAGATAAAAGGCCTGTGAATCTCTCAGCGACTACTAACGTGTTCTCTGATTAAAGGTATGGATGTTATTTATCTTTCCTAATTTGCGACGTCGCAATATTACGTGGGCCCTGCACATCGGTTTACTATCAGTTTCGCTTCTCAACATTGCTATCAGAAGTATCTATTTCGTACTTACAATCTGAGCGTATATTACCACTATATTACCGTCTTTCGTATATTACCACTATATGTAGTAGACTCACCATATGGGGCCATCATTGACTTGAGCGCAGTATCCTCGCATGTGCTCGGATATTACCACGCTTCAACTCCTCGAAGCGTACAGCCAGGTACGCACTGAGGGGGGATGGAGGGGGTTTCAAGATTTCGGAACTTTTCCGTATGTTCCCTTTTTGTTCTATTGCGTACAAGACTGAGAGGGGACGGGGGGCCAAATGTCAGGAATTCCACGTACGTACTTTATGGATAGCCCCTATGCGAAAGGAAATTAGATGGTGAACCACTGAGGCGGCTTTTAGATTTCCAGATTGGTCTGTACAAGGCACTATTAATGCATTGGGAATATAAATATTGTAATTGAAGCCTTTCGCCAGTGTTGTAGTGAAGATACACTTTAATTTGCCGTTTAAAACTCGCATGCTTAACCGTAACTATATAAAAGAAACAATTATCTGTGTTTTTAGAACTCACTTATATCTCCCCTTCCCTGTTCATCCAGTTATCATGGAGCAACGAGTTTAGACCCTATAGGACACAGAGTGATTGCTAGTTTGCTATCATCCGCCAGGAAATTGTAAGATAGCGCCACTGCAGTCGGGAGACAACCACTATTTTCTGTTGTCATAATCTATAGATAATCGTAGTAGGTGGACACCGGGTCTTTTGATTTAGATATTCTAGTGCGGGATGCAAGCTCGTGTCGTTGGCGCCGGACTTCCAATTTAGATATTTAACTTAATATGGTTTCCGCTTATTGTACATTCTCCGCCATTTATCATACATTCCTGTCCCTGGCCATACTTCGAATCCTTAACTGGAACCAACGGTCCAACCAGTAGCCCCTAACACAATGCTGGGGTGAGTTTTTAAAAGAAAGAGCGATCACAAAATAAATTTATTGTGGTCTTTGCGGTGTTCTCTTTATAGAACATGGTCTTACGAGACGAGCATGGGTGGATCACTCTAAATATATATTCATATTATTCAATACATTTAATCAGTAAGTATTGGGAAAATTATACAGCTTTTATTATCTACTCATACAAATTTCGGATCGTTCTGTACAATGAGCTGTCCTCCATTATAAGTGGATAAGCTTCCACAATAAGATCACTTTTAAATATAGCAGCTACAAGGATATCGTTTCCAGTATAGCCCGTGTAAAATGTAATCGTTCATTTAAAATCTCTTGTTTTAAAAACTCACCCCAGGCTGTTTTCATTCAGTCATGAGCTGTCGCGACACCACTGCCAAGTCTATAGATGGTCCCTCACCAGTTAACCTGGAAACCTAACCTATGCGTTCACTCACATATAACTTTTAAGGCCAGGTAACGCCCGCCATTTGTTGGTGCATTATGGGTAATGCCCGCCATTTTCCTGCTGAATCTTGGGTAATAGCCGCCATTTTTACGGTCGTATACCTTCTATATGGCATGGCGAAAGCTGTTATCCTTTTTAAAGAAACATTCCAATAAGTTATCTTTTATCTTTTGAAAGGTTGATATTACTTCATTTTGTATCATAGTTCATTATAAACAAGTATTTGTTAGTTATTTGGGGAACCTCGTGAGGGAGAGAGGCTGTGCTGGGTCTCCTTGCCATTCCAAATCAGCGGGGAACCAGCGAAAGTTCTAGGTCAATCACACGTTGCTCTCGCTGGGCGTTACCTGTCCCATTGTTTATAGAGGCAGGGGCTGTTGAATAAAGTTCGTTCCTTTCTGGTGCTGGTGTTGGACGATACGATAAGTCCAACGATAAACGACATCCTGGACGAATTCTTCCTTCAGTGTTGGATGGCAAAACAGAAGACATTTTCTAAATTAACCTATTTCTATATAACAACTTATAAAAGCTTACTCTTATCATCAAAACATCTTATGCTTGAAACACTAAAGAAGAAACCAACAAGTTTTGATCAAGGCGAATGAATGAGGCGATAGTGGAGTGAATACCACGTAACATTCAAACGAGTTGGAGAACGACTCCTTTGACCAAAACGAGTACATCTCACCTTTGTACACACTAAAAGAATGGACAATGTACAGGATATAGACCATGGAGAACACTGCAATACTCGTAGGGGCATGGAGAACGAGTTCCCAATGTTAAGCCTATGGGACAAAAATACCAGGGGTGAGATAAATAATTTTTTACAACACCATGGCACAAAAGACAGTTCTGTGATACCTTTTTATCGTTCGTAGTTTATTCAATGCCCCCAGTCTACCTCATATCACCAGTCACCTACGAGCCACCACTCCTCCTATGACCTCTCACTGACCGCTCGCCTTCTACCGCAGCGGTCAGTAGACTTTGCTATTGTATAATGAACACCACGATAGTTTCCACCAATCAGGCCTTTGCCGGGAGCACCCCGTTCTTCGAATAACACGTCTCTCACCAAGCTGCTATTATATATTATATCACCTTACCGCCAGGATGCATAATAGATACTCTCATTAGAGACCGACCAGGACTTGGTTCGTCACCTGGTTTGTTCATAAACTAGTATGATGGTGATTAGTGTGTTGCTTTAATACCCCACATATTATGGAGCAGTAGAGGTATTGGATCTTAATACAAAAATATACTTTTCTGTATATACTGTATATTTAGAATAAAATTTCCTCATTAGGCCTGGCGTCCACCTACTACGATAGAATCGTAGACCTCCCGATATGGCACCGATACAAAATGTCAAAATCGGTGCCATATCGGGAAGGTGCAGAATTGTAGACATATGTCTAGACAAGCCAATCCAACATGCGTTGTATGGGTTTTTCATCGGTGTCTAATCGCAGAAACGTGGTCAACTACCCCGATATCAGGTAACCTTCCGACGTGATTTTAATTTTTTATCGGGAGGTGCATCGTAGACCATATCGGTGCCATATCGTAGTAGGTGGACGCCGGGCCTTATAGTTATAGTAGCGCGGTCTATCATCCATCACGACAAATGGTTCATATACCCCTGGGTTTCGGTGGCTGCTACTATAGAGGAAGCCTATGAAGGTTTGCAATCAGAGGTCGTATCCCATCGAGTTTGAATAGCGCAGTAGTTCACAAGGCGGAGCTACATGAATTACGTAGCAAATCAAACAAAATTGGATCGAGCTCTGATCGAAAACTTGAATAGGTTAATTTATCTCAGCCCTCACATTGACTAATTGGCTAACATTTGGGACATAATCCCCCACTGAGTATTTTTTCTGAATACTCCATGGGCATTGAGTACGAGTTCTCAATGTTAAGTCTATGGGGCGGGGGATATCAGGAGTTTATAGGGCAATGAGAAAAGGGATTCTGCCACTGTTTATAGGATTAATAAATGTCTGGTCTGACTGTATTCTTTAATGAGTACGTTTTTATAATTGCTCATAGAATTTGCCACCAGTCTCGGATATGGGTTAACGTACTGATGCTCAATCATCCTTCACTCTATCGAGGTGAGGTACATTAATCACCAATCCCTATAGGTTTCGCAGTGTTCAGCTTTAACGTGGGAGCCTGCACTGCTTCTTTGGTTTGACCTTCACCGCGTCTTCCACCAACCAGTGAATCTAGGGAGGGCCAGTCCTAAACGTGACGCTCCGCGGGTAGAGCTATGGCTGGTGGGAGATTTAGGTCAGGGCTGCTCTCGGCAATACGGAAGCCCGACACAGAGGTCTTCCCGCCATAGCCATGTCCTTAGTCCGCCTATCTTCAGAACGCAGAGAATGACTCTTGTGCTGGTCTTTACTCTGCAGCGACCTTCAGCCAGTCCTGACCGTCGTCGGCACAAGGGAAAGGAACAGGGCCTCCCTCCCTGCCTAGCAAAGTCCTAAGGAGGTCCTCCATACACCTGCTTCACACAGAAACCCCCGCCCCTGCCCATCCCCATCACCCTCCTCCTCCTCCATTGCCTTCTCCCGCAACCCACCGATTCTTTACCGTGGAGCGACTGTTCCAGCAATGACCCACACACAGAGCACCTACTTGGGCTGGTGGGGGTTCGTCAGGGGAGAGGGGGTGGGTAGGTCGAGGCGGCCCACTTTGACTTGAGTGAGGAGGCGACTTGACAAAAGGCTGTGTTGGTAGGCCAGGGCCAATTACTGGTCATTTGGGTGGTCTTCAGTGCTCAGGACATTGGCCATCAGTTTCCTGGCATCGGTTATCTGCGGCAAGAAAACGGGCCGGCTTCGGCTGGCAGCCCCTTTTCTCCTGCTACGTTTGTAGGGGGGAATACAGAGGACCGAAACCCATCTCAACAGGAGTAGGGGCTGAGAGCAAGCTTCTTCTCCACACCAGGTTTCCATGTTGATAAGAACATGTATGCAATGTATATGTATCTTATGTGTCGAAATTGAAATGATTACTTTAATGATCAATCCTTTGGTCATTACAGGGGCCTCCGATTTTCGCCGATTTCACCGATTTTCCCGGGAAAAAATCACATCTTCGACACCCACTTGTATAATCCTTTGATCTTATCATATTTATATTAGTTCAATTTACCTTCCTTAAGTTATATACGGGAACCGGCTTACTGTCTTCGTACGTCAAGAATACGTGGTAACATTATTGATGATATGCATCTGACCAATAGCATTACCACGTATTTTGACGTATGAAGACAGTCAGTCTGTTATCGTATTATTATATACCTTGAAATGGCGATATTTTACCTAGTCACATGATGTCATGTATGTCACACTGTTACATACGAGTATAGATACGCCATGGGTAGGAGCAGGCAGTATGTGGTTGATAAAGGCACAGGTATATAATAATTATATAGAACTGCATCGAAAATCATATAGATACACAATACTCCACGAGTTTGGATGGGCCACTATCGGCATCTACGCCAAGCCGAGTGACGATTACGGCCCATCCAAATGACTGGAGTATTGTGTATTTTATAATTCAAGTGCAGTTCTGGATTTGTCACTCCCCTTTAACGGACATTAAATAGCATCACAATATCAGAATGATTAAAATTACTTCGCAAATCCAATGGGTTAATAGTGTATGACGTCATCTCATATTCACTCTACCATGACTGTGGCGTAGTATTGTCACTTTACCGGGGTGATCGTTGAGTATTTTTTTCTAATGTTATTCGTACGGATAGACTTGTACCAGGGGTTAGATAAAATATATATGCTATAGTCGGTGTGTATATATATACTGCCTGGGTGTATGCCCTATTGTCAATCCATAATGTTTATACATAATAATGCTTTTGTGGTGGCTTCCGTATGACCGTGTAAGCGGAGACTTCATCACTTATCGGCAGCTGAATAACACCGTCTTGCCACGGGAAGCCAGTTGAGAAAAGCAATCAAACTGCTGGAGATTGGCCAATAAGTGATCCAAACACACACTCCACTCTGCGGGGTTAACTTCTCACCACCAGATGATGTCAAGATGTCATTTGTGGATGGTTCACTGTGGCTTTAATTGTCAGGCGATTGGACCAGGCTTGACCAATTAAAAGCAAAGGTGTCCAATAGGCAGGTCCTGTGTTAATTAGGCGTTGGGGAGGTGGTAGCGCCTTGCGTGGCGTGTGAGTAGTAGACACAGATGTGGGTTTGGCGCTGGCTCCATGCCCTCTGACCCTCCTTCAATGAAGCACCTCACGTGGATCAAAAAGCCCGAGTAACCGTCTTTAATGCTAGTCACACGGGCGGAAAATGTTGGCATTTCTTCAATGGTTCGTGGGCACCACGTGGAAATAGAGTGAAGTCAACTTAAAGCTTGGTGGCTAAGTGGTATGGGTGTTCGCAGTAAGCATGGGAGTTTAGGGGTTCAAATCCGAGTCGGGTCATACCAAAGACTTACACAAAAATGGTACCCACTGCTCATTCTTCTTAACACCCGCTGTTGGAATGAGGAGTAGGGGGCAAAGGCCTGAATGGAAGAATCGTTTATCGCCAAACTTGGTGATTGTCCACACAATATTCCATAGCAGAAACAACATAACACTGGCATTAACCTTGATTTATTTCCAATGTATTAGAAAAAATGTGCGGAAACTGTTGGCATTTCTTCAAGATCGGTGGGCACCAGGTAGAAATAGCGTGAAGTCAACGTAAAGCACAGGGGATAAGTGGTATCGGTGTTTGCGGGGATGGGAGGTTAGGGGTTCAAATCCCAGTCAGGTCATACCAAAGACTTACACAAAAATGGTACCCACTGCTCATTCGGCTTAACACCCGCCATTAGAATGAGGAGTAGGGGGCTAGGGCCCGATTGGAAGAACGGCTGTATCGCCGCACTCTGTGATTGTCGTCACAATATTCCCTAAAAAACATAACAATGGCATTAACCTTGACATATTTCCAATGTATCAGAGAAAGGTGGGCACCACATCAGTGTTGTGAATTGTGAACGTTTCTGTTTACTTACCTTCTGTTATGTTCATTAAAGTTTCTTTACACTTTATGATTTATTATCACCTTCATTTAGTTACACACCCCACATGTTTTTTCCACGTTTCAGTTCACGCTGTATCACCTACGTTTACCGAACTCCCCGTTCTGCCGCGTGTTATCTCGTTTACTTACGTTTCTTCCGTGCGTAAACCGAAATATGATGAATTTTATACCAGTGTGACTGGGACTTGATAAAGCAAATTCCAAATGCTAATACAGTTGTAAATGTTACAGGTTTCTTCATGATATTACGATTATGGAAAGATCTAGACCGTATGCCACGTGAAAATGAAAACTTCCAAATAAAATTGAAAACAACAGGGTTCCCAATGAAAATCGATCTAGTCACACTGTACAAAGAAATTGACATGAAAACTCTTCTGATGAAAAAAACTTTATTTGTTTATTTATTCCATCCGGGCAATCATCAAGACGTAAATACCTGTTCCCAGAACCAATGAGGGTCTATCTTGGATTTACTAATGATACATCTACAATAGCAAAAATATCTCATATTATACCATCTGCTGGTTCTCCTTTATCAATTTACTATGAAATATCTCAAATTTCATATTAAAGATAAGTAAATACCTGTTGCCTGTTCTCTTCATATTTGATGGAATAGAGGGAAAATATGTTACGGTGGGAATAAGTCAAAGTTACTCGGTAAGGCTTGGAAAAATTACTGCCCAAGGCGTAGCCGCGGGCAGTAATTTTTCCAAGCCTTACCGAGTAACTTTGACTTATTTCCAGCGGTACTTGGGTTCCCTATTCCTATATACCTTCAATTATCGGCTAATATCGATAAAAACCGAACGTCTCTGAACGTCAAGCTGGGCAGTAAACGTCAAACTGGGCAGTAAACAAAAGTTATTCCACCCCCAGCAGCGTTAGGTAATCATAGGTTGTTCGTTCATATATAGTATGCAGTAGTCAGAAAGTAAAAGTGGGAAATATATTCTACCTCTACAGATGCAATGACACATGTCTTTGCCAATCCTGATCTCTGTTAAACCTTGTGCCCGCTAACATATAGAAAAATATGTAAAATGGTATTTCTACATGTCACCGAGGTTACTGCGTTTGGCTCCTTGCATGTAAAAGGCAGAGTAAGGCACTGGCACGCCATCACCCTCTAGTGTATCCACCACCTGTGCACATTCACAAACCGCATTTACTCCAACTCATATCCAAGAGAAACAACGCGATTCCTCATGCACGGAAAATGAGAAAATATTACGATTTATGTTAACCCATAAGACGATAACCTAAAGAAATCAAATCCTAAATGTATTAGATTGGACCCTAAGGTCACTGATGGCTTGGGGTCTTTTGGGGATTTTTAGAGGTTTTTTTATGATTACTATCAAATAATTTTGTTCACTCCTGAAGGTTTCCGAACGTGCCCTCTGTGGTGTGGAGATGGGGCATGTATGTAAAGCCATATTATGTTTCTACCATGCCAGCCTCGAGGTGTAGAGCTTCTGTCCTTCTGTGTACTGTCGTGTAGCTTCTTGGCTACTGGAAGATCAGCTGTTGGGTGCACGACACAAGTGCGTAAGGGTTGAGACAGTCGAGTGATGGCGAGTTCCTTCTACACTAGAGGACAGGGGGTGCTATTATCAAAGCTGGATATAAACGTCCATAGGCTTAACACTAGGAACTCGTACTCAACAGGCATGCAACTACGGTAACTCATACTCAATGGGCAATAAACCGATAAATATTTGCAGGCTGGGATAAAAACAGAAACATATTCATGTTTGGTCTGTGTCCCTGTTCCCCATCTTGTGTGGAGTGCTTCGAAATATTCACATGGATATAGCCTCGTTCATATTACTGCACGCTCCAAACTCGATGGTGAACGGTGACAGAGACCAAATACTCATCAATTTCTTTCTTAGTCCCTGCTGTGTGGTGATTCAGGTGAGCCCATGCACATAAGTGCCACGGGTTCACTCTTATTACATAACTCATCTTATAAAAGCTGGGTCTTCAGCAGGTCTACGGGTCACTCGCTGCGTTCTCTCTGCGAAGACGGAACCCTTGGGACCTCATTGCGGTGTGGTTTCGTACCCTCTCGGTGGTTGAGCTCAGATCATCAGCTTTGGTTGACGGCATCCAGCTACCTCATGCTGGATTTCTGTTTTCTATAATCGTTCTTTTTTATCTTTTTGTTTTGTTATTACTTTTATTTTACATTTACAAGGTATATATATCCATGCCGTATATACTTTAAATTCGCACTGTTTCGGCATATGACGTAAAAATACTGTACGGACCAGTAGTCCATACACTATAATATGGACCACCTTGCCATACACATTTATTAAGATATTGGTTGTTAAGCCAAATGAAATAGATTTATTTTTTAATTTCGGGTATATAGTAAATGTATAACGTCCAACCATGCTTGTACAATTCACAGAACTCGATGATAATTTACCGTTTGTACGGAACTCTGCATAAATGCCTCGGTCCATACAAACCGTAAATTACCTTCTCGTTCTGTGAATTGTACAGCATGGTCAGGGAGCTGTTTCAAAAGTCGAGTGAAGTCTATGGTTTTGAAACAGCTCCCTGGACGTTCTATATAAATACATATTTCTTTCAGTTTGGTAGTGTTATTTACACTTTCATATCTTTATCATATATATATAAGCAGCTTTCGAGAAATGGCATTTTTCAGTGGCATGAGGCTTACATCTAGGTACCCTCAACAGAAACAAATATAAAGTATCCATTGCAAAGAGAGTCTGTTAATTAAAAAGACATTTGAAGATCCTGACACTTTCATATCTTCACGACCTTTGTTTTCAGGAGCTCATGGAATCTATACATAGTGAGTCGCAATGGGCTCCGGAGATTACAAACATGATTATTTTAATGGTCAATCACATGGTCGTTGATTGCACCCTAACCTGGACAACATGGTTGTTTGTAAAGTGATAGGGATACGGACAGGTGATGACAGGATAAAAGACACTGATAGCTGTATATTACACTAATTGGTGCTGCATAAGAGAACATTTTTACATAAGACAGGAATATGTGTTGTCAATGACCATGGAACCTCTAAAATATAGGTTTCAAATCAGAAATGTAGCATGTCTTGGATTGAGAGTACATTGAAGAGTTATATAGAGTTGCATGTTTTGTCTTCTTTCTGAAACCCTGGCCGCTGATTGGTCAATCGCCTATGACGTCATCTTGTATTCACTATGCCACGACCGTGGCGCAGTATGTCACTTTACCGTGCTGATTATTGAGTATTTTTTTCTAATGTCATTCCTATGGCTAAACTTGTACCAGGGGTGAAATAAGGTACAGGTATCCAGTAATTTAGTTTCTCATGTAGCCAAGGATCTGTAGAGGCATGGCATCTAACCCAACCCCCTCTCCATATATTCACCTCTATATCGAGAATCCCTGCCGGTCAATGCAATACCCTCTCCTTCCCCCGTTCCTCCCCAAACCGCTACATGTCGAAATATTTTCGCTGATACCCAGTTGGTCCCTATGCCACCAACACATGGCAGGCCGTGCACACGGGAACTAGCGGGCCCCCACGTTTGGTCGCGCCGCCTGGTGGACAAGACGTGTGTGAAGAGCAAAGCCGTGTCGGACGTTATTGATGTCCGTCCTGGTACCCAGCCGGCGACAGCTCTCAGAGAAGAAGGTGGGGCACCAGCGGGACCCATACTTAGGTCCACCACCCCCACCATCCTCCCATACTCACGTACATAGACTGGTTCCCTGTCCAAATAGATAATGGGACAGGTATCGCCTGGTTCAGAGGAACCAATACAAAATAAGGGAATGGCAACCTTCCCAAAATAACTTATTAAAATGTTTCTGTAAAAACGTACAGATTTAGACAGTAGTACCGCTACCTCTCAACAGGGGTCCTCTATGCAATATATTATATATGCGAGTGAGAGTAAGTTCAGCCATTTATGGGTTTTTTCCTAACTATCCCACGCATTTTTTGCCTTTGACATAAGAAAATATAATATCTGAATATGTAAAATCCACAGCATTGGTCAGATATGAACTCAGTGTACCCCCATAATGCGCCAGAAAGATGGTAGTTTATACCAGGCCTAATATGAGAGTACAATTAGAAGGAAACCCACGAGATGAAAATAGCTTGGTCCGTACTCCACCGAGTTTGACTGCAGAGTAATTCACACAGCTTCGCTTCGTGAATTACTCTGTAGTCACACGAGGTGGAGTGCAGACCAAGTTATTTCCATCGAGTGTGTTTCTGATTTTATCTCACCTCGTATAACATCATTTATTGATAAAATAAATCACCCAATTAGCCATTGAGTATTGGGTACTCGAACTTCATGGCCGTGAAGTACGAGATCCTTATGTTAAGCCTATGGAGAAAAATACCGGGGTGAAATAAAGGCCAGGCTTCCAGACTATCATGTCCATAGACCAAGCACTGGCCGCCAGACTAATTCTCGCTCAGTTTGAAGGTGATACAACTTAGGCCAGGTTGCCAGTTAACGGATTTCTAAAATTATCTTCAATATCGATGACACAAGTTCCTCCAGCATCCTCTTGTATACTGCTACTATCTAAATCTATACATGTCACTGACACTTATTTGCTATCTATACAGCCACTATTCCCAGATAAGCTACAAATAGTCTGTGTAATTCCTTACCTGTACCATGTGATTGGCTTCATCATTAATAACCTCCGGATAGAGGCATTACAAATGGGTGCAAATGGACAAGAATAGAGAATAGTGGATAGAAGGCTTTGTATCTAAACCAAAAATATCGCTTCACCTTTGTCACTTAATACACCGATATCTATAACTCCATTGTAAAATATGAGTGAGTAACAGTATCGTTGTACATGTTGTTTGGCTGAAACACCTAGGGCTTTAGTTTTTATAGCATCGTCATCAGAATTTCGAGATTGTGTTTTGTTGTTTTTTTTTATTCAGGATAAATAAAGACGATATACATTCACTGCATCAATGCAGCGCTCTTCTTAGTACTGCCCAACAAGATACAAGAGACAGGACAACATTCTCGGCGCAGATAATAATCTTGCTTGTCCAAATCCAAAAATAAACTGCCAGCCTCATCAAAGTTTACGCAAATATCTGAGCAAATGATGTAATATGAATGATCATCCTAACAAATTGAAGATTGAATTCCGTAGAATCCTCTCTGGGGTATTTGTTAGAGGTGCATTTATCAAAACTAGTAGCGCATGGTATGCTCATCATTGATGTGTGGGCCTGGAATTATGAAAAGGAAATAATAATCAAAGGTTTGGGTTAATCCAGTCTAAGGTTAATTTTCTGTAACCCAGTTGCACCCCAGTCAATTTGCTATTCCTACAACTGCCTTACTAGGATCCACATATATCAAGCACCAGTGGATCAATGAGCTATTTCGGTTTCTAATGATTGGTCATGGTCAGTTGGGCATGCCTCTAAAACACTGAGACACTGGAGTTCTGCACCTTTCCCATTGTCTTATAGTTGAGATGCATATATAGCAAGGGAGTATTTTTTCTAACAGCCAAGTCAAAGTCTATGCAACAACTCTAATCTTTAGTTAGAGTACATGAGCGTGGGGCATGTCGTTGTATTGAGTAGTTAGTAGTGTAAGCCTTGGATCTGTTTAACAGCTTTGTGTAAAGAACACACCATGAGGTACTCCATATTGCAGATGAAGAGATAGGCCTCCAATGCTGGGTTTACACTACGTTCCTGGCGACCCCGCCAGCCCCATTTCACTGGAACATAGGGCACCGTTGTATGTGTTTACACTATGATCCTGGCATCCAGAGCTTTAGGACATTCAAGGGCCCCACTTTGACCACAGTGCCATGCACATCCGCCTGCATTCCATCACATCCCTCGCATTCTGTCTAAGGTTCCCTATACGGCTGCCTATGTTCAGTCATGTTATGGGGGATTCATCATGTCCCAGTATGATACTCATAAACACCGTGTCGCACCGTGGCTGCCGTGGCAGAATTTTTGATTATAGCAAATCATTTTGCCACGGTGGCTACAGCAGTCACAATATGTTACGTTTCCAAAAGACGATCCTCCCAAGTCCTCATGTGTTGCCTTGCGTCCCTCACGTTTTGTCCACGGTGCTCTACGGTGCTCCAAAACGGGGGCTGCCAGGACTGCCAGGAACATAGTGTAAACGTAGCATAATCTACTGCTGAGCCTTCTCTATGATCTCTTTCGGATGCACCCGTCTCATAAGATCACACTCACACTCTCTAAGTGGATTCTCACTGCACTCTATGGGAGAAGAATTCTTGACGAACAAGGCTTAGAGCCTTGAGAATCCACTGGCACATAGTATTCCCGCTAGTTGGCATCATTGAGATTATAGGAATCTTTGGGTTGCATTGATGTACGTCTTTAGCACGGGAGGCAGGCCAGTGGATTCTCAAGTCTCTAAGCCTAGTTCGTTCAGAATTCTTCTCCTGTGGAGCGTAGTGAGGGTACAGAATACCACTTAAAGAGCCTGAGATCTTATGAGAGGGGTGCACCAAAGGACCAAAGTCAATGCTATGTCTTTTTCGAGGATGAAATAACCATAGTCATATACTTGAACATTTGTGATAATGAGGAACCATTTTCGCCATCTCTCAGAGATCTCTGTGTGCATGAATGGCTGTCAGAAAGTCACTTGCTTTTCTTTGGAATTAGGTTAGTGGTGTGCCGATAGTGGAGGCTCAGAGGTCAGGTGCAGCCCTGGGAGGGTCGCCAGGTTAGCCCCCTATCTTCAGTTGTCATGACGACGTGGCCGTCCCCGAACATCGCCGGATGACATCTTTAAATAAGGTCAATGTCGAGCCAGTGTTGATAAGTGTCCCGAGAGGCATCGAGTGACTCCGAGCGACTCCGAGTGTCGCCGAGTAGATCCGAGTGTCGCCGACTGTTTACGAGTGGTTGAGGAGTTCTCACTTGACCTCTCTGTCCCATTGCTTGTCCTACACTTCCTTTTGTCATTTCGAGATTTCATTGGTCATATTTCACCCCGTAAGAGGTTTCTGATCAGTGACGGCATCATAACACATTTCCTTGAAAATAGGATTAGAGCATGCTATTTATATGACCTACATTTTCAAATTTCCATCATTTCAAAATTCTCTAATATTTCATCCTATCTTCACAAACCAACGATGCGCAGATACAAAGATACATTCCCAAGATGAGCTGCATTCTTATTAATCACCTAATGGGCCGGCTGCATATTAAACATATGGAGCCTACAGATCGCTATGAGTAGGATACGGAAAGCCGTATTCTACTCAGTAGGATACGGAAAAAAGGTCTCTAGTGTGCAAGATAGTGTGTGAGAATACTTGCGGCAATTTTTTGTTTCCTTTGATAACTTATATTTGGAATGTTGGATGATAAGTGCAACATTTCCATGACCTGCATGGTCGTACCGTCCTTGGAGTTAACACTTTGCAATATTCTCGGATTCACTGGGATATTATTACTCCGCGTCGACTACGCGGAGAATACAGGCGAGTACAATATATCAGATTCTAACAATACGACAATACAGATAATAATCATGGTTATATTGTGTATGTATCTACTTTGCAAAACACAGCACGTGTGCTCACCTTGCAATGCTACTTCATAATTCATAGTACGTTCAGGTACATGTAGATGCCAAGCGTAAATACCTATCTATTGTCTGTGCAACAGAAATTGTACTTTCAGTGAGATTCATCTGATGGGGAATGGCAATCAAAGACTGTCCTTCTACATAGTCACCTCTTTATTCTAGGAAATATTAGAGAAACTTGCTCAGTAGAAATATCAGAGAATTTTGTATACACATGTACAACCAACGGTACAGAACAGCAATATTGAATTCAAATATCTATTTGTTAAGCTTACTCATGCAATATAGTTGATAATCGAGATGGCCATCCTTTAATTAGGTTTATCTTTGACTCGGGTACACAATATGATTTTCTTTTTTTTTGTAATTTGAGCGTAGCTCTTTTATTGATCAGTATCCTTGGGGATTAAACATGCGAGTTCCCCGCGATGTACATAAAGGTGAGTCTATAATTTACTGTAGGAAGAGGCATCTGTTTGTTGGGAGCAGTCTATTTATCAATTTAAACTGGAAAGAGTGTAATTTAGTAATCCTACAGGATTACCATATGACCTTCTTGGTCAGATACTAATTTAATTTGCACAAGTCGAGCACATTATCGAAATTGCCACCTCTCTAAAAGAGGAAACATGTCTGTTGTTTTTATTCTTTACAGCTGCAATCATTTATGGACCTTCGTGTTATTTTTGTGTTTAGGTTTGAATCTCTCTTTATCAGACATTATCCATCCTTATGATGAGCATACATGCCTTGATCCTGTTCACTATCCACAACGTGAGGGGTCCGAAGATCTTAAACTAAGATATAGAGAAATACAATTCACAATATAGAATATCTAGTACACATGTAAGTAACGCTATGACAGTTACCTCAGTGGTTAAGAATACTGGACTCGTATCCCCAAGGTTGTGGTGGGACTTTGCGGGTTCGAGTCCCACTGCAGCCACTCTTTCACCCCTAGCAGTGGTAGATTTACTGCTATATCAAAGGCCAATTCTTATACCATGTCTATGTGGTGTGGGAAGAAAAAGAACTCTCATCTCAGTAAATGTGTAAGGGTGAGATTTCTACCTGAATTCATCTCATAGATTTGGTCACCTTCGTACCCAAAGTAAGTCTAATAGAACATATTTGATGTTGAACTACCCAAACAATAACAACAAAGACAACACCAATGACAACGATGGCAATGACACCAATGATGACACCAATGATGACAATGATAACACTCATGACAATGACGAAAACGATGACAACAATGACAATGACAACAACAATGACAATGTAGACAACGCAGACAACAACGACAATGCTGACAATGCTGACAAGGCCAACAATGAATACAACGATGACAACAACAACAACAACAGCAGAGACAATGACAACGACAACACCAACAATGTTGACAAAGAAGACAATGACGACAACAGCACCGACAATGTTGACAATGAAGACAATAACAACAACAAGGACCACGAAGACAAAGACGACAATAACAACAACAATGCCGACAATGTTGACAACGAAGACAACGACAACAACAACGGCAACGAAGACAACGACGACAATAATGTCGACAATGTTGCCAACGAAGACAATGACAACAACAACGACATCAACAACGACAATGACAACAACGATGACAATGACAACAATGACAACAGCAACATTGACAAAGATGAAGACAACGACGACAACAACGACAACGATGACAATGACTTCAACAACAACAACAACAACAGCTACATGGACACAGGGGATTAGATGCTCGCGCCGCACGCTCTGCATACCCCCAGGTGTGGGTGCGTAGTGTTGAGGGCGTCGCTCTGGAGCCAGCTCTGACGCGGTAAGTGTAGGTGCGCTGCCGGCGGCCGCGTCTCCACGTTTTTATGTTTATCAGCAGGGCACAAGATGAGCTGTTGATCTGTGTTTTGTGCCGACTGCTCGCAGCCGCCGCCTAAACGCCACGCTGCGAATGATGTATTGACCGATAATGAAATAATGGTATGATGGATGAGCGTTCGCAGGCAGCGGCACGCTAAGGGAACCTTGACTACGATGGGAGAGTGTCGGGGGAGGAGGAGGAGGAAGGAAGGAAGAGTGATGGGAGGGAGAGAGCAGTAGTCAGTTGGACGGCCGCTCAGGCTGCTAGCAGAACACCAGTACCCAGTGGTTAATTAGCTACCCTAATGCAATCATTGAGGACCGTCTTTTGGCTCGCTCTCCAAGCGGAGGTTTCCTGCCAAATAACCATGTGTAAAGAGTGGGCGTAGCTTTTGCTGCTCGCATGTGCTTGGAGAGCTACTGTCGACGACCATGTCTCAGCTTCGGCGAGTTTCTCCTGACTACCCACAGATGGCGCGCCGGACGGTCGGTCTCGGAAGTGACGTCATGGTTGACGTAATAATGAGATTAGCATATCGGCGTGACGACTGGATTGATCCGGGCCCGGAAACAAAAGGCGGATCACTATTAGATTACTAACATATACGGCGAGGCTGAGTGTCTGCGAGTCGGAGGTTGACGCCGAACATGCCCAGTGTATGAGCGAGAGGCTCCAACGCCACTCTCCTAGCATAGACCCTATTGGGGTATCCCATAATTCAGTCTGTTTACAGGATCTGGTGTTCGCTGGTTGCCGTCGTTGTATGGTGATAGACCCTTGACCCATAACCGGCATTAATTGCAGTTTAACGGTTTTTCTAAATCTTCAAATTGGAAATCTGATGCCAAAAAATGGAAATTTCTGTTATTTCTACACATACATTTTAAATTATATTCGGTTTCTACAGTTATAAATCAGAAAATGATTGTTCATCGGAAGACAGGGGGCCGAGGTGCGGCTAGCCAGCCGGGAGCAGAACCTTTACTTACCCGGGGAGTTTAGTAATAACCTCTGGAGGGTCAATAGATCTTATGTCTTACTTCCTACCCTGCTTTTATCTCACCCCTGGTATTTTTTTCTCCATAGACTTAACATTGGGAACTTGTATCAAACGCCAATGAGATATATGGAGAAAATATCCAATGGGGGATTATGTCACAAATGTTAGCCCATTAGTCAAAGTGAAGGATGAGATAAATTCAGAAACCTATGAAAGTTTTGGGTCAGAGCTTGATTCAATCTTGGTTGAATTGCTACGTAGTTCACATGGCTTAACCTTGTGAATTACTATGTGATTCAAACTCGATCGGATACTATCAAGGAAACCAATGAAAGTTTAGGGTCTGAGCCCGTATCCCATCAAGTTTGAATCACGTAGTAATTCACAAGGCGAAACCACGTGAATTACTATGTGATTCAAATGAGATGGGATCAAGCTCTGACCCTAAACTTGAATGGGTTTCTGAATTTATCTCACCCTTAATAATGACTAATGGGCTAACATTTATGACATTATCCCCAATTGGGTATTTTTGCTAAATATCTAATGGCCGTTAGAGTTCCCAATGTTAAGTCTATGGAGAAAAAATATCTGGGGTGAGATAAAAGCTCTGAACCTTAACTTTCATAGTTTTCCGCTATAGTAACAATAATGACGCTGAGCATGCCGGGTGTGTGGGCGAGAAGCTCCAATGCCTGCTGCATGGATATATTGTCCCTCTGCCTTCACTGCCATATAAGGTATACTGCCATATAAGGTACGGAATTGACCCTGCAGCCAATGACTTCATTCAAAGCAAATCACGACCTTCACCCTGACCTCCTTACATAGTGTTAATAGTGCCTTGAGACGGTTCTACAGTCCCATGCGGTCTATCGTTTACCTGCCCCATAAGTCAGTTTTTCAACTATCCTTAATTCTGAGCACTTTGGGGAGTATTTTGTGTTTAACTTGAAAATAAGAGATGCACATGCCCATATGGTAAATACTATACACTCTTTTGTGAATCTGAAATGTAGTTTCTGTGTGTGATGTCATTGGGTTGAGGCAGAGATTGGTGAGTGCCAGCACCACGAAAGATCTGCTGGGAGAGTGTTCCAACGCATCACCCTCGCATATCCAGGTTTTACTTTCCAGTCCGACTTTCTTTGTGAAATGTTAGCTCACTTATTCAATTGTCAAATGCCTGTCTAAACGAAAGATATGCTAGAGAGTAGTATGGTTCGGTTCACTCTGCAATCCATCCTGTTAGGGAGAGATTCAATAAAATTCAATGCTGTCGGTGTCAATTACTCCAGTTACTCCTGATGAAAGGGCTTCTTTTATTTCTTCAATCAATATATAACTCGTGTGGGAAAACATCTACAAGTCAATATAGTCATGGACTGGTATGCACATAGACTGGTTCCCTGCCCAATTGAACAATGAGACAGGTATCGCCCAGCTAGACCAATGAGTGAACGACCTTGAACTTTCGCTGGTTCCCCGCTGATTTGCAGTGGCAAAGAGAACATATTCTTCCTGACGATTTAGT
Source organism: Alentia gelatinosa (assembly GCA_950022655.1). Lineage (NCBI taxonomy): Eukaryota > Metazoa > Annelida > Polychaeta > Phyllodocida > Polynoidae > Alentia > Alentia gelatinosa. The sequence continues at coordinate 55,197,054 of OX465583.1, read as the reverse complement.
CTGTAGTGTGGCTAACATTCACCAGAGGTAAAAATCTAACAAGTATCTCTCAGTTACCAATCCCACAATGCACCAGAAACATGGCGGTCGTTACCCATGATATATCAGAAAAATAGCGAGCGTTACCTGGCCTATTATGTGAGTGAGTACATAGGCCAGGCTTCCAGGCTAGTATGCACAAGGCTTCTATGGTCACCTCCCAGCAACTTTCATTGAGTATAAATGCGAGCAGAACCCGAGTACCTTCGGCTTTGATGAGGCTAAGTAGTTCAGTTATTTGCACACAGGAGCACTGGCATGCCTACTGAGTCGCCACCTATTGGCGGGTGGGCCACTGGGGTCACGTGATCAAGAAGCAAGACAGGTTAAACAAATGGCTGGGCGGGAATCGTAATCAGCTAGTCCTGAGTAGATTCTTTTGTCTACCCCTTAGGTCAACCTGCTTGAGTGTTTGCTGCTAAAGCCGGGGACACACCAAGCGAGAAATGTAGCGATTTCCGGAAACGCCAACACAAAATGGCCTGTATGTGAGCTATAATTTCCTATTTCAGCTGTACATTGCCTCCAAAGTGCTAAACAATAGGCAGGAGATATTCCTATGAAATAATATCTCACATACATGCTATTTTGTATTGGCGATTCCAGAGATCGCCGCCTTGATTCGTTTGGTGTGTCCTCAGTATGATGCCGGGGACACACCAAGCGAGTCAAGGTGGCGATATCTGGAATCGCCAACACAAAACTTCACGTATGTGAAACATTATTTCATAGTAACATCTCCCGCTGATAATTTAGCATGTCGGAAGCAATAGTCAGGTGAAATAGGAAATAATAGCTCACATAGACGCCATTTTGTGTTGACGACTCCAGATATCGTCGCCTTTCTCGCTTGGTGTGTCTACGGCTGAAGCGCCAAGGTTTGTTCACATAATTGAGGGCCCATTCCCTTTTCTGAAATATAAGACGTCGCATTCAGGGCGCTGTTCTCGGTGACTTTATCTATATGTTGGTTAGGGCCCTAAGAAGTAATATGTATTCGCTAAACATGTCTACCTACACTTTCTTACGTATAGGTTACAAAGTCCCCTTGAAAATGTATTGGATAACAGTAAATCACTACCCATTGTTTATTAGTGTCCGTAAACCACACCCATGGCTTACGACTTTTACAAACTTATTATCAAATTTCTAGGAATGTAAATTGTTATCAATGACCATAGAAAATAAAATAAATACGACAATAAATAGTTTTGGGACAGTCAGCTCTGTGCACCACTCAAGGTTAACGACGTAATACACTCGCTATCTCTCAATGCATGGTAATATATACTCTCTAAAGTAAAATTCAACATTTTGCACGGGTTTATTCAAATGCTAACCCAAGAATTCTAAGGTATGTGCAACTGTTTAAATATGAGAAATCTAGAATGGGTCTTACTAGAAAAGAAATGTATGTATCCTAGAAAATCCCAGGAATTCTGAGGCATATGCAACTGTTTATAAATGAGAAATCTAGAATGTGTCTTACTATCAAAGAAATGTATGTATCCAAGCAAATCCAGTTCTGTTAAATTCAGTGTGCTCATAGTGTTGCCCATGAAAATAATCGATCCCCCGACCAAGTACCCACAACTCAGCCTCTTCCCGACAGTGTCCATTTAGCGACGCCAGTGACGTCATTATTTGTTTACGCATGCGCACGTTGTCCCTCCTACCTGCACCGGCTGACCCCTGACCTGTGACCCCCTGGCGTTTGGATCATTGAGTAATGGGCTGGTGGGGTGGGGAGCCTACACTGCCGGTCGACACGTCTGCCTCGCGTGGTGGTGTGGGCCCCAAGTGCTCCTCGCCAATTAGGGATTGGGTTTACACTCGGGAATGGTTAATGAGAAATGGGAGATGCCAGTCGATCGCGGTGGTTCTATTACCAGCCATCTCCCTCAGGGTAAGGCCTCCTAACATTGCATTTAGACCTATGTAATATCTGTGCTACTTCAGTAAGTCCATATAGTCTGGCGGAGAGAGGGATATATGTTGCTTTGACAATGTTTAATTGTTGATTCTTTATCTCCGGAATCTCCTAATTTCAATTCTTCCGGGTGCAACACTGAAATGTTCAAAAATAATTTGTTAATCAATAGATGAACATGGTTAAGATCATATCGTTTTCATTACTGAAGAAACATATCAATTTTAAGCAAAATGATAGCATCTCTGTAGTTGACATTCATTTTGATATTTGATCAGGTTTTTCTGTGCCGTTATTGAGTTGATCTAGCACCTTTGGTGCTAGGACTCACACACATTTCAAAAGGTTGACACCCCCCCCCCCCCCCACACACACACACACACACACACACACTCTCTCTCTCTCTCTCTCTCTCTCTCTTTCTCTCTCTCTCTCTCTCTCTCTCTCTCTCTCTCTCTCTCTCTCACACACACTCACACACACACACACACACTCACAGGAATGACCAAAGAATTAGCCTTGGTCATTCAGACAATTTTCACCAGATTATCATATCGTGAGATGAAGCACATCTGAGTGTAGACCTACAAAGAAGAATAGAAGCTGCAAGTTTTTCTCCCGGGGCACCAGCTTACAGACAGGCAGGCTATCATTTCACATGACACAGATACATAAGCTTGTCACAGGCGTTCAGAACTGTAAGGTCTGACAACAGCAAAAGGTTTAATCTCGTATTGGTTCCGCTCAGTGATAGGAGATCAGAAAACTACAGTATCAAATTCTGTTTTCGGCATGGCTTGATATAAATCTTGAGAAAAGAAAAACAACTGAGTGTAGAGCTACAAAAAAGAGTAGAAGTTTCGATTTGTTCACTGCACGAGAATCTCACTGTCGTGGCACTTCAGTCTCCAGGACTAGGTCTGGTTAACTCTGTCTCTATATACGGGAGACACTCCAAGCAGATCTGTCACAACTCTAACGTTTTATATGTGGTAGGTAATAATTTGAGATTAAATCTTTATAAAATTTGGGGTTATCCTGAATATATGTGGGTTTTTTTAAATTATTATTTGTCATTCAGCCTCATATTCTTGTGGATATTTGTCGGCTTTGACAGTAGGTGGGTGTTCCCATATAAAACAATAATTCATATTCCTGAATATATTTATATATATTCGAATTCGTTGACTGACTGTTCAAATAAAAAGCCATCCATCAAACCGATTTGGAAGTTGTTGATTTGTACTTGTTAAATACAAATACTATATATTCGAATGCCTGAGAATAATTCATGAATTGAATGAATATGTGAAGTTTAAATATCATTATCCTGTGGGGCTTAGAGCTACAAGTAAACCATGATTAGACGACCTAATTTGAGTTTGAGTTTTCGGTGATATATGCAACCTTACGCCTTTAATCTGAATCAGATAGAAGTGGTCGTCTGTGATATTTGTTATTGACACCAACACTCCCGTTGGCGGTTAGAGTCTGACCAACACTTTCTCCCTTAAATACCTCCTCACCCCCACCTCCCTCCACTCTTATATCAATAATGTCAGCTCCCCAGAGCGGTGAACATTCAGTCACGTGCCTAATCATGATCTCCGCCCTCAATGAGTCAAGGTCAGAGGTCGTTCACTCCAAGGTCAAGAGGTCAGCGGTCATGCTGATGAGTTGTGATGACCAGTTGTCCATTCACAGCTGGGGGTTCTCGTGACCCACTCTCCTCCCATATCTTTCGCGGCGCTAGGGCTTGCTTTATCTCTGCCTCAACCCAATGCTGGTTCCCAAGGTATCCACTAAGGACAGGGGGAACCAGCAAACTTTTCGGATTCAAAGCAAGGCTACTGTCAAATGTTTCGAAAGTCAAACAACTCATATATTATGAGTCAGGAAATATAGGTATTGTTGAATGAGCTTCACATGCAACCCATCTGCTTCTTTTTCAGCTTTAAACTACTGTATATTGTCAATCCACAGTTGAGTCGACTGTCCCTTCGATTGAGCACATGGGTCATGTTGATAAACAAAACCCAGCAACACATGAGGTGCTTCCCACTGAAGAAAGTAATCCCTATGACTAGGTCTAGTTAGAAATAACAAATAACAGAAATGAGTGTATATTTTTTAGCATAGAAATATGTTCATCTCTATTCACAAGTAGAACACAAAAATACCCCTCAAAGCACTAAGAATTTAGGATATTTCATATACTGGCGTATGGGTCAGATTTGGGCCAAAACAGGCAGGTTGTGGCAGAGATACAAGCGGCTACAGGGAGTAGAGTGCAGGATCTCTGCTAGGAGAGTGTCAGAGACCAACATACTACAGTGATATTCTAGAGACCTGAGGAATCTTGAAGCTGCCTTTTAGATTATAGATACTGCTGAGTCAAATGACCAGTAACTGATAATTCATATCATTGGAGTAATATTATATTTACAAGCATGTTGATTATCTCTATATGCATATTCTTATGTCTTATCTTGTCCGCACTGTACGTCTCTTGCATTCATTACTATTAGTAGGTTGATGACGTAATATTTAGTCAATACGAAATAACATGAATTCCACGGTAAACGTGACACAGGCAGCCAGTTAAAAGGCTCTAGGTATATTACAAATGTATACATTTATTTGAACTTAGAAATTTTTCTGACCAATTGTACTATTGCCATTCCAAATTTCATTGTCGCTGCAGTGCTGTGCATGCACATATTGACCAAATGCAGCAAGTGAAATTCCAAAATGTGACGGAATTACAAGGGGTCAATGACCTCCAGGACAGCAGCTCATCAAGAACACGTTGTTAGTGCTAGACATTTCTAGATTGTTTGTTGTCTTCTGTAATGGGACAGAGGATTTTTGTTGACTTCATATATATTCGAGTGAGGGAAATCAGTGACAACACTTCAACCTAAATTTTGCATGTCACAGCACATAATTCTGTCACAGAGATCTTGCCACCTCTACTGCCCCTGCACTAATAAATGCAGTAGAGAAATGTGTTCAGAAATGCAAAATTTAAACTATATGAAAATGTCATAAACACACATTTACCATGCCCCTTTATTTTTAAATTGTGATATCCGGACTTGAATCTGCCTATCTGGTGTACTTTTGTAATTCCGTCACAATGGAATTCATGCTAAGCTAAATTCAAAACTAAGAAAATTGTGTTGAATAATTAACAATGCAAGCTGTGGTGTCTATGTATGTTTGTTATGTTTGGTCTGTATATTAACTTAACCTTTACCTGTATATTAACCTTGTGTATCTAAATAATAGTTTATACTCATTAATGAATAACAAATATTGATAAAAATAAAAGTACTGAGTCACATGACCAGAAACAATGAACACTTGAAACGATCGATAACAAACAAAGATTTGTTTATTTTGAAATGCCACTCATGTGGTTAAGTGTCTACTCTTCGTCGATATTGAACTGTTCAAGGAAGAACGCAGAACCAGGCGATTGTATTTTGTTCCTCCCCTGAAAAATAAAAAAACATATACTTACAGCAGTCACTTTTAAAACAATCTTAGGGAGAAACATCGTATGTGTTTTGATGGGAGCTACGGCAAGATCGTTGTGTTCACTCAATAAAGTCAATAAAGCTTTATGAAAAAAGACAATATTTCCACACAACTTCCTTATAGTTATGGTAATTTGCAGATGGGCAGTGGCCCAGATAACCGTGCAGGTCAACGTGTCTGCAATACAAATAGATATAGGACATGTATCGCCTGGTTTGCAGCGACCTTGAACTTTCCAAATCATCAAACTCTCTCCCTCACGAGATTCCCCAAATAACTTATTTACACTGGTTGAAGAGGAAAAACAATACAAAATAAAGGGATTCCATCTTTCGGAATATGAAAGAAAACTGATTAAAATGTTTCTATAAAAAAATGATAGATTTAGACAGTCGTGCTATTACCTCTCATCAGGGGTCCTCCAAGCAGTATGTATAACAAGCTCAAGTAAAAGTAATTTCAGTCATTCATGTCTTTTTTTCTAACTATCCCATACAATTGTCGCAAGAAAAATTGTTATCACAATATGAAAAACAAAGTGTATTGCTCAGGAACGTATACATTCAATGCAATCCCACAATGCACCAGAAAAATGCCGTTCGCCAATAGGCCTAATATATGAGTACATAGGCCATGCTTCAAGCCTACTGCTATCCTTACATAGTGGCACAATAGTCCCTATATACCCTCAGGGTCCCCTGGGACGTTAAACCACAAACAAACAAACATAATGGCACAGCCAATCGTGGTTATAAGTTGTCAACCGCTGTAAATGAATTTGTGATCACGTGATGGTCATGGACCGTTGCAGACACACGTCATGCATGAGTGCGAGTGTCGGCACTGACCGACACGGTTGATTGCTTTCAGAATAGGTGCCTGAATGTGCCGTTATTATGGCGCAGATGAATAGTGGTTGCTCGCCAGGCCAGAAGGGACTGCCTCCGGGTACACTGGCCACCAGAGCTACATTACGTTAGCTCTGGTTGGGTTAAATTTGTGGCACCTTGAACCATAAACTATACATGTTTGACACTGTCCCTCCAGATATTTTTTTCTCATCTAGATCTGTGGTTGGAGAATGTGTCAATTCTCACTCTTGAAGCTATTTTTCCATGTTCATACTTCCCCGTGTGTGTCTCTTGAGTAAGATAACCATAAAGGCAAACTTTATCATCAATTATGTGAGCTATGAATATCCATTAATAAGTATTCAGCCCTAAGAATCCACTGATAAAAAAATTTGCTTGGTCCAAGAGTGAGAACTACTAGTCCGTTTTCAGACCGCGCCGCCTAAGCATTACGGTCCGTAAGGGTCTAACAGAGCACAACTCCCATTTGCCATAATTCTATGCACTGACGGGAGAAAGGAATTTTGTGATTGGCTGTTCTAATTTTAGCAAAGATTCAAGCCTGTGAATACTGGTGATATTTTGGGAATTACTCTAACTCTCCAAGCTGATTTATTTTGTACATGCCCAGTAAAAGCTACTCTAGGACCTATGCTTGAAGAGAAATACACTGGTTACTGGCAAATCACTCAGGTTAGCTGAGTATCAGCGAAGGCAGGAATCCCTGTCTCAAAATGGCACCCCATAACAGTCTTAGTTTGAGCCTGTGTGCCCTGGCCTTAGCGACAACAGACTGTACTAGAGTCTAGAGAACTCGTGGACACGTGAACAGTGTTTAACCATACCAACCTCTAGGTTGGAACAGAGTGTAGACAGAGGTGGTGGCCAATCTAGCCTCCGGGTAGCACCTGTCAGACTCCGACACTTGGGTTCCGAATGGCAGGGAACGTGTCGGTTATACTAATGTTTCTGTGTTAATTGAGCCACCTCTACTGATCCCTTATATATACAATTGGAACAACGCATTTACACAGTGTCCAAAGGCTATTAATCTATATGCACATCGTTAATTAATATCCCCGCCTTCAATGAGAATATCAAATATCACAATGTAAATATATACATAGCTAGATGTTGTAGCGTACATGTTATGCTAATAAATCACCGAATCTCGTGAAAAGGGTACGATATGAAACAAATCCCTTTAATTTCACTGCATAGTATTGTATTTGGGGACTACCTCCCAGTTCTTTATTACATAGTCATTATAGGAGCCTAGATATATGATGGTACCACTTGAAGGTGTAATGCTTGTAAGGGAATATGCATGATTTAACAAGCTTTTACTTATTCCTATAAAAACCTTTTCTATTATTATTTGCCAAAAACCTTGAATATTCTGTTACTTTCACTACCAAAGAGTTAACACTAGCAGTTTTGTAGACTGACACAAATGTGGTGTTCACAATTATGTCACCCGCAAATGATTTCTCTATTGACGATCTGCTATTTGAAGTCTCAGCGGTCGTTCCTCGGTACAATAATCGAGGTCCTTTAGAGAAAGATGATCTTAGGGGTGTTTAACATGTCGTGAGCGATAAGTTGAGGGGTGATATAAGAGTTCAGAAGTGTTTACGTATTGTTCGTTTGAAATGAGTGACTGATTAAAGTTTTGAATATTCCATACGTTTGAGTCACCGAGGGCGCTGGGAGCGTTTGTATTTTCTTGTCTTATAAGATTAGTTTATAAAATTGACTTTAGAATTGCCACAGGTAACACAAGGACCACTATTTAGATATTTTTGAGAGCATACAGATCTTTATTATCTACCTAAGTGTCCATGGAAAACACAAAGGCTCCATACCTGGATCATACGGATATGTTTTATGCTCCGGTTCCCAAAAGCCTGCACATACGGAAAGATTGTGCGCATGAAAAAATAGTGCTTACCTAAGAATTAATATCGGTTCGCCACTTGTCAGGAAAAGTCGGATAATAGATACAATATATACTGGTTTCAAATAAAAGTGGTTTTATACTCATTGCAGTGGCCTCTGCTCAATATCCTCGCATGCGCTCGGATATTACTACGCGTCAACTACTCTGAGCATACGATCGCTTGTTTCTGAAACAGCCAATATTGTGTATTTAGTATGGTCTTCAATAACTGTCTAGATCTTCTCACTGCTAAAGTTTCAACATCACATGATGAATTGAGCTCCTCGACTGCAAGATGCCTTCTAGAAGAACCTTGTGTTATTCGCAATGCCCTATTCTGTGCTCGCCGTAGAAAATCTATCAAGGGAATAAACAGAAACTACAATACTAACATATGGTTTTAAGTGTAGTCCGATCGTATCCTTTTTAGTAATTGTTCATCGAAATGTCATAATCTTGAATATTCGGATATTCCCTGACTTGAAAGATTTGGCAAGTATTGATGACAACTAAAGCCTGGCGTCCACCTACCACGATAGAATTTTAGACCTACCGACATGGCACCGATACAAAAAAGATATCGGGAAGGTGCAAAATCGTAGACATATGTCTAGCCATGCCAATTCACCACGCATCGTGATGGGTAGACCCCCTGTTTTCATCGATGCCTAATCGCAGAGACGTGGTTAACTGCCCCGATATTAGGTGATCTTCCGACGCGATTTTGATTTTGTATCGGGAGGTGCATCGTAGACAATATCGGGGCCATATCGTAGTAGGTGGACGCCGGACTTTGGAATTTGGTAGTGTCACTCCACGATAGTTATAGGGGTAGTGGAGGTATTAGATTTTTAATGTTTCGCTGCCACATATGATTGTAAAGTAGTATTGATATGTGTGAATAGCAAACAGTAAGAAGTAACAGGAATATATGGGAAATCATAGAAACTAACAAATAGATCCGATATATGGGTTTCCGAATTGCATCTTATGTGTCGAAAAGCAGAGAGATGCACATCCGGTGCTGGGATTGAGGAAATGTTGGAAGATTAAGCAAAGGCTGGACTATTGTTAACGTGTCCGTGTGGGTGAGAGGAGCAGTGTGGCTGTAGTTGTATACTGTTAATAATCCTTTAGTGATCTTCTGGCAATCCATGTGAGGAATATAAGGTCGTGATGGGAGGACTTTACACGGTTTAGTTTACTAGTGGCCTCTGATGAAAACAATGAGCCTCTGAGAATTCACAGTAAACTTGTTTACTTCATGCAGCGAACATTTTTAGCCATGTACATGGTTTTTATTTTGGTTGTTGTTGCTGTTGTTTTATTGCTGTTTATTTTGTGTTTATAGCTTCTTTTTTAAGACGATTTTCGCATTTATAGCAATAGCCATAATCCTTTTCCTGTAAAACGCTACTCCTCACCTCATTCCTGTTGAGGGAATCTTAATCGAACCGGAATTCCTGAGGCTTCTTTGCTTGTGTTCTGTGCCACGATGTCGACGTCCCAGCACACATTGACCATCGGTCAGTCCGGTAATGGTCTCCTCCCGGCCTCCCGAACCCCATCACCCCGCCCAATGACGCCCCATCCCGAACCACCCGCCCACCCACACCGCCCCGCTCCGCCCCGCCCCTCCACTCCCCGCCCCTCCCTGCCCCAAGAAGCCCCACCCCACCCTACCCCGCCCCTCCCTTCCCCTCCCCCCCTGCCCCAAGACCCGAACAAACCAAACGATGCCCGCCCCTCCCGACCTCGCCCCTCCCCACCCCTGTCGAAGCATGCTCCCTCCCTACATCACCCCGCCCCTCCTCCTCCTCCCATCCTCCTCCCATCTCGCCGCCCGCTCAACAAACCAAACGATGCCCACCACGTGAAAGCCCACCAGACGGCGCCACCGTCCGTCAGGGCGCCGTCACGTGACCGGCATACGTCTCGCACAGAGTCTCGCGGCCGACGAGAGCGGGCCGAGAAATCAGGATAAAGTAGCGGTTGGACGCGGGACCATTCGTCTTCATGAGCTGGAGGCTTTGCCGCCCTTCTCCACCACGTCCCTGCTCCCGGCTGCCTCCCCTCTCTACACCCCACTCCTCCCCTTTTCCTGGATGTGTATATAATCTCCGGGTCGCCTTGATCCTTGCATTTACCCACCCACCGCATTGCCCCCTGATATGACGTCGTTTAGCGCCCGATGGAGTGAGAATGAGAGGCGACCAATCGCCGGGTGGGTGGTGAGCTGCTCCGGCGGTTGCTCGGTCCTAGCGCCGGCACTAAAACCTGCTCGTTACTCGCTCCCCGTGCAGGTTTAACCAGCCCATATAACACGTCCGCAATATCCCTTAATACCAGTTAACACGGCTCACATTTGCATCAAATCCCACTCGACAAATAAAGTTTTCGCACGGTAAACACGGTAGTATTTTTTGTGGCTGCCACCTACAACTTCCCTCGTGTCATTATTACCAGACTGGGATACCTGTTTATTATCTATCGTATATAAAGACCCCATTGAAAATGTATGGGGACACTGTAAACCACAACCGATAATATAAAGCCTGTCAGAAACCATAACTATGGAATACCGAATCAAATCAGTGGTATACGGCCTCAAAGCCATGGTATACTAGAAAAATAGTCCCTTTGTGCTATAGGTCCCTATTGTTATACCCTTTAATATAATAATTACTGGGATTAATTTATTAGAAAAGATGAATGATAGATGCAACAAACGATAGTTATGTGAACAGGCGGCTGTGTAAACCACTCGTGACTGACCATAATACAATCGGTAGCATTTGTGTATTACTATGCGCCAACCACTCGTGGTTTACAGCCACCTGTCCACAAAACCAACGTTTATTAGAGCCTGCTTGCACGCGCTAAGTACATCATCTAGAGGTTAGAGTGGTGACTTTGAACTTTCAGTGTGCTTCCAGAAAACTATCCCTTTACTATTGGCATGCCATTCACTGTGATAGTGAGAACAGAGCAGGGAGCCAGTGTCTCAGGGTCTTAGAGGTGTGCCCAGCTGACCATGACCAATCACTGAAGACCAAAATAAGTCAAGATCGACTGATACCTGATATCTTTGGATCCTACACTCAAGCAGAAATAGCAAGTTCACTGGGTGCAAGTGGGTTACAGAAAACCATCCATAGACTTAATCTAACCCAAACCCTTTAATTGTTATTCATTTCTAATTGCATGCTCATTCATCTACGATAAACATCCTATTTGCTCCTAGTTGTCTAAATAGATCATTACAAATGATGTTGTTGTCTGTTTGCGAACACGCTGCTGTATACCAGACCACTACGCGGCGAGTGGATGACCTCCCACCTGGCCTTCTGCCACGATGGGGTCGGCCAGCCATAACCTTAACCTCTGACCTGTACGACTATGTCGAGGTACCTGGGTGACGAGGGATGGATATATGTCTGTTAAAATAGTAAACAACCGACCTCGTACACTGTTCGCACTAATGTGTCAAGATCTGGCAGACTGCCAATTTTCCGCATTCCTATTTGTTGTTTGGAATATCGATGGTTCAGAGCATGTTTGTTACCAGTTAGAGCACTCTGATAAGATTTGTCTATGTTACCCATGGTATACAAAGTCCTCATTGAGAATTTATGCGCCCCAAAGCCATGGTGTATGGGAAAATAGTCCCTTTGTACTATAGAGCTAAGAAAAAACAAACCAAAATAGTCCCTCGAGGTACACCCTCCTGGGTTTACTTTATTGGTGGAGATGTTTGATTTTTGTGGACAGGCGGCTTTGGAAACCACTCGAGGTTGACGTCGTAATACAATCGCTGACGCTCGTATATTACGCCTGTCTACAAAACCATCGATTATTGTCTATATACTCAATAAAACTTGACAAGCTGCGAATTTCAAGGCTGTGATAAGATGCATCAGATAGTTAATCTTTGTACATATAGTTACCAATCATGCATCATATGATTGTTGAATAATTAAAATAAATAACTGTGGGCATCTTTTAGTCAAATATCTATACTAAACAATAGTTACAAATTGTTGTTCATTTAAATAAGAGCTAATTAGTTTGCCTGTATCGCTAACACTAAAAGATCCTATAAAGATTAGGTAATGATTGTACATGTAATCACAAACCATGTATGTATCCTATAAGGATCGGATTGGCTGGAAGGATACGATGACTGCAGGTGGTCACGTTGAAAAGTAGAACAAATGTAACTGGGGTGACAAAATGGGCTAATGAGATTATGTTTACTGATTGGGTGACAGTATGTTAAATGGGTCAATGAAATGAGAGTTCCTTCTGGACCTTTAGAATGGGATGGGGGTGGCACGGATTTATATTGAATTGCATCAAGAATCATATAAATACACAATACTCCATGAGTTTGGATGGGCCGCAATTGTCATCAAGGCAAAGTCGAGTGACAATTGCGGCCCATCCAAACGAGTGGAGTATTGTGTATTTCACGATTTGAGTGTGGTTTTGGACTTATCTCACACCTTTCACTGACATTAAATAGCATCACAACATCAGAATAATTCAGATTACTTCGCAAAATTCAGTTGGTCAATAGCGTATGACATTATCTCATATTCACTCCGCCATGACCGTGGCGTAGTATTGTCACTTTACCAGGGTGATCGTTGAGTATCTTTTTCTAACGTTATTGCTACGTCTAAACTTATACCAGGGGTGAGATAAAGAAGTGATTACATAGGCAATGGGTGTGTAGGTTCTAGAAGCAGAGGTAACTCATATGGCTGAGGGTGACTGGAGGGGTGCAGCCACCCTGGAGCAGGTCCATAGGTGAGATAGGTGTAAGGAGGAAGTGAACAGGTAGCACAGCATACGGAGCGAGTTAGAGAAACACGTATTGGACGACTGGCATGATGGGGGGTCGGCCAGATAAAGATGTGAGGTGTTTACAAGTTCCTGCTCCTGACGGGGGGCTGCTAGGTGATATATGGTCGCCATAGTGACAGCGAGCACGGGCGGGACGTTATGGAGGAGGGGAGGGAGGGTGTCAGGAGGAGGTACATGTCGAGTGGGCGATGAGTGGGTCAGGGTGGGAGGTGGGGGTAGGAACTGCTGAGGGAACTGGAGGAGAAGGTTATAGTTGGAGAGGGTGGTTGAAACGGGAATGAGGGTCATTTATCATGTCACATAGTATACATGTATGCTACATCCATGGGGCCCGATACACACACACCCTCAGCCTCCTGCTGCCAGATACTGTCTATCCTCACTCTCCTCCAGACCTTCTTCAGCTGACCTACTGCCGACCCACCTTAGATTGGCCTCAGTCTCTGTGTCTTAACCACTTTTCCTACTGCTGCCTACCACTACCGTACGCCGTCCTTACCCCTCCACCTACACTCCCCTTGGTCTCGACTGGGACCAGTCCCTGCATCCTATGGCTACCCTTCTTTTTTTTTCTTTTTTTTTATTAGGCGCATTCAAATATACATTTGGTTTTCAATGAGCCTATCTTACCAGGCGACATCAGCATAATGCATATCAACGAGTATTTCAATACATCAGCACATATGTAAAAAATATTATTATTGGTAATAATGTTCACGAGTATTGCTGATGATAAATGATAATGATAGGGGATGGCATGTGTTGACATAGTTTTTTCCGTAAGCAGTAAAGAGATTGGGAGGCAGGAATTAAGCATGTGTACCTCTAACCAAGTCTCCACCTCCAATTTCTCACTCACAGTTTGACAAAGGCTACGACCCTACAGCATAGTATAATTAATACAGTATTGCCAATTATTATGACTTGGGTTACTATGTACTCAAACCGACTAGTATCTGGTGGTATCACATATTACGGCCACTTATCTGATATTTGCTCTAGTTTTTTCACATGGTTCTTAAAAGCATATTTAGTGGGCTCTTCCTTTAACTCCTGTGATTGGGCATTCCAGAGTTTGGAGCCCCTATATTCAGGTGATTTTTTGAAAAATTCACTTTTTGGTTTTTTTAGGGCAAAATTATGTTTATTACCTGAGCGTAAATTTCTCACATTTTGTGTAGTTTCCACCAAATCATCATTTTGAGTATCGAGTTCCCTTTCTCTTTGTTCAATATCTGTTATATTCATATTAATAGGACCATATGTCTTAATAAAGATTTTTCTCATATAAGAGAGTGTCAGCTCTTGTCTCCTCCTAGACAATAACCTTACATCAGTCATAGTATGTAGCTGTTGACTGGGATCCCTCCATTGATTGATTCATGGGCTAGTCAGAGAAGTCAGAGCTAGTCAGAGAAGGATACATGTATTATAATGAACTTTATTCTGATTGTGTTGAATCATTTAATGAATGTTCATAATCAAAGACTTGAGCAAGTCTATCCTTTGTCCTACCCAGCTCTCACTTCCTTGACCTGGATTTGATTCCTGAGCCAGTGAGAGGAACCTTAAACATTGTAATGTATTTCAATCATTCAATTTATGTTCATGATATAGACCAAATATGAAGTTTATAGATCTAAACGCTTTGACAATGCGGAAATGATCATAAGATCATGTATTGTAATCCAAATGTTGATTGATGTTAAGTAATGGTAGTTTTAGTAGATCATAAGATCTGGATGCCTAGTGGATAGTTATTGCAAAAACTACTTGAAAGTTTAGAAGAGGGGTGAATGGATTGTTAGCCTGTATATGTCTTGTCATGTCATCTGTGACTCATGCGAGGAAGAACGCTACCTGCGGCGATCTGTTTGTCGTTAAAGTGTGTTTTTCATTGAATAAAAAAATTTTTTTTTTAAATAATCAAAGACTTGACCAAGTCTAGACCCACCTGTAAGACCGTAAACACCATCGGGCCCCAGTCCGTGTCTTGTAGCCGACCCTCCCGGCCCCGACCCACCCTCCCGCCCGGCCTCCATGCTGACATGGCCCCGTGCTCGTCGCAGCTCCTCCAGCACTCATCCTGGCAATGGCCTGGTCTGGACGGACAGCGATTAATTACATCGAACTGACCTCCTCTGACCAGCAGTGGGCTTTCTGCCTCCGGGCCCATGTGCCCATTCACACTGAGAGGCTGGAGTGTTGACGTGTACCTCGTCGTGTTTCTGGTGTTATTACTGCTTCAAATATATATTTATCTCAACCTTGGTATCTTTTTCCCCAAAGATTTAACATTGGGAACTCGTACTCAATGACCAGAGGGAATTAAGGAAAAAATACCGGGGTCCTGTTTAATAATCTAGGATCGTACATTAAGACCCTTTTCTGTAACTCGTACAAGGGCTAGCGTTTATTATCTCACCCCTGGTATTTTTTCACCAAAGATTTAACATTGGGAACTCGTACTCAATGCTCATAGAGTATTTAGAAAAAAAATACTCAATGGGGGATTATGTCACAAATATTAGCCAATTAGTCAATGTGAGGGGTGAGATAGATTCAGAAACCTATTCAAGTTTACATTCACAGTTCGATCCCATCTCGTGTTATGAGCTCTGACCATAAACTTTCATAGATTTCCTCTATATTAATCATCTCACCTCTGGTATCCCCCCCCCCCCCCCCATAGACTTCACATTGGGAACTCGTACCCAACGCCCCTGGAGAATTTAGAAAAAATACTCAATACGGGATTATGTCACAAATGTTAGCCTATTAATCAATGTGAGGGGTTAGATAGATTCAGAAACCTATTCAAGTTTACGGTCAGAGCTCGATCCCATCTTCTTTGAATCGCTATGTAATTCATGCAGTTTCGCCTTGTGAATTACTATGCTATTCAAACTTGATGGGATACAAGCTCTGACCATGTACATTCATAGGTTTCCTCTATAATACTAGTTAAACAAGTTAGTCTGATCAAGAAATCAGACTTTATTATGGATTCAATAAACCAATTATAGATATGTATTCATTGTCAGTCACCTTGTATCATCCATCATATATAACTTTATCATGATATTCATATCACCTGATGTAATAACTTAATTAGAGTTATGTAATAACTTGATGTTACTCCTAATTAATATAATGACGATATCCAGAAGAATACTTGTTAACTTCTTACTGTATCTTGCAGTGAAGGATCCTTCATAGGAAGTAACAGTATTTATTTACGAGATAAAGAATGATTTTCAAATAAAATCTCAGATTGGTAAGATTTCATTACAGATATTCTTGAAAACATAGGCTACCCATTAGGCCTATGTCCCCACACATATTCGAGTAGCGTAAGCCAGATATCAACTTATCAAAACATCCAAGCTTATCATATTTCAGTGAAACGTAGAAACTGTCCAAAGTTGCTTATGAAATCTGAGGTCGGGTGACCCTCTTGTAGGAGGTAAATGCTCGAGTCAGGAGATACCATCAGGTCAAGTGCACCTCTGTGTCTATTCGCGGGCATACTACAATGAGAACGTCGTCTCAGCATGGCAGGGATGTGCTGTTATCAGGCTGCCCTGAACCATGGGGCTTCCGTTTGGCTCGGACAGTGTGTTTTGACACCTGAATGTCCAGGTAGCCGGATGTGCCTGAGTGTAGCTACTACAGGTGGAGGAAGTGCAGGTAAAGAGCACCGGAGGCGAGGTAACTCATCTGGGGGCCTCACTCACCACCTCCCAACAGGTAGGAGGCACCTGGATGCCAGGCAGGGCACGGTGTGAGGGAAACGTTGAATTGCCAATTAGTAACAATAACAGGTGGATGGTTAAGGACGTCTGCTAGACTTGAGCAGGGCCACAGGTATTTTCTTTTTGCTTGTTATATCTTCTTGAACGCTTTTTAGAGCGATGGTTACAGTTTAGACTTGAGCAGGGCCACAGATATTTTCTTTTTGCTTGTTATATCTTCCTGAACTCTTTTGAAAGCGATGGTTACAGTTTAAACTTGAGCAGGCCCACAAGTATTTTCATTTTGCTTGTTATATCTTCCTGAACTCTTTTTAAAGCGATGGTTACAGTTTAGACTTGAGCAGAGCCAAAAGTATTTCTTATATATTCTTGTACTCTTTTTAGAGCAATGGTTAAGAACTTCTGCTAGACTTGAGCAGAGCGATGATTATGGTTTAGACTTGAGCAGGCCCACAAGTATTTTCCTTTTGCTTGTTATATCTTCCTGAACTCTTTTTAAAGCGATGGTTACAGTTTAGACTTGAGCAGAGCCAAAAGTATTTCTTATATATTCTTGTACTCTTTTTAGAGCAATGGTTAAGAACTTCTGCTAGACTTGAGTAGGGCTAGAAATATTTTCTTTTTGCTTCTTATATCTTCTTAAACTCTCTTTAGAGCGGTGGTTAGGGTTTAGACTTGAGCAGGGCCATAAGTATTTTCTTTTTGCTTGTTATAACTTCTTGAACTCTTTTTAAAGTGATGGTTATGGTTTAGACTTGAGCAGAGCCACAAGTATTTTCTTTTTGCTTGTTATATCTTCTTGGACTCTTTTTAGAACGTGCTTGCACGCTTTATGAGTTGCCTAAAGGTTAGAATGTGCATATGGACTTCCAGCTTGCTGCAAAAGAATATTCCCTTCACTACCTGCATGTTATTCACTGTGATATTTTGACAGGAGCAGAGGGCATGTGTCTCAGGGTTTTAGGGGTGTGCCCAGCAGACCATGACCAATCACCTCAGGCTGAAATATCTCATTGACCTACTAGTGCTTTATATGTCTGGATCCTAGAAAGGCAGTTGCAGGAAGGACAAGTTGACTTGGTGCAAGTGGGTTACAGAAAATGATCTATGGACTGAATATATCCAAAACCTTTTAATTGTTTTTTGTCTATAATTGCACGCTCATTCATCAATGATGAACATACCATTTGCTCCTAGTTTACCTATTCACTGTTGTGAATACCATTAAAGAAACTAACGCTATTGCTATTTCAGTATATAGAATAATAATCTAAACATATATCATTTGATTTAATGGACATATCCAAATTATATTGATAACTTCTTTTTTTCCTCCAGAGAACCTATGGATATTTGAAACCTGCTGTAGGTAAGTCATCTAATTGATATCATATTTAAAACATATCATTTTGTTAATCTTTATAAAGGGATCAATGTGGCCCAGGGGGAAAAAAGGTCCCTCACTAAAAAGTAAAGCAAAAAAAGAAGAGTAAAATCACCCGCCAACATTTGGGCAATATAAGCATGGTGCAGCGGGCCCTTCATAATGGTCACCACTTTGAACGATACCCAGTCATACACTTTATGATATGCAATTTCCTGCTACTGTTAGAAGAAAGGGAGATTTAAGCTGCGAACAAGGCATCGCCGATACACAAGGTAGATTTCTGAATAATCCATCAACAGGCTACTCAAGGAGAGAGATGCCTGGGGAAAAAATTGACACCTGAACATGCAAGTTTTTAGTTGTTATGCTTCAGACTTTCCGGGATCGTCTCCGTGGAAAAAAAAGAGAAAAAAAACAACACCACCACGTGTGACATACATGTAGTGCTAAATTGAGTACACAGTCTCAGTGTGATGTGGACCAATGCTCTGGTGTAGGATTCTCTAAATGTCTGGTTTATTTTAGCCACTGCGTCCTTGGTGTGGCAGTACCGTTATACCTCCTTCACTCCTCCCCTTTTTTTGAAATACAAAAAAATACCCAGAGGGAATTCGCGAGAGTGTTCATTCCTGGAATGACATTGGAGACTGTGGGGACTCGTTGGCGGGCATGTGCAGAAGCTCGCTGCCTGTTGGGTGGTGATGGAGGGTGGGCTCTGCCTCAGACATGTTGACGAAGTGCACGTGTGGCTGCACGCGCATGGTACTTATACTCGGGTGGAAGTGTGAAGCGTATTGGCGTGGTGCACATATGGCTCTATGCACGTGGAACATATTATCAAGAAGCGTAACAAAATTTTATATGATTGTTTGTATGGCGTGAGATGTCTTCTTGGAATGATATCACAGTCAGAAGTGATAGCTGTAGTAGAAGATAACGAATCAAGTCAACATTTGGAGATAAAATGCATCAGTAGAATATAATTTAATCTATCATGTTGTTGATCGTGTAACCTGTTGTTTTACTATATACCCATGCCGCATATACTGTAAATACACATCGTTTCGCCATATAACGTAAAAATACCGTACGGAACAGTGTTCCGTAAGGCAAAATACGGAACACTGCTCCGTATGCGTTGACTAAAATATCAGTTGTTCGGCAAAATAAAATTGATTATTTCTATTAATTTCGGGTATAAATAGTAAATATAGAACGACCTACCATGCTTGTACAAGCCACAAATCTCGATGATAATTTATGGTTCATATGGAACTCGGCGTTAACGCCTCGTTCCGTACAAACCGTAAATTATCTTCTCGTTTCGTAGCTTGTACAGCATGGTCAGGACGTTCTATATAATTATTGTCGAATGACCCACCTGACCTTGGGATGGATAAACAGACAGGTCAGTGTTCAGGAGTTCTCCATTAGCCTTCTTATTGTGCAGCAAATCAGGTTTGGGACGATACATCCTCGAGCCGACCCAGAGTATGTATGTGCTCGTTAGAAAGCCTCATTAACCGGGAATAATCGAGAGAGAAAAAGAGAGTAAGTAGATCAACACATCCCCCTTATTTCTGTGGAACAGCCCCCACCCCCGGTCTCCGGTACCGACTATAATGTCCTGAGACAATTTGTTAAGTGGAACTCACACGGTGGGATTCAGGTACCTCACAGAGCATTTGTCTCAGGCAAATCCTGTTGAGATTCTGAACTCGAACACAATCTCCTCATCTGGATTGTAGGGTTCCATTTTGTTGAAGTGATCCATGAAATGATGTGATCCATGTACCACACAGAGCATTTGTCTGAGACGAATGTTGTTGAGATTCGGTACTCCTCGTCTGAATTATAGGGTTCCATTTTGCTAAAACGGGATTCACACGGTGGGATTCATGTACCTCACAGGCCGTTTGTCTGAGACAAATCCTGTTGAGATTCGGTATTGGAACACAATCTCCTCGTGTGAATGACAGGCTTTCATTTTGCTGAGACAACTTTTTTCTCTTGCAATTGTCGGCGACAATCGCCCCTAACAAGGAACAGAATCTCATGAGATTTTGACTTTAAACAGGTTTAAAATTTAGAGGGACATTTTGGTGAGACAAACGTATTTCACACGTTCTCCCCCAATCTGTGAGTCTCAGCGGACTCAAATAACACCTATTCACACAGGGAAGTACCCTGAGTCGGCGACTGTGTACCCTGTGTACCCTGTGTACCCTGTGTAGGGGTGTAGGGGTGAGACTATGTACCTGTTAAATCTTCTCATGTGAATTGAATCCGCCATGTTCCCCTGAGACTGTAGAACACCCCAATCTGTGAAACTTTGTTCCCAGCTGGAAATAGTAGCCGACTGGTGCAAAGGTGTGAAGTACACCAGTCTCAGGTCCATTTGTCCCACCGTGTGAATCCCATTTTAGATAAGTTTTTTTCCTTGCAATTGTCGGCGACAATCACCCCGAACAAGGAACAGAATCTCATGAGATTTTGACTTTGAACAGGTTTTAAATTTAGAGGGGCATTTTGGTGAGACAAATGTATTTCACACATTCTCCCTCAATCTATGAGTGTCAGTGGTCCCAAGTAACACCTATTCACACGGGGAAGTACCCTGAGTCGGAGACTGTATACCCTATGTACCCTGTGTACCCTGTGTAGGGCTGTAGGGGTGAAACTACGTACCTGTCTTCCCATGTGAATTGAATCCACCATGTTACCCTGAGACTGTAGAACACCCCAATCTGTGAAACTTTGTACCCAGCTGGAAAAAGTAGCCGACTAGTGCAAAGGTGTGAAATACACCAGTCTCGGGTCCATTTGTCCCATGTGTGAATCCCACTTTATCTGAGACTAGGGGAAAGGTGTGACATACACCAGTCTCAGGTATGTGAGTCTATACGTGTGAATCCCACTTTACTAGACTACAGCCTCCTTTACAGACAGTGATGTCATGAGACCACCCCCCTCCTGTACAGACTGAAGTTATGTGACTGTTACTAGACCACACACCCCCTCCTGTACAGACTGAAGTTATGTGACTGTTACTAGACCACACACCCCCCTCCTGTACAGACTGAAGTTATGTGATTGTTACTAGACCACACACCCCCTCCTGTACAGACTGAAGTTATGTGACTGTTACTAGACCACACACCCCCCTCCTGTACAGACTGAAGTTATGTGACTGTTACTAGACCACACACCCCCCTCCTGTACAGACTGAAGTTATGTGACTGTTACTAGACCACACACCCCCCCCTCCTGTACAGACTGAAGTTATGTGACTGTTACTAGACCACACACACCCTCCTGTACAGACTGAAGTTATTTGACTGTTACTGGACCACACCCCCCCCCCCCTTCCTGTACAGACTGAAGTTATGAGACTGTTACTGGACCACACAACCTCCCCCCTTCCTGTACAGGCTGAAGTTAACCCCCCCCCCCCTTTCCTGTACAGACTGTAACTAGACCACCCCACCCCCCCCCCTGTACAGACTGAAGTTATGTGACTCTTACTAGACCACACACACACACACACATACACACACACTCCTGTACGGACTGAAGTTATTTGACTGTTACTAGACCACCCCCCCCCCCCTTCCTGTACAGACTGAGGTTATGAGACTGTTACTGGACCACACAACCCCCCCCCCCCTTCCTGTACAGACTGTTACTAGACCACCCCCTCCTGTACAGACTGAAGTTATGAGACTTTTACTAGACCACACATACACCACACATACACACCCTCCTATACAGATTGAAGTTATACAGAACTGCTACTAGACCACAGGCCCCCCGCCCCTCCTGTACAGACTAAAGCCATGAGACTGTTACTAGACCACACACACCCCTCCTGTACAGACTGAAGTTATGTGACTGCTACTAGACCACACAACCCCCCCCCCCCCCTTCCTGTACAGACTGAGGTTATGAGACTGTTTCTAGACCACACACACCCCTCTCCTTTACAGCCTGGGATGTCATTTAAGGGTCTTTTAAGGGTTCGATCTATATTTGTCAGCCAGGGGCCCGTTTTATAATCTAGGATCATACGTGAAGACCCTTTTCAGTAACTCATACAGGGGCTATCGTCTTATCATATTTAAGTCTTATTTGAGGTCAATAAGGTCGTCTATAAATGTTGAATAAAGTTGACCCAATAGTCCCTGGGTCTCTATGTCATAGGTAAAATGGTCTACATGTATGGTCCTAGATTATCAAACGAGCCCCTGGTTACGACCCTAAGTATTTCACATATGTTATTTCTTATTGCACAAAGTATACATGTATTTGGCTAATTAGGTGAATGTACTTTGACAAATCTGATAGACATTACTAATTTTGTTGGGGCATACATATATCATATCAGCCGAAGGCGTGTTCTCCCTTAAATCAAAAAGTGTTTATCAAATGATTGTCGTATTCTATTTGACTGACCTCTACAGTAGACATACGCAGTTTAGACCCCATCCGAAGAAAACTGAGTGAGCTTCACTTACTGTCAAACCAATAGCGTGCGTGTCACTTTGAGGTGACACAGTCAAACAAATAATACCCTGTTTATATGTCAGCCGACTGGCGCGCCAAAATGACCTCCTTTTACCTCTGCCCCGTCTTCCTGTGTCGTCAGTGCAAACATTTTATATAACGTATATTCGCAATGTCCTAGTCTTAGACCTTGGTTGACGCAGTATAACGACCTCTTTTTTTCTACATAGCGGTGGATAATTCCACCTTGACAGCTAATAAAAACAAACAATACGAAAAGGCTAGGGGCCCGTTTAATAATCTAGGATCTTACATGTAGATCCTTTTCTGTATGCCATAGAGACCCAGCGACGATAGGGCTAAACTTTATTCAACATCTATTGACGACCTTAGGGATGGGTGATATTGTCTTCGCAAACAGACTTTAAGATTATTAAACGATAACCCTTGTATGTTTTTTGTATACCATAGAGACCCGGGAACGATGTGGGTCAACTTTATTCAACACTTATGGACGACCTTATGGACGGCTAAGACCGTTTTAGTGAACAGATTTAGATATTACTAAACAATAACCCTCTACGAGGTACAGAAAAGGGTCTTCCTGTACGATCTTAGATGTTAAACGGGCCACAGGGTGCCGTTTAATAATCTGGAGGATATATCGTGGCTTTACGATAAGATATACCTCACTATAAAGGTGGGCGCCCTATCGTAGAATCCGTTGCATAGATGTTGTCCTGGGTGGTTGTGTCCGATCCTTGGTGAGATATATAATAAATTTGACATGGATTATGTATTATGACATGTCCGAGGACATAACTCAGACACTGTCCTCGAGTCAGGACGGATTCCTGTGTCGTTGAATAAATCTACGATCATCTGGGTAATTGGTAATGTCATTCCTGTCAATAAAGCGATACTAAGCCATTTGTCATAATCCCCAACTAGCGACTTTATTACAAAATTGCTGATTATTGCAATATTAATACAGAATTAGACTCTATTTGAGGACCAAGCAAAAGCTACGACACCCCTTTAGTTGTCTTGGAATAGGAGAGTTTTAGACGACCTAGGACTAGTCGGAGGACAAAGGACAGTTGAACGATAACTTTATACAACGATATTTCGTAGCCTAGAGGTGGTCGTATCCTTGAAGCATCCTAGCCCTAGGATCAAAAGGCTTATATAACCACATTGGCCCTTGGACGATCGGAGGACAATTTCTGCGATATATCCTGGATTATTAAACGGCACACAGGGGCCAGTTTAATAATCTAGACTCGTACATGAAACCCCTTCTCTATACGCCATAGAGACCCATGAATGATGTTGGTAAACTTTAGTCAATGGACGTCTAATACTGTCTTAGTGAACAGACCTAAATATCATTAAATGATAACCCTTGTACAAGGTACAGAAAAATGTCTTCATGTACGATCCTAGATTATTAAACGGACCCCAGGGCTCTACGCGCCAAAAAGCAGACGACTTCTGACAGCAGACGGCATTTGTGTTAAACGAGACGCAGGGCGTCATTGCATTAGTCAACCTCGTGTTAGACCCTGGCTTCACCTTCTAGGACCTTCCTTCTCTGTTGCCATTCAGCCATCTAGGCTATATACAATATATTCATCTATGCCAGACTGGGAAAGAGGTCCCTATACACGCTTATCTTCGTATGCTATCAGGACCAGATAGGGATGTTAGGGAATACCGTTATCATATGTTTATGTTTGATAGATGGAATTGCCTTAATTGTGAAAGAGATCGTTATAAATATGTTCCCTTCCGAAATAAAACCTCTGGAGAATGTCCCATGCTCCTCGTGGGTGCAGGATTTGTGTAAGTGTGATTGTTTGCACGATTACATGGCTATCATTTGACAGGAATGAATGGCATTATCCATGTTCTAAGATCCTGATATGTCATATCTTTTTCCGAAACTAAGTTACTAGTCTCCCTATTTATCTCATCACTGGTACACGTTTGGCCATAGGGATAGAATTAAAAAAAAATACTCAACGATCATCCAGATAAAGTGAAAATACTACGCCATGGTCATGGCGGAGTGAATACGCCATGACATCATAGTCAAATAACCAATCGGCGACCAGAATTACAGAGAGAAGACAAAACATCAACATGGGAGATTTAAACATTCCTAACTGGATTCTGATATTGCATTGCTCTTCGATTGTCAGTGAAAAGGGGTGAGATAAATCCAGAACCGCACTCGAATTGTAAAATAGTCAGCACTCCACTCGTTTGGATGTACCATAATCGTCACTCGGCTTTGCCTTGATGACGATTGCGGAGCATCCAAACTACGTGGAGTATTGCCTATTCATACGATTCTCGATGTTGTCTTATATAAGTATGCCTTGTTCTAAGAACAAGCCGTCCTTGACCACCGTTACACTTACTGACCTCGCTTCCCCTCCCGTGCCACCAGAACTACCGTCTGGCAGCGAAAAGAAAACAGGAGATAATTAACATCCTCCTGTTTACTAAATCTCTGTATAGCGCCAAGCTATAGTTCTACAACAGATGTTTGATGGTTGTAGGAATGAAGGTTCCGAGTCAATCATAGGAGAATTTCCCTTGTAAACTGGTTAGAGACTAAAAAGGAGGCAGCGGTGGAGTGGCGGCAATGTGCTGCAAAGGTGTCCCCCGCGGAAAGACGAGACATTTTCGCCATAATGAAGTCTGCCTAATGAAAGCCAGTGAGCAAGTTTCTTCATCCATCTTAAATTAAAGGAAAATTAACTCGGCTTTGCAGCATTAGAGTTAGAGATGGCAGCCGGTGGAGAAGGATACATTAGCTTAATGCGCACTCAAAATGAGAATCATTCACGGAGCAGCCTGTCTTGAAGTGTAAAGTGTAAATTGTTGTTTGAACATGGAAAACACTCGCAAGATAAATGCCAGCGCACCTGATACCATACTTGGGGTGAGCATTATATGATTGCAATGGAGGAGTGTTAAAGCGGGCGCCCACCAACCACGACAAGGCTATGGCAATGGGTTCCCGACAGGGTCCACGACAGGCCTACGATTGGAAGGCCTGTCGTAGCTTTGTTGTGGTTGGTGGACCCTAGTTCCCGACAAGAGGCTACGACAAGGCCATGACAGGCTGCGACATGAAGCTTGTCATGGGCCTGTCGGGGGCCTTCCGACAAGGTTACAACAAAATCTGGAGCCTTGTCGTGGCGTGGCGTGGCGTGTCGGGAGGTTGTCGCAGAGGTCTATGATAGAATATTTAGTTGGAGCATGCAACCTACGACACGCCCCGACAATGCTGTCGCAGAGCTCCCCTTCTTGACAAGGCGCCGACGGGAACTTTCTTGTCAGGGCTTGTCGTAACCTTATCATGGTTGGTGGCTGCCCGCCTTTATTATTCTATAGGCCCATTTCCATTGGCCGACGAAAACTGGGGAGATTTTTTGAGTTACCCAGAACGTCTGTCGGTGGTGCCACTGACTGTGCATCGGTATCGAAAAATTGGTGAGGGTAGTAGATTTCACTCAGTGACCAAGCTTTCACTCAGTGGTGGGTGGTGCCACATTGCATAATCTAAGCAGAAAAAGATATGGGTCATTTCACAAGCTGGGCCGTTTCCATTGATTGATTTTGGGTCAGGAGTGCCAAAAGTCCGTCGGTAGTTCCTGACTGTAGATCGGTGACGGGAAATCGGCCATCGGAAACGGGCCTTATGGGCTACTGTCCATTGGCCGACAAAAACGGCTCCAATTCTTTTAGTTCCCCTCAAGGCCATTTCCGAGTGGCCGATTATTCACCACCGATCTGCAGTCGGGAACCACTTACAGATTACTTGGGAGTACCGACGCAAGATCGGTGACTTTAAGGGAAACTCAAAGAGACCATACCTCTTAAATTCCACACTACATCCTTGAGGACCACAGACAAGATAAAGCCCGTTTCCATCAACTGATATTCAGCACCAATCTGCAGTCGGCAACCACCTAGAGATTTTTTGGGCATACCGACTGGGATCGGTGAATGGAAACGAGACCAGTAGAGAATACTCACAGATTAATTTGCAATAGATCATGTAACAAGGCCACTACTGACTGGAAAATACAGTAGAAACAGTGCATACGATGCACCCTCACCGATAAATTGACGACGACATGGAGTATGTGGCACCGCCGACAGACATTTTGGGTTAATCTCTGCCGTTTTCATCGGCCAATGGAAATGAGGTTATATAAGTGTTTTGATTCTGTTGGTGTGTAGGGAAATAGGTCAGTGTCTGGCCACGTTGCACAAACTTGACCAAAATAATCGGTGACCATTCAAAATGCCAGGCTTTTTCTATTCATCGATTTTGCATCGGTACTCCCGTACGAGCGATCCGTATTCCCGACTCCAGATCTGACAAAATCAAAACACCTTGATCTTGTCGGTGATCCTCAAGATTTGAAATTAGATCGGTGTGTATCTGGAAAACATAGCGGAAACAGCGCATGCCCTGCACCCTCACCGATAAATTAATACCGATGCAGTCGGTGGCACCAACAACAGACCTTTAAGCCTGATGTCCATCTACCGATTCAGGGTTGAGCGATTAGCTACCAAATCGTATAGGAGTCTGTCAACTGGTCGTATGCAAATTACGTAACCCTTCGCTCGACCGGTGGACATTGAGGAGATGGGGTGCTGGATATTAGTCCTAAGCAAATCGGTCTACTAATCGGTGGCTCACCCTTGCCTAGCTGTCCTACATCTACCGACTGTGGCCGACTCTGTTAGGATGCCTTGGCTGAAACAAATTACCGTCCGTTTGTCGCCGACAAAGGTACATGAATGTTCTGAAATCGGTAGATGGGCATTGGGCTTTAGGGGAACTCATATGATCCGTGCCATTTTCGTCGGCCAATGGAAACGGGGTTTTTAATGGAATTCCCTAGTGGTTAGTTAATGCTGGCTTAGGATATCAACTCAAATTTGTAGGAGGAAATGTACCAAGAGGTGAACAGTGTATTATAGCCAAGAATTTTGCATCAATCCACTGAGATAACACGTATTAAGGCTCCTTCTTGAAGTGGCAAAGGCTTAATCTGTAATGTAGCAAGGTTATGTAAGGTATAAAAACTGTTGATCTCAGATCCAGTTTAGCTAAAGCGTAAAGAGCTACAACAAATAGGAGATAGATATATGAACAATGCTGTGTATAGTTTTTGAAGTGATCTATATTTGATGTTGTGAATCATGGTTTTTTTGGGGGGGATATTGTTTTACAGAAAATCTTCTATACTACGCATATCAAAAGTAACATCACTTACCGAGATTCCAACTTGTCTTACGAATCAAATGGCAACTGTTGACGAATTATTCATGACATGCCAGTGACCTCTCTTTCCAAATGATGTCAAATGATCTCTCGCTTGCAACCATGTTTGTCGAAGCATTGCTCTGTAAACCAAGAGTGTAGTGTCGCCCACTCCTATCCATACGTCAATGTTAGCAGGTTGAAGGTAGCAGATCATTGTCCCTGCTCTGCCTCCTTTAGGATCAAGCCCCAGTTGTATTTAGTGAGCGATAATCAAATTACACCGAAATTCGAAACCTTGACGTTTCTGTTGCTATGGATAAAGAATTAGCGATTTCCGTAATAAACACAAAACACATGCAAATACCCTTTAGATACACATTCATACAGGCACACATACACCTGTATTCTGTATGTACAAATACATACATTAATAGGGCACAGAGTAATTTCTAGTTCTGCCATCATCTTCCAGGAAATTGAAAGATAGCGCCACTGTAGTCGGGGGACCACCACAGTTATCAGTTGTTATAATTTATAGATAATATTGAAACGAAGCTAAGCCCAAAAATTATCTTTGATAAAATCCTGAAATAGTTGATCCCGCCACCTGGTGTTTTGGATGGCGTTGGGGGGGGGGGGCAAGATGGCCGCTTCTATAGCACAATAGCTATGTGCCCTATATCCGGGTATACATGTAAATGTGTATGTGTATATGTATACATATATATATATATATATATATATATATATATATATATATATATATATATATATATATATATATTATATATATATATAAATTTATATATATATATATATATATGTAGATGTCTACATATATAGGTGTCTGCATTTAGATGTGTGAGTAGTTAACATATGTATAGATGTGATGATATTCCTAATTCTTAGATATTCATACGAATACGTAGAACATACGAAGAAACGAGTATATATATATATATATATATATATATCCAGAAATGGGACTATACTAAGCCCGGGTGGCGAGCTGGCCTGGTTGTGACGTCGACAAGATAATGCCCACAGATGATACACCTGCATCGTATTGCTGTATGGAGCATCAATGAGCAGTCTGCCATGAAGCAGACGACAATTATACTCCCCAATGCCCCGATGAGATGTCCCGCGAGTGGCGCTGTTGGCGCCGGGAGAAGACTGTTCAGGTTACTACTGCAACCTGCAGACCGTGAGTGCGCGCAGTCGCAGGCACGTTATAAACAGACGTCAAGAACTGCTGACCAAGGACGTTGCCGGCGTATAAAACTGTCTCCCACGCTCGTGATCGGATAGGTCTGCCTGTCTCTCTCCTCCATTTGTGTTTTATCTCATCCCTGGTGTTTTTGTTCCATAGGGTTAACATTGGGAACTCGTTCTCCATGACTCTATGAGTATTGTAGTCTGTTCTCCATGGTATATATTATATGTGTTGTTACTTCTCTTAATGTGTACAGGGGTGAGATAAATACAGAGAGCAATTCGTTTTCGTCAAAGAAGTAATTCTCCAACTCGTTTGAATGCTATATGATATTCATTCGGCTATCGCCTCATTCATATCCCTCCGCACGAAACTCGTGGAGAATGATGACTTTGAGCGAAACCTGTTGGTTTCTTTTTTAGTCTCCCATGCTCGTGAACAGAAAGGCCTGCCTGTCTCTCTCCCTCAATTCTGCTCCCCGCCATTTGTGTTCTATCCCACGCCTAGTATTTTTGTCTCATAGAGTGAAATTCACACAGTGGGATTCATGTACCTCATGGGGTTCAAAATCTCATGAGATTTTGTTCTTTTTAAGGGGCAAATATCGCCAATAATTTTTCTCAGACAAAGACCATGTGAGCTACATGTATGAATCCTATTGAGTAAATCACGCTTAAGCTTAACATTGAGAACTTGTTCTCCATGCCACTACAAGTATTGCAGTCTGTTCTCCATGGTATACAGTAGAACCCCGCGTAAGCAGACACCCTCCATTCCGGGCCAAAGTGTCCACTTATGTGGGGAGTCCGCTTACGCGAGGTTAAAATAAATATCTAATAGAGGGAAACGTTCCGAGCAGAGGTGTCCGTTAACACGGGGTGTCCGCTTACGCGGGGTGTCCGTTAGGCGGGGTTCTACTGTATATTATATGTGTTGTTAATTCTCTTAATGTGTACAGGGGTGAGATAAATACAGAAAGCAACTCCATTTAGTCAAAGTCGTTATTCTCCAACTCGTCTGAATGCTATGTGATATTCACTTGGCTATCAAAGAGATTTTGTTCTTTTTAAGGGGCAAATGTCGCCAACAATTGCAGGGGAAAAACATGTCTCAGGGAAATGGAACCCTACAATTTAAACAAAGAAATTGTGTTCGAGTACAGAATCTCAGCAGGATTTTTTCTCAGACAAATACCCTGTTAGGTACATGAATCCTATCGTGTGAATCCCAGTTTAGCTTAACATTGGGAACTTGTTTTCCATGCCCCTATGAGTATTGTAGTCTGTTCTCCATGGTTTATATCCTGTGGGTTTTCCATTCTTTTAGTGTGTACAGGGGTGAGATAAATACAGAGAGCAACTCGTTTTAGTCAAAGTTGCTATTCTCCAACTTGTTTGAATGCTGTGATATTCACTTGGCTGTCGCCTCGTTCATATCACTCTGCATCAAATTCAAAGAATGATGACTTTGACCAAACCTTGTTGGTTTCCTCTTTTAGCCTCCAACCCATCTCTAAGTGTTGTCTTACCTGAGCCCTCACATGCTGTCAAAACATCTTGCTCCTGTAACTTTGTTTTATCTAAATCATCCCTGTAATTCCATCAATTCCAATTAGACTTTGAGTTTGCTGCAAAAACCCATCCCTTTACTATGTGTGTGCTAACTCTGTGACACTGGTAGGTACAGAGGACCAGTGTCTTAGTCTGAGAGGTGTGCCCTGCTCACCATGACCAGCCACCAGAGACTGAAATATCTCATTGGGCCACTGTTGATTGATATATTTGGACATTACAAAGGCAGTTGTAGAAATGGCAAGTTTGCTGAGTGCCAATTGAGTTACAGACAATGACCCATAGACTGGATATAACCCAATAAGTCCACGCTCATCCATCAATGATGAACATACTATTCATTCTAGTTGTCATTCTTGTTTTGCTAATCTCAGTTACAGGCTCATCCACAAAAGTCATTGCGCTATATAACATTGCATATCAAATCGTAATTGTAAATGTGGCTTTTTTTTAATGTAACTGTTGGTTATATGAGGAAAAAGTGAGATTAAAATGGTTGTTGGAAGGTTGTAGAGCCTCCCCGTCACTGTGATGTGCTCTATACATTGTGTATGATTGTACAATTGAGAGCAGCTTCTCAGGAGAAATTGCAGTCCCTTTTCAGTCAAGAAATATACATGTAAAATAAGAATAAATGACATAAATCTTGTTGTATAAAAAGGCACAGGTAAAAAGCAAACATTTGCTGGGTAACATCAGGCATTGTGACAATCATACTGCTCTAAGGAAGTCGTTAAACCTACGATGTACATATCCTGGATGCCATGCCATCCATCTTCACTCTGTCTGAAAAACGAAACAGATCTCTCTCAACCTGGACTACCTACTCAGTCATCTCCCTGCCCAGCTCCTCTCTAAAAGTAAACTCTCCTTGACTTGTCAGTCAGCTGAGGTTTGGTGGTAGCCCCCTCTGCCGATCTGTTCCTGCCAACAGTCTGCCTCCCCTACACTGCACCACCCGTCCCTTATGGCCAGTTCACACTTTGCGTTTCAGGGTACATAGGTACGGCCGGTCTCAGACTGGGCATACCCTCAGGCGTAGACTGGCTCCAGTCTCTGCATCCTATGACTACCCTCCGCGTTGGGATTCATGGGCCAGCCAGAGAAGGATACATACTATAATGAACTTTATTCTGATTGTGTTAAATCATTTAATGAATGTTCATAATCAAAGACTTGGGCAAGTCTACCTCAGGCGCGCAACGCGGCAAACGCACAGTGTGAACTGCAAGTTTCCCGCTAGTCTGAGACTGGGCGTACCAGGAATGCCCACTGGGCGTACCAGGGAGCTGTTTCAAAACGTGGGTTAAGTCTATGGTTTTGAAACAGCTCCCAGCAATGCCCAGTCTTTTAGACTGGAGGTACCTCATGTACGCCCAGTCGCAAGCGGTTTTGATTATCAAACAAGTTTGATATTTGGTACTGCTAGTCTGAGACCGGACGTACCTTGATATTTGGTACCGCTAGTCTGAGAACGGACGTACCTTAGTACCTAAAAACATAAGTGCTCCAGTCGCAAGGCCAGTTCACACTGTTCGGCAGGGGGGGGGGGGGACTTGCTAGCCGGAACCACCAGTCTGAGAGACTGGAGGTACCAGCTTCTTTGCGACTGGGTGTACCGCATGTACCTCCAGTCGCAAGGAAATGCAGTTCACACTGTGCACTTCAAACCCTTGCGACTGGCGGTACCGGCTCGCAAGTCTCCCCAGTCGCACAGTGTGAACTGGCCTTTACCAGGTTAGATTGACTGCCTCGACAAGCGGTGCAGAGTGTCTGGAATGGTGTTGTAGCTCAAAGAACTGCGACCGTGAAACAGCGAGCAGTTCTAAACGTCATACAGATTGGGACTTTTTGTGGTGCTCGCCCACGTTGCTGTGGAGCTCTGTGTCTGGTCTACGTTTACATTGATATTCCGGGATTCCTGTTTAGGCCTCGGTTTAGACATAAGAGGATGTTTATTGCCCAGAATGAAGGTAAAATAGCTCGAGGCTCTTTCTTCATAGGGTCCATGTAGGGCAGCGCGCTCTTCAATCATAATCTGTGGGTGCCCTCAGTGAGTGGGAGTGGGTGTGAAGTTATGATACTATTACCGCAATGAAGACCCTTCCAGATCATCTCATCAATATTCAGGAAAATGATGAAGTGTATTTGATATTTATGCATTTAAAGTATAGAATGATTTCCATTAATGTACTAAGTGGTGTATACATGAAGTGTTTCGTTCATTTGAAATAGACGCTAATTTATCTCACCCCTGGTATTTGTTTGTATTTGTTTGTTCCAGGTAGACGTAACATTGGGAACTCATACTCGAGTATTGGAGAATTTAGAAAAAAATACTCGCCATTTAGTCGATGTGACACAAATTCAGAAACCTATTCAAGTTACGGTCAGAGCTCGATCTCACCTACAAAAAACAAATGTAGTTTGAATCGCTATGTAATTTATATTTTCCCCTATTCTGTAAGAACACCAGAGTCCCGTTTAATGATCTAGGATCCTACATGTAGACCCTTTCTGTATAATAGAGACCCAGGATGATGTGGGTCAACTTTATTCAACAATTATGGACGACTAAAACTGTCTTAGCGAACAGACTTAAATATTATACGGAAACTGGCTTATTGTCTTCATACGTCAGAAATACGCGGTGAAATCATTGATCACACACGTGTGATCACATGTATGTGATCAATAGTTATACCGAGTATTATGACATACAAAGACAGTCAGCTTGTTTTCGTATTATTATATACCTGGAAATGGCGAAATTTTACCTAGTAACGTGATCACATACCCCTTACGTCACATTGTGGCGTACAAGTATAAATACGTCATGGATAGCAGCGGGCAAAATACGTAGTTGGCACAGGTATATAATATTATACGGAAACTGGCTTACTGTCTTCGTAGGTCAAAAATACGCGGTAATATTATTGATAATTTTACCAAGTATTTTGACTTACTAAGACAGTCAGCCCGTTTTCTTATTATCATATACCTCAAAATGGCGAAATTCTAGCTAGTCACGTGATGTCATACCTAAATATACGTCATGGGTAGCGCCGGGCAGTATGTGTAGGTCTTACGGCCACAGGTATTATCGTAAAACAGGATGACTTTTAGTCTTGGCCACCGTATGCCATGACTGGAGTTTGGCATAGTGATTTCACAAGGCGAAGACGAGTGAAGTCCAGAGCCAAAACTCCAGGAGTGGAATGCAGTGGCCAAGATTAAAACAAATCAGGTTTTGATTTTATCCTACCCCGTCTCCTCGATTTTGGAATATTACGTGATAACAATTCTGTATGCCACTAGTGGCATACATAACTCTGTATGCCAGTCAGCGTCGCATACTGAAACTCAATGTTAAGCCTATGATATTTTAAATTAGGGGTAGGATGAATAAGAATACGAAACGATAATCCTTGTATGAGCTATACAGAAGATGCTCTTCATGTACGATCCTAGATTATTAAACGTGCCCCAGGCTCGTTGCTCCCTGATCTACATCTTCACCATCTCCGTTTTCCCGCCTCCACCTCCTCCTTGGAGCGGCGTGAGTTAGGGGAGGGTAAAACATGACTGATGACCTCTGAAGGCCTGTAGGTTAGGCGGGCCTGGCAGTCGCCATCACCAGCCCAGCTAACCGGTCTCCGGGGTTACCCTCACCCCGTTCTCTCATGCCGCCCGCCGCGGAAAATTCCAGGCGAAAACCGAGAAATAACAGCAGAGTGAGAGCAAAAAAAAACACAGGGGCCTGTTTATGATCTGCTGGTGACGATTTTATTAGAGGCGTGGCGCGACTGCGACATCGGCAAAGAAACGACCACGGGAAGTGCGTGATTAGGGTCCCATCGACAGCTGGTCATCGCGGAAGTGGGGCCCGACCCGGGTGGGATGTGGGGAGGGGCAGGAGGGTGGGGATCGGAGGTGATCCGTGCCATTACCTAACGATCTGTAATCAATGTAATATCAAATTAATTTGATGCCAATTGATGATCATGTCTGCTGTAATTTTATTTAATTTTTCTGTAAGTGGGGTGAAATAGGAGTTTACAGAAGTGGCAATGGGGTTTTTAGAGCATGCTTGCACGTCCTATATACGGTTTTCTTTTAATTATTTTCGTTCCGCTGGAGTTGAATCTCCGTAGTTAGGAATTAATTTGGGAGAAGGTGGTCAACCTACCTGGTACGTGGTACCTGGAAGAACGCCATTTGGTGAATGTACTATGTCCTAAATAATGTACTAAATGTCCTAAAAAAAGAAGACCTACAACGCCCTATATATGGTTTTTTTAGAGCATGCTTGCACGGTCTATATAAGTTTCTTTTTAAATTCTTTCCATTCCGCTGGAGCTGAAACTCCGTAGTTGAGAAAAGATTTGGGAGAAGGTGGTGGAATCAGCTATGTTATCCTACTACGCCCTGTATACGTTGCCTAAAGGTCAAATTGCTCACATGGAGTTCCAGCTTGCTGCAAGAAAACTATCCCTTCACTAGCTGCATGATATTCCCTGTGATAGTGGGAAAGGAGCAGGGTGCCAGTGTCTCGAGGTCTTATAGAGACATGCCCAGCTGACCATGACCGAAACATAGCATTGACCCACTGGTGCTTGATGTTTTTATCTTAGACTCAGGCGGGTGCAGAATTGGCAAGTTAAATGGGTGGGTTAAAGAAAATTATCAATAGACTGAATTTAACCCAAACCTTTTAATTGTTATTCATTCATAAATTGCACGCTCATTCATCAATGATGAGCATATCATTTGCTCCTAGTTTCCTCTTGTACTTCCTGGTGCATTTCGTTCCTCTCCTCACTCACTCACTCACTCACTCACTCACTCACTCATTCACACACGCCCTCTAGCGGACGAGATTGAAGTACACCTTCACGTGAGAGTGAGAGTGCGGGCGAGCGATGAGGTTGGGGAAGGGGTCAGATAGGAGACATAACTCCAGCCGCTGCTAGATCCCCACACGCGGCGAGCGGGCGGCCCCGTGCCGGTGTGTGAGTGGGGAGAGGGCCGGGAGGAGGTGGGAGGCGGGGTCGCCTGGAATTTCTAGGGATCCAGGAATGCGTCTGTCAGAGGACGGGCGGGGGCCGGGCGGGGGCCGGGCGGGGGCCGGGCGGGGGCCGGGCGGGGGCCGGGCGGGGGCCGGGCGGGGGCCGGGCGGGGGCCGGGCGGGGGCCGGGCGGGGGCCGGGCGGGGGCCGGGCGGGGGCCGGGCGGGGGCCGGGCGGGGGCCGGGCGGGGGCCGGGCGGGGGCCGGGCGGGGGCCGGGCGGGGACTGGGCGGGGACTGGGCGGGGGCCGGGCGGGCCTCACACCGTTCGACGCGGGGCTTGTTGTTAGATTAACCGACCCCGAGCAGCTCCCCCACAGCGCCGGCCGGTCTCCGGTTGTCGGCACTGCCCCGGCGAGCTGCTCACTCGAGAAACACACCGACGAGCAGTTTACCACCAGCTACAGGGCACAGAGCGATTGCTAGTTCCGCCATTATCCACCAGGATTTTGTAAGATAGTGCCAATGTAGTCGGGATGCAATGACTATCATCAATTATCAGGATATATAGATTATATCGAGGCAAGGCTAAAATCCCTGGATGGCAAGCCACAAAAAAATATTGTTGATAAAACCCATTGATAATTGGTTCCGCCACCTGGTTTTTTGGATGGTTTCGGGGGGCAGATGGCCGCCTACATAACACAATAGCTATATGGGCAAGATGGCCGCCTCCATAGCACAACAGCTATGTGGGCACATCGCTATTGTGATATTGAGGTGGCCATCCTCCCCCCATCCCGACGCTTAGCAAACACCAGGTGGTGGGACCAATTATCAATCGATTTTATCTAAAATATATTTTAGGCATGCCATAGGGGAATTTTAGTCGTGTTTTAATATACTATTATAACAACTGATAACAGCCCCCCCCCCCCGAGTACAGTCGTGCTATCTTACAATTTCCTGGCGGATGATGGCAGAACTAGTAATCACTCTGTGCTCTATAGGGCACATAGCTATTGTGTTATGAAGAGGGATATCTTGCCCCCGACGCTGAACAAAATGTGTTTATCAATGGATTCTATTAAATATTTGATTGTTATGAAAGGGTTTTAGCATTGTCTCAATCATCTATAGATTATGACAACAGAAAATAGTATGGAGAAACCAAAAAAGAGTTAGTTGTGTTGTCGTTTATCACACGACGACAAGACAGCATATTACTGCGCGAGGTGAAGCCGAGAGCAGTAATACGCGATCTTGCCGGAGTGCGACGAACAATAACATGACTAACTCGAGTTTGGTTTAGAATTTATCCTATCCTGCCCGTCTAAATTACTTCCTCATTAACAAATGACGTCATTTGTCAAGTGTATCCCACTAGAGCGATATTTTTCATTTTTCTGAACTCCAGACCGAATACAGTGACCCAATGTTAAGCCTATGGAGTTTTTTATTAGGGGTAGGATAATGGTTGTCTCCCGACTACAGTCGTGCTATCTTCCAACTTCCTGGCGGATGATGGCAGAACTAGCAATCACTCTGTGCCCTATAGGCGGTGCACGTGGAAGGCCCGTGCTGCAGCCCGCCTCCAGCCGCCGCCGGCTCGGGGTGGATGCGGAAGTAAGGGCGGTAACGTTAGGGGAAGTGCTCAGTCACTTCGAGTCGCTCCCCGAGCTACTCACGTGGCGGACTTACGATCGGTTGTGCTCCCTATGCTGATGAGGCAGTGCTAGATACACTTCGCTGCATGAAACGGTTGTTCCGAACATATTTGAGCAGTAGGGTCATTGGCACTTCAAAGGGCATGACTCGGGAGTCGCTGGGGTTGATGGGTGAAGATTCTTTTTTGGTTTTTATTTACTTGAGATGAGGTAAATGCTATTTAGTCAATCTTCCACCTTTCTCCAGTTTGATAGTTCATTGATATGGTCTACGATGCACCTCCCGATAAAAAATCAAAATCGCGTCGGAAGGTCACCTAATTTCGGGGCAGTTGACCACGTTTCTGTGATTAGGCACCGAAAAAAGAAACCTTACAAGTGATGGTGGTGGATTGGCCTGTCTAGACATATGTCTACGATTTTGCACCTTCCCGATATGTTTCCGATATTTACTTTTTGTATTGGTGCCATATTGGTAGGTCTAAATTTCTATCGTTGTAGGTGGACGCCAGGCATAATTCAGAGGAATCTAGTGACATATTCAGACATATGGGTACAGGGTTTGGTGAACTATTTACAATACACGGAGTTAATAAGAATTAACGGCGGGAGACGGAAGAGATCGGAGGGCAGTGGGTATGAGCAGGGCATAAGTTGTGCTAAGGGCGCAGGAAGGCAACGTTGTAGCACCCCTCTCATAAGATCTCATACTCTTTAAGTCGTCTTCTGTACTCTCACTACGCTCTGTGGGAGAAGAATTCTTAACGAACTAGGTTTAGAGCCTAGAGAATCCACTGACCTGCCTCCCGTGCTAAAGACGTACATCAATGCAACCCAAAGAGTCCTATAATCGCAATGATGCCACCTAGCGGGCCTACTGTGTGCCAGTGGATTCTCAAGGCTCTAAGCCTAATTCGTTAAGAATTCTTCTGTGAGAACTTGTACAGAATACCACTTAGAGAGTGTGAGATCTTATGAGGGGTGCACCGTACAAGTAACAACGCCAAGCCGCGAAGACAGCGAGCACCAGTGAGCATGTCAACAGGGGGCGTAGCGAGCGGCGCGTTTGCTGAGCATTAGCTCTGCATTAGCTCTGCATTAGAAGGCGGTATTGTCCGCTCTGACCGTGATTCACTGCCGCTGGATGACGACAGAAGGCCTACGGGAGGGTGGGTAGGGGCGGGCAGGGCGGGGCAGGGTGGGATGCGACAGTACCGTCCCGGGCGACCGACCGACACTCCCGACAGTGCTATTGTTAAGCACGTGGAAGCGTGGGAAGGGAGGGGGAGGATACTATTGGGAAAAGCACCCCCTCCCTGTCACCGCCCCTCCCCTTACCTTCCCGTCCCCATGCCCTCTCGCTATCTCCTCCCCTAACCCCTACACCCTATCCCAGCCTACACCCATGCAGTTCAGGCAAGCACCCCATCACCACCCCTTCCTACACACGCTCAGTGACATTAGCGAAAAGCGGAGAGAATTGAGAAGCACAGAAAACGGATTCCTCCTTCTCTTCCTCCTCCTCCTCGAAGCAACCTCATGATGAACAGGGCTACTACCTTTTAGACCATTGGTTTCAACATCGGGGTGCAATCAAGTGCGGATCATAAAGACGGGCGTATTTGCAACATCGGATAGAAGTGAATAACGATTAAGTGTCACCAACAGAAAGTAATAAGCTAGCCGAAATAGCTCTCAAGGCGGAACGTTTCACAGAGCTATACTTCAAGCGCCTGCATTGAAATCTGAGGCGGCATTTGAAAACTCTGGGTAATTGTTTAATGGCAGTATTGATTATGCGTCTTTGATTAACGCGGAGCTCTCATGGAGAGAGTGGCTACCTCTCCTTTGTATAAATCCCTGTCGTCGTCAATTCCTATAAAGTCCAATGCACATCTACCGATTAGGGGTTGAACAATTAGTTCCCAATCGTATAGTTGTTGGTAAACTTGTCGCAGGCAAATTACGTAATGTAATCTTAACAGGGGGTATTTCCAAAGTTCTGTTGTCGCCGACTGGATTTATCAACATGTTGATAAATTTTTGGCGAGTGATTAAAGGTGGTGTTCCACTGGACCGACGGTAGCCGATTCTGTAGCCAGACAATCGCCGATTATTATCGGATGCCCTAGAATTTCTCAAATCTTTGAAAATGGTCATTTATCTAACTATTATTATCAGAATTAAATAAATTACAATACGTGAGCTTCCTCTTAAGGGCCCAGGAACAATTGGTCGGGTGAGAAATCAGCCTGGTGGATTTTGCCCTTTAGCAACATCGCCCGACAACTCATCAGTAACAAAAGAACATCTCAAGGAGGGCAGTTCCACTAATAATTTGCTAACCCTTGCCTAGCTGCCCCACAACTACTGACTAGGGCCGACTCCGTTAGGATGCCTCGCCTGAAACAAAGTACCATTCCTTTGTTGCCAAAAAAGGTACATAAATGTTTCAAAATCGGTAGATGTGCATTGGACTTAAGCTCCAGCCAAAGCCTTGACACAATAATAGGACGCATGTGATTATTCGGTGCCATGATTGAGTCACAAGAAGGCAAAGTGCGTGCGAGTTGCGGAAATATGAGATCTAAAGATCATTGCAACAGAGCCACGCCCCATAAGTTACTCTGATATCGCCCATAGTGACGCCTTTAACCATGTAAAGGTTAAATTAATGCTCGGCGTTGTTAATTCATCTTCGGGTGAAGCTCTAGAGTTTGAGGAGCTAAATTTCTAACCGCAGGCATGGGGGAATAAGTGGATTGAATTGATCTTTGCTGTAGTTTTTATCAGGGTTGAAGAAAAAGGCCATTTTGAGGGGTTAAATGCTTAGATGGAGGAGGAAAGGCTTGGTAGGATTTGGGATAGGAATTGGCCTGTGACTGGTGGCGGCAAGCGACAATAGCAGGATCAGTGTGTGGGGAGGGGGTGGTGGCTGCTAGAGAGGGGTGGGTGTGTGTGCGTGTGTGGTGGTGGTGGGGTGGGAGAAAGAGGAAATAGAGACACAGATGGGGTGCCTATTGCACTCGCTCACACTACCGTGCACAGATTCGTCCCTTCTACCCCCACCTTGTCTCTACCGACCACCCCCTCCGCACCCCATCTCTACCCCTTCACCCCACTCCCGTCCTCATGCAATACACACACACACACCCTCACCCAATCTCCCCCTCCCCCCACCCTCCCCACACACACACATGCTTCGGATCGATAACGGCCTCTCTCTAGGATAACTGCCTCCCAGAGAGAGAGAGAGAGAGAGAGAGAGAGAGTGAGGCCTACACTGGGCACCAGAGCTCCTTCTCCTTCTTCTTCTACACCACCACGACGGCCGCTGCTGCTCCGGCCCGCCGCCCATC
The DNA here is from genome assembly GCA_950022655.1 of Alentia gelatinosa. Taxonomy (NCBI): domain Eukaryota; kingdom Metazoa; phylum Annelida; class Polychaeta; order Phyllodocida; family Polynoidae; genus Alentia; species Alentia gelatinosa. Next base: position 55,156,120 of record OX465583.1, on the reverse strand, counting down.
TAAGTGAAACATACGAAATCACAGACATGCGGGCAATCAAACAGGTATTGATCCGCCGGGGGTAGGAGGAGGAGGAGGAGGACGGGGCTGGTGGTGGCCGGAGGTGTGTGGGGAGGCACCCGGGAGAGAGGCTCCCGCTCCCCGCGCAGTTCCGTCCTCTGGTGGGCAGAACGGGAGGGAAGGCACGTCCTTTATTGTGCGGTGCAATCCAGAGTTTGTCTGTAAAAATAAGGCGTTCGCAGAGCCTACTGGGAGAAGCCAACTTAATAATGCAGTCTCTCGGACGAGGCTAATGTTGTGGCTGTGGTAAGGTAGGCAGGACTGGTGTTGGAGGAGATATGTCTTGACTGGCAATCCTGAGGTATGTGAAGGTGTGTAATAGTTAGCACCTTGGCCATAGACGTTATAGATAACTTGGATTATTATGAAAAAAGAGAGCAGAATAATTCTACTCTCTTTGGTATGACTTGGAGGTTTTGGGTAGCCTTGACTGCTTGGGACTGGACAATACTGGCCTAGGTTTGACTTGCAGAGCTTAGACTATGCAGGCTTAGTCAATTTTGGTCGGTCAGAGCTAGGGTTTTTTTTCTAATTATGTTCTTTATCCTGTAAGAATTATCAGCCAAACGGCGGGTGTGATCTACCCTTACAGCAACAATAGGTAGGTATTGATTTGTCAATATTTCTTAGCTTCATTGTTAAGGCCAATTAACGGCCAGACTGGAGTGACTATACTGTATGGACGTAATTAAAGCCTAAGGCCATCTAAGTGTCTGTGACGAAGACTGTGACCAGACGAAAACAAGACAATAATCTAGTATTGTACATATAGACCCTTTTCCATAGATACTCAGGGACGATGTGGGTAAGCGTTATTGAACAGGCTTAGATATTATCAAACGATAACCCTTGTATGAGGTACAGAAAAGGGTCTTCATCTATGATCCTAGATCATTAAACGGGCCCCAGGCTCGTGGGGAGGCGTCGTTGCTGTTATTGTTGTTTATGATGTAGAGATAGATCATCATTCCTGAGTTACGGTCTCAGATCTCTGAGAGCACAGACGAGCATCACATGGCAGATACATACCGGCCTGCAAGTCACGTCGCTACCGGGGAAGATCTGTTATAGAATGATCCTAGATTATTAAACGGGTCCCCGGCTCCCTAGCTAAGGAGAGTCTGGATTCTGGTTATATGTGGCCAAGGCTAGTCCCAGCCTGGAGCTTAATAACGGTGTCTATAGTATACAACAGGGCTTACAAGCTCTGTCTGGGCCACCCTGGAGGGGCTTAGCTAGGCTCGGCTGGTTAGGCCTGGGCAAGGCTAGGCCGTCAGGCTCCAAGTGGGTGAGCTGTGCGCATCAGCGGGTGGTTAAGGAGCGGCAAGCTTTTCCGAGTTGGAACCACGTGAATTAAACATTAACCAAGAGGGGGGAGCCGGCGCTCGCTCATCTGTTGGTTGTAGCCACATTCCCGCTAGGGCCTTTTGTCAGCCCTCGGCGGCGGGCAGGCCACAAGGCCAGGCGCCCCATTTCTGAGCGCTAAGATAGATTTCCTGGAAGGCACTGACTGAAGCGCCACCGCTACACCTCCCCCACCCTACTCCCTACTGAACCTTCCCTCATCTCACCCCTTAGGTTAGACTGGCCCCAGTCCCTCCACCTACCCCACCCCTCCTCTCTGTCTCTGTCTCTCTTTATCTAACCCCTGGTATTTTTGTTCCATAGGCTTAACATTGGGAACTCGTTCTCCATGCCCCTATGAGTATTGCAGTCCGTTTTCCACGGCCTATATATCCTGTATGTTGTCAATTATTTAAGTGTAGACAGGGGTGAGATAAATACAGAAAGCAACTCGTTGTGGTCAAAGAAGTCATTCTCCAACTCTTTTGAATGGTATGTGATATTCACTTGGGTGTCGCCTTGTTCAGATCAAACTCGTGGAGAATGACAACTTTGACCAAAATTTGTTGGTTTCTCCTTTAGTCTCTCTCTGTCTCATTTATTTAAATCTCTATTTAACACATAGATTATTTGGGAGTACAGGGCTCTTAATTGTTAACACAGTACAATGGTCTTCCACAGGCGGGATTTATTGCTCTGATGACATAGCACCCAGGGAACTGGGGGAGGGGAAGAGATAGGAGGTGTAGGGTTACAGGAAGCGGCTAGGGTTACAATCTACAGGAGGTTTCGTTCTTAATGGACAAGTCTTTAATCCCTGGACCAGTCACACTGCAACATACCTTATTGTAATTTTGTTTCATCATGAATGTTCATAATCAAAGACTTGAGCAAGTCTACCCTTAGCCTAGACTTGCTCAAGTCTTTGATTATAGACATTCATGATTAAACAAAATTACGATAAAGTATGTTTCAGTATGACTGGTCCAGAAATATACTGTACCGAGAAGAGGAGGGATATAGGGACTGGGGCCAGTCTACCCTCAGCCCTCTACCCTTCTATCTGGAACCAAGAGACGGCACGTCGCTCCAACCCGCCGACCATCAACATTAAGGCCTTAGTGCCCGTGACACCAGTGGCTGAGGCAATGGACGGAAGTCTCCTGCTCGCTCCAAGCAGCAACATCAGCAACATTAACAGTCCTACCGATGACATTGCCACCGAGGCCGCATCTCCTCCACCATTCCCCATTTATCAACGTGAAACGGAAAGGGCAGTAATACACAAGATACACAGTGATTAATGATAGGAAGGTACTGCTCCACCTACATCTACCCTTGTCCATTGATAGGGTCGTGGGTGAGACTCACACAATTTTGATGTGATGGAAAATTATATATTCTCAGTTACTTAGGTTGATGAATATTTTTAATTAGTAAATTATTAGGTATTGATCTAATATCAGATAAAGATCTGATTTCAGTGTGTCTAAACTGTTTAGGTAGATACTTAAGGTAGATGATGCAGTGAGCAATAATTGGTCATATCAATAGGAAGGGGCCATCCATAAAGTACGTACGCACTGTAGGGGGTGTAGAGGTGTTAAATACTTTGGAAATTTTGCGTATGCTCCCTCTCTGTCCTATTTGGGAGGGCGGGGTCCAAAATTTCAGAAATTCTTCGTACGTACTTTATGGATGGCCCAAAGGAGATAATTCACTGATTGACAAATAAATCGATCATGAACCGTGTAGATGATAGAAGTTAAACTGTATCACTCATCCAGCTAACTGAGGACCACGGCACTCAAGTACCCCCTGACGGAAAGTATGCGAAAGTGTTAAAATAACAAGCCCGAGACGTCTACTTCGTGGTCCGGGTGCCAAAACAAATATTCCAAGTCAGAGTAAAATGGGGTCGAGACAACTGCATACCGAACAACATCATACATCATCAGAATATGTCAAAAGGTCAACAAGTAGTGATATATCACAGGCAAGTAGCCATACAAGCCTAGGTAGTAACAACAACTCACATATACAACACACAACAACGTTGTAAAACATCAATAAAGAAAAACAATAACAACCAAGCAATATCTATAATTAGTGGGTTTCTGAATAGAGGAAGCTTGAGCAATATTTCAGAATACATGTATATCCTGGTGTAAGATTAGTTTATTTATAGATGTATGCGCAGGGTTTTCTGCCATGAATCAACGATAAATTTTATTCTATTGAGTCACAGATCGTGTTACTTTCTCTCGTTAAAGTGATCATTCTAGACACTCCTCAGCCTCCGGCAATATATTTTGATGTTCCTGTTACAATTTAATAGGGAAGTTCTTTAAACAAAAAAAACTTTGTGTTTCTCGGATCTTCCCTGAAAGAGGGGAACCTCGTGGTTGTAATAAGTATTTATATAGAACTGTATAAATAGACGATATTCCATGAGTTTGGATACTCCATTATTGTCATCAAGGCGAAGCCGAGTGATGATTACGATGCATCCAAATGAGTAGATAATTGTGTGTTTTGTGATTCGAGTGCGGTTCTGGATTTATCTCACCCCTTTCATGGACAATAGAATAGCATCACAATATCAGAATAATTCAAATTACATCGCAAATCCAGTTGAAAACGTTTAAATATCCATGTTGATATATGTGGAACTGCCAACTCCAGTTATAGGTGAATTGTAGCTGATTTAGCAGAAAAATGAAGATGATTATTATTAGTAAAGGCCACAGACTCAGAACACGAAGTACACAATGTTCGCTATCAGTAGCTTTTAAATGGCATCTCAAAAGCAAATGATAGGTCTGCTATAAACATGATATTCACATGACAGAAAAACAGATTGATGATGAAGTGTTTTTTCTGCAACAACAGAAGCACAAACTGTATTACTATGAATAAGTATCGAATAGTAGATGTACATATCATATTACTTTTATGCATCTTTGATTATCTGTATTGGCAGAGTAAGGCAATCGGAACGACTGATAATGTTATAGGAAATAGTGTTATGACTGTAATTTGTATCTTACCTGAAACTATAGCTTGCTTCACATCGAGTTCTTTTTGCATGATTCAAGGAGAGATGTAAAAAATCAGGAAAAAGATCAAGACCCTTAAAGAGGTCTATGATCAAGATAGGAGCCTCTTGTAATAAGAGAAAACGTAGTTAGTGAGCCCGTAGTGATTGCTGTTGGCATGCCAAAAAAATTGTTATTAATGAAATCTAATTGATTATTGCACCCGCCACTTAGTGTTTTGTTTGGCATCGGGGGCAAGATGACCACCTCCATAACGCAATAGCTATGTGCCCTATAGGTGTCTGATATTATTATATACCTATGGCCGTATAACCCACACATACCGCCCGCTGCTACCCATGACTGTGACGCACGGGGTATGTGATCACGTGGCTAGCTAAAATTTCGCCATTATTAGGTATATAATAATACGAAAACGGGCTGACTGTCTTAGTACATCAAAAATGCGCGGTAAAATTATTGATCAGATACATCCCGATAGGGCATGGGGATGCATCTGAATAATTTCACCGCGTATTTTTTACTTACGAAGGAAGCCAGTTTCCGTATATTATCACCAATATTATCTGACTGTACTTGTGAATGGATGGATCTCTCTAAAAGGAATGACCTGGTTTTTTCTTATTGCTCTTACAGCATCAGCTCCTTTCGTGTTCAGAGTAATTTCCGGAAATAGACGCATGGCTAGGAAGCACTTCCGACGAAAGGTCACTTATTCATCCTAAGTGACCTGCATACGCGTATAGATAGGGATTGGCTACAATCGGGATGTGGTTAGTTGTGTATAATAAGGGCATAGGCGTGGAGGACAAAAAAAAAAGGACAGCTGATATTATCACCTACAACCGGAAATGTGTGGGTTTGTAGTTTCGTAGATATTTTTGTAGAAATTGATATTTCTGCTTACCTTATGGTTTCATAAACAACCTTATATCCGTTGTCAGCAGTCTCACCTGCCGAATTTAATTATCATTGTTATTTTTATTATTATCATCATTATTACATTTAATCATATTCAATTAGATAAAGTTGGTTTGTATTTTTGTATGGGGGAAGTATAGAATCCCATTTCTTTAAACAAAATGGCAGGATAGACCACTAGTGTCTAAGAAATGATATTCTAATCGTGCATTTTTTTTGTTTATATAAAAATCATAAAGTTTTTTTATTCACATTCAACGATATGTCGTCGCTCTTCCAAGCAATAGCAATTGTGCCTATGATAACTTGGGAAAAGGATTCATGGATTTATTCTATCCAGCTTAAGTTGGATAAGATATTAGTTACGAGACCTATCCCACCTTCCAGGATAGGATTACGTGAGCATGAGGAGGTGGTCAAGTTGAACACACAGAGGAGTATGTCTCCATATTAGACGTGTATCTTCAATCTCCTTGATATAAGTGAGGGGAGTTGCTCAGGAATGGTAGGCGTTAAAGGCATATCCTACAATTTAAGGTGGCGCCATCTGGTGATTTTTAAATAATGTCAATTATCAGTCAAAACTGGTTTCTTGGGATTAATTCTAATTCTAATTGAGTGAATATAACGTTTTATCCACTTAATCCAATCCCAATAGGTAAAATTGGCCAATCTATATTTGCCTGATTTACATAGGAAATGTACTGAAAAATATGGTTTTCCTCAATTCGGTTTTCCTCAATTCTTTTAAAAACAAGGACAGTGACCTATGGATTTAAAAACTTAAAAGTGTTGAACTATATATCTACTATATTCTGTGAAAGTTTGGCAAAAATGACATGGGTTTTCCTATGTGAAAAACAACTTTTTAGAATTTCTATATATTCTTTTATAATATTATTATAATATTGATCTCTAAATAAAAAAAAACTAGCACGGTGACCCCTGATCTTTAAGTAAGTTATGTGCTCTGCAACACTTTGAGATCATCATCTTCAATTCAGGGCAAATTGTCGGATATGCCTCTAAAGGCATAGCGGACAATTTGGCTTGAAGATTAAGGTCCGGCGTCCACCTACTACGATATGGCTCCGATATGGTATACGATCCACCTCCCGATAGAAAATCAATATCGCGGCGGAAGATTACCTAATATCGGGGCAGTTGACCACGTTTCTGCGATTAGACACTGATAAAAAAACCCATACAATGCGTGGTGGATTGGCATGTCTAGACATATGTCTATGATTTTGCACCTTCCCGATATGGCACTGATTTTGACATTTTGTATCGGTACCATATCGGGAGGTCTACGATTCTATCGTAGTAGGTGGACGCCGGGCCTAAAACCAATGTCAATTTCCTGAAAATTTAATATGATTATCTCTAAGTGTTGTGGAACACATATCTAACATAAGAAATGGGGGTTACCGTGCTTGTTTTTGATCTAGAGATCAATATTATGATTATATAACAATAGAATATATAGAATTCTAAAAAGTTCATTTTCACATGGCAAAACCCATGTCATTTTCTCCAAACTCATAGAATATAGTAGATGCATAGTACTACACAAATACATTTAAAAATATATAGGACACCGTCCTTATTGTTGAAAGAATTGGAGAAAACCATATTATCAGTACATTTTTAATGTAAATTGAGCAGATGTAAGTTGCTCTTTTTGACCTATTAAGGTTGGATAAACGCATTTAGTATTGAACTGAAACACAAGGAACCAGTTTTGACCGGTAATAGACAACATTTAAAAATCACCAGATGGCGCCGCCGTATACTGCCGGATATGCCTTTAAAGCTGGTTCGGGGACTAGGAGTATATGTACAGAGGGACGCGAACCGCTCCACGCAATCTGCTCAAGTGGAACAATAGGCGCTGTAGACCGGCAGCGGGCGCCGTCTGGTGGCCTGTTAGTCTGTTAGCGGGGCGCCGTATGGCATTCACAACGCTGGCCACCGCTTCGATCCGTTTGCCCAATGCTCAGTGCCTTTTGAATAACTCGCGCCGCCCCATTATGCTAATGCCAATTTGCTGCAAAGCCAAAAGTGTCGTTTAGCTGCGGCGCTATTACGACATCATCACGTGGTTCCATTGGCGCGTGCGCAGTGGAGCGCAAGCCGGTTGGACAATAGGGCCGCTAACAAGTTTCCTGACACCCGGGTCTCAGTCAATCAGGGCGCCCGATAATTAATATGCGTACTTTGCGGAGGGGTTGTGGGGTAGTAGGGGTAGAAGGCTCGTAGGGGTGTGGGGATGGATCGAGCACAGTCTCCTATGATCGCTACTCCACTGGTATAGGGCCGTTTCTATTGGCCGACGAAAAGGGTGTAGATTTTTTTCAGTCACCCAGAAAATCTGTCGGTGGTATAGATAATTAGTAAATCCGCTTGTAGTTGCAAATCGGACATAGCTCCCTGTATTCTAGGGCAACAGAAAATAGTCCCGTAGTGAGTAGGAACCACTGACTGTGTGTCGGTATCGGAAAATCGGGGAGGGTAGTAGACCAAGCTTTCAATCAGTGGTAGGTGGTGCCACATTGCGTAATCTAAGCAGAAAAGGTCGTTGGTCACTTATCAAGCTGGGTCGTTTCCATTGACAGATTTTGGGTCAGCAGTGCCAAAAGTCTGTCAGTCGTTCCTGACTGTAGATCGGTGACGGGAAATCTGCCAATGGAAACGGGTCTTAAAGCTTGTCTGCGTTTAGGAGGGCGGATGGGGGGTCGGGGAGGCGGTGGCAGCAGTGTGGTTGGTAGCGGTGTTGGTAGGCAGTGGTTTGGATCAATATGTTGTGCTCTTGACGGTTTTCCCATGATGTCATCTCGTCTCGGCGTCCGCGAGAGAACGCGATAGAACGCGAGACGCGCACCGCCAGCCCGGGGGCTAAGGAAAGCCAATTCATCACGGCGATGGATTTATTGTCTTTAATAAATGAGAGAAGGAGGAGGTGTGGGCACACTCTCCCCCCACAGTGCCTACTGACATGACAGATACACTGATATCGTATACACAAAGCGTTGTCTCTGGACACCCACCCAAGCTCACCCTCGGCCTCTACCCAGGGCTTCCTCTTTTTCTGATGGAGGAGGCCGAAAATTAAATACGTGCCCGGCATGCCAAGCCGCCTCGCAAGATGATCGGGCGGCGAGTCGTTGAAAGGTCGTCAGGGGACTATTAAAGCCACTGCAGTCGGTCGCACTCACAGAACAGCCACAGTCGCCCACTGTCGCCCACTGTCGCCCACTGTCGCCCTCAGTCTCGTCGCGCTCCCACTGGATAATGGTTCGCTTATTAAGGGCAGCCATTGTTAGCGCTGACCTATTGTCGCGCTCTTTACAAATAGCGCCCGACATTCATCTAACGCCGGTGATGATTGGTTGCACTGCCTCCTCTCCCTTTCCCAGAATGCAGCAAACCGGGTAGTTCTTGATATAATCACCAGGGAGAGTAGTGACAATTCTGATGTGCTGTATTTTACGTCGGATTGAATTGTAGTGTTCCTCTTGAAACAGATATGTGGAGATTTAATCATATACTTGTATCTGTTATTCTTTAGCCCATAGAGGATTATAATTGAAACCGCAGTTAGGTAAAATATCAACAAACCTTAGCTCAGTAAAACAAATAAAATAACAGCTTTTCACATTGGTCTGTTCACTCTCATAGCATAGATCCTGCGCATTATTTCCTGTCCTGCTTGTATCTCTGCACCAACCTACCTTTTTAGGGGGCAAAATCTGTCCCATACATCATTTTTTCAATTATCCTGAATTCTGATCACTTTGGAGGATATTTTGTTTTTTATATGTGAAAAGAGGTGCACATGTTTAGATGGTAACTGATATACACTTTTTTCTGTTATTTGTGATGTCAAATCAGGATTAGACTGTGAGATTACTTTCTTCAGTGTGGAAAGCACCTTACATGTTGTAGGGTTTTCTTTGTCAACATGACACATGTACTCATTCGAAGGGGCAGTCTAATCAACTGTGGATTCACATTATAAACGGTTTGAAGCTGAAAGAAAAACAGCTTTATTGTCTGTGAAACCCATTTAACAATTCCAGTATTTCACAACTCATAACAAATGAGTTGTTTGAGTTTCATATTTGACAGTTACCTTTTTTTAAATCTAAAATGTAGTTTCTCTGTCTGAGGCAGAGATTAGAAAGAGCAAGCACCAAGAAAGATCTGGGAGTAGAGTCAGGTCTGTTTTCATCACAGTCCCTTGATTTGCATAGTCACAGCCACACTGTCATTCTTGACGATTTCAATAATAGATCGAGTAGCAGATGATGAATAAACCACAAAAAACGAAAAATATATGACATAACACATCATAAGGGAGATCTTCTGGGTAATATCGTAACCTACCTATATTGTAATGATGTGCATAGAGACCTCTCGAAAGATTACCATATTTCATAAGTTCTTTTTCAAAAGATGTATGGCCATTATATTCACCCAAATCTGATGCAAACCTAACTACTAGTGGAAAAATATGTTACATTTGCAATAAACACACTTGGGTTGAATAGCATTTCAATGTCTCTATATACACTCTGACACTTATCTACGGATATCAAATCTATCATATCTAGAGGCTATCCATCCCCACACTAGTATATAAGGACATCTTTTAAAGTTGAATCTTATTGAAGTTGGTAGCCTGTTAAACCACTAAATAATTGATATACATATAGGAAAAGAAGCTATGACCCCTTCTAACAATCAAAAGACTTTGAAAGCTGTTGGCCAGTAGAGAAATCTTTCCTTTTTTTGAAAGGGGAAAAAGCTAATTGAGCTTATCCAGGGTTTGAACTCGGGACCTTACGATTAACAGGCTTTCTTTGAAGTAAACATCTTGGAGTAGTCAATCAAATACTTTCTTTTCCTGGTCACAGTGATAGAAGAAGTGAAAAATATTGTTTTCTTCTTTACAATAAGAGCCAAGTGTAAATTAATTTACACGATGTTACTAGGAAAATGTAATGATTGTAGCTTTGTATCCCTAGCAGCCATGTATAAATACTACTATAAACATTATTCCATTCAAGATTATCAATTCCAATAGAGGTAGACAGTGATTCTAAGAATTTGGAGCAGAGAGTATACGGTAGGCATTGAGCAGGAAATATCTATACAGTTTCTTGTTTCAGTTCAGTACAGATTCTTTTTGCAAAATACTTTATTTCAGACATAAGTAGCCTTGATTAGATCATCATAGTATATCCAGTCAGGAACCACCGATGGACGTTTAGCACTGTTGACTCAAAATCAGTCGATGGAAATATACATTAAGCGGAACTCCGCCGTTTTCGTCCGCCAATGGAAATAGGCTTATATCAGCCCAAGAGAACCTGCGCCTAAACAGCCGCTCCTGTGGCCGTTCATATATTCCAACCATTTCTCCTCAAGATTTTAATCTAGTCGAGATCTAGCCATAAAAAACACTACCAAAACTCTCAATCATATGCGGCATTTCCACCTGACAACTGAATGTCCATCGATTATGTGGTCACTGTAAAATCAATTTTCAGGTGGTGGCATTTATTGGAATTTATCTTTACACAAAACCATTGACCCCAGAAAAACGGACCGTTGATGACTGGAATAGGTTTAGCAATTATTAGCCAAGTATCTTAATGATTAACCCTCCCTAGTCTAGCAGGGTTCCTATAGGCCTATGTGAATAGGGTTATGGTAGAAATCATCTTCTAATGTAATGGTATATTTTGCAGTGAAACAATCGAGGTCAATAACTGAGCGGCATAGGAATCATCACCCTGCCACCGATTATATGTACCACCTTGTTACAAGTGATAGGTGAGGCACGTAGTCGTGAGGTGGTGCTAGATTGCGTAACGTAGGGATAAATAGTCATTGGCCTGAAAGTTTTATCCCTATTTCTACCTGACGATTATATGCCCTAAAAGTGTCAAATAGTCGGCGGCTGGTGCTAAAAGCCAGAATCGGTCGCCGGAATCGTCAGGTGGAAGCGCCACATTACGTTACTCAGTGTTGTCATTCCCTAGTGGATAGATTTTGAACTGACGGACAACACCATATTATCACTCAAAGCTTTGAGGGTACCGTGTTACTGCTGACTCAGCACAAGTGATAGACACTGGGCAGACCAGGTACCAGCTTTCATCATGGCATCAAAGTGCTGTATTATATAGGGAACATAGCTATTGTGTTATGGGGACGGCCATCTTGCCACAGACACTAAATAAAACGCCAGGTGGGGGTTAAGTTATCAATGGCTTTTATATAAGTGGTTTTTTTTCATTTATTTTATATATATATATTTATTTATCTATTTTTAGGGGGCGTTGGGGGTTTGCCAAAAAAGAGGTTTAGCCTCATCTCACGATTATCTATAGATTATGACAGCAGAAAACAGTGGCGCTATATCACAATTTCCTGAAGAATAATGGCGGGACTAGCAATCACTCTGTCCCCTATAGCGACGATTCAACCCTCCGAACGAGGGTTAAGATTGTAACAGAACACAACCCACTTGAGAGCGAGTATCTTCCAACCTACTTTAAGGCTATCAAACACGGAAACTGGAAGACTAAGGAATTGGGAATGAATCAAAGATGAACCTTTCCTTGTATCAGCAATGGAGCTCATCCCCTCCTGTGTATCAGGCCCTGACCTCTTAGTACTCCCATGCTGCCCTACAGACACTGGAGTGCTTTTCTACTATGGCCTCGTTGCCTTCTCCACGGTGTCGGTGCTCCATTTCCCCTCCTATAAAGGAGAGTCGAACGAGGACAATCGAGGCCACACCCGCAGCTGTTTTCATCCATAACCTCCTGTATGGGCTCATCCACACGGTGCCTTCCTTGGGCGGGCTCCTCCAGTGCGGCCCGGAGGACCATTAGGGAGGCGCTTTGATCACCAGTAAGTGATGTGAAGGGCCCCACCTGACACCCACCTGACAAGAGCCACTTAGTAGTACTCCTCCAGGTAGGTCTGTCCAGGTGGGTCGTTCTCTGACCCCGCCCCCGCGCACTGACGGTAAGCTCACTGTCTGTGCTTGACCCTCAACAACACTTAAACCTTTCAGAGCAGATAACCTGAGACGGGGTCACCGGAGGGAACCCTTCACTATACTACTTCACACACCTCGAACCATAGGAGGAGGCAGGGGAAACGTAGTTAGTGAGCCTGTAGTGATTGCGTTCGGGGTCTTTTGTCCAACACTACGGCCAGACGCCAGAGGTAGAGGGTTGTAGTTAAAAGACAAAAGGTTGAGAATGGAATCACTCACTATGTATTCTTATTATTATATACCTAAAAAAAAGAAAAGAAAAAACGTCATTTTATTCGCTTACTTAATCATCGATTCATAGTTGATTCACTACAGTGAGCCCAAACATTATTCGTATTGCACCGCTGGCATCGGTTAAGTTAATATTTTGTATTGGTATTACCATTTATCTCACCCCGGTACCTTTTCCTCCATAGACTTAACATTGGGAACTCGTATCCAACGCCCATAAGATATTTAGGAAAATACCATAAGAAAATGTATGGGGATCAGCTCAATTACACAACCCCAACCACCAATGACAAGGGGACGTTACTGCGTTGTAGTTAAAACGACCCCATAATTAGGTTGCTTTCTTTAGGTAGAACATATTAAATACCTGATAATTACCGTAGTACTCCACATCGTCTCTGCAAATAGACCATAGGCTGCATGGCGATACCACCTGACGAGGAACCCAATAAGTATCTGGCTTTGGGGAGTATCTTCTGAGCAAACAAACCATAACTGAGAAACCAACATCACAACTGAGTAGAAAATATTGCTGACCCTTTTTTAAGCAGCTTATATTTTGCTATGATCATCTCGATGCAATACCGAGAGACTCTATGTTTAGAAACCTTGAAACGTGGATTATCGGTGACGTTGATGTAAATCGTATATTACAAGACACTTCCATATGGACAATGAAATGGAAGTGGTTAAAACAAAACAAACATGTTTGAGAGAGAAAGGTAGAATTACAATAGACCATATTTAGATTCGAAATTTATTAGTGTATCTGAAAATGTAAACTATTATCTATCGGATCACGCCATCATTTACTGTGTTTAGAAAAAAGAAAGAGAGTGAAAAACATGTGAAATTTGTTTTATTGAGGTGACCAACAATATTCTTTACAGAGGATATTTTCCAGATTGCTTAAAAACACCAATAATTACACCACTACCCAAGGAGAGAAAGTATTTGGAGACCTATTTCTCTGTACATCCTACCTTAACAAAAACCTTTGAGAAGATACTACTTTCAATATTGCTTGACTATTGGCCTGGGCAATCTTAAGTTTGGTTAGTGACATTTTGCATTACATAGATGACAATTATATCCTCAGAGTATATTGATTTGAAAAAGTCATTCGATATTGTTAATCATGAGATTCTATTGAATGCACTTAGGAACTCAGGAAATGCAGGTAAATTGTTACAATTTTTAGATTTTCATGTTTTCTAATTTCATTAGAGAACATCGAATGAAATTGAATAGTTCAATGTATATTTTTTTCAGAATTTCTTTATTGATATTGTAGCGTTCCCTCTAGTCGCTGGAAGTGTATAGCCACTTTCCGCGATCGACAGCCGACCAGAGGTTCCGAGACTTCAGTCGCTACCCTGTACTTACCGTGCCAGTACAGGTGGGTTCGGCTTTACCCGCTGGAAAGGGCAGGGAGATGCAGAATCTGCTACCTACCCCTTAACTACGAAGACAAAACCAGACTCCGGACTGTTTCTATATACCAAGCTTTTATTACGGTATATTAAGTTACAGTGTGTTGGTGCTTCAGGGCACCAACTAGCGCGGGAAGAGATACTGGTCTCTTCAACGTTGAAAGGTGCTACAACACAACCTTACCAACACATGAGGCTCCAGGCGTTCACTCTATACAGAGGCACTGTGAGAAGTCCTGTCAACCTGTTGTGGACTCAGCCTTATATAGTGGCTGAGTTACGTAATGCGGGCGACCCCGTAGCATTTGCATACCGCGGGTCCGCCGGCTTTACTGCACAGCAGGGATCAGCACTCGCGCTACCTAGCGTAAAGTGAAACAACGCTGCTTGACTGCCCTGACCCCAACAATATTATATCTGGTGATAATACAGCAGTTCTTGCTTACATTTCAGTCAATAAAGCGGGATTAACCGTCAGCAAAACATAACGTTGCTGGTTTCAATCGGTTCCCTCAATGTCAAAGTGGATGAAGGTAGCAACAGGAGTACCACAATGAACTGTACTGGGTTCTCTCATTTTTTATATTTATTAACGACATAGTAAAAGTCTCTAAAAAAATGCTGGTAATCATGTATGCCGATGATATAGTTTTAATTTAGAGGGGTATTATCAAGAGGAAATAAAACAATGTATTGAGTAAGACTTAAGAGTTAAAAAGGACATTAAAGGACTAAGAGTTGTTGTTGGAGCGAAAAAGAATCAGGGATATACAGTTAGATGAACTCTTTGAGGATTGCAGAATTAGACGGGGTTGCGACATTTTGAGTGTTAAAACTTTTTTGTTCCATAGCAAGTAAAACTCCCGGTTTAAAAAAAGTTACCATCTTTTGTCATCAATGAAATGGTTGAACATGGACTCATATAACTGTCAAGAAATGGCACAACCCCTAGGGCCGGGAAGATAAATTAATAACTTGGATAAGTTTAAACAATCTCCACTTTATGTTGGAAATGAATTATGGAATGAATTACCGGGGGAAGCTCACAAATTGTGAATGGGGAATGAGCTTGAAAAGGATATGGTGAATATCTATGGTTGATAAACTGTATTTGAAGAATATAAGAATAAGAAAGGTGACTCAAACGCCGAAACGTTGTAACCTGCTGCATAATAAAACCGATCACCGAAACCAAACTTGGGAAGTTGCTGAGTTGTACTTGATCACCATACTTTGAATAGAAGAATATACAACAGAATATTTGAAGAAAATAGTTTCGTGTCTCAACTGAAGTCAATGGTGTCATTAAGAAGTCTATATAAATGGAATTCGATCTGAAACAAATGCTAGAGCATATTGTTTCAATGTTTAGGGTGACGAATAGTATCCAGTTAGACTATAAATACATACTTATACTAGAAAATTAATATTACAAAATGCAATGTCAGCTGGATTCAGATAAAACAGAAACATCACTTTGGGAAGGATCGGTTTCAAACCCAATCTTACGGAACATATTTGCTTATGTCAGTGCTTATGTTACTATTTATGTGTCATTAGGACAGTCTGCCGGTCGTGGATTAGAAAGTTATAGTGGATTAGAAATATCGCCATATTGGGTTTCGATGTTTCGGTGCCGTCAGCGATATGTTTATATATATATTATATATATATCTTTATTTGTGGATCTTTTCTTAGAATTTTAATTGATACATACTTATAAGCAACATCAATGTTGGACTGCTTCATGGAAGAACGTCCTTACTGGATGAATGTACTGAACCCCACCTTTTTTGAATGAATAGAAAAAAAAATTATTCATCGGTCATTAAGAGCTTTTAATAAGGGAGAGGTGTAAATTGTGTTTATGTAGATTTTCATGAAATTCCTTCTCAAAAGATACGAGCATATGAACATAACGGAGTCTGCATATTAGGAGGGGAATAAATTTTTTATATCTTTTAATCTCGACCCTCTGTTTTGCTGTAATGGAAGACCGCCAGTCATGGCGAATTACTTTGCAATAAAAAAAGATTTAAAAAATGTATATATCTGAGTCTATGTTATTGACGCCACATTGGCTGCTAGTATAGTCTCTGATTAGAGATGCAGCAATTACTATATATGACCAACGGGGAAATATGACACTATAGCTATGCCGCCACCCGCCCCATCCCCCCCCGTACACTGCAACGCGATCGAGTTGATACAAAGAGATGACGGGTCACCTGAGATGATCCTTGCCTTGCACACCTGTGGATGACTCAAGACACGCCTACCTGTCAGGCCTAGTGGTAAGAATAGGTTTGATACCGTAACCTTCCTCTAATGATGAACCATCCTGCAAGTCTGGTCGCTATATATGTATAGTTCATAAAAAGGAATAGCTTCTAAGTCTGTTCTATTTGTGAGCAATGGCGTTATAAGTGTATGACATGTTGAGACCACACGTACACATATACACACACACTTACATATATGTTATAGTATATTATCAATATATCAAAATAAATACTGAATGAAATGTATCATATTATGTGGGTTTTTTTATCGCTGTCTAATCGCAGAAACGTGGTCAACCGCCCCGATATAAGGTGACCCTTCCGACGCGATTTAGATTTTTTTATCGGGAGGTGCATCGTAGACCATATCGAGGCCATTGATATTGTAGTAGGTGGACGCTGGGCCTTACTGTGGGCGACACGTTGATCGTTTGAGGTCAGTCGTCGATTTCATACTGCGTGAGGCTGCAGGCGGATGGCCGTATGAAACTGGGGACTGACTGAGGTGGAAAAGCATTTTGTCCACAGTCAGGATGTTTGCTTATTATCATATACCTTAAAATAATTCAAAAGCGGGTCTGAACATTATTATTACTGCACCCCTAGCAGCGGGCAGTATTTAATAGACATTCGGACACAGGTATATAAAATGATATTCACCACTGAATCTTGTTACTTCCGCTGTCTAGCTGGTAACCGTTTATGATGCGGTAATCCGGGTAACTATTCCTAACGCGTGGCGTGAGCAGCTCATTAACGGTTCAAGCCACTCTTCACCTGCTACACGACCAGTTCGCAAGCGGTATTATCGTAAAACTGGATGAGTTTTAATCTTGGCCACACTATGCCACAACTTGAGTTTGGCATAGTGACTTCATGAGGTGAAGGCGAGTGAAGGCCGGTTTTGATTTTATCCTGCCCCGTCTCCTCGATTTTGGAATATTACATGATAACAATTCTGTATGCCACATGTGGTATATAAAACTCTGTATGCCAGTCAGCGTGGCATACGGAAACTCAATGTTAAGCCTATAGGATTTTATATTAGGGGTAGGATAATATTATATATATAGACTCAATCCGACTGATCGTGTAACTCTAACATCTCCCCTCTCCACTGCCCACTACCCTCATGTTCCTCTGCCTTCTAAAAACCTCCATAAGGCCCGGCGTCCACCTACTACGATTTGGTCTACGATGCACCTCCCGATAAGAAAATCAAAATCGCGTCGGAAGGTCCCCTAATATCGGGGCAGTTCACCACGTTTCTGCGATTACACACCGATAAAAAACCCATACAATGCGTGGTGAAGTGGCTTGTCTAGTACAAATTTTCACCTTCCCGATATGTCTCCGATTTTGACTTCTTGCATCGGTGCCATATTGGGAGGTCTAAATATCTATCGTAGTAGGTGGACGCCGGGCCTTACTCTAATACTTCTCCCAGACACTCGTTCAGTCTCTTCAGTAGTAACCACGATATCTTCGATGCTTCATATTTGTCAGCAAATTCGGGAGGGCCATGGCGTCCTTCTATTGGCTATCGGTGGAGACCGGACGCTAATGAGCGGACCAATCACCACCAGCCTTATGTTCACGTGACTGCATCAACGGCACAATGGCGGCCTCTATTGACGCCGCATGACTATATAGATAACAAGGACGAGTATAAGGTTTGTCAGGTGTATTGCTGCAGTTGACAAATATGGGTAAAAATAGATAGAACAAACACACCAGTGACAATGTATTTGCTATTTCTAGTCTGCATGTACATACATTTCCATCTTCATATACATGTACTCGAAAACACTTACATATGCAGTCAATGGTATCAATTGGCATATTAGTACATAAAAGAAAGAAAAATGTAGAAAAGAAAAAGACCAAAATAATAAAAACTACAAATTAAAGAAATGTACAGTGAGTTTGAAGATGATGAAGTGTTATAACATTTAGTCACATAGCTTACATTTGCAAGACTAGGAGTTTGCAATTTCCCTCATAGCGGCAATTTAGTCACTTTTTTTCATCAATCCGTTGTATTCGAGCTGAGAGTCTCCTCCATAGTCTAGTATGCGTTACCCATCGTTGTGAGTGAGAGATCTTTTCTTCCACATGCCTGTGTACCTCTTCATTACAATTATTGCACCAAACTCAGCAATGAAGAACAAATCACTATAAGGACAACCGGCAAAGACATATTTTGAAATAAAGTGCAGTTTGCAATAGCACAAATCTGATCTATCGTATAACCTGAATGTGTGAGCCACACCCAATAAAACCACCAAAGAACGAATGCGTGTATACGTTCGCTCGGTGGAATTCCCAGCGAAATAAGCAATGTTCCTAAACACTCCAATTAGGAAGACGACAACTCGTAATATGCAGTTCAAAATAATGGACTCCATAAATAAGCTTCCAGTCAGCAGAACCTCCTGAGCATTCTGATTCGGATTAGAGTATGACTAGATACATAGGATCCGGAATAAACATTAAATTTAAAAAGGCTCCATTGGGTCTAAACACATTGGATAGTTTAGTGTTCCTTGCCTTTCTCTTCTCATTTTCTAAGGTTACTGATAGGCAGCCTAACAATGCCACGTAGAACGTTTAATCAATTGATTGCCTTGTATAAAAGGCAAGTTTTTGACAGGATTGTTTTGGAGTTCCACAGTCAAATAGAAACATAGCTAACCAAATCTAGGCTTGAAGACGCTGGTTCCGATGCTGGTTCCTTGACAAGATAGGGCCCAGCGAAATTTAGCTGGTTCCCCGGTCCACTCCGAATGACCGTGGAACCAGCGTAAGTTCAAGGTCATTTCAAATCATGCATTACCTGTCCTATTGTTTATTTGGGCAGGCAACCAGTCTAGTATTTGATTATCTCGGTTCATATTGCGCCCCCTGCCCTTAGTATAAAGTGCTGGTTCCACCAACATGAGGGATTTTCTTTTTTTAAGTACTTTATTTATCCTGGGTGATGCATAGGCATGTGAGCCATTTTGAGTATATCTCCCAGATGAGGAAGTTACAATAATTTCACCTTCTTTTTTTGTAACACAGAAGATAACACTGACCATTGACAATCATGGTCATTATATATAGTTTGATGAAATCTTATACTTGCGGGCGACTACAGTAGTACATTTGCTGTGTTATATCTTACAGTATCGCGATATGTCGTACCTCATTTGCCATGACACATCACGCGCGAACATATGTGTACTTTTTCGCGATGCTGTGTGTATAATTTGGTGTTCCACTACTGCGATGCCTCAAGATCTATTGCCGACATAACGTGCCATACCGCTGCATATTGCGACAAGAACGCAGCAAAGGTGCTTAACCAGACTGATGTATCATGGCAAATATGCACACTATTATTCAAAACCTAGAAAGATTTAGCAAAACAACCAAATAGTAACCAATCTTGTTATATTTTATGTGTTGGTGGAACCAGCCCTAAAAAATAGTGGTGACGTAAGCAGTCACGTATTTATGGGTCGGTTACTTGTCCTGTGGCTTCTTCTTTCTATGTGTGTGGCTTCTATACGTCTCTATATACCTTTGACGTACATTCATGGTTACGACTGGCTTCTCCACCAAACGCTACTCTAGTCAAACTGCGGTGTCACGTCAAGCCGACAGGAAGCAGTTTGCTGACGTCATCAACCATCGTTACGATGATTTGTACATATAGTCACTATCCTCCTCCCCCTCCCACACACACACCCACACACACTCTCCCCCCTGGAGAAGAAGAACGCCTCCATGGGAGCGCCAACGTGTATCCGCCCCCGCTGCCTCATGTCAAGTGCACCGTCACCATAGCAACATTATCTCCATAGCCACGTAATGATTCTCGGGGCGGCTAACGAGACTTTGCGAGAGCAACGTCATTTCTGTGATGTACTGACCTCACCACCGCCTGTGCTGTGCTGCGGGCTACCTGAGACGCACTCTCCCAGCAGATACGCGGTTTGTTCGCCAGGAGGATGTGAATGGCAATGCTGGCAGACTGTTTTCTACGCGTTATTATTCGAGCAGTGCTCTAAAGGTCAACCTATACTTGGCGCATTGCCTCCGAAGACAGATCCGAGTCTGTCCACCCGAGACTCGACTTCTTAAATAAAGACGGTCTGGAAATAGGATTTCCGAGCTATTCTCTTCTTTGAGTTTCTATAAATATTCAGTCTGCAGGGTTGATTACCTGAAATACTTCGGCGCAGGTATTTTTGTTCTCTAATAGGTTGCCTGGACGGATGGAGGAAATACACAATAGTCGGAATATGAAAATTATGTTAGGATGAAGAGCTAACTGGGAAAGTGAGTTGTACAAAGGATGACACAATATTGTTTGGTTATTTAGCTTGTCAGGTCATAATCTTCTAGATGCAAGCCTTAGGTTCTTACATGATTGCTGGAAATTGCATCAAATATAAATCCTCCAGTGGAATATATCCAGGTGACTATGGTTCAAGTGTATTAGAATATCTGAAGAGTAGAAGAGTGGGTTTTAGGAGTTGGTGTTGTTAGGTATAGCTAGGAAACCAGACCATTTCCTGAAAACGTTGGCACTGCAAGGCCACGACACACTCCTAGCTGAGGTTCGGCTTTGTGTTCTCCTTTCCTGCACCAAGTGCTCTACAATAGAACAGAGGATCTGTATGGAGAGCGAGCCACAAAGACCATGGTTTACGACGCAGGCGCGAGTGTTGGCCCTTCGCCTGACGTGACCCTTGTAAACTGCCCAGCCCCGAGAGGTCATGACCTCTGAGAAGGTCGTCTGACACCAGGCGTCTCTTATAGAGTCACGTGACAAGACGCTCGCTCTCCAACCTCCATCGGATTCTCACAGCAGAGAGGCCAATGAGATATCTGAGAACACATGATATTGTGAGAATAATGATAACGGTGGTATCCCAAAGACCAATTGAACATTTTGTACATATGTGAGAAACTGATGCTAGAATCTGGAATGTGTTCCCGTTCGGATATCTCTGTCTGATCCACTTTACATGATCGTGTATTATCATTTCTTAGTATTATCCATCGTATACAAAGACCCTATTGAAAATGTATGGGGACTCAGTAAACCACGCCATATTATGTAAAACCTGTCAGATACCAAACCTGTGGTATAGGGATTCAAATATGTGATATACGGCCTCATAGCCATGGTATACGGGGAAAATAGTCCCCATGTGCTACATGGAAAGCAAGGGAATAGTCTCTATTGCTATACCCTTTAACATGGCAATTACTGGATTTAATTTATTACAAAAGATGGATAATATATGCAACAAACAATGGTTATGTGGCCAGGGTGTTCTGTATGCCACTCGAGGTTGACGTCGTAATACACTCGCTAGCGTTCGTGTATTACTACGCGTCAACCCCTCGTGGTTTACAGCCGCCTGTCCACAAAACCGTCGTTTATTGTCTATATCCAGATGGATTTTCCTCGTCACCTCCAAGCTTGAATTCCGATGCATCTTGTGCACAAGTATTTTCCTGACATTTCCTGACATTCTGCATATCGTAGTGATTCCAAGATACAATTCAAGCCGCTACGAATCAGTGTAAGGAACTATTATCATAGCCCACAGTATCCTTGGATACTGTTAAGGAAGTCCGAATGTATCTATCAACGATTTCAAAAGGGAAGTTATTTCTGATAACTCAGTGTATGAATAGATATCGTCATTCTCATCCACCATCATAATACTAACCCTGTTGTCTTGTTATATTGCTAGATTACTCAAGTACATACCTTGTATCTTAGATATATACGTATGTATCTGTACTACATACCTACAGTAGAAGATCTAACCTAGCGTTAGAACTGTCTGTACTGAATTTTAAAAAAACTATTGCCACCTCATTTATCTTATAAAGCCCTGTGTTAAAAAAGTAGAGTGAATTCGGAAAAGCAGATAAAGCTTCCGAGGGTCCGACATTTCCAGAGACAAATTAAAATCAGTGTTATCCTTTCTGAAAATCATCTGATTTCTCATAAAATACGCAATGATTCTATTGAATTCCGATGCACCTTGTGTACACATATTTTCTTGACATTCCGTGATATTCTACAGTATAATGCAAGGCCAACCATAATGTATATTTCTTTGCTGGCAATAAATATGCTTACAAGATAATTGGGAGGATTTATAGATATACCCATAGAAGTACGATTCAAAGACTTACACATATATATATATACATGGAAAGGTGAGCAAACAGTAGTTCACTCTTCTGCTTTTTCAATTATTGAGAAATAAAAACGAATTTATCATATATATGTATATATATATATATACTATTAGTAGGCAGGTCATGCATATGTGTATTTTCCTCAACGTATTATGTATTATCGAATGTAATTGGTAATTAATACGTGTTCATAATTCAGTTTAAGGTCACTGGAGGTCACATCTTTTTCCAGCTTGATAATTGAACTATGTAGGGGAGATTTCTAAGGGAAGATTTCACACAACCAACAAACACTAATATAAGTTTATTATTTTAAAGCAGTTGTTTTTGATAATACTTAGTAGTGGGTAAAGCTCGAATTATTGACACAACGTTTCGGCAATATCTGGCCTTCATCAGATAGTGCCGAATTAGGGGACATTCAGAGATCAGATTTTTAATTCATCAAATAATGAACCTGTTACATAGCTCGCATTGCTCAATTTCACACAATCAGACGAGATCCAAAAAGGGCACTTTGCGGGTTTTAACAATGACCACAATGTCACCCCACTTATTCATCTTCAATTCAGTAAACACGTTGTTCTTGTTCAGTTGATCTGCCATGGCATATTCATTTATGAACAGAAACATTAAGACCGCATCATCTCTATTGTCTTCGATGATGGTTTTCATATCTTTCACACAGGATGTGCTTTTATCGGTATATTTCTTATATTCTATCTCACCCCTGGTATTTTCCCCCATAAACCTAACATTGGGAACTCATATCCAACGCCCAGTGAGTATTTAGAAAAATACTCAATGGAGGACTTTGTCACAGATGTTAGCCGAGTGGTCAATGTGATTGGTGAGATAAATTCAGATACCTATTCAAGTTTAAGGTCAGAGCTCGATCCCATCTTATTTGAATTGCTATGAAATTCACGCGGCTTCACCTTCTGAATCACTACACTATTCAAACCCGATAGAATACGAGCTCTGACCATAAATTTCATAGGTTTCCTCTACATATGATACCGGTAGAGGACATGAAGTGGGCTTCAGGTGGAATGAGGAGATCAGGGACCTGTTTCAGTAGTTTCGTGACATGAGTGTGACACCATACGGACAGATCAACACAAGTTGCGGCACTTAAAGGCCCGGCCCCACTGGTGCGATGCGATTGTCGCACACGTTTTATAGCCCCATAAACGCCCCTGGGCAGGTTTTATTACCCCTAATGCGATAGATTTATCGCACTCAATCGCAGGGAAAATTCAGGGTATGCCCCACTGATGCGATGTATTCGTCGCATCGCTTCTGGTACCGCCTATATAAATGTATGAGCCTAGATATACAGTTTCATTATGATATTCATTAGAATCAATTATGTTACTTTTCATCCCTAACGCTTTAAAAGGTATCAGAATTACACCTAGGCTAAAGGAACAGCTTGGCATTTTCACAGCTTTCACACCTCCTGAGTCCTAACACCTGAGTGCAGCCTGACAGGTGTGATTGTCATTGACTATAGGATACCCCATGTACCAGTGGTAGATGTACCTCAGTTTACCTGTGGAAAGGTGGACTAGATACAAATACAATAGGATATACACCCTGACTGTGCGACGAATTCGTCGCATATCATGGACATTTCATGATGTGCGGTGCGATGCGATGAATTCATCGCATCGCACACAATCGCACATGCGCGCATCCCCGGCCCCACAGGAGCGACTTTTTATTGACTTGCGACAATCGCATCGCACCAGTGGGGCCGGGCCTTTAGGACAAGACAGACTGGTGTGTCCGGTTTCAAAAGTATTAGATAATTTCACTCACTTCCCATAAGAATTAAGCAATGAAACTTTAGAACAAGTAAGGAATACATATAACCAAAAGTTGTCTCAAATATGAAGAAAATTGACTGCTCCGATCTGCTTATATTTGACATCAACTGTGACATGTGTTTTGAAACCCATCAAAAGAATTTCCGCTGTTGCTTGCACTGTTGGTGCCGCTGTTGATGTCTGCCTAGGCCTAATGTCATGAAACTACTGAAACAGGTCCCAGATTCCTATCATCTACACATTTAGTCATCATTTCATCATCTCCTTTAATCATCCATAGGCTTATATATATACAGGGACAATGGCCGTTGATTTGTGGACGGGCGGCCGTAAACCACGAGGTTTACGCGTAGTAATACACGAGCGTTAGCCGCGAATGGTTTACAGAGCCGCCTGTCCCCATAACCATCGTTTGTTGTTTTCATTAG
Source organism: Alentia gelatinosa (assembly GCA_950022655.1). Lineage (NCBI taxonomy): Eukaryota > Metazoa > Annelida > Polychaeta > Phyllodocida > Polynoidae > Alentia > Alentia gelatinosa. The sequence continues at coordinate 55,131,239 of OX465583.1, read as the reverse complement.
CCATCTTCTCGAGTACATTGATCCCAGGAATTTTCATATAAAAGGGTTTATCAAAAGGGACTATTTTTTTGCTCTATAGCACAAAGGGACTACTTCTACATATGCCATGGCTTTGCGATCGTATACCACAGATTCGTATACCACAGATGGTTATGATATCTGACAGTTTTTAAACAATGGGCAGCGGTTTACTGAGTCCCCATACATGTTCAATGGAGACTTTTTATATACTATGGATAATAAAGCGGTGGTTCTAATTCGTCTATTCACATCCCTTCAGAATAACGGTCAACATCTCAAGGACCAGTAACAAGAGACGTGAAAATTACTGACTATTGATATTCGTGTCCGGAGGGAAACCCTCTCATCATGTTATTCGATAATTCATTAAAGTATGTGTATTATCTAACGAAACAGGAAGTGTATCTCTTGTATGATTTGCTATCAAAGCATCGCCAATTCTATGTTACCTTGTGTAAAATTAACACAGCTTACAGCCGTGATTCTGCCGACCTGAATTCCTTGCTAAATATTTCATTTTCGGCTTTTACGTGGGTAAGTTTTGCGGGGCGATGAATAATTGATTGGAATGTGCGATGAATGGCACAAGGCCTGGTGATATTGACGATACAGATCGATGGCGAGTTTAGTCTACATGGCATTGTTTGAGGTAACCAGGACACTGAATGTTGCAGGGGGCGGGTGGGGGAGGAGGCTGTGAATTCACAGGAATCTAGACAGACAATTTACAATGGGGTGGTGCAATTCTAATCACCAAGCACTACGATCTCTAAGATCAGAGGATTTTCATTTGTTATTTCCGTGTCTTTGGTGCTCTGAAGAGCAATTCAGATTACATAGATATGCTAAGGAGAATCAAATAAAGCTATTGTAATAAAGACTTAAGATGAAACGAACGAGTTTTGGTCAAAGTCGTCATACCCATAGGTTTGATGCGGAGTCATATGAACGAGGCAACAGCAGAGTGAATATCATGTAGCATTCAAACGAGTTGGTGAATGATGACTTTGACCAAAACGAGTTGCTTTCTGTATTCATCTCATCCCTGTACACACGAAATGAATAGATGACACATGGGATATAGACCATGGAGAATGGACTGCAATACCCGTAGGGGCATGGAGAACGAGTTCCCAATGTTGTATTGAGCCAATGGGACAAAAATACCAGGGGTAAGATAAAGACCAATGAAGGGCATATACATATATGTTGCCACATATAGTAGGATATTCTCGGAACGGTATTGAAAGCACCAAATATTATGCCACGATGGTGCACGATCTGATACAGTGAATCAATGGTACTTTGTTTCTATATCGATATGACGAAATTAATGTATATCCTTCTGTGTAACTATTACCTGTTTAATGGGGACATTCACTATTGTGCAACTATTATGCTTTCAGCGATCAGACGTTAGACTATGTAACAGGTGTGTCCTTCCATGTTAATCAAATTCGCCATTTTTCCTTGAGACTGGTAAAAGCACATTGTCATGGGAATTTCGTACCAAAGGAGAATTGTCTGAGACTAGGGGAAAAGTGTAAAGTACAAATGTTTCAGGTACATTAGTCTCTACGTGTGAATCCCACTCTCGCTACAACAGTAGTGACTAATTCTAGGTACCTTCCCTTTCCTGACACTGCTCCCCAATAATATGTAATATACCCTTAACCATATCTGCCTTTCGAGGATAGTGTTTGTCATGCATGTCAATGTTGAGATACTATCTACTTCGTGTGGTCAATAATCAATTCGCACCATCCTGCATTGTGTAATGGACGGCATGCGGGCTGCCAACGGATCATACGATGAGTAGAGTGTTGTTACGCCTGCCAGGATAAGGCCCGTTTCCACTGGCCGACGAAAAACGGCACCAATTAACTCTCCTAAAAGCCTATTTCCATTGGCAGTCACTGATCTACAGTCAGGAACTACCAACAGTCCTTTAGCACTGCTGACACAAAAATGGAAATGGGCTATTGGAAGAACTAAGAAATCTACACCGCCTTCGTCGGCTAATGGAGTCAGGCATATGAAGCCATTTTCCACTGGCCGATGAAAACGGCACCAATTAATTGACTTCTCCTAAAAGTCGGTCTGGTGGTGGCCAACGACTGCGATGTCGTCATCTAGAAATTGGTGAGGGTGTTGTGTATGCCTTGTTATCTCGGCCCGGTATATTTTTTCCATAGTCTTAATACTGGGAACTCATACTCCACATTCTCCTGAAAGCCAATTTCTATTGGCAGTCACCGATCTACAGTCAGGAACTACCAACAGTCCTTTAGCACTGCTGACACAAAAATGGAAATGGGCTATTAGGAGAACTAAAAAAATATATACTCTTTTCATCGGCCAATGAAAATGGGCCTATAAAGCCATTTTCCATTGGCAGTCACCGATCTACAGTGAGGAACCACCATTAGACCTAAATCATTGCTGACACACAATAGAAATGGGCTACTGGAAGAACTAAGAAATCTACACCGCTTTCGTCGGCTAATGGAGTCAGGCATATAAAGCTATTTTCCACTGGCCGATGAAAACGGCACAGATAAATTGACTTCTCCTAAAAGTTGGTGGGTGATGGCCAACGACTGCATGCCGTTATCTAGAAATCGGTGAGGGTGCTGTGTATAGGCCCGTTTCCATTGGGCGACGAAAGTGGTGTAGATTTTTTTAGTTTTCCAAAAAAGCCCATTTCCATTGGCCGCCAACGATCTATAGTCAAGAACCACCGATGGACCTTTAGCACTACTGAAGCAAAATGGAAATGGGCCATTAGAAGAACTAAAACATTCGATACCGTTTTGTAGGCCAATGGAAAGAGGCCTTAAGCCGTTCAGATGGATGGTCAAGGTCAGCCGGCTAGCGTGAGCGACTCAGCAGGCTAATCGACCAGCTCCATCGAGTGGCTCCATAAGCATATCTCCTCAGATTGGCTCTCAAATAATAAATGCTTTACCTAGTTCTTGCCGAGAGAGATCAGCTCCCCGGAGGACAAATGATGAGGGAGTTGTTCATGAAGAGCGGTTGAACAGTTATAAGCTTCATATTGATCCCATAATTTCCATATACGTTCTCATTTTCTAAACTGTAATTTATACCTTTTAGTTGATAGTAGACTTTTTCTCATTCCCTGGCATTGATTTAGGATTTCTAACAGGAAACTGAGCCACCAAGTCTATATTGTGCACTTGAATTCACTGAAGATGCCATATGATGTAAAGTGCCTGCCCAATTATCACCAATTGTATCGTTCAATACTTTTATTCAATCAGTACACGAGAAATTATTTGTTAGACTTTCCGATCTAGTTTTGAGCATTGTCATACTGTGTCTTTTTTTTCCTTTTCTATTTTCTTTAATCATTATGAACAAACTTGACCCATTCAGGTGTTTCAATAGTTTGGGATGGTTTACACTACTCCAATGATTTTACATGAATTCTAGATAAACTCAAGTTAAGAATTTAAGAAACAAGATGTGTAATATAATGCAATATTATGAGATGAAATGAAGCAGGGTTTTAATCTCTAACTTCTGTAATGGAATTAGTGATATTCTTTACACAAAATCACATACAGTACATCGATTTGTTCCAAGAGATTAAGATAACAATAAAGTTACACTCATGAAAACATGTTCACTTCTTGTACCCTGCAAAAAATCGCATTTATTTGATTTACGGCTAAATACTCATTTACAAGGTATATTTCCGGTTGCTTTTATATATTGTTTAAAAGTAATTTTCGAAGGTTTTGTTTTAAATTCCTCCACCTGTGCATTTCACTTTATTTACCCTCTGTATACTGGTAACTTTTTATAGAACTCCTTTCTGGGTTTCGGTAGTTTGTAGACAGATATTTCTTTACTTTTTGAGATTCTAGAGAAGGAAATGTAACTCCCCTGTTTAGTCCACGTAGTTCAATCAATATGTTCGTTCTCTATCCCAAAATCGGTTTTTTATCCCTTTTCTGTCTGTCTGTACAATATTCATCTTCCTACAGCACCCGATATACAAACTTAGAGACTATCAATATGGATCATCAATTATTTAAACAAACAAAAACGACCAAAGTATAATATTGAATGTCAGACAAGGAATACATCACCGGTGACAACTTCCGCAATAGTCATGAGTTAGGCGAAGTTAGGGTAACAGCTCTATCAGCAAAGACGTCACTATTAAAAGAATCAATTAGAAAAGTCAATAAAAATATGAGAATGCAAATGAAAAGACCAAAATGAAACCTGATGCAAACTTGCAAAATATGAAAAGATATCAATGGATCAGTGTATCTATGCGTACCTAACATTTTTGTTGAAACTTAATAAACTTTGCCAGAAGAAAAGAAAAGTTTACCTGCAATATCAAAATGTAGTTCATGTTCCACCTGCAAAGTTCATTTAACCTTATCAGTCCGAGCAATGCCTTGAGGCACTCCCAGGCAGGGGACGATGAATGCCTTGAGGCATTCCCATGCAGGGGACGGAGAATGCCTCCAGGCATTTTGGGGCCATCACTAAAAACAGTATTCTATGGGACACAATTCATAGATGTTCTTAATGTTTTCAAAATAATTCAAAAACCCTGTAGGCATCATTTTTCAGTGTGATTGTTCTATATGTAACTAAGACAATGTATATCTAATGCTCCTTCCAGTACCATTGCTATAAGAGCATCGTCCCCAGGGGGGTATATTTCCATATATTTGTTGGACTTGATATGTGGGTCTCATGATAGGGGTCGGACTGAAAGTGTTAATCAATCTAAATTCCTATTCATCAAAGGGTTTCGATGTCTGAATTCTGAAATCTGGCGATTAAAATTTCTATTAACGATTTTTTTCCACATCGAATTCAAATCTCAACATTAATCATTTCCAAAATCATCCAAATTCATCCCGACTTCAGACTGTGTCTAGCTCCCATTCTATGCGACGGAGTTTACACAGGATTTAAAAAAAAAGTATTTCCATTCAAACAGTTCTAACTGATGTTAGGTCTTCCACTGCAGGGAATTCCATCCTCAGAAAATTAAAGGGATATAAGTGAAATAACAATAGTAATAAATATATTTATAGTAATGATAATATGCAATACGAATAATAAATAATGATAATAATGATGATATATAGTGTCATAAGAGTGACAGACCAGACCGTTTCACAGGAAATCGTCAAGGGTATACTGAGCTCACACACACACAGAAAAAAGGCTACTCTTGAGGAGAAGGGAGAGGGGATCTGTACCGTACCGCACACAGGGTGCTGGCAGGGGGAGATTTTAACTGGCCGGACCTACTGGTTCCAGCCTACGCGGTATGCAGGTACACACAAAGCATTGGTCCCCTGAGATCGCTTGCTCTTCTTTCTGGGTCACAGGCGTGGGTGGGGTCTGAAGCTGCTGTGTGTCTGTGGTTTCGGGGCCAGTAAGAGACATATCGGAGGCCACAAGAGGTTGTAGGAGTTGGCAAAAATGGATGGGTGGAGGTAGACGCTTAATCCAGGTAGTGTAAGTCCTCACCATAGCAATTTGGCACCTTCAAATCATCAGCAACATACATACAGCAATAATGATTAGAACCTTCACCAAGTGTGGGCACTGAAAGCATATATGTAAACTGACTGGTTTCATAGTTACCTACTATATTTAAAACGGTAGAATTCCGTCGAATCCGCTTGAAGTTGCTCCCATACATAAAGACATAGTGAACCCGATCTAGGGTTGGAGACTGAAGCACCACGGGAGTGAGATTCTCGTGTATTTAAAAACTCGAACCTGTTCTTCTTTTTTGCAGGATTATACTCAGACAAACATCTTCTCTTATGATTCATTTCGAGCCATGCCGAAATCAAAGTTTAGTATCGTAGTTTTCTGATCTACTTTTCTCGTGAGAAACCAATGCGATCTCAACTTTCGCTGGTAGCCCTTTCAAAGCTCCGCTGATTCCCCCTACCCACCACCAGCCTAGGTATTTGGCCTTCACAGGTCACCTGTCTTTGAGGAGCAGTCAGCAGAGTTCTCGCTTGGGGATGCGAGTGACGGGAGTTTGATTCCCGCTATCGGCTGCCCGGTGTTTAGGTTTTCTATATTTTTCCCTTTAACTCGGACTCGACGAAGTCGCTAGTGACTTTTTAAAATCTTATTTAACAAGAAAAGAAACCTATTTTAGCACACACAAATATCTCGTAGATAGATAGTCAGATAACTATACCGACAATAAAAATAACCCACTCGTTCATACCTTACTACTGCGGCCAGGGTTTGGTAAATGATAGAGCATGGTTGATATGCAATCACCCACGACTTGACCCTCTCCATCAGTAATCATAGTGAAAGTTCCAACATGCATAACGAATTTCCCATCGAGCCCATCACATTGCAATTCACAAGTCCCTCTGGCTACCACAACAGTTTAAAAGATGATCCAAATCTTATGCTGCATGTACCATCTACACTCAGGGGAATCCATATTATGTATATTATGCATGGGCTTTGCCTTCATGCCGCACCTTTGGCTCCCAGTGTACCCCCATTGAGAAGTGAGCACCAGCCCTCTGAGACTCCCTGCTTATATACCCCCACTGGCCCTATCTGGAGCCCGTTTAATAATCTAGGATCGTACATGAAGACCCTTCTCTGTAACTCGTACATAGGTTATCGTTTAGTAGTATTCAAGTCTGTTCGCTAAGACAGTATTAGCCGTCCATAAGGTCGTCCATAAGCATTGAATAAAGTTGACCTGCGTCGCGCAAGGGGTCCATTTAGTAATCTAGGGTCGTACATGAAGACCCTTCTCTGTAACTCGTACAAGGGTCATCGTTTAATGATATTTAAGTCTGTTCGCTAAGACAGTATTAGCCCTCCGTAAGATCGTCAAAAAGCGTTGAAAAAAGATGGCCCACATCGTCCCTGGGTGGCCTTGGCGTATAGAAAAAGGGCCGACATGTAAGATCCTAAATTATTAAACGGGTCCCTGGTGCCCTGGTGGAGACTAGAGCAATGTAGTGTGTGCACTGAGTGGTATATCCATAGACCTAACTTCTCTTTTAATAGAATTATCGATTTAATTGCTTTTTTGTTGTCTTAACATTGTCCGTGCACTGGAACATCAAAACATGATGTATTTCCCTTTTCATCTATGTGTACAGATCTAAAAGTATTATGGCCTACATCGTTAATCGAAAACGTTTATAAATTTCCTGGATACAATATTCATTTCCATGCAGTGGCTTTGAATTATGCCAAGAAATTGTTAAGGTTTGTTTTATTATCAAGCAGATCCAATTGGCTGAATATGTCAGCCAGGCTGTGATTGGTTGAGAACGCTGTGGCTAGCTGGTTACCCACTGCCGTTCATCTTTGTAATGGTGGACTTCGGTGTGATGTATTAGCAGCGAGAGCCCCGACATTTTGGAATTCTGAGAAGCTGGCCTCAAGGTTAGGACTCAGAAAAACTAGAATTCTAAATCGCATATAATGTGTCTAGAAATTAATCACTGGAGAAAAAGTACATCTGAGTATGTAGACCTAGATATAGGAATACCAGGTTTGGGTTTTCTTTACACTAGACTTTCTCTGTCATAGCATTTCAGTCCCCAAGGCTATGTCTGGTTAAGTATGTCTCAATGTGGGGGTGGGGGGAGAGTGAAACTCCAGGCAGATCCTGCCGAAAACGTGCCTTTTGAGTGTGGGAACACGCTGAAATACGCTGCCTATGTTAGGGAGAAGTTATATAGACTTATAGCATGCTGCAAAAACAGTCCATTCACTATCGGCGCGCCAACTCTGTGACATTGAGAGGGTGCAGGGGACCAGTGTCTTAGTCTTAGAGGTATGTCCAGCTGACCATGACCAGTCAACACAGGCCGAGAAACCTCATTGACCCACTTGTGCTTGGCATATTTAGACCCTACAAAGACTGAATGAAACCCAAATATGTGGTTATCAGAGTACAGAGAATTACCTCTCGGGTAATCTAAGTAGTATAATAATCAAAGAGCATTTAACAGCTAAGTAAATGGGCCTCTGAAAGAGGGGTGAGATTTTTTTGTTTTTGTTGTTGGTGTTGTTGTTGTTGTTGTTTTAACCCGTGGGCTGGTAACAATTTCTGACTGGGAGATCACGTGACCTGGTGATTCTTCCGCGATGCGGTAGGTGGCATGGTAGAAGGAGTGGGGCCCATTTTGGAGTCCTTTTACTTGTATACCATAACCTCTCGCATGTGTGTCACAATTGTTATAATATATTCCACGCCCATTCATCAATGGTGAACACTCCATTCGTTCCTAGTTTATATAAGTTATGTAAGTATTCAGTGACAATATTGTGAATCCATGTTCGGCGCATTCTGGGACCAAGGACATTGTGCACTGCCCTTGCTAGTGGGAAAAATTAATATTCAATTCTGTAATAGTAGATAACATCTATAAGGAACCTCTTGATATGGAGGTTCTGAGAGCAGATGTAGTCGCATTTCCTAGTGCTTATTTACAGATACGTGCGGCGAAAAGGACCAATCGCTGTGTAATGCGTAAAGTGGAATTCACACGTAGTGATTCATGTACCTCACAGGGTTCAAAATCTCAAGTTCGAGGAGATTCTGTTCTCTTGTTTGGGGTAAATGTCACCAACAATTGCAGGGGGAAAACCTGTCTCAGGGAACTGGAACACTGCAATTTAAATGAAGAAATTGTGTTTGAGTACAGAATCTCAGCAGGATTTGTTTCAGACAAACACCCTGTGGGGTACATGAGTCCCAGCGTGTGAATCTTACTACATTCACATTCTCTTTTTTATTGGGCATTGATTCGATGATACATGATCTCGATCACGTGTACCATAACAGGTTACATTATATGATACAATACAATAAACAATGAGTGATGGATAGATGATGCAGCAGGCGAGCGCCATTTCGCTCAATACCAATATAAAAGGTGGTTTTAGTCCCGGATAGAGACAGGGAGACAAGAAGGAAGCAGAATAAAGCGATCATTTTTATCTATTTGAATGAAGTGATATTCCTGCGTGCCAAAGGAGGAGAGGGTTTAACTAGCGTCAACTTTGTGAAAGTTCTTCGAGCTCACGTATTACCTTTTTAAACTTATCTTTCTGGAGTAGCTTCTTAAAGTTCTCTGGAAGATATAGCTTGGAAATGATATGCACATTTATCTCACCCCTGGTATTTTTTCTCCATAAACTGAACATTCAGAGCTTGTGTCCAACGTCCATGAGATTTATTGGGAAAAAATACTCAATGGGGGATTATCTCACAGAGGTTAGCCCATTAGTCAATGTGAAGGGTGAGATGAATTCAGAAACCTATTCAAGTTTACGGTCAAAGCTCGAGCTTCGCCCTGTGAATTACTACGCGATTCAAACTCGATAGGACAGGTTTCCTCTATAGTAGTAGAGTATCTTGGCAGGCTTCAATCTGCCCCAAACCTTCCTGCGGTTCCATGGTACTTGTATCTGTTGTGAAAACGGGAAATCGTCTTGAATATTGTAAGGAATATGTTCTTCTTTATTAAACCCCTAAAGGGTGGATGGTGCCTCAAGGCAGTATTTGCACTTTATATCTATGAAATTGTTTTTAAAAAGGAAATAATGTATCAATAACTTTGAAATTAGCACAGAATGAAGGTCTAACATGATATTTTTATTTGTAGATAATAGAAAAAAACCAATATTACATATTATATCACGTGACGAACCTTCGAATTCTGAGTTCAGAAGACAATGCATCCGTCCCCTAGAAGTATACACCGACACCAGTAGCCGTCCCCGAGCGTGTAGTTCTGCCGCAGGCAGTCGTCCTTAAAGGGTTAAATAGATAATCATATCTAATTACTCATGGTCGTTGTTTGATGTCAAAATAATTATAACAAAATGATAGTCCGGATACATGTATTTAGTTTCCTCACTACAGAAGAACTTGTGGTAGTTAGAATATAGCAACTCAAACCCCAGGGGCTAAAATAGACAGAAAAGTACCGATTTCAAAACCAGGATTGTTACAGTTGTAATTGCATGTAGGAAGAAAGCTAAATGCATGCGTTTCAATTTTAAATTTGGCGTGCCAGAGTAGAATTCCCAACCATAAAAGGTGAAACGATAAGGCTTCCACAAAATAGATTATCTTATCATTTAATTGAGAATGCGCTTCTTGCGAGGGAGGATCCTCGGTGGTGTTCCAAGCACAGTAATAATGAATCGCGATGGATGTCTTTCTCCCAGCAGAGATCCTGCGCTCCACTTCATGTGGCTGCCTAAATATCTCTGCCACAACCTGCCTATTTCGGCCAAAATCTGGCCCATACACCAGTTTTTAAAATATCCTAAATTCTTAGCACTTTGGCGAGCATTTTGTGGTTTACTTGTAAATAGAGATGCACATGTATATTTATATGGTAAATGATATGTATACACTCATTTCTGATGTTTGTTATGTCAAATCAGATATAGTCATAGGGATTACTTTCTTCAGTGAAAAGCACCTCATATGTTGAAGGTTTTGTTTGTCAACATGTCATATGCGCCCACTTGAAGGGGCAGTATAATCAAATGTGGATTCACATTATAAAGTGGTTTAAAGCTGAAAAAGAAACAGTTGGATTGTCTCAGAAGCTCATTTAGCAATTCCTATATTTCCCAACTCATAATTGGGTTGAGGCAGAGATTAGCGCTAGTGCCGTGAAAGATATGCTGTGAGGGTGCTTCTTTTCTCTCCTCTCTTTTATCTTAGCCTGGTATAAATATCCATAGGCTTAACATTAGGAACTCGTTATCAACAGGCGTGCAAGTATGGTAACTCATACTCAACGGGTAACTATTTGCAGGCTAAGATAAAATCAGAAATATATTCGTGCTTGGTCTGAGTCCCTGTTTATCATATCGTTTGTAGTGCTTCAGAATATTCACTCAGCTATCGCCTCGTTCATAATACTGTGCACTCCAAACTCGATGGCGAACGAGGACACATACCAAACACTCATCAATTTCTTCTCTGCGACTGTCTCATGACCGCGAACTCACACGTGCCTCTCACCACAGGGCGATAATCAACCGGTCTCCTGATGACTATCATCCCCACCTGATGTCACTGCGGCCTGTTATTATTACTAATTCCCGACAGAAGCTGGGTGCTCGGTGGATACGTTCGGCGCTGTCATTGGAATAATAAATCCAAGGCGGATGAGGGAGAGCAGGCAGGAGGGTGTGGCGAGTATGTGTGTGGGTGAGGGGTGGGGGTTGTGTGCTTGTGAGTGAGGGAGGAGGGGGCACATGGGGATAGTGATGGTGGCCGGGGTTATGATCAATAGCCGTCTAGAGTTGTCCAGTGCTACAAGTGTCCACAGAGGGGCGCTGCCCGTGCCTATCGATCGGACGCCGCCATTGCGACTGTGTCCGCCTGTGACGTCACAGTTGGGCAGGGTAAACAGTCGCAGAAGCCACCGGAGCGCGACCACAGCAAACAGTGCCACCTGTACGTGAGTTACGGAATAATGGAAGGTGATGAAGGGAGTAATGAAATACAAATCGCCCTTCCTTAATGTCTCACCTTCCGTGTTTGCTAGTGAAGCGTTTATAGATGTAGATGATTTGAAGTACGCTGAATTACTGTAAGCTGTGTGGCTCTTCAAATAGGCCTATTTGCTCACCAAATAAAGAATAACGCTGGGTCTCTATCAACTCTATTTGTGTTGTCCTTGTAGAAAAACGCTACTCCTCAAATACAAGTGTTTTCATCGTGTAGATATCTGTCCACTTTACTGATGAATGGATCTCCTCCCACTGACTGTCATCTGGTAAGATTGCAATATAATGTATACTCGGTTGGAAATAGACCCCTACACTGGCCACCAGAGCTAGCACTTGTTTAGTCCGTTTACAGACCACACCGCCTAAAAGAGCATGACTCTGATTGGCCATTACCGTGTGGCCCCTGCGAGGAAGGAACATTGTGATTAGTTGTTCTTATTAATGATAGCATCAGTTTGACAATTGGAAATCCCTCGCCTGTTTACAGAGCCAGCACTGGTTTCTGACAAACCAGAGTCAGAAGTTGAGAACCAGCGAGCAGCCATTCTTCAGCTGCATGCTGGGATGGAAGCAGGAATCCCTGTTTCAAAATGTCAGCCCTTAAAAATCTTAGATTGAGCCTCTGTGACTTGGCCCTGGCGACAACGGACTGTACTAGAATCTAGCACTGGTTGGGTTAAAACTTCACTCACAGGCTCTAAGTGTATGTGACTCTTCCTGTAGAACTTTCATGTGACCTGGACCTATGCTTGGAGAGTGTGATATTTCTTACACTTGAAGCCATTCTTAGATATTCGTATTTCCGTTTGTGTGTAAGATAACCATAGAGGTAGACATTATTATCAATTTGATGAGCTGTGTATATTTCTTGATGAGTATTTCTGTTCTCAGAGCCCAAATATAAAAAATACAATGAGTGGTCCAAGAGTGAGAATTCGTGGACACTGGAGAACTCGACCTGTAAGGAACTCGACCCGTAAAAAACTCGACCCATAACGAACTATACCCGTTTTAAGAACTAGACCCGTAACAAACTCAACCTGTTCTAAATCTTCCCAACTCAAAAATGTCATTGCAACTGTGGATAAATACTTTATTTACTAGTAAGTAGGTTATCTTTGATCTTCTCTGGGGAAAGAAACAAAAAGAAAACCCTTCCCCTAAATCTATCTCTAACCCTAACCCTTTTCCTATCTCTAACCCTAACTCTATCCCTAACCCTATCCTTAACCCTAACCCTACACCTAAACATAGCTGGACCTATTTTCTATATCCGCTGGTATATTTGTCCAAAAGCTAACCTAGTCAGACCTTTCCTTCTATATAAAAATGTCTTCTTCATAAGTATCTGAAACGGGTCGAGTTCTCCAATCGATTTCTCCAAAACAGATCGAGTTCTTTTGACAACTACGGGTCGAATTCATTTCAGGTCGAGTTCTCCAGTAATCATTTCTCATATTTCTAGCTATATATCAATCACCGGTATCATGTCCTTTATCATAAGTTTTCTTAAATAAGTATAGCTTTACAGGGTTTTATCCTCCATTTAGATCCGATCTGTGTTTTCTCGCGCGGGTTTAAATGATGATATGATCTCACAGGGTCTACAAGGCACTGCGGAAATGAGCCATAGGTGGCCATTCGCCCATTTATCACACACTAGGCCAAGTCGCAGCTGCATTGATCGATATGTCACAGTGGCTTCGGTTAACAGGTAGCAGTTGTCACTTGAAACAAACAAAAGGCGAACGAGCTGTGAACCAAGCAAGGATCAAATGACAATCTTTGAAGTGTACTACACACAGGTGCATTTATAATGGTATATTATAGCTTCACCAACTGCATATCACTGCTGGGGTCAATACATTGTCTTTCAAATAAAAGAAAAGTGTGATTAGAAAAAGACAGACACAATGTGTAAACCTAGATGTACAATTTCGAAATCACACTTCTTAGAATGTGCTTACACGCGCTATATACGTTTCCTAAAGGTTAGAGTGATCACATGGACTTCCAGCTTGGTGCAAAAAAAAAACTATCCTTCACTATCTGCGGGCTATTCACTGTGATATTGATAAAGGAACAGGGTGCCAGTGTCTCAGGGTATTAAAGGTGTGCCCAGTTGACCATGACCAAGGAATTGAGACCGACATGCCTCATTGACCTACTGGTGCTTGATATCTTTGGATCCTAGACTCAGGCAGTTGCGTAAAGGGCAGATTGACTGGGGGCCAGTGAATGGGGGGAATGATCCATACTGAACTTGGGAGCACCTCTGACAGCAAAGATCAAGACTACTGATTTTTCAATGACATTACCCCACTAAGCTCCAGACACACAAGCCATCTGACACGCTTCCGACACACTACGACACAGAATTTTCAACCTTTCAACAGAGTAATTACGCTGCATTAATTTTGATTTGTAGCCATGCCGTAGCCATCCATGTATGAGGGTGTCGGACGTAGTGGTTGCCCAGAAATGAACCTGTACCTTAGTTCATGTTTCAAAGACAATAAAGATACACATTTACACGTATCTACAATCATTAAGATCAATACAATCAAGTGTCCTGGGTTTTTTTTTATGAATATCAATATTTGAACCTAGTCAGGATTAGTTTCTTTTTCTTTTCTATTCTTTGGTCCATTTGAAAATGAGTAATTATTGTGAATAAAGCAGGTTAAAGATGAAGTAAGGTATTCGTTTTTAGATTGATAAAACTTGAGGTATGCCGCTATTGATCACATTAGGCAATGTAAATGATGCAATTTTTAAAGTTTCCCATAATTATGTAGTTTCGTTAATTTTTGAATGAGCTGCGGTCTGGCTTCGTTGTATTTCCCTTCCCTAATTTTGATTGCACGTTTCGCAGCTTGCTGAATTATGATAATATGTAAAAGTAAATCCACAAAATTCTTAAGTCTTCTGATTAGTCCTTGCTGCTGACCTTCATGCCGCCATCAGATTTTAATTTTATGTACAAGATCCTTATTTCTGGTCAATTGTTAAATATGTTATGTATTGTCCATGTTTTAATGGTATTTCACTGTCCATGTCCTGTTTTCGTATTCCATTTACAGTACCCAGAACTGAAAGACTCATTTTGGATGTATTTTCTCTGAAACGGTCAACAGTTTATGAACGTACTATAGAGGGATATGAACTAAAGACATATTAGATATTAAAGTAGAAAGACCATAATACGGGTGGCAACTTACCTCTAGAAAGGAAGCTAGTTATGAAAAATCTTAGGGGATATCTCCCTGCTATACTGTATTATTAAAAAAAAACACAGGCAAAATATTGGGAGCATGTACATACCACAGAATGAATGTATGGATGTATTGCTATTGCATGAAAACCTTTGAAATATATGTTTGGAGCAGAGTGATAAAACATGTATTGATAGAGAAATAAACATTTGCTACCAAAAAAAAAAGGATTTTACTTGTTCCCATTGGAGTGTCTACTCAAGACATGGATATTAAGACACACTGCAGCTCGTTGGGAATTATCTACGTTACAAAAAGTTTTAAACGAATTTCAATTTACGGTGCTTCTTTTCTTTAACGGCCCGTGTCAGACCATTTGAACCGCAGTGCGAATTTCTAAATTGATTATTATATTAATGGAAATAATAACAGTTTATGTATATATTTTCCATCTGGAACTAGAGCTTGTAAGAAAACATGAGGTATTCAGTACATCTTCACAGAGATTTAAGTTCAGTCGGTGTCAAGTTTACTCAACATCCACCCCTTTTCGTCGGGCTTGAAATCGCCATATATCGCAGTGTTTCTGAGATTAAAGCTCAGTGCATTGCACTCTACCGCCCCTCTAAAGGGTACTTTGATTTTAGAGACAGATGGCGAGGAAAATACACTAAGAAAAGACAGAAAGCAAAATACGGACTTTAAATCTTAAAACTTAAAGTAAAAAATAATTGAAGATTGTATGATTGTATGATTTTCGTCTTTGACAACAATCTTGGAAGGGCAATAAATGGAAGCTTCTTGCTGCAGGGATAAGAAACTGCTAGTGCCATCAAGCTCTTTACTCATAGCTTCACATCATAACATGGAGCAAAAAGCAGCACTAACATTGTTGGGGCTTCTGAAGTGTAAGATCTGAGAATCACATACAAATCTTTCTATCGAAGTGTTGTATCAGTAATTGTTAATGATTTGGTGTTGCAGCAAAAAAACCTCCTCATGTGTGGTTCAATATCAAGCAGGTTTATGAACCAAGGGCAGGAAGGCTGAAGATTATTATCAAATATTCTGATGGAGGCACCCACCATTGTACCCCAATAGCCTTGCAAACTCTGAGGTAGATACTGCACTGAAAAGGTGCAACTCCACGGTATATATCCCAAAGCTCATTAAGAGTGTACCCAAGCTCAAAGAGGAATGAACATGCTCAATGGTTGACAAGGGAAGAACCATATTCCTTATATGGAAGTGAAGGTAGAGGGACAACTCCATGCAGTAGAAGCCCATTACTTTTAGAGTGACTCATTATAGTTCATGTTTACTTATTCTGCAGTGAAACGAGTTTTGAATTTGATACACTTTAAGAAAAAGATATTTTGTTAAAAAGATGTTATGCAGACAAAACCTATTCACAAATTTAGTACATGTTATTTTGATTCTACCTAGCCCGCCATACTAGTTTGAGTCAACTACACCGTAAGACATTAACGGCACTTCAAATGATAGACAAATCATAGTCATACAAACAAAGCAGTTTAATCTTCATCCGGGCGAGTGACTAGGAATGAATTCCGGAACCAAGAAGTTTTAGGTAAAAGCAGCGTTTTCCGATGGCGGTAGGTCTTTTATACTGACGATTGACATCATATATCGTGGCTCAGTTACTTGATCAGCCCACTCAATACTAGTTCATTCTTCTTGTGGTGTTAATTATATAGAACTGCATGGAGAATCGTATAAATACACAATGCTCTACGAGTTTGGATGGGCTGTAATCGACTTCGAGGCGAAGCTCAGTGACGATTATAGACTGGCACCAGTCCCTGCATCCAATGGCTACCCTTCTCGCTGGGATGCATGACAATTCAGAGAAGGATACAATATAGAGGAAACCTATGAAAGTTTAGGGTCTGACCTTGTATCCCATCGAGTTTGAATCACGTAGTAATTTACAAGGCGAAGCCGCGTGAATTACCTAGTGATTCAAACGAGATGGGATTGAGCTCTGACACTAGACTTGAATGGGTTTCTGAATTTATCTCACCCTTAACATTGACCAATGGGCTATCAATTGTGACATTATCCCCCATTGGATATTTTTCCTAAATATCTAATGGGCGTTAGATACGAGTTCCCAATGTTAAGTCTATGGAGAAAAAATACCAGGGGTGAGATAAATACTATAATGAACTCATGATAATCCAACCCAGCTCAACTAACCAGGACACCTACCTTAGCCAAGGAGATATCCAAAATCCAATGACCACTAACTATCCAGTTGTGATTTCAATAGCTCTATCACATATATCCCATAATTTACTATTTGTTGACAACTAAGTACTTCCTGGATACCTTGACAACCTAAAAGAGTATATAAGGGAGGTTTTCTCCAGACTCAGTCATTATCAATCTTGCCCCGATGAATTCCACACCCCCCTTGGGCCAAAACATGTAGGCATATGGAACTGTTAATCAATCATTGAACGCATGTATGAAAAAAATTGTCCACATAAAAATTGAACAACTTTATGTTGATGGGTGATTGTTGGTCATTTCCCCTAGTCTTATAATGGCCTTTATTCTGATTGTGTTTAATTATTTAATGAATGTTCATAATCAAAGACTTTAGCAAGTCTATGACGATTACACCGCATCCAAATGAGCGGAGTATCCAAATGAGTGGAGTATTCTGTGTTTTACGATCCAAGTGTGGTCCTGGATTTATCACACCCCTTTTAATACATTAAATAGCACCACAGTAAAAGACTAATTCAAATTACTTCGCAAATCCAATTAGGACCATTCAAAACTCCATTTGATATCTTGTCTCCTCTCTGAAATCCTGGCCGATGATTGGCCGGTCTATTATGACGTCATCTCGCACCACTCTGCCACAACCATGACGGAGTATTGGCACTTTACGTGGGTAATTGTTGCGTATAATTTGTTTAATGGTATTCGTATGGCTAAACTTGTACCAGGGGTGAGATAAACCACTATATGGGACAGAGTACCTCACAGAAAGAGACAAGGTACATTAAGTCTCATCAAATATGTTACTTTGTCAGGAACTGCCGACAATACAACTTTCATAAATTCAGGAGTTATACCTCTTGTCGTATCGCTGGTGCACCAATGATAATGATGATGTAGTGAGAAATAATGGTTCAAACCTAGTGTCATAGTAACAAGATTGATTATCAAGTGTGGCGGATATAGGATGATCACAGGTTTCTGATGGTAGATTTAATGTAGTGTCAGTATGAGAGCTTAGATATGAAATAATAGAAAGAAACTCAGAGGCTCCCCTTCTTAATATAATATATAATACATATACCGTAATATATAACATACGTATATATATATATATATATATATATATATATATATATATATATATATATATATATATATATATATATATATATATATATAACTGATTGGTAATTATACATCTATGTAGATAATTATAGGTTGTTGGATTTAGATGTTTTCTCTAACCCCTGATGCTTTCCAAGTATCCCTGCAAACAAACCTATACCATTCATAAAGTTTTGTTCCTACAAAGCGGGTTTATTTGTTCTGTAGTCTAACAGACAATGTTTTAACGGGGTGTGTGTGGGAGTTATAAGGGAGGATGCAGAGGGTCTGGTGTGTATGGGGCGTCTATTGGACCGAGCTTGTCATGAGCCCAGCATAAAATCTGTTCACAGGTTAAATTCAACAAAGTAGTGAATCTAGCAGAACACATCCTGATAACCTCTTACCCATCATATAAATCTCATCCCTTCAAAACATATCTCTTCATGGCAGCAAAACTACCGTATATATGAAGGCACAAGGGGTGAGATAATCACATAAAATCTTTTTCACCAGAAATAACTGGATGCAAAGATTTCATTCGGCATGTCTTTTTTACACTGTGTCTCCTGGCGAGTATGGATAGAAAATAGTCTGTGACCTGGTTTTGTCCCTTTGACCCCATTTTTTTCAGGTACTTGTCTGATGTTGGCTTGGCGTTGGTTGTACCCCCCTCCCCCCCCCCCCCCCACCCCCCTCTCCCGGTCCCACGTCAGTGACGTGAGCATCTTTGTGACATAGCCAATGCAGGTTAGGTGTGTAGATGTGGCCCAATATGTGTTATTCTCAGGTGTACACTTACAGAGCTGTTTGTACACGATTGATAGTCTCCTCTGGATTCCTAGTTGTGATGGGGCATCTCAACTGGAGCCCATTACTCTCTCTCTCTCTCTCTCTATCCACCACCCTGCCTAAATCATTCATGAGTGTTAACTAATGATAAACATTGGTCAATCAGATACACAATATACTGTTATTTACTACCATGGTTCCACAGGGCTAGGATACAACTAAGCCAACATACCATACAAGATTAAAGTTAAAGCTTCCCCAATCTAGAATCTATTTGAGAAAGCAGGACAGATAAACGACAGTAATTTTGCTCAAGTTGACTTTGCCATTTCACCAAATCCCAATAAATCAGTGGTAAACAGTACATCAAGTGCAAAATACTAGTCACACTCTCAGTGTTGTTGACTGACTTAAACTAAATGCAATTCCCAGTATCTCTAATCGCTACCGCTGCTGGCGCTGATGGTGATCGGAAGGGAGCGGGCCTAGATTCAAATTGAGGGTGTCACCCACTCGAGCATAGTGAGTCAAGCCACTGAGCCGGCGCCTAATTGAGTGCTGGTAATCCCACCACAGTTCAGTCAATACCACCAATTAGTATGGGGACGTGTGGTGGTGGTGGTGGTGGTAGTGTAGAAGGGTGGAGTAGGTAGGCAACCAGGGGGGTATGTGATATAGTATGCAGCATGAGAGAGGGAGAAGCTATAGCTCTATAAAGGAGCCTGAGGAGGTAAAGCGTATGCTTGCAGACCTAGATTCCGCACAGATTCACACCTCTCTGTGAGATTGCCTATTTCTATCTGGCCGGGGCGTTTGGGTAGCTATCAAGCTTATCTACCGGTTCGGTTCATCCAGTGTGGGCCGTGCCTGTGTGGATATTAGGCCTGAGTAACCTCTAAGTGACTAGCTGTCTGAAATAGACCTAGCGGCTAACGGTTAACACGGACCACTTGAGTTGGCGCTCCGCTTACAATTATGGTGTTGAACCTACACCTCCCCAGAGCCGGAGAAATCCCATCTATTGTTATTCTAATAGGGCACTGATGCTTGTAGGTCTGTGCTGCTAGCGGCGGGCGGCGGGCGGCGGGTGGATGCGGCCCGACTACAGCTCCACCCGTCGACTGACAGACTAGTGAGGCTCACCCGGCCGCCTTTGCATGATTTGTGGGGGCTGGGCTGGCGGTGATAACTATCGGGCGGCGGTCAGGGCTGGGAGGAGTGTTGAACGCTGGTAGGTAGGAGGGAAGGACGGGTACTGACAATGCCGCCCGCGTCACCAGCCAACAACGTACCCCGCTGCTGCCGGGGGCTCCACGCATCAGGAGCGTTCGGAAAGTTTAATAAGCGAGCCCAGCTTATCCATTTGCAAGTATTGGACCTTTTACTCAACTACAAATTACGCCAAATATTTTCTAGCCTACTATGGAACATAAAGCCATCCCAGACCTACCATTGTAGGAATATGTTATTTTAGCATAGGCCCCCCTAAATATAAATATGATGCTATATTGTCAGTCTTCAAGAATAGAACATGGGCGTTTCATCCTCTATTTATGTCCTGGCTATCAAGATTGACATGCATCACCCACTTTATTTTCCTCAACATCAATCGTCTCACATGATATGGCCATAATAAAGTCTTAGTTAACTCTAATGTAAATATACTTTACTATTCTCACTAGAAACATATTTTGAGTGATATAAAATAATTAGGCTGATGACAGAAGTCATTATCAATATGTTGGTAGAGTTTTCTTCTTATATATTTAGGCCTAGGCTTTTAGCAGCGCAAGCATAGATAATAGTACACTGTATAGCTCTGCCATGTGTCTATGCAGGGTTAAATAGTAGCGGCAGCTGAGTGGCCAGAGTACTGAGATGTTCAAAGGTCGTTGGTCCACCATATAGAATCTTCTGAGACTGAGACACCGAAATAGTAGTTTCCGAATGGCCCCAACGTCAACCATTAGAGCACCAAGCAACTGCAGCCTACAGCCCCCTCCCCTCTGCCAACCATGATGGCGGCGTGCGACCGGCGCGCCACCTCGCGACTGCCGCGGGAGGTTGGCATATTGATCGGCGTGGAATAGTGGCGCAGCAACAACGCGAGGCCCCGATATTACGGGCCGGGGATTCTAATCTGGTTTACTACTACACACGTGTAACAAGCCTGCCAGACTAGCGTGGAGTATCGTGCGTGGATGTGGCAAGTGTGTTGCTTGTGTGCGTGTGTTGTGGAGCTGCGACGGCCCTCCCCCTGCCGACTGGGCCCCGGGATTTGATGTATGTAAGCGTGTCAGAGAGGCAGGGGTCGGTGGTAGGGAGCAAGCGTGAGACCCCCGTTCACTGACTGAGTGAG
Organism: Alentia gelatinosa; assembly: GCA_950022655.1. Classification (NCBI taxonomy): domain Eukaryota; kingdom Metazoa; phylum Annelida; class Polychaeta; order Phyllodocida; family Polynoidae; genus Alentia; species Alentia gelatinosa. Next base: position 55,109,939 of record OX465583.1, on the reverse strand, counting down.
CACCAAGCCAGGTGCTATCATAGGATACACTGACACCGACTGCGCTCAGGGGCCCCTGGCAAGCCTACCCGACTAAGCCGTCAGCTGTGGGAAAATAAGGGCTAACTGGCTCACTCAAAATACACACACTCACACACTCCGTAGTCTGTGGACTAACGGCGGATCTTTACTGGCTTTCCCCAACACCCGTGAAATTGTCACGGCCACCCACTCTGTGTGTTGAATGTTGACACCGCGATGGCTTGAGTATTTTGATAGTGACACCATCGTCGCGTCCGTGGATTTTAACCAGGTTGCCACAAGTCAATGGATTTACATGCACTTTTCCAGTAAGTACTCCTTCACGTAATCAATTGAGTGTTTTATTGGCTGATTATATGGGTGCGTGTGGCCTCCCGTGGGTCGATGACATGCTAGAGTGACTGGATATAGAGATATCCACACAAGTTTTAACTCAACGTTGCAGGGTTGAGACAGAAATTTGAATGAAGCCGTTCTGACGCGGTGGCTCTATGTTGATGTTTATGTCGGGGAGGGGAGCTCTCTACTTGTAGTAACTAGTATCATGGACTTGCGCTCGGTTGGCTGCTAATTCTGCACCGGTATAGGCCATTAATAATATAGCCTACATGTGGACTGTGGAATGTATGTAACACATGTGAGGAAGGGGGAGCTTTCACTGGGAAGAGTCAGGTCTTAGGGAGGCCCCTAGGACGATGTTTTGCCCGAGCATGGGGCCTGGAATGTCGGGCTTGCTCTTGCCGGGCGGCGCCGGGGGAGAGCCCGGGTAAGCGGCCTTGCAACCCCCGGCCTCTCCCACGCGCGCTCCCCGCTTGATATCTGCCCTCCATCCCATTGACACTGGCCATGCTGACACATAAAAGAGCTTTTCATGTCACGGGGTGAGGTAGCAGTGGGGCCCATACGGCCCCGCGACGCTTACATATATAACAGATTTGAGGACAGTGTTTATTTGTGAGAGGGAGGCGTGATTGACAGCTGGACATACACAAAGCCGGGTGAGTGAAAATAGGGGTATTGAGCCCTGGTAAATCTGCTGCCAAGTGGGTGGGGGGAAGGTAACGGGTGGGTAACGGAGCATTGGTGATAATAAGCGAACCTAGCACCTATTTTAAGGTCATCAGCTGGATCAGCCCCCTTGGTAACACCATATTATTAAGGACCAGCAATACTTGAGTAGGCCTACCCCCCCCCCCCCTTCCCCCCACTACTATACCGTAGGCAACTGAGCCTTCGTGTCTAAGGTAGCGTTGATTTCCAGGGTACTTATGGTCTTCTTGATTTTAATTGCCAATTACGTGGTCTCACACACAATCTACTTCGACAAGACTAATCAGCTGTTTAATATTTTTTTCTCATGGTTCTAAACAAGTCTTACATTTGGGAGCATCATCTTGGTGAAACACTGAAAGAAACCCCTATAGCTAGTTACTGGTAAACAGTAGTCCACATCTTATATTATACTTAGTTCTATGGTTATAAATGTCAGCATTCCCCTGTTATGCTATAGTAGTGTAGATTATAGACAGAATCACATGTACCACGACCACTGACATGAAAACCCAACCTCCGTTGGTTGTGTGGTACATTACCAGCCTTGTTATGATCATAGGCTTTTCACTGTGACATGTAGCTTCATAGACTGATTATTTTGACCTCTACGTTTGAGGGAGGGGTATTAGTGGTACCCCATATGAGTCACAATACTTGTTGAACTTACATATTACTCATAGAATGTTTATCATGTCAGTGTGACTTTTGATATATTCACTCTTGATCCTGGGTCTTACAGGTTTGCAATTGGTTTCTGGAATATTGCACTGTATAATATATACTCCAGCACTAACTTATATCTTAAATACTAAAGGATCTCAAAAGAGTAATGTAGATACAATACAAGTGACCTGAAATTATGAAGTTTTAGTTCCTACTAATGGGTGACTAAAGAAAGGTCTACTAAAAGTGTGAGAAGCGCTGTTCAAGTGGCCATGACACCCTTAAAAAGTAAGCCATTGTGGATTTGTTTGCTTTCTTTACTTTTTTCTGCTACTTTAACAACAACGTATGAAACGAGCATGAAACATAAAAAAAATTGACCTCGATGTGTTCGCCTTCTAAAAAGTGTCAGAGCCCAGACGGAAAGACGACTGGTGAGTTCACTCTATCATCTCTAACACACAGTCACGTCGGAAACGCCTTCAACTCAGTCAGTTCAGCAAGCAGCACAGTCTGTCAGTTTAACTATAGTACACACTTATAAAACACAAACTACTCCAGATAAACCACCAGTTCTGTTAATTCACATACCCGTATCCGATGGTAATACAAGTAATAGGTCTACACATGCAGTGTCGAGTCATAATTCAAAGTCGCGTTTTTACTACAGATAATGGTATTAGATCACTTCATTTGCATTTAAGTTTTTGTGTTGGTCCCATCGATTTGCCACTGTATTTGTCCATGTAGACACATCCTCTATAACATAAGAGTACGGTATATTGTTATCAGGATGCAGCTAAGCTGACACTGATAAGGACTATTGAGTGTAGAGGTATACAGGTAGGATCTCTGCCTGCCTGCCTCCTTCTCTCCTCCCCTCCACTTCACATCTCCACCCAACTCCAGTCTCCTGGATTGACTGGACACACTGTTGAACTTTTGATGTGACAGGAAGACAAGGAAGTGGACCTTGATATCACCAATGTGTATACATCCATATTTATTCGAGGCGAGCCTTATCGGGGTCGTGTAGAGATAAGGGTCCACGCTATAAGCTGTAGAATGTGTCTGCCGGCTTGCAATCAGGTGATATCTGCATATCTCGATTACTCAGATCATGACCCATAGCCGTGGGATGCACGGTCATACACGGGCCACTAACGCCGAATTAATGGATCCCCAAAATACTAAGTGGTGTCTTATGAGCCAGTGCACCTTCTGTGGTTGAGAAAGGGACAGATTTTACCAGAATTCCTCATTAATCAGCATAGCTATTATGTTATGGAGGCGGCCATCTTGCCCCTCCCCCCTGGACGCAAAATAAAACACCAGGTGGCAGGTCGAATTATCAATGTATTTTATTAGAAAAAAACATTTGGGGTTTGCTATAAAAGGGTTGTAGCCTCGTCTCACGATCATCTATAGATAATAGATGACAGCACAAAATAGTGGTTGTCCCCCGACTACGGCGGCGCTATCTTAAAATTTCCTGGCGGATGAGGGCAGGACTAGCAATCACTCTGTGCCCTGCACGTCGGGCGTGAAGAAACGTTAAGAGCACCTCTGTGACGCAGTAATTGGCTTCAAGCAAAGCACACCGTGTCACAACGTTGTAGTTCTGCCACATATCTAGTTCCAACCTGTCATTTAGCGTGACTTTTCTTCATGCGAAGCAAATGAGGGACATATTTCATTCAAATCAGCGGGAGGGTGACTTAAATACAACTGCAAAATGTAAGTGAGTGAAACAAATTGAGCTTTAGTCAGTATTTAGTTAGCATGTAGAACCGTTTAGTATTAATGAGGAACTGCATCGAGATCCATCACCACTGACAATAATACATGAGGTTTGGTTAGCGGCGTAATCTCACGAGGCTAAACCGAGTGAGATCACATAGCAATCCACAATGAATAGCATATTATCAGTGGCAATGGATGGAGTGCGGTTCAGATTGTATCTCACCCTTATCACTCATTAATTGGTTGAAATTTGCGACATTGAGTACTTTTCTATGATACTCCATGGGTGTTGAGTACGAGTTTTCAGTGTCAAGTCTATGGTGAGAAAAGATAAATACTGTCTATTCTAGTTGGTCAAACCACCTGGCAGAGTCATTTGATGACCTATACTGCTCTTGATTGCAGTCCCTCCAACACCCGTCATAAATAAACCCTCAAGAGGAGGAGGAGCCCCGGGCTTATTTCAGGGCTGTGCTCTCCTCTCCCACTGCCTCGGTGGGAACTTGCCGAAACAGCTCATGACCTAGATACGTCGACTGGAGCAAGTGCGGATAAATAAACAGGAGAAAGGCACGTGAGGCGATCAGGTCGTGTTACGTGGAAATCCCGCGACTAAACGCTCACACCTCGCAGGTAAGCGTAGAGGAAACGCTCTCTAAGCAGCCGTATTGATCTCATACAAGTCGCCCTGGCTGCAGTGACATAATCCCCACCACACAGCCCAATCCAGGCGGCCTTCAGAGCTATGTGCAAATTCCAACTGCTTAATGTGCAACGGGGGGGGGGGGGGGGGGGGACTGCGGTGGTACTACTAAGTAGCACTAACCACCCCCCAGACGAGGACTATGTATATATTGTATCTGCATGTTTATAGAAGTGGTGTAAGTTATATGTATACGTCTACCTCATATATACGTGTAGATGTAACTACTATTCAGTACGTGAGAGGTGGACATATGCCAACTATAATGCAGCTAAGGCTAAAAACTGCCTTTCGCAGATTTGGACTTGCCTCGGTAAATACTTATCCACACTCGATCACACCAAGCGCCAAGAATAAATCCCCAAACGGGATATATTTATCCTGAAAGTAACGTCGACCGCCGTGAGTTTAGCTTCTTAGTCTGGTGGTAGAATTATAATGAAACTGGGTGAGCGTTGCACGGATAAACACGGGAAGGAGGGAGCACGCGGGGGGAACGTCAAGGCGGGGAGGTTTATGGGCGAGCTGGATTTAGCGCGTTACGATTGCCTTTCATTTTAACTCCTGACCGCTTGGACGTATCGGTGAACCTTGCACTGGTTACAACATAGCGATCTTACATAAGCCATTTGCACACCGCTCGCTGTGCAGCGTCGTTTGTGTGGATGTGTATGCGTTTCCATACGTTGTACGGCACAGAGTGATTGCTAGTTCCACCATCATCCGCCAGGAAATTGTATCATAGCGCCACTGTAGTCGTGGGGACAACCGTTATTTTCTTCTGTCATAATCTATAGATTATCTTGAGGCTAAAACCCTTTTATGGCTAATCATTGAAAAGTATTTTTGATAAAATCCATCGATAACTTGACCCACTGCCTGGTGTTTTGTTGGTTACTGGAGAACTCGACCCGAAACAAACTCGACCCGCAGTTTTCAAGACAAATCAAGCCGTTTCAGATAGTTATGGATAAGACAGTTTCATATAGGTGGAATGGTCAGACTAGTAAGATTTTAGACAAATAAACCAGCGGATTTGAAAAATTCCAGTTATGTATAGGGGTTGGGTTCGGGGTTAGGGTTATATTTTCAATCAAATCCATTGATAACTGGATGTTCCATAACACAACAGCTATGTACCCCTATACACACCGGGTTCTCGATTCACAGGAGAAGGGAGACGGCTGTAGCCCCGGAGAGCTGGGGAAGCCAGTGTTTGAAGCCACGCCGTGCTAACCCCGTTATCGGTGATAAGACACCCCGGTGGGCCGATATGCATTTCCTCCCCGTGCCCTCTCCACTTCACCCCCGTCCGCGCACCTCCCCGCCCCCTAACCACCAGCCGCGTCAAGCCCTGGAGGACAATTTGCGGGTACTTGGTAGGAAGACATCCCACACCCTAGACTGGCTTCAGTCCCCGTCCCCCTCCACCTACCCTACCCCTCCTCTGCGACACAGAGGATCAGTCAGGAGAATGTTTATCTTAATTGAATTTTGTTTAATATATTCATGAATGTTCATAATCGAAGCCTTGAGCAAGTCTACACACACTCTAGACTGGCTTCAGTCCCCGTCCCCCTCCACCTACCCCATCCCTGGTCTCTGCGATACAGAGGACCAGTCAGGAGAAAGTTTATTTTTGATTGAGTTTGTTGAACAAATTCATGAATGTTCATCATCAAAGACTTGAGCAAGTCTACACACACTCTAGACTGGATTCAGTCCCTGTCACCCTCCACCTACCCGGCCCTCCTCACAGTTTGATTCCTGGGCCTGAGGGAAGTCCACATGTTGCGAACTAGTTTTATTTCTGAATTATGTCCATAATCAGAGACTTGGGCAAGTCTACCCACACCCATTCCCGAACACCCACAGCCTTGAGATTCCCGCCATATGACAAGAGGCTGTTTCAGATGATGTGTTACGAGGCATATAATACTTCATCTTCTCTGCTGTTTCAGTTTTTATATAGAACGACCTGACCATGCTGTACATGCGACAAAACTAGAGATGGGGAATCGTTTTTTTACGGAACAAGGCCCCAGGCCGAGTTCGTAAATTTCCCACCGAGTAGCATGTACAGGCATGGTGGTTCATTATAGATTTATTATGTACCAAAAATGAGTAAGATCTTACCATATATTTGCCTAGAAGACATGTCGGTGTGAAAGCCCACATACTGCTGATGTTTTAACGTGTTCAGTACAACATCATACTGCACAGGGTTCAGTACACAATTTATGCTGCCGGGGAGCAGCAGTACGTAGTTATCAGATATACTGCATGGGTATATGATAAATGACTTACTTGTTTACACCCCCATTTCGTAGTAAAGACAGAAATGGCAGTTTTCCTTTTTTCCAAGGACATTTCTCTTTTCATTTTGTGTTAGAAAAATTGTTGTTTCGTGTGTACAACGAAGCGAGAATGAATCAATCCTCACTCACTCCAATAGAAGTGGGTTAAACCTCCCCACACACCCCAGCCGCATTCTATGTCCAATAACAATGTGCTTTCCATGTTTTCTCTGTCCCTCTAAGGTAGTAAATTCCACATGAACTATATTTCCTCTTTTTTTCATGAACCCAGCTGACAACCCAGTTTAGACATTTACAGAAATAGGTACGAGTCTTGGTAATAAATTGTTAAAAAGGTAGACATTATAATCGTGATTCCCCACTCATTCTGAGCATGGTTACTGAAGAACTCTACCCGAAACGAACTCGACCCGTTTTGGAGAATTCGATTGGAAAACTCGACCCGTTTCAGATAATTATGGATTAGACAGTTTCATATAGAAAGAAAGTTCTGACTCGTTAGCTTTTAGACAAATAAACCAGCATATTCTAAATTGTCCAGTTATAAATGTTTAGGTGTAGGGTAGGGTTAGGGTTAGGGTTATGGATAGGGTTAGGGTGTAATTAGGGATAGGGCTAGAGCAATGGTTTTCTATTTGTTTCCTTCCCCATAGAAGACCAAATTTGAGGCGAAGATACCATACTTACTATTAAGTTTAGTATTTATTCAGAGTTGTAATAACATATTTGAGTTGGGAATATTTAAAACAGGTCGAGTTCGTTACGGGTGGAGTTCGCTACGGGTCGAGTTCTCCAGTATTCTGAGCATACGGGGCGGGGTGGGGTAGAGCTTGGGGGAGGGGGGTTACTCCACACTTCTTCGATGAGGATTAAACAGCGAACTACAAACACTGAACACGTACAACCTGACGTTTTGTCAGCAACAGGGTTGGCACAACTCCACAAATTCACGGGCAAACAGTGACTCTCGGCTTGGTTCCTTTTTCAACCAGCATGAAGACCTCATAAAATTCACACACACAAAAAACAAAACAAAAAGAAAACACTCAACGATTCCACTCTATGTGATACAGAATCTCATTAACTTTTAACATGCATTGGGACGGTCTGAATATTATTTCAATGACAGGTAGGTCAACACCTATGAATTATAAATCATGATTTAATAATACCTCCTTACATCTCGCATACTTGGCACAGACGGCAATGTAGATCGTCTTCATGAATCCCCAGGGTAGTAATTGTATATAAGTAGGAACAATATTTGAAAGGTTTGGGTTATGTTCAGTCTATGGGTCTTTTTCTAACTTGCACCCAGTCAACTTCCCATTTCTACAACTGCCTGTCTAGGACAAAATATATCAAGCATCAGTGGTTATTTGAGTCTTGAGTGAATGGCCATGGTCATTTGGGCGCGTTTTTAAAAGACTGAGACACTGGGTTGTACTCCTTTCCCAATCTCACAGTGTTAGCAGGCAGATGTAGATGGTGAAGGGTGAGTATTTTTCAGCAAGCTCTAAAGCGCCAGATCCACTAAGGCGATTTTCCAAGCGAATTCGGGTTCGTAGACGTTCGCATGGACATGCGAATGCCTTTCGGCAATATTGAATATTGAATATCGTCACATGGGATTCGCACAGTCGCATGGATCGCAGACGTATTCGCTTGGTCGTCTTAGTGGATCTGGCGCCTAAGTCTATTGTGAATGTGACCACTCTTAACCTTAAGGGATAGTATATGAGCGTGTGCCCCACGCTCAAAAAGAAATTCACCAAGGTGATTCTTTTATACGTTGCAGATCTCAATTTGCAACAAATAATTGCCAATACGCAGGGTCTATGTTTATGAGTGAGAGAAGGATGATAAATACCATAAACATATATTTCCAAGGAATATTTGTTTCGGCAAAGCGAAATATGTTTCACTGAAATCTTTATGATGCGGGATGTTTTACGCGATTATATTTACAGTCATAATCCCTCGACGCATCACTTTTATCGCTATCCATAACATGGAGTTCATAATGACGGGGCCTCTCGTAATTCTAGCTCTTCAATCAGAAGCCGACTGTGGATTCAATTCGAGGACCGCGTAAGGTACTTGTTTCCTAAATGAATTGGCACACCACAGCAATCAAATTATATATGACTCTCCCACAAGGGACATCTAATGTGTGAAATTGTTACAGTAAAGCCAGTGACAAGTTCACTACATGTGTATATCAGAGATGGCAGTTTTCGTATTGTCCAAGGAAATATTAGTTTTCAATTTTAGTTTATATCTTCTTTTTTTTTGTAAAATAAAGAGAGAATAAAGTCGGCCTCATTCACACCAATAAACAGTGGTTCAAATCTCCCATTTTCCAAGGAACTCCTAGTTTTCAATTTCAGTTTATATACTTTCTTCTTGTATAAAACAAAGAATAAATTAGGCTTCATTCACACCAATAAATAGTGGTTCCAACCTCCCCAAACACACCCAGCCATATTCCATGGAGAATAACTATGTGATTTTCATTATTTCTCAGTCTCCTAGTCTGAGGCAGTAAATCCCACATGAGAAATATATCCTTTCATTTTTTCATGACCCCAAATATGATCTAGGATCTCGAAACCTATCTACAGCAGAAACCCATCCCATCGCAGATACACAGGTACTGTTACTCTGTCTCTAGTCCCTGCATCCTATGGCTACCCTCCTCGCAGGGATACAGGTTCATGGACCAGTCAGAGAAGGATACATACTATAATGAACTTTATTCTGATTGTGTTTAATCATTAAATGAATGTTCATAATCAAAGACTTGAGCAAGTCCAGGGTACAATGGGAGCAGCACGTACGTTGTTTGCTATAGGCAGTATAGCGTAGCAGCCCAGTCATAGATCACCACGTCTATCCGACCGCGAGTAATTACCGAGTGGATAATGCGACGGCAAGCCTATAATCATACGACAGTTATTATGCGGACAGGGAAAAGTCGCAAGCAGACGGTGCCAGGACCACTCTAATGTAGCGGCTAAAACAAGTCCTAAATCAAGTTAGAGTCAGGTGGGAGGGTGGTGGTGGGTTTATCGCCGACTTGGTGGCCGCCGCGCTCCGTGCAAAGTTCAAGATAAACGGGGCTCACTTCACACCAGGCTCACTGTGGTCAGCCAGCATGGTGTACGCAGTTTATGACGCCTCGCTCGGTATTGTCTGTGACCCGGCACAGCTTGGCGGCGGCGGCGGCGACGGCGCACACGCCACTTTGTTCACGTTCTCACTGCTGATCCCTCGCCGCGGAACGCACCGCCCACTTAGTAAGAGAGTGTGTGTACATGATGATACACGGGCACGCTTCCAGTAACGGAACGCATCATCCAGCCACCACCTGTGTCGCCTGGGGCCCGTTTGATAATCTAGCAGAGTTGTCATATTTTCCCGTGGAAATCCACTTTTCATATACAGTATATGTAACTTTTTTTATCCTGTGTCAAACAAAGATACTATTGATTTAACCTCCGTGTTGTTTATCTGCGGTGAAATGCACTTTTCATATACAGCATATGTAATTTCTATTCCTTGTGTCAAACAAAGTTGATATTGATTTATCCTCATTTACGCCAATAAAACAGTGGTTTGAACCTCCCCACAGATCCTCAGCCCCATGCCATTGCCGACAGGGACATGTTATCCAAGTTTTCCCGATCTCTCTGGGGCAGATAAACCCACACGAATTTATTTACACTTTTTTCCCTGACCCCAACTGACAACCCTGATCTAGGATCATACATGAAGACCCATGAAGTTTTCTGTACGCCAAGGAGACCCAGGGACGACGTGGGTCAACTTAATTCAACACTTATGGATGACCTTATTGTTGGCTAATACTGTCTTAGCAAACATACTTAAATATTATTAAATGATAACCCATGTACGAGGTACAGAAGAAAAGAGTAGGTGGAAAACCCACTCTCAATAGTCTCCAACAATCCATACACATTGTCCAGTTTAAAATATGAAAGGGAGATTTAGTCCATGGAATGAATATAGAAATGATGAAGAGCACCTTAATGCCAAAACTTCAGTTACTGCTGTTTAATGAAAAGTCACCACCAAACCAACATTGGGAAGCTTTTTAGTTGAATTTGCCTACACCATATTGAATATAGAAATGGTCAACGTTTTTCAGTTTGACCTTGAAGATTAAAACTTACAACAATAAGTGAATAATGTTGGCAATGTCTTCACAATTGACCCGGGACTAAATAGGGCGCTTTGTGGGGGGAAAGGTGGCGGTGTATCTTGGCCTCAGTTTGTAAGAACCTCTCGCTGCCTGCTGCACGCTCTACCACAGCCTCTTGATAGGCACACACTCTCCTAACACATTGATTTATGGTGACCTGATAAGCAGATCGCAGGTCAGCCACACTGCGTCGTCAAGTCGGACCCGGCGCGACCTCCTGCTAGGCCCGGTCCACGTTGGACGAGGAGATTTATCACCCGCAGTTAATAATATCTGTGTCTGCTGCCACACATGCGAGTGTGACATCCGACGTGGAGGTTTTTAGGCGCGCCGACATGTCCCACCGGGCCGCGTATTGAGTGAAAGATAACGCGAGGCGACAGGGCGAGAGCACGACAAAGATAACCTGGTTCCGCTGCCGCTTCAGCCGGAGTTTACAGGGGGAGGTGAAAGGGAGATGAATTTTTGTGAATCATTTCTGGGGAATCTGATTTGGTGATGAATCACTGATTGAGGTGGATGGTGGAGAAGGAGGTGACCCAGCTGTCAATCATCTGTCAATCAGGAGGTGATTGACAGGTATCGGTTAAGGGGCTACCTCGGGGTTAGCCTCCGGGGATCGGCCTCGGTCGAGGTGGAAAGGGCATGCTTTGTACAGCGTGATATGATGGTGAACTGGGCTTTGTTAAAGCGGTGCAGTGGGAGGAGTGAACTGAGCCATGGAGAAAATTGTCTGTCAAGCTTGGGGTGGCGTAGGGGGTGGGGAACTGTGGGTGAGGAAGACGTTATTGTAATGTATAAAGTCGAGGAGGGTCAAATGGTGTGACTTGAGGATGTAAATGCGAGTATGTATGTGTATGTGTGATCGGCCCCTCTCAATGACGTGTGTATTTTTTTGGTGATAATATTTCAATATTTTGGTGCTCAACCACCGCGACGCCTCATGATTTATTGCCGACATATCGTGGTACACTGTGATCTACTGTGAAAAGAATTGCAAAGGTGCTTAATCATACCAATGCTTCATGGCAAAAATGCAAGCGATTACTCAAAACTTAGCAAGACTTATCAAGTCAACCAAATTGTGCCAAATCTCGCTGTATCTTGTGTGCTGGTGGAAGAACCCCTTAAGTAAGTAGTATAAGGCAAGAAGGGTGAAGGCTGAGGGCATCAGGTCAGGGGTAAATACCACAGTCAGTGTACCTCACCAAGCTGTTGGGTACTATCGTAAGACTGGATGAGTTTTAATCTTGGCTACCGTATGCCACGACTGGAGTATGGCATAGTGACTTCATGAGGCGAAGCCGAGTGGACTCCGGAGCCAAAACTCCAGGAGTGGCATGCGGTGGCCAAGATAAAAACGAATCAGGTTTTGATTTTATCCTACCCCATCTCCTCGATTTTGGAATATTACGTGAAAACAATTCTGTATGCCACTAGTGACATATGCCAGTCAGCGTGGCATACAGAAACTCAATGTTAAGCCTATGGTATTTTATATTAGGGGTAGGATAATTGCTACAACTTTCCAGAAACTTCTCTGTCCCGAGAATAGTTACCTGAACAGCGAACTAGAGGAGGTCTATTGTAGCGCGTCTTAGTCCGTCGTGGTAGGTGGGAGGCATGTCTTATATTAACAAGCCAGAAGAGAATCAAGAAATCTACACTTCACTAAGTCTCACTCCCACATAACTATTGTGACAAAGACAAGGAAAACTACGAACTTTAAAAAATACACCTAGTGACAGTTGTCCTTGCGACCTTGTTCGAGAAACTTGCCCATTTCCCCTCATAAACGCATCGGCCATCAAAGCGGGTGGTGAGGGATTTGTCGGCGACAAAATCTGCACACACCGAGCTATGTTTTCTCTGTGATTTCTGTATTTTTCCAAAAGAAACTTATCAGATATTTATTTTCCCTTATGTGAGAGCTGTGATATCAAATCTAATGGATTCAGATAATCTTTCATTTTGCCGTTATCAAAAGTGGTAAGGCCCCACTAGTCATTTTCTAATGTAAATCTAGAGCATGGATGACATTGAACTCTTGGTAAACTCAATTATAAAGCCGCTGTTGGTTACCTACTAATTTAGGCGCTCAATATAATTACTGTGACCGAACATCTGGAATGATCATAGAATTTCAACAGTAATTAGTGAAACCAGCCATTACTACCAAAGAAAGCCATTGAGTATCATTATACGTTACGTGAAAAGAAACTGTCACACCCTTTACATTGTATAATAGTTTTGTGGTATCTTTCCTTCTCTCCTGACATATTTTAGAATAAGACGTAGATGGGGGAACGGAAAGTTGTAATGGGAACTAAAGTCCGTTGTCTCAGAAGTGTCATTTGCATACCCTTTTTGGTTCATGGAAACCCACATAAATCTCTGAAACCTCGGAAAAATTTTGGGGAGTTTAATGTATTTTTTGGGGTGTGGTAATCTTAACGAAAAATACCTCCTGAATCCCTATGCTGAGCAACTCAATCATGATACAACTTATAATAGTCCAAACACAAATATACATATACATATGTGCTTCATAAAGTTATCTATTGAAAAAAAATCACATTCACATACAAGGTTACAGAGAGTCAGTAGATAATTATGGATGATGATTTTTGATACTATTTGTAGTCTTGTTAATTCATATTACTAAAAAAGAAAAAAAAACAACAACAAAAAAACAGGCCTGACTCTAAACCTCTCCGTGATGCATTCTGCATGCCTAACTTCCCAGTCGCTGTTTCACGACCCCAAACTGCCTTTGTGATGTACTAAGCGCGAGTCCAACGACGTGGATGCGAGTGGCCATCAAGCTAACCTTTGTCGCCTTCTTGTCAGACCACCACATTGTTTAGGTGCAGGCAACGAGCATTTACCGTCCATTTCATGCCGGTCACCACACGAGCGGCTCGGTGAGCAGTTCCGAGCAGCTCCGAGCAGACCCGAGCAGTTCCGAGCAGTAGCGAGCAGCCCCGAGTAGTAGCGAGCAGCTCCGAACAGCCCCGAGCAGTTCCGAGCAGCTCCGAGCAGTTCCGAGCAGCTCGCAGATTGGTGGCCGTGGCTGGACATGCGGCAGGGTGTGGCGGGGACCAAGGTGCTCACGGTGATCCTCACCGCACCATGTCTTCATTATTAATGTCCCTCTGCCCGCGCTGGATCCCGACACTGAGGTGTGCGCTGACCACTAATGCGATGAGTCCTTCTCTTGTGCATATAGAAAAAGGCCAGCTGCGCCGCCGAGCATGCAGCAAAGGCCCCGGCATTGCGTTACATACACAAGGAGTTGTGGGCTGCATTTCCGAAGGGTAGGCGACTGTGGTGCGTTTACAGGATGTATGGCTCTGTGGTTTGTCAAAGAAAAGGGTGGATTTTACCAGGTGAAGGAATTATTTTTTATTTGAAAGATATTTTATCAATTTCTGTAATAATATTATACGGGTTACATGGAGCTTTGCCTCGTGAGATTACTTCGCATCCAAAACGCATGTTATATTTTCAGTCGTTATAGATCTCGATGCAGTTTCTTCTTAATAGTTGCTAAGTATTCCACACGCCATTTCAGTGTATACGGAAATAGACTGGACGGCGATATATTAGCAACAGTAATAGCTGACTGGCTGACTAAGATCATGGCAGATTTGTCGTGTTTATTGGCAAAGAAGTCCAGATACACATAGAAAATTATATATTACTTTCAGTATATCTGTATTCAGCGTGAGTAAATTATGAGAGTCTTTTACTATTGCCTTCATAATTGACCGTTTCCAGAAGTATATCATTCCCCTGCGTATATGCAGTGGCGTATATTGACAGATACATTCCTTGACATAATCAGGAAATTGTTGTGTTTCAGCTTCATATTGATACCATGATAGCTTGCATATGTATTAAATGGCAGAGCACATTACAGCGTCAGTTAACAAACCAGAGAATATGTGCATCTGACACATTCATTCTGGAAACCTTCTGATGTACATGTATATAATGAAGTCGCACCCGTGAAGCAGAAGCGTGCATTCCTAACCCTGTTTATAGTATCCTAGTTCTATCAACATAGCTCATATATGTACATGGGGAACTAAATGTCCTGTAATCATCGTAAATAAGATTCCTCTGGACCGATGTGAGATGTGGAAACAGGGTAGGAATTGGATGGGATGTGGTAAACTTTGTGTACGGAAACGTCCACTGTGTTATCTATATTTTATATGTACAGTAATATATTAATATAATACTTTAAATGGTTTAGAAGATGTGTATATGTGTGTATATATATATATATATATATATATATATATATATATATATATATATATATATATATATATATATATATATATATATATATATATTATATTACGGTATACATGTATGTATTATATATTATATTAAGAAGGGAAGCCTCTGAGTTTCTTTCTAATATTTCACATACCTAAGCTCTCATACTGACACTACATTAAATCTACCATCAGAAAACTATAACAACGTTTCAGAAACTAGGGGCAGTGAGCCAGTATCTGAAAAACGGGTGGGTGGGGAGGGTGGGGGGAGTATAAAACGTCGTCTGGCCACCTCACTTTCGAAAGGAGGTGGGGGCTTGTGCCGATCCCCTTTCCAACGGCCGGGTGTGGATACGAGTGGTTCTCACATGTGGTACGACTAATAATCGTACTGTAAAGCAGCACTTGAGAGAGGCGATATTGGTGGACTTAATGTGTAGATCAATAGATGGGGAGTAGGAGCTATGCACACGTGTGTACAATCTGCCTGAAGACCCAATTCAGTACGCCACCAAAGCGTTGGCCTATGAATTACAGGTAATGTCAAGTTAACACTATTACACTCTTCTGCCAATCAGGGTGATTGACAAGCTCATTATTCTTCCCTCGTGGGCGTCGTTATGATTTATGAGTGCTTCAAGGTAAGGGAGAAGTTGAGAACTTCACAACCGGGGCCTGTAGCCTGGTTGAAGGGTGAAGGATGTGTTCTAGGTACGTGTTTGCCACGTGTGGGAACGAAAAAGAAACACAATCTACGCTCATTGTTGGTGATATGTACAGGCACCCTGCCAGGTTAGATCGGCGCTGCGAGGAGTGCGGCAGTTAGTTGTATGTACAATGCCACTGGTCCTTTGTATTGATTGTTTATCAGGTATATCGTAGTGTCAGTTGGTGAAACACACCGTTCTATGGTATTTGCGGCTTAGCCTTTGACTCTGACAGTCAGCACAAACGGAATGGCTGTAAAAGATTTTATTACTAAAAGCAAAAAAAAAACACGACAAAAACACGACCACCATACTGTAAATCCACTTGAAAGGGGGATTAATATAGAGTGCTCCAAGGAGGGTGGATTTGAACTCTATGAGTACACCTAGATAAAGGTAGATTGCACCATCTCTGCGAAAAGTAAGCAATTTGGATACACTTATCTCAACCTCCAGTCTAGAAACCAGTCTCGTCAAATTGTGTTATATATGTAGTGTTAAAGATAAGGTGCCATCCATAAAGTACGTACACACTGAGAGGTGTGGGTTAAAATTTTCAGAAATTTTGCGTATGCTTCTTCTTTGTTTTATTACATACAAGATCGAGAGTGGAGGTGGGGTCAAATTATTCCGAATTTTTGCGTGAATACTTTGTGGATGGCCCCTAGACTGGCTTCAGTCCCTGTATCCTACCCCTCCACCCCTTCTGAGTGACACAGATTCATGGGCCAGTCAGAGAAGAACATGTGCTATAATGAATTGTATTCCGATTTTCTTTAATCATTTAATGAATGTTCATAATCAAAGACTTGAGCAAGTCTAGATGGCCCCTAACTGCTAACTGCTTATTCTCGAATTCCGCAAATCATAGTTAAAATCAACAGGTATCCACGAGCTGACAAAAGCTTCCTGGTGATATACGAAGCTGCAGGGAGTCAGTTATTGGTGGAACGAGCGTCCTAATCGTAGGGTATTTACGGTGACCGTGATTTCATGCGCCACCAAGTGGAAAAGAAACCGTCTATCATGTGGGCAGCGACAACTGTCAGATTTACCGCAGTCGGGGCTGGAGAGATTCACAGTCAGGAACATATTGAAAGACTCCCTGGTTATGATAGGTATCGCAGGATTGTGACTGCTGGAATTCAGAGAGGGAAACCAGTCTACCTTTGTTTCACTGCGTATGTTAGATGATAAGCGTGTTTGAACAGTTGACAACCAGGGGCACGTTGAATAATCTCGGCTCATACATGTAAACCCTTTTTTGTACGAGAAGGAGACCCAGGGACGATATGGGTGAACTTTATTCAATACTTATGGACGACCTTATAGACGGCAGTGACTGTCATAGCCAAATTAAACATTATTAAACGATAACCCTAACTCAATGGAGTAAGGCCAAGTGATTTTCATCTCATGAGCTTCCTTCTAATTACTCAATTCCCGCGAGGAAACCGCATAACAATTAGACAGGCTCCAGTCCCTGCATCCGATGGCTGCCCCTCCACATACCTTACCCCTCCTCACTGGGATACAGGGCCAGTCAGACAAGGATACATATCATAATGAACGTTATCCTAATTTTCTTTAATCATTTCATGACTGTTCATAATCAAAGACTTGAGCAAGTCTAAATAACAATACAAGCTAGAAAATACGGAACCCCCGCCCACACACACACAAAATCATAGGATGAGTTGATAAACGAGCATTGATTTTACCCTTGAGAGATAAACAATCTATATGACCGTGCGGAGTGTGTATATCAGCCCTAACCGGCAGGATGAAGAGGCATTGTGGCAGTGAGGGCCTGCCGCGGCCAGGATGATCCGTTAATCCCGACACAGATCCGCTCCCACGTTGATCCCAACACCTGCAGCATGACGGACCATCCTTGACATTTGACCCGTGTCACCTGACTTGATTCTATACACAACAGCACCTTGTCTAGACCTGTTTTTGAAAGGCGATGATTTGCGTTATCGCCTCTGAACGTTCTTGTTTTCTATTGTCATCTAGGAAGATAGATAATGACTGGAGGTAGGGCAATAGTGTTACCCAATATGCGTGTATTGAATCACAGCTGTAGAGTGTAGACGATAAAGAGGTTGCAGACAGGTTATATGGAGATTATCTCGCACCGGTGTTTTTCTCCATAGGCTTAACGTTAGCAACTCAAACGCCACGGCCGTGAAAGTATCGTACCCAATACCCAATGGCTGATTGTGTGATTTATCTTATTAATTGATAATGTTAAACGGGGTGAGATAAAATCAGAAACTCACTCGATGAATATAACTCACTTGGGCGCTATGTAATTCACTCAGCTTCACTTTATGAATTACTCCGTGGTCAAACTCGGTGGAGTACAGACCAAATTATTTTCATCTTGTGAGTTTCCTTCTAAGTATGTGGTCTGTATATTCTAGCACCCCTGCCCCCCCCCTCCCCAAAAAAAGACAACCCCAATAAACCCAAAAACTGGAAACACTAAAATATAACTAAAACGTGAAAATTACTTTTGAAAAAAATCAGAAAGGGTGAGATTAGAATTCCTTAGAAAATGAAACTAACAAATAAGTTGCTTTATCGTCTGCCAAGTACACTATCATAGGATGATGTGACTGTTGCATGTTACTGTCATGTTAAGCCAAGTGCTCCTGATACTGCTCGAGGTGACCTTATCACCTTAATAGCAGAATCCAGTTCGAACCTTTGAAGAATCTTACTTAAATCGCGTTTATGAAATATATCTGAGTATTTCATTGGAATATATTAATGATATTGAAAGAGTTATTAGAATTAGAGGTACTAGAAAACTGTAGGAACTCATTGAAATATCCCCTTGTATTCAAATTTCGAAGAACTCATTGCCCACATGAACTGGATATATTGTATTATATGCGATGTTCATAGTAGAAACGTCAAATTTTCTACGACGTAAATCGTAAGTTTCCTAATTCGAACGTCCAAGGGTAACTGACCAGATATCACCAGTGCCCTCTGCTAAAGAAGTCGGTATTGAATATGAAAAGCATAACAAATTCAGCTTTTGAAATTTCCATCGTCCAGCTTGACAAAGCAGCGTGGCACGTCGATGCGCCGCAATATGTCCTCTGAAAAGTATAATATAATGTCCTGTAAGTCTTCTGAGAATGGCCACCTTGTATGTTAACGAATACTCGCTGGCCTATTGTGGCTGTAGGTGGCTGGGTTTGTCTTTCCCTTCAGTGCATCATGTTATGGAACCATCACCACCAAGACTGCACACATGCTGCACTCTTTTCACCTATACAGGAACTGTGTACAATTGTCTGGATCCCATCTTTAATTAACTGAATTGTGGAGTGTTTCTAAAGGTTTATATGTTGAATTGGGGATTTATTCTAGTTTCACTGTCCTATAGTACCCACAGCCAATTTGGTACCAAAACAAGATTGGCACATAATTTGTTCATGGTCAGTGAATTGTCAGAAAATTCGGAAATGTGTCAGGGATAACTAGAATTTTGGAAGATTTTAGGGAAAATTTACTCATGTCAGGAAAAAATATGATTTTCAGATTTGTGCAAGAAAAACACAACAATTATGACGGTAGTGTGAATTGCTACGCTATTCAAACTCGATGGGATATGGGCTCTGACAAGTAAACTTTCAGAGGTTTCCTCTGTAGTCCACAACGAGAGGATCCCCAGGTACTGAGATCAAGAGTTATTCAATGTGATATTCCTCAACTTGTGTCATTTTGGCACTTTAATAGATTATATTCTGGTGATCACACGCCACGGGGCGATTTTAATGTTTCTCAAGGCCTCTTTTACCATGTTTAGCTCCTGGAAATTGTAGTAATAGAATGCTAAACAATTTCACACCGGCTCGTGTTGGGTTTCATTGTAGTTTACATTATGTGGACAGATATAAGTGTCCCTGATACGAACGGCTCAGAACTTAGACACCCTGCAGTCTAACTTCCCACACGTCTCAGAACTTAGGCACCCTGCAGTCTAACCTCCCACACCCAGACGTCCCCCTAACGGGAAGCGTGCACATTAATAATGGTGTGTGCCCCACAACGTGAACCACCCCTCGTGCGCACAGGAAACGCCATCCTGACGGTCGTGTGTAAAGTCTACCCGCCGGTTATGAAGGTTAAATGGTGTCAAACTTCTCCTGGAGAGTGAATCGTGGGAAGTGGTGTTGATGGGTGTGAGTTTACATATGGCGGGATGCGGAGGGAGCCCAGGGTGGTCATGTGTCAGTGTGGATGTCCTCTGTAGCTGCCTGCATGAATAATATTACGATTGTCGATGACGTTCACACATTGTCTGCCACTTGTTGGCCAACGTGCGAACAAAGTGCCTTGTGGATTGTTAATCATATTACGTGTTCATATACTCCTTTTGTCACAACCTGAGTGGTGTGTTTCTTTAGAGCATGGATATAAGCACAATATTAACCAATTTCTTATATCAGTGAGCGTATCCTCTGTGTAGTTGACGCGTAGTAATATTCAAGCGTGAGAGAGGATATCTAGGGTCAAATAGGAGGAGGATACGCACCTAATTATCAGAAAAATGTTAATACTTTGTACTTTATTCAGGATTGCAAGTGTTTTTTGGGTTGTTTTTTTCAAATTCAAGTTATCGAAGGAAAGACAAAAGGACATCTTCTCACGCACTACTTTGCACACAAGGTGATATGTCAGGGACTGTAGGATACGGGGGTCTGTATCCTCCTCTGGTAGCCGTACCGTGAGCCGTTTTCTATGGACAGCTAGTGTCAGGTGGAGGAAAACTATAGTTTTGTTATTCTGTACCTCATTCTTGTTTTCCACGACGAATTATCAAACTACCTGTTAATCAGGAACATATTGTTGGTAGAGAGGATTTTATTTAGACATGCTCAAGTCTTTGATTATGAACAGTCTTTAAGTGATTGAAGAAAATCAGAAAAAAGTTCATTTTAATATGTATCCTTGCCTGACTAGCCCATGAATCAATCCATGTACCCCAGCAAGGAGGGGAGGGGTAACCATAGGATGCAGGGACTGGAGTCAGTCTAGATTCTATTGAGCTTGTTGAATTAGTACATTGATTTCTTTCGAACAATACATCTAGATATTGGATTGTGGTCATGTCACTCATCTTGGACTTTCACATGTTAGTGAGTTAAAGATTTTCCATCGTCCAATTATCAGTATAACATTTGATTTTAAAGTTAATTTCTTAGATGGGTGAATTGCATTGTAATTGATCTTCCAATTATACGTGCCTATACCGAGTGATCTTGGATTAGCTTATCTTTTTTCTATTCATATCTTTGAGAATTAAAGGCCTCTTTTTTCATTTCTTATAAAATTTCTTTGGTCCTTACAAAACCAGAATAGGACGATCTTCTAGCTGAAAATAATATCCGAAAAACTAAAGGAGAACAGAAAACCTGTATGGCTGACTTAAAAGAATGGAATATAACGCCATAAAGAGGGCTAGATGGAAATGGATAATGTAGTAAAAACTAACATGAATATCATCAAACCTCTTCCATCAGTTGTTGTAGTTGCAGATGTTCCAGACGATCTGAAATTGAATTCACCGAAGCCCACGAAGGTGGCTGACTTGGAGTACAATTATCTTTATTGAAACATTCTCTTTTAACAATGGCGACCATGCATCATGTTCTTGCTGCCGATAAGAGATTAGGCGAGCGTGCCTTCTGCACTTGATGGATGAGATTTCTCATTTCGTTATATTGACAAAGACTTTCTTTTTCTTTAATGAGTATTTATACTTGCTGGAGAGTTTAACATTTCATTTACAAGGTGTACATGCGTCGCGGTAATGTTGACTTGTGGTCTCTATAACAGGTTTGGTTACTCTATTTGGAGGTAATGTTGGTTATTGTTATATACCTACAGTCGAACATGTACGAAATATTACCCGCAGCTAGGACTGTTGTAATGTATTGATGATACACTCACCAGATGACTGCAACGTTTGGCTCAGTAACGAAATTTAACGCCACTTGCGAGATCTGCACGTTTCGACCAATAAGAGAGCAGCTATTAGAATGTGTAGGCTCGAGATACTTATATAGAACTGCATCGAGATTCGTATAAATACTCAATTCTCCACGAGTTTGGCTGCGCCACAATCGTCATCGAATGCGGTTCTAGATTTATCTCACCCTTAAATTTATCTTCACTAAGTCAAATTACTTCGCAAATACGGTTGGTTGATTGCATATGACGTCATCTCATATTCACTCAGCCACAACCGTGGCATAATATTGTCACTTTACCGGGGTGATCGTTGAGTATTTTTGTACAACGTTATTCCTTTGGCTAAACTTGAACCAGGGGTGAGATCGCTGAGTAAGGACCCAGCTTACCGACTAGACACTGGTGAGGATTGAAGAAGAAACCAACCAGTTGTCATTCTCCACGAGTTTGATGCGGAGTGATATGAACGAAGCGACAGCCGAGTGAATATCTCATAGCATTCAAAGGAGCTGGAGAACAACTTCTTTGACCAAAACGAGTTGCTTTCCGTATTTATCTCACCCCACACATTAAACGAATAGATGCCACACAGGCTATAAGCCATGGAGAACGAACTGCAATACCTGCAAGAGTATGGAGAATGAGTTCCCAATGTTAAGCCTATGGGACAAAAATACCAGGGGTGCGATAACAGACATTTCCCTCTAGTGGGTCAAGGTGGCCACGGATATAACCCCACCCGAGCTAGCTTAGTGTAGCTCTGGTGGCCAGTGTAGAATCTTAGGGACATTTATCGCTGAGTGAGAACCCCGCTTTATCTCAACCCTAGAATAAATGTCCATAGGCTTAACATTGGGAACTCGTTCTCCATGCCTGTACAAGTATTGCAGTTCGTTCTCCATGGTCTATATTCAGTGTGTTATCCATTCAATTAGTGCATACAGGGGTGAGATAAATACAGAAAGCAACTCCTTTTGGTCAAAGAAGTCATTCTCCAACTCGTTTGAATGCTATGGGATATTCACTCGGCTGTTGCCTTGTTCATGTCCCTCCGCATCAAACTCGTGGAGAACGACGACTTTGACCAAAACTTGTTGGTTTCTTCTTTATTACGACCAGACTGCAGAATAGTCGGACCGGCTCCTCACTGACACGTCTGTCAACACACGAGCAGGGTGCGGGTGGGAGGCAGTATGGATTGTGTACGGGATTGGGTGGCTATGGGGCCAGTTGTTGATTACAGGTGGCGTGGCCGCCAGGTAGCGTAGCAGTGCCAGGTGTGAGGGGCGGGGCGCACGTGTCATCTGTCTACAACCCCTGCTGCTGAGGGCAGATGGCACAAAAAACACGCTTCTGTCTCCGTCGCATTAAGGCACCCAGCGCAGTAATTGGCGTAGCCTTACCAAAAAGAACGAAAAATTAAAAATTGAAAAACTCAACCCCGACAACTGGAGGGGAAAAAAGAGAGAATAATTTAAAAATCTCAATGTCGACTTTATTGATGAGAGACAAATCTGAGGAATTGCATTTTCCAAGCATAGTGTTTTTTACGGCTAGAGGGAAATGTTTTGAAAGAGAGTTGAGTCTGGAAAGAACCCTTACGTTATTTTGGAGAAAGGTCACAGCGTCAAAAGGTGGGGACCACGTGTTTGCCGCCTTGTTTTAACGTGGCCTCAGCATAGGATGCATTCTGCACGGCACACTTTGCAGATATTGCATTATAATAATGAGACACGCCGTTATTTATCTAGCCACAATAGGTACTCCCTCGTCTCCCTTCTTTTTCTCTTCTGCTTCCTTTTACTCCCTAGTTTGTTGTTGGCAACACAACCGTCCCCTTACCCACCCTGTCCAAACTACCCTCCTGAATTTACATTATGTTCCTGGCGCCTCCGGCAGCTCCATTTCACCGAAACGTAGGGCACCGTTGCAGAGAGCACAGAAGCCTAAATCTGCGTTTACAATATGATCCCGGCAGCCACGGTTTGAGGACGTTCAAGGGCCCCGTTTTGACCATGGTGCAATGCCAGACTGCCTGCCTTCTGTCAGGTCCATCACATTCTGTCCACGGTTCACTGTACGGCCGCCTACGTTCAGTCACGTTCAGTCACGTTATGTGGTGTTCATCACGTCCCGGTACGATTCTCATTAACACTGGAAAGTACCGGGACAAAATTATTGACAGCGATTCGCATTGTCCCGGAGACTCCCAGTGGTCAAGGTGAGCTACGGTTATTCACGTTGCACAACCCCGTCCCCCTACGCTCTCCTACGTCCATCCCGGTGCCTCCACAGTGCTCGTCTACTGGGACAACGGGACTGCTGAGAACATAGTGTAAACGTAGCATAAGACTGCATTCTCTCACCCTGGTCACTACCGTGGTTGATTTATAAATACATATTTGTTTTGCCTGTCTTAAAACATCCTTTGTCTCAATAATTCCTATTACTTCTTCGCTTCCACTACTCTTTATACAATTACCATCACCATTTCTAGTTTGCCTTCAGTCCCACCTCCTCTCTGTCTACCTCTACTCTCCATATTCTGGACTTACTCAAGTCTTTGGTTGTGGAAATTCAGTCTAGTATACAATGTTGTACACCTGACAGGCCTAGGAATCTCCTCTCACACCCCACCTGTGTCCCGCCGAGGAGGGGTGAGGTAGGTGTAGGGGGAGACACAGGATGCAGGGACTCCTCGTACCCATTCCCTGTCCTCCACCTACCCGGATGATGATGGTACTATGATGGTAGTATCTTCCCTACCTTACGCCCTATGTCCTAATATGGACACTGACTAGTGATTATTGTCCCATACCTGCCTCTGCATAATTTCCAGTCCTGTCTCTCTGCCCTTCATAATGCCTCATCTCCTCCCATGCTAATAAGGAACTGCATCGAGATCCATATATACTGAGAATATGACATGAGTTGTGCTTGTGGAGTAATCTCACGAGGCAACGGGATTACGCAGCAAACCAAAATGAATGGCGTATTATCAATGGCTATGGACCGAGTGCGGTTCAGATTTTATCGCACCCATATCACTGACTTATTGGCTAAAATTTGTGACATCATCCCCATTGAGTATTTCTCTGAAATACTCCTTGGGCATGGAGTAAAAGAAGATACCATGGGTAAAAGAAGATACCAGGGGTGGGATTTTTATCATTGTACTTCTCCTCTCACACCCCACCACACCCCATCCACATCCACATCCCCCACGTTCCCGGAATCAGTGCAGGCGACCTGGTAAACGCCGTATTAAAGTGGGGCATGCGGGGACAAGACAGCCTGGACGACTAATACGTGTGGTAATTGGCGAGGAGGCAGGTAGTGGTCCGCCTCACGGTGCCCAGTTGTAGGGCAGTAGGTGAATCCAGGCGGGGCCCCACACTCCCCCGCCCCTCCCCGGCCCCTCCCCGGCCCTCCCCGGCCCCTCCCCGGCCCCTCCCCGGCCACCCGCCCCGTACGTCCGGCCGGCTCCCCCGTGGGTGGGCCGCGCGGCGCCCTCCACCAGGACAGAGGTCACCGCAGACGGCGGACGTTCCGCTCTGAATGTGAGTGGTATTTGAGGGAAGGGAGGTATTTCTATATGCTGTATATATACCCCCTCCCACCAGCTACCTCCCCGCACTTTCCCCTGCTCTCACTCAATCCATTATCTCACCCCTGGTTTTTTTTTTCTCCATAGACTTAACATTGTAAACTCGTATCCAACACCCATGAGATATTTAGGATGTGTGGGATTATGTCACAAATGTTAGCCTATTAGTCAATGTGAAGGATGAGATAAATTCAGAAACCCATTCAAGTTGAGGGTCAGAGCTTGATTCCATCTCATTTGAATCGCTACGTAATTCACTCAGCTTTGCCTTGTGAATTACTACGTGATTCAAACTCGATGGGATAAGAGCTCTGACCCTAAACTTGCATAGGTTTCCTCTATTTATCTCACCCCAGTATTTTTCTCCATAGGCTTAACATTAGGAACTCGTACTCCATGGCCATGAAGTTCGTGTACCCAATACTCAATGGCTAATTGGATGATTCATTTTATCAATACATCATGTTATACGGGGTGAGATAAAATCAGAAACCCACTCGATGAAAATAACTTGGTCCGCACTCCACCTCGTTTGACTTCAGAGTAATTCACTCAGCTTCGTTTCGTGAAATACTCTGCAGTCAAACTCGGTGGAGTACGGACCAAGTCTTTTTTCATCCCGTGGGTTTCCTTCTAAAATCTTCATGCTTTATACCTTCACTGTGTTCCAACCCCCACTCCTAATCCTTCACACACAAACACTCCATGCCCAGCCCAGCATCACATTCAACGTTATGGCTTTCCGAATGACATTTAAAATGCCCTTTGACTTTACAAATGCGGCGTTCATTTAATGCAATTTCGTTTTCGTTGAATCACTCGGTGGCTGTTTTATTTCTCGGCTTATTACTCTTTGGTTGTTTTGGATTTCTCTGCAAATTGTTTTCAGGCGATGCGGTCAGCGTCTGAATTGTTGGAGGTGTCCGAATAATTGGAAGCTGATTTCATGGGAACTTTTCTACTCACAATGAACCTACAATCCAGAGTCCACTCGGTATACCTGAGGGATTGGAGTATGGCAGTGTGTAATGGCTGCTGACAATGCCATAGCAACGTATTTAGTAATAACTGAAATCGTTGTTAGTAAGCCCAAAGCGATTGCTGTTCGATGTTTTATGAAATATGTCCCGACGCCAGAGGTGGAGGGTCTTATTTTATGGGACAAAAGACCCGAGACAAAACCACTAACCTTTCACTTGCTACATTTTCGTATCATTATACACTTAAAAACACAGAAAGAGCCCCCCAACCCCCAGGAGCATACAACCGCTCTTATCTGAAACCAGTCTATATTGTATCGATTATCCACCTTTTCCTGACAAGTGGCATTTGCTACCTGGAGCATACAACATATTTGTATGCTCCGGGTATGTAGATACACTCGGCCCATGTGTTTTCTATGGACACTTTGTATTAGGTGGATAATATTATGTGATATTTGCTTGTCAACCTCAGAACTATGCGTACTCGTGAGCTCTGAGGACCGCCATACTCATGAGCTCTGTGAAGTGGCGTACTCGTGAGCTCTGAGGAGCGGTGTACTTGTGAGCTCTGTGGAGCAGCGTACTCGTGAGCTCTGTGGAGCAGCGTACTCGTGTGCTCTGTGGAGCAGCGTACTCGTGAGCTCTGTGGAGCGGCATACTCGTGAGCTCTGTGATGTGGCGTACTCGTGAGCTCTGTGGAGCGGCATACTCGTGAGCTCTATGGAGCGGCGTACTTGTGAGCTCTGTGAAGTGGCGTACTCGTGAGCTCTGTTTAGCGGCATACTCGTGAGCTCTGTGAAGTGGCATACTCGTGAGCTCTGTGAAGTGGCGTACTCGTGAGCTCTGTGAAGCGGCGTACTCGTGAGCTCTGTGGAGCGGCGTACTCGTGAGCTCTGTGGAGCGGCGTACTCGTGGGCTCTGAGGAGCGGCGTACTTGTGAGCTCTGTGGAGCGGCGTACTCGTGAGCTCTGTGAAATGTCGTACTCTTGAGCTCTGTGGAGCGGTGTACTCGTGAGCTCTGTGGAGCGGCGTACTCGTGAGCTCTGAGGAGCGGCGTACTCGTGAGCTCTGTGGAGTGGCGTACTCGTGAGCTCTGAGGAGCGGCGTACTCGTGAGCTCTGAGGAGCGGCGTACTCGTAGGGTGGATTGTTTTATTTATGACGTTGTTGAATGCGGTCACGCCCACCTGCGCGTGGAGTCGGGACGTCAGGTGTGGGCGGAGTGCCCCGTAGTTTGTACTAATTTGCTCGGGGGCGTCACGTCGAGATGGTCACGGCCCGTGAACTGGGTGTACTGATGTGAACAAAGACGGCTCTGATGACAGCCCCTGATCTCAGATCAGTCTCAGTCCAGGGGCCCGTTTAGTAATCTACGATCCTACAGGTAGACCCTTTCATTTACCTTACCCCTCACATAAATCTCCATAAACTTATCATGGTGGGACTGTATGCCACAGTTATGCCATGAAATATTTATATACTATAGGGAACATTGATGTTAAAAACGTGTGACAGGGTAGGATAAAGTCTAAACGTCACTCAATTTCATATGATTGCTTCCATGGCCTTTGTTGTCTTCTGCTACAGATATCACGAAGCGGAGCTGAGTGATATCATTCGGCAAAGACTATTGTCGCAGAAACAAGGCATACACAGCACCCTCACCGATTTTTAGATCTCGACGTGCAGTCATTGGCCACCACCGACTGACTATTTGGAAAACACAATTGATCAGTGCCGTTTTCGTCGGCTTGTGGAAAATGGCCCCTATTTTTTGGTATACTGACGCTAGACATGTAGAAAAATCTCACCGATTTATTTCGTGCATAGAGTATGAACCGACAAAATCAAGATGCTTTG
This sequence comes from Alentia gelatinosa, assembly GCA_950022655.1. Lineage (NCBI taxonomy): Eukaryota > Metazoa > Annelida > Polychaeta > Phyllodocida > Polynoidae > Alentia > Alentia gelatinosa. The sequence goes on along the minus strand of OX465583.1, from coordinate 55,081,768 downwards.
ATTTCATCATTGAAGCTCAATGGTTTTCGGGGCAAAGTTAAATCGGTATAGACATGCAAAATGCAGTAGAAATAAGGCATCCACTGCACTCTCACCAATTATTTGATTCACCGACATATTAAAGGGAACTCAATTAATCGGTGCCCTTTCCGTCGGCCAATTATCTGAAGTGAATCTGAGAATTTCCTCTGCGGTCCACCACTATACCACTGCGACTCCACAGAAGCAATGAACACGAGAATCATAGTTACAAGCACTTCTCTTCTTTCATCTCTCCTAGAATGTGTGCTAAAATTGTACCCATTTGTACTACACTCCTTTACTTCATAAACTGTACCGAATCAGAATACCAAATTGAAAAAAGTAGAGAAACAAAACAACGATATATCAATAGGAAGTTTGAACAATAAAAAAACCGTAGCTGTTTTTACTGTATGTTATATCAAATCTTAGATGTCACAGGGCCAGGAGGCCAATAACTGAAAAGAGAAGATTAGAAAACTGCTCACTGTGTGCCTGTATAATCGGATTTGATGGAAACTTGACTACATTCCTTTTTTTAATTTTTAATATTTAAGGTAGCATCGGTAGCGATATAGTAGTGTTTTTTGCCTTTTCGTTCAAAACTTTGATAATAACTTCTCACTTCTTGCAAGCCCATAGCCTAGCCCCCTCACTACCTATCAGTGTCTCGTGTGCATCAGCATATAAATACTTCATGTATATGAGTTCAATCTAAGGGCCACGTCTTGAATCATGATAATGTGTAGGTCAGTTATGATACGTCGTCATTTTTCGGTATGATTCACTCGCGTAAGTTTAGTAACACATGCCGTGATGTCAAATAGCAGAAGCAGAAACAAGGATACGTGCCAAATGATTGTTTGGGGATTTCAATCCTGACATCTTGATAGATATTTTGGGATATTTTTGTCCTCTTCCGGACATTCGTGTAAACAGTTTCATTTTGAGATTTGGTCACGATTGCCAGAAGACTTCTACATGATGCATCGAATTTTAATTAGCTTCCGTTTGAAATATTTCTTGGAGGAAAAAAACCTCTTGAGGTAAACAGTAAAATACTTCCGCCTGTGTTTGGATTATTAATGAGGGAATGCCTTCTGGACTCTAAGATTACACTTAGCCAATCGGAATGCCGATTTATCTCTCCCCGTTATTTTTCTCCATAGACTTAACATTAGGAAGTCATACTCCATGGTCTTAGAGGTATTGTACCCAATACTCAATGGTTAATTGGGTGAGTTATTTTATTGATTAATAATGTTCTCATCATTTATACAGAAAGCCACTCAATGATAATAACTTGATCCACACTCCACCTCGTTTAACTGCTATGTAATTCACTCAGCTTTGCTTCGTGAATTACTCTGTGGTCAAACTGGGTTGAATCGGGACCCATCTCATGAGTTTTCATATAATTATCTCACCCCTAGTCTTTTCCCCCATAGACTTAAATTGGGAACTTGTATCCAATGCCCGTTGATTATTTCGAAAATATTCTCAATGGGGGATTATGTCACATAGGTTAGACCACTAGTCAATGTGAGGGGAGATAAATTCAGAAACTTATTCAAGTTTACGATCAGAGTTCGATCCAATCTCGTTTGAATCGCTACGTAATTCACGCGGCTTCGCCTAGTAAATTTCTACACCATTCAAACTCGATGGGATTCGAGCTCTGACCCTAAACGTTCATAGGTTTCCTCTAGAGTCTCCGTTTTGTATATATCAATCTTTTTTTGGTTGATATCAGATTGTGTTATCTGGTTGTCATGAGGACTTGACGAGCGCTCGGGCGTGATAGAGAGCACGTGTTGGCTGTGAGATGACAGTGGGGAGCGGGGGCTGCGTACTGGTGGTTACAATCAGGATATGTCACTTCGGTATTTACCAGACAGCTGATACGCGCCGTTTTTACTGACCGTAATACGGAGGACGGTACATCCTAGACTGGCCTCAGTCCCTGTGTCCTCCTACCCCTCCACCCCTTCTGAGTGACACAGGGACTGGTCTCATCCGTAATCGGCCGTGTAGACTGGCGCGATTTTGCGCCACACTCCCCAAGCAGAGGTCTGGCTACTGGTCAGGATATCTGCTGGGAGATTGATCACAATTGAGACATAGTCAGGAGTAGGCGAAATATATTGCTATGACAACACAGGCGGCCAGGGAACTGGGGGAGGGGAGGGGGGAGGGGTAGAGGGAGGTATAGGGTTACAGGGAGTGGCTTGGGGTCATAAACAGGAGATTCTGGTCAGAGTGGACAAGTCTTTGATTCATGGACCAGTCAGAGAAGGACACATGCTATAATGAATTGTATTCCGATTTTCTTTAATAATTTAATGAATGTTCATAATCAAAGACTTCAGCAAGTCTAGGTACATCCGTGAGGACCGTCTAAGTTTGGCCTTAGTTCTCAGGATCAGTCACATGTCGCGTAGGTTTCAGCAGAGATCCTTGTACGGAGAGATCAACTCTAGAACAAGTTAATTTATTCCTCATTTATATTCATTTGTGTGTATTCTATCACTTGATGTGTGACCGATTCTGGATGTATGTGGTCTACATTTCTGTGTCAAGATTTTTTTTTTTTTTTAGTATCGGTTGGATACAGAAGTGCTTTCGCCTCGTTTTTGAAATCTAAGATTATTTTTCTAATTCATTTTCATTTCGGGCGTAATCCGAAAGAATGTTACCGCTACAGATTTGCATAGACATTGATATTTACAAGGTGCATGTGAAATTGCTAAAATTATCTATCTACATGTATATGTACTATAGTTCCTGTTTTATTGCTACTTCAGTTAAGTGTATTGAACTTATTGTTACGTACTCGCATACCGTGTTACTTTTGATAAAAATATTCCATGAGGTCATAGAGCGAGTGGAATTTTTTTTATTGAAACTTTTGTCATATACCATCATATATTAAATATATGTTCACCTATTTATAAAAGATTTAGAAAACGAGGCGAAAACACTTCTATACCCAACCGAAAAATTGATTTAACATCTTATCGGAAGTGGAACTATGATCATTCTCCAATCTGATTGCACTTTTTTCAGCCAATCACAACACATATTCAAAATATGTTGGCACGTCTTCAATTACCACCATACTATGGTTGTATTTAATTAATACCAATACCCTAGCAGAGAGTGGTATTAGTGTGACATACTAGCATAGGTATATGATAATAGTATCGTCACAGTATCTTAGCTACCTGTGGCTGGTTTGGGAAACATTCAACACTCATATATACAAATATTACGTGTGGTGTTATGAAGTAGGCGGGAGACATGCTACATGGACGCGCTTTGTCAAATGTCGTCTGCCACCCCTCTGACGTCGTGTGTTCTGACGTCACCGCGTCTCTTGTGCGCCCAGGTGCAACTCGCCCACCGCCAGGTAACTCGTGACCCTGGGGGCTGTTCTGTAAAGTTCATTCATTTCTTCTGGTGCAGGACGATACGATAACTCCAAAGATAAACAACATCCTGGACGGTATTTTTCACCCAGTGTTGTATGACAAAACAAAATATATTTTCTAAATGAACATATTTGTATACAACACATTGTAAGAGCTGCAGGTTACTCTTATCGTCAAAACAGCTTATACTTACCACACATTATTTTATAGAACACTATGGATCCAGAGACAATGCTAAAAGCCAATACCCACTGAACGATTTCGTTTCCACCGATTAACTCCCTGAATCGTCAGGGCTATTTAACTTGTCTCAGGGGAATATGTGCATAGCGTTGACTATCCCCACAACGTTTATGGCAGCCATTAGCATGAGTTAATCGTAAGCAAATTCTGTCCACACTGGACGATTGACTGCGTAAATCGTGAGCGATTTAGGCCCACCGATAAAGGAACAAGTAATAAATCTCAGTATATGGAAGTTAAATCGGTGAGCTGGCCTCAGTCTGTGTGTGGCATGGGCATTTCTGCTCACCCAGCGACTAATTAAGGGCCATAATTGGTAGGAACCACGGGGGGTATTTTTTAAACTCCGTTGTCGGCGACAACGGAAAGGAAGACGTTCCTTAATTTATCGGTCCCGATTTCGGAACAGTGGACTGCAATTTGTCGGCGACAAAGGTACATCGCCATGGGGGGGATTTCCAAGTCTTAGGCAAATTACTGTAGGGGGGTGTCACATTGGCCGACACATTTTCTAGGCCTCGCCTGAGCTTACGATTGTTCTTTTGTCGCCGAGAAAGGAACATTCATGTTCCGAAATCGTACAGTGTGTATTGGCTTTAAGATATTTTTTTGTCGTTCCTAGTTTATTCAATATCCCCCTGGAGTTATCCGAACACCAGGAAGAAAACCTCTCAATTGTGTGTGTCTGTAGAATGGGGTTAACCGCGCTATAAAAAGGCTCAAGGAAATTAACGAATTACTGACTGATAAAAACACGCCATCAGAGCAGTATATATATTTACATAAGCTATGAAGTATCCGTTTACCTTGCTGGGGTGGACAGAAATTACCAATCTGTTCACCCTCTTGGTCGCCTCGCCTCCTCGTGGTGCAGACTGGATATGCTTGCACGCAAGCATAACTAAAGTGACTGGGGTGGGTGGGGAGTTAGCTCAGTGGTAAAGAGCACGGGACTTTGTTGATTCAGGTCCAACTGCAGCCACTTTTCTCCTTCACCCCCCAGCAGTGGTAGATTTACTGCTATATCAAAGGCCAATCCTTCTCATACCATGTCTATGTGGTGTGGGAAGTAAAAGAACTCTCACTTCAGTAAATGTGTAGGAGTGGGATTTCTTCCTACATTCATCTCATAGATTCGGTCAAATTCAAAGTAAGTCTAATTGAACAAATTGGACGTTAAACTACCCAAACAAACAAACAAACAAACAAACAAACAAACACACCTTCAATAGGAGATCTTTTATAGGAGATGTGTTGTGGACGAGATGTTTTCTACAAGGCAGCTAATAAAAAAAAGATAGATTTTAATATAATAGTAGATGTGGATAATGAACGATAAAAATATTGTTTTGAAGCTAAATCAGGTGCGTTCTAAATGCGTGTGCGCGGAGAGCGATTCTTGAGAGGCTTCCAGATATCTTATTCTTTCTCTGGGGAGGAGTCCAGGTGTTCATCTGAGTGAAAACAAGTGGATGGCATGCTACACAACTCGCCAAACTGGATCTTATATTCAAACAAACATACTGTGATTCACGGGCAGGGTACAGACCCCACTCTAAAATGTCTACATTGGAGTTCTGACTCGCAAAATCAAAAATGTGATTTTTTTTTTTCTTCTTTTCTAAAAATGAGATTTTTTTCTCCGAAATATGAACTCATATAAATATCTATTTTGAAAGCAAATGAATAGATGCTTTTCATGCATAGGTTTTTATAACTTGTAGGTTCGAAAGTATATAATAATATCCATGTGGACTTTTGTAAATTCAACACTATGAAACGGGAGTAAATATAACAAATAAATATAGCTGGAGTGAAGTCCATATTAGAGTTCTTCTCATTGATCATAGCGTGGGCTTATATACCCATTATTAACAATATTATAATAATTGTTGTAATTATAACTGAGCGTCACAGATTAGTTCAGATCATAGATCGCCCTCCGGGTTCTCCTTGGAAAGTCGTGTAAGAATTCGCTGTACGTTACTCATTAGATGTTTGTCAATGTTTGAATTAACAAACAGGCGTTTCCTAATTAGGAATAAAGGCCTATTATTGCTCATATTCCAGGGCTGTAAGATTTAATTGGAGTACCTGCTGACCGGAACGTATATGTAATTACGTGGGCGGGGAGGAAGTGGTGTGAGGTGTTTGCATGTTTCTGTCGTCACAAACTCAGCCTGCTAATCACAATAACCTCCCAGAAGAATCGCCTTTTCATGTGGATAGAAATATTCATGTTATTTTGTTACATTCCAAGAACTTTATTTGGTGTGACATCCGTTTCTTTGTCCTTCCTGTGGTGATACCGTGGGTCCTTATAATGGCACAGTTAATTAGATTAACAGGTGAAACTTGGGTTTGATTTATAAACCAAAATACATATTGATAAAAAAAACAGAAAGAAAAAAAATACATATGCTGTAGGTGATCTTTTACAAGGAAAAATAAATACAAAGGAAGGGCTCCGACATGTAAAAAAGATGAATGCCAAGAGAATACAGGAGAAACTGTTTCTCGTACCGAAAATAGTTTTAAAGTACTGTTTTGACAGGGTTCAGGAAATGAATATGCAGTATACCGTACCTACTTTACATGTCCATATACTTTTGGTCTTATATCCGAGATTACTGGAGAATGGGGGAATTCAACCTACAAATTCAACAAGCTTCTCCAGGATTCCTTATACATGTTGTATTCACTTGGTAATATGCCATCAGTTGATTATTGCTGATCTTTGTCAATTCTATGTTGGACATAAGTGATTGTTTGCAAATGACGTCTTTTCCCATACCAAACTTAAAACTATGAGGATATCATTATTTGCTTTGATTGCCTTTTTTTTCAATGGATCAAGCTTTTTTTTATTCAATATCAAATCCTTACGTGTCGAACATATGGACTCCTCGACCAACATGTGTACTATCCATCGATGTTAACTGAACGCAACGAGAATAGTCTCTATACTCGTAGCTGAAAGTGAGCCATCTTAACTGCTAGATCTCCTTCTATACAAGAGATACTAAAATTGTTCATCATACCTAATGAGAACTCCATACCATATAGTTAAATCTTAATCCGTCAACAAGGAAGATATTCTGTTAGTGTTAGACAGCTAAGGACGGAAAGGTCACCACAGCCAGTTGAGTCTCACACACCAAGTGTTTATCAAAGATTCATTGAGTTAAATGGGGCATAAAACAAAACAGAAATTGAGCAATTGATTCGGTCCACTGTTAGAAAGCGACGTGTACGGTATCACTGAACCTACACTGGCCGCCAGAGCTACACTACATGACCACCTTGAACCATTAGCTGCTGTAAGACACTCTCCTAGCATAGTTCCTGCACTTTGCTTCCTGCACTGCGAAAGACGTGGGAGGAGATTGGCTGTATGAGTCTATGACTCTCCTACCTGATATTTCGTACTGATTGGAGAGTGTATTATTTCATAACTTTGAAGCCAAATTACCATTTTGTTATTTCCTTTTGTGTGTATTTTCTAGAATGATTAAAAATAAGTCTGGAAAAATCGGTGAAATCGGCGAAAACAGGGGGCCCGATTTTCCCGAAGGGATGAAGTTTTTACCACATGCTTTCTTTTTAAGAATGAAACCACCATAAAGCTAGACTTCGTTATCAATTTGTGAAGCTATGACTATATCTTATTGAATATTTCTGCTTTAAGAACCTACATAGAATCAAACTACCTGGATCGAGGCACACACCGCAGATACTGTATATGTGATTTAACGCGACCAACCTCTTAGTGAGAACAGAGTGGAGACAGAGGTGGCAGTCAGTGTACACTGCACCACATTGCGTCTTGTGTAATTCAAACTGCGAACTTGCGTTTCGGTTCCATCCGGGAGCTATGATATCGCTGCAGGAAGGGGATGGTAGGAACGAGGAACCTTCTCGGAACACCTGATACGGAGTGAAGTGCACATGGATCAAATTGGTCTATATGGGAGATGGGAATGTCAGATGAAACCAAAGGGAAGTTTAATAAATACTTTAATATCTATATCGGGTTGGGATGGCACCACAATAGGGGCCATCCAAAAAGTACGTACGCACTAAAGGGGGGGGGGGGGGGGGTGGGATTCAGAAATTTTGCGTATGCCCCTTCTTTGTGGTCTTTTGCGTACAATATTGGGAGAGTGGGGGGTGGGTGGGTCCAAAATTTCAGAAATTCTGCGTACGTTCTTTATGGATGGCCCCATAACGCATACAAATGTAGAATTTTGGTTTTTGCTCAACAGGATACTGGCCACGTATACAAGTATATGAGATTTTATAAGTAGGAAATCGTACTAATAAATACTACTAATCGTGGGTAATAAATAACGGTTGGTTCTCTCTTTGTCTGCAGATGGTGGGTGTTGAGTCGGTGAGTGGTCTAGGCCGCTCACAGGACGTGGGAGTTACACAAGATGAACCCTAATGAGATGGACAGACATATCCAACAGACGGTGGATCGACTCCAGTGCATTAAACAGGTGAGTCCAACACAACAGGATAATTACGTGTATGATTATCGCTGAAGAATTATGTCATAAACTAAAATGTTGGTCCCATTAGTAACATGTATGGTATTCGTTGTTAGGGAAATTATCAACGTATTAATGACTTGGCAATGGTACCGTTAATTATCCCACCCCTAGTATTATTTTTCCCCATAGACTTAACATTGGAAAATCGTATCCAACACCCATTGAGTATTTAGAAAAGAATCAAGGGTATTATGTCACAAATATTAGCCCAGTAGTCAATGTGAAGGGTGAGATAAATTCAGAAACCTATTCAAGTTTATGGTCAGAGCTCGTTTGAATCGCTACATAATTCATGTGGCTTCCCCTTGTGAATAATTACGCGATTCAAACTAGATGGGATATGAGCTCTGACCCTTACCTTTCACAGGTTTCCTCTATAATAGCTACCTGTTGGTATATAAGCAACGAGTATCTCTATACTCGTTGGTATAAGCTTATGGTAGTTTAGCGTTGACATTAAAACGGTACCCACCTCCCACCCACCCTTGGGCAGCCTCTCCTCAGGTCGCCCGCTACCCTCCCGGCCTCCCCCATCACCCTCCCGGCCTCCCCCGTCACCCTCCCGGCCTCCCCCGTCACCCTCCCGGCCTCCCCCGTCACCCCTCCCCGCCTCCCCCATCACCCCTCCCCACCTCCCCCATCACCCCTCCCGGCCTCCCTTGTCACCCTCCCGGTCTCCCCGTCACCCCTCCCCCGTCACCCCTCCCCCCGTCACCCCTCCCCCGTCACCCTTCCGGCCTCCCCCGTCACCCCTCCCCCCGTCACCCCTCCCCCGTCACCCTTCCGGCCTCCCCGCCACGCCTCCCCGTCACCCCTCCCTGCCTCCCCTCTCGGCCTCCCCGTCACCCCCCTCCCGTCACCCTCTCAGCTTCCCCCGTCACCCCTCCCGGCTTCCCTCATCACCCCTCCCGGCCTCCCCCGTCACCCCTCCCGGCCTCCCCCGTCACCCCTCCCGGCCTCCCCCGTCACCCCTCCCGGCCTCCCCCGTTACCCCTCCCGGCCTCGCCCGTCACCCCTCCCGGCCTCCCCCGTCACCCTCCCCGGCGTGCACGGGGCCTGTGCCGGCGAGCTAAGTCCTGTGTGCCTGTCAGCTCAGTCCACACAGCCCCCAGCCCGGCCTTGTGTACAAACTAGCCTGCCTGACGACAGGGCCGCACTGCCACAGCCGAGAACTGTAAATCATAACATTTTTCCATAAACAAAGTGTTTTAAGTCTTCATCTTTTATCTTTTCTTTACGTAATGTAACTTTCTTTTGGTGTTGCGTGGCCGCCCATCCTGCCATGACGTGCTTAACGCGGATTTGCTCTTTTAGTTGTAACAGATGGTAGGTGTCTACATTTTGTATCATGCGCAAATACTGAAGGTTTGAGGCTTCTGGTGGTGTTGTACATAATGCAGATTCTATGGGTGTTAACTTGGGAGTTGGTCAGTCTCCTGGGGGAGTTAGGCATGTTTGACAGGTAGAATGGAGTAGTTTGCTGTGCTGTGTTTGTATGCCTCCCCCCGGAGTCGACACATGGAAATGTTTGCCTCACTTGTGGGTATACGGCGAGAAACAAGAACAAATCCTGCGCTCTTTTAAATTGGTTGAACATTGCTCTAATGTCCTCGAGTCGCAATGCCTCGAGCCCGCCCTTACACAGGTGTACAAAGCAAACATCCCCTTGTTTGGGGGCGAGAGAGTAAACAGTGCTGTGGAAGCGTGGAAAAAGTCAGAGGCATGCTTGAAAAACCTGCCATGGCTCAATGCAAACATATAGAGAGTGAAAAATAGCTCGGAACTAGTCAAGAAACGTGGCCCTATCCGTAGAAGGCCCCAGGGAAGACTTCTTTTGTTTTATTTCAGTGTTTAGGAAATTATTCCCCTGTTGGGTCGGTTAGACTTTTTACCATTAAACGTGTAGGATGGGCACAGGAAGAGATATCATAGGTTTCTAACTTCGCATGACACCACTTATCCAAATTCTATACATACATTTAATGTAACATCCAACACATCTATCTATTACGACATTCATCCATTTAAGTCCCAAATATCTCTGTGGAGTTCACCTGCCAATGGGTTAGATTAATATCGTAATGATGAGGATTAAAACTTACTGATATCAGAGTAAACTCTATTTTTTTGTTTGAATATCACTCTATAATCTAGCATTTCCTGCTACAAATATGTAATGGGTGATTCCATGGGAGCTAAAGAATTATCTCACCCCTGGTATTTTTTCCCCATGAACTTAACATTGGAAACTGGTACTCAACGCCCGTGGAGTATTGTTGAAAAATACTCAATAGGGGATGATGTCACACATTTAAGCCAAATAGACAGTGATAGGGGTGAGATAAAATCTGAACCGCACTCGATCCATAGCCACTGATAATATGCCATTCATTTTGGTTTGCTACATAATCTCACTCGGCTTTGCCTTGTGAAATTACTCCGCAACCAAAACTCATGGCATATTGTCAGTGGCTATGGATCTCGAAGCAGTTCCTTATTAGCAACCAACAAGTTTTGGTCAGAGTCCTCGTTCTCCACGAGTTTGGTGCAGGGTGATATGAACGAGGCAACAGCTAAGTGAATATCGCCTAGCGTTAAACTAAACGGAGAACGATGACTTTGATCAAAACGAGTTGCTTTCTGTATTTATCTGACCCCTGTATACACTAAAATAATGGACGACACACAGGCTATATACCATGGATAACGGACTGCAATACTCGTAGGGGCATAGAGAACGAGTTCCCAATGTCAAGCGTATCTATTTTTTTTCTCTCAAGGTAGCATCGAGCTGGAGATAAACCTATTTCACCCCCGTCCTTGATATGCCAATGTGAAGTCTATGGGACAAAAATACCAGGAGTGAGATAAAACGGAAATCACCAAGTTGGCCATATAGATTTATGAGTGATGCAGAAAAGGCTGAGGAGACTGGATGCGTTGACTCGAGACGTGTGTAATAAAGCCATGCTGGTGTTTCACTCACCTGCACGTCAGGTTGACTGGTCATGGACACAGTCGTCTCTGTGGCCGTGTATTGCTGCAGGCACTCTATGCTCAGACAGTCTTTTTTACACGCGGATTTCACGCAAATCTACAACGTATCCACGTTGGCCAACATTTAAATACCACAGTAATGGTATTGAAAAAAGCGCATGGTTATTATTTTAGGGGGAAGTAAAACGCAGAATAGGATTGACGAATTAAATTGTACCGTGCTGGAGATATCTCACGCTGATTCAATATGTCATATGTGAGAGAGGGAAGAAATCTGGGTAGCGTGCTGTTAAGTGTGGCCGTTATGGTCGCATGGTCAAAGTCACTGTCAATGTTACCGTAAATCTCTTTAATAAAGTCCTGTAAATCCTGTCCGATAGCCTTTAATGCCGTAAATTTGTTTCTGCCAATGTAGTACTCGTCGGAAGAGTTGATTCCCCTTTTCCTAAAATTGACACTCTATATACCTTTGCATAGCGCTTAAGCGTCATATTCTATGATATTGGCTATTCATCACACTAGACTGGATAAGAAGAGGGGACTGTAGACTAGCAGCTACAATCAAGTTATAAGACACGCACCACAGGCTTTATTCAACATAAATCACACATTGTATTGTTCTACTTGCATCCAGCTATCATGCCATGACTTCCACTTTCTACAAGTAGAAATACACAAAGATAGAGAATTCTTGCCCCATGGTATTGCTCGAGGTTTAACAGAGAAAAAACAACATATAATCAGAGACAGCAACTTACCAATCTCTCCATAGAAATCCACTTTTTCATTTTCAATATATAAAATTAGTATCCCTTGTAGATATATAAATTGAGCCTCATTCATACCAATTAATCAGTGCTTTGAACCTCCCACATACCCTAAGTTTATTTCTTAAAGTGAACATTTGCTGAAGATATGAAGGGATTAGTGCCGTTGCACCATTGACGAGAGGGTCATGGCACACATCTATAGGTTCATAATATCTTTCCCTAATTTCGAGAAACACCGACTCTAAACCATGCTACTGTTGTGTGTACGAGATTGTCCGACTTGGACACCGCCTACTAAATAGTGGTCGTTCAGGACATACCCTCAGGCGAGAATATCAAGATTCTGGCGCCACACTCAGTACACTCATGGCCTAGTGGACTGTTTTACCTTGATTTCCTTCTAACAGGGATGTCAGAGCTCATGGAAATCACTGAAATCAGGTTTTTTTAATTTTTTTAAAAAATAAAATACAGAAATATTATCCGAGCTATTTAAAACATATGCATGTCAGCCCCATATTATTTCTCGAACCCCAAATACCTGACTTCCCTGTAAATGCGTGCATATTACGTTCATGATCTTCAGGGTTTTCCCTGACAATATGCCAATAGATAAAGCATGGATGAGAATCCCTGAAATCCCTTAAACCAATGGGCAGTTACCATAAAAAGTACTTTGAATGCATAGCTAACATAAGGTATCAGTTTCATAATACAATCTCCCATGCTCACAATTATCATCGTTTTTGAGTTCCCAGTAAGCTTTCCATTGTCTAGGGAGGGGATAGTAGGTCGTCACCACAAATGACTTCAGGGATTTTCTTCAAGGTCTGCTGATATCCCTGCTTCTATCATCACTCTAATTACTAAATATTAGTTTAGTAAATTCTAGTTGCACTTGATTTTTACCATTTTCCCCATATCCACAACATAGGGCAGTGCTAGCCGAGTGTTTCCTAGAATGTAGAAAGGGGAGATTATGCCCAACACAAGGAGAGAAAGCCAGTAAGGAGCCAGGGTCAAGACCAAGAAGAAAGTGAAGCGTTGGGTGGCGTGTGCCCGACTGTTCACTAAGCTCGTTTGCTGGTCATCTGGGATGCAGGTAATCAGGTTAAGTGACCGTAAGGCGAGCTCAGGGATGGATTATCCCGCCTAAATCATCGCCGCCCTCCTGCCCCTCCTCTCCCCACACCCGCCACCCTCCAGTTACCTGCTTAGGACGCACTGTCTCTACCTTCTCTGTCTGCTGGGGGCTTCTCTGGTCAAGGTCTCGTCTGCGGTATATTTTGTGGATGGAATTCTGTCGGTTGTATGCTCAGTTAGACAGGCTCTCTTTTAGTGTATTATCTATGGTAAACAGAATCCCTATTGAGAATGTATGGGGACTCAGTAAACCATGACTCATTGTTTAAAAACTGTCAGGTAATATAACCATGGTATATGGTTTCAAATCCGTGGTATACGACCCCAAAGGCATTGTAGATGGAAAAATAGTCCCTTTGTGCTATAGAGCAAAATATAATCCCTATTGATATACCCTTTAATATGTCAATACCTGGGATTAATTTACTCGAGAAGATGGAGAATAGATACGGTTATCAATTATTTTTGGACAGGCGTCTCTGTATATCACTCGACTTTGACGTTCTTATACACTCGCTGGTGCTTGTGCATTACTACGCATCAACCCTCTCGTGGTTTACGGCCGCCTGTCCACAAAACCATCGATAATTGTCTCTGTATTCCATCTCGAAGAGCTGACTTGCTGGATACACATTCTCTATATATTCTCTGTGTTGTTAGTTAGTCTCAGGTCTTCTTCATTGGTTATTGCCTTTAGGTTTATGTATAGGCTTCTATATAAAGGCTGGCTAATATCTATTATCTTTATGGTGTTGATAGTAAGGAGATTTCTTTATGTTTGATGTCTGCTCCGAATCGGCAGATTGAATTTTTCTGATCTGCAGATTGCCTTTCTTGGTTCTGGCCTGCAAGCGTAGTCTTCAATATGTTAACACCTTTCTAGCAAATTGTATGTGTACATTATTTCCAATTTGTCTGGTGTTACAGAAAGAACCTTCTCTTGATCCTTCCAGGGATATCAGATTGTACATCTCATGCAAGACATTTTGGGCAGAGTTACTGTCTGTAGTCCATGTTTAGAGTGAGGTGTGTTAGAAATGTCTACTCAAAGATGACAGTTTTCCTATTTTCCAAGGAAATCTTTGTTTTCATTTTTAGTTTATAAAATCTCTTTTTTTTCTTTTGTAAAACAAAGAGAATAAATTGAGCCTCATTTACGCCAATAAACAATGGTTCAAACCTCTCCACACACCCCAGTCCTATTCCATGGCAAATAACGATGAGTTTTCCATGTTTTCTCTTCTCACTCAGAGACTGTAAATTCCACATGAAAAATATTTCCTCTTTTCTTCATGTCCCCAACTGACATCTCTAAGTCGTATACCTTGCTTATATAGAAGATCCCCTCCTCCTAACATCTCTGTATATAAGAAACGTGCTCATAGTACCAGCTCCTCACTGGCCATCTCTGAATAGTCCCCGCCTGACTCGGCCCGTCGTGGGGTCGCCTCCTCCTCACACAATATCCGCCGGCGTGTCGTCGCCGGCTGCCGGCCACCACCCTGCCTTCAGGGGCCTGGCCACACATTCACCGGTCACCGCGGTGCAAATGAAGCCAGCTGACTGCTCCCAACACTAGGCATTCAGTCTTGTCGGGGTTCACTGTTGCTTGTCCTGCTAGTTCTCTTAGTCCATTGGGAGATGGTGCTTGTTGCACATACAGAAAATAATCTCCTTTTTTTCCTGTATAGTTTTTATCATGTGTAGGGATCGTACGCTGAAATACTAGATTTCACGAAACTTGTAGTAATTTTGAAAGAGTATCTGTTGCCTGTCTGGTTATGAATACATCAGTCAGGATATGCCCTCCTATGTGGTGGTCATGGTTTGCAATTAAACAAGTGCTCATTTACCAATACGAGACTGCCTGTTGCTGCTGGGGAGTTAGCTTAGTGGTTAAGGCACTAGACTTGTGACACCAAGATTGTAGGGCTTTGTAGGTTTGATTCCCACTGCAGCCACTCTTCTCCTTCATCCCCAGCAGTGGTAAATGTACTGCTATATCAAAGGCCAATCGTCTTCATACCATGTCTATGTGGTGTGGGAAATAAAAGATCTCTCACCTCGGTAAATGTGTAGGGGTGAGATTTCTACCTAATTTCATCACATAGATTTGATTATCATCAAAACCAAAGTAAGTCTAATAGAACATTTTGGATATTAAACTACCCAAACAAACCAACCATCAACAAACATACTTGAAGACAGTATAAACTAATTGTGTGGTATTATACCTGTAATCATTCAAGGGAAGTGCAGATATTAACATTTTATATCTAATAGAGCTCAAGTCTATATAAGTGTCTATGAGACAGAGAATTGGCAGTTAATCTAATTATCAGGTTAATACGATGTAATGATATGTTGTTATATAGAAACTCATCTAGAAAGGAAGTGCAGTCATTACCAATTAATATCTAAAAAAACTAAAGTTAGTTCTAATTATGTACAGCAAAGAAACTACAGGCATTTTGATATATTTTTTTCCTCTGCCTCTCTTTAGGCACTTTTCACATAATCTACAATCTACTTTGTTGGTTATGGCTTAGTAGATCCCAGGCATTTAGCCTGGCAACAGAGAGAGAGAGAGCAGGTGTGACATCAGAATGTTATTTTACACCCACCAGTGTACAAAGTTACGGTGGTTAGGTACAGTTCTTCAACTGTCGTTCAAGGTAGCATCAGTATAGGGAACAGACGTCGCCTCATCCTATTTCTACAGTTATTTTAATCAGTAGGTTATCATATGATGATGATATGTCGGATAACATAGTTTACCTTTAATCTTGATCCGTAGTCAAGTGTATGTGTACACACCACTTATAATGAAGGAGTTTGTAGGAGGAGTGACTCTTGAGTTTAGGGCGGTGTTAGACTTGCTCAAGTCTTTGATTATGAACATTCATTAAATGATCAAACACAATAAGTATAAAGTTCATTAAAGTATGTATCCTCCCCCTCACTGGCCCATGAATCAAACGAGGAGGGTAGGCATAGGATACAGGGACTAGAGCCAGTCTAGGGTGGTGTGTCACTGGTAGTGGTTAGTAAGTAGTACATTGAGAGTTGTCGTGCTCGTCCACCTGCTCACGTTCTGCTCACGTTTTGCTCGTTCCAGCACCTGGGCACCCAGAACGGGTTCACGAACGCCGCCCGCGAGCTGCTCGAGTGGTGCTCGGACGCGCGCGCCTTCCAGAAGTCGTTTGAAGCTTCACTCGTCTCTTGTCTCACGGTAAGCAATCCCTTCTCATATCCAAGTGCTGATTCCACCGGACTGAGGTTTTATCTGAACTTTTCTGGTCTCTTTGGACTACACCCAAAGAATATTTTTGTGAAACGTGGCTAGGTTTAATCTAAATGGCAGTCTAATCTAAGTGGACGTCTCAAAAAGGCTAAAAGAATAAAAATTTATATAAAAAAAGAATATTGCATCATATTTTTACATGGTGAATATACTCGCACGATAAATCGTATTGGTGCCCAAAATTACCAGGAAAAAATTGGATGCTTCCACCTCGTGCTATGCTTATATGATTCTTCCCAATCCTGCCCGTTCTCCATTTTGGCAGGTTTCGGCATAGATCAGTGGAAACTCAGTGGAATAGTGGATCAGTGGAATCGGTGGAATCTGCACTTTGATATATTCATGTTTACTTACAGGCAGTGTTCAGGATAACAACTGGAATTCTGTTTTAGTTTTCAGCATCGGGAAACAAAGGCTTGTATTGGGTACATTCAAATGCAGGTGTATATACAAGACTATACTGGGTATATTCTCTTGAATATGAAACGATATTACTAGAAAAAGAAAGTATAGATTGAGCCAAGGAATGAATGACATATGTTATTTTCATAATTGCATGTGGTGGATAGAATTAGTTCGTACGAGGAAAATACAAAAAGAAGTAAACAGATCATGACTTTTGTAAACGTTACCGTCACATCACGAATATTCCCCGGTTTAAACTAAAACCAGTTCAGCAGTACTTACCATTATCTGAATTTCCTTAGACTTTAAGCCACTCCTTTGAGATTTGACAGATTCGTACTTTTTGCACTTAGGTTTGACTTGATTGTGTCAGTGCCATTATTGTAATAGGCATGTCTCCTACGAATTGTTGTCATTTCAATTCTAACGCTAAAAACAGGGGAGGAAAATCGAGCCAGCCAACACCAAACGCGTTCCCGTTTTGTCAACATAAACTTCCCCCAAAGTCGTGTTTGCCGGAGAACGCCCCATTTGCATGGACGCTCCATTCTTCCCGGAGACAAACGCGGCCAAGAAAATTGAAATGAACTCCTTGTAATCAGCGTCGGGGGCGAGTCGCCGTAATGATTTCAATTTGCCAGCCATAAATCTGCCGAGAAGGACGCGCCGGCGATTGCTGCGAGTTGCTCGCGAGTTACTGGCGAGTTGCTCGGAGCCGCTGCTGCGGTGTGCTGGCGGTGGGTGGTGGGCGGGTGGCGGGCGGTGGGCGGCGGGCAGTGGGCGGTGGGCAGTGGGCGGTTGGCGGCGGGCGGTGTCTGGTGGGTGGCACAGTGGGTGGTGGGTGGCAGGCAGTGGGGGGTGGGTAGCGGGCGGCGGGCAGTGGGCGGTGGGTGGCGTGTACCGGGCAACGGGCGGCGGGCAGTGGGTGGCGGGTAGCGTGCGGCAGGCGGTGGGCAGTGGGCGGTGGGTGGCGGGCAAGGGGCGGCGGGCGGCGGGCAGTGGGCGGTGGGTAGCGGGCAACGGGCGGCTGGCGGCGGGCGGCGGGTAGTGGGCTGGGGGCAGCGGTCGGGCGGAGGGCGGCGGGCGGGTGGCAGGTGGGGAGGGGGGGCAGCGGGTGGCGGGCGGCGGGCGGCGGGCGGACGACAGGCGGCGGCGGGTGGGTGGCGGGCAGCGGGCGAGTGGCGGGCGGGTGGCGGGCGGCAAGCGGCGGGCGGCGGGAGGTGGGTGCCTTTATTGAAGCCCGGCCGCGTGCAGGCCCCTCGTCAATAGACGCCGATGATGAAATATTTAGTGCCAGGCGCGGGCTCTCTAAGTGACAGTTTGTGGCCGCTGTGGTGATCGTCTCGGGGTGCGCTGCAACATCAGAATGTGTACACTGCCAAGCGTGGCCGACGTGCGCGTCAAGGAGATGAGTGTGTACGGCTCGAGCCGGCTCACTGGGTTAGCGCCCAGGGTATTTACGTTATTTTAACGCCTGCTGACTTGGTATTGATTGATACCGGAGCTTTATACATTATGCAGTGGCTGCCAGTCAGTCACATTTGCTCTTGCTGAATTCCTAATGATTGTCTCAGATGAGAACACTGACAACGGGAGTGTCTTACATACCGCGTTGTATTTCAATCCAAGCATTTGGCAATAAATTTCAAATCATCCGATCAGATTTCTGACACAGCTCCCGACTGGGCTGACACCTCGACCTGCTATCTATCTAATGAGTCCCCATTTTAATCTCCCAGATGGTAGACTTTCCTCAGGAAGTTTGTCTTCTCAATTGAAATCAATAGCGAGCGCCTTGAAGCCATTGGCCTCTCGGGTGATTCACATGGCTTCGGTGTGGCTTCGGAGTGGCTTCAGTGCTAAGAAGCGGATCTCATTACCGGTAACATCTGACGAAACACTGGTCCCTTCTAATAGAGATCACAGCCTCGAGTGCCCCGATTACGAGTCTGCCACAGTGACAACCCGGGTTTTTACCATACCCCAGGGGTGTCAGTTTGGGGTCATGGAAAAATATTTTTCATGTGGAATTTCCTGCCTCAGAGAGACCGAGAAAACATGGAAAACACATTGTTATTGGCCATAGAATGGGGCTAGGGTGTGTTGGGAGGTTTGACCCACTGTTTATTGGTGTGATTATGGTCCAATTTATTCTCAGAGAGACTGAGAAAACATGGAAAACACATGGTCATTGTCCATAGAATAGGGCTGGGTTGTGTGGGGAGGTTTGACCCACTGTTTATTGATGTGAATGAGGCCCAATTATTTTTCTTTGTCTTTTTACACAAAAAGAAATAATTTTATTAACTGAAACAAAAACAAGGATTTACTTGGAAAATAGGAAAACTGCCATCTCTGATAGCCTACCCCTATGAACATCCTCCCCACCCTACTTCCCCATTACACAATCGCCCGGGGTAGTTCAGCCTGGTGGACCACGCCCATTGAACCCCAGTTCCATGACTCTCTATTTCAACTCGGGAAGAGGGTTGTCTCCTTTTCATGACGCCTTCCTCGTCCTCTACCACCACCCCTCTTAATCGCCCTCCCCCATGCGCCTGGCGTAGCCTGCTTCAGGCTTCTCTGCACCCCCCACCCTCCACCCCAAGCCGGTGCCACCAACCCTCCCACCCCCTCCCCTCCCCACACCAGCCACTAGGCCACCCCTCTGCCCGGCTCATCAATAACTGCCTCACCAAGTCCCATTTAAATTGACAGACCGGTCGCTGGTAGGCGGGGAAGAAGGCACACCCTGCCTGCCCGCCCGTCCCTCTTCCTTCTCCTCCTCTTCCGTTGTCTCTCCCACCTTCTCTCCCTTCACCCTCCACCAACTTGACGACACACACAAAAAAAACCTCCCGACATAATTGCCTCGAAGACAGCATGCGTGTGGATTCGTCTCCAATCAATAGAGCCACAATTAGTGGTGCGGATAAAGTACTCATGACATATTAATAGGACCCGCGTGCGGTTTACGGCAAGTCGACCAAGAACCCTCGTTCTCTGTTGTGTCTGTGTGGCCACAGGGGTGTCTGTGTCTCTGTCACAGTGGCACACTGAGACAGGCCCCTTCTCGTGTCCACGTTTATTATCCTACCCCTAATAAAAAACTCCATAGGCTTAACATTGGGTCACTGTATTCGGTCTGGAGTTCAGAAAAATGAAAAATATCGCTCTAGTGGGATACACATGACAAATGACGTCATCTGTTAATGTAGAAGTAATTTAGACGGGCAGGGTAAGATAAATTCTAAACCAAACTCGAGTTAGTGGTGTTATTGTTCATCGCACTCCGGCAAGATTGCGTATTACTGCTCTCGGCTTTGCCTCATGCGGTAATACGCGATCTTGCCGTCGTGCGATAAACAACAACACGACTAACTCTTGTTTGGTTTCTCCATAATACTGCACTAACCACTGTCGCTCTGTGATTAGGGGCCACTGCGGCAGGGTTATGTTGTGTAGTATGATGGTGTCACTGTGTCACTATCAGTGCCGAGTCTGTGAATGCTACTCATACTAATGTCCGATTCCAACTAGGCAATTTTGGTGCATGTATGGGGCTTCAGTCAGCAACTATGAGCACAAATTTCTAGGAATCTCCCTTGTCGCTAAGTGGGAACGCAAAAATGCAAAATCGTCAGCGGTTCTATGGCAAGCCCACAATTTCTTTTAATGTTTATTGGTAAAACACAGTATTTAAACAAAGGGTGGAAGGGAGTGTGACTTGATCTTTTTTTTTTTTCTTTTAGTCGCTTTATCTATCCTGGTATACACAAGGCAAAATATTTGCCTGTTTTCTATCCAAACCAATTGTAGTAGGCCTACTTGTCCAGAACTACAAATTCAGTTGACTTTGCTCTAACTAATCGGCAAGGTTTTGATGAGAAGAAAAGACAGCAAAATATAAAATAACAAGAAAGATAGATAGTAAAATACAATGATGATTTCATTAATAGATATTGCCATCATATATATATATATGACATTTTTCCATCTACATATCCACTAGGTTATACATCAAAATGAAGTATGGTTGGTTAGCTTTTATACGTACATATATGTGTATTACTTAAAAACCTTTTTTGCTGCATAAGAATCCACACCTGCCAAGTCTGCAGGTTTCTGTATGTGTATTACCGTGCCAACAGGGGATGTTCTTTAGTACTGGTTCCTGGCCTAAATGTGCTTATAGCGTACAAGTAAAGAATACGTTTCAGTGGCGGGCTCTGTGACTCTCTATCAATATGTTTGTATACCTAAGAGGTGGGCACTGTACAAGTGTGTTGCTGTCTCAGGTGACAAAATACGTCAAGGGTTGCAGCTGCCACTCACTATTTCTCAGAGTCCGTTCCCCTCCAAACGGTTGTCAGTATTGACAGAATGCAGAATGTGTAGCTTAGTGTCGCTTTTGGTCACGATTTGTTCGTTGTGACAGTGAGAGTAGAAGAACACAAACTAAGGAGGAACTGCATCGCGTTTCATAGCCGCTGAAAACATGCCATGAGCTTTGGTTGTGGAGTAATCTCAGCCGTGAGAAATTACATAGCAAACTAAAATGAATGGCATAATTTCTGTGACAGTGGATCTAGTGCAGTTCAGATTTTATCCCAAGCCGATCTCTGACTAATTGTTTTGTGACATTATCACCTCATTGGTTTTTTTTTGTTTTGCAATACTCAATGAGTGTTGAGTACAAATGTTAAGTCTGTAGGGAAAAACACATCAGGGGTAAGATATATTTGTGGTATACTGGTATTTATGTCTCATAGGCTTAACACTGGTAACTTGTACTCCATGCCCCTATGAGTATTACAATCTGTTCTGCCTGGTCTACGACATCATATATCCAGTGTGTTGTCTGATCTTTTAGTGTGTACAGGGGTGAGATAAGTACAGAAAGCAACCCGGTTTGGTCAAAGTCATCATTCTCCAACTCATTTGAACACTACATGATATTCACTTGGCTGTCGCCTTGTTCATATCACTCTGCATCAAACTCGTAGAGAATGACGACTTGGACCAAAACTTGTTGGTTTCTTTTTATGGTATACATACATAGCATAGGATGGATGTGCACGAGTGGTGGCATCTTTGAGCCCAGTTGTCTGTGCCGAGGCGGTGTAGAGGAGCCCCTGAGATGAGCCGCTCGCTGTGAGAGACTCGCACGGAGCCGTCCAGGCGGGTCAGCCGGTCACTGGTGTCGGGCCTCGATAAGAGGGACGGCCAATCGCCAGCCGGGCCTCGAGCTGCTGCAGCCCGAGGTCGCCAGCCCGAGGTCGCCAGCCTGAGGTCGCCATCTCGAGGTCGCCAGCGGCTGGATGCGGGAAGGGAGGGGGAGAGAAAGGAGGGGCGTTTTCTGATACTAACGGATGTGTGTGTGGAATCACCACAGCCATGGCTGCCTCATCCCCTCCACAGAGGTTAATCCCAATCAGCGAAATGCCAGTCGGCTCCTTGTCTGTTTAATGATTGGGGGGTCGGGGGAACGGGCAGTTGACGGTCGGTGCTTCGTATACCCACGCAGAAAATCCATTACTTCACTACTCCGGTTTCTCACCGTAGATTCAATGGGCGAGGGTTTGGTGTACACTGGCTCCTGTCCCTGCATCTAAGTAATTATCCGAATACTTACCTTGGTAGAAGTATGAAGGAGAATTAAGATTCTTGCGAGCCTAGGACGATGGTTATACCTCCCACTACTTCACAGCTCCTTGTATGAATACATTTCTGGACCAATCACACTGCAAAATACTTTATTTAAATTTTGTTTAATCATGAATGTCCATAATGAAAGACTTGAGCAAGTCTAGGTTTGGTGGTAACCACAAGAGGCGCAGTATTCGTTACTAACGCTACCGGTCGGCAGGTTGGTGATAGCCAGACGAGTGTGGTGAAGGGGGGGGGGGGTTCTCAGGGGCTACAGCCGCCCCCTCCCTGCTCTTCACCACCCCAGCCCCACCACACCCCCCACACCAAGACTGGGTGACCAAAATGAATCTGGCCACCACCCCCCACCCCCGTCCTCACCCCCCCTCCCCCCACCCCCACCCCTCTGCCCATGCTGCCCCCTGGCGACGGTCCGACGTACAATAAGCCCGAGCCGTGCTCACGGGGAGCATTGATTTCACGACGTGCCCCCCTCAGGGAGCGGTTATTGTTGGTAAGGGAGGGGTGCGCTGTTTCATTGTTGTGTCCAGAGCTGGGCAAGGGACGGGGCCCGGGCAGGGTGGAGGGTGCGGTGGCGGGGGGTGGAGGGGTGTATAGGCAGGGCGGACGTGGTCAGTCTGACCGGCTAGCGTGTGGTCCATTCAAACCCCCCTTCCCCGGCCCACCCCTCAGTGGGACATACCTTACTCAAACCCTGACCTGTAGGGGTGTTTTGGATGGGGAATTTGTAGGCTAATTTTAACGTGTGTGACACGTATGCTCCCTCTGTATTTCTTTTCCTCTCACTGAGATTCTCTGAACGTAAAAAGAAGCGGTTGGTTGGTGAAATACTGGATGGAGGATCTAGACGCGGATGTTGGACATTATATCAACAAGTAACTAGGCGAACTATATAGGGTGGGAACCACAGATGAAGAAAGTAAAACAAAAATGAATATAAAAATGTACAGGAATACTTCCTAGGATAGTTGAATGAAGAAACAAGTAGCTCTATTGTAAGTGCTGATTCCAACAACACGCAAGATACAGCGAGATTTGTCACGATTTGGTTGTCTTGGTAAATCTTGCTAGGTTTTGAATAATCATGTGCATATTTGCTCCAATGCATCGGTCTGGTTAAACACCTTTGCCATGTTCATGCTGCGATAGATTGTGGTTTGCCATAATATGCCAGCAATAGATCTTAATGTGTTGCGGTGGTGGAACACCAAAATATACACAAAACATAGTGGAAAAGTCCACCTATCATAGCGTGCAACGTGTTGCGGCAAAGGAGGTACAACATATCGCTAGGCCGTAAGATATCACAAGATATACCAAGATATATGACAGCAAATCCATCATGTTGGTGTAACCAGCACTTAGCTCACCAAGACGACAAATGGTAATACACAAAAAAATGAAGAAACCTAACAAAACTATAAAAAAAAAAAAAAAATAGAGTGTACACACAGGCATAAAATAACAAACTACGTAGATATAAAAGCCAACAAAAGCATCAACACACGTAAATAAAGACACGGATTTATGGATGCTACAATAGTATCAAAATATTGATGCTTCGATGGTGCGTTGTGTCAGTCTCCCGATCGTGGTTTGATTGACCAAAGACGTTTCACAAAGTGTGTTGAGGAGGGAGCGAGATCTGTCCTTCCTTTCATGCTCTCCGCACGCCTGGCTGACAGAGCGTGACCGCCTCCCGCCCTCCCCAGGGCTCTAAATGTCACTCACCGCTCACCTAGCGGATAACGGAGCTACTAACCTTGTCTTCCCATTTGGCATGATGTCGTTGTGCTAACGTGTGCCAAGATACTCGGATTACTGTGGAGTTTTTTTCACCTTAACCTTCATATGGATCTTATAGAATAAAAACGTGTCGATCACAGCCCCATGAGATGTTCATTATACACTTATGCTTACTTGCACTTGGGAGGTTTCCATATACATTACACGTTAGAACCCAGCTGTAGATAGATTTCAAACACCGTTTCGGTCTGTTGGAAATAAGCTGTTTACAGGGTGTGAAGCTTCTTCAAAATTATACCCTTGTGATTCATTTTTGGAGAGATGATGATTGGCAAACAATAAGGCTTTGTAGTACTGCCAGTGAAAGTTTCTCCTGACTGCTCCTCGAGAACTGAACTATACTGTGACAATAATTGAGTTATATATGATTCTTAAAAATTACAGCATTAAAGAATTTGTAAGTCGTATGACAGTAGAGACTTAAATAGAACTGGATCGGGAATCGCATAAATAAACAATACTCCTCGAGTTTGGATGTCCCACAATCATCATCGAGGCGAAGCTGAGTGACGATTACAGCTCAACCAAACAAGTGGAGTATTGTTTATTTTACGATTTGAGTAAGATTTTGGATTCATCTCACCCCTTTAACAGACATTAGAATAATTCAAATTGATTTGCAAATTACTTCGCAAAGAAGTGTAATGGAACATATTGGACGTTAAACTACCCAAATAAGCAAACTTCGCAAATCCAGTCTGGAACATCTAAATCTCTATATTGATGTCTTATCTGCTCGCTGAAATCCTAGCTGCTGATTGGCCAGTCGATTATAGCATCACTCCCATCACTCCACCACGACCATGGCATAGTATTGGCACTTTACGTGGGTGACCGTTGCATATAACTTTTTAATGTTATTCCTATAGCTTATTTATAACCTGCTTTACCATTGGCAGACAGGACGAGCACAATAGACTCCGCGATATGTTTGTAATCAGTTAGATTAATGGTTTGAGGTATGAAAGATTCACAGGCAATTTTTCCCCAGTTCCTCTGATCGGAATGATGTTGCAATTATCTTATCATAACTATACGTGTTTCGGTTTCCAAGTATCCGATTGAGAAAGACAGTGTCGTCTTTAGCTAGGAAGCTAGTAATAAATCAGTAAACCTGAGCTGTGATTGCATTAGTACATCATCTGGCCTGAAATGTGTAAGAATAGAGCGAAACTATGTCACGGTGAAAGAAAGTCAAAGTTACTCGGTAAAGCTGGGACAAAAAAGTTCCCGAGGCCCAAAATTACGAGGTTAGCCCCAGAAAAATTATTTTTTTCCGAGCCTTACCGAGTGACTTTGACTTTCTTTCTCCGGTATTTGGTTTACCTATTTTTTTTATACCTTCAAATATCGATAAAAACGGCGACTTTCTTATCGCTGATCAAACTTGAACCTGTGGCGAAACCTTATGGAGCTTAGTTGTGGTTTATTGCTTTGTCTGCTTTGAGTAAGGGAAAGTACTAGAACATGATATGACCTGGCCTGAGTAGGGAGTGTATTGATATAAGATCTGGCCTTAGCTCTGTCATTTAAACAAACGCCAGTAAATAAATGTACATACCCGTATCATGTATTTTACTATAGCACTCCCTCCATTAGATTTAAGTACATTTATTCACTTCCCTCTTCCATCATGAGGTAAGCTGATACATTTTGTTGAGACAAATACGTTTATTATTTTAAAAAAGAAAGTGAGAAGGATGTGTATTGCTATATAGAGATTCTAATGTCATTCAATAGTGGGGCGGTACGCAGAGCCTGTAGATAAGTGGATATCATAAAGGAAGAGAAAAATAAAGCTGTCCGTCTCTCTCCTAAAGCGATCTGGAGCAGCCAGTGACACGTTAGCCTCCATATTCCGAAGTCGAGTGCCACTTTTGCCACTTTATCTAAACCCTAGTATTTTTTTTCCCCAAAGACTTAACATTGAGAACTCCTACTCAATGCTCATTGAGTATTGTAAAACAATACTCAATGCTCATGGAGTATTGTAAAACAATTCTCAATGGGTGATGATGTCATAAGTGTTTAATAGCCAATTGGTCAGTGATAGGGGTGAGATAAAATCTGAACCGCACTCGATCCATAACCACAGAAAATATGTCATTCATTATGATTTGCTACGTAATCTAACTAAGCTTTACCTCGTAAGATTACTCCGCAACCAAAATGTAAATTTCCCTTTCTGAACCTCATAGGGAAATACAAACAGTATCCAAACACCAACAGTTTATATCTGGTTGTATTTGCCTATGACTGGTTGTATTTCCCTATGAGATTCAGAAAGGGAAATCTACAAAAACTCACGTCATATTTTCGGTGGCTATGGATCTCTATGTATGCCATCATAAGTCTCAGCATGCCAATGATACATGTGGAGGATTTGTTTTTAACCAGTACTAAAAACAAACTTTAATGCGTATGATGCAGTCTAGATGTGACCCCATTGACCTTCATCGTTCGCTAAATCCACGCGGCATTTGAATGAAGCCTCCACAACACCTCGAGCTTAAGGAACCACGAGCAGGTCCTAAATACCATCTCATAGAGGACCCAGCCATTCCTCGAGCCGATTTAGGTGTTTGTACGGCGTACCACATTCTAAGCGCTGTTCAGTATCAGTAGGCCACTTCCCACCTTGACACTTGTCTCGCAATCGTTGCCATTGTTTGTCCACTTATTTTTGGTAGGGTCATTTGTTTTAACCTTTCTCGGCTCGACCGCATTTATGTTAAATAGCATCTCGTTGATCAGGACCACTTTGCCCTGACATTTTCTTTGGTTGGGATGCTCTCTTACAACTAGCACCGCACGGATAATACTCGAGGCTTCGGACCGTCTAAATACCAAAAATGAAAAACATTGAAGGCAGATACAATTTTCAAACGTGTATACATACATGGTGTTGCCTCACTGGAACTATCTAGTACAAATGTTAAAGATTTCAGTAACAGGTGCCTTTCGTGGTATAGTGCAAGGCGTGTAGTAACGAGGAAATTGTATTAATGATGTTAATTACCTATTAGACACCACTTAGGCTATTAGCATGTATACCGTGGTAAGGATTGATTAATGGATGGAGCATAGCGTATGCTATAAGTACATTTACACCCGTTTATCAGAACAAACTACCTCCCCAAAACTGGCAGCTGAAATCCCTGATTATCGCCTCTGTGTGGCCAAGCAGGTTAAGTGGTAGACTAGCTCCAGTCCCTGCATCCTATGGCTACCCCTCCACCTACCTTACCCTTCCTCGCTGGGATACATGCTGACTGGGCCTATCAGGCGTTAAGGGAAGTCCAAATGTTTCAAAGTAGTTTCACCTCTTAATTAATTTGATTCATGGGCCAGTCAGGGAAGGATTTATATTTAGTAGAAACTGAAGGAGAGTTAGTAGTGTTAGTGTTTACTGCACGAGGTCGCGTATTGCCACCCTGACTCCAATAATTCATTTGTTGCACATGTGTGCAATAAATAACAATTTCCTGCACGCTCGCTAGAATACAGTCAGCCAATGTTAAGCCTATGGCGTTTTATATTAGGGGCAGGATAATATAATGAACATTATTCTGATTTTCTTCGATCATTTATTTACTGTTCATAGTCCAAAGACTTGAGCAAGTCTAGTTAAGTGAGTATAAATATCAAAGCGCGTGTGTGGGTCAGTTCACTGACGGCTTCAAGATTGTGCAGGTGTATTTTCACACGTGTATGGATGTGTGTAGAAGTCGGGCCTCCGAGTAGGGGCATACACCGCCGTGCTGCGCCTCTGTCAACAGCCACAAATCAATTCTCATTGCGAGGCCTGTCGCCACAATGTACAACTAATCAATTGCCCTGCGAACTGAAAGCTCCCCGCTGCTGTGAAACACCGGCCGTTTTTTTGCACTGCTACTGGACAATCTACATATCACAGCGGCCGAGAATGACTTCCACAGAGCCATGTGGGTGTCTGCGCCGTTTAGAGCTGCTCGGAGCGGCTCGGAACTGCTCGGAGTGGCTCGGAGCTGCTCGGAGCAGTACGATTGTACTGGAGCAGTTTCCCAACTCACGGTGACCAATGGTCAATAGGGCACTGCGGACTGATAAGCTGATAACAGGGGAAATGGCAGTGGTAAGATAAGCTGGAACCAGTAGATTACTGCCAAGTTACCTGAGGAGCTGCCCACGTCCGTGCGTTAGTGTGTGGGGGGAGGGAGGGGTGGGGGTTAAGGCAGGTCTGCTACACTTACTCAGCCTTGTTGATCATGGAACTGATGGGAGCCAAAGGGCAGAGTGGGCGACCTTTTGGTGGTGGGTGCGACTTGCGGCCAGCGCCGATGGCTACCTGTTTAGGCACGCCAGCCATCGAGCCTAGCAGACGCCCGCCCCACCAGCCATCAAGCCTAGCAGACGCCCGCCTCACCCCCTCCCACCTTCTACCGACTCCTCACCTGCCGGGACGCGCACATACCTACGCTATAGGGCACATAGATATTGTGTCATGGAAGGGCCATCTTGTCCCCTGACACTAAACAAAAAACAAGGTGGGGATTTCATCAAAATATTTTTTTGTATTTGCCATAAAAGAGTTTTAGCATTGAGTTAGGATTATTTATAGATTATGACAGCAGGATATAGTGGTAGTCCACCCGACTACAGTTGCGCTGTCTTACAATTTTCCGGATGATAATTGAACTTGCAATCACTCTGTGCCCTATATTACCCACACAGACATGAACACAGAGGCACCACCCACCCAGACCCACTCCACCGCGTTATTACGTCTCCAAGATGGCTCCGTCCCTAGTGACTTGTACCTCCTGTCTCGTCTTGATGCCTGGATGTATAAAACTATGCGGAAACAGGGTTACTGTGGCTGTACGTGATAAATACGCTGTGAAATTAACGATTAGATCAACCAATGCTAAAGGCCGAGGTTCACCTAATCGTCAATTTTACCGTGTATTTATCACGTTTTCGCTTTACTATATACCATAAAAACGCTATTTTTTACCCTGGTTTTTGGACAATGTGTTGGGTTTCTCCGCCATATATACCCTGTACACCAAGAGGAAACCAACAAGTTTTGGTCGAAGCCGTCGTTCTCCATGAGTTTGATGCGAGGTGATATGAACGAGGCGACAGCCGAGTGAATATCACATAGCATTCAAACGAGTTGGAGAACAGCTTCTTTGACCAAAATGAGTTGCTTTCTGTATTTATCTCACCCCTGTATACAATAACAGAATGTATAATGCACAGAATATAAACCATGGAGAATGATCTGCAATACTCGTTAGGGCATGGAGAATGAATTCCCAATGTTAAGTCTATGGGACAAATATACCAGGGGTGAGATAAATGACCCATACGCCACCTACATGCTGTATGGCCATAAATATGACATGGGTAGGAGAGGGCAGTATATGCAGGACATACGACCACAGGTATATAATAATGTACATATACATGCGTTGAGTCGAGTCCGTCATGGCCATTCCCTCTTCATTATCCTCTCCACATTGCCCGAGCTCTGGCAGTCGGTATGACCTTCAGGGCCTTGTTCCTCTTCAATCTCTGTTTATGGCCTCTTATTCTAACCCCTCCCAGCCCTCTCACATACACCTATCACGGTTGCCTCGTCCAAACACATACACTTATCATGGTTGCCTCGAGAACCGGAACCTGTTTGTCCAATTCCTGTCATCGACAACCTATATACACGATATTTCTTTACCCCTGCTCCGTCCCACACTGTTCCGTTACCCTTCTGTTTGCCGCGTCTTCAAACAGAATTCCGTTTGCATCCATTGGCTGTTCTCCATACCCTTATCTGTATGTCAGGACAGAGACGTTTCCGTCTGAAGACCGCTCACTGCCTGCTTCACTAGATAACCTACAACGTCCGCCACTGATCCCTCCATCTTCCCTGCCTTCTTCCACTGCCTTCCACTTTATCTCACCCCTGGTATATTTTTCCCATAGACTTAACAATAATAATAAATACTCAATGGGGGAAGATCTCAGACATTTTAGCCAATTAGTCAGTGATAGAGGTGGGATTAAATATAAACCGCACTCGATCCATAGCCACTGATAACATGCCATTCATTTTGGTTTGCTACATGATCCCACTTGGCTATGCCTCGTGAGATTACTTCCTAACCAAAACCTATGGCATATTTTCAGTGACCATGGATCTCTATGCAGTTCTTTATTATTAATCAATTACCCCCCTCATCCTTTTTTGTCACACTTCAGGGAAGAATCATTTATAACTTTATTTGTTCATGGTCAGTAAATCATCAGGGACTTTAGAATTATGTCAGGGAAAACTGGAACTTTGAATTCAGGGGAAAACATGTCCAGATCTATGCATGAAGAACAGACTAACTCTGACACCATTGTAATCTGTGTAGGTCGTGAGGCCTTTATCCCGGCCAGGAGGGGTGGGGAGGTACAGGGGGAGGTACAGGATACAGGAACTGAAGCCAGTCTAGACCCCTCCCCCACCTCTTTCCCTTCTTTATACCTGTCTGCCCTCTCCTCCTCTCCTCCTCTCTCCCTCTATACTCCTCCTCCTCTCCTCCTCTCCTCCTCGCCTGTCCTCCTCTCCTCCCCTCTTCCTCTCCTCCTCTCCCCCCTCCTCCTCTCCTCCTCTCCTCCTCTCTGCCTCTCCTCTCTCCCCGTCTCTTCTCCTCTTCTCCTCTATCCTCCCCCTCTCCTCCTCTCCCCCTCTCCTCCTCTCCTCCTCTCCTCCTCTCCGCCTCTCCTCTCCCCCCCTCCCCTCCTCACTCCTCCATCCTCTCCTCTCCTCCTCTCATCCTCTCCGCCTCTCCTCTCCTCTCCGCCTCTCCTCTCCTCTCCTCTCCCCCTCTCCTCCTCTCCTCCTCTCCTCCTCTCCTCCTCTCCTCCTCTCCTCCTCTCCTCCATCCTCTTCCCACTATTCCTAGCTCCTGCGTTCCGGTCTGCTGGTTGCCGGCCGGTCTGTGGACGGACGAGCTGATCGCCGGGAACCGGCAACAGATTATCAGACCAGCGGGGCTCCAGGTCTGGTTCCGGAAGTGGTGCCGCACTGCGCGGCGGGCCGGGCGGGCGGGCGGGCGGGCGGGCTCTGTAGGCGGGAGCGAGCTCTGTAGGCGGGAGGGGTTTCCGTGGGGCGCCGGGGGAGGGGGCCAACTAAGTCTCCACCACTCCATTAAAGTTTAATCACGCCGATTGCCTGGCGACGAAGGCCGGCGGGGCGGGGCGGCGGGACCCAGTGCAGGCTGCGGGGAGTCGGCCACAAAGCGGACGCCCAGTTCCGGTTCCTGTTGTCCTCTAGTTCCGGTTCCTGATGCGTCGACACCGACAACTCCCCCTCCCCCGTCCTCTACTCGCGCTGCCGGTGCCGCTGAACCAACCCCCTGTGGCCAGGCTGCTGCGTAGTTCAGCGTCTATCCTGAAGAGGGCGTGTCGGTATGGGCGGGTTTGGCTGAACGCTGAGTGTATTCGCTTTCCCTTGTGGCTGTCAAATTGCTGCTGATATCACAGGATGCATGTTAAGAGGGTAAAGTAACAGGACATCCTCTTTTAGATATAACTTAATGATCATTTAAGTGCATAGTTACTTGACATTGACTCTTTACCTGTCTTTGTCTTTTCTGTGTGACACGCTTGGATATCATGCATATAGACAGATTTATATACAGTTTTGGAATAATAAGGAACTGCATCGAGATTCATAACCACTGACAATACGACATAATTTGGGTTGCGGGGTAATCTGACGAAGTATTGCCTCCGCAACCAAAACTCATGGCATATTATGAGTGGCTATGGGTCGAGTGCGGTTCATATTTTTTCTCATCCCTGTCACCCACTAATTAGCTAAAATGTGTGACATCATTCTCCATTGAGTATTTTTCAAGAATACTCCACGGGCGTTGAGTACGAGTGTTAAGTCAATGTTAAGTCTATGGGGAAATTATACCAGGGTTGAGATAAAGAATCCTCATCCATGACTCGCTTGACGTATGTTTGTGATCCAGTGAATGCAACAATTCACCTCAAATTCTCTGGGCTGCTGCACTAAATGATGATACCCGACAGTAATTATAAACGATAACTAGGGCTGAGTTCACAGACACGTCTCAATATGCCGCCGACGACTGGCCATGTTAAAGCCTTTAAACAACTCCTCATCAGAAAAAATACAGACAGACTACAAAACTTTCACACGATGGCGGCCGGCCTTCTCAGTACGAGTTTCGCGTGGCTGCTACTTCAAAGTGGACTCGGGGCGAGCGGCGCGTCGCTTTTTGGTTTAATGTCTAAGGGGAGGGGAGGCGGTGTGGTGGGGAGGGGCGGGGACGGGCGGTCGGCTTTTATAGGCACGGCTGGAGGATGGCGAGGCGGCGGCGCCCTTTGATCTGGCCGACATTCTCACCTGTAATCATCGCCTGTGTCATCATTACCGCTCTCTCACCTGGGGCTGGGAAAATCTGCCTGATACTGTGTACGACTGAGTTTGGGAGCTGGAGGCTGTGTAAGGAGGTGGGGTGGGGGTGGGAGGAGTGGGGATTCTGTGACGTGGTGGTCGAGGCTGGTGCTGATGATGCTGTCATTGAGATCCAGAATTGGGCTAATGGAAAATACCGTTAGCTGATTTGTGAGGTCTCTGTTTCATGAAAGGAGTTGGGTGCATTGGGAGGAGGGTGGGTGGGGGGATGATCCATTTACAACAGGTGGTGGTGGGGACATTAGACTTTGTGATGTCTATTATGCACGTTCACGTGTTATTTGCATTTTCTCTGGATTGTAATCCTATCTAAGCATGTACAAAGCATCCCCAAGAATGTATGGTTAGAATCTACGAATTTGATAATAATTTGTATACCATCTACAACAGGTGGTGGTTAGTATGATAGACTTTATGATGTATATGATTTAAATTTGAAAATACTATGCATACTCTCCTTGCTCATAAAGAAAACAAGCTTGATACTGATAGGCATAACATGACCTCTGCCTGCCGCTCCTCGTTATTGTTGATTATAAGCCCGTATCTCGTTCCATTTTGTGTATATGCGTTGGCCTGTGACACAAGCGCCGACTAGAGCCTGAAACCCGATCACAACGTCTATGGCAGACAGTTAACATACCTAGCGCAAAGAAGAAATGGGTCAATGTTTCTTTATATTCTGTGACCCTTGTTGTTTCTTGATGCATTATGCAATTAAAATGATGAAAAAGAGCCACATGAAAGATCTGATTATTAATGATGGTGTCAACAGTTGATAACTAGGTCAGCAGCAACTTGAGGCGGCAATGTTTAACCATGGTCGATAAAAGTAATATAACGACTGACACTTTTTATTTCTGAGCCAGGTATGTTATCCATGTAATTTATTACCCATAGTTTCCAGGATGAAGGTAGTGCCCAGCGACAGTAATTAGCAACTTGAAACCGTGAAAAATGCCGATGTTCTTATGTCTTTAGTTAAAATGAACTTTCTTTTTCACAGATGCGTAATTGCCACGTACTGATAATCTTAATATTAACTTGTTGTTTTGGGGTTGATCATCGCTGAATCTTCTGCTCCACGGATGCTGTAGGTCCAAAGGTGACTATTAAATCCAAGGGATATTGAATAAAATAACACCTGCCTTGCCTATCCTCCCTGCACCCGTTGCTGGCCTTGCACCCAGTCTTGGATCACCAGCGGGTGGATGTTCGCGCCCCGACGCGGCCGCCAGCTCCCTCAGCGGCCGATCGGCAAATGGATCCGGCAATAATACCAATAAAAAACAGGTGAAAAGGGGAAAAAAGAAAGATAACTTTTAAAAAAGGGAGAAATCCACTGCGTCTACCGCTGCTGCTGGGATCGCCCATCCTGTGCCCCCGACACTTAGCGCGCATCAGCGTGAAAACTACGCAGTGACCCTATTTGTTTTTTGTGCTATTTATTTTATTTTTTAGCCTGCTATAGATATTTTTCAGTCCCCTTAGTTTCACCATTTACCCGCTGCTTGCATGCTTCCCTGATCTGGCCTCTTGCTCGGCAGGAAGACTTATCTTTTATAATCCGTACGCCAGCACCTTGATTGGGAGTATGTGGTTTAGAGTACTGGTGTTATATATATATATATATATATATATATATATATATATATATATATATATATATATATATATATATATATATATATACTCTATTTCATTAAGAACAAAAATATCAAAGATGGTTCTTTTAAATGCATGGGTAAGCATTGAAACATGGTGTAAAGAGCTGGTTCCACCAACACAATGGATTTGACGTATTATATCTTGATATGTCTTGTTATATCTTACAATCTTTCGATATGTTTTACCTCTTTTGCGGTAATACGTCGTGTGTGATGATGTGTGTATTTTTTTTGCGATAATGTGTGTTTAATTTAGTGCTCCACTACCGCAACGCCTCAAGATCTATTCTCCGACATGCCGCGGCATACCGCAATCTATTGCAACAAGAATTGCGAAGGTGCTTAATTATACCAATGCATCGTGGCAAAAATGCATGCGATTACTCAAAACCTGTGGTGTGGGTAGTAAAACAACTCTCACCTAGGTAAATGTGTAGGGGTGAGTTTTCTACCTGAATTCCTCACATAAATTCGATCACCACCCTCGTGGTGTAAACGAACCTTGAGTAAGTCAGTTAAGGACCTATAATGGTTGAGTGGATTTTGAATCAAATCAAACAAACAAACAAACAAAATACTCAAAACCTAGCCAGACTTAAGAATCAACCAAATTGTGCAAATCTCACTTTATGCTCTTAGTTTAGAATATCTGAGTCATCAGCTTTCAACGGACGTCGTATCGTGGGGTCAGTCAGGGCGTCACTGCAGATAGCCGGACCATTAGCTGGCACGGTGAACCTCAGATCAGATCTCTTATCACTGATAAGGTGCGATTAAGGTGAGAGGTCCCCACAGGTGGCAGCAACGTCCAAAGCCCCTTCGCCTTGTACGACCCCCGCCCACTGTGTCACACCCTCCGCACATTCTAAGGTGGAGGAGGTTCTATGGCAAAAATAATGAGGATATCATTGGTCAACAGTAACTATGGGCTACAATACCTAACCTATGGGTTACAATACATAACTCAAAGTTAGACATAGAAGGAATAAGGTGACTCATTCTAGGCAACATTTAGTTTATATTTGTACACCTATATGTAAGTGTAAAAGTATATTATAAGTCAATAACAGTATTTCCATGTATAAAGAGAAATACACTCAGTCAAGTGTAATCGATCCGTGGTACATAATAATAGCATCCATCTCGTAGTTTCCCCTACCATCGACACTCGTAGACTTTATTATACAACTTATGCATCCATAAAAACACATAGGGAGTGTGTATGGACACCCAATGCATACGGATATGTTGTATGCTCCGGGGGGCCCATACGGAAAAGTAGTGCCTACGGAAAATTAGTGCATTGCTAAAACGAACTGACATTGGCATGCCACTACAATTCAGACTGGTTACAGATAAAAGCGATCGTATGCTCCTCGTAGTTGGCTGTATGCAATATCCTCACATCAGTTTAGATTTTACTTCTTTGGGGTCAATTTCATTGAGGGAATATTGTGTGTACAATCACCGATTCAGCCGTTCTCCCACTCAGGCCTTATGTGTAAGTGGCTGTCAGTGGATGTTCTTCCATGAAACCTAGCCCCAGCTCCTCATTCTGATGGTAGGTGTTAAGTCGAATGAGCAGTGGGTACCATTTTTGTAGAAGTCTGTAGTATGGCCTGACCGGGATGATGTGTGTATCTTTCTCTGTGATAATGTGGGTATATTTTGGTGCTCCACAACCAGGACATCTCTAGATCTATTCCCCGACATACCACAATCTACTGCAATATGAATTCCGAAGGTGCTTAATCCTACCAACGAGTATAAAGTTTCTATACCCGTTGATCCTACTGATGGCAGAAGTCTATACCATGTCCAGACCGGGATTTGAACCTCAGACCTCCCATGCTCAAGACCAACACCTTACCATTAAGCCACCGAGCTTGGTCAATGCACATCAACTCCTCCGAGCATACTGCCGCTTGTATCTGAAACCAGTCAATATTGTGTCTGTATACGTCCAGGTCTGCCACCATAAAAAACAGAAACCACAATAAAACAATAGCGGCATTCACCCTTGGTGGTCCCCTGTGTGCGGCCCGCTTCTATACTCACCACCCACTGAGCTGAGTGCACTGAGCTGCTCACTCAGTGCCCAGTGACACGGCGCCGATAGCATGCAGCACGGGGGGTGTGTTTGCTGTCAGGAGACTGCAAATAGGAAGGCTTTGTGCTGCCGGCGGGAAAGTGTATGTAGAAAAACTGCTGTTGTTTTATAAATACCCCTCGAGTGAGAGAAGCTGTTGTGTAACT
The DNA here is from genome assembly GCA_950022655.1 of Alentia gelatinosa. NCBI lineage: Eukaryota > Metazoa > Annelida > Polychaeta > Phyllodocida > Polynoidae > Alentia > Alentia gelatinosa. Next base: position 55,045,017 of record OX465583.1, on the reverse strand, counting down.
TTGCTGACCTCCATGGCGGTCCGTGGTATGCGGGCGTTACAGAGGCGACGTCATTGACATTTCAAACTAACAATCTGGAGATTTATTTTGATGTTTAAGTAGTTGACAAAGAGTGGTGTGTTTTGCACCGTATAAGGACGTTGTTGCCAGAGTCGTACGTTATCTAATGAGACAAGGATGGCAAGTAATCGTGAAATAGTCACTCTAAAACATACAGAAACATACAGAAAGAGTTTAAGGTTAATCGCAGATAGATTGGTTCACTCTCCAGGCAGATACCTTAGTGGAATGAATTTATAAATAGGCTAAGGCTGTGTCTGGAGAGCAGGTCACCAGCTTTCGTTGCGCCAAGTGTCCGACAGATGGCTCTGGTTGCCGGGAGCTGCTCAACGACCAGAAAAGCGGTTACTGCGCCTTGTTGTCAGGGACGCATGCGGCCCAGTGACTCAGCCTGTTTTCAGTGCCTGATGCGGCCTATTTACCGTTGCAAGGTTTGAAAGGGACAACCCAAGAAGACTCTTTATCTCAACCAACTGTATATCGCAATGGGATCATCCCACTATTCAATGATGTCTTCTGATAAACTAACTACCGTTTATATATTTTTTAAATCCGTTGTTTGATATGTATGGTTATTAATTAGGAGTTTAGGTAACTCCCATGGATAATTAGTGGCAATAAGTGGCAGTAGCTTCTGGTAGTAGCTATCGTAATCCAACCGAAATATGTATCCAAATTCTTAAAAAAAAACTTATTTGGAAGAAGACGCTGCTAGCTATACGGCACATAGCTATTGTGCTATGGAGGCGGCCATCTTGCCGCCCCCCCCCCCCCCCCCCCGATGCCATCCAAAACACTAGGTGGCGGCACCAATTATCAATGGATTTGATCAAAATATTTGTTGGGGACTTGCCATGAAGGAATTTTAGCCTGGTCTCAATACTATCTATAGATTATAACAACTGATAATAGTGGCTGTCCCCGACTACAGTGGCGCTATCATACACTTTTCTGGCGCATGATGGCAGAACCAACACTCACTCTGTGCTCTACATATGTTTCTCAGACATCTAGATTGAACACTTGTGTTTGAATGTAAAGATTTTGGGATCCAATTGACACCCCTGGCGGTCACGTGGGACACGTTGGTGGCGCCCTCTGGTTGTGTGGTAGTACGGACTGATGAATGGTACTTCGTCGTTCCTCAGCCTAGATCAGGGTGTTTGGGATAGGTTTACCTGGCAACAACCCTTCCTCTCCTCCCGGCCCTCGTACTCCGGGGTCCGGTTGCCAGGGGTGGCCACCAGCCGGGCGGGCGAGACGTCCCACAGGTCACCGAGGCAACGCGGGGCGTGTGGCACTATACCAGGGGAAGTTAGCCCGGAGTAGGGTGCTTAGTGCTGCTGGCCGTTTGTCAGGGCAGTAATAGGGTCATTCAAGGAGTGACTCTTCGGGCAGGCTGAGTAGCTCATGTGTGCAGTGCTTTTTCACCATGTAATTATAAATTTGAAAACAACAAGGCAGCTTACAAACATTCTGGTTAGTCACCTCTTATGAGATGATCAAGGATGGCAGAGTTCAGGGACATTATCTTTTTTTCCCCTTTTTCTTCTTTTTTATAAAACACAGGAATATTGTCCTCACTATTTAAAAGCCTTTATAGAACCTCAGTGTGTCAATCCCATATTGTTTCAGGAACCTTATATACCCGATTTCCCTATAAATATATGCATTATTACTTTCATGATTTTCAGGGTTTTCCCTGACAAGCTGCCCATAGATAATGCATGGATGAAAATCCCTGAAATCCCTGAAACACATGGACTGTTATCATACAAACAACTTTGGATGCATAGCCCAAACCATGAACCAGCTTTATACTACAATCTTGCATACATATATTTGTTTTAACATGAATAGGATATGGAAGGTAGGGTTCTGCTTGGAGAGCACAGACTGTAGTACCAGTCCTACTCACCATGGAACAGTTTTCATTGTTTTTGAGTTCCCAGTAAGCTTGTTCATTGTAGTCTCGGGGGTGGGTGTGAGTTTGTCCCAGCAAATAACTTCGGGGATTTTCCTGAAGGGCTGCTGACATCCTTGGATGTTAGAGGATGGGGATGGAGCTCGCGCGTATGGCACATTGACAGTACTTACTCTGTGTGTACATGTGAGCAGCTCGCTTTACTCAGATCACAGCACCTCACGGTATGAAGACAACCACCAGCAGTTTACATCTCGTAGTCTGTGCGCCCGAGCAGCTCACAGGGCAGCTCACAGAGCAGCTCACAGAGCAGCTCATAGGGCAGCTCTCAGGGCAGCTCACAGGGCAGCCACAGGGCAGCCACAGGGCAGCTCACAGAGCAGCTCACAGGGCAGCTCTCAGCGCTGCTCACAGAGCAGCTCACAGAGCAGCTCACAGATCAGGTCACAGGTCAGGTCACAGAGCAGCCCACAGAGCACCCGACAGAGCAGCCCACAGAGCAGTTTACAGAGCAGCCAACAAGGCAGCTGACAGAGCAGCTCACGCGGCAGCTGACAGGGCAGCTCACAAAGCAGCTGACAGGGCAGCTCACAAAGCAGCTCACAGAGCAGCTCTCAGACCAGCTTACAGGGCAGCCCACAGAGCAGCTCACAGGGCAGCTGACAGAGCAGCTGACATGGCAGCTGACAGAGCAGCTGACAGGGCAGCTCACAGAGCAGCCAACAGAGCAGCCCAAAGACCAGCCCAAAGACCAGCTGACAGGGCAGCCAACAAGGCAGCCAACAAGGCAGCTCACGGGGCAGCTCACAGAGTAGCTCTCAAAGCAGCTCACAGGGCAACTCACAGAGCAGCTCACAGGGCAGCTCACGGGGCAGCTCACAGGGGCAGGCAGCTCACAGGGGCAGGCAGCCCACAGACCAGCTCACAGACCAGCTCAGCTCAAAGAGCATTCCCCCAGAGCAGCTCAAAGAATAGCACACTGTGCAGCTCACAGAACATCTCACAGATAGCCCTAACCTGCACCTCCAGATTCTTCTTCTCAGACTCACTCCCGTATATCTGTCTCCGGGTTGTCCGCGGGGGGAACGTGGATGCCAGGAGAGGGTGGCGGGGTGCGACGGCCACCCTGGAGTGGGCGAGAGGCTGGAGGGAGTGTGTGGCGGTTGTGTGCTTACATAGCGGAGCGGGTGGGGCGACCAAGCGGAGGTGTCGGGGTAACGAGAGAACTGTCAACACGACAAGTGGCCCGGCCGTTCCTCCCGGGCCGGTCGCCCGCCGCCTCCGCGCGCCCCTTCACCTGGAGGGTTTATGTACACCTTAAGTAGCGGGGCACAGGTAAGATAAATCTAACTGTCGTGGCAGGCTTTAGGTTACGCCTGCACTCGGCGGCGGGGTACGGGGCGGGGTGGGGGAGGTGGGGGACAGGTGGGCGGTGCCTACCCTTAGGTGTGGGGTGAGCTCAGTGGGGTAGGGTGTGGTCACTGTCAGCCCACAGCAGGCGGTGGGGTGAATTATATTTCAGGTGCTAGGGCAGGGCCAGGATGTAGGCTAGATGGTGGGGTTATCTATGTTGTTTGCCCCTGACATGTTGGGCATAGAACTCCTGGGGTGGCTTAGGACTGGGAACCATATTATGATGATGGAAACGCTAAAATGTACCCGCAGGCTAATCCAACCCTCACTACAAGAAAGGAGGGGCCTATTTCATAAGCCTTTTTCCCCCTTGGCCCCAACTCAACCGACTTTTTTTGTATATATTTTGTATGTTTCTCAATGAATGGTGTTTCTATTTAACTTGCTTAGTATTTCAGGTATGTGCGTTTATCATGCCCCTGGTACCAGATTAGCCATATTCATAAATAACATTGAAAAAAATTGCATCGATCAATCTCGTAAAGTGAGAAACTACGCCATGGTAGCGGTGGATTGATGGGAGATGACGTCATAAGAAACTGGCCAATCAGCAGCTAGGATTTCAGAGAGTAGACGAAATCAACATGTATATGTTCCAAACTGGATTTGCAAAGTAATTTGAATTGCTTTGATATTGTGATGCTGTTCTAATGTCCATGAAAGGGGTGAGATAAATCTAGAACCGTCAAATACACAATACTCCGCTGATTTGAATGGGCTTTGATCATCACTTTGCTTCGCCTCCATGACAATTGCGATGCATCCAAACTTGTAGGGTAATGTGTATTTTTACGATTCTTGATCCAGTTCTATATAAATCCTGTAGTTACTCCCAGTTTCTAGGATTTACTTGGCTGCCTGTAGAATAATTCCACCTGTTAAAGTAGACAAAGTCCGAGTATAATAAGATCTCATCGAGCCACACATTTGCTCAGATTATCGATGGATTTCATCTACCTTTTTTTATACCACTAAAAGATAACCTCGGTAAAAATGCCAAGCGGGTGGGGAAGAAACGGAAATTTCAAACGTGGGAAATGTTACTGAAATGGGCTGTTGATAGTCACTTCACGACGAAGTTAATTCCTGCCGAGTGGCTGCAGGTTTTACGTTCATCCATCGTTCTAGAAAACATTCCAAACTCCTCAAAAAGCAGTAAAATCTGGAAAAGACTGCTTAGAGGACGTTCCTAGTATGGCTTTTACCTGGCGGCGGTTCCGTCGACGGACGAGAGGCACGTTACAGTGGGTTGTTTTGTGAGCAGTTGAGCATTGCACTTAGCCTTCACTTGTACGGTCTGCTGCTATCTGTAAGATACTACATACTCTAAGCTACACATAGAGCCTTTTTTAGTCTACCTTAGGAATGTTCCGCAGAGTACCGAACCCGTTCATATTCTCACTATTTATACACCTTCCACTTACTATTTATACTTGCATTCTGAGACACACCCAAATCCTTAAACTAGTTCACGGTTCTCAAGTTTTCTTTTTTTTTTAGACAAAGGAAAAAAGATTCTCAACATTTCAACAAGAAGGACCTATTTTATGTGGAGGATATTGGAAACCTCGTGTAGGCTGAACGGAAATGAGTCTAATGAGCTGACTAGTTACACAATTCACAGTCATAGCAGAGCTGACCTATTTATAAATGCTACCTAAATATCAACGTAGAAGCTGAAACACACAGTTCAATCAACATTTTGCCCGGTGGTGTCTTTGAATCTCTCAGAACGCCTATACTCGCTCGAACGACAGAATGGTGACAAGACGAGTTACGTATGAAGGCGGTATGAATTACTCGTTATAGTAGTGACATAATACCAGATGTGTGGAGCAGCTCACATCCTCGAGGGCCAGGGTCATAAACACAGACTTGCTCAAGTCTTTGATTATAATTTATTTAACATAAGCTTGCCATAGAGGTGTTATTGCCACGTCGTATGAATCTAAAGTTTCTGATTATTCATTAAGAAAACAAACTACGTTTAAGTATGTTCACTTCCCCAAGGTCTGATAGGCCCAGGAATCAGTACCCAGTGGCTGAGGTGGAGTGTAGGAGGAGAGAAGTTTTGTGACAGACAGGGAGGAAGAGGCGAACACAGGGACTTTGGCCAGTCTATGTTACAAATGAAAATAAGCAGCTCTATTGAGACTAAGCTGGCCTTATGTTTGTTACTATTAGCTGACAAGGGAAAGCATTTTGAGATTCTATTTATGGTAGCCTTGTATCCGAAGACTTCCTGAATTTGACCCTTTGTTTGGACCATATCTGTTTTCACTTGGTGTGGTTTTCTTCAGTGCCAACATGTTTTAGACATGGTTTTTTTCCTACAGAAAAAAGAGCCCTTTCAAACATTGGCTGACGTATCTGTCACGGGTAAGTTGTCCCGTGACGTGCGGATAAACTGGGCGTTTTGTTTCCAATAATAATACACGCTGGAGGATGAACACCACGTCCCAGAAGCGGTCATACACGGAAACGACCGCTTTCATATCTCTCCGCTGCCTTTGAGGTGTCGTCGTTCTATCTCATTCCTGGTATTTTTTCCCATAGGTTTGAAATTGGGAACCCGTTCTCCATGCCCTTATGAGTATTGCATTCCGTTCTCCATGGTCTATATCCTCTGCATCGTCCATTAATTTAGTGTGTACAGGGGTGAGATAAATACAGGAACTAACTGGTTTTAGTCAAAGAAGTCGTTCTCTAACTCGTTTGAATGCTATGCGATATTCACTTGGCTGTCGCCTCGTTCATATCACTCCACATCAAACTTGTGGAGAACGACGACCTTGACCCGAAACTTGTTGGTTTATTCTTTAGTCTTCCATGTCAGAGATTCTCGCAGGTGTATGTTTCTGACGATCGTTCCAGCGAACGACAACAATCACATCAACCAACGAGCTAACCTCCCATTCACTAAATCCCCGCCCTCCGTCTCATGCTAGCTCTCAAAGGCAATGCCAAGCTGTTTTGCCAGGAGGTGGTAGGTTACCTCTCCCTACAACACCCCTCCCTCCTTCCCTCCCACGCCATTTCCCACTCAGTGCCCGCTTGGCGACCCTCCCCACGCGGACCGCTCGTTGTGGCGGTCGCTCGTTGCGGCGCTCGCTCGGTGCGGTCGCCGTCCGTTGTATCGGCCCGTGACGTGCATATTTTATAGGTCATCAACTAGCGACAGGCGAGTTGCTCGACGAGCGACTCACTGATCGGTCGCCCGCTGTACCAGGGGCCCGTTTGATAATCTAGACTCGTACATGTATGAAGACCCCTTTCTGTACTATAATTATCTATTCGCTAAGACAGTATTAGCCGTCCATTAGGTCGTCCTTAAGTGTTGAATCAAGTTGACCCATTCACACCAGTGAATACTGGCTCACACCTCCACAGACACCCCAGCTGAATTCCATGGCCAATAACGACATATTTTTCCTGTTTTCTCAGTCTCTCTTAGGCAGTTAATAACACATGAAAAATATTTCCTCTTTTTTTATGACCACAACTGACGCCCCTGAACTTAAAGGTGGAAAGGATTATAAACAAGGTATTTCACATGGAAAGCTGCGGAGTGCCTATACAGGAAGTTTTATTTTAGACATACATGTCGTAATATTGGTATATGTTTCTCTCTGTGTATATATACCTCTCTTTCTCATGGAGATTTATTGGTACATCTTCTCTTTCATGATAAAAAGATTTACAAGAAATTCGAATTCAAATCGTCTCGGTTAGTGGTCACTAAAATATGTATCCAATTCTTCCCAATACGAGTCTAAATGAACAAACTGGACGTTAAACTACCCAAAGAAACAGAATTTTCCAATACTACAGTCTCCTATTCGCCGTGTACGACTGGCTGGGGTTGTTACATATGCCTTGAGACAGACCGTAATGTTATATAACGGCAATTGCCAACTCATCGGAATCATGATTCGCGCTTTTCTGCACCAATAGCACATTATTAAGAAATTGCCATCATTTATCACAGCTATTCAAGGTGAGGCTAGCAACAGCTCTGGAGAGCACGTGTAGGATGATAACCTTCATTGACATCTGCTCCCGGGAAAAGGGCGTGCTGTATAGCGAGCAGCTCCTTAGGTAGTGTGGAGAGTATAAACAATTTATCATCATTACTGCCCGGGATCATGCCTGGGGCCCAGGAGCGGACGGGGGGCTGGCAGGAGGCGTACTAACTGGAGGTTATCACTGGGTTGTGGGATGGGAATGTCTTGTCAGGTGTCAACATGATGCAAGGTGGCAATACCAACCCATCCAGGAGGTGGATATCGTGGTGGGTGTCACCGTGTCGTTAGCTGGAAATGAGGGGTGTTAGAGTTGGTTACCACTGTATGTGTATTGTATTTCGCCTTGGCTTCGCGTGGTGTAGGCTGGATATGCTTGTATGCGAGCTTAACTAAAGCGGCCGGGGTGGGGAGTTAGCTCAGTGGTAAACAGTATTGGACTCGTAATCCCAAGGTTGTCAGATTTTGTGGGTTTGAGTCCCACTGCAGCCACTCTTCTCCATCATCACCAGCAGTGGTAGATTTACTGCTATATCAAAGGACAGTCGTTCTTACCATGTTTATGTGATGCGGGGAGTAAAAGAACTCTCACCCCGGTAAATGTGTAAGGGTGAGATTTCTACATAAATTCATCTCATAGATTCAGTGAGGCCCAAAGTAAGTCTAATAGAACATATTGGACGTTAAACTACCTAAATAAACAAACAAACAAAGTATTTAGCCCAGGCGGTAAGATGCTGGGCTGAGATGGGGGGTTTCAAGGCACTGAATTTCTTCCTTGTCACCCTTATCTCTTATAGATGTAATCTCGTTGTGGTTCATGAATCACCACCCATACGGTCATGGGCGAATAAAGAAGAGAAAAGGGGAAAGTCAACTTAAATTAATAGATTTATGCAACAGCGACTGTGTGCGTAGTGGTCTTCGCTATTAGGTAGTAGCCGAGCGAAGACAGTAGCAGTAAGGGCAGAATTGCTTGAATCCAAATTGATTCTCACCGAGGGTCATTTAGTATTTATCCTAAACTGTTTCCATGGAATTTAGATGGAATAAATAGTTGCATAAAGAACATTTTATGCCATGTCCCATCAAAGACCGTCACTCAATGCTAAGCCTATTTACGTTTTTTTTGTTAGGGGTAGGATAAATGATAGAACCAAAGAAACCGCATCCCCATCCACTACCCCTAAATGAAGACAAATATATGCAATTACCCTTACTGCCTAGCATTATTTCCTATAGATATGAGTGGGACTATAATGCTAGGATTATATGATATTGTACTAATTTGTTATGTATTAAGTGCATACTAAGTGCATATATTTCCTTGTGCATTGTTTAATGCATCAGGTGTGCCTAGTGCTGTGCATGCAGCACAGGTAGTCTAATTGATTGGGGTTAATTTTTTCCAAGATCTCCCCAAAAAAACCAGCTGATATCACACTCTCTGGGCGATAATGAATGAGGCAACGCCGGGAATCAGCAGTCGCTGACCTGCTCCAGGTACTTTGCCAACCAGAAACCAGATCTCCGGAGCGTATTCGGAAACGTCCGTCTTGCAGTTTCCGTTTTGGTCTGTTGATCCAGGGCAGGTTCCGCTCTGACGATTTTATTTGTAGGAGATTGGAGTTGGAGAGGCTACGGGGGGAGGGCGGAGGCGGGTGGGGGTAACCTGGACCCTCCAGACAGATAGCGAGCCAGACATGATGGACACCTGCCAATCATGCCATTGAGTTGGGCTACTGCAGCGCTAAAGCCCCTTGCCACTCGCTCACCTTCTAAGTAGGATAATATTTTATTGATTCCTTCCATGTCTCTATGAATATCAACCAAGATCACTCATGACCCGGCTCTCACATGAGATGATTATAATTAAGAGAGGCTCCGATTAAAAAGGACAATAATTGATGAGGCAGTCTGAGAATCTTCGTGCGTTACACAAGATCTGCATCCTTTTTTTGTCCTCCTTGGGCACTTGGTCCAAATCTAGATGGACGTCAGTCAGGTTGAGACCGCCCTGTGGTTTTTTTTCGGCTGCCACCAGTGACGTCAATATTGCCAAATGAGGCAACATGTCAACCCTGGCGAGCCAAAGCGTAATTATCTGTGGCCGATTCAGACTTGAAAAGAAAATGCTCTTTTGCTTGTATTTTGTTGTTTCTTGGGTGGTTGGGGGGAAACAAAACATGTACCAAGGAAAAGTTCACTTTCTCTCGTTCTAACGGCTCGGGCAAACGACGAACAAGTTCTCCACATCATGGAGACTAGTGGACCATGAGTGATTGAACATTATCTAGGGTCCAGGCACCGTAACAGATACAGTCTATAATTAGAAGGAAACTCGTGAGATGAAAATAACCTGGTCCGTATTCCACCGAGATTGACCGCGAAGTAATTCACTCAGCTTTGCTTCGTGAATTACGTAGTGGCTCAACCGAGGTAGAGTGCAGATAAAGTTATTCTCATCGAGTGGGTTTCTGATTTTATCCCACCCCTTATCCATGATCAGGAACATAATTAATCAATGAAATAATTCTCTGTCGCTCTGAGGCAGTAAATTCTATATGAAAAACTTTTCTTGACTTTGTTATGACCCCATGTAACGTCCCTGCCTTTTAGACCACTTCATGCAGTCTACAGTGAAACACTAACGCTTGTTTGAGACTCGAACCTGGGACCTGGCTAACAACTGGAGCACATTGCCTTCCCCTTAACTCTGGTGTTCTCTCGAGATTAAAGAAGAAACCATGAAGTTTTTGTCAAGGTCGTCGTTCTTCACAAATTTGATGTGGAGTGATATGAACGAGGCGACAGAGGAGTGAATATCACATAGCATTCAAAAGAAAAACGACTTTGACTGACACGAGTTGCTTTCTGTATTTATCTCACCCATATACACACTACAAGAACGGATGACACACAGGATATAGACCATGGAGAACGGACTGTAATACTCGTAGGGGCATAGAGTAAAAGTTGCCAATGTTTAAGCCTATGGGACAGAAATACCAGTGGTGAGATAAAGCGGTAGCTGTGCTCTGCCGTGTTGTGTTGAGGAGAGGATGAATTGTCTCCTCTCACACCATAATAATCACACGTAACGAGGTTAACGTTGGCCACTTAGCCTCCATCTCTCCCCTCTTGACCACGCTTAACCCCAGCTCAAAGATTTCCGAATGCAATCGCCATGTTTCGAATCGGACAGGAAATGGAAGCTCCCGAAAAACGGAAAACACAAGTAAAAAGACTATAAAAAGGAAGTAGCAAAAAAAAAACGAAAAGAAAAAACCCATCTGGTTGGCTCCGGCGTAAATGTCACTATGAGGTTTTCTCTGTCTTCTTTTTGCCCCCTTGCAATTTTCTTTTCTGTTTTCTCTTTTTTTCCCTCTAAACATGGGTGACGTCACAGCACAGGGGTCGGTCTATGGAAAAGAGAGTTGCAAAAGAATGAAGAGCCGGGAAGGAGAGTGAGAGCGAGAGTGAGTGAGAGAGGCTGGGAGTTGGGGGTTGGAGGCACGGCAACTGAGCCTACTCCAGTATAAATAAAAGTTTAAAAAAAAAAAAAAAAATCTTTTTCCTGTCGGTTTTGGCTGCTGGAGTACGGCTCTCTTCAGGCAGAGGCGTAAATAAAGACTTGTGCCCGATCTGCGGGCTGGATGCCTCACTTTGGGCGGAATCGGGGACAACAACATCCCATCGCGGCGAATTGCAGGTCATTGGCGCGGTTTCTTTTCCGCGGCGGTCGGTGTTGCGGGCACGGGCCCTTGTCAAAAAAGTGGCGCGAAAAACGTGGCCGATTGTAACAATGCACTCGGTGGCACGACAAACTTGGTCAAGTGTAATTTTCGCCCGTTTTTGTGCCTGTCTTGTTCACTGACATGATTTTATCCGTCCTCTCTCTCCCTCTCTCTTTTTTTTATCATTCTAACCTTGCCCTTCACAACTAGTTATGAGTTGTGCATGGTTGGAAGATCTTAGCTAGCTTAGCCATGGACAGGCCCGATGAAACCAAAGTAAACCACAAAGTAGTCACAGTTTGTAGATCTAATCGCTACTAAATAATTGAGGTTTTTTTTCAAAGGGTATAGCATTTGACTGCAGTCAGTTCTGCGTCACTGAAATCGTGTATTGCTGGGAAGTCGCATTAAGTACATTCTGAATGCTTTAGGTATGTTTGACTTTGACATGCTATGTTCGGTAGCACATCACACGTTGAAACTAACGGATACTCCAGTTCCGTTCCGATGGTTCTTTTAATGGCATCAGATAGAACTCCTTAGTAGAAGTTAGCACCTACTCTTTAGTGGTTGCCTAGACTTGCTCAAGTCTTTGGGCATGAACATTCATTGAATTGTTTGAATAAATTAAGATGAAATGCATTACAATATGTAAGCTTCCCTTAGCAGGTTCAGTGATTGAAGTGGAGTGTAGGGGGAGGGGTAAGCAGTGTCGATAGAGGTGGAAGGATATGACACAGGGACTGAGTCCAATCTTGTGGTTGGCCTAACCTAAGGCAATAATAATTGGTATTGAGTGGCCGTAAACTCCGAGTTGTTCATGCGTAGTAATATTCGATCGGTGGCGAGGATATTTCGTCGTCAACTACTAGGAGATTACGGTCAATCGTATGCAAAACCAGTCGTTATTATATTCATAATCCACCTACACGATTAAAAACAAGAATGTACCATATCTTGACATATAGGGTGACTACACACTCGATAAGGCCACGGCACTGGCAAGCATGGTGGTAATTCGGTGTAGACTTATACCAGTTAAATAGTTCGCCGTTTTTCCATGTTTTTAGCATGCAAAATGATTTCTGACAGTGATTACTGATGGGAAATGAGATTATTATGACTGATTATAAATAATTAATATTGAGTGGACAGTCAAAAAACTTATTCCGAAGTACTTGGTAATTTGACATGATTATCGATGGGACTTTTTCCCGGAACCTCCTCCCGGAGACTCTGACATTTCAGAATCCCCGGGTAGCGGATTCCAGGCTCTCTATACATTTCGTATGGAGACTCCGTGATAAATCCTCAGACAACCGCCAAAAGGATGTGGTCCAGTGCGATCTGACCTCTGTCAAATACAGATGATCTCGTCTGGTCCGGTCTCAATATTCCTAATCCGAATTGATCGAGACCGAACTAAAAACGTGACATTGCTGTTTTTTACTGGATTATTTGTGTATGTATGCAGTGTGCACAGACTTGTATATATCTGATAAACATGTACTTAGCGGCTCGTTGATATATAGGCAATGAATTCTCATGTATGGCCATTGGAAATTCAGTTTGAAATTACATCAGATCTAGTATTTAAGAGAACGAAATATGCTTATCATCCATCTTAGTCTGGTATAAAAGTCCATAGGCTTGACATTAGGAAATCGTACTCAACAGGCAGTACAGTAACTCGTCCTCAATGGGTGATAAACTGATAAATATTTCCAGGCTAAGATAGAATCAGAAACTTATTCGTGCTTGGTCTGGCTCCCCATTCGCCATCTCGTATGGAGCACTTCGGAATATTCACTCAGCTATCGCCTCGTTCATATTACTGAGCTCTCCAAGCTCGATGGTGAACAGGAACACATACCAAACATTCATAAATTTCTTTCTTAATATTCATGCCGATTTGTATACCGTTGGATGATCCTCATCCCAATGTACAGACCTCATAAACAAATCCACACTGTGCTTGAAACTCAAGCGAATGCCCGAGTTTCGAATATTTGTGGGAGGCCCGTTCCAAATAACCTTTCCCTTATTTCAGGTGGGCGGTTTTTCTCCTGGACTCTGTTTTAGGCTTTAACAATTGGTTGCCGCTGGTTACCGCTGCTTGCCGCTTGTTCCCGTGAGCCGGACGATTAACCCGGCGGGGAGCGGCTCGTGCGTGTTTGATCCACCAGACGGCGCTATGTACGGCGGGAAGCACTTACACTGCACCACTCCAGTTTATCGCAACGCAAAACCTGTCTCTGCAATGATGGACTCTTTACAATCTTAGGATTTTAAGATGTTCCCTCCGCGCCTTTTTACGGGCGATGTAGTACTACCCAAGAGAATGTAGTTCCTAGCTGTGTAGTGTGTCTTGTAGTTTTTCCCGCTAGATTTGTAAATATTATTGATAACTTTATTTAAATTACTCTAGTGGCAACCTCTTCATCACTTTGGAAATTATATGATTATATCATAATAGTTTTAGGATTTGAAGTAAACATTCAACTATCATCTCCTAACTCAGTGACAACATCTCTAATTTCTTGTTTCTACTGAATATAGAACTATGCTATATCACTCAGAAAGATTAAATACAATGTAATCTTGCCTAGAATTGATAGTTCTAGCGTTGTCACACCTTTAGATTTATCAAACCAGTTTGAGTTTGAATTGACAACAAATCTTTGCCAAAAAAATAGCTCCTTCCCAGAAGCCTATCATTGCAGCGACGAGTTTTCCGTATGTTGCTCGAGCGCTGCAGTGTGGGGAAGCACGCTGAAATATGACAGTGCGTTCTGCAGGCCGCACGCTCGGCAGACAGGGACGGGTGAGACCCGAGACCATCGCGTGACTTACCGGGCTGCGGTCGGCTGAGATTGTTGCAGCTCGCCGGCTCGGATCGGTAGTGAACTTCAGTCGTATTTGACGTTTTCACTGAGATCAACACATTTAACATATCGCTGGATCTACGTTTGGTAATCTAGGATCGTACATTTAGACCCTCCCCTGTATGCCATAGATCCCCAGAGAAAATCTGGGTCAACTTTATTCAACACTTATGGAAGTTATGGACGGCTAATATTGTCTTAGCGAAAATATCGCTGGATCTACTCAGAATCTTTACGATGGCAAATGCGTTTTACACATATGATGAAGTGTAAAACGAGCACCTGTCCCTGATAAGTCGCGTGTGGAACACGAACAGGGAGGGTGGTTTTGGCCCAAGAGATTCAGGTCAAATATAGACTGTAGAACCGTCCCCAGGCGCTATTAGCACTATGTAAGGAGATCAGGGTGAAGGTCGTGGTTTGCTGTGAATACAGTCATTGGCTGTTGGGTCAATCCATGCCTTCTATATTCCTTATATAGCAGTAAAGGCATAGGGACAACTCAGTGCACACAGGATAGGAAGATTAACATGAGCCTCATTTGCTATAGACTCCAAGCTTGGATATGTATATTTTTTTTATTTAGATCTCTTCACAGAGGCGTGGAAAACATATTGAGGCAAACCTTTAATCGGGATATATTTGTGGCCTCGTCTTCGCAATGTTCCCATATAGTACATACCCATTGTGTTATGGAAGCAGCCATCTTGCCCCCGACGCCAAACAAAACACATAGTGGCGAGACCAGTTATGGCTGGATTTTATCTATGGATTATGATAATTGATAACAGTGGTTGTCCCCCGACTACAGTGGCGCTATCTTACAATATCCTGGCGGATGATAGCAAACTAGCAATCACTCTAAACCCTATAAACTGGTGGAATATCAGGTTAACCCGAGACCCTACACGATGAGGTGGCAGTTTTCCCCTTTTCCAAAGAAATCCCTGGTCTATTTTTTTCTTGTGTAAAACAAATTAAGAATAAATCAGGTGTCCTTCACTCCAAGAAGATTGTGGTTCAAACACACCCCAACCTCATACCATGCCTAGTAATTATATGTTTTGTCAGTCTCTTTGAGGCAGCAAATTGGACATGAAAAATATTTCCTTCTTTTCATGACCTCAACTGTCATCCCTGATAGAAATAGCCCTACTTCAATAGGTGAAAGACAACTTCAATTGGTCAAAGAGAAAACTAGAGCAAACCTCCGGCACTATGTCAATATTTGAAAAACCTGCCTAGAAAAGGTCTGGAAGCTGTCTTCAGAAATGAGGACAGTCTTTGTTATGGACACCATTTACCCATTACTGCCTTCTCTCAGGGAGATCAGCTAGTGAAAGTCCCACCGAAGGCTGATTGAGAGGGATGGCGAGCGGGGAAGTATGGGGTGCCAGGGGATTGACGGCCAGTGCATCTTCCCCACTAGACTTGCTCAAGTCTTTCATTGTGAGCATTCACTAAATGATTCAATGACATTGGGATAAAGTATGCAACCTTTCCCTGACTGGCGCAGGCTTCTGCCCAGTAGCTGGGATGGAGCGAAGGGGGAAGGGAAAAGCTGGGGGTGGGACACAGGGCCTGAGGCCAGTCTAGTTCCCACGAGAGTCATGTATGCAAATGAGGAGAGAGTGTGTGGAGGTTGTAGCACATGTTGTTTGAGTGATGAGCTAGAAATCACTCTTGTGACGATTGGTGCCATTAGTAGGATGACTGTTCCAGCTGCATTACAGATTCTTGGTTTGTCTACTCACTGTAGACTGCAATTATGATACTTGCATATGATTTTCTAATCAGTTATATATTGGTATCACCCAAGCCTTTCACCACCATGTGGAAGATGATGTTGCTCCTGCAATGAAATTAGTGACACCAACTCCTTAGTAGCTGGTACCACAACCTTGACCTACCACGTACCTGATATTATCACCGAGCAAGATCACCAGCCACCTTTCTCCTTCACCCCAGCAGTGGTAGATTTACTGCTATATCAAAGGCCAATGCTTCTCATACCATGTATGTGTGGTGTGGTGTGCAACCACCTTTCTCCTTCACCCCCAGCAGTGGCAGATTTACTGCTATATCAAAGGTCAATGCTTCTCATACCATGTATGTGTGGTGAGGTGTGCAACCACCTTTCTCCTTCACCCCTAGCAGTGGTAGATTTACTGTTCTATGAAAGGCCAGTCCTTCTCACACCATGTCTATATGATGTGGTGTGCAGCCACCTTTCTCCTTCACCCCCAGCAGTGGTAGATTTACTGCTCTATCAAAGGCCAATCTCATACCATGTGTTTGTGGTGTGGTGTGCAGCCACCTTTCTCCTTCACCGCCAGTAGTAGTAGATTTACTGCTATATCAGAGGCCAAGGCTTTTCGTACCATGTCTGTGTGGTTTGGTGTGCAGCCCAGCAGTAGTAGATTTACTGCTCCATCAAAAGCTGAACGTTCTCATACCATATCTGTGTGATGTGGGAACTAGAAGAACTCTATCCTCGGTAAATGTGTAGGGGTGATATTTCTACCCAAGTTCATCTCATAGATTTGATCACCTTCAAACTCAAAGTAAGTCTAATAGAACATATTGGACGTTAAGCTTACCAAACAACAACAACAGCCACCATCAAAAGATATGCAACATCAAGGAACATGTTCTCACACTGTCCAATCATCACTTTGATTTTATAATACATTGTCTCCAGGGGCCGCCAGGTGGAGCCACAGTCGGCCACTTCCCTGCACCTATTATCGCTCGCCCCGCCCACGTGCCACCAGAGGGCCTGTGTTGTGGTATTCTCACGCCGCCCACCAAGCATCAGCCACACGCGTTGAAAATAAGCCGCCACTCAGCCAGTCGACCATTATACACGCCCACACATATCTGCACGCCACCACCAAGCTGACATTAACAATAAGCCTGATCATGGGATAACATAGCGCGGATTATTATTGTATCACTTCCGCATACAAGATGTACGCTTTAACCGCCAAGTATTAACGCGCTGCCTAATGTTGATCCACGCTTTCCCGCCACTACTCGCCCAGCGGTAGTCATTTATGATTCAAAGCAGACGAGATTTGTCTTCTTTTTCCCGCGCGCCGCTCCAGACCTATTTCTACCGCGGGTGTGATTGACTCGTACTCCGCCGCCGGTCGCCCTGGCTTTCTCTTAATCCAATAATATTGGCCTAGACTGGTGACGTGTTGCTTTCTTTTTGTGGTTTTCTTTTCGTCAGTTCTTGTTTTTCTTTTTACCCCCGGCGGCGGTATGTATAAAAAAAAATAGACGGGACCAGTATACCAAGCTGTCGGAACGTCGATGCGATGGCACACAAATGTTAAAAACAGGGCGTTTTGTTTTGCATATTAGGTCACACCAGCTAGAGTCGTCCACAGTAACCGCAAATATTTCTCTCCGCATAAATTGACAAGAAGCATGTCGCTTCCTGCATTGCGTTCTTACCGCGTGAATGACCGTCTTAAGGTAGTCCTTTACATACATCCATTTAACTCATTGTGCACACCACATTCCCTTTGTATAGGGGGTATTTTCACTCTCCATACATAGTTTGCGGTGGGGGTATTTTTCACGGGTCAAGGAGATGCACTGCAGTTCTACCGGTGGTAGTCCCATGGGTGGGATCCGTCTATATGACATTGGCGGGGACTGCGGTGTAGCTATGATGCATGGACTAGAGGCTACGGTCTCCACAAATTGTGCAGGCTGACCCTTTGTTTGGACCTTCATCATACCGCCATCAATATCATGTAGATCCTGTTTTTATAATGCTGTGTTTTACACACTTGATCTGTGTTTACATCCTGTTGGGTGTAACATGAACATGTATAATGCATGTGCTTTCATAATGGAATAGTGATAAGTGGTATGCATTTTTTTTGCCTATAGTATAGCAGGATGTCCTCATACCTTGTGGGGTGGTTTTAGTGTAGCTTCCTCATAGGAAAAAATAGTGATAAGTCCCAAAAAACAGGATTGCAGTACAAAATACGCCTCGAACAACGCCCCTACTATTGCCCCAATTCTACCACACCATAGGTTGACTCCAGGAACCCTGAGGAAAGCTTGACACAGTGACTTTCCTCTATGTTTTGCCACCATCAGATACCAGCCATTAGACAGTCAACAATATTGCCATCGCCCTCTTTAGAAAACTCCCATTTATTTAGTTTTCTCAGATCGTTGTCACGTCCACAAACCATGGCTCATCTCCGGTGGGGGCGCCACTGTCTACAACTGGTCCCCAGCCTTCTTGTGGCGGTAACGCCCTCGTGTGGCGACGGTGGGAATTCCGAGCAGGAATCAATTTGTCGGGTGGCCATCGATCGGCCGTGGTTGTTGTGATCCGGTACCGTCCGGGAGGGGTGCCAGTCGGCCTCCACACCCAACACCACCATCCCGGTACCCCGTCACCGCGTCGACCTTCCACCACCAGGTGGCCCCACTTGAAGGGTGGATGGAAAAAAAAGTGACACAGGAAGGGGAGAAGACAGGGAGATCCATTGAGGAACGAGCCAGTTGGGAGGAAAGGGGGTGGGTGGGGAGAGTGAGCGAGAGTGAAGGAGGAGGGGGTTAGGCATCAGGACACAAGGGAGTACTAGTGAGTTTGTATTTTTCCATGTTTGGAAAGTGGTGGAGGATTAAGAAAGACATTGATGAGTGTTTGTGCTGTGGACTCGTTCATCATCGAGTTTGGAGCGCAGGGTAATATGAACGAGGCCATAGTCGAGTGAATCTTCCGAAGCACTCTAAACAAGATGGTGAATGGGGACTCAGAGCAAGCAGGTATATGTTTCTGATTTTATCTTAGCCTAGAAATATATATCTGTTTATCACCCGTTGAGTATGAGTTACCATACTCTCAAGGCTGTTGAGAATGTATTCCTAATGTTAAGCCTGTGGACGTTTATACAAAGCTAAGATGAATAGGGAGAGGTAGTAAATCCAATGGAGGCTGGAGACATGGGGAAGGGGTGAGTGCTGAAAGGTGGGGAGAATTGGGACGTCAGGGTGGGCGGCTGGGTTCGTGGAAACGTGGGGGAAAAGTAAGAAATCACAGACGAGAGCGCGCGACATGCTCATATATCTCAGGCCAGACATGACCCCTTAATTATTCAACAAAGAGGAAAGACGAAAACATGATACATACACCTACGCCAATCTAGGTGACTTTCTTTGTAGTGACAGCAGGGAAGGTTACATGTTTCTATTTAATGTCTCTACAAAGCCGTGTCGTTGTCCTGGCCATTGGAATTTAAGATACCCTCTTTGTCCTGGCCAAGTTAAGCAATGTCCCTGTCTGCAAGTTATTCACTTGGGAAGATAAATGATACGTTTTGCTTGTAAACATTCTTTATCTCCCGATGATCTGAACACACACATGTATTATCCGTCTACAGAGATATAAGATCACAGACAGAAATTATTTTGGCTAACGCCTTCTAAAAAGGGAGTTAGCTCAGTGGTTGTAATCCCAAGGTTGTAGGACTTTGTGGGTTCGAGTCTCACTGTAGCCACTTTTCTCCTTCACCCAATACAGCAGCAGATCTACTGCTATCAGAGGCCAATCGTTTTCATACCATGTCTATGCGGTGTGGGGAGTTAAAGAACTTAGCCTCGGTAAATGTGTAGGGGTGAGATTTCTACCTCATAGTGCACCTCATAGATTTGTTCATCTTCAAATCCAGAGTAAGTCTAATAGAACATATTGGACGTTAAACTAACCAAACTTCAACATCAACAACAACATCTCTTATGAGAAACCCACATTTTTTATATTCAGTACATGTATATGTAATTCGTTTTCCTTATGTCAAGCAAATATGATATTGATTTATTCTCATTGACTCCAATAAAACAGTGGTTTGAACCTCCCCACAGACCCTTAGCCCCATGGCCGTCAATGACATATTATACAAGTTTTCCCGATCTCCATGGAAATCCACATGGGAATATTTCCACTTTTTATCCCTGATCCCAACTGACTTCCCTGATTCTAAACGGGGTTAGTACGGTTTTGATGACTAGTTCCTACTCACTACGGGAACTACTTTCCTGTCGCCCAAGAATACAGGGAAGAGGAACTACGTGATTAGTCAGTAACGCGCGAACACCGGGATAGGTCGGACGTACTTGAGCATAAGGTAGGGTAAACACCCTTTAATTACCCTTTTTCATTACCGCTTTTAATTTTACATGTTGAATTATCGACTTAAAGCCTTCAGGCTTTCCTGCATGTATTTGTTGTCGATAATTAATAATTGAAAACTTACCTTTGGTTTGTTTTCTCTTTGCAGTGTAAGCTGCCGGGAAGCATTGAGGCTGGTCTTCTTTCTACCCGATAGTTAAGACTTTGGATTAGTTCCCTCACACTTTACATGGAGTGATAACTATCCATCTACTTAAGATGTCGGACTTGAGAATGAAGGCCGACTTATTGAAGAAGGCTAACGACCAATCGAAGAAGTCGTTAGATCCTATCCCCTCCACCTCAACGGGAACCGTTACGTTACCCCGCGAGCACCTAAACAAAGGGGAGAAGAGGCACCCAATATCAGACTCTGATTCTTCGGAAGAAGACCTGAGGCCTAAGAAAAAGAAAAGGACTAAACGAATGAGGAAAGTTATTGCAACTGCTTCCAGCAGTGAAAGCACTCATCAGCTTTCACAGTTATTCAGTGAACCACACTCTAGGGCAAGTTTAACTCCGGCCCAGAGGTGTAAAAGCCAACCACTTGTAACGGACCCCCAATTGGCTCTGCAGCAAGGACTCGGATTGCAATTAATCCAATCCATACTAAACCAAACTGTGCTTCAACCCACGTTAAACTGGACTATGAATCAGCCGAAAAAAGACGATTACCAACATGAGGATAATGTGGATAAAGAGGATAAACAAGATGGAGACGCACAACAGGTTACGCAACAAGATGCGCAGCCCGTGGAGGGTACGCGGGTGGACCCCGTAACCCCCGTGAAAGAGAAGCGGGCAGACCCCGTAAACCCCACGCCAACCCCCGCTGGGACTGATCCCCAGCCTGAGACAAAGGAAGAAAAGGTTGATCATTTTGCGAAAGCGAAGCCGGGAGCAATTACCTCGGCAGGGTTATCGAGATTTGCGGATATTAACAAACCGAAATCTTCACCTGCAATTAACGAATCTCTCGCAAATCTGATCGACTCATACTTAAATGCAGCAGTGGATCACAAAGACACTAAAGCTCTGATCGAAAAATACCCACCACCGGAAAATGTGAAAAACATGGCTGTCCCGTTGATGGAAGATGGTTTCAAAAACTCAAAGGATATAGACTCAACCTTTAAGAAACTAGACTCACAATTGGTAACGGCCACACAGGCGATGATGTCTGCATTTTCCGCTATGCTACCGTTTATTCAACTCGCTTTTGATAGAGGTGAGGAGGATGATGAACTTAATGAGGCCTCAAAAGCCGCCATCGATGGGGTAAAATTGTTATTTATTGCGAATGCAAACATCACAAAGAGACGGCGGGAGGCATTCCGCCCTAAACTCGCTCGAGATTTAGCGGAAGCTACAATAAACTCGCCAATAAGCAACTCCACACTCTTCGGCGACGTCAACACCTCAGTAAAAGACGCGGAAAAAGAGGAGAAGCTAACAAAGAAGCTGTTAGCGAAACCAACACCTACACAGGACAAGACTAAACAAACAAGACCACAACAAAGACAAGGTAGAGGTTACAACCATAGGATGGGGTTTCGCAACTCCAACGGCCACCAGCAGCAGAGATACCAAGGCCAGAAACAACAATACGGGCGCCAACAGAACTACGGAAACAACAATTACCACAACAACAACCACTACCAAAATCAAAAGACTTGGTACCAGAAGAACAATCAACAACAACAACAACAACAGACACCTCCGAAGAAGAAATAGAGGTATGTGAGTATGATATGGCGTTTTCAAAGTTACTGTTAAGAAACGCACCACAATCTTTCCAGGCTGGTCAAACGAATCGGTTTACGAATAATTGGAAAAAGCTAACGAAAGACGATTGGGTTTTAAACCAAATCAAAGGTGTCAAACTTGAATTCTTATCCATTCCCGTACAAGAGAAGATTCCAAACGAATACCGATTGAAATCAGACGAATTACCCAAAATTGACTTAGAACTTTCGGAAATGTTAACAAAAAGTATAATAGAAGAAACCACACACAGCCAAGGTGAATGGATTTCTAATATTTTTACAAGACCGAAGCCAAATGAAAAAATCAGGGTTATATTAGATTTAACGGAATTAAATAAATTCATTAAATATAACCACTTCAAAATGTCAACTTTCGCAACAGCCATTGACTTGGTTGAAACTAATGATTATATGGCATCAATAGACCTAAAAGACGCTTATTACTCAATAAGTGTTCAGAAAAAAGACAGAAAGTACCTCAAATTTCGATGGAGAGGAAAATTGTATCAATATACAGTATTACCAAATGGATTAGCGTGCGCCCCACGCATATTCACAAAGTTGTTGACCCCTGTTTTTTCACATGTCAGAAAACAAGGAGGGATTTGTTTTGGGTATATTGACGACTCTTTCGTAATTGCAAAAACGAAAGATGAATGTTTTCGCACAGTAAAAATTCTGGCGGAAACCCTGGATTCATTAGGTTTTGTGATACATCCGAAAAAATCAGTATGTAAACCAAAAAAGACCCTACATTTTCTAGGTTTCAACATCAACACAGAAAATTTAACAGTTACCCTAGGAAGGGAAAAAATTGAAAAATTACAAAATCATTCAAAATTAATCACTGAAAAACAAATTGTCACAATTCGGGAATGCGCAAAAATGGTGGGCCTCATGATTGCCTATTCACCAGCGGTTGACTATGGTCTAGCCCATCTTAAATCGCTAGAAAGAGATAAAAACGACGCTCTCGTTAGAAACATCGGCAAATTTGATTCAGACATGAAAATTTCAATTCACGGTCTAAATGATATAAAATGGTGGGAAGAAAACGTAAATTCTTCAAAAAGAAAAATTCGATCTCCAACTCCAGACATAGAATTTTCAACAGATGCAAGTATGGAGGGATGGGGCGCCCATTATGATGGGGTCTCAATCGGAGGCAGATGGAATGATTCAGAAGTGCAACACATAAATGTTTTGGAACTAAAGGCTATAGAATTAGCTCTAAAAAGTTTTTGTAGATCCAAAAATAAGACCATACACGTTTTAACAGACAATACTACAGCAATAGCCTACGTCAGGAAACAAGGAGGAGTTCGATCTCTCGCTTGTGATAAAATAGCAAAAGAAATTTGGCATTGGGCGGAAAAAACGAGAAATTGGATTGTCATATCTCATTTGCCGGGAGTACTAAATGGTCTAGCAGACGAAGCATCACGAAAATTCCGAGACAATCTCGAAATAGAGTTATCACAAAAATTGTTCAAAAGAATTGAAAGATGGTTGGGTACGCCAGAAATTGACCTGTTCGCATCCTTCAGAAATGCAAAATGCGAAATATTTTGCTCCTGGAAACCAGACCCAGAAGCAACATATTTCGATGCTTTTTCCATATCATGGAAAAATATTAAAGGGTATGCTTTTCCACCTTTCAGCATCATCCTCAAAGTTCTGAGAAAAGCGAAGGCAGAAAATCCAGATTGGATCATCCTAGTGACCCCAGACTGGCCAAGCGCCGTCTGGTACACCCCGTTGATTCAACAAGCGAAACAAATACGAAGAATAGGAAAGAAAAGAACAAATTTGATATTTTCAAAAAATCAGGAGAAAAACTTTCAAAACGGCCTACCGTTAATTTTTTCGAGGTTGTAAACAAGAATTTGGTAAAGAAAAGTGAATGTGAAAAAGAAACGGCAGCGTTCCTTATGGAATCCTGGCAACCCAGTACACAGAGATCATATAACAATTATCTGAAGAAATGGGATACATTTTGTAAAACACAAAAGATAAACAAATATGATCCAGAAGAATTACAGGTTTGTCAATTCCTAAAAGAGCTTTCTGACAAAGGTTTTTCATACGGTTCAATAAATACAGCACGATGTGCACTGTCCTTTTTACTGCCGACTTTAAACAACGGCCAAACAATAGGAAGTTCCTATTGGGTTAAAAGAGCAGTCCGAACCGCATATCTCCGACACCCCCCAAAACCGAAATACCATGAATTTTGGGATGTTAAAATTGTTTTTGATTTATTCAAATCTTGGGGAAACAACGAAACACTTTCTTTAGAAAAGTTAACGAAAAAATTTGTACTTTTATTCCTGCTTATATCCGGCCAACGGGGCCAGGCTATAACGGCGCTGTCGCTAAATAGTATGAACACACTAGAAGACTCAAGTGTAATTTTCGTATTAACAAAGCCAATGAAAACTGCAAAAACGGGAGAATCGTTAAAAACGATCATTCTTAAACCTTTCCCAAAACGAAATGAAATTTGTATTGTCAAAACCTTGCAAGACTATGTCAAGGCCACAGAGGACCTTAGACATTCTCAAGAACTGGTAATATCTTTTAGGAAACCACATAAGCCAATCCATAGGGACACTGTCTCCAGGTATGTAGTAACAACACTGGCTATGAGCGGAATTGACACCTCGAAATATTCCGCCCACTCAACAAGAGGTGCAGGCACCTCAGCAGGTGCGAAATTAGGTGTGGACGCAAACGCCCTCTTAAACTATGGTTCATGGAAGTGTGAAACCACCATGGCTAGGCATTATAAAAAGAAAATAGAAAAACCAAAGAAAACTATTTCAGTAGCACAAGCGATCCAAGAGGAAAATGCTTAGTAACTATACACATAGCATCATAAGAGTAGATTCATATATATTTTAGTAAAGCCATATTTGTTACAAAATGGCAAGTCTTTTTTCCTAACATGGACGATTTACAATGTAATATATTACATTACTTGTGATACATGGTGCCTAATGCATACTGTGATTTGATAAACAAAAAACCAATGATGTGATTCCTAGTATTTAAGCTTATATTTACGAAAATATTACGCAACTAAGTCTTATTTGTTATTTAAACAAATACTTGTCAACCTTTTTACATATTTGTAAAACCAAGGTATTAATAATACACTTGATATTGTGATGACATTTTTTCTTCATAATTTAATGAAGAGAAAAATTGTACTCCTAATTGGAGAAGAAACTAAACACAAAGAATGTACTTAATAAACTCTTAAGATACAATTCCTGTGTTCATATTGTCATATATTATGATTATATAAAGCTTAATTACTAAAAACGATATAGAGACAGATAAAATAAATTTAATAAGGATCTTTAAAAATCTTCCCTGTATTCTTGGGCGACAGGAAAGTAGTTCCCGTAGTGAGTAGGAATAGATAATTACCCGAGGTACTTACCTAAGTACTGAAGGGGAATTGATGTTCCTACGAGCCTAGGGCACTGTTTCCAGGTGCCCTAGGAGTACAGGGACCCACCTTCCAGCCCCATGATCAATCCACCTACAAAAAAGGACTTTTTTCCTTTTAATAGTTCATGAATATATATTGCACTTCCCTGTCGCTATATCGTTGAATTTATTTTATCTAGCGGTATTCTTGCTCTAACTACTGACTAATCACGTAGTTCCTCTTCCCTGTACTCCTAGGGCACCTGGAAACAGTGCCCTAGGCTCGTAGGAACATCAATTCCCCTTCAGTACTTAGGTAAGTACCTCGGGTAATTATCTATTCATAAGATATATGTGAAGAAGAGATCTTCGCTGCAGTCTTACACCCCAGCCTCCTTATAAATACGCCGTGCGTGGCGGCGCGGCGCCCGTGGAGGCGACACCCAGGAGGCGGGCAGTGCGGGGCTGTGGGCGATGATTGATAGCGCGGACGTCGTAGGGAGCAGGCGGGAAGACGCCCGCTCTGGTCAGCGCTGTGCACCTCATTATGTCATTGAGCTAGTGGCGAGTTGCTCGCTGCCCCACAGCGCCTCCCGTCACCGTGTAGATGTGCTCACGACTGCCCCAAGTTTATATACTGTGACCTGTGTGAACGATTTGAGTTAGAGAAATTGTAGAGATAGTGAGGTTGGACATCCATTAGCCTGGGACTTGAGTCCAGTCGAGATATTAGTGGGAGTACTTTGTAAGGTACATCAGTAACATATTTTTGAGGGATTGATTGATGTTTACTGCCTTTCTCTGATTGTGAATTTAAGTTGGTGAGACGTGGCTATAAAACCTCTATGGCAAGACAGAGCATTCCCTACGTGGCTTAGCTTTTCTTTTCGGCAAGAAAATCGACAAAGACCAAAAAAAATCCAAAAAAACTTATTGTGAATTTAGTATATCTTTGCAAGAAGGTATTTAATATATTTAGTATAGTATTGCTTGTTACTTTGCTTATTTTGCGGTTTACTGGTGATTACAGGCTTTGTTGCTAGCATTGCTAAACCATGACATGGTAGTAATGGTTGGGACGTGGGCAAGTTGGCGTGGACAGTTAGGCCGAGGAGGTTGATGGTTGAGGTGTCGGGCGGAAGAGGGGTCTGTCGAGACGGGTTTGGTCTCCCCCAGGGCCCCCTCCCCTCCCGCCTCATCTCCACCACAACGCCCTGCCCATTGTACACGCTCCTCAACGGGGTAACTCGTCCCAACCACTCGCTATCAGCGAACTCGGCTGGAGATTTAATAGAGACTCTGTGCAGCAGGTCTGTCTCACTCTCCAAGCAGTTGCTTTGTAATGTATACCCCGTGCAAATCGTGTTTACTTTCCTGGGGGGGGGGGGATGAGATCTGCTTGGAGATTGACCGATTTCGTTTCGTTTGCGGCGTCTCTGGGTGATGGTGATGGTGGTGGTGGTGGTGGTGGTGGTGGTGGTGGTTCTCGGCCAAGCCTCGAGAGGGCGCGA
Organism: Alentia gelatinosa; assembly: GCA_950022655.1. Lineage (NCBI taxonomy): Eukaryota > Metazoa > Annelida > Polychaeta > Phyllodocida > Polynoidae > Alentia > Alentia gelatinosa. Next base: position 55,018,056 of record OX465583.1, on the reverse strand, counting down.
CGAAATGCTGGTAGCCGGTGTGCAGTCTGCCCTGCAGCGCCCGCCTCCTGGAGACGTTCGGGAACCAGCGGTTGATTGACGAATGACGTTATCTTAGCGTCTGATTACCCACAATGCCCCTCGAGCCGGGACGCCGCCATGGCTGCAATAAAACAACATCCGGGGACTGGGACTGCACTGTCCGTCAACGACACCACGTATCGATACGCGGGAGATCCCTCACTGATCGATTTCCTCCAATCAATCTGTTCCCTCGACTGAATAATTCTTTACATAGAAAGTCTTCTCCACACGAGACCTCGGCCATGCCGACTCGTTTACTTTACTGTCGTTGTAGCAAGTTGATAAGGTTGTAGGACTTTGTGGGTTCGAGTCCCACTCTTTTCCTATACCCCAACAGTGGTAGATTTACTGCTATATCAAAGGCTAATCCTTAGCATGCCAATCTTAAGCCAGTAAATATTGTGTATGCTTTCGTAGTGTGTGGTCAGCGGGCGTCAGCAGGGACTTGGCTCTGGTCCAGACTGTTGTTGTCCAGACTGTTGTTGTTGTTGTTGTTGTTGTTGTTGTTGTTTGGTTAGTTTAACGTCCAATTTGTTCCATTACACTTACTTTGAGTTTGACCAAATCTATGAGATTAATGCAGGTAGAAATCTCATCCCTACACATTTACCAAGGTGAGAGTTCTTTTACTTCCCACACCACATAGACATGATACCGGCCTTTGATATAGCAGTAGATCTACCACTGCTGGGGGTGAAGGAGAAGAGTGGCTGCAGTGGGACTCAAACCCACAAAGTCCTACAACTCCAGTGCTAGTCAGGACTGATCATGGAGGTTTTCCCCCCTTTTGTATTGGGTCAGTTCGCAGACTTTACAGTAGCAGTGTTGTTGGAGTTGTTGTTTTAGTTCCCACACCACAAATTTAGGTAGAAATCTCACCCCTACACGTTTACCGAGGTGAGAGTTCTTCTAGGTCCTACATCACACAGACATGGTGTGAGAATGATTGGCCTTTGATAGAGCAGTAAATCTTCCACTGCTGGGGTGAAGGAGAAAGGTGGTTGCACAACAAACCACACAGACATGGTATGAGAACGATTGGCCATTGATATAGCAGTAAATCTACAACTGCGGTGGACTAAGGAGAAAAGTGGCTGCAGTGGGACTCAAACCAACGAGTATACTCGTTGCTCAAACCCAGAAAGTCCAACAACCTTGGGGTTACAACTCCAGTGCTAGTCGGGACTGATCGTGGGGGGTTTTCCCTCCTTCTTTATTGGGTCAGTTCGCAGACTACACGAGCTTTATACACCACCTCCCCATGTTACAGAACAGTAACCGCAGTGCGGATGAGAGTCTACTCGTTGGTGAGAGTGACGAGTATGGTGAGAGTAACGAGCCAGAGACACGGGTGAAGCTCGTTAATCACCCGCCGCCCGCCTTCTCGACATACCCTTATTTACTGACCACTGACCACCAGACGGCGCCCTCACCGGGGCACAATGCGACCACGCCGCGTTGACTGACCACTTCCGCCTTGGCGTACCTTAATGGATGGGCCAACAGAGTCAGCGAGGAAAGGTGCAAAGTGGAAGTGGACAAATTCGTAGGGCACCTTACAAGTAGATGAGCAGGTTGTAGACACCGACTCGATTAGGGCAGCGCTAGTGGTTGTTGTAATTGTGGCACGGGGGCGGGTTTTATGGTTACCTTATTATTAACAATCCACTGATTCTAACTCACCTGGGGAACTATGTTTTGTGCCTTAGGATACCGTCACGGAGGAGTTGTTGTGGGTTTCGTGTCAGAGGCACATATATGTTGTATGCTCCGGGTTGCAAAAGTCGGCGCATACGGAAAAATAGTCCGTATGAAAAAATAGTGCATACCCAAATGAACTAATATCAGCACCCCAATTGTCAGAAAAAGGTGGATAATAAGTACAATATGGACTGGTTTCGCATGCAAAGTGTCCATAGGAAACACATCGGAGGCGTGTATCTACATATCCGGAGCATAGGGATATGTTGTATATGCTCCGGGTTGCAAAAGCTAGCGCATACAGAATAATAGTGCGTACTGAAAAATAGTGGATACCTAAATGAACTAAAGTCAATACACCATTTGTCAGGAAAAGGTGGATGATAAACACAGCACTGACTGGTTTGAGATACATGCTGTCGTATGCTCCGAGGAGTTGACGCGTAGTAATATCCGAGCGCATGCGAGGATATTCCGTAGTGTCAACTCCGAGGAATATTCTAGCAATATTGTGTGTACATGTCAACCGGTTCCCGGGCATAGCTTATGAGATGAGTATGCTGAGTGATGATTAATTTACTGTCAATGTTAATTCACCATTGTCGTCCAGAGATGAACAGCCTCGTACATGTTTCGTGGAAGGCGGTGGCCTCGAGCTAAAAGCAGACGTCTTTACGTAACGTAATCATTACTCTGAGAGGAGCGAGTCCCGTTTGTCTGACATTGCTTTGACCCTCATATTTTGCAGGTGGTCAGCCAGGTGGCAGCACGGCCGGGATACGACCTTGACCTTGGTTACCGACTGCTAGCAGTATGTGCAGCACATCGAGACAAGTTTTCACCCAAGTCGGCAGGTAAGACATTTATACCACACCTGTCTGCTGTACTATTTTCTGTCGCTCTGTCTTATCTTACAGGTGTTTCTGTCTTGAGGTGTGAAACGGTGTGTCCTGTCAGTGTAACAGTATGCTGCCGATCACGTTTTTTTTTGTGTCAATATCTGTTGCATGGATAGCATTAGAACTTTCTTATACGCTTTTTGGTCAGATTCCAATACACGAAAAGAGGGTTTCATTTAAGGGAGCGTAAACAAACTGATTATAGAAGTATATCTGCGTAAAATAATACACCAAGGCTGCACTGCATTTTATGCCAGACCACAGCCTGCAGCATCTGTAACTCATCAAATGACTTTGATATGCAAGTCAGTACTAGCCTTCATAAACTTATGCAGTGGCTACACAGTTGGTGTGCCAATTTTTAATCAGATATACTTTCAAAGTTTGTTTACGCTCCCTTTTCAAGTGCCATACCACTTTGCATATGACCATGTATGTCAAACTCTGCTTCCATGTATAGATAACATACAGATATAGCTTCTATATTTCATGTTTCCTCGGAATAGAACCATGAGCCTGTATAAGTGTTGGGAAAATGATGATGTTTCTCCTCTGTCTCCGCATGTTGAGGGGACATGTAACAGATCAGCACATGGCAAAAGATATTTTATTTGAGAAGATAAAGTTCATTGTCAGGGGTAAATCTCGTCTGCTTTTGATGGTTAGTTTCCCCCATGACTTTGAAGTTGAAATCAGGGCGCGTTGACGCGTACCCCAAAACACTGCCACAAACACACCCCGAGATAGAAATTAATAAACAGTTCATTAATGAACTGATACCCGTAAAGATTCTCGACTAAAAATCGACAAAAGGGTTACAGGTTTGTTTTTTATTTTAATCTGCGTGCGCGCCAAAAAGGTGAGCGTCTCGAGGGAAGTAGACTCATTTTGAGGTTCGGCTCAAGTGTTGTTGGTTTTACAGTCACCACTACCTCATGAGTTGCCAGCAGTTGCGGGAGTTTCGGAGACAGTACTGGGGCCCGTTTAATAATCTAGGGTCATGCATGGAGACCCTTTTTTGTACCTCGTACTAGGGTTATCGTTTGATAATATTTAAGTTTGTTCGCTAAGGCAATATTGGCCTTCCATAAGGTCGTTCATAAGTGTTGGGCAGTCAAGATTTAGACAATAAACGATGTTTTTGTGGACAGGCGGCCGTAAACCACGAGAGGCTGACGCGTAGTAATGCACAAGCGCTAATGGGTGTATTACAAGGTGAACCTCGAGTGGTTTACAGAGCTGCCTGTGGACATAACCATCATTTGTTGTATTTATTATCCATCTTTTCAACTAACTTAACTCCAGCAATTGCAATACTTGAGACTACAACAGTAGGGACTAGTTCTTTGGCTCAGAGGGACTATTCTTCCGTATACCATGGCTTCGAGGCCGTATACCACAGAAATCTAATTAAACAAATTGGACGTTAAACTTCCCAAACAAACAGACAAAAAAGTATACCTCAGATTTGAATCCGATACCACAGTTATGGTATCTGTCAGGTTTTATCTAATGGGTCGCGGTTTACTGAATCCCCATATATTTTCAATGGGTACTTTGTATACATGGATAATAAACCATCGGGCAGTGTTGTGAAGGGGCTATTTTCTGGACGTTCCTGTCAGTGAGGACCATGACGGGATTATTGCAGGGATTGGCCACAGCTTTCTGCTCGAGAGGACGCGAAAAGCCGCGTGCACGCTTTTCTTGCTCGCCCTCCACTCCCATGTCGCGCGCGTTTTTTTCCCGCCGCCGCTTCAAACGCGGTTTTCACGCGGTAAAACAGCACGTGGAAATTCCGCGCGTTCTGCTCCAGATAATGGGAGCGTCGTCATTAAAAGACAACCATTTTAACGTCATTTTCCGAGCGGGACTCGGCATGGAGGCCCCGTCAACTGGGACACACCGGACAGGGTGGTTTGATTGCGAGACAGGGACCCGTTTAATAATCTAGGATTGTTTTTCATTTTACAGACAGAGTGGTACATATATGACCTCTGCATAGCAGTTCTCATGTTCATCTTGCGACCTGTTAAAGACCACTTTTCTGTACCTCGAACAAGGGTTATCGTTTAATGATATTTCAGTTGGGGTCCCGTTTCATGATCTAGGATCATACATGAAGATCCTTTTCTGTACCTTGTACAAGGGTTATCGTTTGATAATATTTCAGTATGTTCGCTAAGACTAGAGAAGAAACCAACAAACTTTGGTCAAAGTCGTCGTTCTCCACGAGTTTGATGCGGAGTTAATTTTGCGTAGCATTCACAAAAGCATTAACCAAAACAAGTTGATTTCTGTATTTATATCACCCCTGTATACATTAAAAGAATGTACGACACACAGGATATAAACCATAGGGAATGTGCTGCAATACTGGTAGGTGCATGGAGTTCCCAATTTTAAGTCTATGGGGCATAGATACCAGGGGTGTGATAATGTATTAGCCGTCCATAAGGTCATACATAAGTGTTGAATAAAGACGACCCACATCGTCCCTGGGTCTCTATAGCATACAGGGTATACATGTACGATCCTAGATTATTAAACGGGCCCCTGTCGATCTGGGAACGCGGTGTGGGCGGGATTGGCGCGCGCCCTCTCGATGATGACGTCAGGACCTACGACATCAGACTGACGTCACTGCGGCGTCTGTGAGTGATAGCTGCGTCGTCGTCAAGGCGCCCCCGCGTTCCCGCCCACCACTTCCGGTGTTTACCGCGGGGTGTTCTGGGAGGCGGAGGGGCGGGGGGGGGGGAGCTGGGAGGGACCCTGGATAATGGAGGCAGGACGGGCGGGAGGCAGGACGGGCGGGCGGGCGGGCGGGCGGGCGGGCGGCGGGGAAAGGTGGCTAGTAGCTACCACCCCGCGAACCCTGGCCGCAAATGAAATTAGCGGCGCGAAATATTCCGCCTTATTATGGCCGGTGCCGAGCGATTCCCCGGAGCAGGAGGCGAGCGAAAGGCGCACTCGCCGAGTGACTCACGAGTCAAGCGGGGTGCTGCCCCAGTTTTGGGTAATTGGTCGACAAACGGGGCACCTGGGGCAGTTTTGAGGTGGCAGTTGGACGTGGGAGGGGGTGTGCAGGAGGGACGAAGATGGGGGTGGAGGGTACAGACTGGGCCGGCCATACGGTCACCCCCGAACGACCCCCTCCCCCGGGCGCCACTGAGCGGAGGGAAACAATGACGCCGCCGCGACGTCACAAAATTAGCCAACGATCCCATGATTCATAGCGCGTCCGTCCAGGTGGAACGACGGGGCCCCTTGATGGTACACACGATGGACGTATCACGCGAATTACCCTCACCACAGCCCACCCGTCACCCTAAACTACCCCTCTACCTCCACCCCACCCCTCTACCTCCACCCCAAACACACACAATCAGACCCGACAGTCACAAAACAGTCACGGGGAGGTGATACCTTTCAGTCCCTCCTCAATAACTCGAGAGGATCCACTCTCCGATTGTGGCGGTGCTTCTTAGACTCACACTTCATTAAGGACGGGTCTTTTCCCTAATCGTTCATGCCTTCTTTTCACTGCTCTCATTTGGTAATCTAATGTGCATGGGGTGCTGCCAGTGTTGGGTGTTTCATTTAACTGGTTCATTTCACTGCCATCACAAGACTGATGTTGTGTTATCCTTCTAATACAAAGAGTCCATAGAAAACACATAGGGAGTGTATACCCGGCGTATACAGAGGGGGGTTTATACGGAAAAATAATGCATACAGAGAAATAGTGCAGAAGGAAAACGAACTGATATCGACATGCTACTTATCCAGAAATAGTGGATAATAAATGCAATATAGACCGGTTTCAGATGAAAGCGGTTGTATGCTCCTCGGAGTTGACTGCACAATATCCTCGAATACGCTCGGATATTACTGCGCGCCAACTCCTCGGAGCATACGGCAGCTTGTATCTGAAACCAGTCTGTATATATGCATGAGTCCTCATGTATGCATGTATGTGTATATGAACCTACTCGTTTAAATAGGTGTACCTGCTATTCTAACTCGTCATCGTCCTAGTCTTATAAAAAAAATAGTCCAAATCGCCATCAATCCATTTTTTAGACAGGAGAATAATTCATTTGGTGTGACCAACTTGCACAATCCCCTTTATCACACCTGACCTACTGCCTTTACCGCCATGCTGGATGGCCTCTCTTCTAAACCTCTCACTTACCGCTAAAGACAGTGTTTACTGTGATATTCATTAATCTAATTTAATCGGTGACAGTCTCTCAAGGACACGAATCCCTCTGATTTTGTTCACAAAACAGGGGACCAGGGTGGCCGCCCTGTGACTGGGTCCACTGCCCTACTGGGTGGATAGTTCAGCTATTGTCCACGGGGTGGCAGTAGCGGCTAGCGTTCTCCCGGCGGAGACTCGCGGGGTTGGCGGTAGGGGTCGCTGTCGTCGTGCTGGCGGTGGTCTGACTGGCTGATACATCAACCGGGCACACCTGGAGTGAGGAAGTTACCCAGGATTGGCAATCGGCTACAATAGGGTCTTTATTACGATACCGCTACCCACACGAAGTTGGTAAACGCGATATAGTATTGGGTTACACCAAGCCGCCATAGAGACCAGGGGCACGTTTAACAATCTTAGAACATACCTAAAGACCCTTTTCTGTATCTTGTACAAGGGTTAACGTGTGATAATATTTAGGTTTCTTCGCTAAGACAGTCTTTGTAGTCCATAAGCGTTGAATAAAGTTTACCCACATCGTCTCTGGGTCTCTATAGCATGCAGAAAAGGGTTTACATGTACGATCCTAGATTATTAAACGGGCCCCAGATCACCGCCTTCTGAGTGTACCCAAGAACTCCCGAAAGTATGACGATGTGATAGCATAGAAATAACAAACGGTGGAGTATTAGTAGATACGATAGGAACCGAACACCTATGATATGTAGTCGTTATTATGTTAACGATGTATCGTTACATACTTTGTCGTGTTAAAACTGCTGAACACGGTTAAAACAGGTAAAACCACATCACATGATATCAAAGAATGTGGGCAAGGGAAAATCGCCTTGATTCAGTTTCCTCGTAATTACCACGTTGTGGTGATATAATCCTGGGTCCTGGACCTAGACAGAGTCGGGGGTGGCGAGGGTAGAAGGTAGGGCAGGGGGCTGGCAAGACAGGCAAGACAAAGATATTGAGCAAACACCAACAAGCCACAAGTGGAAAACAAATAAGCGGCGCGCTGCGTCCACGTCGCTTTCACCCGGCCTACGCACTCAGCAATGCCGCGAAACGGACCGGTACCGGCGACAGGTCGCTGGTTCACTCTCCAGTCACAGACACGGTGAGATGGGCGAGCTGGTGTATGCTTGGAGCGCGCCCGGAAGGGTTTTACACTGATTTATGACGGCAGAGCACGGTGGGGGCGCCACCGTACGGTAGGAGGCTGTTTTGGAGACGCGGGCGTCGACGGAAGACGCAGGGTGCAAGGCATGGCGGGATGCCGACCTGATATGGTTCATAACTCGGGTCTTTTCCGTTTCCGGTTTATGATATAAGCAGTTCCGGTTCCTGTATATAATATAAACGGTTCCGGTTCCGGTTTATAATATTGACGGTTCCGGTATACAATATAAACAGTTCCGGTTCCGGTATATAATAAAGACCGTTCCGGTTCCGGTATATAATATAAACGGTTCCGGTTCCGGTATATGATATAAGTATATAATATAAACGGTTCCGGTCGACAATATAAACGGTTTCCTTCTTACTAATAAGGAAGGAGAGACATAATTTGGCGTTTAATGAGAGCAGTCGTCCCTACCAGTGACAAATAAAGCTGGAAACATACTCACGCCCTCGTTAAATCTGTTATTGACAAATTAATCCACTGCCTGCTCAATGAAAACGATATAACTGGTAAGCAGCCATCAGAAAGGAGAGGTCCTAATGATACATTGCACTTTCATGGCCGTCTATCTCGGTGTTATGATTATGGATTGGTATGATGGAGAGTTAGTAAGCCAGACCAAGAACGCCATGAATTACTAATTGACGAATCAATTAGCTAATAGGAGAAGCCGCAACCGCGTGCCGCCCTCAGTTCGCCGTCTCGCCGCCCAGTGGCGCCCCTGGTGCTGTGACGTTTGCTGGCGGGAGTGACTGTGTGTGTGTATAGTGGGGGGGGGGGGGGGGGGGGGGTGCCTCATGGTCAAACCGGGAGGATGCGGTCCGCACACGAGGGTGGCATGCCCGCCCTCCGCTCCCACCCCCGGGACAGGAGGTGGGGGCACTCGTAGACTTGCTTAAGTCTTTGTTTAATAAGCAGAGGTGGCAGATTTGAGCCAAGAGGGCAGATTTCCTAATTTCCAGCAGAGATGGCAGATCTCCTATTTTCTAAGGAAATACTTGTTTCCGTTCCACTTTATGAACCTTTTCCTTATGTGAAACAAGGAGAAAATGAATTAGGCCTCATTCACACTAAAATAACTGGTTCAAACCTCCTCCCACACCCTAGTTCCCATTCCATGGATAATAACGATGTGTTATTCATGTTTTCTCAGTCTCTCTGAGGCAATGCATTCCACATGAAAGATAAGTCCTCCTTTGTTTATGACCCCAACTGACATTCCTGGATTATGAAGATTATTAATAAATAAAACCACTTTCCAACATGTGGACTTCCCCCGAACACCTGACAGGTCCAGGTGCAACCGTAAGGAGGGGTTCGGTAGCGGGATGGGTAGGCATAGCATACGGGGACTGACGCTAGTCTAGGTGACCTTGTGTGCGCAGTTAACGCTCAGGACTACAGTTGTGTAATAATAGCCTGGTCAGTTTAAACATTATTCACACTCCCCTACCGAATCTGGGGCCCGTTTAATAACCTAGGATCGGAGAACTTTTTTTGTAACTTGTACAAGGGTTATCGTTTCATAATATTTAAGTCTATTTGCTAACACAGTATTAGCCATCCAGGAGGTCGTACATTTGTGTTGAATAAAGCTGACCCACTCCTGGGTCTCTATGGTACATATATACCGAAAAGGGTATGTGTGTAGGATCCTAGATTAGTAAACGGGCCCCTGTTGGTACTGTGCTCTCGTCAAAAGACGAGCAGAGTCCGCTACATCAGGGGAAAGCTGAGCCTAATGATAGAGGGTTTATACTCGACGCGGCAGTCAACAGTATGGTGCGTGAACGCGCGCGGAGGAGGTAGTGTGAAGAGGGCTTATGTCCCTCCGCGGCGTGTTGATTGGCGTGACTCGCGGCCATAAGGCTTACAGACGAGTCTGGGTCGGGTAGGAACCAGCGAGTGTCAATCCAATGATTTATTATCGCTGAGCTTCCTAGAGTCGACCCTCCCCAGCCGCGGGGTGGGGGTGGGGGTGGGAGGAGGGGGAGTGGGTGATGGTGGGTGGGCGGGAGTGGGGTGTGTTGGAGGTGGGGCTGGCTAGATGACTGGGCGGGGGAGGTGGGTGTGGAGCGGTGAGCGGCGGCAGGGGGTGGCGGGCCGGGAGCAGGGTAAATGCGGGGTAGGGGGTCACGGGGGTCAGGTAAAAGCGTGGCCCCGCACTGTGCACGGGTGTCGTGCACTCATTTAGGCACATCACCTGGCCGCTGAGTACCTGTGGGTTACGCGGGAGGGGATGTTGGTAAGCTCGTTACGGTCACACCCCCGTGGACCAGTGACTTCTACCTTACCCAGTTCCATCATCTTCTCTGGCTCCTGCTAATATTTTCTGCCTGTATCTTCGCCTATCATTTTACTTATCCCTTTTTTTTAAAATTTATTTATTTATTTATTTTCTTCTTTTTTTCCCTTTTTTTTAGGGGGGGGGGGGGCGACCAATGTCTCCCATCATATAACCAGACCGTAAGGCTTAACTCACTCCTGTGCCCCACGTTCAGTTAAGATCTGTTATAATTATAGGTTTTAGTCAGACTTAATCAAAGTGGAAAAATTAATATAATTCATTTCTATGTTAGGAGAGTGTGGCATTGACCTTCACTTTAAAAACAAAATTCTTTATTAGCCCTTTTGTACAAAATTAATTCCAACTTTTTAGAACCAGTTCTGTCTAGACTTAGTGTCGGGACTTGTTTGCCTTGTCTTACAAAACTTTTTTTTGTACATATGTTAATTCCTTCTTACAAACCACTTGGGAAATAAAGGGGCGTGGGTGTCAGCAGTATCTATATAGCTGGTTTTCATCACCTGTCCAAGAGTGTATATAGAGACGTCTTCAAATTTCTTATCACTAGAGCTTGGTGGCAGTTTTTGGCCCGCTGAAAAGAAGTCTCATCAAAGGTTGTAATAATCACACACGTTACTCGGTCATGACATCTTTATTTAGAAGTCGTAAGGTGTAGTGAAGAGGGTCTGGGGTCACAACACCCCACCACATAATGAGAATAAATGAGATGTGTCCAGTGACTTCTTCACGTGCTCTTTAGTGAAACGTTGACACATGACAGCAGCGAAATGCCTCAACTTTATCTGAGGGCATTTTGTGTCCAAATTATCTGAACAACGGTGAAATTCTTTGTCGTCCAAAATGTGTGCTGGATGTTGGACACGGGTGGTTTGCGTGAACCAGTAATGTCGAAAAAATTCAGAATAAAAACAGAGAGAGAGAGGAAAGTGCGGTCATAAATTAAATCGAGTGAAAGACTGAGAAATTACAGCCGTTCTGGGAGGAGGGATTCGTATAAAGCGCCTCCTGTTAGTGGGAGTTGGAGGTCGGGTAGACAGCATGCTGGTGTCAATCTGTAAATCATTCTGAGACGGCCACCCTACAGCCGACCTCTCTGTGCCCCCTCCCGCCGCCCGCCGCTCACCGCCCGCCGCCCGCCGCCCGCCGCCCGCCGCCCACCGCCCGCCCGTGGGCCGCCCGCCCGCCGCCCGCCGCCCGCCGCCGCGCCAGTCGAGCGTGACCGAGGGGGCTTGCTGACGCTTGTAGGCGACTGCTAAGCGTCACAAAGCGTCGCGGCGGGCGGTGTGTTCCCACATAATAGACTTACCTTGACACTAAATAGGGCAGCGGCGGGCTGACTCTACGCCGTGAGGAGCCGGGGTGTGTGAGGGGGATGAGGGGGGGGGGGGTGCGACACCAAACCCAACCAGCCCCCACCCACCTCACACACTCTACGACCCACCGCACTCCCAGTCAGCAAGGGCGAAACAGACGCTACGGCTGTATTGTAGAAGGCGCTTCTACTCGCCTTGCAAACCCCGCACCCCCCCCCCCCTCCCTCCCGCCCGTCGCCTCTCCCTCCCCCCCTCCCCTCACGCCCCTCTCTCTGCTGGCTGTGGTGCCCGGGTGTCATTGATCAAAATAAGCCGGCTATTCTATGGGGGTGCCGGGGTGGTGGACCCGATGTACTGTCAGGCTATATATAAACAAGCCGGCTTGGAATTTAATTGTGTACAAAAGGCACAGTAGTGGTGGGACCTTTCTCCCCTCCCACCCCTCTCCACCCCTCTCCACCCCCAAACCCACCGCACCGACCCGAGAGGTGACACTTAGCCTGAAATGACTCGCCGACTACCTTTGACCCAAGTCGTGGTAGGATTTGGCAGCTCAACCCCAAAAGAAGGCAGGGTTAGCGGTGAGTCGAGTGGGGGGTTGGGAGCTGTTATTTTCGCGCCAATTATTTAATTGAGGCGACGCGTGCACGTCACCTGGCGGCAGACGGCGGAACCAGGCGCCGCCTCTCGGTTGACAACGGAACTAAATACCGGTGACTGGTGTCCTATTCTGGTGTGGGTTCTCCGAAGTGGTAGATACTAATCAACAGCAGTAAGGAACCTCCCAAGTTTCATCAATATTTATTAGCGTCAATGGCAATGATGCCATATGGTAATAGTGTTAGTGATGGGAGTGTGCGTGTGTGTGTGGGGGGGGGGGGGGAGGGGGTTATTGATTACATGACCATTGAAAAAAGAGTGACTTTGATTTCACATCTGATACAAAATCAAAACACTGCCCCGTATAGGAGCAGGGCGCGTCGGTGGAGGGGAAGTGGGGCTCATTTTTCTGAAGGAAAACGAGAGCTCGTTGATTGCAGTGGGATCTATATTGATGGCCAGTCGTTCAGTCCGTGCCTTCCTCCCGCCCCTCCTCCTCGGGAGAACCACCATATAGGTGACGCCGTGCGAGCGTGGGGCCGAGAAAAATACAATTTAATATTCAAGTCAGGCCGGCAAAGGACATTCATCTCGAGCCCGCCGGCTTCATTATTTCATTAGCATAGCGCCGTGTTTTAAAAAGCTAATAACGAGTCTCATTAGGCGCGCCGACTGATGACGGAGGGTCGCCGCCGTCGCCGCCGTGAAGGGGCCCCGAGATCCAAACTCACAGATCACTGCCACTAAAGTGCGGATTCCACCAACACGATGTAATTTGCAGTGTTATACCTTGGTATGTCTTGTATGTTATATTGTCGCGATATATTTTACCTCCTTGGTCGCGACACGTCACCCATGATCATGTGTGTAGTTTTTCGTGATTCCATGTGTATATTTTGGTACTCCACCGCCAAGATGCTTCAGGATCTATTGCTGAAATACCGCAGCATATCGTGGCATTTTGCGACGAGAATGCGGTAAAGGTGCTTAACTAGACCAATGGTTCGCTGCAAATATACATGCGGTTATCAAGATAACCAAATGGTGACAGATCTCGCTATATCTTGTGTGTTGGTGGAAGAGGCCCTTTAAAGTGGTGTATCCACCAACTCACAAGATATAGCGAGATTGGTCATGATTTGGTTGTCTTGCGAAATCCTGCTAGGTTTTGAATAATCGCGTTCATATTTGCCTCGATGTGTCTTGAGGTGTTGCGGTGGTGGAGCACCAAAATAGACACAAGACATCATGCGCTACGTACCACGACAACATATGTACGACATATCGCGACACGGTAATATAAAATAAGATGGCAAATAGATTGTTTGGTGGAACCAGCCCTTGAAGCAGCCATTGTGCCACTCAGAGGTGGTGTGTTTATGTACGCCCACATGGGGTGGTAAAGAGGTATCCTATAGGGCACAGAACTTGCGAGCTCCGTCATCATCCGCCAGGAAATCATAATATAGCGCCACTGTAGTCAGGGGACGACCACTAATACCTGGTGTCATAATCTATAGATAATCGTGAGACGAGGCTAAAAACCCTCTTAGGCAAGCCCCCAAAATATTATAGTAAAATCCATTGACAACTGGACCCGCCACCTGGTGTTTTGTTTGATGTCGGGGTGAAAATGACGAGTAACAGACACTTACAGCTACTAGTTCAAGGTGGCCATGTATTTAACCCCACCAGAGCTAAAACAGTGTAGCTCTGGCGGCCAGTGTATCTTGTGCCGTGTCGTCCGTAGTACGTTTGCCCAGCAGCGCCACCACCCAGGCACCCGTGACACGAGGCCGCCCGGAGCAGAATGAGACGTACGAGTAGATCACAGGTGATGTGCTGATTGATACGACCAGGGCGGCGGCCGGGGTGCACACGGTGGGCAGGGGCAGGGGCAGGGGCAGGGAGGGCAGGGGCAGCACCCAGGTGACGGCACAACGTTCACCTGGCCCCGCAAACCCAGGCGTGTCAGTCATTGTCTGCAAGATTTTTGGTGCCCTTTTTGATTGAGTTCACCACCCAGAGAACAGTCTTTTCTAGCAGCTTCATCGTCTCCGTTTGAAACATATATAACGGGAGGGCATCACCAAGGAACAGCTGAATCTTGCATGGAGTAAATCTTAAACATTTATATTAATGAAATCTTGAACATTTATATCAATCCATGGTGAAGGATATTTGAATGCGGTTATTATTTTCTAAACAGTATGTCGAACCAGTGACGATATCAGTGATATGCAAGGAGAGAGTTAGTAAAGGAAGTCTTGGAGTTGCTAGTTGTTTCAGCTCACTCTTTAGACTGGCTCCAGTCCGTGCATCTTATAGCTACCCCTCCACCTACCTCCCCCTTCCTCGCTGGGACACATGAGGAGAAACATACAGGAGGTTTCATGCCTAGAGGACAGGTCTTTTATTCTTGTGCATGTCAGGCGTTAAGAGGAGCCCCAATGTTATTCTATTTCTTAATAATATCCATAATGTAAGATTTGAGCAAGTCTATTCACACGCCGAAGCGGACATCTTAGTTAAGTCGCAATAAGCCAGGTGGCGGTAGTGTATGGGTGGCGGGCTGAGGCCGACGGGGCTCCGTAAGGGCACTTCTGAGTGGGCGGGCGAGGCAGTGGACGACCGTGATCGCCAATCACAGCGAGGGACACTTGAGGTGAAGGTCAGATCAGGTGATCTCCTGATGCGGCCAGAGATCCACAGTCCTACTAACTACTGGAGCAGATTGAAGTTCCCCTGAGTCTTTTGTTCTCCAGTAACACTCTCCTAGCATAGATCCTGCAGTATACTTCCTGCGGCCACTTGTATCTCTGCCCCAACCTGCCTGTTTGAGGCAAAATCTGAGACATATGCCAGATTCTCATATATCCTAAATTCTGAACGCTTTGAGGAGCATTTGTGTTTAACTTATAAATAGAGATTTATATACTTATTTGGTAAATAATATACACTCTTTTCTGTTATTTGTTATGCCAAACCAGACATAGTCTTAGGAACTTCTTTCTTCAGTGAAAAAAACCTCATGTGTTGCAGGGTTTTGTTTGTTAACATAACACATGTGCTCATTCATAGGGGCAATCTAACCGACTGTGGAATTACCTATTCACATTATAAAGTGGTTTAGAGCTGAAAAGGAAGCAGCTGGATTTTCTATGAAACTCGTGTAACAATTACAGTACATGTATTTCCCAACACATAATTTATGGATTGTTTGAGTTTCATAACTTTCGACAGTTCCCCTGTTTTGAATCCGATATGTTAGCTACTTTCCCCTGTCATTTGTGGATACCCTGAGCAGGGATGCCAGTTGGGGACAGGGAAAATCCTTTATCTGTCTTTAGTGGAAACCCAGGGAAACCATCGCTGGGTTGAGGCAGAGATGAGTAAGCGCTAGCACCGAGAAAGATCTGCTGGGAGAGTGCTCCAGTTACCGCCAAGTGCAACCTGGTATACCGGGTAACCATTCCCGACCAACAAAGGCCGTGTCCCCACCACCCACCGCACATCAACCAGTCATTGAAGCTTTCCTTCAAACAGCCGTCCCTCTCTTTCTTTTCCGCGACGTACAATGATTAAGCGACCTTCCCCCATCCCCTCAAACCTTCACATGCCCCCGGGTTCTATCTACCCTGGAGTTTCAACCCAATCCAAGCCTCGTACACAGACAAGGCCAGCAGGGACCGGTCCTCCCCACCTGATTACCGGGCCGCTTCTCACTTAAAAGAAAATTGGGTAATGGAATCATATTGATCGAAACAGTAAACACCATCGACTCTCACCACCCCCCAATAACAAATGCGACAATCCCACAAGTGTTTTTTATGCTGTTTTGATATGAAGAACAAAGGGTGTTTCAAACAGAGTAATCAGGGTGTTCAGAGAGAGACAAGGTCGCCCGGAGGTATTTATAAAGTTATAGTACCAATTAGTGCCCCGATCAGGGTGTATTTGAGCAGGTTGTTTGTTGACATTTTCCTGTTTCCATTGTCGCCCATTTTGGTTTTCGGGATATGAGACTTTTTTTCACTAGGGTTGAGCTGACATGATCGCAGGGAACCTGATCCCTGTGCCACGTACAATCAGGGAACTCTAAATGAAATTAGTAAATTTGAGAGTTTGAATAAAAGTGATATAAATGACTGAATTGTAATTACAAACGCCCATTGAACAGGAATCTCAGCGATTTAAGTATGGCCAGGAATCTTAGATAATCACTTGAATCATATTCAAGATGGTCAGGCCTCAAGTACAACGTGATGTACATTCAATTAGTATAGGAAAGGTCATTTCTATAAATGTAACGTTTTTAATGATTATGTCATGCATTAACACTACTGTTGGCAGTTTAGAGATTTGTGTGATAAGTTTCACTCAAGGGGGAAAAACGGCAAGATTGACATTGCAGTAGTGTATGAAATTAGGCAGCTGTGCTCAGCTGTCAGTTTCCCCAACAGATCCATTATTGCCAGCACAGCAGGCAAGCAGAGAACGCCCACATGGACATCGCTGGAATGGGATCTGTTGATTCCTGGGTACACCTTCCAAGGGTAACCTAAGAAATTGCAATGCGTGTATATACGATAACATTCTCTGAGATCTTCTCTTGTAACACGTTTTTTTTCGCCTTTCGCCTGATGAGGGGATATTAATCTTGGTTCAGCTCCTAAGATTAATTGCTCTTGGATCCTACAAAGAGAAATGATATACCGATTTTTTTTTATCTCTGCCTGATATGAATGTCCATAGGCTTGATATTAGGAACTCGTTCTCAACAGGCATGCGGGTACGTTAACTCATACTCAATGGGTGAAAAGCAGATAGATATATCAGGAGTAAGATAATCAGAAACATATTCGTGTTTCATCTGTGTCCTCGATACCCATCGAGTTTGAAGCGCTTCAGAATATTCACTCAGCCGCCTCGTTCAAACCCCTGAGCGCTCCAACTCGATGGCGTATGGGGAAACAAATCAAACACTCATCAGTTTCTTTCATAGTATTTGATATAAGAAGTATGATATGGGAGTTCTTTACCATCATTTCTCCTATCACTACTTACATACATCCTGTATAGATCTGTCAATATGATCGTAAATAGGATGTCTGTTATCCCTTTTTGACAAACTTTATTGTGATTAAAGAAATCGCGGTATTTAGACATGCAATGATAACTACAGAGCTTGATGTTATAACCGCAGTGGAAGAACTTTCATCGGAAAGAACTGCTTTCAAATAAGCAATGAAAAACAAGCAAAAAAAAGGCCCACAATTGGCTGAAACGTTGTGTCACTACCACATAAAAACTGTAAAACAAAGAAAAATTTTAAAATCTCATGACTTAAATTATAATTCACTGGAGTTTATTGGTTCTCGGAAAAAATCCCTAAGATATTTTCAAAAAAAAAAAAAACCACCTCACATTTGCATTTCCAATGCTTAGGGTAGAGTCCAAAAACTTTGAATCTTTTCATATTACATGTAAATGTCAGCAATGTGTAACAACAATAATGTTAGAAGAACTTGCCAACAGAATACAATTTCCCGTCTGCGTCCGGGAAGGCATTTGAGGACTCAGTTAATGAAATGATCCCCAGAAATCCCCAAGGTTAATGATGAATTGCTTTCGGGTTCAAACACTTGCCTCCATAACCACGATACCCACAGTGACACACCAAGGCTGCAATCTCTCTGGGCGTTGTAAAGCAGGTCTCTAAGTGAATCTATGGCGACATTGCAAGAACTAAATGCCGCGTTTATCGTAGAAACGCCTCTGCAGGTGGAAATGAGTAACATTTACAAGTCACATACAACAATGCACTCCCCGCTGTGAACCAGTGATCTGTCCTCATTCCCAATGAGTCATAAGAGTTCATCTTCTCAGAACCTGTGCTCGGAGAGTGGACGCCTAGGCTGACCAGTGTAAAGGATAAGTTAATATTGGTGCCGGCGACCAGGATTGGTTACAATGTGCCACCGACACCCAGCATTCTCGCAGCCCCTTGTGCCCTGCCTCACCCGCCGCCGGTCCGCCCTGGCAGTGATCGATAGGGGTGAGCGGTGAGGGTATGTGGGGGGTGGTGACCATGGGTGGTGGTTGGTCAGTCATGGCCGCCACCACGGGGTTGCCTCCTCCATATACCTATGTTCTTAACCCCTTCCTTCTCCATCACCAGTTATCAGCAACGCTCTTTCTCCAGTGTGGGCGGCATGGTAGACTGGCTTCAGCCCCTGTATCCCCTCCACCTACCTGCCCCACTCCTCCTCGCCCTGATACAGGGTCCTGGTCCTGATTCCTGGACCGGTCAGGAAAAAGGGAACATATCAAAAGGCATTCCATCCTGATTTAGTGTTATTATTTGTTAGATGTTCATAACCAAAGACTTGAGCAAGTCTAGGGTAGCGTGGGTGCAGGTGGAGTGGGGTTGGAGAGTTAGGTGTGTGGTCGACTTGCTCAAGTCTTTGATTATGAACATTCATTAAATGATTAAAGAAAATCGGAATATAATTCATTATAGCATGTGTCCTTCTCTGACTGGCCCCTGTGTCACTCGGAAGGGGTGGAGGGGTAGCATACAGGGACTGAGGCCAGTCTAGGTGTGTGGGTGTGGGGTGGTATGAGACAAGGAGGTGGAGGTAGACCCCCAAGATTCCCAGATCTCTGAACGTTGGCTAACCCCACTATCAGCACCTGACCACCGCTGCCCCTTGTGCTCTGACCCTCCCTCCTCCAGGGTTGGCCGCCGCAGACACCCTCCCCCCCTCTCCTCCTCCTGCGATTGATTACTTGTGCTATACACCGGCCACGCCCCGTGCCGCCGTGCCCCACGCCTCCTCCTCCACGTGTTGGTCAGCGGCCGGCGCACCCACACCCCGACCACACAGACACGCTCCTCCTGACCCTGGAGCAAGGCGCTGGAGGTGGGGGTTGTGTGCGAGTCGGGGTGTAGGGGTGTAGGGGGTCGGTGTAGGACCGGGTTGGATCAATAGACACCGTGCCGTCGGAGGAGGGCGTAAAAGGTACTGCGGGGGTCGGGTAATGCCCGGGCGCCATCAATAATGGACGAGTGGCTCGGGCCCCGCGCTTCAGACGTCGCTCGCCCGCCGCCCGGCCTAGAGACGGCGGCCACCCGCCCGTCTCCCGCCAGTCTCCCGCCCTCCACCCGCCCTCCACCCGCCCGTCTCCCGCCCTCCACCCGCCCGTCTCCTGGCCTCCACCTGTTCTTCTCCCTTTCTCCACCTGCCTACCAACCCTCCATCTTCCTCCACCAGCCTCCAGCCCATGTCAGACCTCCATCTGCTGCCCCTGCCCTCCATCCGCCCGTCAGCCCTGTCTGCGATCCCCTGCCCTCCATCTGCCCGTCAGCCCTCCGTCTGCCACACCCGCCCTCCACCCGCCGCCCTTCGCCGTTCATATTCCGCCACCAGTCTGTCCTTCACCTAATTCTCTAATTCCTCTGTTCACTTTAGACCCTAACCTGTCCTTCAACCTGCACCTGCCGACCATGCCTTGACCTCAACCCCGCTATATATCGAGCAGACCGTCACTCCGTCCAGCGAGTGTCTCCTTCTGAACGTCTAAATGCCCTCAGCCATTTGCCCTCTGCTCTCTGTCCCCTGTGCCGGCACACCCATCTGTGAGAGGGCATTCGACGCGCTTCTGCCACACATGTATCATCCACCGTTCATTTCGTGAAGAACCAATAGATTGAGCGGTGAGAAAATAGGAGCTGCTACCACGACAAGTCCAAACCCCAGCATGAATTTGCACTGAAAGACAATAATTGCAAGCTAGGCGATCGCACATCTAACTGTAGCTGTAACAGCAATGCCGTCTGAGGTAGCGGCAGCAGCTGCTGTAGAGACATTAACACTGGCAGCAGCAGCAGCAGCAGCAGCAGCAGCAGCAGCAGGCTCAGCCCACATAATCACTACCATCCATGTTTGATGGCAGACAGCTTCTCCACTTAGCTCTCTCCCCGCGAGGACTTTAGTGGGAGAAGTCTTAACGAGAAGTGGGGTTCTTCTTCACCTTCCCGCCCGGCTCAACACTGACGAGTGGGTGTTTACAAATCATCCATATAGGAATCTGATAGACACGCATCTGCCCCTGTAACCACTCACAGGGTGTGCACGCTCTGGTCAGTGTCATAGTCCATGTATTAAACCATTGCCTACCGTATTAGAGGAAGTGAAGATTAGCTCTCAATCATTTTTTTAAAGATTTTTTAAGATCAGGGAAGACTTCCCCATGTGCGTGATAATAATATGATAAGAAAAAGATTATTCAACGGAGGCATTTTAACGTTGTGGTTAAAAGCTGGAGGTGGAAAATACTCAGATTAGAGAGCTCTGTGGTTAGGGATGAGAGAAGTCACTCTCCGAGCAGATACTCGGTCACTGGTAATGAATGTGCCGTCCCTCAGGGGGTAGCGCTGTGCTTGGCGATTGGAGAACAATGGCTTTCTTGCCGCGTCGCCATCCGTTCCCTGATGGCATGGCGCTGCCGAGAGGGTCTTTCACGTGGCGTGGTGGACATTACAGATGTATGCGACCCGAGTACCTCAGCCCTAGACTGGCTTCAGTCCCTGTATTCATGTTATGCTGACCCCTCCAACTCTTCTCCCTGATATCTCCTATTCATGTATGGTAAGCTTATTGAGGGAAGCATACAGCTGTTAATTGCTACCCCACAGTCCAAAGGTCGTCCACAGGCGGGATTTATGGCTCTGATAACATAGCACCCAGGGATCTGAGGGAGGGGTTAGAGAAGGTGTAGGATTACAGTGGCTGGGGGGGGGGGGGGGCACTAACGGGAGGTTTTGTACCTGTTTGACATGTCTTTGATTCCTAGGCCAGTCAGGGAAAGGGTACATATTGCATGTTATCCTGATTTAGTGTTATTATTCATTAAATGTTCAATAATCAAATACTTAAGCAAGTCTACCTCATCCCCAACACCCCCTCCCACCCGCCCTCCTTCCCGCTCCTCCCTCCCACCCGCCCCGCCCTCCATCTGTCGGGCGGCCGTTCGCAGCCCGTCTTCATCGGGCATCAGGGGCTCTCCGGGCTGCTTTAGCGGGGGTCATAAGGCGCCCGGCCGCGCGCCCTGCCGCCCACGGGGACCTGCTCGGGTCTGCTCGGAGCTGCTCGCCACCTCATTGGGATGCAGGCGACGCGGTCAGCCGAGCCACAGGGGCCGCTGCCAATTTGTCAGCGGTGCCGGTCGTCGCCGCAGCCACTGCCTCTGGGGCCCGCCTGGTCAGCGGCCGCCCAGCCCGGGGCAGCTCCCGCCCCCTCCCTCCCTCCCTCCCTCGCGCCCGCCAACCGCCACTTTGACTAGAGTATTCCGAGACAGGTCTATCTTATCATACGGCTTCAGGCTGTTCTGTGCTCAAAAGGCCTGGTAACTAGGTCAAGTAGCTCGTGTGGAGTATCTCTATACCATCTCTATACCACAACCATATGTGCTTTTGGAAACACAGGTGACAATGTGATTATTGGTGTTATAAGAATGACCTCCGGGGACGAGACCTGTGATTAATTACGCTCACCAGGGGCCCGTTTAATAATCTAGGATCACCATTACCTCATTGGTTGCCAGCAGTTGGGGGTAATTTCAGATACAGTACTGGGGCTCTTTTGATTATCTAGGATCGTACTTGAAGACCCTTTTCTGTAACTCATACAAGGGCCATTGTATAATAATATTTACGTCTGTCCATAAGGTCGTCCATAAGTGTTGAAGAAAGTTGATTCACATCGTCCCTTGGGCTCTATGGCACATAGTACGACCCTAGACTATTAAACGGACCCCAGGTTGGTGATGGCGACTTGTCTATAAGCGCCCCAGTCTTGTCGGTGTCGCCGCCTACCGGATGCTGCTTCCACCGTTTGTGGACTGTCCTGTCGCTCTCCAACCGAAACCCTCGTGCCTTGTCGTCGCGTTCCATGGCCAGAGCTCTGCTTGGAGAGCAGGCAGCAAATCGCTGGTCTCCGCCTGATGTGGTATCGATCAAGGTTTGTGTCTGGTCAGTGTGAGGACAGGCCGGAACCAGCAGACTGCCTTCCTCATCACAGAGAGACCTCCACTCGAGGCCATCAACATGACCACTCACAACACCACCAGCAACACACACACTCACACTCACAGTGTCAACTCTGCAGCATTAAGAGTTAGACCGTTAAGTGGTAGACAACATAGGCCAGGAACTAGGAGCAAATGGTGTGTTCATCAATGATGAATGAGCGTGCAATTATGAATGAATAACAATTGAAAGGTTTCGGGTTACATCCAGTCTATGGATAGTTTTCTGTAGCCCATTTGTACCCCTGTTAACTTGACAGTTTTCTGTAACTCATTTGTACCCCAGTTAACTTGCCATTTGTACGACTGCCTGATTCTACGATCCAAACATTTTAACCATCAGTGGGTCATGAGTGATTGGTCATGGTTAGGTGAGTATGCCTCCAAGACCCTGAGACACTGGCTCCCTGCTCCTTTCCCAATATCACAGTGAATAGAGCGCAGATAGTGAAAGGAGATATTTTTGCAGTACGCTGGAAGTCTATATGTGACCACTCCAACCTCTAGGCAACGTATATAGGGCGTATACAGGTGCCTCATCCGGTGTGTAATCGCCGTTAACTTTTAAAAAGGGAAAGCCAACTTGAGAGATCAATGAGGAGGGCTACAATTCCTACAGTAAATCTTGATTTAAATAAATGTATACAACTGGTCTTGGTGGTCTTATTACCAGTTTCCAGTTCTATTCCATTTCGTTGAGCCCATTACATAGATTCCACCCAAAAATAATCAAGCAAACTCATCAACCGTGAAGAATTCTCCTCGGATGAGTTTAACCAGAGAGGGTTGGGTTGGCGTTATTGTTGTGGGGCGGGGAGGGTGTGTGGAGAGTGTTGAGTTGTGTCCATGCTGTTCTCACACTCAACCCCACCATCCTGTATCTATCACAGAGCGGGCGGGCGTGAGAGCGAGCGGCGGTGTGGGCGGGCGGTCAGTTTGATTTCATTAAAAAGCCAGCTTTCGGTCGACCGGCGCCACCCCCACTCACTGCCCAGAGTCCATTCACGGCGGCCGCCTTTCATTTCACAGATCACATCGCCGAAAAGGGCCCGACCAGTGAAAACTGGCCAGGACCGGTGAAAACTGGCCAGGGCACAGGTGACGAGACGGGCTTTGATGTGGGGGCCTCTGTGAGGGGTGGGGTGGAGAGGGCACGCCACCCCACAGTACTACTACCAGCGCCCCGACCCACCCTCCTCCTCGCGATGTGGGGTACAGAGCGGGTCCACTGGCTGTGCCTGTCATCAGACTGACCACACGCCCCAGCCACGCATTGTACGACAGGTTCTTTATAGTGTATAATACAGGAACCTCGGTAGACATCACCACAGAAGGGAATACCCTATAACCCTTAAAGCCCGATTCCCACTATATTTTGGGGCGTGTGCGGGGATTCACAGGAATCTCCCATGTCGCTATTAAAGTGAGAATGCAAAATTGTCAGCCACTCTTAAGTGGGATTAACACGGTGGGATTCATGTACTTCACAGGGTTCATAATCTCAAGAGATTCAGTTCCTTTTTAGGGGGTAAATATACGACAACAATTACAAGGGGAAAACATGTCTTGGGGAAGTGGAACCCTACAATTTAGACGAAGAGATAGTGTTTAGTACAGAATCTCAGCAGGATTTGTCTCACACAAACACGTGTGAGGTACATAAATCACACCGTGTGAATCCTGCTTTATACCCTAGACTGGCTTCAGCCTTCACCTACCCCACCCCTCCTCGCATTGATACCTGTGTCGGTCAGGCCTGAGGGAAGTTCAAAATAGTTTTATTTCTGAATCATGTCCGTAAACAAAGACATGGGCAAGTCTAGGAATACCCTAC
The DNA here is from genome assembly GCA_950022655.1 of Alentia gelatinosa. Taxonomy (NCBI): domain Eukaryota; kingdom Metazoa; phylum Annelida; class Polychaeta; order Phyllodocida; family Polynoidae; genus Alentia; species Alentia gelatinosa. The sequence goes on along the minus strand of OX465583.1, from coordinate 54,993,850 downwards.
ATACGATACACCGAGGTAATCAGTGGTCTTCCATTATAAGGCCAAATACTTGCCAGTGTTTCTTTTTTTTTAATTTCTTTTCAAAAAATTTTTCTATAAAGGCATGACTTTTCAAAACTAAACAACACCTAACAAGATATTTCAGGAATTTGACATTCTGTTCACCTATGTTTACCAGACATGTTTGTTGATGTATTGTTAAACCCCTCTCTGTCAATCACACTGCGCTTTAATGTTTAACACGTTATATAAAATGTACTCAAAACGGGCAACTCGTGTTAACAAGTGTGTGGTCGGAAGTCGCCCTAGATATGTTACTATGTGGGTGAAACTTGTTATCCTTGTTTTAAGACATGCCCGTCGATACTATGAGAACATTTGAGGTATGTGTGGTGCGGCGACAGGCTACGATCAGGGCGCTGGGTCGGGTGAAGGGTGGCGGGGTGGCCAACCTCAGTCCAAGAGGTGAGCGGGTCACAGGACCACTTGTTGTCTATCAGCCGAGTGTGGGAAAACTCCACTCTGGAATGGGAACTCTCATGTAGGTTATAAACACAACTCCTGTGTCGATCTGCAAGATGGGATGAAAATAAGAGGTGAAGGTATATAAAGTACGGGGGGTTGTTGAATAAATGGGGAGAGGAAGTACTGGGATTTAAAACTACTTTTTGAAAAAGTAAGATTTAGCTACTGGGCGGTCTCTTTCATAGTATCTTGATTGTTAGACAGGATCAGGAATTGTCTCCCAACATATATTAATCCCCAACCCCCACCTCGAATGAAGCCTGATGAGCTTTTTTTGCAGCGAAACCTGTGACGTAACTCCTATCTTGGGCATTCCCCCAGCCCCTTTTTAGATCCATCTGGGTCTAAATTCAGTAACCTCACAATTTGTGGATGATTGCCCCACTTCCCATCCCGGTCAGACACTAGAGTTCCTGGCAACGTCATTAATAACGACGCCATAACCAGTAAGGTGCCATGGAAACGGTGACGGTGGAGAAATATCTTTTCCCATTTGAAGGTAGCATCGAGCTGGATCTAGACCTAACACAACCTAGTCGTAAATATTCCTATCTCAGAAATCCAATCCTAGAACAACCTGCGCTAATAACGCCAGGAACATGATAGACGCCCACCTCCGGAAATGGCCGTGTAGGAACGCGCACGGTCTATCAGACGCCCACAGGATGGCTTTCCAGTCTCCTTTTGAGGAGAGCGGTCAGTGACGACAGAGGGCGTTACTGAGTCGGTTTCTCCTCCTCCCTGGTGGGGATGATAGTCGCGGGTTAAAGGTGGGCGTGGGCGGGCGTGGGCGTGGGACATAGTGCTATGATGTGAATATAGAAACAGGAACGTAACAGTAGCCTAGTTATTCCTGAAGGTATGACGGGGGTGGGTTAGAGCTGATGAGGTGAAGAGCAGAGTCACTCAAGGGAGTCATCTCCAGCGGAAACACCTATTTACTTAATAATGGCAAGCATTTGTCATTTTGAGATATATTTGTGTGTGTGTGTGTGTGTGTGTGTGTGTGTGTGTGTGTGTGTGTGTGTGTGTATTTTTCAAGGTAGCATCGGCTTGTGTTAGGGGTGTCATAGCCACGTCTTCTAAATCAGAGATATTTATTTGCGTTAAAAGGTGTCCCATTCTTCTTCCCGGCAAACATTTGATCTTTGAGATTTTTTTTGGATTTTTTTTTATAAAAAAAATTGGACGATATACAAACGCCTACAGGTTTTTGGCGTTCTTCCTTGTACAATCCAAAAATACAGCAAGACAAGACAAGACGGTACAGTATACATCACTCTCTTAAGCAATATTTTTATAGGTATATATACAATTAGATTGTTAATGATTATCATCTGTATTGGATGAAATTACCTTTTGCTCGTTGCACCTTTTGTTGCTTTGCACTTGATAACATACCGTAATGATTTATATTGGTATTTACTAGCGCAATTGATGATTATACAGTGACCTATTGCACAAATTCTTTTGGTTTGCTGCGGTAATTAACATAACCTTCGCAACCCCGGCGTTGTCAATACATTGCAACAATATAATATAACTAACTATGGCGACTTTGCCACAACAAACCAAAAGGATTCTTTTCTGTTTGATGCTCGACAGGTAAGCACCGTACACATACCATTCCTTGGTGTTTAAAACTCGTTGCATAGACCCTGTTTAGATTTAGAATTGATACTTTTGTTTCATGGTTGGGCCCGGTATTATAGTATAGATTTGGAATATTCTATCCCAAACCAATTCATTGACTGAAACATGCCGATGTATATCTTCGTGAACAAAAAAGCACACACTAGTCAGATTTGTTGTTTTAATATAAATTAATATCTCCATCTCTGCTTACACATACAAATATATCTTCATGTCTATGTTTACACATGTTTATCTCCATGTATGTTTACACATATGTTATATATCCATGTCTATGTTGACACATATTCCTGTTAGATAATACTATGTCTCAAAGAAAATCTAATTCGCCTAAGGCATAATTCACTACATATCACCAGTGTTGCTTTGAATGTCATGTTGGTCTTGAGCGGCGGTAGTGTAGTGGCAGGAGCGAGGGAGGGGCATCTGAGAAGGGACTAAGTGAGGGTTGGGAAGAGCAGGGGGGTTGTAGTCGGGACAGAGAAGTCACCTGATGCTATCCTCCCTCGGTGAAAAATAAAAACTGCTGAATGTGCAGTCGGCGCCGGCCCATGGCTTGATGACCGTGCAGAATGGCTGGGGACACCCGCCACCCGCTCCCCACACGCACGACCGCCGCAGATCTCCAGGTGTTCCCAAGGCAAACGAAAAACACGATAAAAACAGAAAACTCGTGGAAAATAATATATTAAAAAAACAACCCAGGGAATCGTATAAACACACACGTGGTGAATATGTCCCGGAATGTGGCCGGCGGCTCTGACCTTTGGAATGGCCGCTAGAAGAAACGTTTCCACTTATCAGAGATGGAGGCAGGGTTGGGCAGGGAGGAGGGACGCGCGATAAAAGAAGGCCAAGTGTATTCGTGCAATAGACGCTCAACTACAAACACTTTAGCGTGGGGATATAAAACAGATTGTTTAGCATCGCAGACGGCGCGGGCTGCTTGTTGGGAGCGGTGTCTGCTTGTTTTAAGTGAGCGACATCCGGGCTGCAATGTACGCTGAGTTATCTGGAGATGTTCACAGGGTTGTCTTAACTTAGGATGTACGCAGGGTTGTCTTAACTTGAGATGTACGTGGGGATGTTTTACCTTAAGATGTACGCATAGTTGTCGTAATTTAAGATGTACGCAGAGTTGTCATAACCAAAGATGTCTAAGGGTTGTCTTAACTTAAGATGTATGCAGGGTTTGTCTTAAATTAAGATGTATGATAGGTTGTCTTAACTTTAGATGTACGCAGAGTTGTCTTAACTCAAGGTGAACACGGGGTTGTCTTAACTTTAGATGTACGCAGGGTTGTCTTGACTTAAAATGGCACAGGGTTGTTTTAACTTACAATGTACGGGGGCTTCTCTTAACTTAAGATGTATGCAGAGTTGTCTTAACTTAAGATGTACCTGGGGCTGTCTTAACTTAATATTACGCAGTGTTGTCTTAACTTAAGATGTACACATCGTTGTCTTAACTTGAGATATTCGCAGGGTTGTCTTAACTTGAGATGTACGCGGGGTTGTCTTAACTTAAGATGTATGCAGCAGGGTTGTCTTAACTTGTGACGTATGCAGGTTTTAAATTTTTTTTTTATTAGCTATGTCTCTCACAATATGGTGAGTTTTTCAGACATAGTCTTAACTTCAGATATACGTGGGGTCGTCTTAAGTTAAGATGTATGCAAGATTTTCTGAACTTAAGATGTATGCAAGGTTGTCTTAAAGTAAGATGTTCACAGGGTTGTCTTAGCATAAGAAGTATGCTGGATTGTCTTAACTTACGGTGTACGCGGGGTTGTCTTAACTTAATATGCGCAATGTTATTTTAACTTAAGATGGCACAGCTTGTTTTATGCGCTCGTGCAAAATCTTATCTCGGACGGTAAAAGATCGGTAGTTAGGAGCCATCCATAAGGTACGTACACACTTAGGGGGGGCAGAAATTATGGAAATTTTGCGTATGCTCCTTCTTTTTTATATTGTGTACAAGATTGGGGGGGGGGGGAGGATCCAAAATCTATTAAATACTTCATGGATGACCCCTTTACTGTTGTGACTCTCATTGTGTAAGTCCTGTATCAATATGCAAATATAGAACATGTATTATAACTAAGTTGAAAATAAGTATGATCTCCCAACTTCATCACGCGTGTAATATCTTATATAACTTGCACCAGGAATTGACACGTTCTCAGCTGTGAGGTCTGACGTCATATCCGGTCACAGAAGCCTTACGTAATTATTTCCAAGCTAATAGACATATTCAATCCACCTACTGACCTCCACAAATTGGCTATTCAGGGAAACTGTATGATTAACCCAAGTAACCACCTCCTGCGTTTTAAAGTCACCTACGACGAAGATGACCACATGACAGTGATACCAATAACCCGTAGCGGTGCATGCTACACGGAGTACACATTAGATTAAGGAGCTGTGAAAACACGCACACTCTACCATCAGCGTAGCACCTGTGGCAGGTCTGGTTGTTATGGCAACGCGTCGCCCCTCCCCATGGCAACCATGGGGCGTGAGTCGGGGTGTGTGTCTTAGCGTGCAAACACCCCGCGACTGACGGCTTGTATCTGTGTGTGTACTAAGTGAATACTAGGGATTACTGTGTGTCTGTATGTGTATATTAAATTGGATGTAGCTGTATTCACTTCTTTTAAGATCATGTGAGGAGTTGAAGGGAACGCCACTGGTTTAGTGTGTATTAGCTCATCCTCATATCGAGTGTTGAGTTCTGATCAGTCCTGCCAACGAGTCCTGCAGAAGTCTGGTTTGGGGCTTGTCTCTGGACCAATGTTAGGTTCAAACATTTCATAATTTCTGTACAAGGGTGCTGCCCTTTCTTTCTGCACCTGTGTTAGGTTGTACAAGTCTCCATCAATACTTTTCATCAATCCTGGTCACCCAAAACAGTGACAACTTCACATCCCTTGATATTAGCCATAATTAAGATGCCTGATGAGTCAGAACTGGATGAAACCTTGACCCCCAATCCCCACCCCTGATACATTATCTTAGGTTTTATGAAAGAAAAACACATGATGGTTACACTCGCACGCCCATAAAGGTGCTTGGAGAGTGTAGACCGGATCTATGACCCGTTTCCACGGTTGGTTTGCTCGTTGCAGAGAACTAGGTTCTTTGCTCGTAGAACAGTTGACTTCCTGGAGACACTACAGCAACATGGTTCAAAACTGACAGGAAAACTGTCATTTTCAAGGTAGCATCGGCTTGCCATAGAGGTGTACTTGCCACGTCTTCTTAATCTTTCCTAATCCAGTGACCACGTAGAACCTGCCTGGTGAGAGCAGGTTGAGGGTTCTTTGAGCGCCTCGTGGTCAGAGCCCCCACTCCTGTCCACCCGACCCCGGCTCCCTAACGACTCCCCTCCACCCCGGGGTGTGGAGGCGGCCTCTCGGGGAGGGGGTGAGGGGGCTGGCGCCTCAGCGGTCACTTAGCAACTCGCCGACTGGCCGTCACTATGGCAACATCTCGCCTCCCATCTCGACGATACAATCTGACCGGCGGCGCCGACCTCTGACCCGGCCCGCCGCCCTTTCCCACATGCCTCTCGGAGTCCGTGTAGGAGGGGTGAGAGAGTGGGTGTGGACGGGGGAGAGAGGGAGGGGCGGGTCCGGGGGGCGGTCACTCCCCGGCGAGCCCCACTAAACCCGTGCTTGACCCCCAAAAGCCGGCCCCGTTCACCCCACCCCGCCCCGACCGCCCCGCTCTGCCCGGCCCCGGCCCACCGCACGCCGTCCAGTTGGAGAACACAACATACTACAGCCAGATTCTTTCAATTACCTCGATGTTATCAAGTGCACCTCCGTTGTGCTGGGAAACTTTAATACCACACTCCTCTCCCGTCCTTTCCACACTGCCTCACACACACACGCTCAACCCCCCCCCCCCCTGTCAGACAACCCCCCCCCCCCCCAACACTAGAGATGCCAGTTTTCCACTTTTCCATGGAAATTCATGTTTTCAGTTTCTTTTTTTTTTTGTGTGTAAAGCTATATGACATTGATCATATCATATGAATTATAGGATAATAGTTTGAACCTTCCCCATAGATCCTCAGTCCCATACCAAAACTGATAGTATATATTTTAATGTGAAAATTAACTGCCAGAAGAAGTCTAATGAATTAGACGAAACATCGCAATATCTTAACAATTACCCCCTCCCTATCTCGATGTCCTTAATCCCTACATACAATTTTTAAAAACGGTCAGCTTGTCTGGTTTTATCGTAGATTACAAATACAACTTGATGTTTTAATGTTTTCTCGGTCCTTCGTAGGCAGCATATTTGACTTGAAAAATATTTCCACTTTATTTTCTGACCTTAACTGACATCCCTCCCCCACCGTCCCCCCCCCCCCCCCCTCCCCCCTGCCACCAGTGTCCGGTCATCACGTGACACGATCCCCGACACGTGATGACCGCCGCCAGGTGTTGACGCGATCACGTGATCGCCGCGTCACAAGTGCCACGTCACACGGCCGTCTGAGTGACGTCACCGGTGCGTCATGTCACTCGGCTCCAGGCTGGGCTCTGACTGTAAAGAGTGCACCATGAGGCAGGTCGAGAGTGGGGGTGAAAGGACAAGTGGTTAACTATTCACTTAAGTTGGGTTTTTTTTTGTTTAATTTGAAAATCACATCTGAATTACATCAGTTCTTCCTGTAGTGATTGGTAGGTTGTACTCAGAACACTATTATAGAACACTCTGCCACAGTTTTACAGACATGAACACATTTTTCCTGTGTCATGAAATTGCAGGTAAACAAATGCATTATATACGTTTGAGTTTGATACCTCTTTTTGGCCATGCTGTTGCCCTTTTTTAATTTTGTTGTTGTTGTTGATATTTTGGTATTTGTTGTTGATATTTTGGTATGGTACTGAAGTGATCTTAATTGACTAATTGCCACTCTTGTATTTCCACTTACGATCTAACTCGAATTGCCATCCTGTGTTTATCCATATTGTTATTATGACAAATATTCCTGTATTGTTATACGCATAATTCATCAACCAATCATACCACTTTCTCCACTTGTGTTGATTGTATAGATGAATCAGGCACCATGATGCTACCAGCAAAATGTAAGACCTCCAAACTTGGTGAATTTTGTTGACAATAAATAGAAAAAACACACACACATACACACTAAAACATTGCATGAGGTAACTTACAAAATAACAGAACTTATCTTGTATAATTGCTTTTATTAAACAGCGACCGTGGTATATTCTAGTAGGAATGTTAAGGTTGGATGGCGACCACCTCACATTGAGCTGCTCTCATCAGTACAGGCTTAATTTACCGTCTCACCTGCGCCAGTCGTGAATGGTTCTGAATTAACACCATGTAATTGTAAGTGGTAAATTATCACGCGAAGACAGGTCTGACCACCCTCTGGGTACTGCCCGCCGTGTTTTGGGGTTTCGGAGGTTGTGGGCACCTCTGACAGGCCTCAATTAGGACCCCGGGACATACTTGTGGCTACCACAGTAGCCACTGTGGGGAGTTAGCTAAGGTTAAGGCACTGGACTTGTTACCCCAAGGTTGTATGACTCTGTGGGTTCGAGGTCCACTGCACCCACCTTCGTCCTTCATCTCCAGCAGTGGTAGATTTACTGTTATATAAAAGACCTATCCTTCCCATGCCATATCTATGTGATGTTGGAAGTAAAATATCTCACTTAAGTAAATGTGTAGGGGTAAGATTTCTACCTGAATACATATCATAGATTTTGATCACCATCAAACAAAAGTAAGTCTAACAGAACATATTGGACGTTAAACTACCCAAACAAACAAACCCACAGATCTACATAAAAATCTCACACGGTGCCGTTCGGGCGCAGTATAGAATATACATCTCTACTGTCTTAATTCACTCTCACAGTTGCGTTGAAACATCATACCATACGGACGCTGAGGGGACGCAGACCTGACCTGTCACCATGACAACGGGATGCGGCCGAGGTAGGCCGGTCGTGACTTGACCCTGTGATCTCCAGGTGTGAGAATCGATCCTCGAGGCAGCAGCAAGGTGTGCTTTAATCCACTGCAGTGTGTTTAATCCACCTGCAGTGTGTTTGATCCACCTGCAATGTGTTTAATCCACCTGCAGTATGTTTAATCCACCCGCAGTGTGTTTAATCCACCTGCAGTGTGTTTAATCCACCCACAGTGTGTTTAATCCACCTGCGGTCTGCCCGGTGTTTACTCAGTGTGAGGCCCGTCTAGGATGTGTCGTATCGAGATGCTCACCTCGGGGCATCACGTGAAAACCGCTAATTTCTGACTGATTCGAGGAGATTTCGTCATCTTGGAGTGAAGGAGGGGGTGGCAGTGTCATGGCGACAGACTAGTTATATCAGATTTTCTATGAAATTCCACTTTTTCATTTTCAGAACGTAAAATTATTTCTCCATGTTGAAATGAAGATTCTTTTTAATGATTTTGTTTAGTTAATTGTTAACCCTGGAGTTATCTGTTAGGGTCATAACAGTCCCCATCTTCCACAGGCTCCAGCTGTTGAAATTAACTGAGCAATATTCATGCGAAAAAAGAGTGGTTTGAACCTCGCACTACACCCTCAGCCCCAAGCTGTGGCCGACACCTATGTGTATTCCACATTTCTTGGTCTCTCTAAAAGCAGGAAAAAAAGAAAACTCAACATAAAAAAAAAGATTCTGACCCCTTCTGACATGCCTGTTATATTTGAGAAGCCCGCATTCTGCGAAGCGGAAGCTGCATTGTGACGTCACATAAAGGGCAATAAAGAAGTCATCAGGCGGGGCACACGTTGGCACTGGAGGAGGACAGAGAGGGAGGGGGGGTGGATGGATGGATGGATGGACGGGGTGGGGATGGGGATGGGGATGTGCGGGTGAAAGGGTGCGGTGCATGAGATGCTTCGATAATGGCTTTGACCCAGTTAAGGAGGTGGGAGGAAGAGGTCACTGGCGATCCGCGACTGGCTTCACCACAAGGCGGGGGTCTAAACAAGTCAACCCCACCTCCCTCCCACCTTCTACACACACGTTCACACCCGCCCACACAGCACACACACACACACAGAACCCGCACATCAATCAGTGAAACGTGCCAATCACCTCACAAGGTATCGATTTATTCCACCCTTAACTCGGTACATAATATATTATGATACAAATTACCTTCGCCGTGCCGGGGTCAACCACGGTCGGTTCGGGGGTCAATGGGGGTGTGGTGGTGTGACTGAGCAGCTCATTGTGGTAGAGTTTGCTTATTTTAGAGGGGTTTACATTGGGTTGTGTTTGGTTTAGCAGGTGTTTCTTAACGCAATCATGTGGTGCGGGAACTGAAATAACTCTCACCTGGGTAGATGTGTAGGGGTGAGACCTATACCGAAATTCATATCCTGAATTCGATCACTACCCAAACAGAGCAAGTCAAATTTAACATATTGGTCGTTAAACTAACCATCCAAACAAAAGGGGAAAAAACTTAACACGTGCAAGAAAGATGTCGAGTGAGCTATAGGACACAGAGTGATTGCTAGTTCCGCCATTATTCACCAGGAAATTGTAATATAGCGCCACTGTAGTCAAGGAACAACCACTATTATCTGCTGTCATAATCTATAGATAATCGTGCGACATGGTTAAAACCCCGTCTATATCAAGCCAACACAAAAGAAATCCATTGAGAACTGGACCTGCCACCTGGTGTTTTGTTTAGCGCCGGGTCAAAGATGGCCACATCCACAACACAATAGCTATGTGCCCTATAGGGCACAGAGCATTTGCTAGTTCCGACATCATCCGCCTGGAAGGAGTAACTAAGTAAGATAGCACCACTGTAGTCGGGGGACAACCACTGTTATCGATCTATAATCCATAATGAGGCAAGGCTAAAACCCTTTTATGGAAAGCTAATTTTTTTTTGGATAAAATCCATTTATAATTGGTCTCGCTACCTTGCGTTTTGTTTAGCTTCAGGGGCAAGATGGCCATGTCCATAACACAATAGCTATGTGCCCTACAGGGGACGGTGGACCAACACATTTTACGCTCTATTGGTGGGCGATACACCTGAGTACTCTCTGTGAGCTGCTCTGTGAGTTTTGAAGACCGCATCAGTCGATGAAGGTGATGAGCAGGTTGTACGGACTACCCCCCGCATCTGCCAAACTGCAAACTTCTTTGGCAGCCTGTAAACGTTTTGGCAGGCGTTGAGACGCGCTAGTTCCCGCGTCCTGCACTTGGCCGACAAGCACCAGCGAAATGAGGCATGGCCGGATGGCGGACGCCGCGTTAACTAGGTCAAATGACGCCGCTAAGCATCACGGGAGCGGCGCTGGGTGCTGGACCACCCGCCAGACGGCGTTGACCTTCCATTCATGGTCGTTTTGAGCCTAATTAAGGCGACGACGGGCGTCGGGACCTACCCCGCCTTTGTCCGACCCCCGCGCCGGAGACCCATCGCTGACATCCCCGGGCTTGGCTTTGTATTGTCAGAAGGGCAACCGCGACCACTACCTCGGCGTTTGTCTTTTTAATTTAACTATTTATTCGCCACCCGCAGTAACGTGTCTAACGGCTACGATTTCACGACTGTTGTTCAGGGGTTGTAGAATGGTCATTAGGTTGTGTTTCCATCGATGAAATGTTAAGGAAAATCGGTAGATTTTAATGTAATTGGGGAGGTTGGGGCAGGGGGAGGTTGGTTAGGGTGGCATGCGGGTGAAGGTGGTCCGACTAATGAGTGAATGATATTACGCATCGCTCGGACACTGCCTCCACTAGACTTGCACTCAGTCTCTCTTGTGTAGTAGTCTAATATAAGATATTGGACGTTAAACTATCCAAACAAGCAAACAAGCGTTGTATAGTTACCAGAAATTGGATGCAATAGAAAATAAATCAATATCAACACTCCGGGAGACAAAATTCTGTAGTTCTGAGGAATCTCCCCATAAGCAGTTTCATTGTCTATGATACCATAGATAATTTAATATCTAGATGGTTTTATATGTCCAGTTGTTTCTAAGAACATATTTGAATCATTTGTAAAGTTCATAGTGTTTGTATATACATGTAATTCATATTCTAACCTGCCCATGGAGATGTAATAACTAGACAAATTATCTTGTGAATTTGTCTGAAAGTGTCCCTAAAGTTAAACTTCTTACTTGAAACGTCGGCTACATCATACGCATACTTATCGCAAACCATCGAAATCACTAAATGTATAAGTGGGTTTAAAAATAAAACACACAACCGACGAAGGTGTGAATCACTGAGTGCGGCTTCGCATTGCACAGACGCGGGGAAGGCAGGGAAGGGGTACAGGACCACTCTCCTAGCAGAGATTCTGCGCCTTACTTCCTGCCATGCTTGTATCTCCACCCACCTGCCTGTTTAGGGAAAAATCTCGCCCATGCGCCAGTTCTTCACATATTCTTAATTTTGAGTACTTTGAGAAGTATTTCATGTTCCACTTGTGAGATATAGATGCACTGCATATATGGTAAATACATGTAGTATATATGTACACTCATTCCTGTTATTTGTGAAGTTAAATCAGGCATAGACTCTGGGATTAATTTCTTCAATGGAAAGCACCGCATGTGTTGTTGGGTTGGGTTTTGTCAACATAACACATGTTCTCCTATAAAGCGGCAGTCTAATCAACTGTGGATTCGCATTGTACAGTGGTATAAAGCTGAAAAAACAGCTGGACTGACTGAAGCCTATTTAATAAATCCAGTATTTCTCAACTCATAATAGACGAGTTTCATAACTTTTGACAGTTACCCCTTTTTTAGTTCGATAATGTAGAGGGTGGGTTTGGCCCAAGAAATTCAGGTCAACTATTCATTGTAGAACCAAGGTGCTATCTACACCATCTAAGGAGGTCAGGGTGAGGTCCTGGTTTTGCTCTGGATGCAGTCATTGGCTGCTTGATCAATCCATGCTTTCTATATTCCTTATATGGCAGTGAAGGCATAGGGACAACTAATATGATGTCGTTGGGTTGAGGCCCCTGGGTTGAGGCAGAGTTTAATAACCCCAAAGATCTGCTTGGAGAGTGTACTGGACGCTGGCCGCATTGCGCAGGCGCGGTGTACCGGACGCGCGGTCTGGGGCACGGCGCCGCCTACTCGCCGCTGATGTAACACCTCTGGTCGGCGGCGGGTGTATTTAGGTTGGTGTTATGTAAGGGCCTCTTGGCGTGGTTAGCCGGGAATCACCACCGGAGGCGCCGGACTACACGGACATACCTCCGACCCGCGGTCACTCTCCACCACAGCCGCTTACCAAAATAAAGCGTGACGTGCTATGGCCATGTCAGTTGACGCGAGTCACACTTGTGTCTTTGACACGACTACAGCCAGTTACAGACGTTAAGACAAGTCATGAATCAACTCGCTGAATTTAACCCTTCGTTACCCAATAACAGTATTGACAAATTGTTTCCTATTCCCAACAGAATGCGTGCAACTAACTTTCCGATTTAATATCGGCAAACTACGGTGCCTTCATCCAATCCCTTTACTTTGTAAAAACATACATACCCTGGATATATCTTCATATTTTCACATCGATGTATATTTATTTATTTCTATATATACGTGACTATTGGCTAATTTACCACAGTAACTTACTACCACAGTTAGAAGGGACCGAGATAAATACACATGTATATATTTACGGATAAGGAGGCAGGGGGCTCGTCTAGCTTTGGTTTCATGGCCGCGGCTAGTCTCGACTTGCACTTGTCCTCTAATTATAACATTGACCCCAACAATGACCAGGCCATGACTGCGAGTCCAGCGCCAGAGGAGGGGTGGGAGGCGGAGGGAGTGCACAAAGGATAGCACCCACTCCCACCCTCCCACCCACCCCCCACCCACCGACACCCAAGTCAACTATGACCAGGCGAGAACGCCACTAACCTCCTGCGCCTCTTCCTGTCCTTTAACCACGGAAGTCATCGACAACACCTTAACAATAGGCCTCTCAAATATAACTTGTTTCTCATCACCAAGCCATGCAAAATATGATGGGGTTGCTTGTTTATGCTGGATCAGAGATGGCTTCAGAAATGTCATGGAATGAGCTTTAGACTTACTTATTTAGGTCCTATCTTGCGATCTCACTCTCAACTCATAATATCTTACTCGTACCACAGTTTGGGGAATACCTAGATACGAATAATGCCACGTTGAATGCATCCTTGACATCTTGATACTAGATACACATACCTTTCATAAGATCTATCAAGGTTCATCTCATTCCAAAAAATATTCTAAAAATGTTTTTGCTGATTCGCGCGGAGATGCACAAACAAGTTTTTCAATGGCCTTTACACACCGGTGCTTACCGTGACACACCGGCGCTTAACGTGATACACCGGTGCTAAACGTGACACACCGGCATTTAACGTTTCACACCGGCGCCTATAGTTCGACCAGCGACTATCCGCCGCCTCGAGACTCCCGGGGGGCAAATCTATAAACGACCGAGCGCCGTCATCAAATCTCCAATTGGATTATCAATTTGCGCCAACATTGAGGGTGATGAAAATCACCACCACTGAGTCCAATTAGTAAGGCCAAGTAACTGGAGGCTTTGTTATTGTAAGACTGGCTCGCTTCGTCGTGCAACAGTGGCGTGGAGAGAGTTTAGTAAGCACGCCAGGGAGAGGTACTTAACCGGGGAACGTGGCGTTCATGATCGTATTCCACTTTGATACACATTGGCTATTTCCGACATGAAACTCTAGTCGCAGAACTGAAGCCTGTGGGTGGGTGGCCCAAGGTGTCGTGAGGCTCGTAGGGTGGAGGAGTAGGGTGCGGGGTTTGGGGAAGGGTGTTGTCGCACTAGGGTGAGAGCGCTAGATGTTGCGCCCTCCACACTCGCGGCACCTCCCAAATTCCTCGCCCCGCCACTTGGTTTATAAATAAATGTGGTCAGGGAAGAATGTGCTAGCCGCCGCCAAGTGACCTCGCAAAAGTCGTCTGCTGCCACGGGCTGTCTGTCTGTGTGGCGGGAACGTGGACGCCTTCCAATAAACCACTTTCCCCGAGTTCTCTGAACGCACTTTGCCCCCTGGTTTCGCTCGGGAATCCGGCGGCCCAGTGTGCACAGTTAGCAGCACCATCCGATCCCGATGGTTTCAATTTGAGGTGCCTCGGATGTCTGTAAAAGATATATAAAAAAACAGAGTGACGTTTGAAATCTAGATGTGTCAGTTTAGACGACTTTCAATCTTTGAGACCTTACAATGAAGCTAAATTAGTCCTTTTTTGTTAAGTTGTTTATTCATTAAGCCACTTGCATTGTGTCTTAATACTTCACATATGTTTTGAGATGATATAATAATCAAATATATGTAAACTTAAAAAGGACCATCGATTTATACATCACGTAGAAACACCTACACTATCTACTGAGCTTAGTCGTCATTCGGCTATGCATAGAGGTACGTTATCGTAATTACACGCTCATAACTACATGTGAAGAAACAAAGATTTTTTCAATAACTAGATTGACAAATTTAATGAACATAACAATCATAGCACAGTAATATCAACACAATTCAGGGAGTGAGCCGACATTGATGAATTCACCTGTCGCAATCAAGTCGTAAAATGTCGTTGTCCTATTTACATTGTGAAACAAATGCCTGTGACCTCATTACATTGTTTTTCGTCTCGATGAAAACAAGCGTCCCTGCCTTTGGGGACCTGCTGGAGAGAACACCAAACATTATGAACAATTGGCGATAGGTTCTGCCTGGCTGCACATTGCGCGGTGAATGCGGGTCCCTTCCCCTCCCCCATCCTCCCTCCCCCACCCGCGAGAAGCAAGGGTCAGCAGTTGGGGTTGTAGGGCGGCGGGGAAGAGTTGTTTGCCCCCAACCTCATAACGCTCCGGGCAGCCGGGGGTTTACTGTGAGATGGGATGGAAGTAGGGAGGAGTGTCGGGCTCTCTCATCCACTCTTCCCCTGTACTCCACACACTCTCCCCCCACATCCCCCACCCCACCCCTCAGTCACCCGAGTCACGGTCTGTTGACCACACGTCGCATCTTTTGTCACTGCACCCCGCCCGCCCCACCCCGCATCCCATCCCACCCTCCCTCCCACAGTCCACCTTCTGGTGTGGTGTTTGTGTGTGGGGTGACTGGAGGGGGAACGTTTGCTGCGGGTGGGAGGAGGAGGGTAGGTAGAAGTGGTTAGAGGAGGGTGGCGGGGGTTGGTGGAGGGTTCATCTCGTCGGCTGTTGGTGTTATCGGTGTCAGTCTTTGTCAGCAGGCATCGTCCAGCTAACCAGGAGCCCTCAAAGTGCCCTCAACCGTGACAGATTTCTAAATCAAACGCTGTGTTGTGTGGAGGAGGTTTGGCTAAAGTAACACAACCATAACGCCTCATACACTAACCCCACTGTACCCAATAGTATCATACACCGCCCAGACTGCAAACATGTACCCAACACTTTATTATCCACCTAATACCACTTTGTTATCCACCTAATACATAGTGTCCAAAGAAAACGCAAAGGCGGAATGTATACAACATAACTACATACCCGAAGCATGCAGATATGTTGTATGCTCCCGGCTGCGAAACCCGGCGCATACGGAAAGATATTGCGTATGAAAAACATAGTGCATGCCTAAAATGAGCAAATATGGGTACCCTGATAGTCAGGAAAAGATGGATACTAAATACAATATAATATAGACTGGTTTCAGATGACAGCGGTTGTATGCTCCTCGGAGTTGACTCTGCGCAATAACCTGATACGTTCTCGGATATTACTACGCGTCCACTCCTCTGAGTATACGACCGCTTGTATCTGAAACAAGTCAATATTGCGTATGTATCCCCCCGAGCGAGTTCTCCCGCGCTAAGCTGGTGTACGCTACTCAGCAAACACACCTCGTGTACGCTACTCAGCGTACACACAATAATACACCAGCTATGTGCATAAACACCACCTTCCGTGCGTTTCTTTACCAGCTACAACCAACCACCTCTAAACAAAACCAACCACACACCCCGACTACATGTACAAGTAGAAAAAACTGTGTTACAACTGCCCATACACTACATGTAACCAGCTCCAAGCAGAAATACCACTATCCATACACCACACAGGTGAAAGTACACCACATAATACCAGCCCTAGGCATAAACTACCGCAAGCCACACACCACATGTAAACAGCTGTAAGGATAAACTACTTCGCCAGCTCTTTACTATGTACACCACCAGCTATGAGCATAAAGACTATTATTATTCACCTGATACAGAGTGTCCATCGTAAACCTATATGACAGGGCGCTTTATAGCCTAATTTATAATGTTGCTCATTGTGTCTCACTCATTAACTGTTATGTACATACGTTGCTTTACATGCATATAGATGAACCCAGGAAATTATTTGTAAAACTAAGACTGGAGACGCGTTGAGACATCTCGAATTTAACGTTCTCCAGGGTCAATAAAAGTCTTAAAAGAAACAAAAACTGTTTGTATGGACATACTCGGCGCATACAGATATATTGTATGCACCGGCCTCCAAAATACGGGAAAAGAATAGTGCGTAAAAAAGATGGTACATAAATAAAGTGAACTTAAATCGACATGCCCACTAGTTGAATAAAGGTAGATAATAAATACAGTATAGACTGGTTTCAGATTAAAGCGGTTGCATGCTCCTCAGAGTTGGCCCTACACAATGCGCTCGAATATTACTAGGCTTCAACTCCTCAGAGCATACGGCCGTCCCTGAAACAAGTCTTATTGAACAAAGTGTACGTTAAACTACCCAAACAAACAAGTTTCTGAAACTAGTCAATATTGTGTATTTATCTATGGCACTCGCACGTTTAAACTCATCTTGCTACACACTCAACCCAACATGCATGCCGCTGTGAAACGTCATACTTGTATAGGCGTATAATAACATATGTATAGTCACACTTCACGGTGAAAGCCACACCACACTTAGCGATACGTCCTATTAAGGTACACGTCAAGTATAAGAGCAAATCGAATGACGAGTACGCGCTAAACGCCACTGACCGAGGCTCCTGACTGAGTAACAGCACACCGTACTAATCCACTCACCACGCCACAGATCACACATCTCAGTCGAGGTGTCACCACCAATATCAACTGGTAGAGACTCCATTCTCACTCACACACCCTCCTGCCAACGTGACACTTCGCTGTTAGGGTACGACATGCATATCTTTATCCCCTGTCTTCGGGATTTAGCACCCGAGTGGTGCAGATGTTTAAATTGTGAGGAGTGTGATTTGCTCTGGTACTGTTGGTATTTTAACATACTCTCACCCATCCAGAAGGATTATTTTGACGTGGCACTATCACCGCCATGGCAAAATAAGAAATCTCACTCATACAGAACATTCAGATAACAGGATGGGTTACATTAGGGTAAACTTGTGTGTGCCAGATTAAGGACAAGTTTCTGTGCCTGAAGGTGAGGGGTGCCTTATTATCCATGGTATATACAAAGTCCAGTTAGGTTTCGGGATGGGTTTAGGTTAGGGATAGGATTAGGGTTAAAGTTAAGGTGAGGCTTAGTGGTAGGGTGAACGGTAGGGTTTTCTATTAGATTTCTTACCCCGAGATGACCAAATTTGAAGCAAAAGAAGGCATAGTCCCTATTAATATGCCCTCTTATATGGCAATTCCTTGGTTTGACATATTGGAGAATTCCTGAATTCAATTAATTTAAGAAGATGGGACCACTCATTGTTGACGTAGTAAAACACTCGTTGACGCTCGTGTATTACTACGCGTCAAACCCTCTTGGTTTAAAACCAATGACTGTTGTCTTTACACTCACACACCTCATGCTCTCAATAATGATCTCCTTGGAAGGTGTAGCGATACCATACCCCATGGGAAGAAGTCATCCTTCTCCACGCGTTTGATGTGGAGTGAAATGAACGAGGCGACAGGCGAGTGAATATCACATAGCATTCAAACGAGTAGTAGAACAACATCTTTGATCAAACGAGTTGCTTTCTGTATTTATCTCACCCATGTACACACTAAAAGAATGGACGACAAACATGATATAGACCATGGAGAACGGACTGCAATACAATGTACTCTTAGGGGCTTGGAGAAAGAGTTCCCAATATTAAGCCTATGGGACAAAAATACCAGGGGAGAGATGAATGAAGACTTTTGTTGGCGGATTTATGGTCTCTCAGTTAGCGAGACTAGGATTCCGCGAGACTGTGATGAGAGAGACTTGTTAGTTCTCCGTCAGGGGCCCAGGGGGCGTGGCGGTCTGCTCAGTGCCTGGAGGAGGAGTGAGGCGCAGCGGCGCAAATAGCGGCAAAAATCAATCGACAAATTCAGCACTGGTCGCGGTGATTAATACATTTGTACGCTGAGACCGACCCCATCTACCACCCCACCACGCTCCTCTCCGACCGGCGCTGCCGCCGCCACCCCCTCTCCTCCCGTCAACCAGCCACGGCCGACCTCCCTCCATCCAGGCTGAGTTACATTTCAAGGTCTTAAATAGTGGGGGATGTATAGAGGCATTCTGCTTCATAAATGTGCAATATTTACTTATGTAATTAGACTGGCTCCAGTCCCTGCATCCTATGGATATCCCTCCACCGACCTCACCTCTCCTCGCTGGGATACATGTTTATTCATGGGCCACTCAGGGAGGTATACATATTATAATGAATTTATTCTGATTTTGTTCAATCATTTAATGACTGTTCGGAATTAAAGACTTAAGCAAATCTAATATGTAATATGTCCCCATAGTCCACCTTTAGGCAACCCAAGCAAAGATTAAAGATGTCAAGTTTATTCCTGGTGGAAATAAATCGGTATGAATGGTTTGATAATCTCCATATTTACTATCCAGTTGTCCTTGGATGTTCTGATTGGAGAGAACTGTTAGAGTAGCGCCACCTACGTCTCCGATCCGGTGGATACAATTAAGATGAGGTCGATTATCTCCCTGTTTAATCATGGTGAAGACCAGTTAAGATCCAGATCTTTTATCCTAAGCTGGTGCACTGTGCCCCAGTGTCGGCGATCAACACCTGATCCTCACCCCTATCTACAACCCCTGTGTCAGCCCCATGGCAATGACATGCTCAAGTCTTTCAGTCCCTTGCGTTGACAATACGTGTAGGGTACTAGCCTCTCGTATGTAATCATCTCTGACCCTGGAATGATTAACTGGAAGGTATAAGGAAGAAACCCATACGCGCCCAACATGCAGTTTTGTGAATTAGAAAAATGTTTTATTCATCTAGGTTTACCCTTGCGGGATAGGTCAAGTTTCGATCGCGATACCATAGAGACTGCCTCGTTTGCAAACTGGACATATGCAGTTTTGTCCACGTTCACGATAAGAAACTTTCACAATGACACCAAGAACTTAATATCGTCATGCAAAGCAATACTTTGATCCCTATACTTTCGTCTGAACCAACCAAACTATTTTATCGTGTGGTGACAGTGAAATAATATATAGAACTTCAAATGCTTCCAAATATACCCAGACCCAAACTAGAGTCATATTCCCTCAGTAGACATTGTGGAGCTGGTAGAAAACGCTGCTCAGGTGTACCCTGGAGTGAGGCAGTGCTGACAGGTAGTCTTCGAGCTGGCCAACCCCTGCTGCCAACACGTCGCAGCGACAGGTAATCCCCACACAGAAGTGAGTTACACGTGTCCACTTGAGGAAATCATTACATTCTCGCATGACGCTTTTCACACGGTCTCTGTGTGGTGTGTACGATTGTAGCAGGCGTTACTCCATTATACATTGCGATACAAAAATACGTGGCAAAAGACACCTCTATGTCAAGGGGATGTTACATTGAAAGTGACAAAAATCCATTATATATTACCAATGCTCTAAGGACAGCTTAACCGCGCTCGCTTAGCTAAATATAAATACAAATATCACGTAAATGTTTCCTGTGATTTGGAATTTGATCTTTATTTAGGATTTGCTATGATAGCACGTATTCAGTTCCTAGTAATACATCCAGGTGTGTGCTATATTTGACTAAGTTATGTTTTCGGTAATGAACAAACCAAGGTCCACAATGATAACAACAGTTACTTTATATTCAGTGACTTCAGATCCTTTTTTCTATTTTAGAAATTAAAAATAAAATATAGAAAATAATCATATCTAATGACCCTCGATCCTTGAATACATCTAAGATATAAGACAACAATTGATCTGGAGAAATAACATTTACATGTACATAGTAATATTTACGCCGGGTTACTATGGTGATGCTGTTAATGATGCTGTTAAATGAACAGGATTCCTGTATTTATCTGTAAGTGTGGCTCTTTTAATAGGCGGCGTGAGCACATGGTGATGTAACGCGCCCTGTGTCAGTACCTTGCCTCTCTAACATTCTCTTTCTCTCGGCGTGTATTTATCTCATTCCCCAAGGACCGCGTTTTCATTGACTGACAATTTACAGCACGGCGTGTTTAGCATTAGTCAAATCCATTACGGGTATCTGGCGCGTCAACCGCATGAAACATTGAATGGCGCCCCTGCTGCAGTGGATGATACGGATAAAGTGATGGAGCAAATATTGATTGTCGCTACACGGCAGCTTGATAGCACAGTCCCGCTTCCCGGTCAACCTCCAGCCAGCCGTCAAGTGCTGCCACCTACAGAGCAGACAGTGGCGCCATCTGCAACACCAGACGCTTCCCCAGCGTCTTTCACACGCTCACAGCAGATTCTCCCTGTTAGATTACCCGCCTTTGTGTGTCGGAGATTCCGCTTGGAGATGGACTCTCTGCTTATGTGAGCTGGTGACCGGTGAGTGCCGTCATCATGTGGGATAATCAACTGGATAACAGCGCCTAAATCCGGGTCATCTTTCGATTAAAGTTTTAGCAGACGACACCGATATGACACCCTTAACACACTATAGTGTGGGCATGAGTTAATCGGCTGTAATCAACCAAAACGGTTCTATTATCAAGACACCTTCAGCGATGTGTGCAATCTGCACTTAAAGACATAAAGATTCTCAGTAGACCCACACACATAGGGCCATGAATAAATGATGTATTGACGAATTTCTTACGGATATCGGCAACCGCCTGTTGTGTGTGTGAGTGAGTGGGGGCTAGGAGCCGGGTCTATGCACCAACCATTTATCGATCACAGAAGATGGGAGTGGATAAGCTGGTCCGTCCCCGGTGTGGTTAGCGGCACCAGAGTCGCCTAGGCCATCGATAAGCACTGCTACATCGCAATGCCCCATCAGTCGCCACCTTCCCTTCCCAACCCCGGTGGATAGAAATGGTGGTTGGCGTTATTGGTAACGTAGTGTGTGTGTTGTGGGGGTTGGCGACCCACAGTTACACCCTCTGGATGGTCGATGACATACACAGGGGAGGGCAACACTATTTTCTCTGGGTTTAGTTCTGTACCCGGCCGCGAGGTGTCCCACTAGGCCCGCGAGCAGCTCGGGGCTGTAAGGAGGGAGGGAGAGAGAGACACTGACACGTGTGGGTGGGTGCTGGAGTGTCTTGCTCTCCCTTTCCCTCGCTGTCTCTCTCGCTAAAACATGACCGAGTTGATTAGGACCGCCAAATGCCCGCTAATTAGTGCCCGCCAAAACTCGGCTCCCGCAGCCCCGTCGCCAGGCGGCGCGGGCGTCTGCCTGCAGATGGCCGTGATGCTGTTACCATGACAGCGGGGACAGAGGGCGAAGGGGGGAGGCTTGGAGGGTGGCAGTGAACAGGAGGTAGCACCGTGCTGCTGCTGCTGCTGCCGCTGCTGCCGCTGTCGCTGCCGCTGCTGCTGCCAGTGTTGTGGCACAGAATCCCATATTAATCATTCATAAAGCAAATAGTCGCCGA
Organism: Alentia gelatinosa; assembly: GCA_950022655.1. Taxonomy (NCBI): domain Eukaryota; kingdom Metazoa; phylum Annelida; class Polychaeta; order Phyllodocida; family Polynoidae; genus Alentia; species Alentia gelatinosa. The sequence goes on along the minus strand of OX465583.1, from coordinate 54,971,733 downwards.
TAGCCGTGTTTGCCCGGCCCCCGGCGGAAACGGGCGCTTGGCATGACGGGAGCGCCACTTTCTGTATCCACTGACCTTTTGTGTTGTGTGCGTCGTCTGTGCGCATGCGCGGGCCACGACCGGTGACGACGCAGTTTATGGGCGGGCGCCACCGCTCCCTGTCCGAACATCAATCCTCGTCTAAGTGAATGACGAGGTGAAACGTCCAGCTACATTTCAACGTTTTTATAACGGTATTTTAGAAGTGATCCGCACTCTTTGCAGTTTACTCAGATCTCCCGTTTCTAAGGTTAATAACATTGTGACGAGTGTTAATTGTGTGTGCCCTTCTGCGAATCAGGGAGCCGTTTAATTATCTAGGATCCTCACACGTAAGTTTTCAATAACCCTAGAGATCGTTTAATAATCTTGGCTCCTAGATGTAGACCCTTTTCTGTATGCCATATACACCCAGGGACGATGTGGGGTCAACTTTATTCAACACTTATGGACGACCTTATGGTCGGCTAATACTGCCTTAGCGAACAGACTTGAATATTATTAAACGATAACCATTGTACGAGGTACAGAAAAGGGTCTTCAAGTATTATCCTAGATTATTAAACAGACCCCTGGCGCCTCCATTCTGAAAACGCTACAGTCGGATGTCGTCTGCTGTGGTTTTACAACGCGGCGTTTCCCGCGCGTTTTACACTTGTCTAAATATGGCTGGGGATGATTTGTGGGAGGTGGGGTCGGACTCGACCGAGATTATTACTAATCTCTAGATAAATGAGGCGGGGTGCAACGAGTCTATCTGCATGCGGCGACGGGTGGCCGTCCCCAATAAATCACCCATAACGCGGGCCGCTGGCGTTAACTGCAACTGTCTGACGATTGTAATATTTTCCAAATTAATAATCCGCCGGGCGCGATTCCCACCACGGTGGTACAGGGTCAGGGTCAGTCTCCATGTCATGGTTATCACCACATGACTTCCCGTGTCGTCAAACATTGACCAATTGACGTGTTTTCTGATTTTTTTCTTTTACAATAATATTGGAAAGCAGACGACACTGAAGGCGCGTGATAAATCATGGGATAAGGTGAGATGCCTGCCGGAGTCGGCTGCGCTGCGGTCGGATTAATTAGGTTCTGAATAATGAAGTAAGAGTCTAATTGTGTCAGCCCTACCCCTTATGGTTGGCGGCAGTGGGATGGGGGAGGGGGGAGGGGGGTGTCGCTCTACCATAATGTGTCGCCTCGACTGTTGCAATCCGTCTAGCCGATTGTATTGTCTGGGCGGGCGGTATGCGACTGTCCCTTTGGCACAGAGGTCATAAATGAGGTGCCTCAGTGCGTGTAGGATAGTCGGGGAAAATAGTACCAAGGATTTTATGTCTGTAATTTGTAAGGTCCGGCGCGAGGGAATGGACGGTATTCAAGTGGTAGGGGATTGAACGGAGTCGGGACTCTCCACTCATAGTGAACGTTGAGTTCCCGTCTTACGAAATAAATGACTCAGCAATTATAGGACGGTGACGGGGTAGATTCCAGTCTCGTGGCATGCGGCATTTATGTGGCCTGGAAACCCCAGGGTCTTTTTAAGTCTGGTTACAACTGGAGTCTGTCGGCTGCACAGACTGCTCCAGGGGCGTAGGGTTTTGCTCTAGAGGCGTGAGGTACTTCTCTAAGGGTGTAACGCAGTGTACTGGGGGCGTAAGGTACTGCTGTCGGGCATAGGGTACTGTTCTAGGGGCGGAATGTACTGCTTTAGGGGGTAAGGTACTGCTGTAGGGGCGTAAGGTACTGTTATAGGGGCGCGAGGTACTGCTCTAGGGGCATAAGGTACTGTTCCATGGGCGTAAGACACTGGTTCAAGGGCATAGGGTACTGCTCTAAGGGCGTAAGGTACTGCTCTAGGGGGGCGTACAGTACTGGCTTAGAGGCGTAAGGTACTTCTCTAGGGGCGTAAGGTACTGTTCTAGGGGCGTAAGGTACTGCTCAAAGGACGTAAGTTACTTCTATAGGGGCGTAGGGTACTGCTGAAGGGGCGTTGGGTACTGCTATATGGGCGTAGGGTACTGCTGTAGGGGCGTTGGGTACTGTTTTAGGGGCGTACTTGAGGCGGGCGGGATCATGAAGGAGGCGGTTAGGAGAATTATACATCTGTAACAAACTAGCCGTGTCATTTATCCTGCTCCCTTATTGTGCGTCACAATTGATTTCTGTAAGTTCATTCGATATCTTCTTAAACTGTGATACAACCAGAGTGCATCGCTTGCCACTCACTGAAGGGTGTTATCTTTGTCGTGTGTGTGTGCGTGGGTGGCATATTATTGGGGATAAACGGGGGTGGCCGTGGTGAGTATTAGCGGGCGGAGCTTACAGGTTGTAGCCAACTCTGATAGCGTGGGGAAACACGCTGTGAAGTAACCGGTTTGTCGAGTGTAATATATCGCCTTACTCCCCCGGCTCCTGGCCAGAGCATAAGCCTGTGGATGTGCGTGGTGCAGAGCGAGAGAGAGAGAGAGAGGGAGAGAGAGAGGAGGAGGTGGTGGTGGTGGCATTGGTGGGGGTGGCGGTAAAGCTGAGGGTGCGTATAGACAAGCTTGAATCAAGTCCGAGCCCCAGTAGACGTGGTTAAGATAGCCGCCTGTTGTCCCGGCTAAATATGTCACTGTCAATAGAGCGGTGTGTATCTCAAGTGGATGGCATTGTCGGCCGCCGTCGGGAGTTTGTGGTCTTGTTGGCGGTCGGCGCTGTACCCTGTGATGTCCCGTGTCCCACGCCGTCTCGAGGGGTGTACCGGGGCGGGAGGGGGGCCTCAGGGGGTCCACACTCCGGTGTGTTTGTAGGGGGACCGGGTCGGTACAGGTAGACTTGACGGGGAGAAGAATGCTGGTGGTTTTGCGTAGCTTTCTTGGAGCATCAGACCATGACGACCTTAGATTTTTCCATCAACCACCAAGACCAAGGGTCTTCAAATAAGACCAGTGCTCAGTTTTAGAACCAGGCCTAGTTTGTGGTCACGTTTAAAGATTACCTTTCACAGCTGTCGGTGAAATCTGCCTGGCCTGGAGACTTTCACTTTGTGGTCGCATTTGGAAATTAGATTATAAACATATAACAAAGGTCTAATTTTGATCAATGAAATCTTATATTTATCATGAACAACTGGTGTTAGTTAGAGGCAGCTCGCATGAGAATGGAAAGCGACCCCAAATATTTCACTGTGATTTCTAGAGTTGGGGGAAAGTTGATATCAAGTGTCGTGAGGAAAAATAACCCAGTTCCACTAACCTCCCTCCCTACAGGGCTGCAAAGTGAAAAGTCTAATTTAATCTTTGAGCTTTCCGAACACCCGCAGAGGACGGTCTGTTCGGGACCACCCCTCCGCCGCCCACCGTACTGCCTTCTCCGACTGTTCTCCTCATGAATATGCATAGAGGTCGGTCAGGGTGTGAGGAGGTTGGTGGTAGTGCAGGGAGACTCGGCGGGTGCTGTGGGTCGTAGACTTGTTTGTGACCCCGTGACGGCAAAGACAATAATCTGATACAAATAAAACACTGGGAATGATATATCGGCATTGATCTCGTGGTATTTTAACGTCAGTTTTCAAATACCCTAGGGATCGTGTAAAAATCTAAGATACTTCACGTAGGCCCTTTTCTGCATGCCAGACAGACCTGGGGACGATGTGGGTCAACTTTATTTAACACTTATGGACGACATTATGGACGGCTAAGACTGTTTTAGCAAACAAACCTAGATATCATCAAACGATAACCATTCAACGGGTTACTGAAAAATGGTTTTCATGTATGATCCTTGATTATTAAACGGGCCCCTGGTGCTATGAGCTGCGGAGGTTACGTATGATTCTAATTCAATAATTGAGACGTGTTGGTGCGCTACTTGGTAAATGTGAATGAGCTCTCAAATTGTCCTAAGTAAATTCCATCACAATATATTAATTATACTCATCTTATCATCACATGTATTAAATCTACAATACCAATGTGTACGCCTGTGAGTGATTGCCAAATATGTTTTTTTCAATGGAAGATCTGTGCTTCAGAAGTGAAATAATGATAATAAAAAAGAGTGTGGGCACGTGGCAAGTCGAGCATAGTCCCTCGACACTGGAGTAAATACTTTGTGGGCAGAAAAGGTGCACTTGAATCTAGACAAGTGAATATCAGCCAAGCATTCTAAAATACTCCGAGTGACTATACACACAATGAGGGTTTCCTTTACAGTAGTGCACCCATCAGTTCATATAATTCGTGGTATTATTGACTCGGTAATTTATCTTCTCCACCACCAATCATTATACGACTCACGGGTGTACCTTGTGACATAAGTGACATCAGATTGACGTAGGGAAGGGTGTCTCCAAGTCTTCATAGACTTCTCATACGGGACGGGTAGGGTCTGGTATGAGTGGCGGGGTTTTCGTACGACCAGTCACATATTACATAGACGGCTCTCCACTCTCTAGGGCTACAAATCGACCCACAAATCTGAGCTGTTTTGCCGAACCGTCCTGGGGCGCCATTGATTGATTGTGTGTGAACATGCAGCTGTGCATGTTTGGACTTTCCAAATTCTAGCCTGACATTTGCACCCCCTCCCATCACACACAAACACACCAAATGTACTTAAAAACCGTTGTAATAATAGCACGGGCTATTTTCTTTTTCTACAATAAAAAAAAATCAAATATGTATTTTTTAAAAGACGGAAATAGAGAGGACCTAGAATATCGCGGTCCTGAAAAAGAGAGTGGAAGTAGACAAGTAGATTATCTTTTTGGCCGGCGTTGACAGGCGCCGTGATGGTTAGACGATGTGTTGACTGTGGGTCTCATTGTTGAGTGTTAACCTATATTATCCGTGTTGTTCTTTCCTTTCTCTTTATTCCCACCACTGTGCCTGCCACACGCTCAGTGCGCACCGAGCCGTGACCAACTGTTCTCGGTTGCCTCGCGTTCACAGACTCTCACCTCGCGTTGACAGATGGCGCTGCAGTGGCGACGCGCAGGGATCTGTCGCACGAGGTCAGGTTACTCGGCGAGTCATCCCCGCGTGTCGGGAGCTCCTCTGACGATAACCCACGGATTAATCAAGTCACCGCCACAATTGTGTGTTTTTTATGCCGCCATGTTGTATGCGTGCATGAAGATTTTATTAAGTGCTGATTCCACCAACACGATGCTTTTGCCGTGCTATATCTTGGTGTATCGAAAGGGCTGATTCCACCAACACGATGGATTTGTCGTGATATATCTTGATATATCTTGGTGTATCTAAAGGGCCGATTCCACCAACACGATGGATTTGTCGTGTTATATCTTGGTATATCTTGTAATATCTTACAGTGTCACGATACGACGTACCTCCGTTGTCGCAAAACGTAGCCGCCCGTTGTCGTGTGTATGTTTTGGTTCTCCACCAGTGCGACACCTCAAGACGCATAGCGACAAATAGACATACAATTATTTGAACCTAGCCCGATTTAGCAAGACAACCAAATCGTGACCAATCTTGCTATATCTGAGTTGTGTGTAGGTGGAATCAGTACTTAACAGTGCCGCGATATATCTTACATCCTTTGCCGCGACACGTCGCGCACGATGATATGGCTATTTTTTTCCCGATAATGTGTGTATATTTTGGTACTCCACCACTGCAACACCTCGCTATCTATTGCTGACATGTCGCGGCAATAGTAGGGCAAAGGTGCTTAACCAAACCGATGGTTCGCGACAAATATGCACGCGATTATTGAAAACCTAGCTAGATTTAACAACAAAATCCCACTATATCTTATGCGTTGGTGGAACCAGCACTTTAATGGGCACACAGATATATTCCTCCTCCCCACCCAAAAACTAAACATGGAGGGGTAGGATCAAAAGTTGGCGATCGTTGATGAATAAAGATAACATGTCGGTTACCCGGATGGCGACGTGGACGCGGTGACGTCACTGATAGCGCGGTGACCGGGGGGCGGGGGGGGCTCTCCTTGTGGCACTTAATAACCAGCATTGATGACACACTGTAGGTGGGCGTTGTCAACTGGGACCGACTTTCCGGTGCAGGCTTTTGTGTGTCTGTGATTTAAATGAGGTTTACCAGCAATTCTCGTCGGATCATGACAATCTCCTGTCGACTTTAATCTATTTACTGCGTAGAAAGTTACCCTCTGCTATATATCTTTATTTTGATAGATAATATGTAATTGGTCGAATATCAATGTAGATCACCACATAATTTTCATCCCACAATAATGTACTCTATCAGTTTAGATCTAGACATGTATACGTTAAAAGGCACATAGCTATATAGTCATGGAGGTGGCCATACCCCACCCTCCATCCCAAAGAATACACCAGGCGGGGGTGCAACTATCAATGGATTTTTTATATATATTTTTTCGGCTTGCCATAGAGAGATTTTAGCCTCGTCTCACAATTATAAATGAATTATAACAACTGATAACAGTGTTTGTCCCCCCCCCCCCCCCCCCCACCCGATTACAGTGACGCTGACTAACAATTTCCTGGTAAATGATGGTGGAAATAGTAATCACTCTGTGCCCCATAGCTCTACGGTCTATAGCTCTATGTGTGCTTTTCCCGCTAGATGGACCCGTAACGTCTGGTCAATGCGATAACGCTACTGATAAGGAACTCGGGTCTGGTATGAAATTGTCAGCGGGTCCGGGGACAGAATGCGGGTGTCTCGAGTGCAGCGGCGGCGGTGGTGGTGGCTAGCAAGTAACGAGGCCCTCAGTGATAAGTAATTAGAGCTATTTATAGGCGGGGTCTGGGTTAGGGTGCAGGGGTTAGCAGTGGTGCAGGGCAACGGGAGGGATGGACGATGCCGCCCGCCTGCCTGCCCCGCGCTGCCGGGCGGGGTCGGGGGCGGGCCGGGGTACCTCGCCGGGGTTTGTGGGGCACGGGGCCAAGACGGGCGGGGGCCAGTCGACGTGTGTCTGCGCACATCCCGCGCTGCCGCCGCCGCCTGGAATGACAGTTATGTCTGTGCAGGGGCGGCGGGGGGAGAGTGGAAGGTGGAGTGGTGCAGGGCCACTCGCGGGCGCTCGATACGGGATCGTCAATTTTTACGTGAACTTGGCTGCTTTAGCCTATACTGCAACCTCATGGGGGATCTGTTTGTGATTGTGCAAGTATCTTAATGTTTACCAAGGAAAAAGAGGGTAATAAGTCTCCTAACATCGTACAGCTTAAGATTGAATCAATACTTCTTTCTAAAAGAAACCGCAAAAAAACAAACCCCAAAAAACCCAAGGCAAATAACGCTAGCCTTATTAGTGTGTCAGTTTCCTGAAAATGTATTAGAGAAACACTTTCTGTATACATGTATATTGTCAAAATTTCGATATGCATATCATATACAGAGTATTAGCATTTTGAATTTAAATGAGAACACCTCAATTGATTGAGTATTCCCCTAAACACAAATAAACATCACTGCATATGGATGTAGACAACAGTTCTGGTTAGGCACAAATTGAATTCATCAGGTGCAGTCAAGCTGGGATTAACCCTGGAGAAGTTAATCTACCCGGAAGTAGTTGAAGATACAGGCCTGGTGACCCTAGAATTGCTGGAAACTCATCCGAGTCCTCTCCTCAACCTCACCTCATACCTAACCCTGAATCCCCCCTAACCCCCTCCCGCTCCGATACCCAGCCACCCACTAAGATATGTATACAGCTCGTTAAATTCCCCCGGCCGCAGTTTCACATACCAAACCTGACTCCCTCGATCCTGCCTCTCTGCACAGTGACAGCAGTGTTTCTGTTTTCCAAGAAAGTCCCTGAGTTTTTTTGAGTGTGGGGGTGTTTTCTTTTGGAAAACAAAGAGATTGGGCCTCATTCACATAAATAAAAGTAGATTTAAAAGAATAAAAGTGGGATTTAATTTCATGAAAGAAATCTATAATTAGCAAGAATTTACTCGACTGAAGTGCCCCTTTTTAGAGATGAGTATTTTCTTCTTTTCCAAGGGAAATCCTTTTTTTCATTTTCAATTCATTAAATTGTTTTTTCTTGTGTAAAAAAAAGAACATATTGGGCCTCAATTGATACAAAAAAACCAGTGGTTCAAACCTCCCCACACACCCAGTCCATCGCATGGCCAATATCGATGTATTTTCCATGGTTTCTTATTCCCTCTGAGGCAGTAAATTCCACTTGAAAAATATGTCCCTCCTTTATCATGACCCCAACTGACATCCCTGTATACGCACATATGTACGACACACGACAGAGTTCTAGATATGCCTGGGCGGTCGTAACACTGAGCTGCTCGGAGCTGCTCGTCCACAGAGGTTAAACATACGGCTCTATGCTAGGCCCGAGGCGCCGCCGACAAAAAGATGGCTGGTTAATGTGGAATGAGAGGAGACAGAGTCGGCCGGCGGCAGACAGAAAGATGATGGATAATATACAGGCCGGGTGATGACTTTACACATGCAGTAGTTAGTCGGCCGTCAGCGGAAGTCTTTACCACCACTATTTATAGGCCGTGCACTTGCTCGCCTCTGATGTTCCTGCTCGCCTTGGACAGGTGTCTCGCCGTGCTGACCACTGTCAATCTGCAGTGATACATTCATGCAGTGATCAGGGTGGATGAATGATTTACTTAATGTCCACCTGCTCATCTGTGCTGGTTTATTGGAGGTTAGAGACGTGATGAGTCGAGTGATACTGAGTATCCTGGCATCAATAAAAAAATATCTTTGAAAAGAAAATTATTTTGACACTTTCTGAAGTCGTAGTATGTCAGAAAGTACCTTAATCTGTTTGTACATATTAAAGCCAGACCTATGAAAGGTACCTCCCTCAGACTCCAACCATTCATTCCTTGTCATATTTACTCCTCTACTTCCGCCTATCTATCCATCCAGTAACTTATCATCTCTTACTTTTTTCTGTTGTTACATACGGTGTTTATGTTGGCGTACTTCCGTTATGTAATGTGAAACGCTTATTTATTCTATACATGCGCGAGATATAACACAATGTATATACTCTATCTGGCCCTGACATTTTTGGGTGAATATATCCTTGCAAAGGGTATCTGTCTTCAGTAAAGTATATAATCATGTAGCAGATTCTCTGAAACTTAGATGTGTCGGAACACGTATTGTGATAGAACCGATGATATGTAGTGCTTTTAATACCCAGTCAACCAACATGGGATAATACCAGATATTCTATTACCATGTTTTGCTGCGTATGTTCCTAAAAGATTCATACCATACTGCATGAGTTACTATGTTTGAAAGATATCGTTCAACCTGTAAAGTTACTGTAAAGTCACTGTCCGTTTGACAGTAATGGTTGGGAATTAATGTGAATCCGTGATCCGCAAATAAAAGAAAACATATAAAAAATATTTAAAAAATCCATGGTCTGCCTATTCTACTGAGTGTTACTCATTGGTAGAGGTACCACCCACCCTGACCTGATGCACATACACAACATTATTTCAACAAATGCACGTGCCGTAAAGCTGCACGTGAGCCTCAGCACATGCTTCTCTATCACCATCGAATCTAATCACTGTTAAGTACGATGAGTGTAAATTAATTAATTTGCGCACTGGCTTTTCCTCCTGGAGATACTGTTGGCTCACAAAGCATAGAGTGGCCCTAGAGGCAGCGAATAATTAACAAAGTAATTAGTGGGCAGCATTCTTCACGCCTCTCCCTTACTCCGCATAACTGGGCCACGGAAGTTGCTGGGTGCGCGCGCACGAGACTTGCACTGACCTTTGACCTTTTAATGGCCGCGTCTCGGATTCCGTTCTAATATACCAGACATAATAGGGCCATGGCTCGTTGGTTACCACAGCCTGGTAGAACAAAGGACTGAGTGGTGTGAATATGATGCGGGGCTATTTTGGGAACGAGTCACATTGGCTACCTGATGTGCTTTAGTCATGTCTTCTTTTTGTCACTTCCAGGAAAGAATCTGTCTTTGCAATCTCATCGGAGTCGCTATATTTTTCTCTCTGGTATCGCCATATATTCACTGAGCGAGAATAAACCTCGTTAGTGAAATATTCTGTGCGCTAATCATCGTCCGAACTTAAAACAACATGTGGTGTGTACTCGACAACATTGATTATGTAAATAAACAATTCTGGAGTTTCAATACACATTGACCATTAATTGGGGGTAACTTGGCGGCTTGTGTCACAATCCACTTATCTTGCATGTTCCACCATGTCAATACAATCCACCAACTTCCCCGAAGAAACTGAGAGTGGTTTATGCAAAGAGTGTAGAACAAATTAAATCTACTCTCTATGGTTTAAGGTATTTAGCAGTCAGTTGGGTGTCCCTGGTCTCGCTATGGTTTACGGTATTTAGCAATCAGTTGGATGTCCCCGGTTTGGCTATAGTCTATAGTATTTAGCAGTCAGTCCAGTATCCCTGGTCTGGCTATAATTTCCGTTATTTAGAGGCCAGTTGGGTGTCCCTGGTCCGGCTATGGTTTAAATATTCAGCAGTCAGTTGGGTGCCTGACTATGGTTTACAGTATTTAGTGGTTGGTTGGGTGTCCCTGGTCCGGCTATAATTTACAGTATCTAGTGGTCAGTTGGGTGTCCCCGGTCTGGCTATGATTTAAGGTATTCAGTGGTTGATTGGGTATCCCTGGTACAGCTATGGTTTACAGAATATAGCAGTCAGTTGGATATCCCCAGTCCGGCTATGGTTTACATATTTAGTGGTCAGTTTGGCGTCTGGCTATGGTTTACATATTTAGTGGTCAGTTGGTTGTCTGGCTATGGTTTATGGTATTAAGTGGTCTGTTAGGTGTCCATGGTCCGGCTATAATGAATAGTATTTAGCAGTCAGTTGGGTGTCCCCGGTCCGTCTATGGTTTACGTATTTAGTGGTCAGTCGGGTGTCCCCGGTCCAGCGGCCGCCTGGAATGCGGCTTGCAAACACAAGACATGGCCGCGCACGCGCAGTGCGGTCAGTCGTGATCACGTGACGTGGCGGCGCTGGAGGCGACGTTGTTGGCACGTCGCTAGGGGGCGGGTCGGCAGACTATAACGGCGGCCAGTGTTAAATATTGAGAGAGGAAGTGACCGCCCCACGCTCAACCACCAGGCGGCGCCACTGCCGGTTACGACTGCCCTCCTTCCCGTTCGCGACATGTAGCTGGGCATGTTCGTAAACACAACTGAACGAGCAACGTACGACCAACGAGTATATAGTTTTTTCTCTATAGTCGTTGGCACAACATACGTAGGCATATACAACATTTGTAATGGAATAAAGAGCACTCGTAGATGAAGTACTGACTGAATAGGAGATGTAACAGATGTCATGAGACCCAAATACACCTCAAGACCTCTCCATTTCCTCCTCAACTAATATTTCCTGTGATGTAAGTGAGAGTATGTAAATGAGATTGACATACAGTCAATATACTTGACAATAAGAAGTATTTATATACCAGCTTAAGAAATCTAGAACACCTAATCTCCGTGAAATACCGTGATCATTGATACTACATTTAAACACCAATTGTAGCACTTGGCATGTGATAATAACACCCATTTAAAAAAAACTTTTGTTATTTTTCACTCTATTGTGGTATTCATACGTCAGTGATCTCTGTAGATGTGTGTAACGATAGAGACAAAGAATGTATTCATTTCAATTTGCCGTTCTTGCTACGGCAGCACACGTATTTTTGAATCTAGTTGTCTTTGTCTGACCCCAATGCCTTTCAACTAAAGAGCGGTGTACGAACGCGCCCGGGTTGTTGGTATTGGGTTGTTTACCTTGATTTCGTCCAGGTGACACGCTTTTTACCCACGCCTCGCGTGAGGTCAAGTGTACACAGGCAGGCCCTCTGATAAACATGCAGTTGAATTCTTATCATAAATCATTTATTTAATGTAACCAAAACCGTTTAGTTCCGTTCGGAGTTTTCATCTTCAAACGGGCTGATTCAAACCTCATTGGATGAAAAAAAATATTACACCGGATGCGCAACCGGTGATTTTGTCTCTCCACTCTGAAGATTCGCATATTACTTACTTTGTCTTTCCGACTCTATCAAATATGTTACCAAAAGCTGTTATCAAATGGTTCCGCCTTGTTAATTTGATTAGATGTAACCTTGGGTTCTTGTAATTTCATACCATTTCTAGTATCTAATTTGAAAAGATGATATGGTTACAGCCCATGTAATGATAATTGTTAGGACATCAAAACATGTTAACAGAATTACCGGAATCCTGTAGGTAGAAAGTTAGACATGTTGATTGTACACATTGGGATGATATTACCCCCCCAAAAAAAGCCTCAGTGCGAATACATGATAAAAAAAGACAATATAACTTTACAAATGAATTATATGTTTGTCGTAACTAAATGACATGTTTCTCGTTAATGTGATAACAAGAGGATGTATGAGAACTGTGGCGTTCCTCATTATTTCACCTTCAAGTTTCTATTTCGGGTGCCACTTGCCCATCCGTTTATTTATTCTCGGCGGCCGAATTTTAGCGCCCGCCGTGCCTGCCGCTCTGCCCCCGCCGCCGCCACCGCCGCCTACCGGTGAGGGGTTATAGAGTAGGGTGTGACCTGGTTAGCCTCACCCCACGGCTGGGAGTGAGGGAGAAGGGGGCACGCTGGGTGGTGGGGTTCAGGGAGGGTGGGATGGGGGTGCTGGTGGGAGAAGGGTGGGGTGATGGGGGTAGGGTGGTGAGATGGAGTAACCAACCCCGGTTACTGTAAACCAGGGCTAAGCGGAGACCAAGGGGAGGTGAATCCCGGCTCGCTTTCCCTCCTCCTCCTTCTCCTCCTCCTCCCCCGCTGCCTGTTTTCCTTGACTTACCCACCAACATCTGGCCCTGGGGTGCGGCGACGCCGAATGGTACTAAACTACCCATAGCCAGGTGAAGGGGTGGCGTGCGGACCCCAACCTAAATCTGGTCTCCACGCTTGTCCTAGTAGATCGGACACGGAATTTGGAGCTTTACGTGCTTTTATTTGCTTGAGGAGATCCTGAAAATGCGGTTTATTTCCCCATTCAGCTAAGGTGTGCTCACTTGATAGTTGCTATGATAGTGTAAGGCTACCACACTTAGCAGTACACAATGGCGTGGCCCCTACTAGACGCTCTGCCATACCACCGATCAACGAGCGTATAATAAATGCCTCAATTTCAGTAATGTCACGCCAACGGAAAAAGAACCGAGATGCCCTGGTGGTATCGCCATAGATTTGACAGTAAAATCGTAGATTATGGCATTCAGTGTATGATTTAGAATATCTACCTTTCAATGTCAACTGGTATCTTCTAGGTGGAATTAAGATACACTTCTTGTCATATGTTGGATCAAAGAGATTAGAATGTTCTGATCTATTTTGGTTGGATCAGTTCACCTTAGATCTCACCCTTGTTATATTATTATACACACAGATGATTTACTGTCCCGAAGGGTCGATGAAATTGAACTTTTTTTAATCAAGACGGGTTCAATGTCAAATTGATCAATTACAATGACACTGAAATGGAGTTAATTACAATGAAATTATAATGAAATGTAATTGATTACAATGATATACGATTAAAGGGTGTGCTCCACCAGGCCGATTTGTCACTCGATCAATTGCTCCTGGGCCCTGTAGAGGAGGCTCACGTATTGTAATTTATTTAATTCTGATAATAATAGTTTAATAAATGACCATTTTCAAAGATTTGAGAAATTCTGGGGCATCCGATAATGATCGGCGATTGTCTGGCTAAAGAATCGGCTACCGTCGGTCCAGTGGAACACCCCATTAAGTGAGATATTATTTGATTTTCTTGGTACGATCATCATGATTACCATCAGGGTCACTGTGGAGGCGGTGATGATGAGTAACAGGTTACATGGGGTCAGAGAGTAGTGATCCGTTACGGTGAAACAGAAGACTGTTAATTCACCACCTCACTCGTGTCCAGACACTGGAGGTGTTCCCGCCGACCACGACGACCTTCATGTCTACCTGAGGTCACACCCTGGAGGAGAGCGTCCAAGCACCGCTCTGCTCCTCCTCTTTGAAGGGTAGAGATTAGACTGGCTTCAGTCCCTTTATTATCCATCGTATTCAAATAACCATTGAAAATGTATGGGGACTCAATAAACCACGACCAATTATATAAAACCTGTCAGATACAATGAACTGTGGTAAACGGATTCAAATCTGTGGTATACGGATTCAAAGCTATGGTATATGGAGAAATAGTCCATTTTTGCTATAGAGCAAAGAAATAGTCCTTATTGCTATACCCTTTAATATGGCTATTACTGGGTTTAATTCATTTGAATAGATGGATAATAAATGCAATAAACGATGGGAGTTTGATGAGGCGGCTCTGTAAACCACTCGAGATTGACGTCGTGTTACACTCGCTCACGCTTGTGTCAACCCCTCGTGGTTACGGCCGCCTGTCTACAAAACCATCGATTATTGCCTATGTCTCTTTTGCTTATCCCTCCACCTACCCTACTCCTCCTTCCTGTGATACAGGACTCCTGAGCCTGTCAGGCGTTCAGGGAAGTCCAAATATTTCAAGTTAGTTTCACGTCTTAATTACGTCCATGATCAGAGACCAAAACAAGTCTAGGTGGCGATGGTCGTTGTCGGGAGGGTGGCGGGCATGGAGGACGACTGGAGATCGACCTTGGTATGCCCGAGGGGTGCTAGGCCAGACGGTTTGTGGTCAGTGGGGGAACTACACAGTGCTGGTCAGTTAACTGATGACCGCCGGTCACGTGGTCTCCTCCTCAGTTTGGTGGGCGTCGCTGAGACGCCAGCGGGCAACACGAGAGTCAAATTGTCGTCTGTTTAGCAGGTTGCGTTACTCGCTGAAATATGGGACACTATTCTGCTGACAGTGACTAGATTTTGTTGAGGTATGAGAGGGGAATAGACATAGATTACGCTCAGGATCTTAGGACTTAGTAAAGCACTTACATTACGGTTTACTAAGTACCGATTGCTTTATCAAGCTGTGATGCATTCATCGAGATCTTGTGCAAATTGAACGGGAATTCGCCTGTGCTTCCAGAGCAAGTCAGATGAGATATGAGGCAGCTCAGATCTGCTCACCGACTGGAGCTTGGTTCGTTATCTCACCTCTGGTATTTTGTCCCATAGGCTTAACATTGGAAACTCGTTCTCCATGCCCCTATGAGTATTGCATGGAGTTCTCCATAGTCTTTATTCTGTGTGTCGTCCATTATTTTAATGTATACGGGGATGAGATGAACACAGAAAGTAACTGGTTTTGGTCAAAAGAAGTCGTTCTCCAACTTGTTTGAATGCTACGTGATATTCACACGGCTATCACCTCGTTCATATAACTCGACATCAAACTCATGGAGAACGACAACTATGACCAAAACTTGTTGGTTTCCTCTTAAATACTCATCAGGGCTTCCACTATCCTGCTTCCTCAAGGGAAATAGTGAATGCCTGAATAGATATCTTGTGCATGTATTATTTATTGGAATCACAGTCATGTTATCACAAATGCCAAGTGCTTAGAATCAGTCTCAAGAGGAAGTCCCCAATAACTATGTAACATGATACCCACTTGCAGAACTGACCTATTTGCCATATTGCCTGAGTCTTAACTGGAGGAGTATTCAATATCAGGATAACAGGACGGTGGACGGTGCTTCATATGTGAGGTTTTGCTCTGCTGTCCTCCTTCCCTCCTGCTCCTCCTCCTCCTGCCCTTCCTTCCCCCTCCCCTCCCTCACGACCTCGCCGCGGCTCACTACTCTAGGTAAAGGTTCAGGCCAGGTCGGCGGCCACGTCAGGCGCCGCTCAGGTCAAGCCGGAGAATGTTTCCTGAAGTAAACACCAACACTCCACCTTCCATTGTCCTCTATGTTCACCTCCCTACACGCTTAGTCCCTCTCCATGTGAAATGCACAGCCACTGGGATAACGAGGCTTAATTTGTGGAGTTTTATTTTCCTAGGGGAAGCCACGTTGCAGGAATTCTGTTAATATTCCCTATGCTTAGAGTCTTCGGAGAGATCTGTGACTGATAATGTCTGGAGCGAATGGTTAAAAGCATTTACAAATAACCTGAGATATCCTATCACCAACCACTCTACAGGGAAATGTGTTGAAAGTAGAAGTATGTACTTTAGAATGAGTGGAAAGGGATTATGTTGCTGCATAAGATGAACTATGATATTTAGGACTTATTTGATAGTTAGTTTTCTAAATTTTTAGATTATAAAAAATTAAAATGTTCTTAATGTTCATGCACCTAAAAATGCTTATTTTAGATATTATTTTTGTCAATTTGATAGTTACACTTATGATAGTTATCATTTGCAAATATTTTGTCATACTTAACAACAGGGCCTTGTGATTACTAGGAATGCAGGATTAAGAAAATGTAACTTGCTCCAGGTTACATTGTAACCTCTTCCTTCATTACCAGGACTGTGTGGTCAGTGGACTTTATGTTGACGCCATTCAGGGTTTATGTAATTCCTGGGAACCCTGGCACCTTGTGAAAGAGGCCTATGTACCACTGACCACCAGGTAAATCACTCACACCTGTATGGCGTCAAGGTGAGCATTCTACCTGAGGCATCGCCCAGTCCTTCTCACACCTGAATACCACGTTACCACCCTGGACAGTGAATTAGTCGTGAAATCACCAAACAGTGAAAAAATTAGCTACTGAGTGAGTGGTGAGCTACTAAGTGCATAATTTGGGTCAATGCAGGGGTCAATATACATGACTTAATACTTGAGTAGTGTATTGTTGTTAATGATTAGATTAATACCAGTTCTAACTCGCCGTAGGTAGCAATATATCTGACAGCTAAGAATTAGCTTTCGTCCTAGTACAGCCTAAAATTGGGGAAAGCCACTTGATTGTGGCTTGTCATCATCAACTGAAAGGAAAATACAGGATTTGATGACCGCACTTGGTGTATTGGCCTTTGAATTGATATATAATGTTTTACTACTGTTGGTGATACATTTATATCACCTGTGTCAATTCTAGGTTATATGAACGTCGGCCACATTTATACGCAATAGTGACTGGTTCTCAGATACAAGCGGCCGTATGCTCCGAGGAGTTGACGCGTAGTAATATCCGAACTCCGAACTCCGTAGATACACGCTCCGCATTTGTTTTCTATGGTTTGTTTGTTTGTTTGTTTGGGTAGTTTAACGTCCAATTTGTTCAGTAAGACTTATTGGGGTTTGACCAAATCTATGAGATGAAAGTAGGTAGAAATCCCGCCCCTACACACTCACGGAGATGGACACTTTGTGGACAACTTTATTCCAGTGGAGCTGGGGGAAAGTTGCCCTTTAGTTGATACACGGATGCTGAGGTGTTAGTGGGCTGTGAGGTGGTCGAGGCTTGGAGTGACCCGTGTGTCGACAGTGAGTCAGTGTGAGCTGGTTGTGAGCTGATTGTGAGTCGGTGCAGGGAGTAGTAGTAGTATGACACGCGGCTAATGATGATGAGTGGCGGGAGTGAAAGCATGGCCGGCGCCGAGAGGAGGGGACAATGCCGACAGGTCGCCGCCATTGTTAGTCACGTGACGTAGGAGGCAGCGTCCCTCTTCGCTATGGCCGCTCAAATTACCACTTATACCCCTGTGTAGAGTGCCTCGCAGAGACGCAACGCAAACCTGCAATTGCTTGTCCATGAGAAGCACAGAATGTGATGTTTTCTGTCTACCAGTACCAGCCCACGCCTATTTAAAGGTCTGACTTGACGTCATACACCCCCGTTACACTGATGATACAGACCTACTTTACAGTTGTTTTGCGTCCGCCTTTAAACCCTTGTGGCATGATAATGATCCAGCTTGTTTACGTGGTGTAGAAAATACAAAACACGGCTTTTTTTATCCTCATTAACGTGCAATAATGTATTGTGTGGCCCGTATTAAAAAAAAAAATTAAACTGGTTCTAAGAGACGGGTGAATGTATAATAATAGTATATGAAAGATCATAACGAAGCAGCGAGCGACTCGGCAGTGATCCATCAGCAGGCCTATCTGCGTCTCCGCGACCCGGATCCGTTTGTGGTCGCGGGGTCAGTCTGCCAGGGTCACCGCCAGAGTGCAGCAGGCGAGTTGGTGATCAAACACTCAGTACGGCGAGCGGCTCGCAGTGAGTGGGTCAGAGCCGCCCGGGTCGAGGTCGGCGCCCTCGGAAACAAAGAGAACACTTATTTGCCCTGACTACCGGTCATCCCGGTTACGACCCCCGCGCGATTCTCCACCGTTATTTTCTTCTCCATACACCAAAGGGTGTAGAGTATTATTACAGTGGAGCCGTCTCATAGGAGTGTTTAACATGGGATGGATTTGACCTCCTAAGAATGTGGGTGGAGGTTTCATGATGGGTGAGGGCTGATAGGTACGATAAGGTGGTGGTGTGGTGGGTATGATAATACGGAATACATTGTGGTGCCAAGACCTGTAGCTGACCGGGGCCGGATCAATATGTGAGGGGCTGGTGGCCCGGACAGACCGGCGGACAACACAAGAAGCCGGCCGCGGGCGGCGGGCGGGTGTGCGGGGAGGGGGCGGGGAAGCCAGGACAGAAGCCACTGCTGACGGTTCCCCAGAATCCAATAATGCTCCATGGTCAAACATATCAACGCCCCACCGCGTAGCAGGAGCCCGGTGCCACCCCTCTGCCCACCCCACCCCACCCTCCCGCCCGTCTCAATACTGTCTGAATACACCCCGAAGACAAACAAGCCAGCCACAGGTTCATATGATCACACCACACACCTCTAGATGGTACAGGAGCCGGGGGGGGGGGGGGCGATATGATTGTATAATTAACAGGAATTCTGTAAATCTTCTGTAATTGCTAGAGGGGACCCTACGGAGGCGCCCTCTGTATGCTGACTCGCACATCACGTAGCGGAGGCCCCGGATGGTAATGGTCCGGATCAACCTCGATATTTCAAAACATCCGAGATCAAGACAACCGCCATACGCACCCTGCACCCGCCCACGCCGATCCCTCCTCACCACCACCCCACCCCACCCCACCGCAGGCGCATAGTAGTAGTGTCCATAGCGATGCCACAACGCCGGCGCACCGACTAGTTCGGGAACATGCCCCCACTCCACCCCCGCCGCTGCCTTTCCCCCAGGGGGCGCCTCGGACTCCCAACGAACGCCCTCTGGCGTCTTTGATGGGGAGTGATGCCCTCTCAAGGTCACGACTCTGACCTTGCAACCGGGGGTTCGGAGCCTGATTCCTTGTGTCACTATGGAAACCCAGAGGAAACTCTCTTCAGAGACGGGCCAAGGAGGTAGGGGGTAGAAAGGGGTGCAGAAAGGGGGCAGAAAGGGGTGGAGTGGCCGGTGAAAACCTAAGGAATAGGGTCAGTCTTTTATTTTATGTGTATCATTTACCAAACTGCTCTGAGTGAGACAGCTCATAGTATTGGGTAAATGAGGTTCGGTTTGGTTGATTTAACACTCGATAATCATAATTAAAGGTTATCAGACTGCTGTGGTTAGAATGAGGTGCGTAAGTTTTTATTTAATCTGTGAATTACCCGAGTACCTACCTCGGTAGAAGTATGAAGGGGAATTGAGGTTCTAACGAGCCTAGGAAACACTTGACTGCCCCAGGAATACATTAATAACCATCCTTGTTCCCACTGCGAAGCTGTGTGTAATATATGATACCACAAATAATGACTTAACCCACTTGGGTTTTATTTTGTTACAATAACACCCAATACGTCAAGCATGGACAGAGCCTGGTATTTGTAAATAAAATTCCTACACACAACAGACGTTGTACTTCCTGATTAGTGTGCATTGGCAGTGCACGCTCAAAAGTTACATGTCGCCCTCTGAGGCTTTCTGTTAATAGTTGCTAATCCTTCTTGTCTGGCTCTGGCAGCGTTGTATGTGTGCGAGCTGTGGGGCCTGGGTGGCCACACCAGCACTGCCTTGTATTTATACAGCAATGGGCAGGCCACAGTGGACCCGAGAATGACCGGGCGACGTTATGGTGATTACAGGCACGGCGACGGGCAAACCGCCGACCCACTTACCACCCTCCAATAAAGACGGCCACAGCCATGCTAAGACCCTTACCGAGGTGTAGGGATCCGTCCCCGTCCACATGGGCCTGTTTAATCATGATCATCTAGGATCTTACATAAAGACCCTTTTCTGTACCTTGTACAGGGTTATCGTTTAATATTTAAGTTCGTTTGCTAAAATAGTATTAGCCATCCAAAAGGTCATCCATGAGTATTGGATAAACTTGACCCACATCATTCCTGGGTGTTTATGGCATACAGAAAAGGGTCTACATATCTAAGATCCTAGATTATTGAACGGGCCCCAGTAATCAATGGCTAGGAGATCTATTTTAATTTTGCATTCTCAGAATCTAGCGTGGCGACCCCTCCCAATGAGGCCCCAGGGAGAAAGGGACAGTGGAAGCAAGGGACGTTTTACCGAGGCCCTCATGGGTTCAAGAGGGGAGGGCCCTGTATGCAAACACCTAATACGTAACGCAAGCCGCCAAATGATGCCAACTCCGTCAATCTTTCGCTCTCTCCTCTCTGTTGGGTTTCAATGGCGTGTGTCGGGAGTGGGGGGCGGTGGCGTTGAACACCCCTGACGAGCGTTTGCCAGTTCGGAGCCGCCATATTTGACTAAAGATTTTTCGCGGAAATCCGCAGCGGCCACTTAGGCGATCCGCGAAGCGCCCTGGACGTGACTGGCTCCGCCGTTGGCGCCCGGGCGGCCCTGGCCTACCGCTGCCCAGGCCTGCGGGGCACCAGTACTGAGTGGCGGTGGTGGTGGGCAAGCTGGAGGTAGGGAGGAGGTAGGAGGAGGGGCGGGGGTGGGTGTGTAGTGTTGGCGTTGGCCGGCGGGTGCGCTGTGTGTGCCGTGGGCGGTGTTTGCGACCACTCGGCACAAGCCGGGATCTGTGCCCCCGGTCTCATCGATCTCTGAAACCCGGCTCGACTAACTAGACTTGCCCTCCGACATTCTTGACCCCCTCCGCCTATTTTCTGCTGTTTAAGCGTGAAGGCGGGTAACTGCGCATTATGCCTTGCCCCACGCCCAGTACACAAAAACGCCAGGAGTTGGTTATCCCCCGGTGGCTGCTCCATTGGATCCACCTTCTTAATATTGTATCAGTCCGCCAGAGAGGACCGCAGGATTGCCTCAATTAGGAATGGCGATGATTGAAACAGGTTAATGAAACCCACCACACGGGGTGTGATCAAGATGTCGTATTCCACCTGCAGCACCCGTCTGCTATTTGATATTCAGTAATCTTATGGTACGGGAAGTAGTTCGTTCCACCCACACCTTGGTTAGCACTAATTAACAGTACACATTGTGAATTTGATATGGATTTCCGCATGGGTACACAAATAGATCTATTTCATAATGCTACATTTACACCATGTAATTTTGGAACCCCCCCCCCTCCCCACCCCCTCTCCCGAAATAAAACAAAGAGGGAGCAAACGCAGATTTTCCAAATTTTCTGAACCCCCCACCCCCTCGGTGCGTACATACTTTATGGATGGCCCCTATGGCCGCCTACAGTCAGTGATGTTCAGTCACCTGACGTTACATTCATCACATCCCGTTAGGATTCCCGCTAACACCGTGGAGCACCGTGGCCACTGGGACACAATTTTTGACAGAGCATTGCCCTCACCCATTGGCTCCGGTGCACTCCCGGTGGCCACGGCATACTAAGGTCTCACATTTCCCCACCCCGTCGTCCTACGTCCTTGCCGTTTTTCCCCGGTGTTTCACAGTGTTCCGAAACGGGGCTGCCATCCTAAAACCGTGGCCGCCGGAATCAGTTTCCCTGCTATCTGTTACGGTGTCCTACGTTTCGGGAACATGGGGTAAAGGTAGCATAAAAGATGGGAGTATATCACCGTTTCGTCCCCGTTGCTCCACGGTGCTCCGAAACGGGGCTGCCGGGACTTCTGGGTACATAGTGTAAATGTAAAAGCGGTGGGAGGAAGTTATACTACATGCTAGGCCTCGTCTACCTACATAGTGTAAACGTAGCATTAAATATGTAAGTATATCACCGTTTCGTTCCCTTTGCTCCACGGTGATCTGAAACGGGGGTGTCAGGACAACCAGGAACATAGTGTAAACGTAGCATTTAGTGTAAACGTAGCATTGAGTATCTCAATATGTCTCTGTGTGTCTGGGAGAGTGGCAAGTCGAGGCCGTCAGCCACTCGGCGTGCGGCATCATAATCAGACCTACTGCTACCAACCACGCGACATCTCGGGTCTGCCCCGACCTCCTCTGTCTTCCCCCACCTCCCCATAACCTGCCCACCACCCCGCCCCATCACCCCACCGCCCCACCCCATCAACCCCCACCGCCCCCTTACCTCGCCCCTCCCTCGAAAACTCCACTCTATCCAGCTGATGGACAATCACTAGGCATACGTACTGTCGCTGCCTTTTCGCTGAGGAATTTAGTCAAAATCATTATTCCTCTTTATTCCATAGGAGCTCTCGTGGATTCGCTTCTAATGCTGTCATTAAACGTAGGCCGGTGGGCACTGGGGAGGTGTTTTTTGCCATGGGAATTGAATCCTCCGGGACCTGGGGTTTCTATTATGATCCCGTTGTTTATTATGCCGAGGTGTCTGGGTGTCGGTCTCCAAATCACCAAGGTGTGCTCTATAGAGGCGAGGTGTTTTCAGGAGCGGTTTGCAGCTAACGTAGCAATTGTGTAATTACTCAGCCAGTATCTCACCTCCCCTTCCCCAGCATACAATCCACCACCGCACACGCGCGCACATACACACCCCCCACTGTCGCTGCGCCCATCGCTCCGATGGCAACCGCTACCTTTACATCGGATCAAATATTTAAAGGAATGTCAGTCGCCACTTCCCAAACACACAGTGCTGGAGGAGGATCTGTGGTGGCCAGACAGTAGCAGTCTCTCCTGGCGTAACTTTCTCATTTTTATACACCTGCATACAACGTGGTATCATATGTATGTCAATAAACCTGGATAAAGGCTATGTAATAGTCGAAACGATGGTTCTGTAATAAATGCTACAATATTATCACATTGGCTATCTCAGTGGTTGTACTTTTATTATATTATCACCATCTTAACTTTATGTCAGTAAATGTTTATATTAGTACACACCGAAGAATGAAAAAGAAAGGAATTATGAATCAAATTTTGATAATTTCTACCTATGAAGATTAACTGGTCACTTACTCGTTAGTCGCGTCGTAGCCACGTTGATCTACTATTATGATTATCTATCACTTTTCCCTTGTGAACTCTTATGTACACCTGAAATAAGTTTATCGATTATCATAAGTGTAGTATTAAACAATATCACGTTGCCCTCTACTTGTTGTTGAACTGGATTTGATTTAATAGTTTTGACATTGAAGTGTCTACCGTAAGGTTAACCATGGACGTAAGTGCGTCGGCAGGTTAAGGTGCGGCGAGTAATAAAAAGAGGGGGGTGGGGTGGGGGTGAACTGGGAAAGGCAGACAGGCACGTAGAGGTTATACGGGCAGAGGGAGGGGGGAGTCCAGGGAGTAATTACCAGGTGCGCTCACCTCCACACCCCGCCGAGTACATGACCGCGGTAAGACACTGTACTTGTCAAGAGTCGACGCCTAAGCGTAAACCCATGAGGAGTTAATTAATCACTACTGCGGGGGAAATGACTAATTAGAAAAGTGACACGAGAAAGGGCAACAAGGAGAGGAGGGTGGTGGAAATAGAGGGAGGACTTATATTGAGGTTACTACACGTGTTGATGCAGCATATTGTTTTTGTTGTTAGTCGAGTGACTAGGTCGAGTGTATCTGTATGATATGTGGGATGTTTGGGAAGTTTAATGTGCAACATGTTCTATTGGATTTACTTTGGGTTTGAAGGTGATCGAATCTATGAGATAAATTAAGGTAGAGATCTCACCCCTACACATATACCGAATTGAGAGTTGTTTTAGTTCCCACAACACATAGATATGGTATGAGAAGGATTGGCCTTTGATAAAGCAGTAAATCTACCACTGCTGGGGTTGAAGAAAGAAAGTGGCTGCAGTGAGACTCGAAACCCATAATGTCCTACAATATCCAGTGCTTTAACCACTGAGCTAATTCCCCATTCCCAGTATATATAGGAGTATGTGTAGGTTACAAAGGTGTGTGTGAGAAGGTTATAGAGGCGTGTGAGCAGGTTGAAGAGCAGCTCAGTGAGCAGCTCAGTGAGCAGCCCGGGTGGCTGGTCACACCTTGACACCCGGCGCACCGTGAGAATGCCAGCCACGGTCGGTAATAGTAACACGAGTTATCGATTTGCGTTACCAGATCAAACCTATTAATAGGCGCACGTGCTCGGAGCAGCTCGCCCAGCCTCCCCTCTCTACCCCTCCCCGCTCACATCCCCGCCCCGCCCTCCAACAAACCATCAGCCCGCCGCCACCGATATGCCCGCGGTGGCATACTTTATTGGCGTCGCTTGCCAGGATTTTAATACGGTCTGCATCTGTTTCTTATATACCTCCACATCCGATCACTGGTAAAATACCAACAGCCGTGCTAATCACTCGACTCGCTCACAGTGAAGGGTGATGGACTCAGGGTCGGTGCTTGAGTAGTTATTAGTATAAATATACAATATCTGAATCAATTGTGTCGGATGGTAATTTAATTCATACTTGGTGGTCCACCCTGTGTGGATTTGCCATTGAACCCCCCGATATCTTTCGGTCACACGCACATCGTTACCGAACCTTACCTGAAGCGGCAAGCCAGCAAATTATCATGAGCTCAACTATTATCTTCTACTACCACAAGGTTGAGTGAAACACCTCAGTGTTTATTCTTTGTCTGTGGGATTTTTGCCCATACCGCGAATCGCAAGGCAAGGTCGAGTAGACGGCGTAAACTTGGCAGGTGGTAAACTCAAAGGTTCTCCTCCCCGAGCTGTTGGGCAGGAATCAGGGTCACGAGTTGCTCAACGCTACGGGAACTGCTCTCAGCCTGCAAACACATGTAAAGAACAGGTTGTGAAGACTTGTGAGTCATTAGGTCGCGCTATCACTCACTCCTACATCTTACACATTACATAGGCACACGCAGTGGGTGATGTATTGATTATCTTTTGTAGCTGAAACCGGGCGAATTTGTTCTTACACTTTGACAATCGGGAATAATCTACCGCTGTCGATAGATAGATGTATAAGTATGTATGTATATAGAAATCTATATGTGTTGTATATATATATATATACATTATATATGTATATATATGTATAAATATATCTATACATATATATATAAATATATATAATATATAGTAAACTTGCTAATGAGATTATTTGAGTGTAGATAAGATTAATGTTCTCGTGCAAACAATAGTTGACGTTAAATTTGTATGTTGATCCGCTATAAGAACACTGCTTTATTTAGAGTTATATGAAATCCATTCAACACCGAGCATTATATGTATGTAGGGATGCCTACCGCACATTTAGGTTTTCCTTTAGAAATAAATATCAAAGAAATAATCCAGTTTGCTTCCCCTTCACACACCCTAAAAACTACAAATCTGAGTTCTCTGTTCAATATCTGGATAATCTGCTAAGTATTTGCGTTTACCACCAGGAGAAACTCGGGATGGCTGGTGGAGATTACTAATAATAGAGCAGCTCCTACCAGAAAGCCCTGTTTGAGTCCCTCAGCTCACAGGAGAGTGGGTCTGTGTGCTGCAGGAGGAGGAGGAGGCTGGTGGGAAAACGTGCACGGGGGGTTGGGGTAATTCGGGCTAGATGTCGCTGGTGGTAACGGCGGCTGTGGCGGTGGGAAGGGAGAAAAAGTGGCCATTTCTCGGGATGCGCGTTGTTTGTACATGAAGAGTGGTTACTCGCCCGACATATTGATCCCCGTCGCCTGGCGACAGCAGCGGCATAAAAGCGAGCGCCAGTCGCCCGCCTGCTAGTCCCCGGCTTGGGTGACACATTGGCCGTGCCCGCCCGCCGGGAGCCGGCCTGGGGGTGATGGGGTGCATCCAGTCACCCACCCCCACACTCTCTCTCTCTCTCCCTACCCCCACACACCGTGCTCCTTAGTTCCACCCTCCAGCACTGCCGAGTAGCGGGCGGGTGGGCGGGTGGGCGGGCGGGAGGGAGGAAGGCATCACTGGCATATTACACACGTCTTGGCTGCACAGGGCGTGGAACATGGACAGGTCCTGTGTAGACAGTGGTTGTCGCCTGTCGATATAACCCACCTGTTATAACGCAGTCCCTCCGCAACCACCGCCGAGACAAACCTCGCAAAGGGCACCAGTGTGCATTAAAGCCTCGCCCAAAGCCATTCAGAGGCCCTGCAGGCAATCGATTTTCCCCGCACTCGATGGGTTGGTTTTTTCCCCCCGCCTGGCGGTATTGAAAACCCACTCTGCGAAAACCCATCACATGATTGACGTATATGATGTGACAGTGTGTCTAATGTAAGATCCGTTCTCTAAGTGGATTATCACAGGCAGGCTATTAGTGTTACAGAGGAATTAGTGGTAGTGTATATTACAGGCCGTCTACAAGTGCTGACGGTGGGTTGTTGGGTAACGCAGGGCTTGGGGATAATTGTCCACTGTGCGGATATTCAGGGGTTACACAAGCCACCCCCCTCCCCCCTCCCGTGGAGCTCACCGTGGGACTGGACCAGCCTCGACCATCAGCAGGCGAGCTGAATATCACCATCTCCCCGTTAGAGTGAGCAGCTCATGACTTGGGATATCGCTGGTCATAATAAGCTTGGCGGTTACAGTGACACTGGGGAAGGCCGCTTTATATCATCACACCTGGGGTCCGTTTAATTATCTAGGATCATACATGGAGACCCTTTTCTGTAACTCGCACAAGGGTTATTGTTTACTAATATTCAACAATTATGTACTTGCTCGCTAAGACAATATTAGCCATCAATAAGGTCGTCCATAAATGCTGAAAAAAAGTTGACCCACCCCGTCCCTTGGTTTCTATGGCATACAGAAAAGGGTCTATATATGGGATCCCAGATTATTAAACTGGCCCCTGGTATTTTTGTCCCATTGATAACTCGTTCTCAATGCCCCTACAAGTACTGCAGTCCGTTCTCTATAGTCTATGATGTCATATATCCAGTGTGTCGGCTGTTCTTTGAGTATGTACAGGGGTGAGATAAATACAGAAAGCAACTCATTTTTGTCAAAATCATCGTTCTCTAAATCGTTTTAACGCTATGCAATATTCACTTGGGTTCGCCTTGTTCATATCACTCCGCATCAAACTCAGGGAGAATGATGACTTTGGCCGAAAGTAGTTGGTTTCTTCTTTAATCTGCCATTCTGGCACCTCCCTTAGACAGTGAGCATTTGTGAGCTGTTCAGGCAGGCAATGGTGGGAAACTGATATATTATATATGTATCTGTCTAGTTATTACCATTTACCAAAATAGACAGGTAAATCACCATACATCATCAAGAAGGTAGAATAAGAAAGGAATGAATTGGTTAAGTAGGAAATGTATGTGTGGAAAGGGTGATGTCTCTCTCTGTAGTAGGCACTGGGGTAGACTTGCTCCGGTCTTTGATTATGAACAGTCATTAAATGATTGAGAAAAATCAGAATAAAGTTCATTATGATATGTATCCTTGCCTGACTAGCCAATATCCCAGCGAGGAAGGGTGTGTAAGGTAGGTGGAGGGATAGCCATAAGATGCAGAGCCTGGAGCCAGTTGAGTATTGGGGTGGCCAAGTAGAAGTGTTGTTTGGGAGTGGTTGGAAGGTGGTCGGGCGGAGTACCCCGCTGTGAGTATTCCATGACTGATGACACGATGACTGAACCATCGCATGACCTGACCAGATGTCCATGGCCGCCGTCTCAGCTAGACACGAATCAAGGCGGCATCCTGAACCCTGGATCTGTGGGTGGGGGAGGCGATACTACCACACCCGCCGTGAGCGCGCTGCCCTGCCGAGTACTCGACGCACATGACGTAATAACCCGACGTCACCATCTTTATCTGGCTTATCGCTATGACGTCACTGCCTGGTGTGGTTGGGGCCAAGGAGCCACCGATAGCAATTAGTGATAGAGAGGCAGGATGCATGCAATCCAAGGATTGCAGGTATCATAGGAAGTGTGTGAAATGAATTCTATGAGGTGTTGGTAGAATACTCAAGAGGGAGAAGGGAAATATTGAGGTGCCCAGGGTAGGCGACTTTAAGCGGGATCCACTCGATGGGATATAGGTTCTTCACGGGGTGTTTGTCTGGGACAAATCCTGCTGAGATTCTGTACTCGAACACAATCTCCTATCTAAATTGTAGAGTTCTATTGCTCTGAGACATGTTTTTCCCCCTGCAATAGTTGGCGACATTTACCCCTAAAGTGAGATTCATATGATGGAATTTATGCGCCTCACAGGGTGTTTGTCTGAGACAAATCCTGCTGAGATTCTGTATTCGAACACGATCTCTTCCTCTAAATTGTAGGGTTCTATTACCCCAAGACATGTTTCCCCCTGAGATTTCGAACCCCGTGAAGTACGTAAATTGCACTGTGTGAATTCCGCTTTAGACATGTTCATTCCCCTGTAATTGTAAGCGACATTTACCCCTAACAAGGAACAGGATCTCGAGAGATTTCCTACCATATGAATTCTACCTTAGCGACATTTACTCCTAACTAGGAAAAAAATCTCTTGAGATTTTGAACCCAGTGAGGTACGTGAATCCCCCCGTGTGAATTCCACTTTACGAATGCGCCCACAGATCTACCCTCAGAAGCCAGCGTAACCAGCTAGGGAGTTGTTACGATCGGCGGATCGCCACCGCCACCACTCACAAGATTGCTTACAAAGCTAAATCTAATTTCAACACCCCTCTCCCTGAACAGGGGCGGGCACAGCTGCGACCGAGCCGTTATAACCCCCCTCTCCATCACGTCTCTCCCTCAGCTTCCCTGACTACCCAATCTAAAAAGCCTAATGCCATCATAACCTTTTAGACAGTTGTGTATAGTGGGATATTTTCAAGGCTGCTTTGGGGTAATTCTCTAAAGAGGGGTGAGTGAGCAGTGATAGTGGTAGTGTATGGGGTTTTCAGCAACAAGATAGGGCGTGTTTGATGCCGGGGACACACCAAGCGAGAAACGCAGCGATTTCCGGAATCATAAACACAAAAGGGTGTCTTTGTGAGCTGTTATTTCACATTCCACCTGATTATTGCTTCTGACACGCTAAATCAACGATGGGAGATATTACCATGAAATGATAAATTATGTACATGCCATTTTGTGTTGGCGATTCCAGAGATCGCTGCCTTTACTGGCTTGGTGATTCCCCCGGCTTGGGAGAAGTGTGATGAATATTAATTTTAATGCACCAACGGTTAATAAAGACGTAACGATGATAATATCCTTCTGCATGCAATTCCTCTCACTATGGCCATGTATTCTATGTTAACATTGCTCATTTACATTCATTAGTTGTATCACGTGTTCTGTAACAGCTCCCTGTGAAATGCATTGTGTATTTTTATCGCATTCAATATTCACCATTGTTTTTAAATAAAGCTATATCAACACCTATATTGATCATGCTCTGTTTTTCCTGTGCGATTTACCCGGTGAGTTTACAGAAAGGGAGTGGTGTCTCTATTTATGGCGTGAGCAAAAGGTGACTATCTCTATGGGCACATGTTGCCTTAGGTGCTGCCTTTGTAGAACATACATTAACGGCATGTGTCTGTATCTTTCTTGCAGGTGAGTGTCTCCTTTGATAAAGCCATCTTGCACCACAACAGGTTAGTCGTCAGCAGTTTCTAATACAAAGCTCTTCATACGTATGCAGTGTCTGAGGCGTACTCGTGTAATAATCAATGTGTCTGACTGTGTGAGGCGTACTTATTGACGCGGTAACCCTAGTCTTTTGCCTGTACACGTTCTGTATCTGAACTATCATATTATTGTCAACGACAGAGAAGATCATCACTGATACACTGCCTCTTTCTTCTCACTCGTCTCATTTTCAATATTTCCCCAATAGGCAATCTTTTCTATAGCATCGATAGACTCGATAGGCTTTGTGTTCATGTTGGTAATATAATATCGAATAGATCGGAAAAAGACATTTCCGAGATTGAAACTAACGGTTTTTTTCCCACCCATCTCAACAGAAATGCGGGGAAATCTCATTTTTTATATAATGATATTAAAAAGAATAGGAAAACGTTTTTTGTCAAGATAATTAGTCAAATGGAGAGCATAGATTGGCATGCGTTGATGTGTTTCCTGGAATTGAAGGTATCGTGTACTACCTTATTAAAAGATAAATCCTTTCTAATGATAGCCTTGTTCGTGCAGTGTTCTACACGTGTGCATTCACACACGTGCGCGTGAAGCCACACGGAAGCCACAACCGATATCGGACCCCCGTCGGGGTGACAGGACAGTTTATTTACTTCTCACTAGGCTCCGACCGAGTTTTCCTACAATAACCTCTAACCCGGGTATATTATAACTTAAGTAGGTGTCAGATGGTTCATTCTAGTTACGCCTGGAAAATGATAACCAAACTCCCGCCGAAGAAGGGATATACGAAGAAACTTAAACCTGGTTGCTCTAAATATTTCTCATGGGATCTAGAAGAAAGACGGAGTACTGCGGCTCCGAGGGAGTTTAGAAGTGAGACGGCAAGATTGGGTTGGGAATAATGCACATAAATCTTAGTCAAGAGAAATGCAAAGTGTGCAGTGAATTATGTACAGTAAAGAGTGTAGGAAAACAGTGACACAAATTCTGATACAAGGTTCCAGGCATCACATTAACATTGCAGAATGACAGACCATTCAGGATCTATTTAAATGAATATATAAACAAATGAGAAATTTTACTCATATTTGATACCCGGCGCATATAGCCATATGATGAAGTGATATGTGTGTTGAGTGATTTCTTATACCACACAGTACCTCAAAAACCAGGTCCTTACTCACTCCACTATAAGATACTATTAAATTGATAAGTTTTTCTCAGAGGACTGCTATGATCAAGATGTACACATGTATACATGATATATTTGATTGTTTGGATTTGGATTTAATCTTAATATAACCACAGCAAAATAAATCAGTGTAAATGCGGAATGATATACTTATATCGATGAGGTGGTGAGATTTTGTGGAAAGGTTGTTGTGATTAGAGGATTTATCAGAGAATATTGAAGGGCATATATTTAGAGCGCTGAGTATAAAGGACAGAGCAATGGCGATCAGCGGAAAAGGCAGCTCTGTTTGAAGGCAGGCTCAGTGGGCGGACAGAGAGCCCCCTGGCGGCGCTCAGGGGTATGACGGGTGATGGATCAGGGTGCACTGCGGCCAGGTATTGATCTCTGATTGGTCACGTTGCTGATTGGTTGATGGGTGTGATCGGAATAGGACCAGACTCGGTTGGCTTAGCAGCACTAATCAACAACAACATGGTGACGCTGATCGATGGGGTACCTCCATGTGCAGGTTTACAGGATATGTGTAAGGGTCTGGGTATATCAAGTGGAATTCACACGGTGGGATTCGTGTACATATGTATCTCACACAGGGTTCAAAATCTCATGAGGTTCTGTTCCCTTTTAGTGGTAAAGTGGAATTCACATGGTGGGATTCGTGTACATATGTATCTCACACAGGGTTCAAAATCTCTTGAGGTTCTGTTCCCTTTTAGTGGTAAAGTGGAATTCACACGGTGGCATTCGTGTACATATGTATCTCACAGGGTTCAAAATCTCAGGAGGTTCTGTTCCCTTTTAGGGGTAAAGTGGAATTCACACTGTGAGATTCATGTACCTCACAGGGTTTAAAATCTCATAATATTCTGCTCATTTAAGGGGTAAAGTGGAATCATACTATGGGATTCGTGTACATCACAGGGTGTTTGTCTGAGACAAATCCTCCTGTTTGTCTTATGTTTAAACGTGTGCGCTGGACTCTAAACAGACACAATGGGCATGCGTGAGATAACAATTATCATATTTTGATAATTTGTGTGTTCAACTTAGATTGACTAACAAGCATCACCATTACTAATTAAGGCCATGTATAGGAGGGCAGCGGGGACAAAGGATCGCTTAGCCAAGTCTCTATGAAATATTCATATTATAATTCAACAATGGGAATGCACGGCGGATCATTGCCAGCGACCTGCCGCTCGGTGTGGTCACCTTCAGCGCCGATCTGTTGATATAACCTTATGTCGGGGGCGACTTGACAAATGATGGCCGTGATCTGCGAGGCCGGTGCACGACTTGCGCCGCGTCTCCGCTCGTGAACTCCGACATTTATTAAAAATGGAACCAGATTACCCGCAGACCTTGGGGCCCAAGACTGATGGGGGGCTGGCCGTCACCACCCGCCCTCCGCCCGCCCGCCGCTGGCTGCCCGCCCGCCGCCCGCCGCCGCCCGCCCGCCGTCCTCTGCTCGCCGCCCGACCGCCGCCCGCCCACTGCCCGCCCATTACTCACCAACGGTCAGCGGCGGGGGTCATGACGGTACTGGCCGCACGGGAAACGCACCCCCCCGCCCACCCCCTTCCCTCGGTTACTGTATTGGTGTCGGTCGGGCATTAATAGGTCGGGCTTCTTCAGTCGTGGTCATTTAGGACGGAAGCGCGACCGCACAGGAGACAAAAGTCCGGTTCTTGTCTGTGCTAGACCGGCTACTGTCCGGCTCTCCATGTTATGCCTAACCCTCCACCTACTCCACACCTCCTCGCTGTGATATGGAATTTCTAGGCCTATAAGAGGAATGGTGCATATTGTAATGCATTTCGCCCTATTTTATTTTATTTATTGAATATTCATAATCAAAGACTTAAGCAAGTCTAATTTAAATCTTCAGAGGATTTTCATATCCTGTTGCTTCAAGCATACAATGCATCCTTGTGCAACATACAACTGATACCTCGCGGTGTTTTAAGTACTAGATGAGAGGAGAGTAAACACATGTCTCCATTATGCGCTTTAATTACGGTTATGCTGATCGTGCTATGATAATGAGAATTAAATATACATATTGAAGACTTCCCCACATGCTGGTGTCCCAGAAAGTCAAAACGTCTGAGTTAATCACTCGAACAAGACGTTCATCAGCTGTATATAAAACACCTAGTGGTTGATAAACACTGCTTGATGTTTTCAAACTCCATAACAGATGATTATGTGAAACCAATGTCCGTAATTCCTTAATTATTTTGACTTATTTTCTCTAATGACTAGAATAGCACTAGTATATTTACAGCACAATTGTCAAAGTACATGGACTGTTGGTCGTGAAAGTCACATTATATTTTGTGCTGAATGTGATAACAGTGCTCACTCTCCTAAAGAAGATACTCAAAAATATCCTCTAGTGAAAAACTAAACATCGAGTAGAATCTATTCCTATATACCTATGAGCGAACAACCTATAATTACCTAGCGCCGATGGGGGTGGAATAACTTTTGTTTACTGCCCAGGTTGACGTTTACTGCCCAGGTTGACGTTTACTGCCCAGGTTGACGTTCAGAGACGTTTGATTTTTATCAATATTAGGCGACAATTGAAGGTATATAGGAATAGGGAAACCACGTACCGGTGGAAATAAGTCAAAGTTACTCCGAAAAGCTTGGAAATATTACTGCCCATGGCGTAGCCGCGGGCAGTAATTTTTCCAAGGCTTACCTCTTACTTTGACTTATTCCCACCGGAACATAGTTTCCCTCTAATCCCACAGATGAACCCCACATCACTTGAAGTATGCCCATTATATACACGAATACATTGTTTGTCTACCGATCTATGAGACCAGATGGTACACAGGGCCTCTCAAGGTTCAGCATTTCTCACTGGTGTTACACCACAGGGGTGGTATGGAATGAATGAGATGAATTCCGGTAGGAATCCCATCCCTACACAATTGCTGAGGTGATACTTCTTTTGCTTCCTACACCATATACATGTACATACAGATATGATTTGAGAACGACTGCCCATTAATGTAGCAGTAACTCTACCACTGCTGATGATGAAGGAGAAAGATGGCCGCTGTGGGATTCGAACCCACAACCTTGTGATTGAGTCCACGGAACCAACCCCCACCTCAGTTATGTATTTACTCATTGCGAAATCAACCCAACTTTAAAACATAATTAAGCATCAACACTTCACGATGATATGTGATTCAATTAGATGATATGTGAGTCAATGAAAGAAAACAAAGCTCCCCTTCTACAAGTTTACTAATGCCCCCGGGGCTAGACGGCTGTTGTAGTGTCTGTAGCCGCCGGGGGTGGCGCGGAGGGCGGGCGGGCGCGGCGCCGTCAAGATTTGGATCCTTGAGGTCATGGATCCCGCGCGCGTATGATCACCTCGGCCGCGAGGTGGCGTGGCGGTGGGCACGAGGCGCGTCCGCACGAGCAGACGACATCTGTTTGCTTTGGTTGCGTCTCGCGTCGCGCAACCCGAGCGCGGGTTAATATCCTCACCCACATCCGCGGCCGCGCGATACCCACTGATTGCCGAGCAGCTCAGTGTGGGGGAGGGTGTAGCGTTTGTGACCGGAGGGGGGGTAGTATCAGGGGCGAGGAGGGGAGGGTATCTTTGAAAGGGAGTTGCTCGTAGTATATCTACTCGTTGATAACACAGCAGTGGGTTTGCGAAATGTGAATTGTATTTTTTCTGTTGTTGTTTGGGTAGTTTAACGTCCAATATGTCCTATTATGGGTGATATATCATCAAGGGAATACATTGTTGAAGATGAGCTGCTCATAGTATAGCAGCAGTTCTATAAGTAGGTTGCTCGAATAATATCCAGTATTACATAGGTTAAATTAACCATACAACCATTTCCACAGCCCAAAGAGGTACGTATATATGATGTATCTTTTAGGGAATGGATGGATATGGTGTTGCTGACGGATGCACATTGAAATGGAGTGTGCAACAATGTTCATTGGGACCTCCACTCGCTGCTGCTGCTGGCACCACAGATGTCTGGGTATAGGAGAAGAGTGCTAGTTTCTGGCCTCAGCTTTCCGCTGCTTACTGCTGCCTGCTGCTGATGGTGCTATTGCCCGAGCAGCTGCAGCCCAGGAGAGCAGCTGGAGGGGTGGCAGATGGCGGGCGGCAGATGGCGACGGCCTCAGACAGTGGAGCGGGCAGCAATCAGTTATCAGCTCGGTAACAATATGGCGATGTAAGGCAGCCAGATCGAAGCGGGAGAGCCACACAAGAAAGGAGCGCCGAGCCCCGGCTGGATGGCGGCAAGGTAGGGGCGAGAGGGCCGCGCGCGCCAGCACTATTGATTGTTACATTACCAGCCGATGACATGGGAGCAACGAGATGGGCCCGAGCAAAGTGAACAAGGATGCTCATTTGTCGGTGGGGGGCTACAGGGGCGTGACCGCTGCCGGCGGGTTAATAAGGACTGGAAGTGCGCGGGAAGGAAGAGGGCTGCGTGGAAAATGGGTAGGGTCATTTCTCGACGGGGGAGGAGGCGAAAGGGCTTCAGGGAGGGAGGGAGGGGGTGGTTGGTGGAAGACTGGTGGTGTGGATTACGTCCAAAGTGAATGTTAATAAAAGATGGGCCGTTTAGAGAAAGCTTCTTCCATGGACCGGGGATAAGAAAACGGGCAAATAAAATGAGCATGAATGAAGACACGGTGTGTGTGGGATGGGAGTGGAGGGAGGGGAGTAACGAGCACAGGGAGTCTATAATGCCCGCGGTGATGTCTGTGGCCGGAACACTGGCGACGGAGATGTAGTTATGAGTACGCCACTCATGAATGGGATGTTAGTGGATATTGCTTGGCCGCTATGGCTCGCCTCTCACGTCCCTAGGCACATATGTCAATAGAAGGAGGGAATCTATTGCCGGACCGGTATGTTAGAGAGCCCATCGGACCCAGCCTAATGGACTGGATACATGCACTTGCATAGCACAGTGCGAGCCCCCCACCCCCTCCACTCACTCTCTCCCTTCCACTGCCCAGTCGCAGGCAGGTACCTCTCTCCCTGCTAGGTGCCTCTGATGGTCACTGGGACGGCTAGGCCGCCAAGGTCACGTCAAGGCCAGGTCAAAGGTCAAAGTTCGCGGGACGTTGGCAAGTCGCGGTGGATGTCATCTCGTGTCGCGGCGACCAAAAAAAAAACCCACCCAGCTCAGAACGGTGTGTGTCACCAGATGTCAGTGCGGGTATATAAGTGTCAGGAGCGTATGTCAGTGTGACACGGGAGAGCTGTGGGGATTTCGGAGAGTGTTTAGGGGCAGTAAGTAATCCATACCCAAGAATGCCGATTGAATATAAAGGACACGGGGTGCTATTCCACTCCCGGCAAGTCGCCCGCGGTCGTGGGATGATCTCATTAATGCGAACCGCTAATCAGCATGTTAGCAGCCGAGGTGTGCCAGTGCGGATGAGGAGGGGTGGAGGGGTGGCTTTGTCTCCGGGTGCTTGTTGTGGGGTTAAGGTGTGAATAGAGCCTGTGGGAAAATATGACCTTCAGCCTCCACGGTGTTGGATCTTTCCTCCAGTGCTTAGACCACCAGGAGGAGGGGGGAAAGGGTCCTAACGGGGGCAGTATTGGCCTGGTTTAATGATAAAATCACACGGCCTTCTCCGGCCCCGGCGGTGCGGCCAGGGAGCCGGCCGTACCGCCACCGCTGCCCGGGTATTGATTATGAAACATAGATGAGGGTGGGAAGAAGCAGAGACCAGAGGGCCCGCTGCCGGCTGGGCTCGGTCTTTCTCCCACTGTTACACGCCGGTCGCACCACGAGGCGGTGCCCCGGCAACTCCGTGCGCCCGTCCGCCGCCTGCCGCTACCTCCTTGCCCGACCCGTCCCCGCCAATACATTGTCTCAGCTGTGCACAACCCGCCACCCCCCGCGCGGCCGAATGGTAGGGTCCTGCGTAAGTAGGCAGTGTTCACTGAGTCATGTGGCAGACAGTAGAGGTGAGACTGGCGGTCATGCATATTCATGCGAACAAAGCGGCACACAGGGGGGAGAGAAAGGGTGGGCGGGGGTGGGCAGCAGGCGGCGAGCTGGCAGTGGCAGCAGCAGCAGTCTGTGGCAACAACAAGGCCTAGGCTAAATGTAAAGTAGAGAAGGCCCCGGCCTGTAAGGGTGGACCCGCCACCACCGCCGCCGCCGCCACCGCCACCACCACACCACCACCACCGCTACACTCACTCACTCACCCACCCACCCACACACACACTCCTCCGTAGTGCCTGAACGCACGCACCGTGCCCGTGAAGACCCAAGTGAATAACACATGGTAGAAACGGGCCACAGCCATGAGGGAGGCAAGTGGGACTGGACAAGGGACAGACTACCAGTGCGACTTACGACAACTACTACTGGCTTCCTCGATTAGCACTGCTGACACACGGGTAGCAGTTCAACACAGATGATACACATGGCCAATAGTGTAAAGATGCCATCGTCTTCTTATTAGCAGCCTCCCTTGACTGTGTTTTACTGCCAAGAGGCAGACAGCCCCCACTGCTTAGACAACTGGCGCTGTCAGCTGTGTGCCCCATGCTCTTCACCCCTACTAAAGAACCCCTGAGGGGTGGATGATGCAGTGAAGACAACACGATGTACTCCACCAGTACTTCCATTGAAAAGAGCGGCTGACACCTATGTACTGACATACACACACAGACAACACACGGGCCATACCACGACCGCTATCACCACACCACACCACGCCGCGAGTCAGGGCAACGTGTGCCTACCTAACCCTACCAGGATTACGCTTATCTCGCTGTGTTATCGCCGGGTTTTGATTATGAAGACGGGCACTGCCCCCCGTGAGTGTTTGACACGGCGTCGTCGTATGCATGCAGCCCGGCGGCCGCCGTCCGACTGAGCCCGGCCTACGAGGAGGCGGCGGGGGCAGTCGTCGTTGTAGCGGGTCCGTAGCAGCGTCAAAGGCCCGTGTTTTCTCCCGATTATCGCTCACTGCTGGCGAGCTGTCGGCGCAGGGACCCCCGGCGGCCGTAACCGAGCGTAGGGAGGCGGCGAGGAGGAGGAGCGAGGCGGAGGCGGAGGGGGTGAAAGCTGGAATCTCGACGGCCTCTTCTCACCCCCTCTCATTGCCATGGTGTATGGTGGGGCGCGCTGGCAGGCCCAGTATTGAAACCCATCTTGACTCAGACACCACTCGGCCACACAAACAAGACAACAGTTTTCCGCACGGCGCTCTGGGATTACGCTGGTTTCCTGTCTGATGTACATCGACCCTTCACACTGGTGCATATTATACCCGGGACAGGGCCACACGCTGCCGAGAACTAACTCCCAGGATGTATTCTACAATGTAAGTACAGGCCTCTATCTCTACATTACATAGATTAGTCACTAAGAGTTGTCGCTTGGGATAGATAACACAGGGGTTGTAAGCATGCATTCAATGATCTACATACACCACAGGGGTAGTGTTGTATTCGGGGAAGAGTTACTACCGCTGCTGTGTTAAACATGAGGTTATTTTCATTCATGCGATCGGGGGGAAGCTGGAGTACATGTGAAGAAGGGGAGAGGTAACTGTGTGGGTGGGTTGTGTTTTTTGTGTGTGTCTGGCCATTCACATGTGTAACCAGCCCGGCGTGGTGATGGTGGGAGCCCGTCCGTCTCCGCGGCTCCCCAACACCGGGTATTGTTTGTCGTTTAGCTCCGTCGTGTGTGTGTATAGAGATTTGGGGTGGCGACACCGACCATTGTTACAAACCCCGGCCCAGTCGCCGACCGTCCGGGCTTCACTGCCGGCCAGTTAGGCCCACCCGGGCCGCCGTGCACCGCCTCAGCCCTCGTACAAACACCCAGCTGGCCAAGTCCTGCTAGCATAGAGGTGGTAACCACAAGCCAAGGGGCTTGGGAGACTACAAGGCAAGCTGTCACGGCCCACCGCTAGCCCCGATACGCACGAGTGAGCACCAGGTGCCAGTGGACTAATTGGGTCTAAACTGACATACTTGGGACTGCGGTCACTCATGTGGCCACCTTGCACTGGATTAGCCTAGAACCCACCAGTTGGACACCCCATGGGTTGGGGTTTTGTTTCAGGGGTGGGTCAGGGGCACTACCTAACCTACCTGCATAGTTAACATCACTGACTCTTCTTTAAACAGATGTCCTTTGTTATCTATGCAGTTTAGTTAACAATATGACAAGGTACATAAAAGGATGGTATGACAACAATGGGAATGTCTTGTCATGGACATGGGAGTCTCTTTTGAAGTTTTACTTAAAGCTACACTCAAAGGCCAGACAAACAAAACTTGTGTACAATAGACCCTCAGTGGGAGAATAAGTCTCAGTAAGCACCCAGTAAGCATCCGTGGTGAGTTCCCCATCCCTGTCCGCCTTAAGAATCTTACATCATAGTAACATGTGTTCTGTATCACAAGTAGGACTAAACATTACTTAAAGTATAACTTTCTACAATCATATCTGCCTATTCAGTTCAGAAGTTAGGACAGCGACCCCAAGAACGAAACAAAAAAAAATGTCACGTTGCTTGTCCCAGCGCTTAGCAGTCTCGACACTGTGGTTCGCTCGCTTCACACCAGGTGGCAGCTCAGAGGTCGCCTCGACCGCTCAGCTATCTGCCCATTGGTTTGTGTCCTGTGGTTTTCAGGAGGTGCACCTATAAATCACGGGCCTTCACAGGGGCCGGGGCGACCGGGTGCATTTCCGTTTATTATGGGTGGGAGACTTGAAGGTGGGTCGGTCAGGCCAGAGGCGGGGTCTAAACACCAGTACATTACTTGGAGGTGAAAGTTACAACCGGAAACTTTCCCTGTAACTTGAGACATTCTCAACGAAAAACGTGGTGCATGAATGATGGAGAGGTTCGGTTCATGAATCAGATATACACTGACTCAGTGATTCGAGTGTGCTTTAATTGTGCCAATATAACCTCACTCTCACCTGTTATATAACTGGTTCATAGAACTACATGTAAATATATATACACGGAAAAGTCTCCGGGCACTGGAGCCTACAGAAAATTAGATATTTATCACAGTCCCAGTAGAAAACTCCGGAATAAAAACAAATGATAAAAAGATGGGAAAAAAGCAATACACGATAGATATCAAGACGTACCAATGAAAAGACACCGTGCACTGGTAGTTCTTGGTGGTGGAGACCTGCCATAGGAGGATATCATAGAGTTTTAAAAAAGCGGTCTTTGTGGTATTCCCTCTATAGAAGACAGTCTCACAAGACCACCAAGCATGGATCATTCTTAGCATATTTATATTCTTCATTCAAAATATTTAATCTGTATGTATCCGGGAATATGGGTAGAGTTGTGCCATAAAAGTGGATAGGCTTAAATAAAAAATCACTATTGAATAACACGAGTACTAGCATAAGGTTTCCAGTATCGCCAATGTAAGTCCTCATGGTAATCGTTCAATTAAAATCGCACTTTGTTTAAAAAAAAACTCGCCTCTGCACAGTGGAAGCCGTCGTAGTACTGGTCGGAAAGACCCAGCGCTGACAGCAGACGACTTCTGGTCGGTATGTGACTTGTGCAGGTAGCAAATGGACGTCACTCAAAACAACAGGTCCTTGGTTCAGCACCCAACAGGTGTACTCCACAAAAACGTGTCGATGACGCTGCGAGGCGTGAGCGGCGAGAGACAGGATGTTGGTAATGTTTTAAAAACAACACAAGAAGAAGCGCCGAGGCAGGACGACCTGACACAAAACGCCACTCAGATAGTGATAGAGACACCACGAGT
This sequence comes from Alentia gelatinosa, assembly GCA_950022655.1. Classification (NCBI taxonomy): domain Eukaryota; kingdom Metazoa; phylum Annelida; class Polychaeta; order Phyllodocida; family Polynoidae; genus Alentia; species Alentia gelatinosa. The sequence continues at coordinate 54,930,840 of OX465583.1, read as the reverse complement.
ATCTAGTACAGAGACACGTATTTAATTCTCGACCAAATTTGATGATTATAGATAATACTTTTGGGGGTTTTCCGGTCATTATTTATAGGCACAGTGCATAGCTATAGTTTATCAGCTTCTTAGATTTGTATCTTAATGCCTAATATTCCCAAATCTGCAGTGATAATGGATTGTTGATTTGATGAATGGTATTTAAGATGGATTATTTATTAATTGTAATTTGGTGATGATTCTGGTGCCTTTCGCCCTCACTCAGTTAGTTGAACGATTATGGGATAATCTAATGAACAGCTCAACATTATGAAATTCTCGTTATTAAATAATATCATTATCATTATCAAATAAATACATTTTTATGGCACTGCGGTTTTTGCACATGATAATGCGATAGGATATATCAGCAGGTACTAAGTACTGGTAATAGTTTGTAGGGAGAAAACCCTGCTTATACCTACGTCAATTTCTGTTCCGTCTCCAAAAAAAAGGCGAATTTGGGAGGTCACCGACTGCAGGTTCTATACAGACAGCCAGAGAAGAGGGATGGAAGTGTAGTAAGAAAAGAATAATAAGCGTAACATGGAGTGCAGCTCCAACAAGCGAGACCTTGGCGTAGAAACTATCCCCCACCTTCCTCCCCCTCACCCCACCACCTCCCCTCCTCACGGCGACCAACCTCCTTCTCCTCGGCTGGATGTAGGGGCCAGAATCGGCGTGAGATCTGTAAATAAATCTGCAGCCGGGGCCGCACCTCCCTCCAGGCACCCCCCAACCCCTCACCCCACCACCCTCACCTTACCTGCTTCTGCCCATGAGGCAAGTGAGATGTGTTACCTGTAGCCAGCAACTAGGCAGACTTATCTGCGATTACCTACTTTCTGCCCTATATAACCACCTACTTACATATACATGTATATCTATTTGTGTGGAACCTACTTTGTTCCTATCTCTCCACCCTATTTACTCTACCGTCTATTGTGCATACTTGACTTCTCGGCTTACCCTCTTTTTGTAATATTCTTAGGTCAAATACCGATTTTCGCCTGTTTGTCTGCCAGTCTGCCAGTCTGCCTACCCAATTACCTACCTGCATGTATGAAGTGGTGTCTAAGCGAGTAGAAACCCACGTGTAAAGAGCTGGTCAGCGCCAAGACCGAGTCCGGCCAGGAGTAAGTCTCCCCACTCAAAAAAAAGAAATGAATAGATTATAAATAGACAAATGTAAAATGATAATAATGAGAAAATCTCTCCCATTATACAGGTGAGATGGCTCATTGAGATAAATGGTGGCCAGGCCAACAGATACCGGACTATTTAACACCGACACATAATATTCTTATCATCTGAGGCAGTTACATGAATTGTTAGACAGGAATGGGGAAGAGAGCACCCAAACTCAGTTATAAAGTGAATGTAACTTATCTGCTGTGGGGCAAGCTTGGAGATTTCCAATAGATCCCTCATGACCAATCATTGTCTGTGATCAAAGAAGTGAGAATAGTACAGTCTCGGCTGTGATGAACCACATCAGGTCTGTAAATGACATCCACTGAAAAGGATGAAACAGAGGTCACGAAACGGTCAAATACAATCCAGCGGGTGTTGATGTGTGATTTCTATCTTTTATTAAGCTTTAATACAATATTGGGTTACTTTGGGAAATAATTGCGGAAGGCAACTGTGTAATATACAGAGAGACTGGATAGGTCAGGACTTGGCAAAGTATCTCTAGTTTGAAAAAAGAAAGCACGATTTACGTGCACATAGAGAAACAGGACTCGGTTCTCCGCAGATAAAATTTAGAGAGGCATCACATTACTTTCAGACATTTTTACCTGCACTCACACAATTGGGCCGGAGTGTTGGCTTAAATAGACACAGAAAAAGAAATAACAAACCCCTCGCCATGATGTTATACAGATTGCCTATAAATGTGCTGACAGTAGAAGGTACATTTTCATTTAGGCATCCTAACCTGCAATGGGCTGTTTTTTAGCCCGCTGTTTAGGGATGTATACTGTCCCATATATCTCCTGAGTGACCAGGAGCGGCCTTCTCGTGAGAGGCTCAGTGGAGGCATAGATTACCTCGGCGATAGCGCTCTCCATGTCAGGTGAACAGCTCAATAAAGTGCATTGAGAAGCTCGTAAAGTGGGCCACATAAACCTGAATGCACCGCGCGGCTAAAGTGCCACACCCCGTGTCGAGTCAGTCCAGCCTCTGCATAAAGTTAGCAGGCGGCTGTTTTATTTTACTCGCCCTGGGAAGTGGAGTGGGAGGGGTCGTAGCTGAGAATAGAACTGGGCTCTGCGTTAAGCCTACACGTACCATGCACGTTGCCCTACACGTACCCTGCACGTTGCCTGCCGCCATGGATCTCGTGGGGTTTGCATGACCGACCGACCACGGATCTGCACTCAGCCCAAGGTCGAGCGGCGCAGTGATAGTCCACACATACAACCCGAGCGGCGCAGTGAAGTCCACACTTACATAAAACAAAATTGACTGGTTTCAGATACAAGTGGTCGTATGATCCGAGGAGTTGACGCCTAGTTATATCCGAGCACGTGCAAGGATATTGCGCAGGGGTACCTCCGAGGGGTGTAAACCGCTTTTATCTGGAACCAGTTTATATTGTTTTTATTATTCACCTTTTCCTGATAAGTGGCGTATCCATAGTAGTTCATTTAGACACGTACTATTTTTAAATATGCACTTTTGAATGCACCGGCTTTTGCAGCCCGGAGCATACAACATCTGTATGCTCCGAGTATGGTGATACACACTCCCTTTGTGTTTTCTACGGACATCCTGCATTAGGTATACGATAAGACCTCTGCTCCATCAACCTTTACAAAAATTTGTCTCTCAGCGGAAAAAATGTGATCTAAAAAAATCAACAGGAGGCAAGATTTCTTCTTGTTAAGAACCTTTATTTCTGCATCCTCCGTTTGTGAAAAGGTAAAACTAGACTAAACAGGTGACTCCGGGTGCTCCTGGCCCGCCCCTCGACGTATGGCGAGTCGGAGTCGCACGTGGAGCAGCTCACCCGCCATGATTAGATAATCATCAATGATTAAGCGCGGTAATCGATGCCGGAGACGGCCACTGCGGGCATTGTCCGCCCAGCAAACACGGCATGTAATATGCAGCGGGCGGCGGGCTGATCCGGGGTCGACATGCCTGAGCGACACGCCTGAGCGATGTGCCTGAGCGACATGCCTGTGCGACACGCCTGAGCGATGTGCCTGAGCGACACGCGCCTGAGAGACACTCCCCACTCTCTGTATGAGCAGCTCAACTTATGTCTAGTATCTTAGCCTGGTATAAACGTCTATAGGCTCAACATTAGGAACTCGTTCTCAACAGGTTTGCGAGTATGGTAACTCATACTCAATGCGTGATCAACAGATAAATATTTCCCTGATATAAAATCAGAAACATATTCGTGCTTCGTCTGAGTTTCCGTTCGCCATCTTGTTTGGAGTGCTTCAGAACACCCTTTCGGCCATCGCCTCGTTCATATAACTGCACAACTCGATGGCGAACTAGGACATCAAACATTCATCAGTTTCTTTCTTAATGCTACCTCGCCTGAACCACTCGCGTAATACTCCAGCCTTGTCCAGTGCACGGACTCCAAGCACCATAGGAGTTATTTTGTTACATTCCACTAATAATATAGTTATCACAAGCATCTGAAAGCATTCCTGTAGTGTAGCGGTATAGATATTTGGTGTTAGCATAAAGACGGAGACACAACCTGCAAGAAATGCAGCGATTTCTGGAATCGCCAACGCAGAATGGCATGTATGTGAGCTATTATTCCATATTTCACCTGATAATTGCTTCTCAGACTTTGATTTATCGATTGGAGATATTATTATGACATGATATCTCACATACTCCCCATTTTGTGCTGGGGATTCCGGATATCGCTGCCATTTGTCGTTGTGTGTGTCCCCAGCATTAGCATTGCTTGGGTCAGCTGCGTTGGTGTCGTAGTCAGAATAGTGACATATCAGGCCATGGGACTCGAGGAGTGTGACACCATGTTTCAGCTGTTTAAACCTAAGCGTACAAGTCAGGTCATCATGAGCTTATCTCCAGTAGAGCATACCTGACGCTAAACCGAGAATCTCCCTCTAGGGAGGAGAGTATGTCAGGACATGCCGGTGTGCACCGATGATGGCAGTGACCTGCTGCAGTAGTTAGTGACCCAGGGCCCGTAGAAGAATTCAGGATCGCACATGTCATGTAGGCCCTTTTCTGTACACCAAAGAGACCCAGGGACGATGTTGGTCAACTTTATTTAACACTTATAGACGACCTTATGGACGACTTTACTGTCTTGGCGAACAAACTTAGATAACATTAAAAGATAACCCCCTAAGTCTAATTGAATAAATTTGACGTTGAACTACCCAAACTATCAACAACAAAAAAGAAAAAAAACGATAACTCATGTACGAGGTACAGAAAAGGGTCTCCATGTATGAGCCTAGATTATTAAACAGGCCCAGGTCTCTATTCTAGCGACAACACGCTGGTAATGAGGAGGTTAACAGGCCTGTGAGTGGCATGCGAGTCCCGCCACTCCATACACTGCGTATACAAGTAGTGGCCCGTAGTACGAGTGGTAGTGTGTATCATTGCCATGTTGAGTTGGCAACCACAGCATCCAGAGATGATGCCGGCGTTATCACAGCTAGAAATGCCATCGTGCTATTAGCGAATGTCAGGGGTTGCCGCCTCACCCCTAAAAACACGCCGCCTTCCGAGGCGAGTCTGGGTAGAAGATAAATATAATATGTAGCAAAGAGCGTATTGCTTCTATGTGTATCTCTTTCCATCAGATAATTGCACACAACTCAGCAGTAGGGATGTCTATGATACATATCTGGCTTTGTATACTCTAAATGTATAGTTTGCCATACAAGACTGGGTGTTTATTTTTATCAAACTGATTTTTTTGGATAAAATAGAGAGTCAACAAAACCAAAAGGTAACGGAAAAGGTGATAATATTATAAGTTAAATTAAGCTGATGGGTTGTAGCATTCGGTGTAGTGTGTTCAATAACACTGACCTCCCTTCATCGACCCATTCTAGTGTTTACAAACATGCTTAATGTTTCCTGGTCTCACTTATTTAAACACGACAATATTTCATAACAGTCTAGACACGCTTCAATCGCAGAGCCGTAGCGAGTACCTATTGTGTTATTATTACACACCACTTGCTGCACACTCTTCGGGGGTCCGGCCTACGACTTGTGTTGACGTATGGTGATATGATCTTCTAATAACAGTATCACACACGCCTGCAGAGGCATGTAAACGATTAGTCCTTACCGCACCCGCTGCCAGCCGCGTATTTAACTTGATAATAGCAATCGAGATCAGTGCAAGTGTAAATTTGTCAATCGCTCCCCATTTATAGCATTGGCGGACCATTTTGGGAGGTGGAAGCAGAGGGGCGTATATGGTAGGTAGTGGGGGGTCAAATACTAGGAGCGCTCAATATAGCACAGCTGTTGCTATTGAGCTCTGTGTGTGTGTATGGCATGTCGGTATGTGTTTATATGAGGTTCTTAGTAGCGAGTGATGGATATGACAGGTGCCAATCAAAGTGTGGCCTCTCTCCATGTACCGTATTGATGTCGCTTATTGACTCGGCGTATTGATTACTCGGCAATAAGTACACAGTTGCTGCTACTGTGCATTATTCTATAGTCCCATATACTGACTCTTTAGTTGTGCCTGCGTATATCATGGCATCTGTTGTTGGATAACTGGGTACATTGCCTTACTGCGTATTGATTTATACTCAGGGTGGACCGAATTACAGCTGGTTCAATGCAAATACGCACTTATTATAGTGCATCGTGGAGTACTGATGTTAGATGACCAATACGATAAACCACGCCAGAGAAAATTAATTGAACATAATTTACGGAACATGTACTTGTTGCCCAAAGAGGAAACGTTTTCGTCGGCCAGTTGAAAATAGCTTATAGCCTGTGAGAAACTGACAGGGGTTGACAATAGAAAATAAACATGATGAACTGGAGGATTAGAAGTCAATAGTTTGTGAGTATGGGATGACGGGCTACATGTGATTGGGAAGATGGAGCCTGTTGAATAATCAAGGCATGGTGGCCCTTTTCCGCACCTCGCACAAGGCTTATCATTCGATGATATTATTTTTCGCTAAGACGGTATTACCCGTCTATAAATCGACCATAAGTATTGAATACATTTAACAACATCGTCCCTGGGTCTCTATGGCATACAGAAAAGGGTCTACATGTACGAGCCTAGATTATTAAACGGGCCCCTGAACTTGGGGACGCTGGTTGGAGAAGTGGGACGCTGGACGCGGGTTGCGGTGACGGACGCTACTGAGGTGCGCGTCATCTTACGTAACTTCTTCTCGGCCGGTGGGGAGGGAGGGAGGGGGTAGGAGGGAGGGGGTAGAACTGAATATCCACCGACTACGCAATTGGTTTATAAATAGTTTGGCAAGCCCCGGCACGGCGAGGGTGTCAAGAGGTTGTTCACTGAAAATGGCGTCGTAGTTTAGATTGAGTACGAGCTCGTTGGGACTTTCTACGAAACCAGGAACTGTGCTGGTCTTTGTGCGTGGAACCTGGTGCTTCATCAGGGCTGGGGTGTTTGTGTGTTACTTCAGGAGGCTCCCGGATCCTGGTTTTATATGTGTGGAGTGGGAGCGGCGATGGTACAGGCAGGCGGGCGGGCAGATTTGACGCTCGTTATGCACGTCCGGACCAGTAAATAATCAATAGGTGTGAGTGATGAACCAGGGGCCCGTTTAATAATCTAAGATCCTACATGTTGGCTCTTTTCTGTACGCCATAGAGATCCAGGAACGATGTGGGTCAACTTAATTTAACACATATGAAGTGGCCCTGTTTATATTGTCCTTTAATTTGACCCGAACAATTCCTATTATTCTGCCTATTTTAGGTTTATAGTGTACACCAAGGACATAATGTGAAAGATATTTATCTGATCTGTTTCTGCAGCGTTCCTATAGGAGGATGTTTCAGAAAATAAGTTTTATGGCGACAATTTAGATGATTGTATAGATGAGAATTAAACCTACTTAAAGTCAATATTAAGTATGATGTAAGGGTCTATAAAACTTTGACCAAACATCCCCTGTATCATAAACATTGATGATGTGATAGTAAATCATATAGCGAGACAAACTGCGAATTACTGCAAAAAAATGTGTAAATTTGAGGGGCCAGGTACGTACGCACTGAGGTGGAGCGGGGGGGGGGGGGGTGCGGATGTTCCTTCTTTATTCTATTGCGTACACGATTGACAGAGGATAGGGGGTCCAACATTTCAGAAATTCTGCCTACATACTTTATGGATGGCCCCTGACCTACTCAGGACATATCGGTCGTATCAGTGGGTATGATTATCGGCAATTTCCAGCTACGGGAAACGGCCCATCAAACATGCATCACCTCTGTGGGCTGTGCTCAGATGCCGAGTCGTCTGCACTACAAAGTAGAGCAGCGGTTGCTAGCAGACGTAACCTCATCAGACTCAGACACCACTCCCCTGCCTTGTCGCTGCTGTCCGCTAAAAAGGCTGGCATTCAGACCGTGTGATCCCAGGCGTGTGCCCTCATTGTTGGGTCCTAATTGCCTGATCCAGGTGAGCCTCCGCATCGCGCAGATCCCAGGTGTCATCAATTAAGCCGGCGAGGTAGGCGCTCCACACGAGCAACAGGTGCCACTACGTGATGGTGGCCGCCAGTCAATAGGGTATTGGGCCGTCTTAGGGGTGCGGATCAGGGGCGACAAGGGTCAGGGATTAGTGGCAGGGGATCAGTAAGTGACAGCGCTATTGTCCCCTGTGTCGATGGGTTTTCTTCTATAGCAGAGAGTAGAGAACGAGGTACTGTATTCCCCCCATCGATCCTGCCAAAAGTAGGTTGATATTGATCGGATTGTACACAAACATGTATGTTCCCAGTGGCATCACAAAGGCCCCGAGGCAACGAAGAGATATATCATTTGATTAAGACATTAACAGAACTTATGATAAAGGTGGGGCATGGGTATTGAGCTCGTTGGCATTGCTGTTGGCGCTGTGGTGTTGGTGATAGTAGATGTCTTGCTTATTGGGGCTCACAATTCACCTCCTTGTGTTGTTTGCGGCTGGGGTGCTTTGGCGTATGATGTTGTTATTGTATAGTGTTGGCGTAGCGCCCCGCCCACCCACTCACTCCCACCCACCCTACCCCTCCTCCTGCTGCTCCTCCTGCTGCTTAACTCTCTCCATGAACTCCCAGTCCTGAACCCCGCTCCCTCCCTCCCACCCCCTACCCACCCTCCCGCACCCGGCCTCAATGGTTGCAGTCAGGAACGTATTTCAGCACATTCGAAAAAAAAATGCCAGCGAAGCGTAGGCCATTTAATACGCTTCACCATCACCTGAGACATGCATTCGGCCTGGTCCATCACATGCTAGACTATAAACTAGGATACCACTCTCTGCCATTCTCTTCTCCATTGGGACGTCTGGCATGAGACTAAATAACCATTGAGGTATGAGACAAAAGAAGTAGACACCCCAAGTGGACTTGCCCATGGTTGGTGGCGGCGCTTTCCGAACGCCCCCGTGTAGTGTTGCAGAGCCTGGCGACTGGCAGTGACACGCGGTTCGCCTTTGTTTGGTGGCAAACTCGTGTTAAATAGGGGCCATTAAATAGGCGCACAATAGAAGCTGACAGCGGACCGTCGCCGCCTAACTAGGTCATAGCTCCCCGCTAAATAAAAGCCTCTCGCAGCTGGGCGCTAGTGGCGAGGAGTCTAATTTAATGAATAAATTGATCCTTTCATCAGAAGGTTTGGGTCCGGATTGGGGGATGATTGGCACATCAAGTGCTCGCCGAGGGGATAAACAATTATTATATTTCTCGCGGCTTTTACGGCAGGCGTCCAATGTTAATTGGGAACGGAGGAATCGGGTGTTGTATACATGTAAGCACAGCCAAGTAGTGGTGGGCCGCCGTCCAGCCACCAATACACACGCCACTTGCGACTGTTGATGGACCCACATCAATAAGGAATGTCAGTGAATGGTGTGACTATCGTCGCTGTCTGTATCAAATAGATGATCATTTGCTTGGTCAATCTACAACTGTTGCGATCACAGCTTTGGCTGTAGTATTGGCCCGGATCATGATGTTACATGTATTAACAACTCCATGAACCTCATTGAAACTCATTTGATGGCCTTGATTGATTTATACGAGTTGTTTATTTCCATGACGGGAACATATCAATGATATAAGATGAGGAACCAGGGAACATTCAATGATTAACCCCGACTGTCTTGTGTCGATGTTAGTATAATTCTTTTAAGGATTTTATTTATACTGGAGTGTCATCTTTATCGGTTCAACCAACGGGTTTATTCTCGGTAATTGAACAATGTGATGGGGAAGTATCGTGATAGATATCAAAAGGAAGTATAAAAAAACCCAGTGACTTCGAGTGGCTTTGTCACCATGGAAATACCGCCGCTGAAACCAGAGGGTGTATAATATCACACGAATGATTCATTGGAAAGACGGGGAATCGACCAGTTTCTATAACAGAATCCATTCCGTGTTGGCCGACTGACACGGGTGTGATTTCTCGGGATAGCTGCCGTCATTGTATCGGGGGAAGGCGGGTGAGGTGGCCGAGTTTGTGCCGACAGTCACCCGTTCTCAAACCACCACTAGCCATATGGTAACGTTGGCCCGAGACAAAAGACGCCCTAAGGGTCACTCGGGTCGTTCAAGGTCGTTCTCTCCCTCCATCTGGCCGCCCGACGCACCCTGCAGATGGCGCTACGAACTGAACGCCGGTTAGAACACAGTGGTGGGGCGGGGGGGGGGGGGGGTGCGAAAGGCGCGAAACCTCCTCCCCCTCCCCCACCCACCCACGCATACACATGTATGGTGCAACAGCCAAATTAACCCGATTGTTCGTTTATTTTCTTTCTGTATATATTTTTTTGGGTGTTTGTGTGTTTTTATGCGTATATGGTCAGGGTGATAGCAGACAGGAAGGCAGGGTAGTTTCCTTGGTGTGTGGAGTACAACGGCCTGACCTTTAAGTGTTAGAAATAAGCCTAAAATAGAACTGACCTCCTGCTCCCCTGTTGATGGGGGCTGTTGGACTAAGAAGTTGGACTGAATTTTATCTATTCTTCCTTACTTTGAATCGCTGCCAAAATTGATTTCGCAAGTGCATGTAACTGCACAAGTGCATGTAACTCTAGAACAAGTGAAGGGAAAACATGGGTATTGTATATCATCGCTTAGTATTAGATATGGGAGAAGGGCCCATGATGATAGCCGGATTATTAATGTAAATAGATAATCTAGGAGGCTTGCCCTAGGGTGCTCTACATAAAGTATGTGTGAAGTGTATCAGCAAGGCCCTGGGATTAGCGGGGGTTTGTCTGTTTGTCAGTGATAACAATCAGGCACTCCGCTATCTCTCAGTCCCAGGACACAGATACAGTGATAGTCACCAAGGGCCAGGAGATATGCATGTACGAACGAGAACCCTATCGTGATCCGTGTCCTTATCTCTATCTAACACAGCCTGTAGGAATACGGATTCCTGGTCGGGTGTAAAGGAGGGTTTAGTGATTTACGGCAAACGGTCGAGATTCATGATCCTAACCTGAGACTCAAAACAAAGCTTTTTATGGGTGTGAAAAATCTCAGAACTCATTGAAGTGAAATCATCCGTTATTTGTTCATGGTTTCATCTTCTGTTAACCAATTCCTGCGATATCGGAAAAAAAAACTTTAAAAAAAAAAAATAATAGAAGACCCAAACACCCAAACAAGTCTAGGCACAAAGTCTATGCATTTGGCTCTAAAAATCTAGAAATAATTCTTGCGCCATCATCCGCGCTATCATCCAAATTGAGCACATTAGACGTTAAACCCCACATCCAGTCAACCCTGGGCTGGTTGAATGCGTTTGAGGGAGAGAGGGCCAACTGGGGAGGAGGAGGGCGTTGAGGTGCGGGAAGGAGAGGGTTATGCGTTGGGAGGGGGTTTTCAGGAGAGGGTTATGCGTTGGGAGGGGGTTTTCAGGAGATGCCAGGCTGTGGTAGAGGCGGGGTGCCGGGTGCGGGTGGGAGGGGGTCGTACCCGTGGGCTGGTTGACACACCAGATGGCGGGGTATTCTGTGAATGAAACCAACAAAAAAAGCCAGTGGGCCACGAGATCTCTCACAAAGGAGCCATGACGACCTTGGCTTCCTGGGGGAGTCCCGGCACTGCAGGAAGTCTTATCTGTGAGCGGTCCGCAGTCAACAAGTTGACGTGCAGTGTACTTAGACCCCATCCGAGCCTCATATCGTGACGTTTAGAGGGTCCTATACACCTCCACGGTGCTCGTGGTGTTTTATCTGTCAGTCTCATTGATTTGTACAGCCTACTACCAGTCGTATTGTGACTCACGCTCGTGTAGCGAGATGGAGTGATTGCGACCTACTACACGACCCTCCCGATAAGCGTACCACAGGAAATATCAGCGACAAGGATTTAGATAGCACGTGCCGGTAATGATGGCGATACCCGGGACGATCAGCGACATGTCCTGAAACGGAGCTGGCAATAATAAAGACTGATGGAAGACATCAGGGATTGACGTTGTATCAAATCCCTGCCTCCCACACTAGTGTAGCTATAGGGTACAGAGTGATTGCGCGTTCTGCTATCATCCGCCAGGACATTATAGGATTGGGCCACTAGTCGTGGACAACTATTATTATCTGCTGTCATAATCTATAGATAAGAAAAGGATATAAAACCCTTCTATGGCAAGCCAATAACAATACTTTGAATAAAATCCATTGATAACTGGACCCGCCGCCTGGGGTTTTGTTTAGCGTCGGGGGACAAGATGGCCGTTTCCATAACACAATAGCTATGTGCCCTAGAGTTAGATCCATGTTTTCATTCCCCATTCATAGATTTCTTATTTTTATATAAAGGGAAGATAGCATGAATTAGGTCTCGTTCACTCCACTAACAGTTTTTGGAACCTCCCCGCACAGCACCATTCCATGGCCAACACCGATGTATTTCCCATGTTTTCTCCGTCTCTTTGAGACCGTAAATTGCATTTAAAAGATATTCCCAAATTTTGGTTCTGATCCCGACGGACATCCCTGTCCAATATATGATATGGTGCTAATGACTATAACAGTGGGTTATATCACAAAATGGTGTTATTACGCGCCAACATACCTGTACTCATATTATATAACAACAGCTTTACAGTGAACGCGTACTGAGTAAAGACACCCTTTGTGTGATTTCCTCACAATACAAACGCGTCAGTAACTGAAACACCTCTCAGTACTTATCATAATCAAAGACCAGTTATGAAAGAAACGCACGTTTTAGTGTCTATGCCCGCGCCGCGCTCCTTTATCGGCCCGCGAAGTATTCACTCGCAATTCCTTCATTTTCACCTGAACTGAATACTTTAAAGCCTATATGCTAGTGTTGAACCGTATTACCACAAAATATCATATCCATGAACGGCGAAAAATGAAGACGAGTATTTCTAGCATCAGAAAGTTGCTCCTCAGTACTATGCCGTGTCGCTAATTCTAAAACATCAAAGAATATATCGATGACTTTAACATATACAGCATTGAAGTAGCACCAACCCGAAAGTAAATTGGAAAAAAAATCCCAATATCTGAATCACATGTAAATCAATAGTTATGTAATATTTGATAGACGTTGAATAACGACTGATTCTCCAAGCGGCCTCAGGCTCCCGACTCGCCGATGATACTGCCCTCTGGTGGAAATCCCCGTATACCTGAGTTACTTCCGGTCGCTCCTCATGTCAGGTGGCATCCATGTGAATGACTGCGTTGCCATGGCGATGTGCAAATCCCGCCCACTCACCTGTCAATCACGCGTCGATCTGGGTCAGGATGTGGGTCGTGGAGCTTTTCTCGGCTAATAGACCGGTGCTGCCCCCTACCCGCCCCCCTCCCCACACCCACACCCACCCACACAGAGCTGGGATCGGAAGTCGCCCGATTCCCTCAAGGGGAGAATGATAGTTTATCTCTGACAAACATGGTACAACAAACACAGCAATAGGAAATAAACCGGCGGCGGGGAACATACAGCAACACGTCATTGTACCTCGATAGCTGGTATCTAGTCAATACAACCCTTCATATGTGACATTATAGAGGGAACCTCGTCCTAAATAGTGTGAATCGCGTAGTCACAAGGCGAAGATGCGTGAATATCTACGAGATTCAAACAAGATGGGATCGAGCTCTTGACTGTAAACTTATATATTTATGAATTTATCTCATCTTTCACATTGACGAATTGGCTAACCTTTGTGACATAATCCCCAATTGAGTATTTTTGCTAAATACTCAACAGATACGAGTTCCCAATGTTAAGTCTATGGAGTAAATATCAGGATTGAGATAAAGCCTTTATATCGCCTTGCTATAGACACCCTACAATAGATGTTGAAACAACTCTGTGATAGCGTTATGCTAGATTTAACAGAAGATTAAGAAATACATACGTAAAAGATTTATAGAAGGTTGAAGTCATTGTGTATCGCATAAGCAGAATTGGAATCTGGTGGTTGGTTTTATAACACGGAGAGGTCAGTGCTTAGCCTGGCTTGCCGTGTTTAATACAGAGAGTGGCACACTGGGTCGGAACTACTGTTATATTCATGTGGGTCCTTGTCTAGACATAGCACCTCCGCCAACCTGACCCCTATCCGCCGCCCGTCGCAGCGCCCGCTGGTGGCAGGCCACTGCTGCCGCCAGGTTAAACACACACCAGCTCCAGGTAAAAGTGCGTGTGGCCTTCAAGCTGCCTGCGCCCCTTGTTGTGATAGTTCAGTAACCTTACTTTGTGTCTATGGAAAGCAGATGTTTATCAGTAAATTTGAAAATGGGTTGAGAAGGATGCAAACGAAATAGTATGACTTGTATTATAGTTTAAACTTGGAGTACTTTGTACAAAAATATAAGCCTGAAATCTCGTGTTTTCAGCCATCTCAAGTACACCAGTTGATTCTCTGATATGTTGTATTGTCACTCCTTTTTTGAGTAAATTTTCTTTATTGCTCAAGTAGTTTGACATTCATTTTCGATATACTTCCCTCAGGTATTTCCTGTGAATCAATCATCCTATAACAGAGAGTAATAGCAGCATACACATTATGTTAAATAGAGCAGTAAAGGGCATTAGGCTTCAACCATAGTTGGATTGGTTTCTAGCCGTTGTCATTTGAGGCTACATTTCATACTCAGCTTGGAATATAAGGTCGCAGAGACCTGCTAGTGGATAGTACCGACAGGGGCCTGGAAATAAAACCGAGACATTTCGGTCATTTCCGGATCGTGATTGACCTCGGCCGAGGAGATCCGAACCTGTCACGGACCGACACCTGTCTGGCCACGTGACCCCGCCACCTGTCTCGGCGCCGGCGGCGAAAATGAGGCGCCGGTGGCGAGGCGGGGCGCCGGCGGCGATGTGTCGGTGATGGCGATACCGTATAGACCGGGATAGAGCAGGGATGGCAGCGATACCGCATAGACAGGGATAGAGTAGAGATGGCAATTTTCCTCATCCTTGTCTAGACTTCTAGTTAATACAAAATTCTTTCATTGTGTAAAACAAAGTGAGAATAAATTCGGTTTCATTCACACCAATGAGCTGTGATTCAACTTCCCCAGATACTCCAGCGTCATTCTATGGACGATAACGATGTGTTCTTCATGTTCTCTCAGTCTAGCAGAAGCAGTAGATTTCAAATGAAGAATTATTCCCCTAGTGCTGAAGAAGCGGCCATCTTGCCCCCGACGGCATCCAAAACACCAGGTGGTGGGACCAATTATCAATAGATATCAAAAATGTTGTTTGGGCTTACCATGGAGGAATTTTAGCCATATCTCAATATTACCTATAGATTATAACGACTCATAATAGTGGTTTCCTCCGGCTACATATACCCCAGGTAGACTGGGAGAGTGTTATCGTATTATATCGTTCAGCATCATCACTTTGTCATTGTGCACCTCAGCCACTGCTGAAGTGGCGGTGTAGACGGGGTTGGGGCGAGAAATTATTATCATATCTTATGTTTTTCAAGAGATAAATTGACAGATAATCTGGGATCTACCGAGATATCGCTATCACGATAAGGGAAACATTGATGCGGAGCGTGTTGTATGATAAGCCATGCACCTGTCAGGTAAAACACACACACGCTTTGAGATAACTATGGGAAAGTCACGCAGTTCTAGTTTTATTGCAGTGAGCTTTACTGACTGACGTCAATGACTAAGGTCTCTGCCCACCATGTTGTATTATCGATACAAAAATGCCAACAGATACTGGGACTAGAATGGAGATAACAACTAGACCTCTAGGAAGGTGGGTCGCGGGCGGTGACAGGCCGATACTGGAGGTACCGTCCACTGCCCCTGGGGCCTCCCCCTCCCACCTCCCTCTCCGGAGGACGTTCTTGACGTCATAGGCTATGGTTATTTGTACACAAGTTGATACTGTTCAGATCAGAGAACATGGCGTCAGACTGGCATTGGTTTCATTGTTGATAAATCTAGCATCCTCATTGCGGGGTTTCTCCGGAGGCACACTGTCATTATTACGTGCCGTTCTGGTCTATTTTTATCTCGCCCATATATGGACATGGCATGTGCAAAGTTCTTCCCAGCATGTGATGATTATGTGAGTCAATATCACTGTGGTCGTGTGCCGTGAGTTATTGGAGGTGTCAGTACTTCCGTAACTGGCGCCAGAGGGGTTGAGGAGGAGGTGGTTTAGCATGCTCTGACCAAGTGTTTGTCCGACACAGCCTGTAACTACCATGTATACGGATAGTAATCTAAATGAGCGACTCCAAAACTTTGTCCCGTTACAAGCTTTTATTGTTGGTGTTGCTGCAATGGACGATAGTTGCTGACTAACTGCATATAGCTGTCGCCCAAAGGCTAGCTCCGGAATAACTCTTGGAAATCTGGGATTTTGTAATGGGATCTAGGTGAAGCAGTTTAATGTCATGTTTTAGATGTGATTTAGCCTATTATCTTCGGTCTGGGAAGACGGAATAAACTGCTGATATCATCAGAGTGCCCTAAATCCTACATTCTGTACACTCACTCGTGTTGCTCTAGTCGTAAGCCGGCAAGGTGGTGCCACCTAGCTGTCACTCCTGCAACAACAGGTGGAGAAGTTCAAGGTCACTCACAGGTCACCAAAGGTCACCGCCTACTCGTCTCATCCTCCTGTCATTCTCTAAGGTCAAGCTGTTATTTTGAGGGCTTAAAAAACCAACTGATCTACCAAGATAACATCACTTCTGACACCTCCGAAGTCTTTAACCTGGCTTAAAAACGCGCATTCAAGGCGCCCAGTGGTGTGATGGTTTGGGATGTTAACCCGTGGTGATTCTGCACCTGAATGTTTTCCTCCAGGGTGTTTTGTGTGTCTGTATGTGTGTGACGCCGGTCCATCCTGTATGTACTCCACCTCCGCTCCCGCCGCAGAACCGACACACATGTGACGGGCTGGTTTCCCCCACGGTAAAGGTCACTCGGTACACCTCACCTCGTGACCCCCCCTCTACGAGCACGTGACCTGCGTGGTGGTGACGTCACAGAGCATAGACGTCGGGGATCAGAGAGTACCACCACCCACAGAATGTACAGAAAGGTCGAGTCAACATGGACGTCATAACTAAGGGCACCGAGGCCACGCCGACCCACAATATTGACGAGTCCTACATAGGTAGACGTGTATATACAGTAAGGTGCTTTCCCATGACCCAACTGGGTAAGCTCTCTATCATCTCCAATGAAACACCTTAAATGAGTGACATTACATACTCTTGAATTATAAACAATTATAGAAAAATTGCACCAAGCCCTATTAAATATTCATGGATAAAGATCCTGAATCACAAAACGTTGAAGCTCGAAATTAATCTTAGAGAAATAATTCTCGAGCCTGTCGGAGAGAGGCCAGCATTCTTGTGGCCCACAGACGTGTATATTAACCGTGCCCCAGATATTGAGGTCATCTTTGGTAGCGGTTGTAGAATTCTCACTGGTATGGTTGGGGTGAGTGTGTGTGACGGGGGGGGGGGGGGTAGGGTACGATCCCGCCCCCGGATCGTCAGTGGACGTAGGTACAAGCGGCGGGGGGGGGGGGGGGGGGGCATGGGGGATCCTGCCCCAGTCCCGTGCACCCCGGGTTCACGTACCTCCCCGTGAGAGAGGTGGCCGGGGGGGGGGATGAGGGGGGGGGGGGGGGCTGTCAAGGCGTCATGGTTGGCCGGGTCATAGGTACGCGTTAAGCGTTACCATGGTGACACGCCTCCATTATGACCCAGTACTGACAGGAAGGATGTCGGTGGTTACATTGACCCACAACCCTTCTTCTATAGAGTACACACGCTTTATAGAGGGGAGGAGTTATCTGAAAAATCTTCGGATCTGATTCTCTTTACGGGTTATGTGATCCCAAACTATTGGGGTCACACCTACATTGAATCCTTGAAATAGAAAGCAGGTGGATCAGAGGCTCCTACCTGTGTCCGTGTGTCTTACCTTTAATTAGACTAAGCGCGAGCCACCTGTAAGCAGCCGGGTAGGACAGATCACCATGACAACCATGGTGGTACCTACAGAGAGAATGGGGGTGTTCGTCCGTGGTCACTGAGATAACCACTCGCTTTATCAGGCTCTAACCTATGATAAGATCGAGCTACTCCGGCACTTAAAAATAACCTGCTTCATTCTGTTGACTGTTGTTGTGTCCCGGAGTCAGAGCTGACACGTTTTAAAAATATCGATTCCATTATCCCTAGCTGTGTATTTTTAGCGTTGGCACCAGAAGCCATGGACTGCGCGACCGAAATAGCTCGTCAGATTAGACTGTTGATCAGCCTATGCACGGCTCCCTCACGGAAGTATAGGCAAGGAGCGCCTAAATGCCAAACGGTGCTTTAAATGATTCTCTGGACCTCTGTCTGTCTGTCGCTCCAACGCTCCTTCATTTAATTCTCAATCAAGGTGGGACTTATTAAGAGGCACACAGCATGCGAGCCTCTCCCCTGGTTAAATCTCACTAACCGGTCGTTCTCAGTAAAAAAAAAAACTCGACCGCCGTGCCCTTTGAATTTTTGTACCATTTATTGACTTGGTTTTCTTGTGATTTGGGAAGTTTTTAGAGATCTTTATTCGGATGATTCAACAAACGCCGCGAGTTGATGCTGGGCCGCCCTCGAGGCGGATAGAGCACATCGGGATTTATTGATCAATGTTTCTTGTTGTGTACAGGATATGGCGTTGAGTTCAGCGTAACAAATACATACACTGCAGTACTGAGTTCGTAAAAAGTCAAATGTATGAAAGGGAATAATATTCAGCGTACACCCCGCTTAAGGGAGCATCCTCCATTTTGACCAAAGTGCCCTCTCAAGCGGGGTTTCACCGTATATAATCACGAAAATATTAATCACAGAACGCTTTGTTTTTGAGACTGATGTTCCGTTCCTAGTTTTTTTTGTAATGCGAAATATCGACAAATATCAGCGATTCTCATTGACCTAATTGCCGATTATATTCACAGTCGCAACACCTCAACAGTTTGAGCGCTACGTAATTCAGAAACCGAAACTGAGAGAATTACGTAGCGGCTACGTAGTCATACGATATGGAGTGTTGACCAATTTGTTTTCATCGAGTGGGTTTCTGATTTTACCTTACCCCATAGACATGATCAGAAATAGTATTAATTTTTGAAATAATAGAAGTTATAGACAAGCACAGCTCCACAGCAGTTCATAGGTTTAATTGAAGGATTATTAGAACAGTGATTGTTTAAACAACATTTCGACTATGATTATCATTGATAGCAGCCTTTGTTAAGTTAATAAAATACCTCACCCGATCCACCATTGAATATTGGGCACACCCCATTCACGGCCGTGGGGTATGAGTTGCTACTGTTAAGCCTATGCAGTCAAAATAGCGGGGTGAGATAAGTGCGTGTCATTCACCCACCACGCAGTGAGGAGCCCCGCATTTGACGTGCACAAAGGGCACACATCGGAGAGCGTGCACTGCTGAATTAAACAGTGTCCGGGCGGCGGGCAAATGGGCTGACCGCCGCATTCTTGGCATGAACATCTGACACGAAGCTGACAGCTCGCCTAGTTTCCACACACAGCGATGGAATCCTCTCCTGGTTCAGGGAGGGTCACTCCTGAGTGGGCTGAGTCAGTTCAAGGCGGGCCATGTTTAGAAAGCCTCCTAGTCAGCCGCATGGAAATAGGTCTTGCCACCTCACAGTGCCTCTGACCATCCGGTCAGTGGTGGTGAATATCGATTCATTTACTTTTTTATCCATCGTATATAAAACCCTAATTGAGAATATAGGGAAAACCCTAATTGAGAATATAGGGACTCACTAAACCACGACCTATTTTTTAGAAATTGTCAGATACCATAACCAAGGTATAAAGGTACACAGCTTCAAAGCCATTGTATACGGAAAAATAGTCCCGTTCGTGTATCACTACTCTCGTGGTTTACAGCCTCCTCTCCACTAAACCATCGATAATAGTCTATGGAATGCTGCGTCAAAGTACGTGTACTACCTCTGTTGTGAGAAAAAGGAACTGCATGGGGATCCATAGCTACTGAAAATATGACATGAGTTTTATTGTAGAGATATCTCATCAGGCAAAGCCGAGTGAGATTACGTAGTACACCAAAATGAATGGCATATTTTCAGTGACTTTGAACCCAGTGCTGTTCTGATTTTGTCAGCCTTATCACTGACTAATTGACACCATCGCCCATTGGGTATCTTCATACAATACCCCATGGCCGTTGAGTACGACCTCCCAATGCTAAGTCTATGGATGGACATATCAGGGGTGTGATAATAATAATACCCTACGAGTTGTTGGTTAACAGCGGAGGTTTGCTCAAATCTAAGAGGACAGGGTAGCTGTACAGAACAAGAACATGGGGAGTCCAGAGGATCTCCTGATACTAACCAACCCGAATCCTGTACTTGTGTTCACAATAATAGCCATTACAACAATAACCAGTACAAAGGGGTCAAGCCATTTAGGTCCCTGTCCGACCTAGCTGAACCCCACTTCGGCAAGCGCGGGCGTTCGGAAACTCGCATGGAGAACCCTCGGCTCTCTTGGTCTTCCCTAGACTTGCTTAAGTCTTTGATTATGAACATTCATTAAATGATTTAACACAATCAGAATAAAGTTAATTATAGTATTATCCTTCTTTGATTGGTCAATGTACCCCAGCCAAGAGGGTAGCCAATGGATACAGCGACTGGAGCCAGTCTAGGTCTTCCCGTACACTCACTGTCATGTCCCTATCGTCCACCCTCCTTCGTTGACAGGCCGGAGTGTGATGGCACCTTCTCGGAAGTGGTCAGTCCGCCTCCAACACTCCGCCAAACCACTTCCGCCGCTATGGTGGCGACCCCACGCGGTGCCGAACGGAACCAGCGGTAGCGCCCAGGTCAAAACCAGGTCAGGACTGGGCGCACCCACTGTGCCACAGGGAGGGGTGGCGGGTTGGTGAACGCACTCGTTAGGTTGGGGATACCCCCGGACGAGAGTGGCGTAAGGGGTTTCCCCAAGTCACTCGCCAGTATGGGTGTTGAGCTGGGTTTTATTATGTGTGTGAAGTTGAGGTGGGGATAGTGAAGGATACTTAAAAAGAGAAGGTTATATATATGATGGGGGTTTCCTTGCTGTCCCAGTCAGCTCTCAGGTACAATAGTACGCGTGGTGATTGCACGTCACCGTGTTGTGTGCACACCTGGAGCTGACGTCATGACAGCTCACGGTGACAGCATGGCCAGGTGGTGTGTTGGGGTGCCGCGGCTGTGATTTCTTAACACTCAGCACACTGCCTGTCATGGAGCTCCCATCACCAGCTGCTAGCGTGACGGCACACTGCCCGTCAAGTACAGGAAAACCCCGCTTAATGGGTTACCCTCCGTTCCCAACAAACTGTCCCCTAACCGAGGGTTTCAGTCTGTCGATGGTTAGGCTGTGTAGTATGTAATACCTTTATACAGGTGATACTATGGCATAGAGACACTGTTATAACCACACAGACATCCCACAAGACGCCCACCGCCTAACGCCTACATTGGTATGCAGGCTGTTGACTGGTTCCTGATCCACCCGCCTCACATACATACCATAAACAAGCAATGGAGATAATCTGGAGTTGTTGTCCACATACTGTCCCGTCAGATTTAATAAGGTGTACCTTCAACAGGGTTAAACATTCCGTACTGAGAAAACTGTCCCCTAAAGCGGGGTGTCCCCTTAATGAGGGTTAGATAAAAATAATACTAGAGGGGAAAATATCCGTTGTGAGCAAATTGTCCCCTTAAGCGGGGTGTCCTGGGAGCGGAATTTTACCGTAATCGCCATGCTCATTGAGAACAACCTGCATTCATCTGTTTAAGTCAATCTCCCAAGTGATTATTACCATCACTGGTTAACAGACTTCCACTCTCGTAGATTTTCAACCTTTTTTTTTTGCCCCTGGCAAGGCAATATCTTTGTCTTTTTTATAATGAAATATTCAAGACACGTTTTATGTCACCAGTAAAATATCCATAAATTCACCGAGACTGTGGGTTGGTGACTCTCATTAGAGACCTAGACCTTCAGCGAATCGGTTGAGAATGTGTACTTCTTAGTAAATCTATTCTTTTCACTGAATATTTCCAGTCACACGATCGCCTAGCTTTGGGGAAATCTAAGGTGACTGGTACCCCACCTCTGACTAGCGGATGACTAGGGAACCCGCAGAAGGTCTAGGCTGGTTCCCCAGACATCCACGAGGTCGCTCAGCGTGGTTTCAACCTTTTTGCCCTGCCGCTGTTGTAAACCCTGATTCACTTTCGGAACACACCGCTCCGTTCCTTACCTTTTACACTTTAACTTTCTCTTGTAGATCAACTAATAAACAGGGAAAACTGAATATAAACCTACAAAAATACCTCAGGTTTGAGATGTTCCCTACACGAGAATCTCACTCTCGTGGCTCTTCAATCTCCATTCCTAGATCTGGTTCACTCTTGTCTCTATGTGCGGGAGCAGATCCGACAAAAATATACGTTTTTTAGATGTAGTAGGTAACACAGAATGTATCATGAATCACCAAAGTCAGATGTTGGTTTTCAACAACAGTATAATGAGTTTCGAAGTCTTACTTGATCACACAATAAAACATGGCATTTAAAGTAATAGGAGTGTCCTTAAATGATGCGCCCGACTGCCTTCAATGATGACTTAATACATGCTTCAAAATCAGTTATTTTTCACGCTACATCGTGTTTAACCAGGGGCTTATTCCGGGAAGAGGTGTGACCCTTTTTACCGCTGTCACCGTCTCGAAATTAGGCCCTTTCCCTGCTCAAAAGTGCAGAATATGGTCATTAACTACGTCAAGACCGAAACAGAGAAGTACAAGAAAAACCCATCATTGATAATCATGTTACTGGAGACGATTACCTCACTGTATTGGAAACTAAAGACATCATTATACGACGACCATTTATAGGACACCAACGTCAACCCGTCCCACCTGTGTGGTGGTAATATGGTAAAACACGGCTATGCCGCATGCAATGAAACAAAAGACCGAGTATGTAACAGGTAGTTGTTCACCCGAGTAAAGGTATGCTCAATTGAACGCTTTTTCCGGCGCCCGAGAGATGGCGCCATACTCAACTATTATACCCTTCACCGGAAGTGGTAGCTCAAGCGTATTGGGCCGCGTGACGTCATGATTCGCTATTTTAATTCCTTCTCGGTCTAAACACTGGTCGATGCTATTTACAGTGAGAAATGCGTCATTCTGTTCTAAAGGCACATGGATATTTAGCTTTTTTCTGACGCTGCGTCGCGTATGTAGGACCACCGTGGAATGGTCTGTGTTGATGAGACGCTGTTTGTGTGAATACTGGAGGACTCGACCCGTAACGAACTCGACCCGTTGTAAGAACTCGACCCGTTTTAAGAACTTGACCCGTTTTGAATCTTCCCAACTCCAAGTATCCCACATGTGGATATTTACTTATACCTATCTTTGCTTCAAATTTGGTCTTCTTTGGGGAAGAAGGCAAACAGGAAACCCTTCCCCTAACCCTAACCCTTTCCTTATCTCTAGCCTTAACCCTATCCCTGACCTTAACCCTATCCTTAGCCATATCCTTAGCCCTAACCTTTACTAGTCAGACCTTTCTTTATATATGGAAATGTCTTATCCGTAAGTATCTAAAACAGGTCGAGTTCTCCAGGCGATATCTCCAAAACGGGTCGAGTTCTTCTGACAAATACCGGTCAGGTTCGTTTCGGGTCGAGTTCTCCAGTAACAGTGTGTGTGTGTGTGGGGGGGGGGGGGGGGGGGTGGAGTCAGGAATATTATATCTCGTGTGTTTGTGTGTGTAATAATGCGCGGCCCATCCAGCGAGGAGCGGCGGAAATGGGGAGGGGGAGGGAGTGTTCCGCGATAGTCTGGCCTTTTTCGTGTGCAACTGGGTCGGGGCCGCAAACGATAGGCCAAAGTGTAGTTTTTAATTTTAGCTCGACACTGGGTGGCTGGTTGTATGTCTATACAAGCCACACTTTGTGCTCATTGATGGCGGACACAGATAGGTCAAGTCTCAAGTTTGGATTTTCCATGTACTTCTCATTTATTAAAAGACGGTGAATTTAAATCTGTTTATTCTGATGGATACGTTCACAATCTCAAGTCGTGGATATTCCTTAATCAAAAAAAGCGCCTTCCAAAATTTATGTAGATATATTTTTTGCTTGTGAATAGTATGAATATAAGGAACTTACTGAGAACGATTTACATCTTGATGAATGAACATGAAATAGTATTTCCTCACAAGGCAATAAACCATGTCACTACGCACCACCGTAGGCCCTGAAGTGATATAGTTAATAGGCCTTTTTCCATAGGCCGGTGTCGCACCTTATCTACGTGGTTACGCAATGCTTGCAGCCAAACATACCCATGGCAACGTATACTTTAGCATTGGACCACTGCATGTAGGAGAGTAATACATTTATAATACCAATGTACATCATTTCCATAGAGATAAAAGTGATTGCACTGTATTCTACGGTATTCCAGCTCCAATTTGGTATGTCATACATCTATGTCAACTCAATGATACTTTAGACATAGCTTAGATAACACAGGTTTACCCAAATTGTATACACAATAATACACTGGCAGGCCTAGCTAAAATATGCTTATCTTTCTCCAAGTTAAAACCAAGATAATTTCCAACTATAAAGTTTACACAGCTCAGACTCGTTGATACAATACCTTAGTTTGTTCTAGCAATTTAATCTGTCAAAAAACATCCCTCTTGCTATCACACCCACCGTTCACACTTTAGGTGTGATTGCTGTGTGTCTCTATATGAATGCTGCCGGACTCGAGGTGTTTGTCCGAACGGCCGCGTAACTAGACAGTTGACCGTTAGGCGGCGCTGAACGGCAACACCTGTATTCAGCGGGCATAGATCAGTGACGATATACATGTACTTTATATCGCACAGCCCGGGCGCCTACGCATTGCCGTGTCCTTTTTTACCACCCAGGCTGGACTGATTGGTGGTGGTGGGTGGGAGGGGGGGGGGGGCATGCCCTTATAAGGCTGTAGTGACAGCGGCGGACGTGACGCCGACTGGTGGACTGTAACTGTGGTCATGGCGTTACCATGGCTTCTTATTTATAGCCGCATCCTGGTGTCAGTCTGGGGGGAGTGAGGCGGACAGGTAGGCGGGTGTGGGCGGGCGGAGACGAGAGAGGAGAGAGGAGAGCTTTACATGGCCTGTGATCAATACGACTCCAGTAAGTAAATCAATCAGGACTTTGATCCTGCGAGTCTGCCCCCTTCAGGTATAAATACCAGCAGGAAGTATGACTCTCAGATACAGACAAAAAACATACACGGTGAGGAAGCATAAGAACCCTTGGTAGTGGTTATTATAAGCACCACGCCAGTGGGGGAATGCACCTGTGACCACCGTCGGAGCTTCTCGGAGCTGCTCGGAGCTCACCTGTGAGTGAGGCGTGACGTAACGGCGTCTCTGTGAACGCGTGCGCGTCTCTTACGCGTCCCGCCAGGTGGCACACGCAACATGTCATCCGTTCAAGGGCCTTTCTCTCTGATATGATAACAACAGGCGGCCCGGTCGCCAGTGTGCGAGCGGAGCAGATAACGCCAGGCCAGTTCTGTGTACAAGTTTTGCTTACGTATTATGGTGAAACAGAAATGGTATGTGTGAAATCTGCGGAATCCCCACTGATTCCCCGCACCTCCCTCTGTATCTCATCCATGACCAAGTTTCTGTTTGTATGTATCGTTTAACTATCCAAACAAACAATTGTATGCTTCGTGATATAAAAAAAAATGAATATGTATATGGTAATGGGGAAAAAAACCCAGAATAGGTCAAAGAGGGAAGCTTTACATGTATTTTGCTGACAATAGGTGCCGGAAAGACTGGTATTTAGACACAGGGTCGAGCAGAAGTGGTGTAGCGGGGCATTACGACCGTCCTCCCGCCTGTGTGTGGGCAGGCGGGCGGCGGCGGGCGGTGGGCGGTGGGTTGTAAGCACTGGGCGGCGGGCGGCGGGCGGCGGCGTGCCTCGCTGTTTGGCATGATCGAACGTGTTTCAAAACAGGCTTGTTGTGCGTCACAGCTCGGTCGGCGGCGCCGGGCGCGCCACCACGCGGGTGTCACGAGAGGTAAACAGTGAGCCGAGGCCAGCTGAGTGGGAGACAAAACGGTGTGCAGGGATCACGGCCGACCAGAGGAGAGCCCTGGCTCTGACCTGACCGCACTACAACACACATCAGCACCGCCACCGCCGCCACACTCAGCACTGCCGGGCCCCGGGGCCGAGCTGGGGCCGCTTTATACACGAGGTTACAGGCCATACACAGGCATATTGCTATTATTGTTATTAGTCTAGCCACTCGGAGCGTCCGTCGGGCCGCTGCCTTGACCCAGCGGCGTTCGCGTGGCCTTGTGTAAGCTCACTGGTATCCGGTGGGATATGATATAGTTGTGTGTGTGAGAGGTGGTTAGCAGCGGACTCTGAAGATGGGTTTGCATGAAATATAGACGGAGGACGATCGTATGGACATGGAGAATACTGAGATATGTGTATACACACTGGGGATAGGAGCAAGTACCTGGGAGATAAGATAAGAACCACAGCATTGAGTTGGGCTAAGCTCGCCCTTCATATTGAACCACTCGGATTGCTAAGCGGTGGTTCCGGTTTATAGTATCAAGAGAAGTCTCTCCCATTCTCCCGCCATAAAAATGTCGTCTGGGCAGGAGTTAAGTTTGAGTAGGCGACATCATTAGTCAGGCCCGCGGATTTGAACGCACCTCACAGCTCGCAGGCAGGCGGCCTCAAAAAGAAATGCGTTGGAGTTAGTTGTTCCGATGATGATTAAGCGATGGTGATTTTGAGTGCTTCGGGGAACCGTGAGCTTCTCACGATGGGGCTCCAGCGAGCAGGTGCCAAAGGGGACTGAGTGACTGCTAGCAGAGAAGTGCTCAATGCTTACCGCGAGCTTCAGTCTACAACTCTCACCCACCACCACTCCACAACCCGCCCAGCCACCAGAGTTGTTTCATATCTCCACCGTGGTGGCTGAGGCTGAGTGGGCATACGGCGAGGTACACTGTGTTTCCGCTGACTCGATCGCTCGCTCGCTCGCTCGCTCGCTCGCAGTTCTCGCCCGCTGGTGGTGGTATTATTATTATCTGGGATCGACCCAACCACCCACTCACTCACTGACACCACGCTCGCAGCCTCTTTAATCGCCTTGTGACCAGAGCATGGATCCATAGCAGCGAGAGGAGTAGGAGGAGGAGGAGGTGGCGGCAGGGAGACTGGACGCTAGTTTGGATTACGCTTTTTGGAGAGAATTGTCGTCAGGTTGTGAAAGGATTGTGACAGAAGCTTCCCAAATGATTCCTGATATGGAGCCAGCCGGCCCCGACTTCACCGACCTGGAGGACATCGAGGTGGATGAGGGTAAATGGCTTCCGGTCTCTTGTTTCATTTATCCTATGATTATTCCCTTTATCCTCTATCACCCCCATTACCCTTCCCCCACACACACTACAACCACCACTTGTGAGGCATCTTGGTAACAAGGCCCATCAATGTAATTGCGGAATACACCTCTAAGCTCCCGTGGAAAACAAACAAATTCCGTGCGCATATTTATTATAATGAATAATATAGCATTGAGGAGAGTTTGGTTCCAATGAATATCACCCTTATCCATACCACCCTCTACCCGAAACACACACATACACTACTACCACATATGAGGCATCTTGGTGACAAGTTCTACAAAAGTAGTGCGGAATACACCTGTTAAC
The DNA here is from genome assembly GCA_950022655.1 of Alentia gelatinosa. Taxonomy (NCBI): domain Eukaryota; kingdom Metazoa; phylum Annelida; class Polychaeta; order Phyllodocida; family Polynoidae; genus Alentia; species Alentia gelatinosa. The sequence continues at coordinate 54,903,256 of OX465583.1, read as the reverse complement.
TCCCGTGGATAACAAACAAATTCTGTGCACATATTTTATAATGATTGTTATAGAATTGAGGAGAGTTCAGTGGTCCCCTTGTTACGGTGAACAGTGGTGGCAGTTCCCTGAACTGGTGCTGAGTTCGGCGTGCCTTCGAATCACATGTCATGCTGCTAGGAATCTGTGTAACCTCGCCGTCACCTTTTGTTTGGGGGCTAGAGGTGGGTGGTTGGGTGTGGGGGGGGGGGGGGGGGGGGGGGTCTGAGTTCACCGCTCGTAACCAACTACGTCTAAAACACCGCTTAACGTGTTGACATGGCCAGGACGACTGTAATCACTTATCTGTGTAAAACTGACGTCCTTAACCACCATCCACCATCTTCACTATGAATACTTGAGAATTCAACCCGTAAAAAAACTCGACCCGTAAAAACTCGACCCGTAAAAAACTCGACCCATGCGAACCCAAACCGTTAGAAGAACTCGACCCATAAAGAACTTGACACACTAGAAGAACTCGACCTGGAACTAACTCGACCCGTTTTCGATCTTCCCAAATCAAGTATCTTATTACAACTTTGGATAAATATTATGTCATCTTGGCCTCAAATTTGGTCTTCTCTGGGGAAGAAAACCATTCCCCTAACCCTTATCCTTCTCCTAATCATAACTGGACTAATCTTTCAAACCCACTAGTTTATTTGTCTAAAAGCTAACTAGTCCCAGTTTTCCTTCTATATACTATGGAACTATCTTATTTATAAATATCTGAATCGGGTCGAGTTCTCCAATCGTATTCTCCAAAACGGGTCGAGTTCTGCAGACAACTACGGGTCGAGTTCGTTTCGGGTCGAGTTCTCCAGTAACCACCTGTATCCAGGCCAAGGTGTATGTTGGTGTTCGTCTTAAGAGTTCTGACGTCAGACGCGCGTCGTGTGAATGTACTGACAGGATGACGTCACGAGTGGTACATACGTCAGCCATGGCGCCGCCACACCACCTCTCAGACACATGATGGTGGTCGGTCGTAAAATCGGGACCAGTCCTTTGTTTTTTGTTTTTAACAAATAGAAACTTCAGTCCTGTTGTAGAATGGACCTTGGTCCCCAGTGGGGGTGGTGGTAGTGATAGGCAGGGCTAGTGGTGGTGGCCGTTTACTGTAAAACCTCGATGACAAGTTAGTTGTATCAAACACATTTCCTTGTAATAGCGTGGATTGAGAAAAGGAAACCGTCGTATGCTCGTTAGAATATAGACGTATGCCCGTTAGAATATAAATCAAATCCGAGCCTATAAAACAAATCATAGCCATTCTCTTCCAAGATAATGTCATAAATGATTCTTTTTAACGAGCTTTTTTGAATTTCCGATTTTTTCCTCAGTCCCAACTTTGATCCCTGACATCCCATTAAATTGTTGGTTGAGCAATAACAGTAAGAGAGTGTTGTAACACGGTTCACTAGGCTGGCTCAAGTCCCTGTATCCCCTCCATCTACCCCTCTTTGCCCTGATTGATTCATGGGCTGGTCAGGGAAAGGGAAGATATTACAATGCATTTCATCCTGATTAAGTGTTATTATTCGTTGAATGTTCATATCAAAGACTTAAATCAATAGAACGTGACTGAAAAAATCTCTATGGCAAGCCGATGCTACCTTGATTTTAATTTTTTTTTAAATTAAATTAAAAAAATAAATAAATCAAAAACTTGGAGCAAGTCTAACGGTTCACGCGTAGTGCACGGGTCGGGGTGGGTTTCGTGGAGGAGGGACGTGACCCTGGAGCGGCGTGAGACGTAGAGTGTGCCGTGACGGGCGGCAGGTGTTAGCGGCCCCGTGTTGGCACGTACACGTTGTGGGCCGCTACGACTTATCCCGGCCACCTCCCCGCCCCAGGCCCCGACACCCCTGGTCCAGTTACAGTTAACTCGCGGCATTAAATTAGAGTCCAGACCGTAGTAGCTTGCGCCCAGCTGATGCAACAGGTGGCAGAGCTTTTAGGTCGCCATTGGTTTGTTTCAGTGTTAATGGTGACGTGGCTCCAATTGTTGCCTATCCACAACAGTGATTTAGAAAGAGAAAAAGATATACATTCAAAGATTAAGTAAAGGAAAGATCATCATGGCATGACCAAGGAAGAAGGACTGATTTCGTCTTAGTTAAGCAACTTCTATTTGAGACCAATTTTCTGCTTACATTACACATACATCTTATTTGTATACATATTCTTTAAATTAATGGTCGCGGAATATTATACGTATTATTATGCAGAGGGATATATTGTCGTCCCAGTGCTTTCTCTGTATGCACGTTTATCTGAGCCTGGTATTAATGTCCACAGGCTTAACATTGGGAACTTGTACTCGGTGACACAAACTAAAAACTCATCAATTACTTTCTTAGTATTTATAAGATTCATATTTGATACGGTGGAGATATAATCACAACAAAAGACAGCACACAGTTGATTTTATTAAAGGTATTAAATTGTTGATCAAGATGACGTTGAATTTGGTATCAGAATATCGATCATAGATCACGTCATCAGGCGAACCATTCTGGATATATGATAAACATAAAGGAGTGTAAAACAAGGCATGTGTCTGCACCAAAGAACATAAACATGATGTTAAAAGATACATAGATTTACGTCGCCAATACTAATGTTCATGTTGCATTGTCTTTCCAGCTATGCTGTCACTATGGTGTGAGGACCTGGGCCGATTATTGCTACTACGCCATCAAAAGAACCGACCGGGAGACACACAGAAACCCGCAGCCATGCAGATGCAGCAGCAAATACAGCAACAACCGCCCATGCAGAAAAACATGTCCCAGCTACCACCTGGGTAAGTTAGGCCCTGGTCACTTTTGTTTAACCGCGACGTAGACCAAGGAAGCTACCCTCAGAGGAGGCCTAGTTTCGTCTTCGATCATCTCGCTGTTGGGATCAATTTTTTTTTTTTTTTTTTTTTCATCGAGACCATATCAGTCGGCGTGATAACGATAGGATCGTGCACATTGACAGTTATACCAACCCCTTTCTTTTGTTTCTGATAGTGGTTATTATTTTTTTGCCATCAGTTATTCACTTGTTAGCTGGTGGGCAAGTTGGTCCCAGTGTCTGTCTCTATAGCCTGGTCTAGTCCCAACAGCCGGTGCTGTAACTGAGTGAGCTGACCACAGTTTTATTATGAAAGAGGTAGCATTCAGGGAAGATACCCTGGCCGGGGGAAATAACTATATTACTTACATCCCGCCACATTCATAACCCCGTCCCCCTCCCCACCCTTTGTGCTGAAAACCATCGCAGTATAAATAAACAAATGAAAATATTTATTTAAAAAAATAAATTCAAAGGAAAGGATAGAAAACATTTGATTGGGCTCCCCTTCCCCTACAGCTCATTCCTTCCTTACCAATGTCCATTTGACAGCACCTCGCCCTCCCCGTTGCCTTAATCCTGCCCACAGCCTTTCCAGTTGGATCAACATATTCTTCATCCAGTTTTACGACTTGTTCTGTTGTTAGGATGAACCATCCAACGCCTGGCGGTTGGGAAACATCTTCCTTTGGGTACGTAAACGGAAATTCAAAAAGAAATTTTAAGTTCTGACAACCTCCTTCTAACACGAAAATGACAATATTTTTCATCCTCTAATAGCAATAAGACCTTTTCCTTTACAAATCTATCTCCAGTTCTATTTTGAAAATCCCTGAAGTAAAACAAACGTTCAGGTTTGGATTGCATTGGTGATTATAAAAGTCAAAGTTGAATTTCAAAATTGAATGGAATTACATGTGTATGTGCGACCATGTTTACTATTTCTCCGGCCCTCGCTAGTCAAGTATCTTTACCGAATGGAGTGAAGCATTTTCCATTAATTCACTTACATCTGTCCTCGGCAACTTGTATATGTACTCAGACAAATATTTTGACAGTCTCCTGAACACTTACCAACCATGCCCTAACCTTACATCCATCCCCATAACAAGCAGTGTTTTTTCATTTAGTTCCGTTTTAACCTAGAACTTTGGTAAGATTCCCTCAATTCGTGTTAAGATCTCTTAAGTCATTAATTGTTTTTAACAATTGATTTTCCCATACCACTAGTAAGATTTTATTTCTAAGCTAATTCCATTGAAGTAAGATCTATGTTAAGTCAGCCCCTTTCTCCTCCATGATGATAACAAGATGCCACTTACCCGGCTTTGATAGCAGGGTGCTTCTACTGCTTGGGGTGTGTACTTAGACAAGGAGGTATTTTAACAAACTAACGGATACATTCAGAGACAAAAAATCTCCTCTTTTCCTAGGAAATCCACTTTTTTTATTTTAAATATATACATTATTTTCCATAGATACTATGAATTGAGCATCATTCACAGACAGTGGGTTGAATCTGCCCACTGACCATGAGCTCAATGTGATGGTCAACACAGGCGTGTTTTCCATCTTTTCTTGAGGTCAGAGGCAGCAAGTTTTACAAGGATATTATTTCCACGTTTTTTTTTTTTTTGTTTTTTTTTCTGGCCTCAACTGACATACCTCTACATTGAATTATCTGGGGTTAAAGCATTGAGTGATGCATTCAGCTAGGTGTCGACTAATCCCGGCTGCCGTTGAATGTGGTGACAGGCCTACGAGGTGGCATCATTCCCTCACAGTAAAAAATCCTGAAAACTGAAGAAAGAAAAAAGATTGAAATCGCCCACTCTCTCATTACCTTTCCGCATTTGTTTCATTGATCATTAGGATGAGTGACGAAACCCCCGGGTCTTGGGACTCGTCCACCTTTGGGTATGTAATATTATTTGTTGTCAAAATTCAAAAAAAAATAAACACTGAAAGAGGACGTTCCTACTTTGTGGTCGTTTCCCCCCTCGAACATGTATTTATATTTATATCTACACCGTTTGTAGTCATCTGTATACATACATGTACCATCCATGAGAATGCATTGATCTTAATATGATGGCTACGTGGAGAGTCCTAGAAGTCTTTGAAGGAATGCTGCGTCATGTTCAGTGTAGTATGTGACCATCCCCTATGCCTGTTGTAAAGTAATGAGACTTGACGTTCATCCTGCTCGTATGAGTTATCAAAAATAACCAAGACAACGGGAAGGCCATTTTTCTCACATAAAATATGATGCGCAGGTTTATATAGGATTTTCCTTTAAAATTACTCTTGGGTTCCCGAAAATATATTTTAAGCCCTTCAGATTAGAGGTAAACTTGCGTTCATTGTTTTGATTAATGTGGTCTTTCTTTGCTTTGTTTTCTTGGGACTAATAGTTGTTTCCACTATCATAGTTTCGACCAATTTTGTTACCTTAATTCCTTGGTGTTTTGTTCGTGTGTCATATTGGTTCTTCGCTTGGATTTTCTGTTATTCATCTTTTGTAACCTACGTTGATCTACATTTCACTCTCACTTGGTTATTGTTTTTATATTTCTGTTATTATTATGTTATTTCCTACATGAAATCTCATGAACACCAGTGAATTCTATTGATAATACGGGCAATATTCTTCTGAATAATTCTGAATGTCAATGTAATTCTTAGAAACCACAATTGATATATGAAAAGAGAGTTAAAGCTTACTTGTTAACATTTAGAAGTAGGGTCACAGTAGCACATGTTGCGGGTGAAGTGTAGTTATGTGTAACCAGGGCAACGAGATGCCTCCATGCGCCTGCGTAAACCCTACCCACCTATTTCCGTTTCCTTCAAATGGGATCGCTTTAAGTCCTTATGTAACCAACTGCCCATGTGTCCGTCTGGCAGAGTAACTCGAGTAATGCAGTGAAAGGTAGGCTACGAAGCTGAAAGATTACGTTAGGAAGTAGAGTTCTAGCATCTATTTCCTAATTAACTGATACAGGTGTAGTATACGCGATCTATTCTCGGATGATTCGGGGGGGAGAGGGGGAGGGGTGGGGGTTGGCCACGTAGATTGGCGTCCAGTCCTCGTGGTGAGACCTGGGTGTGTCTTTCTCTGTGTGAGTGGGTGTGAAGGAGGCTGAGGGGAGGGGAGACAGACAGACAGACAGAGAACGGCTTCGCGCGTAGTTCGTGACCGGGCGGGAAAAACCGGTCTGATTTGTTATCCGGTTTCCATGGCGATGTGACGACAGCGACGGCCGCCTTGTCGCGGGCGGCGTGCGTCGGTGTCTTCTCCAAGGACACCCGGTCTGTCGGGCGGGGCGGGCGGGCGGGCGGCGGGGCGTGGTGCAGTGGGCGGTCCTCCGTATGGTAGGGCGGGCGGCGGGCGGCGGGGCGGGGTTGTACCGTGGAGGGGTCTCCAGGCGGGAACCACTGCTGATCGCCGCTGCTGTGTTGCCATGGAAACAGGTTCGGTAATGACCAGGATGTGATGGAAGGTGCCGAGGGAGAGAAGAAACAGTGATGCCAGAGAGAATCGGAGACAGAGACCGAGAGAGAGAGAGAGAGAGGGGGAGAGTGAGAGAAACATCACACTAAAAACGCACAGAATGAGCGAAAGCTTTGAGAGGAACGCGCCTAGCGCTGCGTACTTTGACCGGAGCTGAAGGGAATAAGGCGGGAGTGAGGTGGGGGGCATGCCCCAAGGCGGATGAGGCTAGCGGTGACCGGGAGGGTTCCAGTGAGGCGCCGCCGCCGGGGTGGGCGGGGGGGGTGTAAAGGCTGCAGTGTTAGTAGCACTGGTGGTAGTGGCAGCGGCCGGGGCCGGCGGATCCTGGGGCACCGGGTGCAGTCCTGATTTACCCCGCTCCCGGGCCGGGGGTGGAGATCGCGGCATTAACCGGTACCGAACGGCGAACGCGCGATGAACGCGGGGTGACCGGGCCGGACCAGGATGTTACCGCGAAAATCTCCGCAGCTACCCCCGGCGATGACGTCACAGCGTTCAACCCCCGCCTCTGAGACACCCCTCTACTTAGCCTCGATCTGGAGTTATACGTCACGTGAGGTAGTCACGTGATTGTTTATTGTTTTGTCCTCAACAAGTCTTCCAAGTTCAAACAAAAAAACTGTGCATCCATTATACACTCCTATCCGGTGGTGGTGGTGGTGGTGGTTCATTGTTTTTTCTTTTTAAACGGCATGTTTAAGTAATGCGCCATTCCGATACAAATAAAGCAATGTTTCAGTAACACTGTACTAAGGCGACGATACTGGTGGTAGATTGCGGGGCTACTGGGGTGTAGTGTATGTGTAGGAGTGTGTCAGAACGCACGGAGGTTGTCTGATAGCTACCTACAAGGGAGGCCTTCTATTGCCGCAGGCTAACATAGCAACCAAAGGTTGCCATGGTAACACCAGACGCTCAGACTGAACGAAGCCTCACGCGTCTCGTTTAATACGTCGGTCGTTCGTCGGTCGTTCGCTGTGCCCCGGATAAATACCGGGGGAAAGTAAGAAACACTCGCATTTACAGTAAGGCATTCTCCCATGCATAGGTAGTTTTAAGGAAGCCAGTGAAAATGTTCATATGTTCATCTTTTAATGTGTAAACGATGTAAATGTAGTGATTCGGGGCCGTGCGGATACAGCTCGCAGTAGTTTTGTATGATGACAATGTGTTTACGGATTGTAGCCTTCCTTGCCGATGGAAAGCTAGTCCTCCAAACACCGAGAGCACCATTGACTTTCCCGATGACAATATTTAAGGATTTTCTCTGCCTTTTTCTCTTTTCCTGCGCCTTGCTTGGCGTTGACAGGGAGCCGTTGTCATGGCAACAGGCGCCGTCGCAGCCACACCAGGCTCAGCAGGCTCTGAGTGTGGTGACCACGGTGTGGGGGCTGACGCACACCACCCAGAGTGGCCCCTACCAGCAGCAGCCGGGCGGGCCTGGCTTCACCAACACCACCATGTCGACGACGACGCCCTACAACTCACAACAACAACCCAACAGCTTCCCCGGCAACGGCATGCAGAAGCCAGGCTACAACCCGGGGGCCATGTCCTACAACCGGCCCACCTCGGCGCCCTACAGCCGGCCAAAGTGAGTATACGACGATGCCAGTGTAGCGTGGGATCATACTCGTGTGTAGAGTATTTTCTCACTGGGGGTGGAGAGTTAGTGGTTAAGGCACTGGACTTGTAACCCTAAGGTTGTCGGACCTTGTGGGTTCGAGTCCCACTGCGGCTACCTTTCTCCTTCATTCCCAGCAGTGGTAGATTTACTGCTATATCAGAGGTCAATCCTTCTCATACCATGTCAAGTGGTGTGGTGTGGGAGCTAAAAGAAATTCCACCTCGGTAAATGTCTAGCGGTGAGATTCCCACCTTAATTCATCTCATAGATTCGATCACCTTCAAACCCAAAGTAAGTCTAATCAACGAGTATAGAGAAAGATTTTCTTTCTCTACACTCGTTGATTTAATAGCACATATAGGACGTTAAACTACCCAGAAAACCAACAACATGAACAACAACGAAATTCTTCTGAATGCAGCGTTTATTTGTTGTCTGAGGAGGTGCTGCAAAAGACGCACAATTAAAGAAAAAAATAAAACCATGAGATTCCGACTTCAGCAGGAACGCGGTCAAAGTGATGTTAGGCAAAGGTCTTTTTTCCACTCAACGATGTTGGAATTTGGAGCGGTTGTGGGGTTAATTACTATCAACCTGTTGGGCGATGCAGAAACTAAGGCTTTATGGCGGGTTTAGGGGTGGGGTGCCCCTAGCGGGAGGTTGGTGAACCGTTACGCCCTCTAGTGGCCAAGTTGAGCAGCGCCCCCTCTCGGCGGCGTCTCTGTACAGGGACGCTCGGCTTGTAGTACCCATGTGTCTCCACAGGTGGCAGCAAACTCGGTCATGGCGCGTCACTTAAACTCAGTAAAACAACAACAACAACATCAACAATATGCGAACAACAACAGCAACAATATGCATCAGCAAAGACCACTACAACAACAACAATATGCAAATCAGCAAAGACCACTTTTTTGCCCCTATAGGCTGCTAGTGAAGACAATAATTGTTATTTTCAGATTGTACCACCTTAAAGCACCCGATAACACACTCAAGACGTATAGCCAAAGGTTAGTATGTGTCGAGTTTCTTGCCGTAGCACTAGTTGGGGGGAGACCTGCCCTGCCTGACGCCACGGAAAGATGCCGCTCACTTGACTTTTGCATGCCGCCATCTTTGATGTCGCTAATAATGGCGGCAGAACACCACCATCACCACCAGAGGGTGCGCACGGCAACAGGCCCTCACTAACAGCGCCCCCTATACTAACGGCCCCCGTAAACTGCAAACTTCTACTAACCAGTGACGCAACCTGTCCCTGCCGCCTACTTCAACCTCTGTTGGGTTATAATAAGCGATAACCGCGCCGAGAGAAGTGATGAAGGCCTTGAGGTGAGATGCCTGTTGCTTTGGGTTCTCTCTCCGGGGCAGCAGCAGCCCTCAGCTTGGCTCTTATCCGTGTATATTCTTTATCCACGATAGGGAGCCAAAGTGAACCCACTGAAACCACAGATACCCGTTTACAAAACACTATTTCCGGATACAACGCACAGTACTATAACTATATAGGTTCGAGGTTGTATGTGTCATTCTCCAATTTTTTTTAATCCATATTTTTGATACACTGAGCAACTGTCATCGTAGTTTCGAGAGAGACGATAGTAGTTTACTGCATGTCAACAGTAACAAACGAGATCAAAACAAAATTCTAGCCTCGAACCCCCGTAACTTTAGCACTAAGCCTCGTTCTTACTGGCCTCCGGAAATGGTGTTTTGAGCATGGGTATTTGCCGTCTCAGCAGGTTCACTTCGGCTCCCTATTGGTTTCAGGTATTGCTGATGTACTTCGTACGTTCCCATGGTGTGACTGACCGGATCTCTGTTTTTTTTCTCTTTTTCCCTTTCCTCCTGTTCAGTGGATACCCTCCCACGCCGACTACGCCAGGCACCAACGGCCCCAACGGCCCCCCGAACGGGCAGCCCCCACCAGAGGCGCTGTCGGCGGCCGCGCTCGTCGCAGCGGCGGCCACGGCTACGGCCACGGCTACGGCCACGGCCGTGATGGGAATGCAGGAGCAGCGGCAGCACCCGCCACAGATGAATATGAACGTCAACATGAATATGAACCAGATGAGCCAAATGAGCCAGATGAGCCAAATGAATCAGATGACTCAAATGAATCAAATGAATCAGATGAACAACCAATATGCACCACCACAACAGGTGAGTACCGCTTTACCATTTAGTCGTATATATATTTTTTTGATACTGTAAATGGGAAAAAATAAAAAGTTTTCCTCCTGTTGCATCCCCCCTTTTGCCTGTTCAGCATCTAAATAGTTAGGGGCCACCCATAAAGTATGTACGCAGAATATCTGAAATTTCGGACCCTCCACCCCCATTCCCAATCTTATACAGAATAGAACAAAGAATGAGCATACGAAACATTTCCAAAATATTTGACACCCACCCATCCTCCTAACTTCACTCAGTGCGTACGTACTTTATGGATGGTCCCTTAATGATTTTTATGTAAAAAATTATAATAATGAAAAAAGAAATATTGAACTAGAAATCCACTCATCAGTTACCGTTTCCGGTAGATTTTTGTACTTGGAAGTACATCTGACTGACGAGAGCGTATTTTACATTGTGTAGTTTTTTTTAAAATTCAATTAAAAAGATATTGTGTCTCCTACCTCTACATGTACAATGTTGATCGGCCGTTGTAGTAGTGTAGCCCCAGGAACCCGCCCCGTAGAGGTAGCATGCGGTGTTGCATGTCCTCAACGTTACTGCATGTCATAGTACGGGGAAAGTACACCTGCCACCAAACCTCGGAATGGACAGAAGGTAGTTACTAACTGTTGCTCCCCGAACAGAGCTGTAGTTTTCTGGTGATCCAGCAGTAGTTGGTTTTCCGTCACTCTCCACCTGACGGCCCTACTCTCCAAGCAGAGTCTGGCTAGGGAAGAACCCACAAAGGAACCTTAATCAAGTTAATGCCAGTCGACAGGACAGTAGCGCATCTTCGTTAATGTAAATTGAAGGCCCCCGCCCGAGGGTGACCGGTGGTGGGGACACTATCCGGCGGATATAACACTGGCCGCTCAGGGAGGGGCGAGAGAAGGGATCGTGTGTCTCAATGTAGAGAGATAGCTCAGTGGTTAAGGCACTGGACCTGTAACCCCAAGGTTGTAGGAAGTTGTGGGTATGAGTCCCATTGGAGCCAGTCTTTTCCTTTATCCCCAGCAGTGGCAGATTTACTGCTATATCAAAGGCCAATCCTTCTCATACCATGTCTATGGGAATTAAAAGAACTCGCACCTTGGTGAAGTGTAAGGGTGATATTTCTACCTAAATTTATCTCATAGATTCGACCACCTTCAAACCCAACATAAAACGTTAAACATATTGGACGTTACACTACACTAACAAACAAAGAAAATCACCTCTCCTTGAGCCTGCTTACAGCAACTTAACCCCCTCCCCTCTCCTCCTGCTGAGTACGAAGGGTTAGCGACAATAAGAAAGGTCGCCCAGAAGTGGGATTGAGATCTTCCAAGAAAGGTCAAGGTCAGTGAAACGCTGCTCTCACTCCTGACCCCACCACGCTCCTTCCAGGCAGAGACCACCTCGGCTGTAGACAGTGATTGAGTGTTTTGTTATGATATGTGGTTTATAACTAAATCTGTTAGCGAACAAGGAAGTTCAATAGGGGCCATTGTTTTCGCATTGTTTTATGTATACATTACAGGGAGGAGTGGTGGTGGGACTGGCTCGTTATAATAGGAGGTATGTGGCTGAAAATAGAAGTCATGTATCCTCTCTGTGTCCGCCAAGCCCAATATTAAATAAATACATGTACCATAAATGGACTGGTCCACAAATGGCTATGGGATGGGTGGGCAACCCTGAGAGATATGACAGGACTCGGTCATCTGTTGTAGCTCATTGGATGTTTGTATCAAACATACACAATAGAGAGGCGTTATGAATTAGTTCGTCTCAATTAATAAGGAAACCAGGTCACCGTTTATGGTTTTGTCCCTCAGTTAATAGAAGAACTGTCTTTTTGACAGAATGAATTTCGTTAAACAAAAAAACAACCAAAAAAACCTCGACACAGTATGTTTACTCTGTAATTTGTATACAGCTGAAAAGCAGACGTGATGCTGATCGTGTGTTGTACCCGGAAGTTCCCAGACTTGTGGTTCGTGGCTAGTCATCTGAGGTATTCGCCATACACTGTACTTACTGCAGTGACGCACACATAGCCAAGCCCTCCAGTCATCACGAGAATAGTAACTGCCGGCTCGTAAACGCTCACGAATGAAGTTGACTTTTTAATGAAAACCCAGCCACCTTTTAGACATGTTAATTTAGTGATCATTCCCAAGTCCTTAGTTTCTCAGTTTCCTTCATTTGCCACCGATTGAATCCTGAGTCTAATTGAACAAATAGGACGTTAAACTACCCAAACAAACAAGGATTGAGTCCTGACTGCAAAATACAGAAATTGTACCATGTCACTCCCAGGACTCAAGAGCGGGATATTTCCACTTTGGACATGGTACAAGAAAATAGCATGATCCACAGAGGTCACCATGCTACTTTACCTCACTAGTAGAATGCGGAGAACTCGGGCTAAACGCGGGCTACCTCACAGCCCAGCCTCCCGCGGGTAGGTAGGATGGAGGGGCACGCGGGGTCGTGGACATTGATCTGTGGACTGTCCGGTAGCCTTTGTCTTCTTCCGACATTTCTAGTTGAGACAAGCGGCCCACGGACACGTAGGCGGGCGTGTTTGTGCTTGGCGTAAGGGGCCCGGGTGTAGGGGTGGAGTACGGGGTGGTGGGGTGTGGGTGTAGGTGGTGGTGGGGTCTGGGTGAGGAGGTATGAGTGGAGAGGGGTCTATTGATCCCACTGACCGACACGACGACAGCCCGGATCCATATCCTGAAGACGAGTGTGTCCACTTCTGCACTGTACTAGAGGCACCCCGGCCTATCAGTTCAGAACGCCTTCTTTATGTATGCTACTGGAATCCGCGACGGGGGTGGGGAGTTTGCGCAGGGGTTAGGGAACTGGGCTTGGAATTCCAAGGTGGTACGACCTTGTGGGTTCGAGTCCCACTGCATCCACTTTTCTCCTTCATTCCCAGCAGTGGTAGATTGACTGCTATATCAAAGACCACTCCTTCTCATACCATGTCTTATCACACTATGTGGTATAGGACCTAGAAGACCTTCCCACCTGGATAAACGTGTTGGGGTGAGATTTTTACCTGACTTCATCTCATAGATTCAATCACCATCAAACCCAAAATAAGTCTAATAGAACAAATTGGACGTTAAACTACCCAAACAACAACAAATACTGGGACGGCCTTTGACTGCCACTCACCTTGCCCCATTTATTTAGTTGCTTCCAAATGTATTCTATCTTTATAGCTGGCCAATTCCCTTCATAATCAAGTTGATATCGAATTAGTAACGGTCAACGTAGTTGGAGGCAAAGTACAACATTCCCTTACCCTACCCCGTTATAGATCAGTCCATTCTAATGAGTATCGGCCGATACTTTCACCACAAAGTGAAATAAGATGAACCAGCAATGCACTCGTCAGTTCTCCCCAATCCCTACACATACGTGGCGAAACAGCGCCTACATCGGAGCAACGAGAATACTCTATTCCTACTCGCTCCATGTTATCCTGCGACACTTCAGTGCCCAGGCTTTGTAGGAACTTTAATTCCCCTTCAATACTAGGTTAGTACCTCGGGTAATTAACCCTACTCGTTAATCGGAGCTAGAGACGCTCACTTTTGACTAACTCCTCCCTCTGCGTCCCGTTGTTGCAAGATGGCGCCACCGTCGCGAGGACTCTGGCGGCAGTGGGCGGTACTAATCAGGGTAGGTTGTCCGCGGGGTGGCGCCACCGTCGGCGTTACAGGTAACGGAGAGTGAGACGGCTGGAGGCGGAGGACGAACGAACGTCTGTGTGGTGGGTGACATCAACGGCCGACACCTAAACTAGCGCATTCATTATGCAGAACACAAGACGCCACACGGCATGAAAGCCGGGTGGGCGAGGATTTGCATAATGGTTCCTCCTTCTCCGCCTCCCTCTAGCGGGCGGGCGAGTGGCGGGCGAGTGGGAAGGCCCGTAAAGCAGAGGACAGCAGTGGTCGGGTTGGTTGGGGGGGGGGGGGTGGATTGTACTAATTAAGTGGAAGCACCGCGCATCGCTGACAACATGAAGTTAAAACAATGACAGAATGTCAGAGATTATTCATATTGGACTTCCAAGTTGGTCTTTTCCCGTTATCTGTCAGCTGGGAGAGAGTACCCGCTGATCCGATGTCCAGTGTATGTTTATTTTTTTCTGAAACTGGACGGATCCCCACCAGGGGTAAATCCTAGAAAAGGAAAAATCTTTTTCTCACAAATATTTATGGAACCTCCCCCCTTCTTACATCGCACCCTTAACGTCTGCTGAGACTTTGACCAGAAATATTCCGTGGAGGTATTTATTTTATTTGGTAGGATTCCTTGGGTGGTGTTACTGCATACAGACCAAGTGAGCGGACTTTGTCTGTGTTTGTGTGAATGTAATAACGTGGATTGGTGGTTCTTTGGACATTGCGGATATGAAGATAGACTGGCTCGGGGGTGGGGGTTGACTTGGGATGGGGTTGATGGGAGAGGTATGGGTGTGCCATGAGACTGAGTGTCGGATCTCTATCGGCAGAGTGACTGATCGACGCGACGCATTACTCCAGCTCCCCCCCCCCCCCCCCCATCTCCCCCACCCCCCACCCCCACACACACAAGCGTCACCCAGTCACCTCCCCCCAACGGCCCCCAGATCATCCTAACTCCCACATCAACTGTCGTTACCATGGCAACACTTAAAGCGAGGCAGTAATCAAGCCGCCGGTCCGGGGCCGAATCAGTCGCCTCCTAATTACATTTCATACGCCAGCGACGCCGCCGCCATCTGCCGGCTGTTTCCCGCACTGCATACGGGTCAGCCGGCGCCATGGAGGCGTCTCCAGGGTGCGACGCGGGCCTTAACGACCGGCGGGCACGGGGGTACCGGTGACGTCATGAGGGGGATTCTCTTTACTAAGAAAAGTGGAGTACTGGAGGGAGGGTGGGGGGAAAGTTCTCCATCCGTGTCTCTAAGAATTAGAATTTTTTTTTCTGCTCGAAGTTGACCACACGGGAGAAACAAGTGTGGTGTTACTGGTGGATGCTGGGTTTCTGGGGTTTGGGAGGTAAATGAAGCCCCGGGTCTTGTGTGGTGGTGGATCGGCTGCTGGAGTCAGGATGCAGTGTTGATATTGAAACGCCTGCTGAGCAGGAGCAAGTGAGCAGCTCATAGAGCGAGGACGCACCGAGCGGAATGTAAATGGTGCCGTGGGGAGCAGCTCGGGGAAGCTCGGAGCGGCTCGGAGAAACTCGGGCCAGCTCGGAGAAACTCGGAGCGGCTCGGAGGAGCTCGGAGATGATCGGAGGAACTCGGAGAAGCTCGGGCTAGCTCGGGCTAGCTCGGAGGAACTCGGAGATCCTCGGAGGAACTCGGAGATCCTCGGAGCAGATCGGAGAATCTCAGAGAAGCTCGGAGAAGCTCGGAGCACCTCTGAGACCCGCTTCTGGCTGTACACCGGCTGTCACTGAGCGTGACGGGGCTCCCTCCTCTCCACCCCCGCCCAGACAATATCCCATCAACCCGAGTCCCAGCCGGCGGCGCCTGCCAGTCGTAAAACTGAAATTATCGTTTCTGAGCTATTCTTCTGCGTCGTGTCGGAATGGAGATGCCTTTTGTAATGCGTTCCTATCTGCAACATTTGGGCATGAGGATCAAGGCAGTCCAGTCCGGATTTTATGATTAAATAAACTCCTGGTTTATTATCTGCCATCAACACTCGTATTCCGTGAAGCCAAAGACGGCACAGGAGTGTTTTTACATTGTATTGAAAGCTAAGGGGCCATCCATAAAGTATGCACCAAGAGGGTGAGAAGGGGGAGGGTCACAAATCTCGTGAATTTTGCGTATGCTCCTTCTTTGTTCTATTACGCACAAGATGGAGAGTTGGGGCGGGGGGTCAAAATTCTCGGTATTTTTGCGTACATGTATGCTTTATGAATGGCCCCTAATGTACAAGTGTAAATTTGATAAGTATCCCCACTTGTGTTTATGACGAATGGTCACTATTATACCTGAAGTATGATCACCGTTACACTGTCAGGATAAGAAGCGGCCTTGAGACCAGTCACTCATCAATAAACACAAAAAAAAACCATACACCTCATTAGTGACAACTGAGGTAGGGGCCCGCTAATAAGAGTGAGCTGTAACCAGCTCGGGGAGGTAGGAGGGTGTGTAGATCAGTCCAGGGAATGCAGGACGGCTTTAGTCTTGGGTCTGAGTGGGTGTCCTCTGCTACCCGGCGACGACACGCCAACTGTTTAATCATTTAGCAGCTATCAAGCCGCCCATCCCGGCCAGAAGGCACAGGCCACCAGCGCCGTGAGAGGAGGCGGGCGGGGGTGAGGCAATCCACAGTGGAAAATCAATAAGATCATTGGGGAGTGGGGGGAGGAGTGAAGAACGTGTGGCTGGTGGCTGTGCTGGGCGTGGGGGGAGGGGGAGTGGGCGGACCTTCTCGGGTTAGGTCGCCGACGAGCGAATAGCATCCGTGTCATCCTGCCTATCAAGGAGTGCTGACGTCATCATTTTGTGTGCTCGCTCGCTACTCTGCTGCAGTGTGGGCTTGACGACCTGTGTGTCATACTGGGCAGTAGCCGTCCTTGTGGGAGGAGGCTTACTTATGTAGCTAGATCTGCATCGAGAATCGTATAAATAGACATTCTACGAATTTGGATGCTGGTGTTAAGTGGCGACTATCATGATGATGATCGGACATAGACTCTGTCCTCTTTGTCCCCAGTGCCCCTCTACCTGTCAGTTCCCTGCATGTAGATCTCCCTTGGTATTGGTACCCGAGTCCATGTACCAGTTCACACAAAGGACCAGTACTAAGGCAACTACACACATAGGCTGACTACTAGTGCTAGTAATCTAGCCTATATATACCAGTTCACACACATCATCATACCCAAGGCAACCACAGGCAGACAGGCAGACTACTGAGGTGTCCAGCCTAAGTTCTAGTAATTTATTCTATAAATATACCAGTTCACAAACAGGCTCATATCTAAGACAACCACAGGCTGCCTGCTAAGGCATGCAGTCTTATTGCTAGTAATCTATTCCATGTATACCAGTTCACACAGAGCCTCACTACTAGGGTGTCCAATCTAGTCTTACTGCTGGTAGTCTAGTCCATATACATATGCCAGATCACAAAGTCCTGACTACTAAGGCACTTGGTCGTAGTGTTGGTAACCTAGTCCATAAATCAGTTCTCACACAATACCAAGCCACATAATTAGTCATTCTAAAGTCCCCGCTGGATTCCGAGTATCTCGCCTCATCTAGGCCTGAACCGAAACTAGGTCAGGAGTTTTATCATATCATGATACAAACATAAAGAACTCGATCAAGGCCACCAACTTGTAGATCGTGTTTGATTATAGATCACGAACTAGGTCAGCTATATGTAAACGTGATTTTGAGGGGGTCGTTATTATCGTGTCTATTCAGTGATGGTGCATACATCAGACTTGTTCATACACTCCCTGTTAGATATGGTGAAATGTACTTAGGGGGGCACCCTCCGTTCCGAACAAAGTGCCCCCTTAAACGGGGATACAGGAGATACCATGGGTAAGAGGCACTGTTTAACCTCATAAACACCTAACAGATGCCTACTTGATGCCTACAGGAGCCTACGCAGGTGGCCTGGTGTCCGAGTGTCTAAGACACCAGTCTATCCGCTTCACATACATATCATAAACAAGTAATCAAGATAATCTGGAGTGTTGTCCCCACACTGTCCCGTAGGATTTGATAAGGTATCCCTCCAGGGTATCCCCTTGGAGGGATTCTGTACCGAAATAACTGTCCCCTGAAGCGGGATGGCCCCTTAAGCTGGGTGTTCCCTTAAGCTGGGTACTCCCCTAAGCGAAGTGCCTACTTAATTGGGGTTAAAATATACTCTTAATAGAGGGGAAAACTTGCAGTTTCTCTATGGTGTTCCTGATGTCGCTGTCCCTTGCCAAAGAAGAAGTAGTAGGTCGTAGTGTGACAAGGTGGCAGCAGTAGCATGCCGTGCATGTGGGTCTGTGTAGTGACGTGTCGTCTCTTCTTTCTCTCTCTCCCTTTCCTGTAGATGCATATGACACCGTACAATAACTATAGTCATGGTCCTCCTCAGCAGCGGCCGCCGCGGGGTCCGTCGCCTATGAGCGTCAACCTCGGCATGGGTCAAGGCCCCGTCATGGGTCAAGGGCCTGGACCGGGCATGGGCCAGGGACCAGGACCGGCCATGGGGCAGGCCCCGGGCCCCGGCATGCAAGGACCGCCGGGAGGACCAATGTCAATCTCCAAGATGGGCAACATGTACGCGTCACGGCGATCAGGACCGTACCCAAACCCGCACCAGTATATGCAGAACAAGAGGCAGCAGTTCCCTAACGGTCAACAGGTAAGTGTGAAGCTCCTCCCACCTAACAAGAGGCTGGTTTTTTTTTAAATTTTATATATATATATCATATATATATAAGAAAATATAAAATAATTATATTTATATATTTTTATATATTATTATTATTTTTAACTGAACAAATTCATTTCTGGTCTATAAGCCAGATCTTCCATTGGTAGTTTCCTGACCTTCCTAGTGTCAAGTCGTTGGTTTTGGGGTCATCCATAAAGAATGTACGCAGAAATCCCCCCCCCCCCCCCACACACACACACACACACAAAAGACCCCCCCCCCCTCCCCATCCCCGCTCTCAATATTGTACGCAATAGAACAAAGAAGGGGCGCAGCAAAATTCCCGAAAATTTTGACACCCCCCGCCTTTGGTGCGTACGTTCTGTATGGATGGCCTCATTCTTATGTGGAAGTCGACATTATCACTTGCTATTCTTCACCTGATGAAGTGTGAATGAATATTCAATAATGACTGGTTTTGTGTGCAAGTGTTCGTGATATCCGAGTAGTTGACGCGGAGTAATATCCGAGGAACAGCGAGGATATTACATCGTCAACTACAAGATTAAAGCCACTCGTACACAAACCCAGTGGTTATTGTATTTATCATCCACATGCATGATTTGGTAACAAGTCTATTGCAATTCAAAGTTTATTGCTACACATATGTAGTTCCAGATTCTGCCCCAACACCACAGCACTATCAAGCATGGTGGTCATTCAGTGTAAACTTACTCCAGTTATACTATTTCCCTGTTTGTAGCATGCAAAGCATTTATGATGGTGATTTCTGATGGTAAATAGAATTATTATGACTGATTATAGATAATTGAAATTGAATGACTAATCAAGAAACTTATTCCGAAGTACATAACGATTTGACCTTATTATGGATGGGACTTTTTCCCCCCCCAGAATCTCCTCCTGGAGACTGACATGTCAGAATCTCCGGGTGGCGAATTCCAGGCGCCCTGTACACTTCTTATGGAGACTCTGTAAAAGGTGGATAATAAAAACTCTGTAATTTGCGAGTTACTGATGTTTTATTACTCTGAAAGAAGTAAACCTGTTTGATTGACATACTTTCGGTTTTGCATTCCGTTATGATTTCATGTCGCATTATTTGCTCGTTGCTAAAGTATTTCCCATCCTAGGAAAATTGCTTAAAGCATCCTGGTTGCTATGTGGAGCGTGAATGATTAGTTTTTCACGTTGTTTTCTGTTTCTCTTTCAGCCACCGTATAACGGACCTCAACAATACAACCAGCAATACCCTGGCGGCAAACCAGGGTACCAGCCAACACCACAACCGCTCACCTCACCCACATACGGGCCCCAGCGACCGACCGGGCCCCACTACGGCAACCCACAGAACCCTTACATGCAACAAGGTCAACAACACCCACAACACCCACAACATGCACAACAACACCCACAACAACACCCACAACAACACCCACAACAACACCCTCAACAACACCCACAACAACACCCACAACAACAGCACCCCGGGCAGCACCCAGGACAGATGCCGTATACCCGGGTACCGGGTCCCGGCTACAACCCCCAGTTCCCTCAACAACAACAACCGCCACCACAACAACAAACATACCCAGTAAGTACCTCTCTCCGTTAGGTATTGCATGTTCTGCTCTTAAGCAGTAGTCTTTTCACTAAGTAGTTATGATGGTTATTTCATAGGACAAATGTCGCACTTATATATATATATTATTTTTTTTAGAATTTAAAAAAAAAGGTTTTATTAACCATTTATGCATTGTAAAATTCTTACAATCCATACTAAAGAAACACAAATTAAATCGTAATCACAGCTTTAATTTAGTGGGTATCTGGACACCACACTTCGTTGCCAGCAAGCTTCGGTATTTGGGGGGTGACTGAGGGACACTTTGTTTTGTTTCAATGCCCTCTCAATTTTATATCGGAACTCTCGTCTAGAATTGACGTAGATACTTCAAATAAGTATTTTCCTGTAGTTAACAAAGTGGCAATTACTAGATCAGGTTTTTACAATCTGGTTTGATTGAAACAAGGGTATAAATACTGCAATAATACGAAGCATATTGTCCTAGGCGACCATCGGACTATTTTGTGAAAATGAAACGTAATTCACGAACCGTTGTGTCCAAAGCGTACTGGCGATGAAGCGTAGTTTCTTTAATTCATTTGTTTCTCTATCAGCCACTTGTATACTCATTGGACATTTTCTGAAGTGATATTGGCGTAATAGAATATATTTGCTAGACAAATAAGGAAATATAAAGTCAATGCATGTGACCCCATCTCCGGTGAAGCCTGTCATACTTCTGACATGTCCAACATTTACACTGACGTCACCTCACTCTCCCCCTCACTCTCCCCCACAGAGTCAGATGTACAACCAGCCTTCACCGTTGCCGAGCAACCCGACGCCGCCTATGACGCCCGGGTCGGCCGTGCCGCCCTACATGTCACCACCTGGCGGCCCGGACATCAAACCCAACATGGCCGACATCAAGCCCACCCTGCTGCCTGGTGGCGGCATCAAGCGGGAAAACGACGAGCTGCGGCTGACGTTCCCCGTACGAGACGGAGTTGTATTGCCGCCTTTCCGACTGGAGCACAACCTGGCGGTCAGCAACCACGTCTTCCTACTGCGGGAGTCCGTCTACCAGACGCTCATGTGGAGGTGAGTGGTCACTGAATGCTCTCAAAATCAGCCCGCACAAAACGGATTATCAATTATTTCACCTCAGTGTTTTCACCATACGCTTAACGTTAGGGAATCATACTCTATGGCCATGAAGGTATTATTACCCAATACTCAATGGCTAATTTGGGTAGTTATTTTATTGATTAATAATGCTTCTGATCGTGAACATTTATGCAGGGTGAGATAAAATTAGAAACCCACTCGATGAAAATAATTTGGGCCGCACTCCACTTCTTTAGACTGCTATGTAATTTACTCAGCTTCGCTTCATGAATTGCTCCGCGGTCAAACCCTGTAGAATATAGACCAAGTTATTTTCATCTGATGAGTTTCCTTCTAAGAAGCCGTCACTAGTTTGGTGAGCTTTTTTTCCAATTTTATTTTGACAATTTACGAGTCACACAACGTTAGATCAAACATACATCCTATAAATATATATACGTAATACTCAGATATGTCAGTTTTCCGGTTGTTTCGGAGTTTTGCTGGTATACTTGGTCTGAATCATGTTCGAGATAAATGGTGGATATTCATAAATGAATATTAAAAACGACGAGATAAAAAAAATGCTCCCACCTGCAGGATTGTGTTATTCGGATCTGTAAAACGTGGCTAGGATTTCAAAAAAATAAAAAGGATTGTGTTATTCACTCTTCAGTAGAGTTTTGTAGTATGTTATACCCTATTGGCGACTGGTATGAGTATAACGAAGCCGTGTAGAGATAGTTATGTGAATGTTTACATTTGCTCTCTTGGCCCAGGTCCGATTTGGAGCTGCAGTTGAAGTGTTTCCACCACGAGGACCGGCAGATGAACACCAACTGGCCGGCCTCGGTCACGGTCAGCGTCAACGCCAACCCGCTCAACATTGAACGTGGCGAGAACAAAACGTCACATAAGCCTTTATACCTGAAGGATGTCTGTCAACCGGGCAGGAATACCATCCAGATCACCGTCACTGCATGTTGCTGTGTAAGTACTCACTCACCTCCGTGATAGACTCAATAAAGGAATCTGATTAAGAATTTTAAAAAAAGTCACCAGTTACTCTGCTTTTAAGCTCTCTTTATCACAGAAATGATAGTTTTACTATTTGCCGAGGAAATCTTTGTGGTTTTTTTTGTTTGTTTTTTTATTTAGCCGGTAGCTGCAACAAAGGTTACATGTGCCACGTCCTAGATAGTCTTGTTTTCACTTTCAGTTTAGAAAATGTCCTTTTCTTTTGTAAAACAAATAGAGAATAAATTGGGCCTCATTCACCCCAATAAATAATAGATTAAACCTCCCAACATACCAGAACCTCATTCCATGACCAATAACTGTTGGTTTTCCCATGTTTTCTCAGTCTCTCTGAGGCAGTAAATTCCACATATGAATTATTTCCTCTTTTGATATCCCTGTGTCAGTGAGACGCACGTTCTATACCCTACTGAGATGTGGTTGTAGTATCCCATAGACTGACCATCATGTATCTTGCCATCATCTCTAATGCTTAAGTCATTGTGTAATCTACGGTATAAAATACATTGTGTGCATTCTTTTATCATTTCAGTCTCATCTCTTTGTATTGCAATTGGTTCACCGACCTAGTGTTCGCTCCGTTCTGCAAGGATTGTTACGCAAACGATTGTTACCTGCAGAACATTGCATCACTAAGAGTAAGTTCACTTTATTTTTTTAATTTTATTTAAAAAAGGGAGAGATGACACAACGTAGCTGTAACTGGGAATATCACATGGATTCTTCGATTTGTACTTAGTAGTAAATGTGTAATAAATATGGCCTGATATGATACCAAAAGGTAAAGGTGTAACATTTAGAGTCCTTGATAGGCTGGTCCCTATATACCCTCAAGGTCCCCTGGGACGTTAAACCACAAACATACAAACATTGATAGGCGTTTCACTAGTCAACTGAGATTCAGTACAGATTATATAACTTCTTCAGCATCCACGTTAACGTACCGTAGTACACCTGTCCAGAAATGCGTCAGAAACTGAACTAATATATCTGTGAATCCAGCAAAAAACATGCATTGTGAAAACATTTTGCTCATGAAAAATACCTGCAAATTTAAACGTGTCATTAGTAAAAGAGAAATAAGACTTTTAAAAAAGTGGGGAGCAGCTGATACAAAATTTTGCGTTTTTTTTATTTTAGAAACAGTTGATATTTCATGGATTTGTTTCTCCTGTTACAGTCAAACGAAACTTCACAAACGCCGCTGCTTCTAACAACGCCATTAACGGCGAAGATGGCGTCGAACAAACGGCCATTAAGGTGTCACTTAAGTGCCCGATTACGTTCCGGAGGATCACGTTGCCTGCTCGAGGACATGATTGCAAACACATACAGGTAAGCGGGACTCACCGAGAGGAAGGCCCTCTCCTTTACTACAAGAATGAATTACAACGAACAAGCCCAATCATGATATTATTATATACCTGTTGGCGAATGTCTTAATTTTACTGACCAAGAGGTAAAATTCCATTCGTCTCCCAGTGACGAAAAAATAACTGTACCTTCATGAGGAATGAAACCCCCAACGCTCTGTGTTCGTAGTCCGAACTCTCCATAAGGCGCCACTTTCTTCGTGCACCAGGACACACGGAGATAGCACAGCAGTGAGAAGTCATTGCACTACAGACTTACACACGAATACCTCCCATTATACCAAGAGTGCAATGTCCTGCTGAACTGTCCAAAGGTAGAAGAAACTCTTTGAAAATTGATGACAACATGGAAATGTTGATTAAGACTATTCTAAAGAAAGATATATTCAACTCTTCGAAGGAGATAATCTTTTTGATTGTTTATAAAATATTTGAAAACCTAGGTATTTAGTTTACTCATTTTTCTGACTTGCAATAACTAGCGTGTTTTCTACAACAACAAGACGGCTTGGCTGTTCATGAAAACCTCCTAACAGAAAATCTGCATTACTTTGAGATTCAAAATTATGATTTTTGTATTTAAATACGAATGTGTTCCAAACAACGGTAAGTAGAAGGACTACTATAATGACCAGAAAACAAATTAGCACATTAGTAATTAGGAAACCCTCCTAGAAAATCCAACCCAGTTATTTTTAATCTGTTTAGTAAAGTATATGATTTTTAAACCTCCGTTTCCTTGGGTGTGGTAGTATTCCACTAAAACCACAAAGGAAGAGCAATGAATGATAGTGGATATTAAATCTATGTTTACAGAAAATAAGTCTGTGCTGTTTATAAAGCATAATTTAGCGATTTAAAAAAAAAAATTCTAACCTGTTTAACCCTTTCACAGCAGGAGGATGCCTTAAGGCATTACCGCTGTACGGCAGGAGGATGCCTTAAGGCATTACCACTGTACGGCAGGAAGATGCCTTAAGGCATTACCACTGTACGGCAGGAAGATGCCTTAAGGCATCTTTTTGTGTTTTTTTCCAAATCATTTTTTTCAAAATATATAAGATGAATTCACAAAATTCCTTCAGGTTATCAAAATCATTAATGTATTTAAGGGGTTCAATATTATCAAGAAATATGGAGAAATAAATTGAATAAATCATCAATTTGTGGAGAAAATGGCGAAAATCATGGCAAAACACCCCTGCCATTCACACGTTCACTATGTAACGTCTTCCTGCCTCTAGTATAGGCGAACGTCGATGGTGGCGCTGCCTCTGCTTTCCCGCCCGTGTGAGGCGTGCGGCCGTTAAAGGGTTAAGTATTAGGGAGGTCTCGAAAAGATATCCCTTTTTTTCTTTTCTTCTTTTTTTTGAAAATAAGATTAAATAAAGATAAAACAAAATAGAAAAAATGTGTGGCTAGAATGAAGCCTACTTTGTCTGAGCTTTACCACTCCCCTCTCTATTGCAGTGCTTTGATCTGGAGGCATACCTACAATTGAATTGCGAACGGGGATCATGGCGATGCCCCGTCTGCAACAAGACAGCCCTTCTAGAAGGCTTGGAGATCGACCAGTACATCTGGGGGATCTTACACTCTCTGAACAACACGGAGTTTGAGGAGGTGACGATAGACCCGACGGCCAGCTGGAAGCCGGTCATCGTCAAGACGTCTGGCGGCACGGTGGTCAAGGAGGAGGAGCCGGACCAGTGCGGGGGAGGCCGGTGGATGAAGGCCATGTCGCCCTCCTCCATGACGCTACCCACCATGAACACCTGGGACAACATGTTCCAGGGTCAGCGCCCGCCCAGCATGGGACCGCCCACCGTACAGAGTAAGTACCATCTCCTCACCTACAGTTCCCTCTGTGGAAAGGTTGATTTTAAAAATAATAATGCTATTATGCTTAGTATCTTTTATCTCTCTATAGAAGAGATCCATGGAGTTCATATCGGTTTTCTTTTTTTCCTTTCTTTTTTTTTTTTTTGGGGGGGGGGGGGGGGCGGGGGGGGGGGACCAGAAGTGCTATTCGCCTCGTATCTCAAATCTCTATGTAAAAGATATCCGTGGAGGTCATATCGGTTATTTTTGTGGGGTTAAATTTTTTTTTTTTTTTGTAGTTTCGTCAATACAAAAGCCGTTCTCTGTCATCTAGTACTTTTTCTGCCGGTACTCAATCTTAGAGAACTATTCGTTATCATATTTAGGGTTCAGAAAACCTTGAATTCATCTCATAGATTTCTAAATTCATGGACGATAAAATATCCCAACAACTAACTCTGTATAGTGACTAATTGCTTATTCTCTTCCACCAACAGACGGTCCAGGCACGCCGGGCAGCTACAACCAGTTTGACGGCAGCGGGCAGCCCGACGGGGTACCGGGCTTCCAGAGCGCCGCCTCCGACTTCCTCAGCCCGGTCAGCATGCCCAACATGACGCCGCCCATGGACTCTCACCAGTCCCACCCGCTGCGCCACGCCGAGCACCCGGTGCCCAGCCCCAACCACGGGCCGGCCACCCCGTCCCACGGCAACCCGGGCACGCCGGCCCAGCCCCAGCAGCAGCCGCACGGCGGGCCGGCCACCCCGGGCTCCAATAACCCACCGCCCGGGAGCATGACGCCCACGAACTGCAACAGCAATGCCAGCAGCACTGGCGGGAATGGTGGTAACAGCAGCAGTAGCAGTAATAATAACACGCCCACGAGTGGTGGTGGAAGCGTTGCTAATAACAACGGCAGCAGTACAACGAGTAACAGTCTCCCCACGCTGAACCACGGGCCCACGCCGTCGCCGGCCAACCACAGCAACCAGTCCAGCAACCACAGCAGCAGTGCCGTGGAGAACCAGAGCAACAGTGTTGGCCAACCGCTCTCTCAACAACCCACCAATGACCTGGGTAGCGAGTTGAACTTTGACCCGGCAGCCATTATCGAAGGTGAAGGTCAAGGCCAGGAAGGACTGGATGTAAGTGTCACTATTCGTCTTTGTGTTTCACTAGGCACCAGGTTGTCTGAATATGTTCTTGTGGATTATTATCGCTTTATTGCAAAGGGTAGCTCAATACTTATTTTGCCTATTTCGACATTGGTTAATGGCATGAATACCTTGCTATAGACAAGATTTTCTCTAAGCGCTTATCATTTATGACCAAGGGATCCATTTATAACACAGAAATAGTTCCACAGAACATTAACTATAATACATTTGTACAATAGTTGCCGTTTATACATAAGGGGCCATCCATACAAAACTGGGAGTGGGGATGGAGGTTGGGTCAATTTTTTTTCGATTTGTACGTAGATACTTTATGGATGGCCCCTAACATTGAACTAGTGTGAATAATGATGTTAACATAGAGGCTTGCGTTCCTCAGATTTGTATTGTATAAGGTCTAGTTTTAAACTGAAATGGTATTTTTGCAGTACGTACATGTATTTTATGTCATGATTAGATCTTAGTCAAGAGATCAAGACTACATGTACTTTGAAGTCTAGGTTTTATAGCCACGTCCAGAGAATTATTCTATTTAACCCAAAGATTCTGATACGATGTCCTAATCACTTGTTTCTTGTTTGATTTCCAGCTTTTGCCAGAAAATATTGGTGACCCCATGGAGTTATTAACCTATCTCGGACCTCCCGACGCATCAAATGGAAACAGCGGTGGCAACAACAACAACAACAACGATGACTTGTTGTCATTATTTGACTCTTAAGACTCACTGGACTCTTGTACAAATGAGAGCGATACGTGACGACCCCCCCTTTGTGCCGCTATTACCTCACTGTCAGGCAAAAAATAGAAACAGAAAAATGAAACAAGAAGAAGGCCACGGAACCCATGCCTTACCTGCTATGAAAACCTGACGGGAACCTCGCCGCGAGGTGGCGCCACCGGACGCTGGGCCGGAGGAGACGCTGGGACCGTCCTTCCGGCGTCCGGGTCGCGCCTCGGCCCGCTTACCCGTGCCGCCATCTAGGGACTGATGAGATAGCCCGTGCAGTGCGCGTGCGTGCCGGATGGAGCGGGTGCGGGAAGCGGGAGGTGGCCCTCGCTCCGTGTGAGGGCCGAGTATAGCGCACACATCTTTGCTATGTTGTACATAGAGACGTGGGCCCCGGCGCCGCGTGAGGTGCGTGCAATGCGCGTGCAGCGGGCGTGCGGGGCGCGTGAACGCGTCGTGGGACTCAGCCAGCGACCACAGTATTTATTGATGTTCACACAGGACGTGGCATGAATAATATGTATTTATTCGAGAAAAGGCAGCTCTACTACTCGTCGGCTTGACCTGGGTGATGGGGATCAGTGGCTGGGCACACCTCACCGTTGTTGTTGTTGTTGTCACAACTGCTGACTCTGTGTGTGCGCACGCGCGCGCCGGCGTCTCAGCGGCGTCTCATCGGCGTCTCACCGACCCGGGCACAGGAGGAGCGCCGACCGGAAACGACTGGCAGCGGAACCGGAAACCGCGTCACTGACGCACGTGGCAGCAGAAGGGCTCACTACTACTACTACATGTTATAAAAGACTGGAGAGACACAAATGGGGAACACTATGTCCCCTCTCACTGTGAAACGAAAGCGTCTAAACCCCGGAGGTGACGAGTTTTCTTGTATTTTTTTTTTTGGTTCTGTTTCATGTTTATTTTGTAAACATCATTATTATTAGAAAGCGTCGCTTGCGGAGCAGGATTGGTTGGACGTTTGTTGAAAGGGCATCTGTTTGATGATAAAAAAGGACGACGTTGCCTGGACCTCCTGGCCGTGCTGTGACGACGTTATCTGGACGGAGGGAGGACGGCTGGACGTTACTGCGGACCGGACTCCGGGGCAGGCGGCCCAAGTTTCCCCGTGCTATCTGACGGCGTCGGCCGGCAACACCTCACCGCACCACCGGGCCCTTCTACGGACCGCACCCTCAAGCAAAACGAAAACAAATCCAAGCAAAGAATATCTCTTTATGTATATGTCATTTGTACTTAATTATAACCATGAGAATGATTATTACTGTGCTCTATGACAAATCTTGCTATATTAAAAGCGGATTGAAGACCGTTCACGATACACTCTGAGCCCACCCACAGTTCCCTTTCTGACAATACCAAGGGTGTATGGTAGCAAAACACCATAGCAATACTTGTGATCCCCTCTGCTTCTTACATGTCATTACCACGAAATATACTTACAAGCAAATAATGAATGAAAAACAGTTTCTTATAGTTTAAAACAAAAAAATATCTCTTATAAGAAAGAGTGAGCCGCAGCAGTGCATAGTGTTGAACACACGAAGTTCTATGTGCCCGATGAAACCCAAGCATTACCATAGAGATCTGCTACATACATTTTCTATGGTTGCCACGGTTACTAGTGGTCGATCTCGTTGCCATGCCAACCACCTCTGGTCACACAATTGTTATTTACACGTGATCAAAAAAACACAGGTATATTTCAAGTTCTCGGCGGCTGTTTATATTGACCTTAAAATATGAGTGTCCCTGTAGTGTCATTTTATGTACAAACCATATTTTCATGACCATGACATGCAAAAGAAATGGAATATAATCTAATGCCGCGAATATAGTTGAGGGGAACAACAGAGAACTTTGCTACATATCGAGATAAAATATACATTTGTAAAGACAAAAGAAAACTGATATGATATAAGACGACACAAAAAAAAGATGATCTGCAAAATTGAACAACCTATTTAATTTTTGTACTTACATGATATATATATATATAGATATATAAAGTTTACGAAGAAAGAGATTGACTCCGAGATAAAGGTAGTACGGTGTTTTGTATGTGTAGGTGTGGAGACTGGTGGGCGATTGAGGCGCCTGCCTTTCCTTGTGTTCTGATATATACAAGCGAACAGTTAACTACAGTCCGACCACTTGCAGGCAGTGTCCGCAGCCTACACACCGACACGCGTGGGTGCACACGGCAGAGGGCCACACAGGCAGTCACTTGGACCAGGGACCGACTTGAAAAAAAACGATACAGAAACAAATCTTTTTATCCCCCGACAGCATTTGTTGTACCATGTGAACTAGCAGCCACTGGCAGGATGCCTTGCATTGTAGCAGCCTCCCTGGCAATTTGTTTTAGGATTAACGAAACAGAGCACTAGTGAGCAGTGCAAAAGGGCCCAGCAACCAATGTTATATGACGCTAACATTGTATAGTGTAAAGTGTGAAGACAGACCCACCCCCATTCTGTAGCAAAAAGACAAAAACGAATGGTCTGTGTGTAATATATTTAATCATTTTAGTATATTTGTATAGAATTTGTGTTGTCAGGTGTCCTCGATGGTCAATACAGTTTTAGCAGAGAAAATGAAAAAGTTCATGACAGAAATAAGTTCTAGATGTAGATGACGATATCATTGTATATATTTAATACTCCTCCAGATGATTTTGTCGTAGCTTTATATTGTGTATGTTTTGCAATGGTCCGTTAAATTCTCATTTTATACTGCTTATTTATGCTTACAGTTTTGAACAAAAAAAAGAGTTACCACAAAGCTTATCTTTGGATTGATTTATGCGACAGGCTTGTACCACATCGATTGCGTGGTACGGTGAATGTACAAAAGTAGATGATTTGTAGTTCACTTTTTTGTGTTTTTTTTATGGTTTTTTTTTGTCAAAGGATCCAGAAAGAAACAGCCCATCAGGGATCATTAATGGATGCGGTGTCTAGTGAGGGACGGTCTCTGTTACATACTTCCCGCTCGCTGCCTCTCTGTGCAAACTCATGTCAACAACTGACAAAAATACATCCACCATTCACACACATAACACATTTTCCATCATTTTCCCCTCAGAAAAGGAACACTGTATATTTTATTGATTAAAAAGAAATGAAATTGGAAAAAAATATATTGTCAGATTGTCTGAAGGTGAGTTGTAGTGTGTACATACTGCCATACCCAAACACAGGGGGGTGGCGAGTCAGGGGGGCTTGTAAGTGACTCCTTTCCTCCCTTGAGTTAGGGTGATCTCCGAAGAGTCCTCTGTATTTGAAGACTTCAAAAGGAAAACTAATAGCATCTTATGTGGTTATTACAAAAGTATACCACCGATTTACTGCCGACTGTTGTCAGACAAAACCCGATCGAAAATTGGACAATGCAAATCTTTGGATATCATTTTACCCAAATCTTTCCTTCGTGTCAAAAGAATTAATTCAAATGGGGAAAAAACCGTTTTGTTGCATTCCTATGCAAAACTATGTAGACCAGTTTTTAGTATATGGGGAATGGTGTTTCTCTGTTGAGAAAAAAAAGCAAAGAGAATTGAATGATTTATGGAAATGATGAATGGCATTTTAATGATTGGTGTTGAGTGGAGGCATTGAAATGAGATTATTTTTATCACAAAACAAATGAGAGTTGCGCGCTATGGAATCTGTATATGGACAAGAAGTTGAAGTATTCAAATACAACTAATTGGTGGGGTATCAGACAAGTTGGGCAGTACTTTTGCTGCCTCGTTGTGTCAGTTTGCCAGCAGATGTCGCTCCGTGTAAACAGTGTACCCCGTATTGCTATTGGTGGAATGCTGTCCAATGAGATTGCAGCAGGAGCCTTATCTCTATTTCCCTCATTATCGTCTCTGAGTGGTTGTACTCCCACCCCAAAAAATAAGGATCACAACGGAAACAGGAAACATATCTGCCAGGATTTCTTTGTATTCAAAATTTTTTTTCTTTGAGAGACAATATCTGTTTGGGGGGATATGATGTGTGACATCAGCTCTTTTATGATTATGATTATTGTTATTATCATTATAAGACTCAAATTCTTGCCTCATCTGTTATCTTCTTAGGAACAAATGACAGAAAATTATTTTTGATACATAGCATATATATTCAATTCTGTTGTGTTTTGTTCAAGTCCCTGACGACTCCGTCTCTTGTGGTAAAAAGTGTTTCACTCATCACCATGTGAAGCTACACTTCTTGTAGACCCAACTCTTGTGGAATGGCAAGTCCTCTAAGTTTAAATGACGAAAAGTCAACTATATATTTGTGAGTGCGACAGCGTGTGAATGGAAAGTACGATGGTTCATTGCGATAATTATATACTCAAAATCTTAAA
This sequence comes from Alentia gelatinosa, assembly GCA_950022655.1. NCBI lineage: Eukaryota > Metazoa > Annelida > Polychaeta > Phyllodocida > Polynoidae > Alentia > Alentia gelatinosa. Next base: position 54,871,465 of record OX465583.1, on the reverse strand, counting down.
CGGAAATAAAAGCTGGCGATAATGATGAAAAATTACATGTACATGAACAATTTTAACGATTAAGTGTTTTAGAATGAATAACATTTCATGATTAAGAAACCACGCTCTCTTTGTTATTTTTACAAGTCTCCTGCTGCCATCTACCGTTCACCATTCACTGCAGTCTTCCCAATGTAAAAATTTAAAAATCCTGAGAAAAACACGTCAACTTGTGCAATCAGATAAACGTTGTCATGACAACCTGTGATCTTTTGCACCAAATATGTAATTTAGTCTCTATTATATGTGATCATTATTTATCTAATAAAAATATTATTCAAATGAAATATGACACTCTTATATATACCTACCCCTTATCAAGTTTCGGTCATTATGACGAATACCACAGTTAATAGAACTATATACCGCATACAGGGGCTAGCCATAGAGTATGCAATATTTCTGAAGATTTTGACCCCCACCCCCATTCAATCTTTAGCGTACTAGACCAAAAAAAGCAGCGCACGAATAATGAATGCCCTTCATATTTTATAACCCTCCCCCCCCCCCCCCCACCCTCCTTAGAACGTATTTACTTTATGGATGGCCCTGGTATTCAATGTACAAAATAGATTTACCAGATTTCTCACGGTTCACTTAAATCATACTCCCGTCTGACTTGTCTTAACACTTAATTGATCGAAGCAGCTTCTCATGATATAAGATAAAACGGTACCTGGCCTGATGCTTAGGCCCTGCACTAGACTCGCCTCCGTCCCTGTGTCCTACTCCTACTGCTACCTACCGCCGCCGCACGCCCTCCTTACCCCTCCACCTACTCTCCCCTTGGCCTGGCTGACACTCCTGAGCCAGTCAGAGGAACCTGTCACATTGTAATTTATTGTATTCATTGAATTTATGTTCATAATCAAAGACTTGAGCAAGTCTAGCCCTGCACCAACCAACGCCGATGCACCACCGTAGACCCCCGATACACTACGATTAGAAATGGCATAACCTTTGTGTACTGGGAGGTTCCTGATAATCCTAATCGCAGACATTGGTGATTATTGTAGGTTGTCGGAATGCCTTTAAAAGTATGAAAAGGTGACCACGGTTACGATTGGCTCACGATTCGATCGGTACATCAAAGTAGATCTCCGGCAGAATTTTAATGATAAAATATGCTAGAATTATGGAAATAATGAATGAATCTGAATAATTTCTTATAACCATATAGAACATATTATTATAATCAAATCAAACCATTAGATTTCATCAAATGATTTTTTGGGGGTTTGAAAAAGCGTTTATTCAACCTGTCGATTGACAGGTCTTCCACGAATAATAAAATCATATTTACAGAGCTTATACGGTCTACTTAATTATGTAATTTCATTATTTCTCGCCAAGCATTTCATATTGAAGATAGTTGTGTGTCAAATACACACCGACAGGTTACGAATAATGAAACACTGTATCCAATCGTTAGCTGTCGTTGAGTCAACCATAGAAACGTGGTCCACTGCCATAATTTAGCCTGACCTCCCGATGAAATTTTGTTTCCGTCGGGATATAGTACCACATAATGTGAAGTTGTACAGGATAGCAAAGAATACATTCTCTTTGTAAGTTGAAGAAGTACTTGAAAAAATAGCAGCAACATAAAAATATTGAGACGATTCGGAAGAAAACTAATATCAGCTTTTTAAAAGAGCTCTGCCTCTTTAATAGTTGACACAACTGTTGAAAACATTGAACAGAAGTGACCGCAATAAGTCTACAAAAGTGAAAAGTTAAAATTTTTGAAGGGCTCTATATGTCCTAAGGGTCCCCAGGGATGTTAAACAACAAACTAATGAATAATGTAGTGTTGGGATAACAAAAATGGAGCTTCCTTTACCATCAATAACTTAAACTGTAGGCGGCGCTATAGGGCACAGAGTGATTGCTAGTTCTATCATCATCTGCCAGGATATTGTACAATAGCGCCACTGTAGTCGGGGAACAACCACTATTATCTGCTGTTAGAATCTATAGATAATCATGAGACAAAGCTTTAAAAAACCTATGGTAAGCCAAAGATAATATTCCTGATAACATTCATTGATAAATGGACCCACCACCTAGTGTTTGGTTTGGCGTCAGGGGCAAGATGGTCGTCTACATAATGCAATAGGTATGTGCCCAATAAAGCTAAAAGGTCTTAAAATGGACATACCAACTATGAGTAGACAGTATCCGTCTAGAGACCAGAATATTCTAATCTTCTTCGTGTTGAACTGCTGTCAGGTGTTAGCTATTCTGACGGCGGCAGTCCAGTCGTCCCAGGCATTGTAGGTCCATTAACCCCCACTGCGAGAGCCATTGAAACTCGGGATATACATATGATAAACTACACCATTTCTAAATATCTAATCGGGTTTTTTTCCACTGTAACCCCCCCCCCCCCCCCCAAAAAAAAAAACCACACACAACAAAACAGGTTTACGGCGCCATTAGCACATGGTCACACCTGGGTGAGCAATCCACATTGAGAAGAGCAAGAGAATAGCTCTTCTGGCCCAACATGTCTGGAGAGATCAAACAGACTGTAAATGACTATAATGCATGCCGCATATATTTAATGTCAGACAGGAATTGTAGACACTTATATAGCAGTTGAACGACCAGAGTTTCAGTTTCAGAAGGTCACAGTAGACTTGTTTGAATGGGACAAGAATACCTTCCAAATTTTAGTTGATTATACTCTGGGTTCTTTGAAATAGATCAGATGACATCAACACCATCAGCCTCACGTATCCTGAAGCGCCAGGTACAGTTTGCGAGATGTGGGATACTTGAAACTGTCATTTTAGACAATGGTCCACGGTATGTTAGTGAGTATGCCTCCCATGAATTCTATGATTATTCCATGATGTTTGAGTTTGAACATATAACAATAAGCCAACACCGCTCAAATGCCAGTGACAAAGTTGCTGATGTTGTTAACGTGGCAATAAACATGTTAACCAAGTGTAGGACAAATGGAACAAACCTACTCCTGGATCTCATGGAGTTCAGAAACACTCCCAAACTAGGGCATCGATTCTCCACCAGCCCAGAGTTTCTTAAATAGTAGAACAATGACCAAGTGGTGAGGAATACACAAGGCACAACCGTGAGAAAAACAATCATAAGACCAACATGACAAAGGAGGACTATACACTACGATACAGGCTACCGTTTGTTCTGATGGCCAGTGAAGTTCGCCACCTTTGCTACACTGGCAACCAGAGCTATACCTCTGCCTCCAATAGACTGTAGTGCGTCCCGTTGTCGCCAGGGCCAGGGCGCTCAGGCTCTCAAACGTACCGCAAAGCAAGGTTCGGTTCTAGACTGACTACTGCCTCCAATCCACCTTGGGTGGTGCCCCGTAGCCTGGAAGCCTGGCCTAGTTAGACTATAGGCCAGGTAACGGGTTCCATTTTTATAGTGCATTATTGGTAACGCCTCCTGGTTCCACGGTAGTCCGCTAGAGTGCTCGGCGGAACTAGGTGTATGACAAGCGGATTCCAGCCAAACCACTAGGCTGGTTCCTGGGGTATCCCCTAGTCACAGGCGGGCACCAGCCAAGGTTGAAGGTCATGCCTGTGGAACCCGTTACCTGCCCCTTATTCATATGGGCAGGGAACCAGTCTAGGTGCCCCGCTGCATCTGTGATTGTACTAACAATTTCGTCATCCTCCTAGCGGATACTCGGGGAACCACCGTACACTCCGCCATGACGCCTAGCGGAAGATCTTTGAATCAGTGAAAGGCGGAATTGGGCGCCTCCAAGTGTCTGAGAAAGATACTAAACCAATGTGTAAATACGGGTTAAAAGGTTAGGTGTTTTACCTTTTCCATTATTTACCTCGTAGTTTGTACTAAGTACGTGTTGGGTTCTTTGGTGATCTAAGATATTTAGGGAATCTTAGTAGTTAGCAAATATATTTAACATATATGGATTTTGTAAATTAACAGACTTATCGGTAACATGCATAAGAATGAAGATACATTTTTGTTCTGGGTCTTTCTATGCAAGGCAAGTTTCATCACTTCCGGGTTGTTTGTTTTCAGCAGAAGAGGGGAGTCCACAACGTTCTTGACAAGACTGAGAATATCATTCTGTATGAATCGTTTTTGCTGGCATCACAGTGTCGTTGTATGGTATGTATGTCATTTTATGGGTCTGTTGAAACATCTATTCCATTCTGATACCAGGGCTGGAATTGAGACGTGACACGTTTCTTTCAGAACTTCACTCCACTGACTCAGTTAGTGACTGTGGCAGTGGCAGTAGACACCGTGTGTTCTGTCAACGAGGGGTGAAATAACTAACGGGAATCAAGGGTCGGACACGTTTTGGGGGAGGGACAACTGTTCTTAATCAAAACTGGCCCAAGACAAGTGGTCTACGCGAAAACAGTGTGTCAGTTGTCTCACTGGTCAATTGTCAGTTGTAACATCGGTATTGCCTTTGAATTTGATAGTCTTACTCTTAGCATATTCATGCACAACCTACAAACTCTAAAATCATTGCAATTTTCTTGTGCAAAAAATAGGTCTGGCTTTTCCCCCCCATATATTTGAAGTTTTTAAAAGATTGCGAATACTAGACAATCTTGCATGGCAGATTACAAGAAGTCATAGTATGATGAGCTCCCACTCCACAGACATGGCACCGCCAGGTGTTACAGTACCTCACTTAAAATCTTCTCTGCCACAATCACCAAGTTTATATATATATACATTTCTTAATTTTGCTAGAATAGATCAGACACTATTGGCCTCTAAATTATATAAATTATCTAAAATACACAGTTCTAGAACCTCTTATGTGTGTGAATCACAAAAACGTAAATCATTGAAATTGAAACGCCCCAACCAGGCAGATACCGGGAAATGAAACGCCCCCCCCCCCCCCCCCCAGGCAAATACCGCGAAATGAAATGCCCCCACCCCCCAACCAGGTAAATACCTCTAAATAAAATCCCCCCCCCCCCCCCCCCCAGGCAAATACATCTAAATAAATTGCCCTCCCAGGCAAATACCCTCATATAATTTGCCCCCCCCCCCCCTCCAATAGCTCTCCCCCCCCCCCCCCCCGCCATAAATAATGAACGGTCCCTAATGATAAAGCATATATATTGACGTAATAACTGACATCTTTATAACAAAAGTGACCGGGATGAGGAGTTAGCTCAGTGGTAAAGAGCACTGGACTTGTAATACCAAGGTTGTCTGACTATGTTAATTCGGGTCCCACTGCAGCCACATTTCTCCTTCACCCCCAGCAGTGGTAGATTTACTGTGATATCAAAGGCCAATCCTTATTCTACCATGTCTATGTGGTGTGGGAAGTAAAAGAACTCTCACCTCGGTAAATGTCTAGGGGTGAAGTTTCTACCTAAATTCATTTCATAGATTCGATCACCACCCTTGTGGTGTAAAAGAACCTTGAGAAAGTCTGGTGAGAACCTGCAATGGTTAACTGGACGTTAAATCAAACCAAGAAACAATTTATTTAACTGGTAATAATTATTCCAAAGCAGGATGGAAATAACAAGGTCTCAAGAGGTCATGGGATACCATGTGGGGTATGGGAATGGAGGAACGTGAGTAGTGAGGCTGGTGATTGTAGGTACTGCAAGGCTGTAAGTGCCACATAATTGTGGTTATCATACCAATAAACTAACCCGAAATGCCTCTTTCCTCGATCTACTATGGCGCCTCAAATGATTTCAAATAGTATGGCAGGAAAGGAGGGTTCCTCTCTTCTGAATTTTAGGAATTTTACAATTACAATGTACACTCTCCAACTTAACACTTTAACAAATATTTTTCTCAGTTTATTCCACTTTTCCCACCAACTCAAACATACACCTCGACAAAGGGAGGGGTGGGTTGTGAACGTACTAACAACCCTACCCTCCCTAACTCTCCCTTTAACCCTTACTGAGCTGATTAAGAAATCAAACAAAGTTGTACCCCCCCCCCCCCCCCAAAAAAAACAAACAAAAAAAAACTACAACAACAACAACCTGAAATGAAGACAAAATGGGTAAACCTGAATGTACAAATTTGATACATTCTCTTTCTTTTCAGACGCTGGAACTGTGGACACCATGCACATGATGAAGAAAGTCGAAAAGCAAAAGTTGCAGCGTCTGATCTGCCAGTCCCTGCGAAGTCTCTGTGAGGCAGGGCTACCAGACAGCACCAACATCAGCATCGAGGGGCTGATCGGAATCACCGTCAATTCTGACCATGTTATCCTGGTCGGAGTTCACGAGGAAATCGGCGATGGGGAAGCTGAGATGATCGAGTCTTTAGGCGAACCTAGCCATGGTGTGGCGCGAGGGGGAAAGGGTGCTTACATGTCTAACCTACATGCTAAGATGATTCAGCAAACTCACGCGGCCATGCTGAGGGAGCACATGATGCAGGTGATGCATGCGGGGATGGCTGCCACACAAGGTATCCCCAATGCGGAGAAATCCATCAAACAGTTCCCCAAATCGTCCCAGCAGCATGAGAAAGCTGGGTACAAATATGCGCCATATGATGATTCAGATGAGGAGGAACTCCCTACAACAGCGCAGTCATTTACTCTGCCCTCTTCCCCTCCGAAGACATTAGCCAGTGCGCCTGCAGAGGGAAAACAGGTGTTCCCTTTCGCCAACTATGAACAGGGCATGTTCACAGGCACCGAGGATAAGACTCGGCGGGAGGAGCCACAAGCCACTGCCGTGACGGATACGAGCACGAAGACTGCCGATAAACCGCTCACAGCTCCCGAGCAGGTACAAGCCAGCACTATTTGTATCACCCCCGTCATTGACAGCCCCAAGCAGGATGACTGTTCCACCAGCACCAAACCTCCCTCCCCCGTCAGTGAAATAGCCCCACAGATAAGCACCGTGCCTGACTACGGGCGGAGACTGGGCACCCTCACGGCCGTGAAGCAGGAAGGAGCAGGGCGTAGGAGAACGTCAAAAGGGCACCAGATGAGCGAGACGGATTTAGAAGTGGAGGAGATTAGTGATAGTGATAATACAGCGGCGGGAGGGGAGGTGGTGGTGTCGGTACAGGACCCTATGATGGCCGGGAGTGTGACCGGGAGTCCCGGGGGCGGCGGCGGCGGCAGTCACCCCGTGAGTCCCCGGGATGAGATGGGCACGAGCAGCGGGCAGATTATGACTGATGAACACCACATCCCAGCAGATGCCATCATGGAGATCGACAGCCTCTCGCAGATGGATTCTGAGGAGCAGAGACATGATTTCGTCGACTTAGACAACAGTCTCCTTCAGATCCTCCCAGACATGTCTGAGAGGGGCCCGGACGGGTCCATGCACGAGATTGTGGAGATTGATGACACTGATGAAGTGAAAGGCGAACCACGGGAGAACAAGGACGGTGACGCTTCACAAACACGTCTTCAAGTACTGATGGAACTGCAGAAGAAAATAGCAGCAGAAATTAACACTGGGAGCATGGCGGCCAACGACGGGTCTGAGACAGTCAACGCTACGCTCACGCAAAATAACCTGGAGGAACTACCCGATGACTTGGAGGATTATGAAGCATACCTTCACCCTCCTCCTCTGCCTCCATTCATGGGTAGAGGCTTCGGTCACCGTGGGTGTGGGTCTTTCCGTGGTCGCGGTGGGTTCGGGCATCGTTTCTGCGGTCGGGGTGGCTTCGGTGGCCGGGGCGGACTTTTTGGGCGCGGGGCATTGTTTGGAGGCCGCGGAGGACACCTCATGGGCATGGGTGGTCAGTTCTATGGAGATAAACTGTGGAAATGCAAGTTGTGTGCGGCGAGCTTTAATAATAAAACTAACTATGAATCGCATATGTTGAAACATGAAAACAAAGGACAGTGTGATGCGGGACTAGATGAAAGTGTAGGGATGGCATGTCCTTATTGTAAGAAACGGTTCAGATACAAGTCATGGCTCGAGCAACATATCACAACGCATACAAAGGAGAAACTGTTTCATTGTCCCTACTGTTCTAAGGCATATACAAGGAGAAGAAATGTTAGGAAACACATCCAGATGTTTCACCCAGAAGTGCTCATGGGGCAAATATTAGAAACAGATGATTCCCTTCAGACTGTTAAGCAACAAGAATTAGACAATCTTGATTCCTGAGTTTTTCTCATGTTACAATTTAATTAGAATATTAATTTGAATAATGTTATGTATATTTTCTAGTTATCAGAGATGTCAGTTTTCCATTTACCGTGGAAATCCTCTTTTCTATATTCAGTATATGTAATTGCTTTTCCTTGCGTCAAACAAAGACAATATTGATTTAGCCTAATATACACCAATACAAATGGACCTCCCCACAGACCCTAAGCCCCATGCCAAAGCTAACAAGGACATATTTTCCATGTTTTCCCACTCTCCATGAGGCAGAAAGATCCACATTATAAATGTTTCCACTGTTTTTCCTGACTCCAATGACATCCCTCAGTCATACAAACTTTCGTTCATATCTATTATAAAGACTTAGATACTTCAGATATATCATTGTATCATATACCTATACCGGATAATACCGTAAATACCAACCTCTGCTAGGGAGGTGTTAGCTGACAGGTACCACCATACTGTGCTGGTATGGCAACGTACCACCATACTTTGAATAGGATTGGTTCCACTTAACACAGAAATACGTAAATGAAAAAGAAATAGATAACATACGGACTAAAAATTCATATAACTGGGCCCTGTCCCATTTTTCATTGGGACAGGGAACTAGTCTATTCTGTAGACGGACTTTGTCTCAAGATAATATGATTATAGATAATGCAAAGAAAATCATTTTTTAACGAAAATGAGGTCATGAACATAGCGCTAAGTGACGTCCGCCCAACATACTTTGAAAAGCAGTTTTTTTTAATCTAGCTTTGATGAATATTTAAGTAATTATCTATATTTATAGGTATATGATACAAGTGAAACGTGTTAACCCCCTTGGGACGTCATCTCTAATCTTGTTTATTTCGATAAAAATAACCCACTTGCTCTACAACCACGTGGACTATTTTTATCCAAATAATCGCGGTACGAGATGTCTTCCCATGAAGATAAACATGTTTCATTAAAGTCCTATTTATATGGGAATAATACACCCTTGATACACGTGATTACTACAGGGTATTAGCGAGTAATTGCTTCAAGTTGTTCGCTTGGGAAGCATTGTGTTGTGTCATGCCTGTTTAGATAATCTAGGTGATTTGTGGTCTCAGGTCCTGCATCTCACGCTTAGAATGCATTATTTATATGGCTGATAAATATAAATTTACATCTTGTTTTCATTAATAAATACCGCCAAAACTTGCCATTTGAAATTGTTTTGTTATCTCTAAAGTGCATTCTATAAGCATCTACCAAACCACGCACCTACCTAACGTACCACAAACCTGGCCACCATTCTTGAAGTCCGCATCTCGCCCGTCCTGGAGGCTTGCCTGGAAAGGTGCGGGCTTCCAGCGTGGTTCAGTCTCAACTAGACTGTAGTACCTCCTGTTGTCGCCAGGGCCAGGGTGCTCAGCCTCTCAAAGCAGGGACCCGTTTCAATAGTCTGTAGGACGTCCGTTATTTGGTTTAGTGACACAATAGCGGTACTTCGCGTTGCAGTAGTTAAGGGACAACCGTTTGTGGGACATTGGGTAGCAGACAGGTGCAAATAGTGGATTGTACCATTTCAGAAGTGGGTGTCCAGTCACTAAAAGGGTCACTATAGTGTCTATAATAGCGAGAGGGTATACCCTCTCGCTTTTGATGTCACAAACGTGTGACTTCTCTTCCCGTACGAATTAAGCTGTGAAACCCCAGTTAGGGACACATACAACTTATAAACATGCCAAATATGAAGGAGATTGGCTCATGCAATCCAACAATATTCACATTTGAATTTTGTCAGAGAAAATGCTGCTCTGGTGTCCAGTGTAAAATTATTCAAGCGCAGTCGATAATTTATCCAGTGACCTTTACCTTGACACCACTTGTTCCCGATAGCAGTAACACCATCCATTGTAAGGCCCAGGCAGCAATGTCACTATGTCACCAATAGTGAACGGACACACCACCCCAATAGTGACATGCCTTTTGCAACGAGAATTAAATTTTGTCACTATTCCTGTCACTATTTGAGTCACTATACATGTCACTAAGTGACTTAGTGACCCATTCTATTGAAACGGGCCCCTGGTATCGCAAAGCTGGATGCGGTTCTGGGGCCCGTTTCAATAGTCTGTAGGACGTCCGTTATTGGGTGTAGTGACACGATAGTGACAGGTTGCATTGCAGTAGTTTAGTGACAAGCCATTCCGGGAGTCCTTGTTACAGACAGGCGCTAATAGGGGCTTGACTATTTCATAAGTGCGATGTCCGGTCACTATCGGGGTCCCAAATAGCGAGAGGGTATACCCTCTTACTACGATTGTCACAAACGCGTAATCCCAGTTAGGGACACATACAACTTATAAACATGCCAAATATGAAGGATATCGGCCCATGCAATCCAACGATATCCGCATTTGAATTTTGTCATAGAAAATGCTGCTCTGATGGCCAGTGTAGGATTACTCAAGCCTGTCACTAATTTCTGCAGCTTGACACCACTTGCTCCCGATAGCACTAACACCATCCATTGTAAGGCCCAGGCAGCAATGTCACTATGTCACCAACAGTGAACAGACACACCACTCCAATACGGCATATAGCCTATCATTTAGTTCCCGACCATCATTTCATGTGACACCGATTTTACCGACTACCAGCGCAATTTTTCTCGTGGCTTGATAACTACAGTTTTAAATTATAATTTCGGTATGGATAGAAACAAATCCTAAGGATAAAAATAGATCTGTGTAGAGAAACACAAAAAAGAGAGGCAGGATTCAGTTAAGTACTACACGAGAATCTCACTCTCGTGGCCGTTCAATCTCCAGCCCTAGCTCTGGTTCACTATGTCTCTATGTGCGAGAGCAACTTCAAGCAGATTCGATGGAATTCTACCGTTTTAAATATAGTAGGTAATAACTCTGTAAGTGTGTGTATGGTTCTAGATCGCTACCGTTGACATTCAGATTCACTTTTTTAAAAAAATTTTGTTAGTATACAAGAATAGCATGAAATTCTACAATTTAATGTGTTTGTCCTTCATTAAATCAGACCATCAGGAGAGGAATGCGTTTCAGTCGAAATTATTCACATCTGGACAACACTGCGGTTAATTCACACTATCTTTCACGACCGCTGTACGCCATCTGGTGAGTGGTGGCCGCACTACAGGCTGCTGAAAAGGTCGATCGTTAAGAGGATACGCGTTTTCTGCGTCCCATGGTGTCAAAGAGAGCATATTGGAAGTGAAAGTTGATAAAATAGAATCATTTTCCAATTCTTTACCCCACACAGATATGTTCTATAGTGTGATATGAAGCGTGCGCCGTGATTTTAATTTTTTCATTTTGATTTGGCTCTGATTTTCTGATTTCCGAGGAGAACGCTAATTTCGCGCTCATCCGCTGGGAGGCGTTGCAGTTGATTCTAGTTACCTACCACATATAAAACGTGTAATTTTTGGACTTATCCGATTGAAGAGTCTCGCGCACATAGAGACAGAGTGAACCCGACCTAGGGTTGGAGACTGAAGGCCCACGAGAGTGAGATTCTCGTGCAGTGAAAAACTCGAACCTGTTCTTTTTTGTGGGACTATACTCAGACAAACTTCTTCTTTTATGATTCATTTCGAGCCATGCCGAAATCAAAGTTTAGTATTGTAGTTTTCTGATCTACTTTTCTCGTGAGAAACCAATGAGCTCGCAAGATTTCGCTGGTACCCCTTTCGAAACTCTGCTGGTTCTCCCACCAACCACCAGCCTAAGTATTTGTCCCCTTCAGAGCATCTAGCTCTGTGGAGCAGTCAGCAAAGTGTCAGGCTGGGAATGCGGGTGATGGGGGTTCGAACCCAGCTATCGGTAGTCGGGTAAATCATTTTTCAGATTTTTCACCTCTAACTGGGACTTAAACTGGCCACCAGAGCAGACGTTTGCTACCATGTTAAGTCGTAGCTCAGCGCAGACAGGGGTTGGTTGCCAATCTATGGTAGCCCTTTCAAAACTCCGCTGATTCGTCCCACCCACCATCAGCCTAAGTATTTGCCCCAACTAGAGCAACAGGGTTTGTGGAGCAGTCAGCAGAGCTTTCGGCTGGGAATGTGGACGTCGGGAGTTCGAACCCTGCTATCGGCAGTCAGACATCTCATTTTTCTATATTTCTCGGACTCGGACTGGACAAACTCACTAATATGTGTTTATGTTTTGATTTTTTTGCTGGTACCCAGCCTGTCCAGATCACCGGCAACAAGTTAAATTGACCCAGTATTCAAATAGTAGTTCCAAGACCTCAGATCTCGAGCCTGCTCGGTGGCCTAGTGGTCTAGGTGGCCGGAGTGCTGCATTCACTCACGCAGGTTCGAGTCCCGACCCCGGGTGTTTTGTACACCCTGTGAGGTGCCTGTCATGGCACCTTGGGCGGGACCTTATAGGAGGGGTCACCGACCCTGGTCCGCAGCACAGCTGGGATGCCCTATAAGAACAGCCAGGTAGAGAACCCCAAAGGAACTCTCCTGGCAACAGCGAGTATGAGTAATCTCAGCTCGGTTGGGGAACCCCACACGAACCCCAACACAAGATACTAGGGGGTTTTGTCACTGATGTACAGTACGTACTACGTACGTATAATGTACACAGTTAACCTAGGTTAAGTTAACCTAACTAGGTACCTAGGCCCCACCCTAACTAGGGCTCTAGGTAGCTAGATGCTATTGACATAACAGATTTGCATCTAGCTACCTAGAGCCCTAGTTAGGGTGGGGCCTAGGTACCTAGTTAGGTTAACTTAACCTAGGTTAACTGTGTACATTATACGTACGTAGTACGTACTGTACATCAGTGACAAAACCCCCTAGTATCTTGTGTTGGGGTTCGTGTGGGGTTCCCCAACCGAGCTGAGATTACTCATACTCGCTGTTGCCAGGAGAGTTCCTTTGGGGTTCTCTACCTGGCTGTTCTTATAGGGCATCCCAGCTGTGCTGCGGACCAGGGTCGGTGACCCCTCCTATAAGGTCCCGCCCAAGGTGCCATGACAGGCACCTCACAGGGTGTACAAAACACCCGGGGTCGGGACTCGAACCTGCGTGAGTGAATGCAGCACTCCGGCCACCTAGACCACTAGGCCACCGAGCAGGCTCGAGATCTGAGGTCTTGGAACTACTATTTGAATACTGGGTCAATTTAACTTGTTGCCGGTGATCTGGACAGGCTGGGTACCAGCAAAAAAATCAAAACATAAACACATATTAGTGAGTTTGTCCAGTCCGAGTCCGAGAAATATAGAAAAATGAGATGTCTGACTGCCGATAGCGGGGTTCGAACTCCCGACATCCACATTCCCAGCCGAAAGCTCTGCTGACTGCTCCACAAACCCTGGTGCTCTAGTTGGGGCAAATACTTAGGCTGATGGTGGGTGGGACGAATCAGCAGAGTTTTGAAAGGGCTACCATAGATTGGCAACCAACCCCTGTCTGCGCTGAGCTACGACTTAACATGGTAGCAAACGTCTGCTCTGGTGGCCAGTTTAAGTCCCAGTTAGAGGTGAAAAATCTGAAAAATGATTTACCCGACTACCGATTGCTGGGTTCGAACCCCTATCACCCGCATTCCCAGCCTGACACTTTGCTGACTGCTCCACAGAGCTAGATGCTCTGAAGGGGACAAATACTTAGGCTGGTGGTTGGTGGGAGAACCAGCAGAGTTTCGAAAGGGGTACCAGCGAAATCTTGCGATCTCATTGGTTTCTCACGAGAAAAGTAGATCAGAAAACTACAATACTAAACTTTGATTTCGGCATGGCTCGAAATGAATCATAAAAGAAGAAGTTTGTCTGAGTATAGTCCCACAAAAAAGAACAGGTTCGAGTTTTTCACTGCACGAGAATCTCACTCTCGTGGGCCTTCAGTCTCCAACCCTAGGTCGGGTTCACTCTGTCTCTATGTGCGCGAGACTCTTCAAGCGGATAAGTCCAAAAATTACACGTTTTATATGTGGTAGGTTATACCTGTGTACATTATCTCTAGGGAAATAGAAATGATTGCATTGTATTCTATGGTATTCCAGCTCAAATCTGTTATGTCATACATGTATATTGCGTCAATACGGTAATAGTTTAGATGAATAGGGCCTATTGGAGAACTTGACCCGTTTTAAGAACTCGACCCGTAACAAACTCGACCCGTTTTAAACTTTCTCAACTCAGGTGACTCAACTGTGGATAAATACTATATTGAGTTGTTGGCCGTTTTAATTATTTTTTCCTGCCAAATTCCACTGTTCTTGTTGTTATTTATTAATTAATATATATTACTATATTTCTAGTTCTCCTAGGACGAATATTATATCTCTATATATTTCAATATATTAATATATGTGAGGCAACTCTACGCTACTCGCCAAATGACGGTAGCTATGTTAATCTACGTCACGCATTTGTTTCGTCACGTATCTAAGCAACCGCGCGGTCTTTGGATGCGTGACGTGTTATTCTATTACGCTAACGGTTAATCCACCTTGTGATCTCGCCCTTATCGGCTGTATTAAAAAACTTACCTTTAGCTTACCTGTTATCTCGATGTCTAGGCTGGGTTGTTCCCAATGTATCAATAAAGCCGTTTTAATTTTTTTTTCCTGCCAAATTCCACTGTTCTTGTTGTTATTTATTAATTAATATATATTACTATATTACTAGTTCTCCTAGGACAAATATTATATATATATATTGATTTTTTTTAATATTAAAGAAACTGAGATGTTTTTGCATCATACGGCACTGTTATAAGAATATAGAGAATAATTCAAGGGACGATTGATAATATATGTACACAAAATATCTGAGACTTTTGATACCCGTCACCAACCCCATCTTGTATGTAATAGAATAAAGAAGGAGCACACGCAAACATACATATATTTTATGGATGGCCCCAAATTCTACAGAAATACATCTATAAAGTGATATTTAGTGGGCCTCAAATCACTGGCTTTTATTAAACTAGCCATACAATTTATAACTTGAATCTTAAATCTTTGAGATTAAAAAGACAACCATCTAATAGAACCTTTTTAAAACCTATTTATTCAGCAGTCATCATTACTTACATAATGCTTTCAGGTGTGGATTTGATAATGTATTAACAAGCATAAATATCGTGGTTGAGTAGGGTGGTGCTTAATCAGGGTTTATAGACTTCTACTTTTCAGCGGATTTTCAACATTTTAGCCATATCTGCAATCATATCAACAAATTTAATAAAATGGCGATTTTTATAAAATTGAGATTTATCCAATCGAATATTCTAATACCAAAGTTTTGTCTAGTTTGACCTAACCCTATCAGTTAAAATATATACTTTATATTTGCCTGATTTATATATAAAATGTACTGAAAAAAATATAAATATAGTTTTCTTCGATTCTTTCAAAAATAAGGAGTGACCTAAAGTTTTAGATATTAAAATTTATAGTACTACACATCTACCATATCCTGTGAAAGTTTCAAGAAAATGGCATGGGTTCTACTATGTAATAAAGATTGTTGAGGAATTCTATACATTCTATTATATTATCGTGATTTTAATCTCTAACACAGTGACCCCCGATATTTAAGTTAGATGTGTGTTCTAAAACACTTTGAGATAATTATAATCAATTATCAGGATATTGACATGGGTCTTAATTTTCAGGAAAATTGTCCGAGTTGCCTTACTCCATAAATCACTCAGTTTAATAACCCCCAGTAGAGATTGGTAGAAACAACCTAATAATTTCCACTAAATAGGTTGAGAATATGAACATCTACATTCACTCTTTGCACCGAATATTTCTAGCCATATGATTGGCTAGAATAGGGAACAAAGATCCACGTTGATGGCTTAGGAACCAACCTGTAATCTAGTGGTTCCCCAGTCATCCACTCAGCGACCTTCAACCTTTTTGTCCTATCTCTATTGCAAACTGTCAATGTTCTTACACCAAAATGAACCCTGTCGTGTTATTTCATCAATCGATCTGAATACCGATCTCCCTTTTTTATGACAGAACTTCTTGAAACATTTTTTGATTAAAGGTGATGAAACTTAAGACCCAATTAGATAAATATCTATTATGCACATCTATACAATTATGCTAAACTTCATGTCTCTTATGGATTATTTCCTATATCAGAGAATAGGACATTTTATTCAGCGACAGTTGCAGTAGTAGTTTTTAAGAATATTAGCAGGAACCCTGAAGTGTTAGAATAAATACTGGATTCAACGAAATAAATACTTGGTATTCAATTACAAATACCTTTTCTTGTATTCATATGATAGAAATATATACATGTAAATACAAATATATTCATATATGTGTAGTTGAATAACCATCTGTTGGTATAAGAAGGGACAAAGGCCATGGCGTTTAAGCACTGTGGGATTTTCAATGGTTAGACGCTGTCACAGGGTAGGTCTGATATTTATTTATTTATTTTCCATTAATTATTTGGAATGTGTTAGTGTTTCCTCATTACTGTCGTTGGTGTAAATGCATGTGTGAGCAAAAATAGTACAGGTCCACTTAGCATATGTGGACTGACTCTACAAAATATCATCTCACTCATCCAATATAGGAACGAAAAGATCACTCCATCTTGCTCCAATGTTGCGCCTCTCGGGCTACCTATTGGAACGCACTTACATGGAAGCAAGGGTTCGGATGGGCTGCCGGCTGACAGTTATAATCCAGTTATATATATATGGTATAATGTAGGATTTATATTATACTTCACAGCGGTTTGAAGCTGTTTATAAACTTCACCTTTCCAGTGGATTCTCAAGATTTTCGCCCATGACAAGGTCACATCTTCAGGCATATCAACAAATTTAGTTGTTATTTAATCAAGGCGTATTTTATCAATTAAGTAACTATTTCTATCCAAATATTTCCGAAACATTGATGTCACCTTGAAGGCATATCCTACAATTTCCAGTGGTACCATCTGGTGATTTTTTTGTATTGGCATTTATCCAATCAAACACTCTAATACTAAATGAGTAGAATATAAGTTTTGTCTAGTTTGGCCTAATCCCCATCACGTAAAATAATACAATTTATATATGAAATGTACTGAAAAATATAGTTTTCTTCAATTCTTTCAAAAATAAGGACGGTGAACTAAAGTTTTAAATATTCAGTGAAAGTTTCAAGAAAATGTCGCGGGTTTCACTATGTAAAATGATTGTTTAGAAATTCTATATATGCTACTCTAGTATTTTCTAGGTTATATGTGGTAAATACAGGGATGTCAGTTGGCTCCAGTCATAAAAAATAGGAAATATTTTCATGTTGAATTTACTGCGTCAGAGAGACTGAGAAAACATGGGGAACACATCATTATTGGTCATGGAATGGGGCTGAGGGTGAGTGGGGAAGTTTGAACCACTGTTCATTGGTGTGAATGAGGCCAAATTTTAAATAAAACAAAACAAATACAAGGATTTTCTTGGAAAATAGGAAAACTAACACCTGTGTAGTTAGGGTATTGCACCAATGTCTTTCATATAAAGGCAGATAACTCAACCCTAGACCATTCCAGTACATATCATACTCCTCGCGCTTACTCGCTGTTTGTACAGTTGATCTTTGGGTTTAATCAGGCAGTGGACAAATTCTGTGTCAAACGTCGGTACTTAGATAGGAGTATCGTAGCTATACCATCCGAATTGATTAAACATATTTGTTAGAAAGTTGAAGTACAACCACCACTGGAAACCCAGAGTCTCATGGTCAGAACAGCTCAGAAGCACACGAACAAACACAGACAACATGATCGTCATTGAAATATGGTCAATAGCACCACGGTATGAAACGATATACCAAGCAAAACTAACAGTATGCAGACACAACAATATATTCATCTCCTGAACTGGATCAGGAAAATGCGATTCAAGTCGAGATTCTTTTTTTTGTCCATTCTGTTCATGGGAATGATTTCTTTGGGTTACTTGAGATTCATAGTACTAAATGTTTTAGTAAAATTGTTTTCCACTTACTATGATGCACGTCAGAGCCACATGAATAATAGCCACTTGGAATTTACCCCTCTGACTTACAATACGACAGAAATATAATACTATCTAGGAACAAGTAATACTATTCTGAATGCTGAAGAACAATACTCCAATGCCATGATGATAATTCAATACCTCATAACAATGAAACGGAAACGTGGCATCTCTGTATCAGTTAACGGGAAGATTTTCTTCATTCATTTCCTCTACTGATATTTTGGTATGTTAGTTGAATACTTGTAATTAGATTTGTATCTGGAAAAAATAACTTTTCCTTTTTCGAAATGAAATCAGAACTCCAGAGTGGCTCTCGTATCCACACGTGTCCCCATATGCCATCAAGTTTGGAGAGCTCAGTAATATGAACGAGGCGATAGCTGAATGAATATTCTGTAGCGCTTCAAACGAGATGCCTATCGGGGACACAGACCAAACACAAACGTGTTTCTGATTTTATCTTAGCCTGGTTACAGTTATCTGTTTATCACCCATTGATTACGAGTTACGATACTCGGATTCCTGTTGAGAACGAGTTCCTAATGTTAAACCAATGGACATCTATATCAGGCTAAGATAATGACTGGCCCGTACTCCACCGAGTTTGACTTGAATTTCTTTTTTTCCTATTTTTTTTATATGGGCATTAATGACACTATGATGTCACAGCTGACAGTGCACTATGGTTACAGTGGTTAGGGGCAGTTCTAATAACTGTCATTCAAGGTAGCATCGCTGAGGGAACAGGACGTTGCCTCGTCTTGTTTTGACTTGAATTACTCTGCAGTCAAATGAGGTGGAGTGCTGACCAAGTTATTTTCATAGAGTGGGTTTCTGATTTTATCTCACCCCGTATAACATTATTGATTAATAAGATAAATCACCCAATTAGCCATTGAGTATTGGGTACAAAACCTTCACAGCCGTGGAGTATGAGTTCCTAACGTTAAGCTTATGGAGAGAAATAACGGGGTGAGATAATATCAAGGCCGTCTATATTCATATGTTTGAATATATTAATCCTCAAGCTTACTCTGGATTCACTTAAATCAGAGAGATTTTAAGTGAAAGATCTTTTTTACAAATACTGCATATTTCACTAAAGCCTAAACGATTTTGAGCATAAATACAGATCAAAACGACCGACCACTAACAATTTATAAATATTTCTATGGAATATCAAGACACGTATTGGTCCTGTTAATACTCTAATATTGACACTATCAACATTATATAAAATACATATCAAGCTCTACTATAATGTCTAAGCACAATCTAATCTCTCGGGTGCCTTATCACTACATAGATATATATATACCTGGTCCGTCTGGGTATCACAACGAATTTAAATCATTACGACTGTCACAAAATACGTGTGTGGCTATTCAGCACATATAATATGAGAGGCCTTAGCAATTTCAAGATCAAGCCATGCCAGAAAACTTACTGAGGAAAAACCCTTTTTTTGAGACTCAAATTCCATCGAAAGCAATCGATAGCGCCACTGTCACCAGGTGACAGTGGCGCGTGTGACTATTGTCATGCAATAGTGTTCTGATCGATGTCATGGTCCTTGAACGAAACCGTCATTCACAGTGGTAGCATAGTGCAATTCAGTTTTTCATTTGTTAGCTCTGTCCGAAAATACTCATTCCTATATACCCATTGGCGAACACTCTACAGTTACATACCGCTGCTGGGGGTGCAGTAATTATGAGTTACGTAGCGAGGGTGACGTTTTCGTCCCAGGCTGACGTTTTCGTCCCGGGCTGACGTTTTTGTCCCGGGCTGACCACGTGATATAAAGAGCGCCGGGACGAAAACATAGCTGCTGAAGTTACTCGATAAGGGTGGCCATATTTCTTAGGTAAAGAAATAACCATTTTTATAGATATTTGAAGGTTTATAGGAATAGGGAAACCAAGTACCGGTAAGCAAAAGTCAAAGTTACTCGGTGAGGACCGGAAAATTTTTTCCGGTCCTCACCTCATAACTTTGAACTTTTGTTCACCGGAACATAGTTTCCCTAGACCTCTAACAGGCTTCGCACCTCGATACTTCAGTGCCTACCAACAAAGCACCACAATACGCAGATCTTCCGCTTTTCTTAAATACACAATTCTTTTAGATATTCTACAATTCACCTTCAATTAGACTGTCCGATCATTTCAGCTGGTCGAGTTATACAATACTGTGAACACAGGTGTCGCTGTTCAACACCATCTAATGGTGAGTTCCTTAGTTAGGCCGGCGCTCAGACAAACACGGTCGAGTCTGGCCTCATGCCTTTAGAGATATACAGCAATAGCACCCAGAATGTGAACAGTGGGTGTGATTACAGGAGTGTCGTTTTTTGATAGATTAGACTGCTAGAGGAAACTCGGACATTGTTTGCTGTCTAAACTTCATAGTTGCTAATTGTTTTGGTTTTAATTTTAGAAAAAGATAGGTATATGATAGCTAGACCTGCCAATGTATTATTGTGTATCCAGTTTTGGTGTTCCTGTGTTATCTTAGGTATATCTAAAGAATTATTGAGGTGATATGCTTATATGACACACCAAGTTTGAGCTGGAATACCATAGAATACGAGGTAATCGCTGCACTTTCTCTGGAAATAATATACACTGGCATTATAAACGTATCATGCTCATACACTCAGTCCTTCAATGATAAAGAATATGTTGCCAGGTGTTTGTTTGGCTGCAGGCATTGTATAACCAAGTAGATAAGGTGCGAACCCGCCTGTGGAAAAAGGTCTAGTAGAACGTGTAAGACCACTCAGAGGTAAGAGCTGCTGGGGAATGTGACTACAGCCTGAACAAATTATCAGTCGCATGATTGAAACGTTCTAGTAGTATATACACCAATAACTTTAAATCAATTATCCTCATACCAAGAATGTGTAAATTATACATGAATATTACCATTGATAATACAAGACACTTATCCTGGGATTCCCAGTTGCTTATTGCCTTCTACACATGAGGACCCTCGGACGTGGCACTATTCGTAACAAACCATCTCTAGAATTATGCAAAGCCGATCTAGTAATTATCTATATTTTGTGAATAAAGAAAACACGTATAAATACATTTGATATGCACAGCAAGATCCCTGACGTTAAGGAATACGTTGCAAAGTGTGTGTTAGTTTGACTGTTGAGTAGCTTAGGGATCCAGTCTCACTTCCGCCTGATCGATAAAGGGTCCATTCAGACATACCATCTTGTTTTCCTTTCACTTACAAAATACTTTCAAATGCCAACCTTTCTTTGATCAGCATAATGTTGGGGTAAGCTGTTTCAATCATTAGAATGGCGATACAAAATGGCACCATTGAAATGCCAAACCATTGGATATAATTTTACCGGTGGTTTTCACAATTTAATCATTTCTCAGCTACACACTACCACTGATGTACGTACTCATAGGAGACACCTTTCACACAACTAAATATTTCAACTTAATGTAGAGACATGCTATCACGTTTCGTTATTGTTCTACATCTATCCCAAGAGCTGATTTTATTTTTCACTTACACATGGCAAGTTCGTGAATTGTGACTTTGACTATCCATCACCTGTCCTTGCAAGGTGAGGTTATGAGTGGTGTTTATACAGCTGTCTTGGCAGTGTGAGGTGAGGAGTAGTGTTCACACAACTGTCTTGGCAGTACAAGGTTAGGAGTAGTGTTTACAACTGGTTACACAGCTGTCATGGCAGTGTGAGGTGAGGAGTAGTGTTCACACGGCTGGCATGGCAGTGTGAGGTGAGGAGTAGTGTTCACACGGCTGGCTTGGCAGTACAAGGTTAGGAGTAGTGTTTACACGGCTGTCTTGGAGGAGTGTTTACACTGGTGTCTTGGCAGTATAAGGTTAGGAGTAGTGTTTACATGGCTGTCTTTGCAGTGTAAGGTTAGGAGTAGTGTTTACACAGCTGTATTGGCAGTGTAAGGTTAGGAGTAGTGTTTACAACTGTCTACACAGCTGTCATGGCAGTGTGAGGTGAGGAGTAGTGTTTACACAGCTGGCTTGGCAGTACAAGGTTAGGAGTAGTGTTTACATGGCTGTCTTGGAGGAGTGTTCACACAGCTGTCTTGGCATTATAAGGTTAGGAGTAGTGTTCACATGGCTGTCTTTGCAGTGTAAGGTTAGGAGTAGTGTTTACACAGCTGTCTTGGCAGTGTAAGGTTAGGAGTAGTGTTTACAACTGTCTACACAGCTGTCATGGCAGTGTGAGGTGAGGAGTAGTGTTTATACTGCTGTCTTGGCAGTGTAAAGTCAGGAGTAGTGTTCACACGGCTGTCTTGGCAGTATAAAGTTAGGAGTAGTGTTCACACAGCTGCCTTGGCAGTATAAGGTTAGGAGTAGTGTCTTGACAGAGTGAGAAGAGTGTGGTTTATACAGGGCTGGTGGTGGCTGGTGGCGGGTTCAATACGGCCATCTCCTCTGCTCCCGTAACATCTGCTTCATCTGATGTGCCATACGACGGGCATATGGGGATGTGACGTGTCCAAGTCATCCTGAAATGGAAAGTACTCATACAGAATGTCCTGACCATGATGTACAAGACACAGAACGAGATGCTAATTTACCGTTTGTATGGAACTCGGCGTAAAATTAGCATCGAGTTCTGTGACTTGTACAAGCATTTTTTAAAATGTGTATGGCTAGGTGGTCCATATTTTAGTGTACGGACCAGTGGTCCGTACAGTATTTTTACGTCATATGCCAAAACGGTGCGTATTTACAGTATATACGGCATGGGTACATAGTAAAATACCAAGTCAAACTCATGTATCATTTTTACAGCTTGAACCACAATTTTCGGTGCAGTAGAAGAATGGGGCAGATATAGCACATAATTGTGCATTTGATGAAAAAAGTTCGAGTTTTGGTATATGGTTAGGGGATCCTCTAAGGAAAGTTTTTAGATGCATGTACGAAAAGTCATGCATGTTTCATTAAATGCACAATACTGCTAAAATTTCAGCTATATCTGCCCCACGAGGAAGAAAAGAAAAAAGTAGTCTACTTACTGTAATTACTCGGTATGGTAAAGTTAATATCATAATGTAGCATGTTTGCACAACGAATAATGTAACATGGTAGTGCCACGATAGTTCTCACCTCCGAATAGTCTGCATGCCACACGGCAGGTCATAAACCCGAGACATTCTGTCCACCATCGCTGAGGAGCAGTTAGACTCCTGCGCGTGGCGTGCTTTGTTCCACTGCGCCATCCCCCGTTCTTCAGGGGAACCTGAAAAATGTTAAATAATTGTAATGTTGGGTAACAAAACAACTAACTAACTAAACTAACTGTTTTTACAGGGTTTTCTAATACCAAAAACATAGGTTTTTAGGGTTAACATATTCAGCTTACATCAATCTGCATGGCAGTGAAAAAATTTGGGTTTTTATAGGTTATACACATGTATAGGTTAATTTGAAAAAATATAAAGGCTCAAGAGTTGCAATATACATGTAGTTTTTTTTTATAGGTTTTAAAGGTTTCACTGGCAGGCCTGGATTCCCATACTGCTAGCATTAATGACACAAGGTGACACTGAATATCAACGAATTAAATATGATCCGAACAATTTGACTGATCAGAGAATATATGCAAGTCGTTATCTTATAGGCATCACCGAATCAATGTATTTCAAGTCTCACCGGGAATAGTATTGTCAAAGAAGAATCCAGTCACACCGCCGACAAACATTGGTGTACTCAGGAGTAGTTGGAAGATTTGGTCAACTGTTATGCTTCCTGTGTGTGACCAATGAGAAGTAACATTAAACACTTTCCATGCAAACATTTTGCAATCAATATCAAGCGTAGACATATACCACATGTTTTTATATCGATGATATAAAAATATATTCAAATAGTTTCATATCAATTATCATTTAAAACCGAGATCAGTGAGTCCATGATGCAAGCAAGACATGAACTCAGGGGCTGTGTATCTTACTGAGACTAATAGCTGTAACGAGACTAATAGTTGTAATGAAGTAAGGCTTATGGTTGGCCTTTATGATCAGGCCACTGTATTTGTATGTATTTGTGTAATCTTTCCCGTTTTTTCCCCAAGACACAGTCCTGCAAAACACAGCATCTGTGGCAACGGTAAAGATTACACAAATAAGTGCACCCCCCAGGAGGGAACCTCCCCATAGAGATATCCCCATAGAGAGCCAACACACAAAGGGCAGTTGGACACACACTCACACCCCTCCACCAGTCACCCCTGACCCGAATCTACAGGCTTGTCTATTTTGAAAGCCATCAACAGTCAGAATATTCATAAACTCCACTTGAACTATCGTCGAAATGGCTTTTGAGGTCATTTTGCATAGAGCTCTCTTAATGCTGAAGGCTAGGATGTTAAGATGATACCTGGCTGATCGCATTGAGAGGCACACACGTATATTTTCATGGAAAACCTTTCCTATGCTAAAGGATAAAAATTATTCCTGCAAATTCGATCTATGGTAAGGTGTGTAATTCTCTGAAAGCATAAGTCAACCATGTCGAAATATCACCTGTAGTGAGCGTAAATGTATTGCTAGTAAGAACATGCACATGTATAAATACTGAGTCAGTTGTATCTATATATTGTTGCTGTATTCTTGCCCTGAAGAAGGACTAGCTCTCTGAAATATAAGCTAATCTTGTGCAATACAGAAGCTCGAAGTGGGCGTACCAAACTGTTTTTAAGTGTGTCTGCCTTACTTCATGGAGAGTTTGTAGGTCATTTTTTCTGTTTTGGATCTATTTATTTATCACTGTGCTGTATTGAAGTGAACATACCTGTTTTGATGGCATGTGGGTTTTGCTTCAACCACTGCGGGATAGAAAGACCGAGTAAAAAACTGAAGCCTACGATGAAGAGGTTGCGTGAAGAGTTGACGTTTACGTACTGAAGGTTGGAGATCCCCACAGCCACAATCAACCCTGACAATGTAATAAGAAAGAAATTGATGAGTGTCTGTGTCCCCATTCGCCATCGATTTTGGAGCATGCAGTAATATGAACGAGGGGCTAGCCAAGTGAATATTCTGAAGCGCTCAAAACGAGATGGGGAACGGAGACCAACCATGAACATGTTTCTGATTTTAGCTGGATATATTTGTCTGTTTATCGCCCATTGAGTATGAGTTACTATACTCGAAAGACTGTTATGCATGAGATCCTAATGTTAAGCCTAGGGAAGTTTATACCTGGCTATGAAGATAACAAACACGTTTTACTCCACAGGCCAGGTTCAACATTGGGTAAGAATTCTAATTTTTTAAATTGGGAATCAATAAACACTTAAATAAAAAATTAGAAGCTTTTCACGCCAACAATATGGAAGTAAGGATTGGATCTTACCGAAGAGAAGGTAAAAGGATCCCCCGATGACTGGCTCTGGGATGGTGACGAATAAGGCGCCAAACTTACAGAAAACCCCGAGCACGATCATGAACAGGGCCGAGTACTGCACAACGCGCCGACTGCCCACCTGCAACAATGTGACCAGACATGTATAAACAACCGTTTGTTTGTTAAGTCAAGTATCAACAGCTTCCAGGACCACTGGATGATAACACGCAGGTGGAAATAAAGGTATCTGAAAAAACTCGTTTTGGCGAGAGATGCATTTTCGTAAATGAAAAAAATAAAAGTTGCATGCTGCCTAGTTGACCTGATATTTATCATCAACCTACAAATAGAAAGTGTCCATAGTAAACCTATAGGAACTCAATATGCACATACCCGGCATATACGGATATGCTGTATGCCCCGGCCTACAAAAACCGGCGCATGCATACAAAATATCTTATATGTGAAGAATTGATTAACTATATGTATGTGCACCAAGATAAAATATCCAGAAAATCGGAAATAACCTGAGAACATGCATCCCTGTGATTAGGTCTACCACGGACCTGGTTGACCGTGGATCTACCATGTAAATAAATGTGTATTCACCTTGGTAAGGCCGACGACGCCCACATTGATGCTGGTTGATGTGGTACCGTTGCCAGTGCCAAAAAGCCCGTCCAGAAAGCTACCCAGTCCCTCAATAAAGATGCCTGCAAATAAAACCAGAATCTTCATTGCAGGTGGTGGTGGGGCATCGTGGTCTAACCGAGTATCAAGTCAGACAAAAAAAAAGTAAAGACACTGAAATCTAAGTACATTAATGTAATAGACAAGTTTTCATTCATGGCGTTGCGGGCACGCCAAATGTTGCAGCAAATCGATGACATCAAGGATATTTCAACTCTTTGTAAGCTCAGGCACGGTCATCCAAGTTCGTGCCTCAAGTTAAATACATATTTCTCGATGGCAGAATAAACAACAACGGATGGCTTCCAGGTCCAGGAACCCACTAATTTTATTTCTCCCTTTCTCAATATCCTGCCCCATACTTCGCTCCGCCCTCCTCTTACTTTTTCAGTGTTTTTTTCGCCACATGGATGTGAAGTATTCGCCAAACCAGCAGATAAGCCTCACTCATGCACTGACCACACCTTACATGTTACGCTGTTTAGCAGGTGGCAGGCCGTAGACCAATCTCATTGGTGGGGCCTCACTCACTGAAATAAACCTTTTTTTTCTTGTGGAATTTCCTCAGAGAGACTGAGAAAACGTGAAAAACACATCATTATTGGCCATGAAATTTGACTGACTAGCACCAAGACTTGACTTGTAAACTGCTCAGATCTAACCATTGGCTTAAATGGAAGAACACCAACCTTGGTGAATTTACTGAAATAGAAACAAAATTTAAAATGGGGCTATGATGTGTGAGGAGGGTTGAACCACTGTTTATTGGTGTGAATGAGGCCCAATATATTCTCTCTTTGTCTTACATAAGAAACAGAAAACAAACAAACAAAACTGAAAAGAAAAACAAAGATTTGCTTGGAAAAGAATTTATCTCATCCCTCACATTGATTAATTGGCTAACATTTGTGACATTACCCCAAATTTCAAGAGTATTTTTTTCTAAATACTCCATGGGCATTGAATATGAGTTCCCAATGTAAAGTCTAGTATGGGGGAAAAATATCAGGAGTGGGATAAAACAACACACGTATGCGATTCAAACGAGACGGGGATCGAGCTTTGACCAACAACTTGAATAGATTTCTGAATTTAACTCACCCCCGACATTAACTAATTGGCTAACATTTGTGACATAATCCCCCATTGAGTATTTGTTCTAAATACTCCATGGGCATTGAGTAAGAGTTCCCAATATCAAGTCTATGTGGGGGGGGGGGGGGGGATACCAGGGGTAGGATAAAATAACACACAATTTTGTAACAATTGCAATAACTGCGATAATCATGGTGGTTGTAGGACACTTACCTCGGTTGATGGCATGAGTAGGCGGGCACGGTGCACCACTGAGTCGAGCATACGCATGATAATCCCCGACTGACTCAATGATGGTGGAGATGATCCCAGAGAGTAATCCACACACGCACGACACACTTGCCGTCGGGATTCCCCATTGCACTGAACACGATAAGACAAGTCTCTGATTAAACATTGCACATACTTAGAAGTCCATATTCCACCGAGTTTGACCAAGGAACAGTGAGGGACTGGTTAGGCACTTCTTTGGTTTGACTGTGGAGTAATTCACAAAGTGAAGCTGAGTAAATTATGTAGCAGACAGACGAGGTGAGGCGCGGACCAAGTTGTTTTCATCGAGTGAATTTCTGATTTTATCTCACCCCATATACATGATCAGGAACACTATTAATCAATAGAATAACTCACCCACTAATTAGTTATTGAGTATTGGGTAAAATAACTTCACAACCGTGGCGTAGGAGATCCTAATGTTAAAGGCATATCCTTCAATACTCAGTGGCACCACCTGGTGATTTTCAAATACTAACAGTTATCAATTCAATCCGGTTCCTTTCACTTCTTTTAATACCAAATGAGTGAAATATGAAATGTTATCGAGTTTCATCTAACCCAACGGGTAAATTAAGGCAATTCATATACGAAATGCCCTGAAAACTATAGTTTTCATTTATTTCTTTTTTTCTACCTTTTTTTCTTTGCAAGACAGTGCAGTCCATAAGTATAGCCACGTCTAAATTTGATGTATGTTTTATCATAAAACTGCCAGTAGGGACAAATGCCAAGCAATATCTACACCAGAAGATCAGAATGTCACTTGGATTTTAAAGGCACGTTCATGTATTTGTTGAATATTGTGAATTATATTTTCTCGCCTGTGAATAGCTAGATCCATTCTTCTGCTAGAAATGCCATGATATACATCAGATGTACATATCGGTGTATAACACTTGCCTATTGGACCGGCTCGTCATGGTATCATGAGATGTACGTACGTGGGTAAGGGACGCGGAACCACGGAGACTCGTAGATGACACTGATACGCCTGTCTGTGCGTGCTCCGTACCCCCACTTGTTAGGATCATCTGGGAACACGTTGGTCACCGTCAGTATGTAACACAGGAACCACGAGACGGCGATGGCGACGATTATCTAGCAAAACAACACCAGATACCTGTGTTACTATAGTAGAGCCCCGCCTAACAGACACCCCGTGTAATATAAGGGGGCACCATGTGGTGACGGACACTTTTCCTTGGAAAACTTGTCCCTCTAACAGATTTTTTTTCAACCATATGTAGGCGGATACCCTGCGTAAGCGGGCAGTTGTTTCGGTACAAAAAGCTATTTAACCCCATGTAAACGGGCACCTAGAGCAGATCTGTGTCATTACAATGATTAGAAATATAAAATTCTACATTGATTTTAAAACTAGGGAAATGAAGCTGAAACTGTGTAGCTGTGTTTGCAGCTATCTCTCTAAACTGAATGAGATCAACCTGCTCTCTCTGGTCATGGTGTTATATTCCAATTTCACTATTTGGGAAACATATGCATACTTTCCCTTGGCCTAACTTATTATGGCTTATGCTGGCTCGACATAACACTCTGTTGGAGGCACCCCTTGGCTACGATCAACGTGGTCGCCCTTACGCAGTAAACACAGAGCTAGGCTTTAGGCAACATCTCGATGTAGCACCAGTGAATCCGCAGCTAGCAGTCATAATGTCATTACAGTAACACCAGCAATAAAGCTCGTAACGGGACAAAGTCACACGATAGTAACACTGGTGGAAACCCCAAAATTCAGTCCATGCTATGGTACATAGGCAGCAAGAAGGCTATAAAAATAAGTACAAAAGCCTGAAATTTACAAGGTGATCTTAATGTATTGAGAGGAGGCTAACTAACTAATTAATAGTGATTTTCTAAGGCAGAAGATAATGGGTCTGTAGGAAAACTTACCGGGAACATTTTGAAGAATGGGTATGGTACACGGACCCAGCCTTCTCCTTTTTTGTGGGTAAAGCAGGGAATAGTAACCCATCCTAAATACTGTGAGAAGAGCACCATTACCATGATCGTTCTGCAACATAACCGTTTTTCATTGTACATAAAACTGTCATTGTCGAAAAAGTCAATTAAAGCTGACCAAAATGAAACTGATACAGTCGAACCTAAGCAACAAAGTACCCGTGACGGCCGAGCTTTCAGAAATTCAAAAAAAAATGGAACCTAACGGACACCCCGCGTTAACGCACACCTTTGCTCGGAACGGTTCCCTCTATTAGATGTTTATTTTAACCCCGCGTAAGCGGCGACCTTGGCCAGGAACAGAGGGTGTCCGCTTATGCGGGGTTCTACTGTACTTGTGTGATTGGGACGTAAGAATACTAAAGGGAAACACTCACACCAGGCAGATCCACCACTGATGCTGGCCATAGTCGGCGGCGGACTTGAAGAGGGAGAGGCCGAGCATGGAGATTGTCGGGCAAATTGTCAGCGGTCCGATGTAACGGAGCAGGACGCCGACCAGGCCCGTCAGGCCGAGCAGTGCCTCGAAGAGCGCCGCCACCATCAGCGACCCCTGGACCTAAATAATGCGAAGAGAGAACGGGAAGAAAGGTCAGGTCTGTGGGACCCCGCGTGCAATGCTACACTGGCCACCAGAGCTATGCCATGTAACCTCTGGTGGGGTTAAATCTGCGGCCACCTTGGACTACTATAGCTGTGTTTTTTCACTTTCCCTGCAGATCTTAATCGCCATGACTGGCGGCATTACAGTATGCTCCTCATATTCATCGGAGTATAAATGCATAAGAAGTGGTGGTTATATGGATTACAGAACGGTTTGCAGTATCCCAGTTACAGTGATAGCCATAGTTTCAAGGTCAACAGTTCAATGGTTGTCTGATTTATGGCATATATAAGTATTATATAGTTCTGGAACAATATCTTCTTTTACCAGGCCCAGGAACTTAAACTCTCCTTGAGGAGGCTGAGTTTGGTAGATGCTGGGACTGAAGCCAGTCTAGGGGCATACATAAATCCATTTTTACTCTTTATGTTGACAAGTGTGAAAATAGATAAACAATATTGACTGGTTTCAGATACAAGCGGTCGTATGCTCCGAGGAGTAATATCCGAGCGTATGCGACTCCGTAGACTCCGAGGAGCATACAACCACCTTTACCTGACACTGACAAGTGGCGTGCCAATATTAGTTTATTTAGGTACACACTACTTTTTAGTATGCATTGCTTTTTCAAATGCATGCTTTATCGGAACCCAGAGTATACAGATATGTTGTATGCTCCGGGTATGTAGATATACACTCCTTATTTGTTTTCCAGGATACTTTGTAAAAGGTGAGTAATTATATCAGAAACGTCATGAACTTTCATAAAATTGTTTATATGGTATGACATGTCTTCACGGAATTATATCCCTATGGGGAGCTGAGTGATATCTGCAGCAGAAGACAACGAATACCATGAAAAAAATTATATGAATTTGAGTAACATTTAGATTTTTTTAAAACGTCACATGTTTTTAATTACACATGTCACCTGTAGCATATAAATATTATATGGCATAACTGCGGCATACAGTGACTCCATGTTAAGTCTATGGAGATTTATATGAGGGTTAGGATAAAGTACAGACCTCCCTGAGCCGGGTCTGCCATACATCCTTGTGAGCCAGACTGCCGGTCTCGATGTAGGTGGTGTTGTCAAGGCCCACCACAGTACCCCGCCCGTCGTACGTCGCGTTCACTGTAAATAAACGGCATGTGTTTAAATCTGGGTTTTGTGTTGCTCGGTGAGGGCCCCGCTAGCCTGTGAATCCCACAAAAAGGTGTATCTAGATATAAAATTTCCCCACGAGCTGTTGTATGTCTTTTAAGCCTATAAGACACCGACCCAACCACTTTGCCCGATTCTACCTTTGCCCGACGGATCCGTCGGGTCTGTGACAATCAGCATCAATCGGGTCGATGTACGCACTTCACCGACCCGATTTTATTGCTTTTCCCGACGGGTCGGGCATTACTACCATGTCAGATATGACCGACTCTCCCTGACCTTAAGATTTCGATGTATGCACATTCACCGAGTGTTCCCGATTTAGAGGCCGTTTAGATAGCAATACTACCTATTACTCAGTCCGATTTACAAGTGCCTTATATCGATTTGTAGGGTAGAGAGAGGCAATGATAAATCTGAAAAAAATCCGAAGTCCGAAGTTATTAAACTTTGAATTAATTTCTATAATTCCACGCCCATGGCTCACCCCGGCTCGGTTCCCGGCGGCTCTCTTTGATCTCATCCCGGGTAATTCACGAGGTTATAAAAGGAGGGACTGTGATCGGGAACAGAGTAGATGTCGCTGTCTTACAGGTATAAGACACCGAAATTTTATTCCCGACTCTCACTGAGCCGATGGTCGGGATGAATCGGGAACAATTTTCGGTGTCTTATAGGGTTTATGTTAGGTAAAAATCCTTTTCGAGCGCGCGTAACGTGATCTGGCGGGATCTGTGAACGCGGACATTCAGAAATTTTTTTTTCCGAATGTCCGCGTTCACAGATCCCGCCAGATCACGTTACGCGCGCTCGAAAAGGATTTTTACCTAACATGATACCTTTTGGGGTTTATTCTAGCGATGTAAGTGACTGGGTTACCGACCCAAGGGACGCCAGTGCGAACCACACAACGCAGTGTGGACGACATGAACAAAAAAAGAAAAATAACAGCCAATCATAGCCTGATGAGATTTTTCGAAACTGCTGGTAAGAAGGGAGACAAAAAAGAAAGTCCCCTTAGACAAAACACAACCCCAAGACTCCTGGAACGTTCAAATACACACAGAGGGCAGTACTCACCTGTTAAGTACATCCTTTACAACAGAGAGGGCACCACACAGCCCTATACACACACCAAAAACAAACCAGAGACCAGCTAACTGATCTCACACAGCCCAATGAAAACGAACGCTCCGGTCACATGTCAAAGACTGACAAATCGTAGAGGCGGAAAGTAGGTCGATAAACCTCACTCACCTGTCAAACGCGGTGCAGGAGAAATCCCAGTCACTTACCAGCAGTCGCTGAAGCTGTTGCCTCGTACACACACGTCTTATAGGGTTTAGTCTCGTTATTCTTACACTACACTAAATCAAACATATGGTGATGATCTCCTGGATGCTAGCAACAATATTCACGCAATAAGGTTACGGATTTTATATAACCCCAATATTCCACTGAACATTAATTCACTTGCAAGGACAGACACATTTGTTCACGATGTTAAACTTCTTTATCATAAGTATCTATACGTTGTTAACAGTTATTTCGATAGACAAGAACATGGCAAAATGAATCCACGTAATTTAAAGAAAATGAAATGTACTTTAAACACTTACAGAGACCGTTTGGCACCCCGATATTAGGACATTCCCAAGCTGGAAGTTTAAAGTAGGCGATCGTTGGAGCAAGGAGAGCGAATGTGCCTGCCTGGACAACTGGAAGACTGTGAGAACAGAATGAGAGAAGCCATATTAGATAGCATACCGACAGTGGTTAGTAAAGTAAGCCTGTCATAAACCAGCAGATGTAATACATAGATATCTATTTTAACCCTTTAAGGACGCATGTTGTCTGGAGGCATTACCGCGCTAAAGACGCATGATGCATTGAGGCATCACCACACTAAAGACGCACGATGCCTTGAGGCATCACTGTCCCAATATTAACAAAAATGTTTTAACAAAGAAATAATAGGGCATTATTCATGAAATCTTCAGAATATGTAGATATAACATTATATTTAGTATTTCTATTACAAAGAAATAAAATATTTATGATTATGTATCAAACTGCATGATTACAAACTTGGCTATCAGTTTTAACTATTATGTGGCCGTCCTCGAGCCAGACAAACTGCCACCAGCACTTGTCCTTATGGGAGTAGCTAGGCACCAGGCAGCCGTCCTTAAAGGGTTAACACTGTGTAAGCGGAGAAGCCGCGTTAGCTGACACTTTGACCAGTGGATGTCCGTTTACACGGGGTTCTACTCTACACGCGTTACTGCTCAGCCTGCCTTTTTTTTTCAAACATTCATCATCAAATTCTGGATAAATGAATCCAGTTCTCCTATTTTACAGACAGTAGGTAACTTTTTAAAATCTTACCCCTGGTACAGGTTTAGCCATTAGGGGCCATCCATAAAGTATGTATGCAGAATTTCTAAAATGTTTGACCCCCCCCCCCCCCTCCCGATCTTGTACGCAATAGAACAAAATTGTTGACGCCCCACCCCCCTCAGTGTGTAAGTACTTTATGGATGGCCCCTTATGATTGTATTACGCTCATATACTCTGTCCTCTAATAGAAAAGAATACGATGCTTGGAAGCTGTTTGGACAAAAATATTGTGTAAAGGGGTGATTCCACTGGGACATGCAATATATCCTGATCTTGCCCAATTTGATGACTTCATAGGTCGGGATGAATCGTGGGCAAATATCTGGTTGAATCACAGCGGACGAATAGCCCTACAGTAATACGGACTAGAAACACAGGGATAAGTGCATAAGCAAGATCTTAAAAGATTTCATCAAGATGCAGGAAGGTGGTACAAGACACAGCCTAACCTTACCAGACAAAAAACATCGTGCTGGTGGAGTCAGCCCTTAACAAATCACATAAGGCACACTGCTGGTCTGTGAAAAAGGGTCTATTGTACTATATTTGTGTAGTTGGCGCTGTGATCCATTTCCCTCCACTCTCACACCAAGTTTGTCTAACCCCCTCCAGGCCTCAACTGCGAGTTTACATCATGCATTAAAAAAAAATTAACCGCTCTCAGGATCTGGGTCACTTCTCTTATGAAAATAGGTCAGCGCTCATTTACAGCACAGAAGCAGTTTTGAAAATATGGGTCGGGCATATTCATGTAAATAGATCAAAGCGATATTTTGATGAGAGGTAGACAGACTAACCGCACTCCTAATACAGTCTGGAGGATCGTGATGAGCCCTGAGGCAACAAACAAGGTACCAATGACCTCGCTCTTCCCGACGTCATCCCCCTCCATGCAGATGACCGGCGCCAGCAGGAAGGGCACGGTGAGTGTCGCCACGAACATGGTGATATAGTGCTGCAAGAGTCAGAATAGTAAGGAACTGTGAACATGGTGATATAGTGCTGCAAGAGTCAGAATAGTAAGGAACTGTGAACATGGTGATATAGTGCTGCAAGAGTCAGAACAATAAGGAACTGTGAACATGGTGATATAGTGCTGTAAGAGTCAGAGTAATAAGGAACTGTGAACATGGTGATATAGTGCTGCAAGAGTCAGAACAATAAGGAACTGTGAACATGGTGATATAGTGCTGCAAGAGTCAGAATAGTAAGGAACTGTGAACATGG
Source organism: Alentia gelatinosa (assembly GCA_950022655.1). NCBI lineage: Eukaryota > Metazoa > Annelida > Polychaeta > Phyllodocida > Polynoidae > Alentia > Alentia gelatinosa. The sequence continues at coordinate 54,836,465 of OX465583.1, read as the reverse complement.
TGATATAGTGCTGCAAGAGTCAGAACAATAAGGAACTGTGAACATGGTGATATAGTGCTGTAAGAGTCAGAGTAATAAGGAACTATGAACATGGTGATATAGTGCTGCAAGAGTCAGAACAATAAGGAACTGTGAACATGGTGATATAGTGCTGCAAGAGTCAGAACAATAAGGAACTGTGAACATGGTGATATAGTGCTGCAAGAGTCAGAGTAATAAGGAACTGTGAACATGGTGATATAGTGCTGCAAGAGTCAGAACAATAAGGAACTGTGAACATGGTGATATAGTGCTGCAAGTTTCAGAACAATAAGGAACTGTGAACACGGTGATATAGTGCTGTAAGAGTCAGAACAATAAGGAACTGTGAACATGGTGATATAGTGCTGCAAGTTTCAAAATAATAAGGAACTGCGAACATGGTGATATAGTGCTGCAATATTCAGAATAATAAGGAACTGTGAATGTGGTGATATAGTGCTGCAAGTTTCAGAGTAATAAGAAACTGTGAACATGGTGATATAGTGCTGGAGGTTTCAGAATAATAAGGAACTGCATCAAGATCCATAGATACTGAAAATATGACACGAGTTTTGGTTGCAGCATAATCTCACGTGGCAAGGCCATGTGAGATTAGGATTAGGTAGCAAACCAAAATGAATGGTATATTTTCAGTGGCTATGGATCGAGTGCAGTTCAGATCTTATCTCACCCATATCACTGACTAATTGGCTAACATTTGTGATATCATCCCCATTGAGTTTTTTTTTCAAATACTCCATCGGTGTTGAGTAGGATTTCCCAATGTTAAGTCTATGGGGAAAAATATCAGGGGTGTAATGATAGCTACTCATAAATAAACATACAGTAGAGCCCAGCGTAAACGGACACCACTCGTTAACGGACACTTTTGCTCAGACAGAATTTCAACTCTGTGTAGGCGGGCACCCCACATATGCGAACACCTTGGCACGGGAGGGAAGTTGTCCGCGAACGCTGGTTTACAGCCCCTTAAATGAAGGCGAGTTTCAATGATTTAGTTTGGTATCATAATGATAAAATTTCCTAGAAGGAAACTCAAGATGAAAATAACTAGGTTCGTACTCCACGTGTTTGTCCGCGGAGTATATCACAAAGCTTAGCTGAGTGAATCACATAGTCCAGATTCCTTTCAGGCCCACTAACCATGTCTCCATATATTAATAATTGTAAGGAAAAAATCACAAAAGAAGAAGACTTACTTGGAAGCCAAAGAAGATACAAAGGTACCAAGGAGGGGCTTCATCCACGGTGTAGAGTAAGCCACCAAGCTCGAAGTCCTCATCCACACACTCTCCCTGGTGAGGAGGTCGTGAGGGCGGGGGACCTGCTGCTCCGTCCGGGCTGCCATCCTTCTCCTCTCCTGTACTGCTCGCCATCACAGCTCACACAGCAACACGTGCACACCTGTCCACAGAACACCAAGGGCCTTTGGTAATTAGAAGGAAACTCACGAGATGAAAATAACTTGGTCTGTACACCACCGAGTTTGACCGCAGAGTAATTCTCAAAGCGAAGCTGGGTGAATTACTCTGTGGTCAAATGAGGTGGACAGCGGACCAAGGTATTTTCATCGAGTGGGTTTCTGATTTTATCTTACCCCTTATAACATTATTCATTGATAGAATAAATCCAATCCAACCCAATTAGCCATTGAGTATTGGGCACATTACCTTCACGGCTGTGGAGTACGAGTTCCTAACGTTAAGCCTATGGAGAAAAATACAGGGGTGAGATAATGTCCTATCGTGGCACCACCGATATGTTAGATGATCTGCCGATAGACAACATGGGGAAGACTATGGTGAATAAAGTTTACAGTGGCTTCACTCGGGTCCCTGCGTGCACGTGGAGTGCATCTGAATGAAGCTGCTGTTGGCCGGCACCCGCGGCGCATTGAGGCGTCGTCCGCCCGTCAAACTGAGGGAGTGGGTGGGAGGGGGTTGACGTCGTCTCATAGATTTTATTTTTATTTTTTTTTTTATTTAAGGATTACAATTCGCCAATATTGCTATAAATAATCACTCTCGAGTTCGAGTTCGTATTGCTTTTACGACATTTCAACCCATCGGCGTTTTCTACTCGTGATTTGAATAAAACAGTGGGTCAGGTAGGCCCGTGGTTTCAATAGACTTGTAAATTACTGTGTGCCTTGGGCTCAGTGCTAAATCTAAATGAATTTCATCAACAACAATAAAGATATGCACTCTTAAAAAACACAGTTACCCCACAAACAAACACATAATATCCCCTTAGTGACCTACTCCTCTAGGCTGTCTGCACTAGATGTAGCTAGAAGGACCAACACGAAATAAAACCGACACAAATAATCATAAAAGTAAATGAATTATGAGGTTATATGTTGACCCTCAGGGCAATAATGTTGCACACTTTATGTTATATACATCGTTGTGCGAACAGTCAGCGTGGCCTAGTTTGGGTGTCATTATTCGCAATTCTCTATCTTCCCTTTGTTTTGTACCCTAATAGTACCAAAACGAATACAGAGTGAAGAATACTTTAGAGTATATGTAATTCTGTGCACAGCTATCCATTTTGCCTTGTAACGATACGAACCCTCTTGTTCTTACCTCCCTGCTAGGACGTTAATACTTTATGCTATTCCACATTATACACATGTACATGATATGGGAAATGATCTTTTCGACAGAGCTTGCGAAGAAACGACTGAATAGCTCCATTTGAGTTCGTGTTTCGTTTGGATAGTTTAACATCCAATATGTTCTATTATACTTACTTCGAGTTTGATGTAGATAACTAGACTTGAGAAGCAGCCAAGCTCCACTAGAAAACTAACTCTAAGTTATAAAGTAAGAGCTGTTTTGATGGTATGCATAGGCAAATGGGTATATATTTATTGATTCTAAATTTGTTTCATACATGTCAAAGTCTGCCCAGTTAAAAATGACGATCCCAATGGTGTGCAGAATAGTGAGCAACCGGGCCCTGCCTGTGGACTAACAGAGCTGGGTATACTGGCTAGGTTTGATGGTGATCGAATCTATGAGATGCATTCAAGTAGAGATCTCATCCTTACACATTTACGAGGTGAGAGTTCTTTTACTTCCCACACCACATAGACATGGTATGAGAAGGACTGGCCTTTGATATAGCAGTAAATCTACTACTGCTGGGGGTGAAGGAGAACGGTGGCTGCAGTTGGGATTAGAACCTACAAAAATCCAACAACCTTGGGTTTACAAGTCCAGTGCTCTTTACCACTGAGCTAACACCATAATCTAGTTTACTTCTGCTCAAAATTCTGGGAGCTTCTAGATATCTATTTTTCAGAGGGGGAACATAATCAACTCCTTCAAGCTTAAACACAAGGTAAACCTTCAGATAAACCGAATATGACTCAAAATAACCTAAAATACTGTAGTGAAACTGGAAATCTGACAGAGTCACCCTATGGTGTCATCCTATGAGAAATGCAAGACCTTGTGTAAAAATCCTGTTGAACCAATTTTACATAAGGTCCGCACTAAGCTCTATTATGTGGGGGTAACTAAGCGACGCACCTAGCGACCAGATATACATATAAGTTATAACATATTATCTCACCCTCGTATTTTTTCCTGATAGTTAAGTCATTAGTCAATGTGAAAGGTGAGATAAATTCATAAACCCAGATTAATAAAACGTGGCAGAAACACCTCTATGGCAAGCCAGAAAAAAATTTGTTAAAAGAAGAAAAATCAGAAACCTATTCAAGTTTAGGGTCAGGGCTCGATCTCATTTAGTTTGAATCACTACATAATTCATGCGGCTTTGCCTTGTGAATTACTAGGCGATTCAAACTCGATGGGATACAAGCTCTGACCCTAAACTTTCATAGGTTTCCTGTATAATGGGAACCTTCATCTGCTTGAACCAGTTCGCCTTGTTTATAGACTGGTAATTTAGTCTGTGTTCTTTGTGGTAACACAGGCCGGGGAGTCTATCCCCTGATGCTGATATGCATAGGAGAAAATCACAGAGTAATTCAACATCTATGATCTAACCATATAACTAGGTAACCGCCCACACTTCAGTGAATGTTCTCAACGGTTTTCATCAGTAAATTTCACATTCTTGATCTGTTCATATCTATAACATACCGGTACTTGTTAAACAATCTTTACTTAGTGAAAAATACTGTTGGTCATATTCCCCACCATATTTAGGTACATTACATGAAAATATATGTTAAAGTATTTGGGTCAAGTAAGGGTTCTCTCATAGACCTATTTCACACTCGCTCCATCTTGTAATGGCGTTAAGTAGGTATTGTTTCATTTCATTTACTTCTGTCATCAATTCCAAAGTTATTCTGAATCAAAGATTACTGTCAAGGCTAGAGGGATCCAGATGGTCACACCAAATCCTCCCAAACTTGCAAAAGTGAAGACAAACGGTCAAACCCCCATCATTTCTCAAGCCAGTCAAGGCTAAAATTAGATTAGAAAATGCATTGTATTTCTGTCAATGAACTTCACAGTTGGTTACAAAAAGTCTTGTGGGAATCAATTGATACCAAATCAAGCAATGACCTGTAGCTGGCACAGATCACAAGTGCAGCCGGTTTTCTGTCAAATCTGTAATGCCCCTATTATCGCCCAAGGCCGCTGAGGATGTTTTCGAAGCATTGTCATGACATTATCTTTCAAAAGATAGTATTACTTATCAATCTAAACTCTAGGGCATGAGATCCTTATACCCCATTGACATCTCTTCGATTTATATTCATGCATGATTGGAAAACCTTCTTCACAGGCAAAGACAAGCAACAGACACTGAGACAGGGGAATCGCCACCAACACTTAAATCTAGTGTACACTGCCACTACACTGGCACAGTGCCAGAAATTTAGGTCTCAATCCGAATTGATATGCTACAAGATGTTAACCCTTGATGAACTAAATATGTAAAGGGACAGGGACGGTTGATGTGCGGGGATAGTTAATCATGATTCATATGTAGAAAAGTTTACAAACTGAGTTTACATTTGATAAATCAAAACAGTTGAGGAAGGCATTTGCGAACTACCCGATGCCACCGGTTCATCAGTTGGTACCATTGCTATGTCAACACTAAATATTGCTGTCATACAAACCTCTTCGTCTTCTCCTCTATTTCCCCGAGTCAATACTGATAAGGTCTCGTCCGAGAGGCTTTAGTCGACTGACAATCCTCGCCTCTCACGCTGTTAGCTCACGTAATCCATAACGTTGACGCAAAATGACAAGTCCAATTTTGTCCGATGAATATAACTTCATATGGCGGCGCAATAATTAACGTCTAGTCTTTGTATTAACACTATAATCAAGGGTTATGCCCAAGTACATAATTTATAAATGAATTGCCCTGGACGGACAAGTAAACACCGTTTCCTGTAAAGACAATAACGGCCAGCGCACGTTGGTGCCTTTGCCGGGAAATGTGCTAGTGTAGTCCCCGGTCACCAGACGGCGTGGTGCGGTCAACATTTACCAGACTAGACACACTGCACCGCTCCAGTTTATCGCAACGCAAAACGACTTTGCCGTAGTTTTCTCGAGCGTTGCAGTGTGCAGACTAGAGTCTAGTCTCTTTCACGACCGCATGTGGTGCACAGGGTAGCCTACACTACGTTAGCTCTGGTCACGTTAAATTGAGAGGGGCCTTGACCTGGCGGGGTAGCGGGTATCTCATGCCATTGCAGTGGGTAAGAGAGGTTTGTTAGGGGTTGGTATCTATTTTTACTCTGTGTATCTATTTTTACTGTGTGGTCCGACCACTCTCTGGCCATGCCCCCTTGACCCTGCCATGACCCACATTCTTACCCTGGAAGTCACTTTTCCATGTTCTCATCTTATTTTAATGTGTATTTTTAATAAAATGGCCACATAGATAAGGTTCTTTATCAATTTATTAATATGTGGAGATTTCTTTGCAAGTATTTGGGATATCAGAATCCATGGAGAACAAAATTGTTTGGTTTGAAGGTGAGAATCCGTGGACACGTCCATGGGTTAACGTTACCAACCTCTTAGTTGGAACATAGTGTAGACAGAGGTGGTGGCCAATCTATGCACAGGGCAGCCTTTGAACCGTGTACACGCCGTCTGGTGAGTGGTGGCCGTACTATAGGCTAACTTGAGTCTAGCAAAGCCAATCATGGGGGTCCAGGGGGCAAAGCCCCTGGAAGCACTTGCATTTTATCAATTCTGCTCAGGGATAGGGTCTTTACACACCGAAAAACTACATGGGAAGATTGCCAGAGATAATGTTACAAAAACCCTCCTGGGGGTCCAGGGGGCAGAACCCCTGGAAGCACTTGCTTTTTTAATAATATATTATAGCTGCTCCTAGGATTTTGTCTTAGGTATGGTAATTACATACCGGTACACGAGAATACCTGGGAAGATCAGTGGGTATCCAGTGGCAAAACCCCATCTACCCCTTGAGATCCATGGGGAAAAGCCCACAGAACCCTTTGCTTTTATACATTACGTGTACAAGCTGTCTTTAGGATTTTGTTTCAAGGAACAGGATAGTTATACCAGGTACTCAACTGAGACTACTTGTGACGATTGCAAGGGGTCCAGGGAAAACATGCCTCTATCATTTTAAGGGACTAAGCTGCTTTGTTCAATGACATAGGGGCCTACACATGGTAACAAGGGAATATCTACAGAGGGACCTGTCTTCTTAGCCCTGGGCACACCTGGGACTTCTTATCAGCATCCCTCTAGTATGTACCCCCCCCCCCCCCCCAATCCCATCCACCAGAGTTATAATTTACTTTACATGTTAGCCCCTGCCAACCATCAAGTCGAAGCACAGTGGGGAGACAGGGGTGGTGGCCAGTCATTCAATCCTAGACTGTAGTAAGTTAGGGGATCTCAAGCTCTCATACCCCGAAGGGGTCTGTGAACGGACACATGTAATCTAGCCAGCACCCTACGCTAGTTCCTTGGTTATCCGCTAGGGACCTAGGAGATTGAGACCTGGGACCCGTTTCAATAGACTGTAGGACGTCCGTTATCGGGTTGAGTGACACAATAGCGGTACTTCGCGTTGCAGTAGTTAAGGGACAACCGTTTGTGGGACATAGGATAACAGACAGGCGCAAATAGCGGTTTGTCCCATTTCATAAGACCGATGTCCAGTCACTATTGGTGTCACTGTTGTGTCCCAAATAGCGAGAGGGTATACCCTCTCGTTTCTATTGTCACAAATGCGTAACTTTACTTCCTGTAGGAATTAAGCAACGAAACTTTAACCCCAGTTAGGGACATATACAACTTATAAGCATGCCAAATATGAAGGAGATCGGTCCATGCAATCCAACAATATTCGCATGTGAATTTTGTCAAAGCAAATGTTGCTCTGATGGCCAGTGTGGAATTATCCAAGCGCTGTCGCTAATTTATGCAGTGACCTCACCTTGACAGCACTTGTTCCCGGTAGCACTAGCACCATCCATTGTAAGGTCCAGGCAACAATGTCACTATGTCGCCAACAGTGAACAGACACACCACCCCAATAGTGACATGCCTATTGAAACGAGAATTAAATTTTGTCACTATTTCTGTCACTATTTCTGTCACTAGTCGTGTCACTAAGTGGCTTAGTGACACATTTTATTGAAACGGGTCCCTGGTCCGTCAACAGAATAGACTAGTTCCCTGTCCCAATGAAAAATGGGACAGGTAACGCCTTACACCGGTTTCACGGTCATTCGCAGCAGGGGGGGAAACCAGCGCAACCTCTCTCCATCACGAGATTCTCCAAATAACTTATTTACACTTCGTTTCAATGAATGACAATACAAAATAAAGTAATGACATTTCTAAAGATCAAATATAACTTATTAGAATATTTCTCTAAAAACTAACAGATTTTGCCAGCTGAATGCAATCCTGCAATAGACCCTCTTCACACTGGCGCCATCTTGTAATGGCCGCCTATGTACGTCAATCGAAAACGAGGCGAGCCCTCTCCACTCAGTCCTGAGCAATAATAAAAAATACTAGTGTTTCTCTAACTTGAAAGATTGAAATCGCTCTCACGTCTTAACTAATCGGCCGATTTGTATAAACAATACATTGTTAGAAAGCTGAGACTTGGCCCTATCTGTTAGGATATACATGATATACCTCTCTTATGAATAAAATTTCCTGTCATAAAATGAAAATCGGAATTGTTCAAATGAAAAAACATTAAAACATGTTACCTTCCTGTTTTTACAGTGATTTAATGGTGGCAGTTGCCTGGCCTAATATGTGAGTGCACATTGGCCAGGCTTTAAGGCTATCTACAGGGACCCGTTTCAATAGAATGTGTCACTAAGCCACTTAGTGACATGTTTAGTGACCCCAATAGTGACTTGAATAGCAGAAAATCTTCGGTCTCGTTTCAGAAGGCATGTCACTGTAGGGGAGGTGTGTCTTGTCCATAGAGGAGAGTAGTGGTCTATGTCTTGTCGCTGTTGTGGAGGTCTCTGGACGCCCCGCCAGCACGCTTCCGTTTTCAGCGACTGACCGACGGACGCCCCGCTTTTTCACGGTTGGACGCCCTGCTTTTTTTCGAATTTATATCATAAGTCTGTAAATAATTCATGTAGGAACTCATAATGAACATAGAATCTCGGGATAAAGACTAGTAAATAGCTATGGACATAACGATACCAGTTGGTAAGTCTAAATCGTGATTAAGATAGATCAATTCATAATCTGCCGTTTTCGGTTCCGAAGTTGGACGCGAGTGCTCTAAGCGGTAGCAGGTAGAAACGGTCCGGAGTAATCACGGCCTGGTAGTTTCGGCCCGGCCTGCGAGTAAAAATGGCCCGCCCGTAATCACGGCCCCATGTTTTTGTAAAGATTTATAAAAAGCTTTTCGCAATCATTTATGTTAAGTAAATATGATACATTTATATTCCGGGAATTAACAACGTTTCCTGCAATTAACAAGCATTTGTATAGGCCCATTTACACGGGTAACCGTGAGCGGTACAGCCTACTGGGCGGGCCCGCACCTCTCCCGTCCGTGAAAGTAGGTATATAATAGAAATAGCAGAAAATTAAAAATAATCCTAATACTCTGAGTTTCACAAGAAGATGATCAAATCTAACATTTTCCCACGTTTTAGTTCAAATTGTCTGTATTTATGTTTATATATGTTTGCTTGATATACAGTACAGCATCGGTAAGGCCTCTCCGTGTGCCGAGTACGATATTTGTATAGGGGGCAGGGAGGTGCCGGCGGGCGGGCGGGCCGATATTACTACTTCGGCGGGCCGATATTACCTCGGGCCGTGAATACCTCGGGCCGACCTCCGAGGGCAGGCCGATATTACTCGTATTCCTGTAAGCCACTGAGTAGAGTCTGAACAACTCGCTGGGGAGGGGGTGGTTTTCCAGAATAAAACAATTGTGATTGGAGCTATTAACTATAGCAGAATGATTTAGACATATTGGGTTTAAAAAGAACTTGAATTGGGGAATTACTTTGTTAGATCCACCATGTAAATGCCAAGTGAACGTATTCCCGTCTAGCGGCCGACTCGCGGACGTTTTTTTCTCATGTCTTAAAACACACCTGACATCTCAGGTCATATCTCAGTAAATATTTGACTTAAAAACAAAAACCAAAGCGTGCTGGCTTCCAAGCGGGGCATCCTGTATTCGTTGTGGATGTGTCCCTAGTTTGGGACAACACATGTGGGGTACCCCATCTCTCGTACTCATGTCCTAGCTACTGGGAACAAGTGCTATCAAATTCATATGACATACAATAATTATCACATAGAGGGTCTTTATGATTACAGTCAAAACATATGTACACCACAGACCGAAATATCCATGTCTTGCTTTTCTTTTTCTTTTTTAATTTATAAAAAAAAAAATTTGTGGGGGGGGGGGGGGGGGGGAGGGTCCTGGGCTTGGTGCCAGCTTTCAGTTTGACAATATATTCATGATTATCTTTTTTCCAGATATAAAACATGGCTGGCTTTAGGCACTGCCACACTGTTGGCTGTACAAATGGAGAATGCTGGTCAAATAACAAATGTGAAATGCACAACTGTTTTCTTGGAACGGATACTTGTACCTGCCACCCTCCTTTCAAGTAAGTTTATCACAAATCAACTCATGCATAGTGTTGTGTAGCGCCTCTAAAACGTTATCCAGCACCAGGGCGCCCCCTACAGTGTATCTGGGGTACTATTGTAATAAACAGTCAATGCTGGCGAACTTGAAATGTAGACTGCTTCTGAGTTATCCACTGATCTAATCCCCACATTATACACAAGATTTGTGACATGGTGGCAGCTAGTGGGATCTTCTTGAGTGGTTATACATTCCTGGAACAAGTTGGTAATGTATAAACCTACATTGTCATTGAAATCAGAGGAGATAACTCTGAAAGCAAAGTGGTCAAGTGAGGAAGCACATTGTTGTTGTGAACAGATATGAGTAGATGAACTGGAGTGGATAAAGACTGTCTATGTTTTGAAATCACCTATCCAACTGTAGTGCTATACACTAGTAGAATCCTAGTACTGAGTGAAATCTCTCTGTGTGTGGCATTTTGAGTGAAGTTGTGGTGTTGACATCTGAGTTTAAGACTGTACTGTCACTGTCAACATGCCCAAATTTAACCCCCCTGAGCCTATGACTTTTGATGCCCCTGCTAAATGGCCAGAGTGGAGGGAAAGGTTTGCAAGGTTTAGAATTGCCACAAAACTTCACAAGGATGACGGTGAAATTCAGATTTACGCGATGGGTAGACAGGCAGAAAATATCTATAAGTCCTTTACGTTCAATCCTCCACCAGCCGCAACCGAAGCTCAGCCTAATCCGCTCGACCCAAAAGATGATTACGATGTAGTGCTCGATAAATTCAACGCATATTTCGTCCCTAAGAGAAATACTATTCATGAGAGGACACGGTTTTACCAGCGGACTCAACAAGCAGGAGAATCCGTTGAGTGTTTTGTGCATAACCTTCACGAGTTAGCAGAAAATTGTCGTTTCGGGAATCGTGAGACCGAAAACATCAGAGACCGTCTAATCAGCGGAATGTCCGACAAGGAAGTGTCATTGAAACTACAGCTGGAACAAGACGAGTTGACGCTCGATAAGGCAGTAGCGATGGCGCGACACTCCGAATTGGTTAAAAAGTAGAATGAGACAAAGGTGGACTTTGTACGTAAACCAAAGCCGAAGAAACCTGCTGGTGGAAGCAGACCACCCAAGAAGGAAAGTGGCGGCCCACCAAAGAAGGACAGCTCAAAGTCCGGAAAGTGCGGTTACGTGCATAGGACCCAGAAGTGTCCAGCTCAGGGAAAGAAGTGTGTGCTCTGCAAGGGTTGGAACCATTTCGCTTCTGTTTGTAAAAATAAACCAGCCGTTGAAGACCTTGAAGTGACTATCAACCGAAATGACGATGACGATGGAGGAGCCAGTGGGTACTTCCTTGGAGCCGTTGACTGCCTCGACAGTGACCCAGCTTGGTTTACAGAGCTTGACATCAACAGAAATTTTGTCAAATGGAAACTAGACTCTGGAGCCGACGTCAGCGTTATGTCAGAAGGGACATTCAAGAGGATGAGAAATAAGCCACAACTCAAGTCTGTCAATATTGAGTTGTCAAGTCTGGGTGGTGCAGTCAAGCCTTTGGGACAGTTTGTCGCCAGAACAAACTTTAAAGGTACAAAGTATTTCTTTAGAGTGATCGTAGTTCCAAAGTTGATTGACTGCTTGATGAGCCGCAGCGTCGCCTGCCGTATGGGTCTGGTCAAAAAGATAGATCAAGTGGAGGTCTTCCAGGGTTTGGGATGCCTCAAGACAGAGCCTGTCAAGATTGTGCTCCACGATGATGCCCAGCCATATGCTCTGACTGTTGCACGATGTGTACCCATTCCCCTGCTCCCAAAGGTTAAAGAGGAACTCGAGAGGCTAGAGGCCAACGATGTAATTCATAAGATTACAAAACCTACGGCATGGTGTGCTCCAACGGTACCTGTGGTGAAGAAGTCAGGTAAAGTGAGGCTTTGTGTAGATCTGAAGAAACTAAACGTAAGTGTTAAACGTGAAAGGTATGTGATACCGACCTTAGAAGATGCAACATCCAAGCTGAATGGTGCGTCAGTATTCTCCTCTCTGGACGCGACCAGTGGATTCTACCAGATCCCGCTTGAGGAGCAGAGCTGTGAGCTGACAACCTTTATAACGCCCTTCGGGAGATACTGTTTCAGACGACTCCCGTTCGGGATAACATCCACACCTGAAATCTTCATGAGAAAGATGGTTGAGGTCTTAGATGGACTGGAGGGTACATTCGTGTATATGGACGACATTCTCGTCTATGGTAAAGACCGAGAGGAACACGATCGGAGACAACGTCATGAAACGTCTTCAGGAATCTGACCTAAAACTGAACAAGGAGAAGTGTGTGATCGGCAAGTCAGAACTCAAGTTCTTAGGACATAAGTTCACCAAAAGTGGTATTGAACCAGACAGCGACAAGGTATCGGCGATAATCGAGATGCCCGAACCAACGTCTGTGCCGCTTTTACGCCAGATCATGGGGATGGTACATTACCTCGGAGCCTACCTCCCAAATCTTCATGACATTACTAAGCCTTTGAACGACCTGCTTCGAAGTGACACTGTGTGTTCATGGGGACAACCTCAGCAGGAGGCCTTTGATAGGATGAAAAAGCTGGTATCATCAGCCCAAGCTCTTGCCTACTACGATGTTTGCAAGCCGACCATAGTGAGCGCTGATGCGAGTAGCTATGGTCTAGGTGGTGTGCTGCTTCAGGACCACGATGGTCAGCTGAAGCCCATCGCATACTGTTCAAGGACCCTATCGTCAGCTGAACAACGGTATGCCCAGATTGAGAAGGAATGTCTCGCTAGTGTCTGGGCCTGTGAGAAGTTTGATCGTTTCCTTTGTGGACTGGAGAACTTTAAGGTCTTAACAGACCACAAGCCCTTGGTGACTCTGATCAACGAGAAGGACTTAGACAGAGCACCCTTGAGATGTCAACGTTTGTTGATGCGCATGCTCCGCTTTAATGCGAAGGCTGAGTATGCACCTGGAAAGACGATGGTGATATCTGATGCACTTTCCAGAAGCCCTAAGTGCGATAATGCAACTGTGACAGACACAGAGGTTGCAATACACGTGGCCATGGTAGAGGAGAGTCTTCCCATGTCCGACCACCGGATGGCAGAGCTTCGGAAGGCGACACATGAGGATGATGTCCTCCGAGCCGCAAGTGTGTATGCCCTGGCTGGATGGCCTAAGTACGAACAGGACGTCCCAGACCAGCTGAAACAGCTCTTCAATGTGAGAGGGAGCCTATCAGTTAGTAATGGTCTACTGACTTATGGCAACATCGTCTTATCGTCCCGGAAAAGATGAGACCCGATATTCTCGACAAGATACACCAAGGCCATCAGGGTATCACAAAATGCCTTGAACGAGCAAAGGAGTCTGTGTGGTGGCCTGGTATCGCCAAGGATGTGAAAGGTATCGTGACCACTTGTGACCATTGTCAAACCTATGAACCGACCCAGAACAAGGAACCACTCATGACGACTACGCTCCCTGATCTACCCTGGCAGAAAATAGGAGTTGACCTGTGTCAGTTCGAGCGTCAAGAGTATCTTGTTATGGTTGACTATCATTCACGGTGGATTGAGATACTTCATCTATCAACGACTACATCTTCAGCAGTGATAGCCAAGATGAAGGATGTGTTTGCCAGACTGGGATTCCCACAGGAAGTAGTCTCAGACAACGGGCCCCAGTTTGCATCTGATCAATTTAAACAGTTCGCGAAGAAGTGTGATTTCAACCACGTCACTTCTAGCCCCCATCTGCCAAGTTCTAATGGAGAGGCAGAACATGCCGTGAAAACAGCCAAAAGTATCCTGAGACAAGACGATCCATGGCTGGCACTGATGATTTACAGGGACACTGTCATCGCCGCTACAGGGTGTAGCCCATCCCAGCTCCTCATGGGCCGACATATTCGTACGAATCTGCCAACTCTTGGCGCCAGACTTGGGCCATCGTGGCCTAACCCAAACGTCATTAGAGACACTGATAAAGCAACAAAAGCAGGATATGAGCACCACTACAATTACCGTCATGGTGTCAAATCCCTGCCTAATCTACAACCAGGAGATGTGGTTAGGCTGAAGACCGACCAGGAAAAGACTTGGATGACTAAAGGTGTGATAACCACCTCAGCCGAGACTCCAAGGTCATATAATGTGCAGACAGAGTCAGGCAGTTTCCGGAGAAATCGTCGACATCTGCAGCTAACTGAAACTGCAGACTCCCAGCTAAGTTCTGCAGTGCAGAGTCCTACAACTCTGACTCGACCTGACCACTGTCAGCCTTCTGTGGTCGTCGCACCTAATCCGGCTACATCAGCTGGTCCACCTACTCCAGCTCTCACAGAAACACCTGTGCTACGCCGGTCTCTGAGGATGATCAGGAGGCCAGAGAGACTGATTGAAGCTTAGTCTTGTCCCCCGACATGGGCTAAGAATAATGCCCAGGACAAGGCGCGAAAGGGAGAAGTCTACTCCTTATTCGCAGGATATGTTTTGTTCATGTTGTGTTGCTACTATAAATATACTCTTACAGCTGATTAACATTGAGACTCATTTAGACATTCTAAAGACATTTCAAAGTAGTAGTAAAAGTAAGAGATAAAAACTCCCTATCTGAAGTAAGACTTATTTGGCATCAAAAGTAATGGCGCCGACACTGTTCCCCAGTCACACACTGAGACTCTCAGAAAGTACCGACTGAAACACACGCAATAAACCTTACGCACCTGAAGAGAATTCTGTATTGATTCGAAACCACAAGCCATAGCCCTGGTGGACAGAAAGACAAACTTTCTACATGCTCGAATTTCCGAATTTCCGAGCGGCCCACCACCCCCCCGTTAATGACAGGTCCCTCCATAGACCAAATGACCGCTCCGCGGGCCACCCGCGAGCACGCGCCGAGTCCCGCCGACCACAGTCGGGTCGCGAGGCACGCCGCAAAAAGCGTCATTAGCAACCAATGAGATTGAACGACGGCACGCGCCGTCGGCCAATCAGAATAGGGCACGCGGAACAAAGAACCCGGTCGACGCTGAGCTGGGAGACACTTGTGGTAGTGAGACCGTTCGGTTCATCTCTTCGTCTACCCACACATAAGACTTATTTGAGAGAAACATAAAGACTCTTGTTTAAGAAAGTTTTGAAAAAAAAGGGAGATGTTGTGTAGCGCCTCTAAAACGTTATCCAGCACCAGGGCGCCCCCTACAGTGTATCTGGGGTACTATTGTAATAAACAGTCAATGCTGGCGAACTTGAAATGTAGACTGCTTCTGAGTTATCCACTGATCTAATCCCCACATTATACACAAGATTTGTGACACATAGGTTATTATATATTATGTCCTTCTACTGCTTTAAGCAAATTGTAGTTCCTATCAAACATCAAACAAAAAAATATATTGGAAAGATCTGAAGTCACTGCAATCACTGTAATATTTCTGAAGTTCAATGTTACAGGAAATAATGGATCCTAGCAAGTCACTCTATGAAGATACATATACATGTACCCAGATATTGCGAGGTGTTTTTCAGTCGTGACGATCCTAACTTGAGACCATTTTAGAGGCAAAGTGTTTTTCAGTTGAGACAATCTTGAGGAGCCCACCTCTGAAAAACACTTTCCGCTATTTATCTCAAAATCAGTCTCAAGATCACTCACCGATCTCAGCGGATCTCAGGTTGAGATTGTCTCTACTGAAAACCCCCCCCCCCTGAATCTTAACACTGTTGCTAATTTTATGGGACCCATACTGCAGAAGGGTTTTTGTACCGAGATACATATTTGTATAAATATGTTAACCTTCAACAAATATTTAAACATTCACAAGATATATCTGCTCATATTGTTTCTGCTTTTTCTTCCCCCCCCCCCCAGATTATTTCCATTTCCTTCAGCCAAGCGTGAACCAGAGAAGCGGACACTCCACTCACCTCTCGGCCGTTGTGCGCTGTTCTGCGCGCTGCTTTGGCGGCTGTTGGATTCCCGGCGGCCGAGAGAGTTACGCTTCATTCTCTGAGGCGGGGCACAGTCCACGATGCCGTGGCTGCGGGGGTGCCCCAGAGCGCAATCTGCCAACACGGCACCTGGACCAGTGCCTCGGGCATTAGGCCGTATCTACCCCCGCCGGGAAGGACGTCGACCCCTTCCCGGCACTCATAAATAATTTGGCATTTATGCCTATGCCCTTTGGCATATTTTCTCACATTTTAGAACCTCTATTTCAGTATTACTATTACTACGGACACTCGCATATTTCATGTTTCATACCAGATTACATCGTTTGTTCATATCTGTAATCTGGACCTGAAAGATTATAATACATTAATTGTCCTGAATAAACAATGTATAATGCCAATTACGCCTCCTTATAATTAGAGAATTTTTACTATTGTGTAATGCTACATTTACACCACCACCCTGACAGGGGGGGAGATGGCAGATCAGATATCATATCTACTCTTCTGTGGCACTCGAAGGTTTTTGAAAATTAGACTTAGTCTGATAGATCCTGAAAAAATGAGGTAAAGAAAGGTGTGTGTCACAGGTTTTACAGCCATACCGAGTTTTTCTCCTTGGGCCGAATCCATTTTTATTGCGATAATAACAAACTCGGCAGAAGCTCTTTTGCTCCAAATCATCTGAAAGACATCTAGAGTTTAGCCGGTTGACTGATTGAGAAATAGGTCGGTCAACAGTCTCGTCGGTCGCTTTTACGATCTGCTGGATCACACACAGAGAAAAGTCGACCAAAGAAAATTTTTTTTCTGAGACAGAGTTAAGGGGGGTGCCATGCAAAACCATGCCCTGTTCTATTAATCTAACTCCATTTCAAAGGCATATTTCCCAGTGATTTCTTAGTTATGCCCCTACACTAGGAAACTGATTTCAGGCAAGATGTTTCTCAAAAATGAAATATGAATATTCAGTTAATTTCATTAGAAATCATAAGGGAAATCTAGATGTGGATGGGCAAGTTCACAGAAACCAAAGGAAGAATGGACATATAGACAGAAATATTCACACAGGCACTCCTTCACACAGGCATGCACAAAACAATAAGGTAGACACTCCTATACACAGACATACATAAAACCATATAGACACACTCCTACACATTCATAGACACAGACACTCCTACACACAGAAGTGCGATACATCGTGGTTTGTTATTGTTTTGATTTCTAGTGTGAATCGGTTTGTTTACAATGCGAAACGTCCGGTGCGAATGTTCAAATAAATACTGACTTGTAGCTAGGAAGGTGGCAAACGTAAATCTATTGGCAGTTGTTTGATTTTATGACAATATTTCCACAGATCTGCGATTTGACAAGTGTGACTGTCATTATTGGCTGTGCCACAGTGGCATTGCAACTAGGGTATGAGTACGGGGTATCAGACGATTCACTCCCATTCTAATCGAGAATGTGCAAGAACTGACAAAAAATCCTTTGAAGTAAAGTGAGAACCAAATCAAAGGAACACCTCATTTGACATGCCTTTTGAAGTGAACAGATCCCTCACTGTCCCTCACCACTCCCCCTAACCATTCCCTCATCAGTCCTTCACCAGTCCCTTACTCTCAATTTCCCTCACCTGTCCCTCACCAGTCCCTCACTGTCCCTAACCAGTCCCTCACTGTCCCTAATCAGTCCCTCACTGTCCCTTACCAGTCCCTCACCACTCCCTCACCAGTCCCTAAATTTCCCTCACTGTCCCTCACCAGTCCCTCACTGTCCCTTACCAGTCCCTCACCACTGCCTCACTGTCCCTAACCAGTCCCTTACCAGTCCCTCACCACTCCCTCACCAGTCCCTCAATTTCCCTCACCTGTCCCTCACCAGTCCCTCACCACTCCCTCACTGTCCCTAACCAGTCCCTCACCTGTCCCTCACCAGTCCCTCACCAGTCTGCATGAGAGTCCAAGTCTGAGGCTGGTTCTTGTGGCTATAGTCAGCCTTGCCAGTGATGATAATAGGATCATTTACAACAAATTTTGATATAAACATGAGTGAAAACCATTGTAACCATTATAAATACTTAGGAGTATATATAGATGAGACCTTGTCTTGGACAAAGCATATTACTGAATTGAGTAAAACTATAAGTGGTAAGCTATTTATGTTCGCGAAACTAAGGAATTGTCTAACATGGGAGGCAGCAAAACATATTTATATCGGAAGTATTTTGCCACATTTTGAATATTGTCCTTATATTGTTGATTGTATGACCAGGAAAGATATTGATATGCTGGAAAGATTGAATAGAAGAGGGTTGTGCTTAATTTTTGGGTACGCCTCTCGGAAGTATTCCACTAGAGAAATGTTGGTTAAGTGTAATTTAGAGGCATTAGAAGTCAGACGGAAAAGAGCTTTAATGTATTTGATGTTTAAACACCGCAATGATACCAATTGGATAGAAACAAAGAGACAAAGAACAACAAGAAGAGGTGAGAAGATCATCTTTAGGACTCCACTTACAAGAGCATCCACCGTCTTGAATAGCCCCTATTATAGGGGAGCACGTGAATGGAACCAGTTAGATAAGGAGGTTCAAACTTGTGACTCAATACGAACATTTAAAAGACTTATTAGAGAAATAGTAAAATAAACAGAAAAATGTGCCGCGGATATTTGCTGGATTTGTCAAATCATTATTACCTCATTAAACTAATAATATTTACTGTACTATCTTTCTATCATCTGTATTACTATCTTTTTGTTTTTCTATTTTATACTACAGCTGTACCAGAAATATATGAATCAGTATATTTGTAAATCACGGCCATATTGTGACTGAAAAACTCATGTAAATGAGAGTGACAATAAAACAAATAAAAAAAACAAAAAAAACAAAGACAGGCACCTTTAATTTATTAGGGGCACCGACTTTTCTTTATATGTTGCATGTTAAAATGCAATTTACTATATACCCACGCCATATTTACTGTAAATACGCACCGTTTCGGCATATGACGTAAAAATACTGTACGGACCACCGGTCCGTACACTAAAATACGCACCACCTTGCCATACACGTTTATTAACATATCGGTTGTTAAAAATTAAATTAATGATTTTAAAATTTGTATTGGGGTATATAGTAAATATATAACGTCCAACCATGCTTGTACAAGTCACAGAACGCAATGATAATTTACGGTTTGTACGGAACTCGGCATTCTCCGATCCGGCCAGGAAGTAGGTGGCGCTCCGAACCCCTTGGGCGGCCATTTTCGAGAAGCACCTCCGCAGTGCTAAACCTATGGACCGTTCGGACGTCCATTTATGATACATTTTAATGTGTGAGGATGATTTAAGTAATTCTGAAGAAATTTCCCAGGCAAAATCAGACTTCCCTAGTAGTTTCAGATCAAATGATTACCTGGTAGCTCCAGTTAAGGCTATAAACGCGATGTCAACAAATCGTCGAAACAAGCGATTTTCTTCGAGTTGGCACATTTAAATTGTATCTGAATAATGTAAATAATCCTTTTTCAATTATTACATGTATTTGATGCACATGAGAAGGTTGATTAATATAGTTTTTCGCCATTTTAGACTCTGACAGCGCTTTATATTCACCAGGCAAGATGGCGGATCGATCCTTTGTCAGGCGAATTTACATATTTTGGAGGGTATTTTTGAACCGGAAGTCTCCATCCGGATCGGAGAATAAATGCCTCGTTCCGTACAAACCGTAAATTACCATCTCGTTCTGTGAATTGTACAGCATGGTCAGGACGTTCTATATAAGTACATTAAAATTTCAAACCACATACTGAAATATATTAAATATGCACGATTCCTCATTCTTGATATTGTGTGCCCCCCCCCCCCCCCCCCCCCCAAGCAACCAGGCCCTATGTCAAATGGTGTGAGCACTGAAACACTGACTTGACATGACACTCAGACTCAGTCATATTCCGAATGAGACACAGTGACACACTGCATAATCC
The DNA here is from genome assembly GCA_950022655.1 of Alentia gelatinosa. NCBI lineage: Eukaryota > Metazoa > Annelida > Polychaeta > Phyllodocida > Polynoidae > Alentia > Alentia gelatinosa. The sequence goes on along the minus strand of OX465583.1, from coordinate 54,816,345 downwards.
AGAAGGAAGATCCTCCTAAAATCACCAAAACTAAACTTAAAGATTTCTAGAGTATCCCTGATATCAGTCCTTCACCATATTGTAAATAGATCACATGATTTCAATCAAATTTCCCATTCATTTTCGATTCACTATGAGTGATAATAGGTGCAAAACAGTTTAACAGCTGTCTCATGTAGTGATTGAGATGGTCTTGTGTCTTGAATCGTATTTCAAAACGCCCGAGTGAGGTCTCTGTATATCTCTACTCTGTGCTCCAACCATCATCACGGACAGCAACAATTTATTAAAAGAGAAAAACAAACTGACAGTTCCATAGCTTAACTACTGGGAAACCTTTGTTTACGCTCCCGACAAGAATCCCGGACCAGGGCCCTGTTTTTTAGTCACGACATTCGTATCTTGCGACACGCATTTGCTGTCAGTGTGCTATAGAGATACGATGGTAGAGTGGTTGCAACAGTTTGTGAAGATACGACACGTAGGGAGGTTAAAGGTGTGCTATAGTCACGACACTCGGTGGCCAATGGAGCGGAAATAGTGGCCATAAGTGTTGTATGTCTAAGACCACTCTGGACATGTCGTAACAAACGCGGAACTTAACTTCCCTTAGGAATTAAGCAATGAAATCTTAACACGAGTAAGGTATACATATAACCTATAATTGTACCAAATATGAAGAAAATCGGCCAGACCGTTATGAAGATATCGGCGTTTAAATTTTGTCATAGCAAATACTGCTCTGATGGCCAGTGTACCCCTACCACCACTGGTCTAATAGCCTGTAGTGCGGCCACCATTCACCAGACGGCCTACGCTGGTTCCCGGGTAATCCGCTAGGGTTCACGGCAGAATTAGATCCAATCGATAGCCTGATGTTTCAAATTCAAACGTGGATATCTTCCTGACGGTGGATCTGATCGTCTTCATATTTGGTACGATTATAGGTTATATGTATCCTTTACTCGTGTTAAAATTTCATTGCTTAATTCGTAGGGGAAGCACAGAAAATACACAGTGACGTATTATAGAACCTAAGACAGTTCTATACTTGTCTTAACTTCCGATACATCTCACCAAGATAGTTCGATTCAACTTACGACCGTGTCTATAGCACACCCGCCATCTTGTGTCTTGAAAACATGCGTAAAATCTTGATCCGATCTCAGCCGATCGTAGACTTGCGATGTCGTGACTAAAAAACAGGGCCCAGAATCCCGGTATGGTACCGGACGTTTTTAGTCGAGCACGGGGGAACAAGTCCATGTCGATATCACACGGCGTTGCTTGACTATTTCTCGTAAAGACACACAGAGTATCCTAGCGCTGCAGTGTACAGTACTTGAGAAGAGTTCTTCGCGAGAAGGTACCAAAGTCTACAACCTTTCATCATGGCGACCAACATGAACCCCGACCTCGCCCGCGAGCGGGCACAAACTACATTTAATGTTGACGAACTGTCTGCATTCCTAGCAGGAGGAAAGGAGCGTCAAGAAAAAAGGAGACGCATCGGTAGGTCAAAAATTACTCACGTATGATCTCTTATACACACAAAAAATCAGCTCTAATTCCAAGGACCCACCCATATCTTAGTCCGAGAGGCTCTGACTGTGAAGCGGTGCAGACAGTCAGAGAGCAGTCCCATAGAGTTCTATGTTAACAAGTCGACCAAAAATGTACATCTCAGCTCAGCAGCCGTTTTCCTTCTAAATATAGGTTGAATCTTTCTGATTTTGTAATAGATAGTTTCCTGAGGCAAAATGCAGCAAAATGACAGTAATTTCCTACCTTTGCCTTAGTTCTAAGTAATAGGACAGCCAGTGTTTGTAAAATCCATGTCAATGCATTCTGCAGGCGCCAAAAATAACAAAAAAACTGGTTTCAAAACTGCAGGTAATTCTTCACAGGGTATTGCCAGGAACCAGCTTATCAAATATGGCCAACATGAGGTGGAAGTGTTGAAATGTGGTTTAAGAAGTTGTACAAAAAGGCTCTCAAAAGTAACACAAAGGAACAAAACAGAAGTTTTATCATCAAAAAGGAATTATTATGCATCTCTGCAGGTAAGGGAGCATAAACATGCACTGACATTGCAGGATTACTCAGAACCAGGGAAGTGGTTTTCTGTACTACCGTATGGGAATGAGCGGAATTCTTTTTCTACAAATCATTTAGCCACATTTCACTGATTCCAACTCATGTCGGCCATATTTGATAAGCTGGTTCCTGGCAATTCCCTGTGTAGTATGTCCTGCACTTTTGAAACCGTTTTTTTGTTATTTTGGCGCCTGCAGCATGCATTGACATGGATTTTACTAACTCTGTCTGTTCTATTAGATAGAACTAATCCAAAGGTAAGGTATTGCTGTCATTTTATTGCATTTTGCCTCAGGAAACTGTTTGCCACAAAATCAGAAAGATTCAACCTATATTTATAAGAAAAACGGCTGCTGAGCTGAGATGTACATTTTTGGTCGACCTGCTAACCTAGGGCTCTATGGGACTGCTCTCTGACTGTCTGCACCGCTCCACAGTCAGAGCCTCTGGGACTACCTTGCATGGAGATCAGGGCTGAATACTTTACCTAACTCACTCATTGACTCAGTCACTGTACTAATTATCATAAGGTCGGACAAGTCTGACTAGTTGCCATAAACTGTAGCTGCTAAGCCTGCCAGTGTGTCACAGTGTCAGTGTAATTACAACATGCTGAAAGTCCTGCAGCGTTTACGACAAAATTATGGTGAAGTCGGTAGCACCATGGTAGCGCGTAATGTTGGGGATACAGCAGCTGTTACCGACGTCGGATGGTCGCCACCGACTTCATGAAACACTGCTCCACTGTTTATCCTACCCCTAATAAAAAACGCCATAGGCTTAACATTAGTGGACTGTATTTGGTCTATGGTGCAGGAAAATGAAATTTATCACTCTAGTGGGATACAGTTGTCAAATGACGTCATTTGAAAAACCACCAATGATTATCACTGATTATCGGTGAGTTTTATGTTATTTCTTAATTTACTGAAGTAATTTAGATGGGGTAGGATAAATTCTAAACCAAACTTGAGTCAGTTGTGTTGTTTATCGCACTCTGGCAATGTCGCATATCACTGCACTGGGCTTCACCTCGAGCAGTAATACACGACATTGCAGTCGTGCGATAAACAACAACACAACTAACTCTCGTTTGGTTTCTCCTAAATATCAGCGATGTCGGCTGGTTGCAGCCATTGGCATTTGATAAACACTGGCTGTCTTTTTTCCTCCACTGTCTCAGTGGAATCCCCACTTAAAGAAACAAATGTGATGCAGACTTTTATCGCGATAAGCTAAATGTGTTTCACTAATTTTCTTTTTGAGAATGCTAAAAGAAATTTCTGGTATTTCATACCCTCTAGTCTTTTTTATATTACGTCATGTAAATTCCTTGGGTTACAATCGGTTTTGGTGAAATCAGAGGTCAGATATTCACATTTTATTCCAATGCCGGTCGTGATACATAGGTATATAAACCGATATTGCTATTTATCTTTATTTAGAACCGGGTGTAAATGGTTATATATCGGTGCACATACCAATAGCTATGGATGTCACAAAGATGATGTTCAGGTCATTGTGCAACTTGAAAAAGCAGCGTTATTCAATCACGGACCTATACACTAGTCTGTGATTCAATACATGAAGTTTTGCCAACTTGTAAATGTCAAGCTTTAAGAATCAACTTTTTTTCACGAAAAAAGACACCTCATTCTTTTCCCACAATTTCCTAGCTTAGGGTTAACGTGACAAGTAACAGTCATGTATCTCTGTCTAGGTGAGATAAGATATGATATAACTTTTCTAGTTATATTGTGCTGTACATTGACCTGAATCGATATCCATAGCTTGTGATAACCATGGTCCCACCACGCCGGTCCACGGGTTCGCTAAACTTAATATAATATGCAATTCTACAAAATTTCATTTTTGTGACTTCATATAACTTGTTTTATCATTCAATTTTACAAAAAACGGTGTCATTTTCATATTTTGAAAAATTTCTAGTAACATTACAGCACTTTGATCAGTTTGTTATGAAGTTATCCATTGAAAATACATTGGGTGTGTGTAATTTGCAAGCAGGGGGTTATGGAGGCCCGTAATCTCCTGCTTTGAGAGTTTATGAAAGACAAAGTACATGTATGAAAGATGGCGGAACTATATCTAGCTTGTATGGATACTACAAATTATCGTCATTTTCGCCAGAGCTGCCATTTCGTGGGCAATTGAGGAACTATTGATATCAACAAAAGGAGGTGGATTAACCAAGTTGACATTTTTTGGAAATGTTAGAGCATGATTATTATTAGCAACGAACAGTGATTGATAGATACAATATTATCTTATTTCAGACAAATGGGGTTCGATTCTCCTCAGACCAGACTATGTAATATCCTCTGTTACTTGTCACGTTAACCCTAAGCTAGGAAATTGTGGGGAAACAATAAGGTGGTTTTTTTTCGGGAAAAAAAAGTTGATTCTTAAATGCGCCTGCAATTACCCAACTTACTAGACCTACAGTCTCTAGAAGTAACGCCATGCTTAAGTTACTCTGTAATCTCAATGCAATGTATACTGACTTTAAAGGGACACAGGTAAGATACAAACTTTTCCCAAAAATCTTGATTTATAACCATGTTAAAATAGACTTCAAGCATCCCCTAGCTTTCTGCAGATCGACAGTATTGCCATTTTGTGTGAAATGGCATAGCTCTTGTAGAAATCACCACAAAGGAAAAGTTCATTTTGCATCCACAGTACATCTAGTATTGACTTTAAATCAGAAGTGAACTGTAATATAAGAGAGGTCTGCTTTGATTGATATAGATCATAATTATTCTTTATTCCAGAGAGCCTGGTCTTCAACGATGAAGGATTCAAAGGACCAGAATATCACTTCCTTGACCGCAGTGCTCTGTACAGCGAAGGGATCCGCAAGACGACCCACATGGTTAAAAGAGTCCGTGAACTTGGTCTTCATGACCCCGAGGAGCTGTACTGGTTCAGGAAGTAAGAAAGTTTCACTGTAATGATTTACAATAAACTATCATTGTTATAAGTGACTCAATGAAATAGAGCATTGCTTGTATTTAAAAAGACCAAAACGAAAGAAACTATCTTTGTCAAGACAGTCCATGACTCATTGCAATTTATCTAGATGTCAGAAAAGAGAATTGTTCATGATGTCAATGCAACTCAGTTGAAGTGTTTTTTCTTTGTACAAAAGTGTAAGATTGATGTATGTTAACAGAAAAAAATGAGTTAAGTACAATTATTAGGCGAATATCAAACTGAGAATGAATAAATAGAAATATGATCATAAAAGAAATGTGATACTAAAAATACATTTATGCAGTGACATTAACCTATCTAAGTTGTTGAACTCTAATGCAAATTGTATTTTACAGGGATATCAGTTTCATGTTTTCTTCTGTAATATTGACATACTGCTAAATTTCCTAATTCAGCTCATGATTTGGTACCTTTGACAGCGACACCTATTTCTGTTTCCCACTTGAAGTATCCACAGTGAGGGATGTTAGCACTTCATTCTGAAGCTTTGTCTGCAGATTTCACTTTTTCTTCATTCTGTCTTTCAGGAACAACCCTTTCTGTAACTTTTTCTTCTGCCTAGTCACATACTTCAACTCTGATATATTCTGTGTCTTATCCAGTTATAGAATATTCACTGAGTGGATCTGGAAGTGCTACAAACACCTTTCTAGCCATGGGCCTAAGTTATGCTAATTATGCTGTTCATTTATAATACTGTAGTGGGGCGGGGATCCAGCAGTGTTTTTTCCGTTCTACAGAAGGTGGCGCGGAGAGTCAATCCCTACTGTGTAGTGATTCCGGGCAATGCCGCACACGAGAGTGGCATGGCAGGGGCCGGGATTACGTAATGCTGGGTATATATACTCAGCGTTCACAGTAGGTCGACAGGCTGTCCTCGCGTGTCTCTCCACAAGAGCAGATCCTTGGGCCCTCACTTTGCAGGTGGGTTCTCATAACCTTCCTGGTGGTTAGGCGCGCTTTTCAGATTAGCCTCTCCAGCATTACCCAGCACACCGTGGGGTATTGTACTTTTGGAAGTGATCTTCCGGGATCACTTCGGGAAGTAATTGTAATAAACATCTCTGTTTATTAAAGGCGTGGAGTTGTGTCTTGTGTGTCTAGGTTAGTTCATACTTTACGAAAACCGAACCGACCTACATAATAGCACGTAGGGTGGGACATCGCCAGGAACTAGTGTTCCGGAGGTAGACCTTCTGACGGCTAGCCAGGCAGCGACCACCACAATACTATTTAGTGTCTGAGGATGTTGTAAATAATTCTCAAGTAATTCCCTCAAAAACAGAATTCTCTTGAAGTTTCAGATCAAATAATCATGTGATTGCCTGAGTTTAGACTATAAATGAGATATTAACAAATTGTCAAAACAATCGATTTTCATTGATTTTGCACATTTAAACCATGTCTGGATAATGTAAATAATCCTATTTAAATGAGTACATATAGAGATTGCACATAAGAAAGACAATTAATATAGTTTTTCTCCATTGTACACTATGACAGTTATTTGTTGTCATCAGCAAGATGGCATGCTGACTCATTGTCAGGCGAATTTGGAGGGTATTTTAAAGGGGCTGTTCCACCAACCAGGCGCTAGTCCCGGCTGGGGGCCGTATGGGGGTCGCCTGCAGAGTTTTGCCTGTCGCCGGTGATGACCGGCCTAATGGAAGAGCATGGAAGGGGCTCCCGGCAGTGCCAGGTCCCAGGCTGGCAACAGCAGGTCCTCTTTTCTGATGTAATATACCGCCGCCAACTGGCTGCCGGTGGCCTAAGGAGCGCCAGCCTCCCCGACAACAAACAGGCACCACTCCTGCACTGAGCCAGTCAGCGGCCTGGTGAAAAATTATGAAAGATGTCCACACCAAATCACACAGTGCAGTCTGGAAAGGATCGCGGGCAAAGGCTGATTAAATAGCTTTTGCTGGCTCTGAGCCACGACTGGCCAGTTTGATGTGGGTCTGGCTCTGATATTGACTGCTTCCCTGCCTCCACCGCAGTCAGAGGCCCCGGGCAATATCCAGGAACTGCAAACTTGTGAGCGAAGGCTAAATCTTCGGACAGTTTTGGTTGTTTGGCAAGAATTTTAGCACCAGAGGTTTGGCAAGAATTTTAGCACCAGAGTGTGCTATACACATTTATGACATCAACACTTATCTTTAGTTACTTTTATTTTCCCTTTAACTGCAGTATTCAGTGGAAAATTGAAGAGCTCTAATTGATACATATGAATCCCAAGTTCTGCGGAGCCATTTATGATGTGCCCCCTATCACTGGTCGACCGCCTGAGTCACTAGGTGCCCGCCGGGCGCCGTGGGGGCGCCATGTGGTCATCGGCCGGCTAGAATAAGGTGGGTTGGTGGAAGAGCTCTGAAAATTTTAACATTTCCAGCTGGCCAGTCACCCGGTGCCGACAGGAACTCTCGGTGGGAGGACTACTGACACAGCTTCAAAATGCCTAGCTAGTGGAAGAGCCCCTTTAAACAGAAGTCTCCAACTGACTTGGAAAATACTAGGTGGCTTGGCTGAAATTAAGTATTCATGAATTCCTTTGTTGTAAGTCTTGTTTGTAATGTAATGAATGCTCAGCTCTGAAAGATACTCTCACTTACAGTGCCGTGTTCCCGAATGAAAACCCACCTGCAGACGTCCACACCAGTATGTTCATTCCTACACTGATGAACCAAGCCTCGCCAGAACAGCAGGAGCGCTGGTTACTGCGCTCCCTCAGCTTCGAAATAATCGGGGCGTATTCCCAAAGTGAACTTGGCCATGGTGTGTATCTGTATATCCTGCATCTGTTACTGGAGAACTCGACCCAAAACGGACTAGACCTTTAGTTTTCAGGACACATTGACCTGTTTTGGAGAACTCAAACCGAAAAGTCGATCCGTCTTAGATACGTATGGATAAGACAGTTTCATATAAAATGGAAGGTCTGACTAGTTGACTTTTAGCCAAATAAACCAGCGGATTTGGAAAATATGTCCAGTTAGGTTATGGGTTAGGGATAGGGTTAGGGATAGGGTTAAGGGTAGGGTTTTCTGTTTGTTTTCTTTCCCAGAGAAGACCAAATTTGAAGCCAAGATAACATACTTACTACTAAGTATAGTATTTATCCACAGTTGTATAAATAAGATATTTGAGTTGAGATTTAAAAAAGTTCAAGTTTGTTACAGGTCGGCTTCTTTATGGGTCGAGTTCCTTTTGGGTCAAGTTCTCCAGTATTCCCTGTATGCCCCACTCTAGATGTTGCAGATGGACTTCCTAGGTGGATCTTGAGCCTTTGTGCTGCGAGATTTAGTTACCCTGGGAAAAACGGTTATTATCGCCCACCCAATACGCGAATGCGTCTGCACACGCTCTTCCAGTCAGATTTCGCGGACTATTGGACATACTATTTACATGTGATTTTAATGTAAATAAATGAAAAGATTAGTATTTAGACATGAGAATTACATGTCGTGATATGCTTAATTTCGGCAAATTTCTCACTCTCCAATCGTGGCCTTCATCACTGCGCATGTTCGCGCAAGATACTAGTGGGCGATGATAACCATTTTTCCCAGGGTAACCAAATTTCGCATTACACCTGCCCACATAAATAGCGCAGACATAAGAAGAGTGGGTTATCGTCATTCATCACTTTTTGAAAGTGTTTGCAAGCCAATTTTTCTAATGTTATCATATGACACTTTGTATTGAAATTAAGATACATTAGAAATTCATACATATGAATAATAGTTTGATCATATATCTATTGGTGGCAATACATTTTAGATGACGTGAACCCATTCTTTTATTTGCTTTGCTTTTTCTGCTTTATTTCCAATTAACATCCCTGTCATTCTCTGGCAAGTAATGCAAGACTTAAATCATTGGCAGCACAAGCAAATAAACTTACCCAAATATTTCACAAAATTCACCAAGGGAATCATTGATCGCAATTGCTGTCATTTATCAAGGACAGCCAGTTGCCATTGATGTCTTTGATTTGTTTAGGTGAAGAGATAAAAATGTTTATTTTAGGATTCATAAATGAAAACACCGCTTCTAAAGTTAAGTGCTACTTGAATTCTGATATAGAAGTCTTCCATTGTTAGCCGTTCACATGAATACTAATTTCCAGTTGAGTGCTATTTGTTATTGTCCAGGTTGAAATCACCCTAGTTTTACTAAAAATTATTTTCATACATTATTCATGTATATATCATATACTTAAGTATTTTTTTCAGAGTTAATGCAAGGTAAGACACAGGCATGGACTTTCTGCTGCGACTTCTTTTTTATCTATTCTTTTTTTAACTTAGTAAAACTAGTAGTTTTTTCATTAGAAGGATCTTCCACTGTTCGATAGGTCAGGATAGAGGGACATACAGGGATGCAAGTCTTGCGACAAAAATCCGACTATTCTGATATCCATGGATATTGCATAGAAAAAAAATCAATTTCCCCCCCTAATAGTCCATCCAGAACCGTTCCTAGCTTTGCAGTTTGAGAGCCTGAGTGGCCTGGCCCTGGTGACAGCTAGCGAGTGGCCCTACCTTGCCGAAACATCGGCCAACTAGCAGGCTGTAGATGCTGACTGACCACTTCTGTACTTTTCCAATCTTTTTGGACAGCACCCTCCTGGGTACACTGGCCACTAGAGCAAATGTTTACATAGGTTAGTCTCTTCCACAGACAGCTTAGAGGCGCACGAGGCAGCCTGACAGTTTTTAACTTCCGACTTTTTCACCGGTCCTGACTTGGATCCCTGGACATAAGTATCTGTATATTATTTTCAGTGCTGTATTTCCGAATGAGAACAGTCCCACCACACTCCACGATGGTATGTTTCTAAAAACCCTGCTCAGTCAGGCGAGTGAGCAACAACAGGAACAATGGCTGGGAAAAGCCAAGCGCTATGAGATCATTGGGACTTATGCGCAGACAGAGATGGGTCACGGTGTGTACTGAATCACCCTTTGTTGTAGTGTAGACCTGCCTTATTTAACAGACAATTTTACCAGGAAATGGGTTTTCATTGTAGAGCAAAAATATGATATACGGATTAGACATGCTGTAGAAAATATGTACAATAGGGGACAATGAAAGACATAATTAAAAGAGGCTTTTTACTGTCAATTTATCCAGTGTAAAGTTTGAATACAATTAGACTTTGCTCTCAGATTGGTGTGTATCAAGCTTGTTCAACAACATGTATATATGTAGTAATTCGCACAGAAGGGAGATCCTTTGCAGCTAGGTTATATAGAGGAAACCTATGAAAATTTACGGTCAGAGCTTGTACCCCATCGAGTTTGAATAGCATAGTAATTCACAAGGCAAAGCTGCGTAGATTACATAGCAAATAAAATGAGATGGGATCGAGCTCTGACCATAAACTTGAATAGGTTTCTGAATTTATCTCACCTCTCACATTGACTCATCAGCTAACATTTGTGACTTAATCTCCCATTGAGTATTTTTTCTGAATACTCCATGGCCATTGATTACGAGAACCCAATGGTAAGTCTATGGCTAAAAAATACCATGGGTGAGATAAAGGTGTGAAAGTCTATCTTACACAATTTTCAAGAAAAATATCATACAGGGCATACCTGGCAACAACTTAGCCTGTCGTAAAGCTATGCATGACTGCAAGTTTTGATTACATACTAAATGATAGTTGAAATAATAGTTTTATCTTGCTAGTTTTTTTTTGCCGACTGATGAATTACCCCTAACCTGAAGAATAAGGTTTTTAAGGAAGTTCTACTAATAAATAATACATGAATATCCTACTTAATCCACCAGCAGTAAACTTTCTAATGAAGAAGATTATAATAGTTAATATAGTTCTGTGGATTCTGCCAGAAAATAGCAATTTCTCCCATAGGGAGATGACTGAACCAAGATTCTATTTTGTTCCCATGTACTTTCTTTCAGGCACTTTTCTCCGTGGATTGGAGACTACAGCAAAGTATGACGAGAATGCTGAGGAGTTTGTTATCCACAGCCCGACACTAACCTCCACCAAATGGTGGCCAGGAGGATGTAAGTTACACTCTACACCTAAATAGAAATTAAAATGTTTATATATTCCTTTCATCTGTTAATGAATTGGTTTGGGCCCAAAATGAATCATTCTTGGCCCCTAAAACGTGACAAAGTCACACGCCTTACTGTAGCCACACATAAATGTGCCTGATGAGTACGAAGAGGATGAAACCTTGAGTTCCCAGCCCATTTCTGATGAATTTTATCAAGAAACACCCAATAAATATGCTTGGAATATACTTATCTGAAATTCACCTATGTTTGGAGAGTGGGGACTAGATATAAGATCCGTTGCCATGGCTGGATGTGCAGTTGTCTGATACCAAAGAATAAACCAACAAGAAGTCATTCTCCAACTTGTTTGAATGCTACATGATCTTCTCTCTGCTGTCGCCTCGTTCATATCACACCACATTCAACTCGTGGAGAATGACGACTTTGACCCAAAACAATTTGCTTTCTGTATTTATCTCACCCCTGTTCACACTAAAAGAATGGATGTTGCACAGGATATAGACCATGGAGAATGGACGGCAATACTCGTAGGGGCATGGAGAACGAGTTCCCAATAGTAAGCCTATGGGACAAAAATACTAGGGGTGAGATAAAGAACAATTCTGAACTGGAGACTCCACAGCAACATGAGTCATTTGACAAGAAGTAAATCAAGGTAGCATCGGATTTGTAAAGAGGTGTTTTTGCCATGTCGTAAATTCTCTAAACCTATTTAGATCTCAATGTAGGACGAGGCGACGTCCTTCTTCCCTAGCGATGCTACCTTGAATGGCAGTTTTTAGAACTGCCCCTAACCACTGTAACCATAGTGCACTGACAGATGTGACATCATAGTGTCAACAACTGTATCCCTGGAGTCTCTACAGAGATCTGTAGAGGTTATGAAAATAAAACCCTAATTAGATCTCTGCCACTTAGGATAGCACATATTGAACATCAACACTATACTTGACTACTGGTCACTTTACCAGTGGTTCAATCCATTCTGCTTTTGTTCCCTATTTGCCTGTTTTCATGTCATAACGATTTGCTCCGATCTGGAAGTTACATCTTGTTCTTCCTAATCCATATGGGAAATATGCACCCAAATAAAGCAATAAAGTCAAACGAAGACAAAAGCTCTTTACCGGTAGTCGATGCTGCAAATATTTAGCTGCGCATATCATAGACTACTTTTTTCCATATCATAGACTACATGTATAGATAATACATTCAGGGTTGTGTAGAAATCCCGCGAATGCTGCACAAGTTACATTATCGCATACACCAGTAGATTAGATCCCACATGATGTTATCATATACGGTACAGGGTGATTGCTAGTTCTACCAGGAAATCGTAAGATAGTGCCATTGTAGTCGAGGGGCAAACACTATTATCTGTGGTCATAATCTATAAGATATAAGATAATCGTGAGACAAGGCTAAAACCCCTGGATGGGATGGCAAGCCCACAATTTTAAAAATTCGAATTCACTGATAACTGGAAACTAACAAACGAAAATACTATTAGACCAATCTGTCACCTTGTCTTTTCCCCCAGTTATGTTGAAATAAGCAGACTGAAGATTCACATGGTGAAACCGCTAATTACTTGTATAGTCATACGGCACTATTTGAATTTTTTCAGCAAAATTTCAAGAGAAGAGAAAAAATAACAAAACTGAATTATCTCATCATTAGTCTTTTAAGGTCATATGGCATGCACTCTAAAAGGAAGCTGCCCATTTGAGCTCTAGCTGCCCATTAGTTACTTGTCATGTTCTATATTCTGTATGTAAATGTTGGTAATGTTTTTGTGAAAAGGAATCACATGAGAAATACGTAAGTATTTAGACATATATACGCACTGGGGGCAGAACCACATTTTATGTTAATATACAGTAAAACTCTGCTTCTGGGACACCCCACTTAAGGGGATACCTCGCTTGAGGGGACAATTTTCTCTGAACGGAAATATTCCCCTCTATTTAGAGTTTATTTTAACCCTGCTTAATGGGTCATCTCACTTAAGGGGACACCCCACTTAAGGAGACAGTTTTTCAGTACAGAGATACTTCTTAACCCCTCTTAAGGGGACACTTTGAAGGGACACCCTATCAAATCCACTCCAGGTTACCTCGATTCCTTGTTTATGTTGTTTGTGTCAGGGATGTCAGAGTTCAGGGAAATCCCTGAAATCATGGATTTTTTATAAAATATAGAAATATTGTCTCACTATTCAAAAGCCTTTCTAAAACCTGTTTATGTCGACCCCATATTGTTTATAGAAGCCCATATACCTGACTTCCCTGTAAATGTCTGCATTATTACTTCCAAGATCTTCAGGGTTTTCCCTGACAAGCCGCCATTGGATAATGCAGAGATGAAAATCCCTGAAATCCCTGAAACCTTTGGGCAGTTACCATACAAACCACTTTGAATGCATAGGTAATACCAGGAACCAGCTTCATACTACAATCTCCCATGCACATATTTGGTTAGCATCAATAGCCCGTAAAATACAGGGGTCTGCTTGGAGAGCGCAGACTGAAGTACTAATCCTACTCACCAGGGGACACAGTTTTCATATTTTTTGTGTTTCGAGTAAGCTTGTTCATTGTAATTGGGGTGGAGGGGGGGGGGAGTGGGGGGTTTGTCCTTGTAAATTACTTCAAGAATTTCTTCAAGGGCTGCTGACTTCCCTGTTGTGTGGTAGCCAGACAGTGTTGCACCATTGATTTTCATGCTGGCTGAAGGTGGTGGGTAAGAGGCCCGCCGACAGGTTAACGGTGGGTGGCACAGTGCGGGCTGGGGGCTTTGGAAGTGTGATATTCAGCGGGTTGTTATGGTATCGGCAGCCCACAGTGAGTTGCTTATAGCACCACTGATAGCTGGCTGAGGGTAGGCATTGGTGTGGGATGGGGGTTTTGTGTCAAAATCCAGTCCACCCTCGATGCCTACACAGAAGGAAACCTATGAGAGCTTGTATCGCATCAAGTTTGAATAGCATAGTGATTCACAAGGCGAAGCCACGTGGATTATGTAGCAATTCAAATGAGATTGGATCAAGCTCTGGCCATAAGCTTAAAGAGGTTTCTGAATTCATCTCACCTCTCACATTGACTCATCAGCTAACATTTGTGACGTAATCTCTCATTGAGTATTTATTCTGAATACTCTGTGGCCATTGATTACGAGTTCCCAAGCTTGTTCATTGTAATTGGGGTGGGGGGGGGGGGGGCGGGAGTTGGGGGGTTTGTCCTTGTAAATTACTTCAAGGAATTTCGTCAAGGGCTGCTGACATCCCTGTTGTGTGTGGTAGCCAGACAGTGTTGCACCATTGATTTTCATGCTGGCTGAAGGTGGTGGGTAAGAGGCCCGCCGACAGGTTAACGGTGGGTGGCACAGTGCGGGCTGGGGGCTTTGGAAGTGTGATATTCAGCGGGTTGTTATGGTATCGGCAGCCCACAGTGAGTCGTTTATAGCACCACTGATAGCTGGCTGAGGGTAGGCACTGGTGTGGGATGGGGGTTTGGTGTCAAAATCCAGTCCACCCTCGATGCCTACCTGGGACTGTAAAACGGTTGATTGAACTGTGTGTAATGCAGTGCATTTTTCCTTACCGTTCACATGTATTTATATTTATTTGTTCTTTGTTTTTTTCCATGTATTTGCTTAGAATTGATCATTTGATAAATCTTTTTTATAATAACTGATGTTTCCTTCATTTATATAGGTATACTTTTCTATACAAGCATTGACAGACTGAAAACCTCGGTTAAGGGGACACTTTGCTCGGAACGGAGGGTGTCACCATAAGCGGGGTTTTACTGTATGATAGAAAATACATCTATTCATTTTAAAAATTAACTCTTCCTTCTATAAAAGAGTACTTTTCTGCTTCAATATGAGGCAATATGTTTTCACTTTCAGAAGAGACTAACGTTAATCTTTGTTATTCAGTGGGCAAGACATCAAACTTCTCTGTAGTAATGGCAGACGTGCAGATTAAGGGCAAGTCACATGGCATGGGAGCTTTCATGGTGCAGCTACGAGACCTAGACACTCACCAACCTCTGCCAGGTAAATGGAAAACTGCTATATTACATGCAAACAATCTAGAACTGATGTAGACCATGGCAAGTCCAATATTAAGTAGGACAATCATCAGTAAAAACATTTGCTGGACATAATACTGAGGCATTGGACTCTCATCATGTCAGAAGTGTCTGTAGATTGGCCGCCATGCCTGTCGCCACTCTGTTCTGACTAAAGCCTATAAGACACCGACCCGACCACTGTGCCCGATTCTACCTTTGCCCGACGGATCCGTCGGGTCTGTGACAATCTGCATCAATCTGGTCGGTGTACGCACTTCACCGACCCGATTTTATTGCTTTTCCCGATGTGTCGGGCATTACTACCATGTCAGATATGACCGACTCTCCCTGACCTTAAGATTCCGGTGTACGCACTTTCACCGATTGTTACCGATTCTGAGCATGCTATTTAAAAAGCGTTGCCATCTATCATTCAGTCCGATTTACAAGTGTCCTATATCGATGTGTAGGGGAGAAACAAGCGATCATAGATCTAAAATCTGTTTTCTGATATTTTAAATAGACCAGAAGTTATCAAACTTTGCATTATTCCCTATATATACTTATCACCCGGCCTGGGGCCCAGCCGGGCCCGGCACCCGGCCACTCTCTTTGATCTCATTCGGGTTGTTTTACGAGGTTATAAAGGCAGGAGGTGTCGTCGGGAAGAGTCATCGTGTCGGTGTCTTATAGGTATAAGACATCGACATTTTATTCCAGACTCTCACCGAGCCGATGGTCGGGATGAATCGGGAAAAAGATTTGGTGTCTTACAGGCTTAAGGGGTTGGTCGAGTTAAATCACACACAGTTTATGCAGTGTGTGCCTCCAACCAGGTTATCCTGTTCTGTGTAGGTTCTTAAAGCAGAAATACTTAGTAAAAGATATCCATAGCGCACAAATTGATAACAAAACCTAGCATTATGTTAATTTTAGGAAATAACAAAAGGGTAAATTGGCTTGGAGGTTATGAAATAATACACTCTCCAAACAGTATAAAAAATCTGGTAGGAGAGTAACATACAGGTCTTGCTACTGGATCAAGGTGGCTGCTTATTCAACTCGACCAGAGCTGTCTGTATATGTAAATATTTGTAATGAAAGCAGACAGATTGATCTATATAGTTTGCCTTTATCCAAATTTCTTAAAAGGACTATGCTGAATGATAAGTTGTTTATATTCAATAGGCTATGCTGTGAGGAAACCGAGAAAACTTTATGGAAATACATTGTATACCACTTATATAATACTCTAATGGAGCTTACTTGGCAAGGGTCACCTTGAGTCTGTCCAACTCCTCAAATAAACGGTATTCTGAGAACAGAAAAATGTTGAAGGGCAAGCCAGCTTTTGTGTCCGTGTGGTTATAACAGTATCTCTATGCCAAAAAACCACCTATATAGGTATCATATATCAGATAGCTAAACAATCAACAGACTGAAAACCTGTGTAAGCGGTCCCTGACACTTTAGCCCGGAATGGAGGGTGTCCACTTACGCTAGGTTTTAGAGAGATGACATCCTGGTGTAGAATATTTTTGTCGAACTGACAAGTTAGCATTGAATTTTCACCAATCATTACTATCTTACAGGTATCACTTTGGGAGACATCGGACCTAAGTTTGGTTATGGTATGATCGACAACGGTTTCCTCCGATTGAATCATGTTCGTGTCCCGCGTACAAACATGCTCATGAAGAATGCTCAAGTATGTAATACTAAGCCTTACCAGAAAATCTTAAATAGTATGAAAGTACAGGTTACAATACATATTATGGAATACACTCCATACTATTGCACAATTAACAGCCAACATGAAAAATGTGAAAATGCATGTAATGTGAATGTAAGATTTTATAAACTGAAATTCCAGGTTGTGGTTTTGCATCCAATTGTTTTAATGCTTTTTGCTATTCTTTGTTTTGTACTTTTTTCATCTCCTGTTCTGTATATATGCTGAGTTTAAACTAATATGACATAATAGTGGTTATCTATAAATTTACAAAAATGAAAAGAATAAAAATGGAAATGCAGTATTACTTTTTGTGCTTATATTACTGACTTTTACACAGTTACTGCTGCCTCTTACAGGTGCTGAAGGATGGCACATTCATTAAGAGTAAACATGCCAAGTTGGGGTATGGCACGATGGTCTTTGTCCGCGCTATGATCGTCTCTGATGTGGCTGCTAAAGGCCTAGCTCAGGCAGCAGTCATCACCACCCGCTACAGCTGTGTGCGCCACCAGTCCGAGCTCCGTCCAGGGTAAGACCTCATATATGGGTCGTTACTCTGGGAAGAATGGGAAAAGTGTTGCTTCAGTAATATCAGATTTTTTTCTCATAACAGTAGTAGTATAATAATAAAAGTGTCAGAAGGATGACAAAAGATGGTAGTGAGGGTGATTCAGATCCAATCATAGGTCGAGTACACCATCTTGACTACTTTTCTAAAACATTTGTAATATTTGCTCTTCTTAACCAGAGGATCATGATGTATGGTATAGTTATTTTGTATTGCTACTTTTTACAATGCCACATTTTCAGTGGTGCATAGGTAATTGAATACAAATGACAATCTGTAAAGAATGTAGAGCAACATTTTCATTCTCTCATCACTATTTTGTGATTCACAAATTTATCACAAACGTCGAGCAACGCCCCCCTGATGCAGGAAATCCTTCGACTAAGTTTTAGATCACATCTAACAAATATCTTCAGCTAACTGTGCCTCCTGTAAAATCTCATTGGAACTCAGATTACGTTAACTCAGAAATTCCTTTACTGCTATACATCATACTTAAATCAGACATAATTTCAAGCATGGTAACTGTAATCCTCAATTACAGCAAAAGATCTGGTACATGTTCAATAGTTCAAATAGCAACATACTTTTACCTTATACTAGTACATAAGTTGAGAAAATTTTGAACAATATCACTTTACCCTTTAATACCCCATTAAGAGTCTAGCAATCAGTTCCCAAATCTATTTACATGTGTATATGAATGTATATATTTCATAGTCTATCTATCCTATTTACACACAATCAACGCTCATCTACACTTAACAAAATGCATGGGAAGGGGTGTTGTGCTATACCAAATTACGGGAATTTATAATTTTCAGAGGTCCAGAACCACAGGTGATGGACTATCAGACACAGCAGTACAAGGTGTTACCAGAAGTGGCTGCTGCATATGCATTTACTTTTGCCGGCAATTACATCTCGCGCATGTACAATCAGACGAACAGCCAAATTATGGAGGGGAACGTTGACACGTTACCAGAGGTCAGAAACTAGCCACCCATTTCTGTTTCTGTTCTATAATTAACAAAAGGTTATCTAATGTTTCAATATTCCTTATATCAATGTCTGCTTTGGAGATTTTTTGTAAAATTTACTAATTGTGTATATTCTTACTTTAATCGATCACCGTCTCCCACTCTAGTTGCACCTGCGAGACAGATATATATATATATATATATATATATATATATATATATTTTAATTTCACAAAAGGGTACAGAACATTCTGCCATTAGGTTGTGTTTTCTTTTGTGTCCATTGATGATCTGATTACGCATCATGTGCACAATTTCGGTGAAATATACAGTAGACTTCTGCTATTACGACCACCTTAGATACTGGATTAAAGTGGACGCATTCATGAGGTGTGGTAAACGAGACTGTTGGCTGTATGGTAATGCACCAACACATTGTTGAAGTGGTCACTTTACTGAAAATAAAGTGTAACTGAATAGTTTCTTTTTTAACATGCCACTGCAAATAACACCTTTCCAAAAACATCCAATGGCGTATGATAATCAATAGAATTTGATATATGGGTCTTCAAATTCGTGGCTGGAAGGCAAGGTGGTCGCAATAGCGAGGTGCTCCTGTAACTGAGCGTTTTGTAAACATAGAATAGAGGTCTCAAAATATCCCTAATGGCAAGGCAATCGGATCAGCGAGGTGGTTGTTAGGTAATAGTCTTGAGAAACTAGACTACTTTAGGAAACTAACCACTTACTGCTCTATGGCATGGATCTGTAATCACATTAAAGGTCTGTTTCCATTGGCCGATGATAACGATGGAGATTTTTTAGTTCTCCTAAAAGCCAATTTCCATTGGCCATCACCCATGGTTTTCTGCTACAGTTATGTAAGTGCACATGCAATACCATCTGCTTTAATATTATTGCATTTCGTTTTGTTTTTCCCCATATTTCACTTCTGTGAGCTTTAGTTTTTAGCTTTGTATGACTTTTCTTACAGCTTCATGCACTGTCTGCCTGTCTGAAGGCCTTGTCCAGCTACCATGCGTCTCGTGCCATTGAGAATCTGCGCCTTGCGTGTGGCGGTCACGGTTACTCACAGGCCAGTGGGCTGCCAAAGATATACGTGACAACTGTACCGGGTTGCACGTATGAGGGCGAGAACACTGTGATGTACCTTCAGACAGCACGGTCAGTCTTTACATGAACTTTTTCTTGCATTATCTTTATAACCTACATTATCTTATCATATGTTACCCCCTATACCTTGAAATTAAGACAGAAAGCTGAAGCTCTACAGTGTTGGAGCATAATCAGCAGAATAATCAGAAAGTCCAATACAGGAAGTTGAAGATACCCTAAGCCAGAAAACCAGGCATTGACATTTTCAATAGATAAGATATGGACTTTGCATCCATACCTATGCACAGGGATTCCATTTTTCTGATACTTTTATCGAGCATCATTTTGTATAGCATATAAAGTTATCATATTAGAGATGAAGGGAGATAAGTAGATAACAATCTTATTGCCTTCATCACACACATAATGAATGAATAAATATGTTTTCCATTGCACCTGTTCTTCAGATTGGCGTAGTCCATAAGTTGATGAATATTTCAGTGATCTTTATTACAGGGCAGAACTAAAAAAAAAGAGAAAATATATTGGCATTGGTTAGAAACATTAATAACATGTACATTATTGAATCAATTGCCTGTATGTTATTGAATGTTGAATGTTAATACGTGTCTAGTATACTGTCTACTGCATAAGAGTAATATATCACTGAATGTAAATAACATACCTCCATCCATCTCTAAGGAATAATCGACTTCCTCAGTAAATGTGTAGTTGTGGTACTAAAGACACAACCAAAGTCAAAGTCGTCGTTCTCCACAAGTTTGATTGATTTGAACAAGGCAAAGCCGGCTGAATATTGCATAACGTTCAAACAAGTTGGAGAACAATGACTTTGACCAAAACGAGTTGTTTTCTGTATTTATCTCACCCACACTATAAGAATGGAAGACACTGGACATGTGATGTCATAAACCATGGAGAACAGACTGTGATACTCATAGGGGCATGGAGAACGAGTGACCAATATTGTACATAAGGGATGCGGTCACTAATTGCTTAGATAATGATGTGAGCAATAGCTGAAGAGGCCACATTTAAGGAGAATACTAACGTTTGTTTAGTCAACAGATATTTTGGAATGTAGGTACCCATATTATTATACTATATGAATTATAATAATATGACAATTCAGTGGGGAAAAGTCTGCACCAAAAGGAATATAAAATTTGGTAGCCGCATGGAGAACCCGTTTAGATGCACTGTAATTGTCACCCGGCTTCACCTTGATGACGATTACAGTGCATCCAAATTCCAAGTTTTGTTTAGTTATGCGATTCTTGATCAAGTTTTATATATGAGTATGTCTGATGTTGTAGGTACCTGATGAAGATGCAGGCAGCTGTGCAAAGTGGGAGGACACTGAGCGCCTCGGTGCAGTACCTGGGTGAGAAGAGCAGCCCCTGCCTCATTGATCGTGCCCTCAGGCTGGACCACCTCGTGAGCGCCTTCAAGCACAGAGCTCGCAGGTAAGAGACTGTGAACAAACTGACAGCTCAGGGAGTCATCATGTACCATCAAGAACTAGCAAGTACAGCCATGTATTGTCAAATAGCAACACACGCCATTAAGTGGCATCAAATAACGCCCAGAACGGCCTTCTATTGGTATTCATTTGTCGTATGCTATCCTTTCAAATGGTCTCTTACTCTTTCCATGTTACTTCTCTCCAAGAAGTAAAGAATACATTATGGAAAATATTTGTCACACCAGTCATATAATGGTACAGGTCCTAACTCTCATACCATGTCTATGTGGTGTAGGAAGTAAAATAACTCTCACCTTGATAAATGTGTAGGGGTGAGTATTGTAGTACAGAATGACGAGTACACCAGAATATAGTTAAGTTACATTTATTGCACCATAAATAGGTAAGCCTTAGGTGGCACGAGCAAGGCAAAGAATCAACGTGGTCTAATAGGTAAGTATCTCCGGGGGTTGGTCTCCAACCTCCTCGACCCGGCTAGCCACACAGGGCTAAAGGGTGCTCCGGGAGCACACACCAAATATGTAAAGTAACCACAGCCCTTCTCCAAGCAGCTTCCTCTGTTACCGTGCGGTTGCCCTGGTAGTCGCCGGAGGTGTTCCGAGCCCGGAGGACCCCTGGAGACTTATATAGTAAGTCACTGGAAGGCCCCCCTACGTCACTTCTGGGACCAGGGCGCCACCTGGTGGGCCCGGGAGGAGGCTCGGCGCTCCTCCTCCAGGACCCCTCGGCCACTCCAGCAACTCCGGCTGGCCGGAGGCGCCCTACTCCGGCAACTCCGGCGGGCACCCCTCCAACGACTACCCACTATGCTTTTCGTTATGTAACTGCACGTTGTATAGTGACATGTGATTACCTTTTTTTTTTTTCATGTAAACACATAAGTTCTACCATGGCGGACAGTTCTTCCAATGGGGTCTTGGAGCAGAATGAATACAACAAATACATGTTACCTGAGTGTAGAGTATGACTTTTCATTATTAGACTGCAGGTTTTTATTTTATTTATTTATTTATTTTTTCATTAGTATTTATTTCATTCTGTTGTATGGTTATATGTGATTTCCTGTGTGTAGAATATGACTTTTCGTTCTGCAGGTTGGTGGGTCGTGCGGCAGACAACCTCGCACGGCTGACGGCATCAGGAATGGCAGAATACGATGCTAGGAATGCAACATCTGTCTACTTAGTCAAAGCTGGAGAGGTAAGTAAACATTCATTAGACTTCATTCAGAGTGATGTCCAAAAGTGAATCAGGAGTGAGAACCACAAACTTAATGTTACTGTATCATTCTAATGTCTTAATGACTTCAATGAAGATGATTAGAAGGAAATTCATGAGAAGAAGATAACTTGGTCCATACTCCACCGAGTTTGACTGCAGAGTAATTCATGAAGCGAATCTTGGTGAATTACTTTGCGGTCAAACGAGGTGGAGTGCGGACCAAGTTATTTACACTGAGTGGGTTTCTGATTTTATCTCACCCCATATAACATTACTAATTGATAAAATATTAGGTACACTAGCTTCACCGCCATGGAGTACAAGTTCCTAATGTTAAGTCTATGGAGAAAAATACTGGGATGAGCTAATGTAATATTCATGCATCTTTTATATCAAATTTTGGCTTTGAAACCAAGTTCTTTGGGGGCATACTTTATGACAAAGAAACAGAGATAGATGTGATGATGTGTAGGTGAACGAGGCCTATCTTCCACTACGTCTCAAACCCATCGCTATTGCGACCACGAGAAGAGAGAACCGGGTTTTGGAGCGGTGTTGATTCCCGCGTCTGGTCTGCATACCATTGTTTCCGTTGTCTCTGATTAGCCGATGCGTGCGCGTTACCCATATGGGTTACCCATTTAGATGTGATGATGTGTGTCCATATGTTAAATGTCACAGACGTCAAGTAATCCATTGGATTTGCCTTTGAGCTTCTTGTTTTTCAAGATTCTATCTATTGTATGACATGGTTGTCAGTTCTACATAATATCAAGTTTGTTGCCAATTGACGAATATCTGAAATATCAAGATTTTGATGAAGGCAACTTAAGCCATACCTGTTAGAGGCAATGTTTCACTTCCTACATTGTTATTAGAGCATAATCCACACAAAATGATGTGAAGGAAGTGCTATTCATCAGTATTTGTTCATCAGCATGCCATAGAGATGTTATTGCCATGTTGTATTGATCTTGAAAATGTTGCAATGAACCTTCAAATACCAAAACTAACAATGCAATCAAGAATACAATATATATGTGAATATTCATGACCAAAATAGTATTGAAAAAGTATTGAATTTATGACTCTTAAAGTTCATGTTAACCCTTTGTCACAGGCACATGCACAGTTCTTCGTGGTCAAGAACTTTGCTGATGTAGTTGGTAGAGTGAGTCCTGGTTTGGCGGGTGTACTGGGTGACCTCTGTCAGCTGTACTCGGCCCATCTCCTGCTCGCCCACTCCGGTGACTTCATCGAGGTAACTAGTTTTTTTTCTAATATAAGCTTCACTCTTTTTTATTAATTGTAATTCTGAGATGAATAAATGTGTCCATTACACTGCCGGACAATTGTATATCCAGGTAGCAACAGGTGACTAAAGAATAATGATTAACTCCTCAAATTGCATGTAGACTTTGAAAAAACACACCAAATTAACCTTCTATAAGATTTCTCAATTCAAGGCCTAGAAAGCCACGACCATGTATAATATATGGTCCCTTCTAAACTTTACATATGTCAGATGTGACAAATAGGCTCAGTTAGACTAGTGTTGGACATTGATAGTTGACTTTGTTGCTTCAGGATGGCTACATGAGTTCTGAACAACTCAACCTGGTGATGGAGGGGGAGCTGGAGCTGCTTGCCAAGATACGGCCCAATGCCGTCGGCCTGACAGATGCATTTGGTTTCCATGACCGCATCTTGCTGAGTGCATTGGGAAGGTCAGTATATAGACAAGATGTTATGTCATGTGTTCTACTTGATAGATGAAGCACATCAATAATGTGCATGGTGAGGTGCACTAAGTGTTAATAACATGGATGTCTTCACAAGAAGAGAAATAAAGTAGTTAAAATTACAAAATACATGTAACCATGTACCTTTTTTAAAAAAAAACTTTTATTTTAGCTGTGAACATACTCAGAATGTACCTACCGGGATCATACACATATATTGTATTCTCCATGCTGCAAAAGCTAGTGCATACAGAAAAATAGTGCATATATACAAAAAGTAGCATATATCTAAATGAGCTAATATTGATAAGGCACTTGTCAGGAAAAGGTGCATAATAAATATGATAGATAAAATCAGTTGTATGCTCCTCGGATTTGGCTCTGTACAATATCCTTGCATGTGCTCAGATATTACTACGTGCCAACTGCTCATGGCATACAACCGCTTGTATTTTGAAGAATCAGTATTGTGTGTTTGTTTACAATAATATTTTAGACAGTGTCACCATGAATCAAATTAATATTTTAAGTAGAGGAATATATGACACTGACAGGGAATCACTTGTTTCAGGTACGACGGAAACGTCTACGAAAACCTCTACAAATGGGCTAAGGATTCACCACTGAACAAAGATGAGGTAAGATCATCCCTTTAACAAGTAAAGAAAATGTACATTCTCCATTTTGAAAAAGAAATAAAATTCAGAATATGAGGCAAACAGATATTAACATTGCTGCCTATGATTTATCTTTATATGAATTCCTTTGTGTGTTTCCAATGAATACTGGAGAACTCTACCCGAAACTAGACCTGTAAAGAATCTTGACCCGTAACGAACTCAATCCATTTAAAATCTTCCCAACTCAAGTATCTTTTTACCACTGTGGATAAATACTATATATGGTAATAAGTATGTTATATTTACTTCAAATTTGGTCTTCTCTGGGTGAGAAAACAAACAGAAAACCCTACCCTGGTTTATTTGGTTATAAGTTAACTAGTCAGACTTTTCCGCTAATATGAAAACATCTTATCCACAAGTGTCTAGAACAGGTTGACTTCGTGGGTCGATTTCTCCAAAACGGATTGAGTTCTCCTGACATCTACGGGTGGAGTTCATTTTGAGTAGAGTTCTCCAGTAACCTTTCCAACTGGCCTGCATGGTGCCACCCATTGCTCTTTTGCATCCATGTAACCAATAACTGTCATCATGTGGAGATGAGTGCAGTGGAACAGGGCTAGCCAGTTGCATATTTACACCAATTCACAGATACCCTTACACCCATATTCTCATACCCTCTTATAGACTGGCCTCAGTCCCTGTATCTTACTCGTGCACCTGTGTTGTCACCGACTCCCTTACCCCCTACCCTACACTTCCACTGTATCACATGAAACTATATTAACTGAAATAAATTATCCATTTCCATTATATCTAATTCAAATTTCATAATTTTCTGTTGAGCAATATGCATGTGAGACATGCTTTTGTCTTTGAATGGGTCTTGGACCAACAGTGATCATAACATCCCAATAATGATAGGGTCTGTGGAATTTTTTGCCGTTATAATCGCTATATTGGTCTCCCAAACAGTCACTCTTTTTCTGGAAAATACCTCCCTGGGCCTGTCCAAATATAGATTTATTTCTTAATAATGTCCATGATCAAAAACTTGTGCAAGTCTACCCCTTATACATAAACTCCTTTTCACCTATATAATCATCATATATTTGTAATATCTATCCATATTCATATTTCAACAAAACAAAATTCCACGGCCAATTGATTCAGCATGCGGCATATAGCTTACATGGATTCATAACACCTTTTATTTTTCTCTAGGTTCATCCTTCATACAACAAATACATGAAGCCCCTTCAGAAAACAAGCAAGTTGTAATTCAGCGAAGGAATATGCCACAATAAAAGCAAGTCGGGGATTACGAGTAGCTATCATTAACAGCCAATCTGTAAGTCAAAGAGAATGTGATTAATGCAATTAGTATAATTGTATTAATAATGTGGTAATTAATGACATAAGTCATTCTGATCGCCTGTAAGATAATGAATCTGTATATATGTAGTTTCTGATACTGTATGAATTTCTGTGATATAATGCATTTCACAGAAATGCAGGACCGACCAACTAGAATTTGATATGAATGTTTTTATACAGTTATCAGCCTTTTTTTTAATCGAAATGATTCAATGGTAGATAACCTTGCTCTTCCATTATCCCTTAACCCCCATTTGAGTACATCATTTTTCATGCATAGGTTGATAACAGGTTGTATTCTATAAATATGAATAATAATACAACTCGATAACTTATATGCATGACACATTATACAAATGGGTATATAATGCAGGTGATTATGAAGGATCATATATAAACTGACATCAGATAAATGAGATGTGGCTATAACACCTCCTAGTAAGCCAGATGCTACCTTGATGATGACAACTTCCTATCACTTTTGAACCATGTTGCTATGCAATCTCCAGATTATGATTGTTAGGAACAAGTCATCCCCATGTTGTCACTCCCCAGCACAGTACAGTGTTGGAGTATTGTTCACCAAGCGTAATTCTTGATGGAATCTGTTAAATTTCTGTTCAAACTAAACTGATATCATGCTTATCAACAACTGATGTACCTCAACAGTTTCAGAATGTTTATATTTAGTATGAAATAAAGGAATGTTGATATTTGGCAGGAGTGTACAGATTAGTGGCATGGAAGGATAGATTCGCTGGAGTTTCCATGTGTAGATGTAACATCAGTATAGGGTAACTAATATATTTACGCAGTTTTACATATGTCACAGATGTACCACTGTTATCATTCATGACATATTAACTTAACTCTGGTTCATTGATGTTACAATCAGGGGGTTAATTAGTTGAATAGGTGTAAGTGAAGGCATTCTAATGACATCCAGACAAATATATTAAATTGTAAATGGTAATTATTGCCAATGATGACATATAGGAGGATATATATAATTGTCTGTTTTGCAGTAGATTATTCTACTTCAAGCATATATTCAGCATGATATTTTTATAGAGGCAAATAAGGCTGTGTTCATACAATTCTAAAATTTAGATCACGCATTTGATACCATTGTATTTTGTTCAAATTCATAAGACCAAACCTGGAGATACATATTGCATTATTATCAAATCATCATGAGATGACATACAATCTTGTATTGTAACTGCTGAAAACCCTTTAAAATGTAATACTTTACATGGTAACAAGCATTGTATGATACTTTTCTATGAGTATACTAAGAAAGAAATTGATGAGTGTTTGGTCTGTGTCCCTGTTTGCCATCAAGTTTGGAGTGGGCAATATTACGAAGGAGGGGATAGCCAAGTCAATATCCTGAAGCTCTCCTAATGAGATAGCAAATAAGTTACATACCAAACACAAATATTTTTCTGTATGCTCGGATGTAGCACACACCCAGCCAGTTGTCACAGGAAAGATTTTGAAACAAATATGTTTCTGATTTTATCTTAACCGGGAAATATTTATCTGTTTATTGCCTTGTGAGTATGAGTTACCATACTCGCAAGCCTGTTGAGTATGAGTTCCTCGTGTTAAGCCTATGGATGTTTTTACCAGGCTAAGATAAATGCCAGATTTTTATGTTATTTGCAAGCAGGAAGTGTATCTGTTTACAACTAAAAAAATGTGGGGAATCGGTTCTCAGGTGTAGACAAAAGTGTGTGCCTCTACTGTGACAGTTATTACTATGAAATATTCAATGTATCTTTGTGCTGTTATAAAGAATGTGATAGTGTTCGATGAAACACCTGTGCCTTTATATCCTGTTCTGTTATATCAAGAAGAAATCTGCTCTAGCATTCCGCTTCAGTGAACATCTCCAAAGGTAATGACTGTTTAATGCACTGTTGCCTTTTATTCTATGAATAGTGATTTAATGTCAACAAATTACAATGACGCAATTACACTTGTTAGAAATGAATTTGAAGATGAAAATTATAGTGTCTTATCTGTCTTTGGGTTCAGGAGATTTTGCAGCAAGATTCTGTAAAACAAATAAAAAGTTTGCATTTGTGAATAAAAGTGGAAGATAACATTTACTTCTATTTTTTTCTCTGGGGAATATATAGTAGCTCTGATCATGATAATGATATGGATATATATCAGAGTATTTCTGTGACTTTATCTCCTTTTACATGACCACTGCATGCAGAGTGGGGCGTGCATCAGGGTTATGAGGTCACACACCACAGGTTGTTCGGATATCTATTACTCGTAATACAAGGATATGCAAGAATAAAATTAGACCTGACTAATGAAGATATTTATGAACCGCTCTAACAAAAGTTTTGTTTATGTGCTCGTTATTGGTGCTGCTAATATGAGTTGAGTGTGTGTTATACTCTTGTTACTTATGAAACGGGAACATAGTTTACATTTACCACAGCGCGAATCTGTGAGTAGGAGTCAACTGTTCAGGAACTGTAGTAGGCAACCCTAGTGGCATTCCCCCATTAGACAAACTAGGAAACCGGTGGTCTGGAGCCCGACGGCCTTAAGAATGATGATTTTATAAGTGCTCAAATACACCAGTAAGGATTGGTGGTAGATTTCAACAGGTGGATAACAATGTCATTCATTCATTCTTGGATACAACCAAGTCTCACACTATTCTAGGTAAATGGCGTTACGCATAATGCATTCTTTGGGCTCCACCATCTGTATCATAACCCTTGTTTATATGGGTCTTTTTTGTGTGAGAAATCATTCTTATCCAATCTATTCAGGAGTACCCTCTTCTGTGAATGTCAATAGACTGTTAAGTATGTTAGTCACAGGAATGTCAGATACACTCACTTATTCATTTACTCTATCAATCCCATATGCACGATGTATCATTGAACTCAGTCAGTCACAAAAAGGCTCATTTCAGAACTCAAATATCATCAGTTATTTCACTCTTTTCTAAATGAGACTTTCATCATTGACTCTGAGTATTGCTCATTGTCTTACATTTTTTGCAACCCTTTACTTTTTTCCATCCTCACTGTTAGACACACCCTCATCCTCAGATAGTCCCTCACTGTCAAGCATACCCTCATCCTCAGATAGTCCCTCACTGTCAAGCATACCCTCATCCTCATCCCGAGATAGTCCCTCACGGACAAGCAAACCCTTATCCTCAGATAGTCCCTCACTGTCAAGCAAACCATCATCCTCAGATAGCCCTTCACTGTCAGAAACATCCTCATCCTCAGATAATCCCTTACAGTCAGACAAACCCTCATCCTCAGATAGCCCCTTACAGTCAGACACATCCTCATCCTCAGATAATCCCTTACAGTCAGATAAACCCTCATCCTCAGATAGCCCCTTACAGTCAGACACATCCTCATCCTCAGATAATCCCTTACAGTCAGACACATCCTCATCCTCAGATAGCCCCTTACAGTCAGACACATCCTCATCCTCAGATAGCCCCTTACAGTCAGACACATCCTCATCCTCAGATAGTCCCTTACAGTCAGACACATCCTCATCCTCAGATAGCCCCTTACAGTCAGACACATCCTCATCCTCAGATAGCCCCTTACAGTCAGACACATCTTCATCCTCAGATAGTCCCTCACAGTCAAGCAAACCCTCATCCTCAGATAGTCCCTTACAGTCAGACACACCTTCACCCTCAGACACGGCCTCAGCCTCGGACAAGCTCCTAACTGTGGCCACACCCTCACCCTTCAACAATTCAGGCGAGGCGTGTGTAACATACTGACTTTCTGAGTCTTGTTTTCCAACCAGTTTGTCGCTCGATATGCAAAATTGTTTCCCATTGGCTTGTAGTGCCATGTGGCACTTGCAAGATGGGCTCTGGTAGAATTTTTAAAATCTTACGCTGCCCAGGCAAAGGTTTGACAGCAAAGAAAATTCATACAAATACCCTCAATTTCAGACACCCTCAAAGTGTTTTTGTGTTTGTGGGTTTGATTTAACGTCCAGTTAACCATTGCAGGTTTTTACCAGACTTTCTCAAGGTTCTTTTACACCACAAGGGTGGTGATCGAATCTATGAAAGGAATTTAGCAAGAAACCTCGCCCCTACACATTTACCGAGGTGAGAGTTCTTTTACTTCCCAAACCACATAGACATGGTATGAGAAGGATTGGCCTTTGACATAGCAGTAAATCTACCACTGCTGGGAGTGAAGGAGAAAAGTGTCTCCAATCAACAAAGTCCAGTGCGCTTTAACACTGAGCTAACTCCCCAACCCGGTCGCTTTCGTTATGTTTGCGTGCAAGCATATCCGGTCTGCACCACAAGGAGGCTAGGCGACCAAGAGGGTGAACAGCTTGGTAATTGCTGTCCACCCCAGCAGACCCACCCTCAAAGAGGACCTCAGGCACACCTTCACCACCAGACACATTCTCCCCATCAGGCACATCTTGACCCTCAGAAATGAAACAAATCTGAAGTATATTTTAAGAATCATGCGGCAGAGGTTCTGCCCATGGATAAATGTGCTGAGCATGCGAATGTTTTCTTTAACTCCATTGGACAGAAACTTTGTGATTCACTTGATAGAAACATGTTTTTAAACTATGTAAATAGGGAAAATAGCGGGGGATGGGATATTGATGGGGACGCTGTTTCCAATACCAAGATCATCAAATTGGTACATAAAATATCGGTAGAAAAATCATCTGGCATGGATGGTGTCAAGTGTAGTTTATTAAGAAATTCTTTCCTAGTTTGTTCCGAGCAATTAGCCCAGATCCTGAGGCAAATGACTAAGGAGTGCGAGTTTCCTGAGGCCTGGAAGCGAGGAAGAATTGCTCCCCTTCCAAAGGTCGGAGACCTATCACAGATAGGAAATTGGTGGCCAGTTTTTTTTCATTTTTTTTTCTCATTATTTATACTGCCTCCAAACATAGTTTGTGTCCTGCCTGTTCCAGGTAAGATACTGGAACGGGTTGTACACTCTCAGTTATATGATTTCTTAGAGGAAAAACACTTTTTCTTCAGGGAACAGTTTGGTTTTCGGAAAAAAGAAGCACATGGGGTGCGGTCTTCAGACTAATACGGCACTTATTAGATAAGGACAATAAAAACGAGATCTCCATAGCTGCTTATTTTGACGTAAAAAAAGCCTCTGATTGTGTCGACCATGCACTCCTGCTTCATGAATTGCTGGAAGCAGGACTTTGGCCAAATACTATAAAGTGGTTCGAGAGTTATTTAAGTGATAGAACAAACTATACTAGGTATGGTGAAAATGCTTCTGGAAGTACATCTGTAAAATCTGGGGTACTGCAGGGTTCCATACTGGGCCCTCTGTTATTCCTCATTTACGTAAACAACCTACCTATGTATGTACCTGATGATATTTTTGTTATAATGTATGCTGATGATCTAGTGGTCGAGGCCAGCGACCCAAATTTACAGAGGGCTGAATCCAAGATACAAAGGGCAGTAGACAGGTTGGGGATGTGGTATGCATAAAAAAAATTAAGTGTTAATGTGAGTAAAAACTATCATGGTAGCAGGGTGAAAATAATGGAGGGGAAACGGGGGACTATCAAACTAAATAATGAAGTGATTGAAACAACAAGGGAAATGAATTATCTGGGGGCAATAATATATATATATGAATTAACTTTTAATAAGCATGGACAGAAACTTCTTAGAATGATTAACGATAAATGTAATATCTTTAAAAGAATAAGAAACCTGATAAATAGAGAAACCGCGAAGATTGTCTCAACCTGTCTGCTGCCGCTGGTTGATCATTGTTCATTTTTGTTTGAGGGATCTAATCTCAATACAAAATTAAAGGTAAACAGGGGAATATACAGAGCTCTTAGAATAGCGTTAAGAAATGAAGCTTTTCAAAATAGGAAACACATCAGGACTGAGAATTTATTGAATAAATGTGGTATTACGAACCATGAAGGCATGGGCATTATTAGGAGTTTTAAGAACATGTCACAATTGGAAGAGGTACATAGGGACTTAAATGGAAGGCAGACTAGGTCACACAAGAAATGTGCTCTGTATATACCCCGACCAAAAAAGGAAAAGATTAGAAAATCATCAATATATTATGGGTTGAGCCTCTGGAATTCATTATCAGGTAATTTACATAACCAAGACTCGAAACAAATATGAAGGGGGTTCTTGCAGTACTATCTGAACCACAATAATGGCTATTGCAGTAGGAATGTGCCTGCGTATCAACTAATGTTACTATACTGTTACAAAGGAAACTCAAGGGCTGGATTGTCACCAATTAGCGTATAACTATTTGTGAAGAAATATACAACACACCCAGTATTGGATTCATTGTACATATCATCATACTTGTTTTGTTTCCATTACTCTTCAATCCATGCTGTTGCTGGGAGAGCGATTGCACCTAATCCAAGAAATAAAGCCATTAAAAAAACAACCTCTAAACATATTCTTTCATTCTCAGACATATTCTTACCCTCAGACACTTATGCATACCCTCTCCAGGTAATACACCCCCTCCCCACCACACCTCCAAAGGATTTGTGGACATGTACTGCCTGCATATGTCAAGTACTAGGAATTGCACCAGACCTGTCCTGGGCAATTCTGTTCACTTCTGGGTGGAGGTTTTAGCAGAGGCCTACACTCACCTATTTCCTTTTTTTACAGCTTGCTTTGCTTCAGGAGGCATGCCATCAGGAGGCATGCCATCAGGAGGCATGACAACAATCGGAGATCCTGGGGAATGTGGGGCCTAGTTTCCACAAATGATTGACATTAAAGACCTAAACCATCAAAAGGGACTCAAGTTCCTTTGCCTTAACATTTATAATATTGCACCCAACTTGGCTGGATCAAAGATACCCAACAGCAAATAATGCCCTTATAGAACTGTGCGACTTGATACACATCCTCACATATCCCCCCAAAAAGGTTTTCTACTGATATACCTTAAGAATAACTTTACACAAACTACTTTTGATGAACACAGACATCTCAAAAGACTGAGAAATAATAACATTACTGCTATGTGTTTCACAAACAATTGTTAATATTCATAAGCCACCACCAACCCACCCTGACATTATATACTCTAAACTGAAGTCAACACTAGAAACACATACCTCTTTAATTGTAGGGCAATTATCATGGGAGATGTTAATATAGACCTACTTGATCAGAATATGAAGCAAAATCATATTGAGAAATTCTAATCAGACCATAATATAAGGCAACTTATTACTACACCTACCCATAATTACGAAGAATGCTTCTACGATCATAGATCATATTTATACAAATGTTGACAATGTTGCACTAGCAACTGCAATTAACTATAACATTAGTGATCACCTTCCAATAGTACTTGTCCTAACTTTGTTACAAGACAGTAGCTTAAACAATAATTGGTGGAAAATATTAGCATGAATTATATTTGCTAATAATGTATCCTGACATACCTTCTCCTCTACAAACTAGAACGATGTGACATGAGGTCACTAAAGTAAGGAATCAAATCCCACTCTGTATACTTTATTCAAAACTGACCTCCCTTGCATTCCATTTTTACTTGGTATCTCATATTCTCTGTATAGGTCTCATAATGACAGACAGTACTATAGAGAAACAGGCTTACTGTCTCCGTACAGATAAAATACTTGGTAAAATCGGCGATCAGATGAACCGATGCCGAAACACATGCCTCACAAGAGGTTCATCTGATCGCCGATTTTACCAAGTATTTTATCCGTACGGAGACAGTCAGCCTGTTTCTCTTTTATTATATACCTTAAAATATCCAATTTTTAACCTTGCTTCTGGGGGAGTTTTTGGATTTTGCCGCCGTACATGCCCCCTACGCTACATTCATACCCCGTACGTCACCTAGGTGTTGTACGGATATAGATACGACATGGGTAGGAGCAGGCCGTATGTGTAGGATATACTACCACAGGTATATAATGATATCATTTATCATTTATCATCATCATCATATCATCTTATCTCTCATATGCGGTTATACCAATTCCACCTATCATACAAATGCTGCTTGACTTTCTCGTGAGGACACACACAGTATCCGAGCGCTGCAGTGTACAATACTCAAGAGAAGTTCTTCACAAGAAGGTACTAAAGTCTATTACCTTTCACCATGGCGACGCACATGAACCCAGACCTCTCTCGAGAGCGGGCACAAACTACATTTGATGTTGACGAACTCTCAGCATTCCTAGCAGGAGGAAAGGAGCATCAGCAAAGAAGGAGACACATCGGTAGGCCAAACTCTAATCACATATAATCTCTTGGATACACAAAAAAATCAGCTCTAATTCCAGGGACCCACCCATATCTTAGTCAGACTGGTCCGACCCTATACTCATGTATTAAATATGAGAAATGAAGCAGATTCGGTTGTGCCATTACTACTCATATCTATGAAGTAACTCACTCACAGTACTAATGTTAGAGTGTCACCTGGCCATTGACTGGTACAACCCTGCTAAGCCTATCAGTGTAATAACAACATGCTGGAAGTCATGCAGGGTTAATAGTGAAGTCTGTAGCGTGTAGGGTCGGGGATACAGCAGCTGTTACCAATGTCGGATGGTCGCCGGCGACTTCCTATAATGCTGCTCCACTGTATATTGGACTGATGTCCGATGGTCAATGCGGTCACCATTTGATAAACACAAGCTTTTATGATGCCTCCAGTCCAGTGGAATACCTGCTTAACGAAAAGAATGCGGTGCAAACTTCTATTCCGAAAAGCTAGATGTGTGTCACTAATTTTCTTTTTGAAGATTATAAAAGACATTTCTGGTATTTAATAGTCTTTTTTTATATTACTACATGTAAATACCTCAGGTTACAATTGTTTTGGGTGAAATCAGAGGTGAGATAATCGCATTCCTTTCTAATGCCGATTGCGACACATAAGTATATAAACCGATGTTACTATATATTTCCAATTCACTCCTAGATAGAACTGGATGTATATGGAAATTATTATATACCAGCGTACCAATAGTTACGGATGTCACAAAGTTGATGTTGAGGTCAATAACTTGTGCCACTTCCTGAAGTTCAGATAAGATATAATATCACTTGTTTTGTTATATGGTGCTCTAAATTGACCTGAATCGATATCCATAGCTTGTGATAACCATGGTCTAGACTGAGAGACTAAAGAATGAAATACAAGCTCCAGACAGGGTCCAATAATAGCTGGCATGACCATCAATGCAAAAATAGGGGAAGGTGTGAAAGTGACAATATGAGGGGCCCCTTCTAGCAGTCACACGAGATTATCCCTGAATGTCCTGCATATAATGATGTTATGATAGGAGTTGAAAATGAGCCTACACTTCATTCTATTCTTCCCCTAGCTTTAATATGTACTTGTCTTCCTTCAGTCACCTGATTTACTAGACCTGTAGACAGTCTCTAGATGTAGCTCCATGCTTAAATTTCTCTGTGATCTCCATGCAATGTATACTGACTTTGAGGGGACACAAGCAACTTTTCCCCAATTCTTAATCTTAATTAAAACCATGTTGGAAAAGGCTCTAGGCTTCCCCCCAGATTGATGGTATAGCAATTTTGTGTGACATGGGATAGCTCCAGAGATTCCAGTATATTTATTTGAAAAAATGTGTTTAAAGTTAATTTTGCACACTCAGTGCATCTAATATTGACTGTGAATCAGAAGTGAACTGTATTTTAAGAGAGGTCTGCTTCAATTGATATAGATCATGATAATTCTCTCTCCAGAGAGTCTGGTCTTCAATGATGAAGGATTCGAAGGACCAGAATATAACTTCCTTGACCGCAGTGGTCAGTACAGCGAAGGCATCCGCAAGGCAATGCACATGGTTAAAAGAGTTCATGACCATGACCTTCATGACCCAGAGGAGCTCTTTTGGTTCAGAAAGTAAGAAAGTTGCATAATAATGATTTACAATAAACTATCTTTGTCATGACAGTCCTTGCAATTTTTCTAGTAGTCAGGGATGAGAATTCTTTATGATGTCAATGCAACTCAGTTGAACTGTATTCTCTTTGTACAAAACGGCAAGATTGATGAATGTATAGAGAAAAGAATGATAGTTTTGTAATTAGGTGAATATCAAACTGAGAATGAATAGATAGGAGTAATATGATTATACAAAAGATGTGACACTAAAATACATATATATGCAGTGACATTAACATGTCTAAGTTATTGAACTCTAATATGAATATAGGGATGCCAGTTTTATTTTTTCTGCTGTAATATTGACATACCAACTGCTAAATTTCTCAATTCAGCCACATCCCATGATTTGGTGCCTTTGAGAGTGACACCCATTTCTGTTCCCTACTTGAAGTATCCACAGTGAGGGTAAAAAGCACTTTGTTCTGAAGCCTCGTCTACAAATTTTGCTTTTTCTCTTCATTTTTACTTACTGTAACTATGATATAGTCTTTGTCTTATCCCGTTATAGAATATTCATTGAGTTGACCTGGAAGTAAGTGGTCCTACGAACACCCTTCTAGCCATTGGTGTGGCCATCTTGGCAAAGCACCTACGTAATGCTAAGCCTATGGTGTATTTGAAAGTGCATTTATGATTCTATTTAATGTGTGAGAATGTTTTAAATAATTCTCAGGTAATTCCCTCATTACCATGCAAGACATGAACATGGAGGCAAGACTTTCTGCTCGGACTTGTTTTTATATTTATTCAATTTTGGTTTAGTAAAACAATTCTTTCGTGAGAAAGATCTTCCACTGTTTGATAGGTCAGGATAGAAGGACATGAGTATCTGTATGCTATTTTCAGTGCTGTGTTTCCAAACGAGAGCAATCCCACCGCGCTCCACAGTGGTATGTTTCTAAGGACCCTGCACGGTCAGGCTACTGAACAACAACAGGAGCAATGGTTGGAAAAAGCCAGGCGCTATGACATCATTGGGACTTATGCACAGACAGAAATGGGTCATGGTGTGTACTGAATCAGCCTTTATTGTAGTGTAGACCTGGCTTATTTATTGAACACCTTCTCACATCATATACACAATATTACCATGATTTTGATATGAGTTGCTGTATTAAAGAATACAATATTCTGTTTCTTTTAAAGAAAGTTCTATTCATTATATATTCACATGAAGATCCTACTTATCCACCAACAGTAAGCATAATATAGAAGTAGAATAAAATACTCCTTCATATAGTTCTCTGGATTCTGCTAGAAAATAGCCATTTCTTCTATAGGGAGGTAAGTGAACCAAGTTTATATTTTGTTCCTGTGTTCTTTCTTTCAGGCACTTTTCTCCGTGGATTGGAGACTACAGCAAAGTATGACGAGAACTCTGAACAGTTTGTTATCCACAGCCCGACACTAACCTCCACCAAATGGTGGCCAGGAGGATGCAAGTTATACTCCACACCTAATTAGAAATACATTTTTTTCTTGATTCCTCTTCATCTGTCAATGAATTGGTTTCAGCCCAAAATAAATCATTCTGGGCCCCTAATATGAGACAAAGTCACCCACCTTGCTGTGGCCACACATAAATGTTCCTGATTAGTCTTGAGTTCCCAGCCCGGTTTTGATCAATTTTATCAAGAAACACTCACTAATATCAGTGAATTTCACTTACATTTTGTCAATGTCAGAGATCCTAGGACTGAGGGTGAATCTATGAGTTGAAGGAAACATAAAAGTGTGTCAAAAGGTATCATCATTTAACCTGCCCCTAATAAAAAACGCCATAGGCTTAACATGGGATTTCTTATTTCACGGGTGTGACATAAAGTGTTGTTTATGCCACTACTTTCTGATACTGAAAAAATATGGAAACGGGGTAGGATAAAATCTAGATGCCACTCGTTTGAGTTTGAGCTTATTTATGCCACTCATTTTGTTGGCTCCGTAATGTCACTCGTCTTCGACTCGTGAAATTATGGAGCCAACAAAATGCATGGCATAAATAAACTCAGACTCAAACTCGTGAAGTCTCTTGATAGTATTGTAGTACATCGTTTGTATTTGTGTTGTATTTTACAATTGGACAAGGAGTAGTATATGTAGTATTTTATATTGAATATGTGGGACATCGAAACTATTACTGGATAGGTATTGATCGCCAGATCCACAGTCACTGGATAATGGATAGGTCAGACTGTGGAAGAATCCCTGCAGCAACATATTGGCAGGACCCGAATTACATAGACTATGCTGTCCATGCAGCACGACTAATTGAACAAATTGGACGTTAAACTACCCAAACAAACAAACCAAAAAAAGCATGTCTGAATATTCGTTCATCATATGTATTCGTATATATTTATACACAAATATATACATCACTTGCATCATCAAGTCTTACCATGTTATTAAGTAATTTCTAGTTATTATAAAATTCATATACTAGAATCTATAATTTTTTTAAACCAAACTCATGACTTTCTCTTTCTTAAGCCGGGCCCCCACCTACCACGACAGTCTACAACATACTCCCCGATGGCTACAATTTTAAATGCCCAAATCGTAGCCTATCGGAAGGTCCCAGAATCGTAGACCTATGTGGTGATCCAATCTGCAAATTATACTCGACGACCACGATATCTTTCCGATAGACTACGATACCCTATGACAGGCTACGGAAAATTCAACATGTTGTATTTTATCGGGACCTCTTCGATTGGCGTTTTTAATCGCAGCCTATCGCAGCCAATCGCAGAAACCTGTTCCACCTAGCACGATTTTTGCAGACCTCACGATAGAATCGGTATGGTGTCGGGAAGGCAGTTGTAGGGCCCATCGGGACCAGAATCGTGGTAGGTGGGGGCCCGGCCTTTCTCTTATCGGGGGAAGCTTAGAGTAATGTTATTTCATACAAACACTCTGATAATCACTATAGGAAAACAAGGTATAATGAGCATGTGACACTCCTGTTCACTCTCTTAGACTAACCTCTCACTTGTCTTTTTTCCCCAGTCTAGTTGAAATAGTTTGTATGATCTTTTATAATGTTTTGTGAAAAGGAATTGCATGAAAAATATGAAAGTATGTAGACATATACGAATTGGGGGCAGAACCACATGTTATGTTTAAATATACATCTTTATCTCACCCCTGATATTTTTGTCCCATATACATTGGTAACTCGTTCTCCATGCCCCTACGAGTATTACAGTGCATTCTCCATGCATGTCTATAACGTCATATATCCAGCATATTGTCCATTCTTTTAGTGTTTACGGGGGTTAGATAAATACAAAAAGTGACTCATTTTGGTCAAAGATGTTGTTCCCCAATTCATTTGAATGTTATGTGATGTTCACTCAGCTTTGCCTTGTTCATATCGCTTGTTTGTATCAAACTCATAGAGAATGAAGACTTTGACCAAAACTAGTTGGCTTCTTCTTTAATTTATCCTTAAATTCTTAATTCTATAAGAAATACTTTTTTGCTTCAATATGAGGCACTTTACTTTCAGTAGAGACTAATGTTAATCTATGTTTTACAGTGGGCAAGACGTCAAACTTTGCTGTAGTAATGGCAGACGTGCAGATTAAGGGCAAGTCACATGGCATGGGAGCTTTCATGGTGCAGCTACGAGACCTAGACACTCACCAACCTCTGCCAGGTAAATGGAAAACCATCATATTGCTTGCCAACACTCTAGAACATGTGTAAACAATGTCAAGTCAAATATTCAGTAGACAGATCATCACTAGAAACATTTGTTGGATGCTTGAGGTCTGGTAGATTTTGAACTGTGGTGACAGCCTTTGGTTCCTACTGCATGACTCGGATTTCGCCACTGTCCAATCAGGCTCTTTATAGACATATATCAAACGGACCACTGGTGTACATATTAAAAAGACCACTGGTTCCGTCATAGTTCCTGTACCCTCCACCTACCCCACTCCTCCTCGCTGTGATGCCTTGACCAGTCAGGGGAAGGTTACATCCTGCAACACACTTTATCATGTTTATATTCATTTTTGTAGACGTATCTATTCATTTCGGTAATAAAATCACAGTTTTTCCAATGAATAACTGCTTCACTGTAAGAGGCCTATTCCACCAAGGAGGCACAAGCCCAGGCCGGGCCCCTTGTGGTCGCCTATTGGCGTTCGGCCGCAATAGCCGGCCCAAACCTCCCGCCGGCAGCGATAATCTGCTTGGTGGAACAGCTCATGAGACCTCACAGGCCCCTCACGGCCGGCCCCTGCCAGCCAGCGTGCCTCCAAAACCCCGTAGCCGGGCAGTATCGGCTGACCTGTTGGTGGCCGCTGGCCGCCGGCCGGGGACAATACTCGGTGCAACAGCCAATTTTGGAGGTGTTCCACCAAAATATAGTGATAACCACCGAGAAGGCCGGGCGGGCGTCCGGGCATTATGATCGCGACCTCCCCCGCAAGACCTGCCAGAGGAAAACTGATCCATTTGATTTTAAGTCCCCGGCAGGCCGGCCGGCGTGCCATTAGCTACATCGAGAGTGACGCGGAGAGCTGTTCCCCGGGCGCGCGTTGACCGCTCGCCGGCATTTACTACGATATGCACCGTCAACATTGAGCTAACAGGTCCGCGGACGGTATCCCGATACGCAGACACCGATATTTCGGATATTTGCGGCAGTTTGGGCAAAATATAAGCACCAGAGTCAAATATACACATTCATAACATCAATCCTTATCTTTATTTACCTTTATGGTTCGATTTAACCTGTAATTCCGCTGTTATTTGACGTTTTCTGACCGTTCCCGTACAAATCCCGACGCGCTGACACACTGCTGACACACTGCTCGATACGCGACTTTCGCGGGTTCAGAGCGTCATAGTGTATCGCCGCACGCCGCGCCGCCTATCGGATTGATAGAGAACCGCGGGATTCCGCGTTAGTGCCGCTAACGTCCACCAGACAGCAATAGCAAACCCGCTGCGAGTGTAACGCCGCGCCGGGTCCGGCCGGCTCTATGGGCGCTCGCTGGGCGCCTTGTGTACCCCTGTTGGTCGCCTCCGGGGCTTTGGTGGAACAGCTCCTAGAATTTAGGGGTTTAGGGGCGGCCGGGCGGCCGGCCCTGGCGGCAAATGCCGGCTGGAGCGCAAAAACCTGCCTGCTGAGGGCCTTTTTGGTGGAATAGGCCTCTTATCCAGTACATTTTCTTTCAGTGAGTAGGCATTTACTTAGTAGAAACCGAACGAGAGTTAGACTTGACAATGTTTACGCCACGATGGGCAGGTCGTGTTTTACTACAGGAGGCGTAGCCGAGTGTAGTGAGGAACAGACCTGCCCAGAGTGGCATAGACAATGACAAGTCTAACTCGAATTCGGTTTCGTATTTATCCTACCCCGTCTCTGCTTTTTTATTACTAAAAGATAAATATTGACTCAACGACCAACAGAACTTTTTTCATAGTAGCTGACATCCTGCTCTCTGATTGGTCAATAATGTTATTACTCTAGTGGCATAAAAAACACTTTACGTCACGGCCTGCCACATAAAATTTGCCTATGTTAAGTCTATGGCGGTTTTTTATTAGGGGTAGGATAATGCTTTATATAGTACACCACAACAATAACGGTCTGTTCCACGATATTGGAACCACATTAAGTGGATGATAATGATAAGTTGGATATCATACTCAGACATTATAGGGTTCTTTACTCGCAGCAGTTTGTACTTCCCTAGGCAGCTGGTTTCAGAGCGAAATCCCCCTAAAGGCCCATTTCCATTGCCTGATTTCCCATCACTGATCTACAGTCAGGATCCACCGACAGACTTTTGGCATTGCTGACCCAAAAATCGGTCAACACAGTTCGAGAAATGAC
Source organism: Alentia gelatinosa (assembly GCA_950022655.1). Classification (NCBI taxonomy): domain Eukaryota; kingdom Metazoa; phylum Annelida; class Polychaeta; order Phyllodocida; family Polynoidae; genus Alentia; species Alentia gelatinosa. The sequence continues at coordinate 54,774,373 of OX465583.1, read as the reverse complement.
CCACGACTTTTTCTGCTTAGATTATGCAATAATTCTCGCGTTACACTCTTATTAACATCGATTATTCCGTATTTAATCATTTACTGAATGTTCATGTCAAAGACTAGAGCGACCCAGAGCAAGTCTAGGTCACTCTGACCACTACCTTGATACCGATGTATTACATACGATACATGGACACAGAGTTAATCATTAATGTGCCAAACGAGAGAAGAAACATTTTAATGATGTCACTATATCCCAGTGTTTAATCATACTTAAGGGGCTGTTTATCCAGGCTTCCAGGTTTTTTTTCACGTACACAAAAAAGTGTTGTGATAGTAGAATATAGTGTTACCACGTGTACAAGAGACCGTTTTGAACCATGGACTTGTACTCTTGAGATAGTAAGTGGTGGATCGAGGTGTCCGACAAACGTATATATAGTTGGAATACGTGACTGTAACCAGGTGCCTCAGTAAAGTACATGTATATACAATTTGCCAACGTAATGGAACTTATTGGTTAAGATTGCAAATCAATGTTAATTGATCATCAGTTAAACGTATCTTAACGCCAATACTTCCTGCTATTCCTCAGTAACAATTATGTGTTTATATGGCATAGTTATATCCTTTTTTCATATTTTTAAATAAGTATATGCATATGAATGAGTGAGTGGGTACACTGCTTGAGGCTTTTAAGTGGCTCCAAGTGTATTATCTCCCTTGATGGGGTGCCGATTTTATGAATTGAGTTCTCCTTTGTTGGCTGAGTAGTTTGTGGGGGTTGTAGTATGGCTATTTTGGTTTGTATGATTTGGTGGGTTTAGGGTTAGAGTGGAGGGGGGGGGGGTGTTTATCTATGTGTTATTTTTAAACATGGTAACTCGTTCCGGGAGTTTATAAAATGTCTCTGAAGTCATGACAAAGGGTTGGATCAATTCATTGTGTGATACGATATTATTGATTAATGCATTGAATGGTTTGTGATTATAATGATGTTCTTATTCATAAGAAGGTGTTAAAACAGGTTTAGTTTGTTTTATTTGATTAATTCATATCCTGTAACCAATATCAATGAAAACCAAATTAAAGCAAATTGGTGGACTAGACGTTGCTTTGTGTAAACCCCAAACTGCCATTTATTTGATTATGTTGTGAGACAGTGCACATGAGTGAATTGGGCACAGTGTATTGTGTTGTCATTATTAACATCAAAATTAAATTTCTACCAATCATTACTATCTTACAGGTATCACTTTGGGAGACATCGGACCTAAGTTTGGTTTTAGCATGATCGACAACGGTTTCCTCCGATTGAATCATGTTCGTGTCCCGCGTACAAACATGCTCATGAAGAATGCTCAAGTACGTAATACTAAGCCTTACCAGAAAATCCTAAAAAGGAAGAACATTTTCTTTCTCTTAAAAGCTCTTGATATAGGTGGGTGAATACTCTCCTCCTCAACAGGTAGAGCCTGCATGGCAAACACCATGTGTGTTGCCAGAGCTCCAACCTAATCTACTGCAACACATGCAAACACTGTCACAAATAATATGTGGGACAGACCAAATGCCAATCAATGGACCTATTCCTGCAACACTTCTATCGGATCGACTTTGCCCTTGTTGAAATGGACATGGGATGTCATTTCAACACTGATGTCCAAAATGGCCTATCAAGTGTTGTCGTTCACATTGTGGATTTCATACACTGCTCTCCAGACTCTCCAGAAACAGCTCAATCTCTAGCAACTGCATAGAGAAGAACTGACTGTTCAGAACCCAGATTCCTTATGGCCTAAATCTGATAGATGCACCAAACTATTAGGAGCCCCCACCCCATCACGACTTGCTTCAATCTCAATCGAATCGTCTCGTCCAAAATTTATCGTCCGGATTTTGACATTCTGCACCTAAAACAATTCCCTTACCCTATAAGCAATAGGGTTGGATTTGAGTTTCAGAATATAAAAGTTGTGAGTCTTGATACTCCCCTTCTCAGACTATCAGACTGCTGCTATATTCTTTTTTATCCATTTCATCACTATGATATGGTGTGAACCCAGTAATAGACCTTTCTGGTTTCCAAACATTTAAAGGTCACATGCCTTGCACTAGCCAAACCCTTAGATGTCTGATGAGTCTGAACCGGATAAAGACTTATCTTTGCAACCCCCCTGTAAATATATTACAGGCTTGAACCAGTATATGCTTGATTTTTCCCAAATCATACCAAGGTTTGGAGAGTGTGAACTGGATCTGAGATCCGTTTCCATAGATAGACCCTGCATTGTCTGATCCAGAACAATGGTTAACCTGAAGACGCTATAACAACTTGGTTTGAACTGACAGGAAATTGTTGTTAATAAGGTAGCGTCAGCTTTATACAGAGGTGTCCATTTCCATGTCTCAAAAAATAAATGGTATTGAAAGTACAGGTTATGTAACACTATATTATGGGATACACCCGATACTACACCCAATTAACAACAAGCATGTAGGCATTTACAAACTGGAATTCTGTGTGCTTTTGCATCCAATAGTTTAAAACTTTTGGGAGGTTTGTCCAACTTTGTTATTCTTTATTTTGTACTTTTTTCTTGTCCTGCGAAGTATAAATTAACATTTGAGTTTCCAATTTCTCTGGAATAGGGATCCTCTCAGATATAATTCTCACTATCCCAAAAGAATTTTACGTGGAGTTGTGCAGTTGTACCTTGGACCATCTGCATTGTCAACACAAGTTTGGGTGACATTTCTTTATGAAAAACTCTGCTCAATTTCTTCTAAACCTAACATCACAAATTCAAAATTGGATAATTAATGTAATATAACTCGTCATCTATAAAATTACAAAGGTGAAAAGAATAAAACTGGAAACCAGAATGGTATCACAGTATAACATTTTGTGCTGATATCACTGACATTTACATAGTAACTGCTGCCTTTTACAGGTGCTGAAGGATGGCACATTCATTAAGAGTAAACATGCCAAATTGGGGTATGGCACAATGGTGTATGTCCGTGCTATGATGGTCTCCAACATTGCCACTAAAGGCCTAGCTCAGGCAGCAGTCATCACAACCCGTTATAGCTGTGTGCGCCACCAGTCCGAACTCCAACCAGGGTGAGACCTTGGGTCGTTGCTCCTAGAAATATTGGAAAAGCATTGGTTCAGTAATATTGGATCGTTACATATTTTGTATTGCTACTTTTTACAATACAACATTTTCAGTGGCACATTGGTGAAAGGTTCATTAGTTTCGTAATTGAATACAGATGATGCTATAGTTCTGACACAATTAGCAAAGAATCTGAAGCAATATTTTTGTCCTTGGCTCACTACTTTGCAATCCACAAATTTATCGCAAATTTAGAGCAACACCCCCCCTGATGCAGCAAATCCTTTGGCCAAGCTTTAAATCACATCTAATAAATATCTCCAGCTAACAGCTAGGTAAAATCTCATCAGAATGTCGATGTCAGCTCAGAAATATACATGTTTAGATGAACATATATATTTCATAATCTAGAAAACCCATTTATATGCTATGAAAACTCATCTACACTTAATAAAATACATGGAGAGGGGTGTTGTGCTATTCTAAATGACAGGAATTTATCATTTTCAGAGGTCCGGAACCACAGGTCATGGACTATCAGACACAGCAATACAAGGTGTTACCAGAAGTTGCTGCAGCATATGCATTTACTTTTGCCGGCAAGTACATCTCGGATACGTACGAACGGATGAACAGCCAAATTATGGAGGGAAATGTTGACAAGTTACCAGAGGTCAGAAACTAGCTGCCCATTTCCTTTTCTGTAAGCTGTCTGCTAATGTTTCCATGGATTTGTGAAGTGGTCGTTTTACTGAGAGAACAATAACTTAGAAGCCTACCAAAAACGGTAGATAGTTAAAAAGCAATATAGTAACATGTGATAAATATGGATGTGAATTAAGATCTAAGTTTGATAAATATCAATGAAACATGCAAACAAATCTTCTAAAAGTTTCTAAGAAATGGCCTTAGGAAAACTAACCACCTGCTGCTCTATGGGACGGAACTGTAATCACATATATACCCACGGTTTTCTGTTACAGTTATGTAAGTGTATATGCAATACCATTTGCTTATTTTCACATTTCATTTTGTATTGCTCCCTATCTTACTTCAGTAAGCCATGGTTTTTATTTTCTTTGAGCTGGAGCTGTTAGTACAATTCACGTATGACTCTCTTTACAGCTGCATGCACTGTCTGCCTGTCTGAAGGCCATGTCCACCTACCATGCGTCTCAGGCTATTGAAAATCTGCGCCTTGCATGTGGCGGGCATGGTTACTCACAGGCCAGTGGGCTGCCAAAGATATATGTGATAACTGTATCGGCGTGCACGCTCGAGGGCGAGAACACCGTGATGTACCTCCAGACAGCTAGGTCAGTCTTTCATAGATGTCAGTTTTCCATTTTTCCATAGAAATCCAGTTTTTCTTATTCAGTATAAGCAATTTCTCTTCCTATATACATGTAGTGGCTGGGTGTCAGGTATAGCCGAAGCTCCTTCTGAGCACCACCATAGTCTTGGTTCAGAATGCCAACCCGGTGCTGGTCCCACCCTCGAACCCGCAGCTGTGTTTTACCACAGCCAACAAGCACCATGGCTCTGCCCTCAGGGATCATAGGGAGATTCCAGAAGGCTTCGTCTCCTGCTCTCATCTTGGGATCCCAGAACTCTATCCAGAAAGGAGACCCGATGGTCAACCCTCTCCTTCTAGAGAACCAGGACTCTCTGACCCCACCACCAGGGGACCCAAAGGTCTAACGCCCTTGGCAGAGAACATAGACAGAGCCCTGTAGAGGGAATCAATACACCAATATCGATGATGTACTTATTTGGCCGGTGTCCAAGTGGACACTAGAAATAAATCAACTGGATGTAGATTCTGGAATAACTGTGGCATTCCCAGCAGTAGTCTATGGACTTATGTTACTGTCAGATAGCCTGTCATTGCAAAATGTTTAGTCTTACATGCCAGTCCTGTACAAACTTATTTATCATCAATCTCAAAAGTGGTATATTAATGGAAGCCGATTGAAATCAGTGTTATGTTCACTGACGGTTTTATCCATCAATGTTGTCGCCTATAGGACACCTATGGATCCACTCAACGAAAGATATACCTGTATTCCCCTTGTGACAATAAAGAAAATATAAAAAAAAAGAAAAAAAAGAGGGACCAAACATAGTCCCCCCACACCCCAGTGTGTCCAGCTGAGCTTCAGCAGGCCTCTTATATACACCTGCTGGGTCTCACTGAGCATGTGCAGAACCCTGCTTGGTCCCCACTGGTGGTTCTGTGCAAATCTGGTACCCAGCTGACCAGTCAAATCTGCTCGGACCTTCCTTACATCGACAGAATCAGTCAACAATCTAGTTACCTGCCAGGTGGCCAGATAACCCGTTTAGACTGATTCCAACACAGTGCTAGAAATAGCAAGTGGCTTGTAGCCTCACAGGTGGCTTGTAGCAGGTCACCACAGACCTGCCACGTGGTACCTACTCAACACGGCCGCTGCTACACACAGAACAACTAGCAGACGACCTCTGGTCCCCAACACACATAATGAACGAGGCTGAAATAGGTCCAGCTCGATGCTAAGTTACAATGAGATACTGAAGTAAGGTCCAGATGGATCTAGAACAGGGATGGGGGGAGCCCCAAGTCGGAGTTATGTCAACGATTTCACTACAAAACAGCTCACCAGGCATTATTAGAGGAAAAACATAAAAGACATGCTTTGAATACCCAGATAAAAGTATTTTATTCAGGTTGTGAAATCAAGGCACACATAAAGGATTTATGTGTTATGAAGCATACCATGTGGTCTGCCCGATATGGATTTCTCAGGTATGACAGGGATTCTGAATGAGGGACAGCCAGGTAAATATAAATTTTTGTATACGAGGCAAAGGGATGTGCCCTCGGTAGAAACCATGTCTATTGATAGACTGGAGCGTCTATCAGGTTAAGACCATCAAGTAACTGTTTCCTGAGGTGGAATTTCTCTTCCTTGTGCCAAAGAAGGATAATATTGATTTTTGAGGTAGGTTGCAAAAAAAAACCCCAGTGTTTTGAACCTCCCCAAAGGCCTCAGTCCCATGCCATAGCTGAAAAATGTCGCGTGAAAATATTTCCACTCTTTTTCCCTGACCCAAACTGACATGCCTGGTCTTTACAAAAGAAACCTTTTTTTTCTTACATTAACTCTGTAACGTTGGTTATCTTCATAATGTACCTTATATTAAGTACATTATCTTCTATACCTTGGAACTAAGACAGTAAGCTGATGCTCTACAGTATTAGTGTATAATCGGCAGGATAATCAGAAAGTCAGGCACAGCAAGTTGAAGAAATCCTAAGCCAAAAAACCTGGTATCTTTACATGTATTTTAAGTAGATAAGAACTTATTGCACTTTGCATCATTACCTATGCACAGGGATTCCATTGTTCTGATTCTTTTATCAGGCATCTTTTTTTGTGTGTATAGCATATGCAGTTATCATATTAGAAATAAAGAGAGATTAGCTGAAAATAACCTTATTGTCTTCATCACACACATGCTGAATAAATCAATGCAACGTTTGCGCGTGTTCTTCAGATGGCATAGTCCGCTTACACGACAGAACTAAGATACAAGAATATCTATTGGCATTGCTTAGAAACTTTACATGAATATTATTAAATTTCTGTTAATATGTGTGATGGGGTTTTGGAGACACAACAATGGGCCAGTGGTTGGCGGTGCTGGCTGCCACTACCTATTTGGCTGTTCCACAGAGCAGATTATCGCCTCCGCCGCGCAATTTAGGCTGACAACTGTCGTAGACGACCATAATGCCACCACAATGCCATCGGTCATGGCTAGTGCCGGTGGAATACCCACTTTAGTTGTAAAATAAGTTTTTAATGGTATTCAGGTATGTGATAGGAAGGAGACATGGTAAAGATGCATGAATAGATTCGCCACCCTCACTCTGTCTTCATATTATTATTCAACCTTTAGTTAAGGAGCTTTACACTGGGAATATGGGGTCTCACCCACATGTTATGCTGTATTGCAGTAGGTTTTGTACTTTTGCATACAGGGATCCAAGTTTTCCCATAACATTTCATACACACGGGCAACACTCATAGTGTTAGAATATGAATACATGTATATCGATTTAAAGCCCTTCTGTTCCAAAATAATGTCATACATGTATATGGTTAATTTTATATGCGTTTAGAATTTCTGATTCTTTTTTCCTCAGTTCCGACTTTCAGCCCTGTGTATAGAATGTAATAAATAATCCTAACCTGAGTTAGTACCTCTCACTAAGAAAAACATCAGGAATAACATAAAAAACAAGAACAATAACTCGGCTATCACCCTGGTAAAGTGACAATACTACACCATGGCCATGGTGGAGTGATGTGAGCTAACTGGATTCGCATGAGTAACCCAAATTATTGTGATATTGTAATACTATTCGAATGTCTGTGAAAGGGGTGAGGACCATACTCGAATTGTATAAGTGAACAAAACTCCACTCATTTGGATGCACTGCAATCGTCACTTGGCTTTGCCTTGATGATGATTATATCACATCCAAATTTGTGGAGTATTGTTAGTTATACAATTCTCAATCCAGTTCTACCTGATGTTGTAGGTACCTGATGAAGATGCAGGCAGCAGTGCAGAAAGGGCAGAAACTGAGCGCCTCGGTGCAGTACCTAAGTGAGAAGAGCAGCCCCTGCCTCATTGACCGTGCCCTCAGGCTGGACCACCTCGTGAGCGCCTTCAAGCACAGAGCTCGCAGGTAAGAGACTGAGAACAAACTGACAGCTCAGGGTATACCTTCATAAAAAGTATTGCGATTTTACCAACTGTCAAGTCTGGAACAGACCAATGCAGACACATGAATTCATCCCTCCTGATGCACCCAGACACCCATTCCATTCAATGCAATAGGCCTGTTTTACAAGCCACTTCATGTCCATTGAGTAGAATGTCCCTGCTTGTGATCTACTGTGTGTAAAGTATGACTTTTTGTTATGCGACTGCGGGATGCGATTTCCTGTGTGTAGAGTATGACTTTTCATTATGTGACTGCAGTTTGTATAGTTACTTGTGATTTTCTGTGTGTAGAGTATGAATTTTCATTATGTGACTGCAGGTTGGTGGTTCGTGCAGCAGACAACCTGGCACGGCTGGTGGCATCCGGAATGGCAGAGTATGATGCAAAGAACGCGTCATCCATCTATTTACTCAAAGCTGGAGAGGTGATTAGACATGCATTAGACTTCATTCAGAATGGTGGCCAAAAGTTGAATCAGGAGTGAGAACTGCAAACTGAATGATAGAGTGTCACTGTAATGACTTAAATGAAGATAATGTAAGATTCGTTCATCTTCTCTACTATTGTGGCTTTAAAACAAAGTCATCTAAGGGAATACTTTATGATAAAGAAATAAGAAGGATTTGCTTTGCAGCTTCTGTTTTCATAATTCTTTCCAGCATATGATGCACTTGTCAGTTCTTCATAAAACTAGGGAAGAAAGTTTGTCACTAATTGACGGATATTTGAAATTTCAGGATATACACATGTATATTCATGACCAAAACAATGTCACAAATGCTAAAAAGTATTGACTTTCCAACCTTTTATAACTCCCAATCCCTGCTAACACCCAGGATGCCACTTTAACCTTTCATCACAGGCACATGCACAGTTCTTCGTAGTCAAGAACTTTGCTGATGTAGTTGAAGGAGTGAGTCCCGGTTTGGCCGGTGTGCTGAGGGACCTCTGTCAGCTGTACTCGGCCCATCTCTTGCTTGCCCACTCCGGCGACTTCATTCAGGTAACTATTGACAGCCATGTCAGAGTTCCCCTTTTTATCTTTGCCTGATATAAACTACCATAGACTTAACATTTGGAACTGGTACTCAACAGTCATACTCAATGGGCAATAAACAGATGAATATCTCCAGGTTCAGATAAATCAGAAATATATTCGTGCTTGGTCATCCTGTTTGGAGCACTTGGAATACTCACTCAGCTACCTACTCGTTCATATTACTGCGCTCTCCAATCTTGATGAGACATCTTGAAGGGACACAGACAAAACACTGGTCGTTTCTTTCTTATTCCCAGGAAACTCCTGTTTTCATTTTCAGTTTATTGAATTCCCTCCTCTTGTGTTCAAAAGAAAGAATGGATTGGGCTGCATTCAAACCAATAAACAGTGGTTCAAGCCTCCCCAGCCCCATTTCATTTCCTCTTTTTACCATGACTCGAACTGACATACCTGACACATATGGCAGTTTTCCCCTTTTCCAAGGAAATCCTTGTTTTTAGGGGTCGAGTGGTAGTGTGATTGCTCTTCACTAGAGAACACTGGGCATTGGTCCCTGCTATGTGGTGATTTGGGTGAGCCTGTGCACAAAAGTGCCATCGGTGCACATGGATTACGTAACTTGGTCTGTATTTAAGGCCGAGTCCGCAGGAGGTCGACAGGTTACTCTGCGTTTCCTCTGAGAAGAGAGGACCCTTTGGAGCTTCACCAGTAGTAGGTTTTTCCGAACCCTCTTGGTGGTGGAGCGAGTTTATTTGCTTCGGCTTATAATCTTGCTCGATGAGCTTTGCCTGACATCCCGGTGTCAGGGTACTGTACAGGACTATGACTATAAATGGAAATGCAGCTTCCTTTGTTATAATAACTGTAAATAAAATTATGTTTAATTTAAGTTGAATGAGTCTGGTTTTATGTGATAAGACTATATAGTCATCTGGCAAATATATACCAAAAACCAATCAAACCAACCTATGTAATCGTCCATAGTGTAGCAATTCCACTGTCGGATTAGACATACAATCTATCCGAAGGTTGGGTTACTAACCCCTGAGACCAGAGCCTGCGACCGCTAAATTTTCATTTTCAGTTTGTAAAATTATTTTGTCTTGTGTGAAACAAAGAGATAATACATTCAGCCTTATCCACGCCAATAAACAGTGGTTCAAAACCTTCCACTCACCGCAGCCCCATTCCATGGCTAACAACAATGTATTTTCCATGATTTATTGATCTTTCTGAGGTAGGAAATTACACATGAAAATATTTTCACCTTTTTTTTCTGTTGCCAACTGACATCCCTGTTGATAAGGTAGTATCAGATGTGACCAATAGGCTCAGTTAGACTAATGTTGGACATTGAGTGTTGACGTTGCTGCTTCAGGATGGCTTCATGAGTTCCAAGCAGCTCAACCTGGTAATGGAGGGGGAGCTGGAGCTGCTTGCCAAGATACGGCCCAATGCTATTGGCCTCACAGATGCATTTGGTTTCCACGACCGCATCTTGCTAAGTGCATTGGGAAGGTCAGTATAAGTGTCATGTGTTCTACATGAAAGATAAAACACATCAGTGATGTTAATAACATAGATGTAAGAGTTTAGAGAAATCCCTGAAAACACAGAAATATTGTCATCCATATTAAAAAGCTGCTATACGTAGTAGGGGGGAGCTAGAGCACAAACTTGCAAAATGAAATAATTCTTTTCAGTTTCTGAATGAATACACTAACATTTTCTGACTCAAATTCAATATGATGGTAAATGTGAAACTTCGCAGAATTTTATAAGAGAATCTGCTTAATGGGATGTAGGACCTATACTGGTAATTTCGAAAAAAATAGATCATTTTTCTATCAAGGTTGGGGTTGTAAGTCCCATAATGTGATGCCTGTCAGTGCGTCTTTTGCAGTTTTTTGCAAGAAGAGAAATATAGGAGTTAAGATTACGAAATATCTGAATTCCTTAAAACTGTCGGTGTCAGGGTGGACCTTTAATTTATTCACCCAGATATTTTAGACAATGTCACCATAAATCTAAGCAATGTAATAGAGGAATAGATAACACTGACAGCGAATTGCTTGTTTCAGGTATGACGGAAACGTCTATGAAAGCCTCTACAAATGGGCTAAGGATTCACCACTGAACAAAGATGAGGTAAGATCATCCCTTTTATAAAGTAAAGATGTTGTGCATTCTTCATTTTAAAAGAGAGATAGAATTCAGAATACAATACGAAGGAATTTTCTCTACAGTTGAGGCGATGCCAGAAAAAAACACCCAAAACATTGCTACTGAAGTTTAGTCTTTATGTGAATTCCTTTGCAAAAAATGGAAAAGACATGTCAGACTGATGGTCAACAAATCTAGTTGGATAACTTTTGTTGGGTGGATGCCAGCGTGTTACCAACGAATACTGGAAAACTCAACCCAAAATGAGCTCGACCCATAAAAAACTCAACCCATAACGAACTTGACCAATTTTGAATCTTCCCAACTCAAGTAGGGCACACTTTAGACAAACCAGTTTAAATTGGAAGTAGAAAATAGAACCCTTATAGATAATTCTACTCTTGCTATTAGCATGTATTTTTTGTCTTGTTTCTCAACATTATGCCAATATGTCATCCCTTCATGAAGGGGATTTTTTCTAAAGGGGTTTATCCTAGGTCTTTCTAACTTTACAAGGCATTTGACATGTCTCCTCGACACTTAATTTACATCTGTCATTAAACATTCCCATTTATACACCCTCACACTCATACACCCACGTTTTCATACCCTCTTATACATAGACACCCTTTTATCCATGTAACTATCATATGTTTGCAATATCTATCAGTATTCATATTTCAACAAAACTAAATTTCACAGCTAATTGATTCAGCATGCAGCATATTGCTCATATGGATTCATAGCACCTTCCATTTTTTCTCTAGGTACATCCTTCCTACAACAAATACATGAAGCCCCTTCAGAAAGCAAGCAAGTTGTAATTCAGCAAAGGAATATGCGACAATAAAAGCAAGTCTGGGATTATGAGAAGCGATCATTGACAACTAATCTGTAAGTCAAAGAGAATGTGACTAATATAATTAGAATAATTTCATTGATAATACCGTAATTAATGACATGAGTCATTGGGATTACCTGTAAGATAATGAATATGTATATTGTTTCTGATACTATATTGATTTCTGTGATATATTGCAGGACTGATGAATATGTATATTTTCATACAGTGATCAACCTTTAATTTTTTTTATCATTGGAAATGATTCCATGGTAAATAACTTCACTCTTCCATCATCTCTTAACAATCAGTTGAGTATAGGATTTTTTTGTACACAGATTGATAACAGGTCGTATTCTATAAGTAAGAATAATGATACAACTTGATAACTTATATACATGATGCATTCTATAAACAGGTAGACAATGCAGATGATTATGAAGGATAATATATATAAACTGACATCAGATAAATGAGGTTTGCCTATAGTACCTCCTAGTAAGCCAGATCCTACCTTGATAATGACAACTTCCTGTCACTTTTGAACCATATTGCTATGTAAAAAACAGAAGCCACCACCATAGGAACAAGGTGTCACTGTGTTCTCACACTTATGCATGGCACAGTGTTGGAGTATTGTTCTCCAAGCATATTCCTAGATGGGAATCTTTAACCTTTTGTTTACAATTCAAAAATAAATTTGTGAACTGATATCATACTTTGTGCTTCAACAGTTTAAGAATGATTACATGTAGAAAAAAATAAAGAAATGTTGATATCTCGCATGATTGTTCAGATTAGGGCTTGGAAGGATAGATTTGTCAGAAGTTTCCATGTGAAGATGTAATATCAGTGTAAGGCAGCTATGTGTATTTACGCAGGTTGAGGTATGTCACAGATGTATTGCTGTTATCATTTATGACATATTAATTCAACTCATTGCTGTTGCAATCTGGGGCCCATTGAATAATCTAGGGTTGTACATGAAGACTCCTTTCTGTATGCCAAGGAGACCCAGGGTTCATGTGGGTCAACTTCATTCAACCCTTATTGGTGATCTTATAGATGGCTAAGACTGTCCTAGCCAATGAACTGAAATATTATCAGTTGATAACCCTTGTATGAGATACAAAAAAGGGTCTTCATATACGAGCCTTGATTATTCAACTAGCCCCTGTGGTTTAATTAGTCGATTAGGTGTAAATGATTGGCCATGTAATGATATCGACAGACAAATATGTTGAATTGTAAATGGTTATTATTGCCAATGATGACTTATAGGATGATATAATTGCATGTTTTGCTGTAGATCATTCTATTTCAAGCATATATTCAGTATGTTATTCATATAGAGGCAAATAATGCTGTGTTCATACAATTCTAAAATCTAAATCATGCATATGATACCACTGTATTTTTGTTCAAAATCATAATACCAAACCTTTGGATACATATTGCATTATTATCAAATCATCATGATAGGACATATCTTGTATTGTAATTGCTGAAACCCCTTTCAAATGTAATACTTTACATGGTAACAAGCATCGTACGGTACTCTCCTAAGAAAGCAATTGATGAGTGTTTGGTCTGTGTCCATGTTTATCTGTTTATTGGCCATTGGGAATGAATTACCATACTTGCAAGCCTGTTGAATATGAGTTCATAATGTTAATACTATGGATTTTTATGCCAGGCTAAGATAAATGCCAGATTTCCATGTTATTTACATGTAGGAATTGGTTCCTAAGTGTAGACAAAAAGTGTGTGCCTCTACTGCGATGGTAATTACTATGAAAAATCTGATGTACCTTTGTGCTGTTATAAAGAACGTGATAGTGTTCAGTGAAATACCTGTGATTTTTTTTTATTAATCCCATTCTGTTATCAAGATGAAATCTGCTCTGGAATTCTGCATCAGTGAACATCTCCAGTTTGAGGTTGATCAAAACATGAGTCTAAACATAAAGAGTGTTTAATGCACTGTTGCCTCTTAATCCATGAATAGGGATTTAATCTCAACAAATTACAAAGACGCAATTACACTTATTACACTTATTAGAAATAAATCTGAGGATGAAAATTATACTGTCTTATCTGTCTTTGAATTCAGGAAATTTTGCAGCAAGATTCTGTAAAACAAATGGAAAGTTTGCATTTGTGAATAAAAGTAGAAGATTACATTAACTTTTATTGTTTCTCTAGGGAATATTTACTAGTCCTCATCATGACAATGATATCAGAGCATTTTTACCATGATAGCTCCTCACTGTCAGGCACACCCTCAGCCTCAGACACCCTCAGCCTCGAACAAGTTCATAACTGCGGCCATACCTTCACCCTTAGGGTCAATATCCATATCCATATATCCATATCCTGAATCAGACCCTTACATCAGACACACTCGTACAGAGGACCTCAGACATACCTTTCCCATTAACCACATCCTCCCCATCAGGCACACATTCACCCTCAGACACGGCCTCAGCCTTGGACATCTCCACAGATACTCATGCATACCCTCTCCATGTAATACACCCCCCCTCCCAGGATGTGTGGACATGGACTGCAGATGTCAGGCACTAGGAATTGAACACAGGCATATCGTTGGTAGTGCTTGCTTTGTTGTCACGCCTACCGAAGAGACAGCAACAATTAGAGATCATGGGGTCCGTGGGGCCTAGTTTCCACAAATGATTAACCTCAAAGACCTTACTCATGAAAAGGGACTCAAGCTACTTAGTCTTTGTTGTAGCCTTGTCTTGAAGAATATTATTCTTATGGCATTCTAGTGAGTTTTGGCATTAGATGAAGTTGAAACCACCGCAAGGAATTTCACGCCACTGATATAAAAAGAAATACATACATGCATATTTCCAATTGCGTGATCATTTCACATTGTTAAATTCAACACTTTAATAGCCGCACTCCTTTCCCAGAGCAGTAAGTGCACCGCAGCGCCCCAGCGCCTTCCACATGTACTAAGGAAAGCAGCCTCACAAATTTGGATGTTTTGCCAGGTATTCATATTAATCCAATATCAATCTAGCAATGGTGGTGACATTTGATTTAAAAGTAAGATCCAAAGAGTATTTATTGAAAAGACTACGAAAACATTCATTTTAAACAACTGAAAAAAATCTCATATGAGAAATTGTCCTGCTGTAGCCTGGCAATGCCTTGATAAGGCATTTTCCTATTGTTAAAGAGTTCAGCATCAACATAGCCTCACCACGAATAGTTAATATAAGTTACATCGTATTCATCCCAGGCAGAATATAGGTCAACTTCTGAGCATGCTGCATTCATTTAGCGGCCAGCTGGTCCGCAGCCTTTTCCCCTGGAGACGGATACTGATCAATGCTCGATCAGAACATTGCACCACTACCCGCCCCCAGCCCCACGTCCACCAGCAGTGACCTACTTATCATCACCCACCCCCCACCCCACACCGCCTCGCGTCTATCCTCTCTGCTCCATCAAATCACGTGATCACAGGTCGGCAGCGGCCTGTTGGAATCATTGGAGGTGCTATCCTGATCACTAAGGTACCTGTGGGCATGTACAGGTAGTGGCTGGTAGGAGGTGGTGGCTCCCTCAGCTGAGCATACCACCAGTACTGAGAGAGAGAGAGAGAGATAGACCTTCTGTCCTACCAGGTGTACAACCTGGATTTAATGCTGATGCATGAGATGTATGCTGCAGGAAGACACGGTCAGGATCACCGTCACTCAGTGAACGCTGCACCTATTGCGCATGCGTCGACACGGCCCAATGACTCGCACGCTTCCCTGAACTCGATCGATATTTGGTAGCACCGCCAGCATCGGCCAACTGTAGCAACAGTGGAAGCAGGCTGACAGTAGGTCATCCTCCTCCACACCGTGTTGCAGATCCTGCCGACAGGTGTGTGTACATGCAGGACTTTACTATCCTCCACGCTTTCCGGTTTACACGACGCCATCTGGGCACGGATAGAGATACAAGGAAATTGAAGCAGGGTATGTATTGTCTCTTCCTTCTCTGTATGGTATGGTTCGATGTTTGTATCATCACGTATAGTGGTATTGCTGTGATACGCTTCGGGTCATATGTATGCATGATTAATGTATGTTTATATATTTAGATATATGTATACACGTACATGTATCAGTGTATGAATATGTGTATGTACGTGAATGGTTTGTAGTCTGCAATTATATATATGTATGTATATGTATATGTCAAAACCCTGCTTAAGGGGCACCTCGTGTAAAGTGACACCACATGTAAGGCAACGCTTTTGCTCGGAATGGTTCCCTCTATTAGCTGTTTGTAATTAGCTCTCTTACACGGGGCTTTATACGGAAACTGCCTTACTTTCTTCGTACGTCAAAGATATGTGGTCAAATTACTGATCAGATACGTCCCGATGTCGAAGGCAGAGGGATGCATGTTATTAGTGATTTTGCCAATGTTGACGTACTAAGAGAGTCAGCCCATTTTCGTTGTACTATGTGAAACCATGGTTATGGTGACAATACGGGGTAGATTTATGAGTTGTTTCGGAGAAATTCGTTCTGAACGAGCCGGTTACAGCAAGTTCAGAACGAATTTCTCCGAAACAACTAGTAAATCTACCCCGTATTGTCACCATCACTATGGTTTCATATCATTATTTACTATATACCCGGGCCCTAGACTTCCGCAAGCATATATCGAAGACACTACAAATTGTCACCCACAAAACTTACCTCCTACACAAGATTCGCCCCTACATAACTGAAAATGCCACAGTTACACTCTATAAACACATGGTTTTACCGTACTTCGGTTATGGGGATATAATCTATCAAGCAGGCCCCAACTATTTACTAAAGAAACTACAAGTTATCCAAAATAAATGTATCCGACTAGCGTATCCGAAATGGCCGAAAAAGAACACAACCGAGCTACACACCTTATACAAACTAGAAAGGTTCAATGATCGGCGAAATAACCACCAGGCCATGCATGCCTTCAGAAGACAGAAGGACAATGCCCAACTAGATGCACGCAACATCCACACAAGGGCACATAACCAAAAACTACTAAAAATTTGTAAACCGAACTGTACCAAATACACGAAAAGTGCCCAGTACAGGTCAGCGAAGCTCTGGAACGAATTACCACCATATGTGCGAGGCCTAAAAACACCAGAAATATTTAAGAAATATTTAAAAGCAAATAACCCGCTATGTGGAAAGTAAGATAAAACATTTACATGTGACATCGAGCTAGACATTTCAGGTATGCAAACTATGTCGAACCATAGATTAGTATAGCTTTAAACCATGGGTCAAATGGGTCGTTTGGATGCTCCGTATCGTCACGAGGCGTAGCCTCGTGTCGATTACTTCCCATCCAAACTTGTGGCGTAGTGGTTCAAAATACGTTTCTAAAGACAGTTCTGCTTAAGTACGCCACGGTGTGATGTACGGCCACAAATACGTCATTGGTAGGAGCGGGTAGTATGTATAGGTCATTGGTATATAATAATACTGTATATGCAAGTTGGGTTTAGCTTCGGGATGTATTGCAATACATGTTTGTTTATGTTTGTGTAGGTTGTTCATCGCCACCAATTGATGGAGAATCCTAATATCTACTTCAACAATGATGTGGCATATAGGTCGTTCATAAATGTAATGACGGAAACTATGCATACACTTAGTTTGTGTAATTGTCAGTTTACAATTAATGTTGTGATATGGTTGATATTAGAAGTAGCGTATTTTACTTAGGGTTATGATATACATAAATACATTCATAAACAAGGCTCTCTGCCATTCTTTCATTCAGCCCTTATAGGCAATTGCAATAAGATGCAATTAACGTTTGAACTATCATGATTCAGGATTTCAGGATTTATGTTGATGAATTTTGGAGAAAATTGAAATATGCTCTATATGGAATTCTTGGTAAACATTTGGCAGTTTGCTGATTGGTAGTAATCAGAGACTTGAGAAGAGGGATGAAGGTGGAGGTTTCCGTATGGCATAAACCCTCCAGACGCTACTAAACTCCCTAATATCGCCCCGGGTAAGTAAAGGCTCCGCTCCCGACTGGCTGGCCACACTACAACCGCATGAACCAGAGCTTTCCGATTTATAATTGGAGAAATTCTATATAATTTCGGATTTACATGTAGAAATAGCTGAAATTTCCATTTCTGGCATCGGTTTTAATTTTTGAAGATTTTTGAGAACAGTTAAACTGCAATAACTGTGGGTTGCGGGTCAAGGGTCTATCACCATAAAACGTCGGCAACCAGCGAACACCTGAGCCTGTAAACAGACTGAATTATGGGATACCTCAATATGGTCTATGGGGATCGCCCACGAGAAGAAGAGGGGGAGGTTTATAAGGGGTGACGAGGGGGGGGGGGGGAGGATGATATGGGGAGACGAGGGGGGGGGGGGGTAAATACTTACACTTTAGGCAGACCAACCTGAAATGTACAACCATTTCATCAATGGACATCATATTGTGTGCTGGTCAGACAGGCTTTAGGGTTATATCCTCACTGATCTTGCCATTGAACATGTACCTTTTGTAAGCCTTGAAAACAATATGAAGATTAGTTAGAATTTGTGGATTCACAGAAACACAGCACCTGGTCTGGGTAATCTCCATTCCCTCTTGTGGCAAGACCATGCAGGACTTCACTGCTGTGACATTCACCAACCAGTACAAAAAGACCAGCAGAGCAAGGCAGGACAAAGACTCCAACTATGCAGGATCTCTTGTAAATAAACTGCTCAAAGAAATCCCTTCAAGATGATAAATGTAAAATTATCATTGACGAACTACCATCGACATTGTATATATCATATTGTTCAAATTTATGCTGTTTGCATTGTCTGGAAGAACGGTCAAGTTGACCGAACGCAATAAAGACTTATAAAAAAAGAAAAAAAGGTTGACATAAAGTGAGCTAGCCGTACTTTTAACATTACAAATAAAGTATACAAATGAAGTCAATAACACTGATAACGATAATGTACATGTGGCATAAGGCGGTATGCACAGATTTACTCATACAGCCACAGCCGGCCATTTTTTCTTATTTCTTTATTGATATACTTTGGTATATATAGTCTCCTTTTATGTTCAAACGATACAAAGTCATGGGATACCAATAAACAGCTTACTTTTTAAGACCTAACTCTTAAAGAGATTCGGGGAGAGGGTTGGAGGCAGCCAGGTGTGGCATTTCTTTTTATCAGTTCATGTTGAGAAAATTGTGCCCCTCATAGTCTTCAATAATGAACGCTCCATACTATTGGTGTCTATTAGATAACAAGCTCATCATATATCCCTCATTCTTGTAATAAATGTATCATAACGTAATGTTATATAATGACTATTAATCATAACTATATTTATATGTATCGATATGAATCATATTATGGGACAGGCATACTGCTGGCATGTACACGACTGATGTGTGTGAGACTGAGAATTATAAGAATTTCTGGTGGATGTAAGATGTTTTTGTGACAAATACATATGATATACACCCAACACGACAGACAAATATATCTTTTCTTCAGAATACCAATATCACCCAATGTCACACATGTTGATCATGGGTTTGCTCCTAGAAATGTGGGAAAAGCGTTGCTCCAGTGATATCGGCTCGTGTCATGTGGTATCGTTATTTTCATGTTGTATTGCTAGACGTTACAACACCATTTTCAGTGATATAGGTTAAAGGTTCAGTAGATCTTTAATTGAATATAGATGGCGACATAGTTATGATGTGATCCGCAAAGCACTAGAGCCATGGTTTCGACCTCGGGTCGCTAACCTGCGATCACCAAAATGTGGAGCAACGCCCCCCGAGGCTCTATTCTTGGAGCCGATCAATTGCTAAATGTTTTCAATCCCATTATACTTACCCTGATCAAAACATTGCTCTATTTGGTACCACTGTTTACATCTTAATTACTGCACACTTTATGTGACTTTCAACATATTTCAGTGACCTACAGTAAAATACCATTTGAAAGGAAGATTGTTAGTCCGACTTGCAATAGATTATTAAACAGCACATATTATTAACAGATAAATAACAATAACTGCTTATTAATTATCGTATAGGATCCTACACAGGCGAACCATATCAATGACAAAAAATGAATCGTTTGTTGATGTCAGATATATCCGCATTTTCGACTTGGTTAAAAGGTCAACAAAGGATGTTTTGTGCGATGTTTTGAGCTATGTGAGGTTATTTTACTGTTACTAAACGTATCGCTGTTTTGCAGGACCGAGTTCCCGCCACCCACTAGGCGGATGTCGTCAGTGCGCAGACTCCCGCCCAGTCTGGCACGGCGCCTAGCGGCCGGGGCGTGCACTCCGGGGGCGCGCGGTGCATGCTGGTCACGTCTGGTGATTAGGTGATTGGTGCGATCGGTCCAGAGGAACGCTAAGTGGCCGCCCTGTCTGCCACCGGTCGTCGGCGCCCGCCTGCCAGCTGTATCTGTACCGTGAACACGGGAAACAAGCGCGCCAAAAAGTGCACGCAATGTCGTCTGCCTTTTGCATGGAGAAATACGTCATCATATTGTGTTGGTCATGTGATCAACACTTAATCTAAAGTGTGAGGAGTGAGTGTAGTATATTTGGTTAGCTTTATGTACAACATGAATGAAGGAAATACGCCTGGATTTAACGGCAACACTTCAGAGGGATCCAGGATAACGGTGTGGAGCTCTTAGAGGATGAAATCTCCAGGACGAGTGGAAGTGTGGCAGATCTAAAGGTGTGACATATTAAGGGATACTGCAGGAATTGTGACGTTCAGGTGGTCCCAGGGAATACTGGAGAAAACTCGACCTGTAACGAACTCGGCCAGTTTTAAATCGCCCGATCATAAGTATGTTATTAATACAACTGTGGATACATTCTTTACTTTTAATAGTTGGAAATATGTTTTCTTGGCTTCAAATTTGGTCTACTCGGGGAAAGAAAACCCTACCCTTAACCCTATCCCTATCCCTAAAAGCCTCACCCTGGCCCTGCCCCTATCCCTAACCCTGCCCCCTACCCCTAGTTGGGCTTCCCGAGATTACGATTTATTAGTCTAAAAGTTATACATTTCCTCTTATATGAAACTCCCTTATCCATAAGTATCTCAAATCGGGTCGATTTCGCGGGTCAAGTTCTCCAATACGAATCCAGTTCTCCTCACCACTAGGGGTCGAGTTCTCACCACTAGGGGTCGAGTTCATCGCGGGTCAAGTTCTCCAGTAACCGTGCCGGGCTGCCGGCCACCATGCCGGCACACGAGGCGGAGGCGGGCGGGCGGCGGGTGGACAACGCCCAGTGGCCGCAGTCTCACGGCTTCACGGTGTACGGGGACGGGCCGTGCTTCGTGACCTCCGTACAGCGGGACGGGCTGGCGCACCGGGCCGGCATCATGCCCGGAGACAAACTCATGGAGGTGGACGGCCACAACGTGGTGGACATGTCGGCGGAGACAGTCATCACACTGGGACGTATGAGCCGCTCCATACCGCCCATGGTGGGTGTGGTGTCGTGCCTCCAGCACGTCTCCCTCATCGCCAGTCGCCAGTGGGGGTTCGGGCTCTCCCTACAGGGAATCAGACCCACCATTGTGTCCTCTGTGGACCCTCCGGGGCCAGCCTACAATGCCGGCATAAGACCAGGTGAGTCTGCTACTCTAATCATCATGTACAATATTTGTTGTTAGAGAGTGCTCGCATGGTATGCGATAAGACAACCGTTTTACTACTGTAAGGAAGAGTTTTGCATCTAATGGCCATCTTTCGTTCTATATTTTGTATTTGGCAAAATAAGGGCACAGTAGTGCCTGTAAATTTCCTGCCTGGAGCACTGTGGAAATAGGCACTACTACTACATTACCTCCAGAATAAAGATTAATTAAAAACAAAATTCTATATACGTTACATATAAAAGGTTAGAGTGGTCACATACACTCTCAGCTTGCTAAGAAAAATCTATTCCTTCACTATCTGCCTGCTGTTCGCAGTGCTATTGGATAAGGACATAGAACTAAAACCCCTGGAAAGCCCACTCGCGGCCGTTCAGCGTTGCGCCTATGGGACAAACTCGTGGCAAGCCTTTCCAAGATACAGGGGAGGTGGACTTCCAGTTACCCATTCGACACATAAGTAGACAGTGGCATGGGTATATCTCCACCAAGACCTCTAACGGATACCCCGGGAACCAGCGTACATTACTAATATATCTTGTCGGACATGCCAGAAGCGTGAACCGGATGTTTTACTCCCCTGTACGACTCAACACATGTACACCACTAGTTCACAGGGCTGCACAGTGAGTGGGCTTTCTAGGAATGCTAGTCAACTCGTGCCTTAGTCAACTCGTACCTTAGTCAATTCGGGTTTTTCGTCCTTTTTCTGGTCAACTCGTCCTTTTTCATTAAACATGAAAAACCCTGGATGAATATACATCAAAATGTTCGGAAACATGCGCTGAACACAAATAAAGCTTTTAATCATGCATACTACTAAGTATTAGCGCGTACCGTTAGCTAGAAGTTGCCGACTAACCAACAGGCCCTATAGTGTGATGGATGTCAAGGCTGGCAGCACCGAAAAAGTATACAAATCTCATATAATTCAGTTATATATAGGTGTAAGACAATTGGAAAACAAAAACGACGAGTTGACTAGGGAAAAGGACGAGTTGACCAAAAAAGCACGAGTTGACTAAGGGACGAGTTGACTAAGGGACGAGTTGACCAGTCACCCTTTCTAGGGGTTCTAGTTCTATGATGAGTACGGTGCCAGTGTCTGAGGGTCTTTGAGGCATGTCCAGCTGACCATGACCAGTCACACAAGACCGAAATACCTCATTGATGCACTGTTGCTTGATATGTTTTGATCCTAGAGTCAGGCAGTTAGAGAAATGGCAAATTGATTGGGTGCAAGTGGGTTACAGAAAATGATCCATAGACGGAATGTAACCCAAACCTTTTAGTTGTTATTCATTTAAAATTGCACGCTCATTCATCAATGATGAACATACTATTTCCTCCTAGTTATCATATGACTGTGTCCGAACCTCTATCAAATACAACCCATTGCTAGGGGTGCAGCAATAAAAATGTTTGTGCCCGCTGCGACCTTGTAAGGGATTAAAATGTAGTTCTAGATCATTTTAAGGTATATGATGATAAGCAAACGTCCTGACTGTGGACAAAACGTATCTCATTCTCGGCTAGTCGTTGATTTTATACGGCCTTCCACCTATGGCATCAGGCCGTATGAAATTGTCTACTGACCTTGAACGTGAAAAGTTTCGCCCACAGTAAGGATGTTTCCTTATATCATCTCACCCCTGGTATTTTTGTCCCATAGGCGTAACATTGGGAACTTGTTCTTCATGCCCCTATGAGTATTGCAGTCTATTCCCCATGGTCTATATCCTGTGTGTCGTCCATAATTTTAGAGTGTACAGGGTTGAGGTAAATACAGAAAGCAACTCATTTTGGTCAAAGTTGTTGTTCTGCAACTCGTTTAAACGTTACCTAATATTCACTTGGCTATTGCCTCGTTCATGTCAATCTGAATTAATCTCATGGAGAATGATGACTTTGACTGAAACTTGTTGGTTTCTTCTTTAGTCCCACCCCATCTCTAAGTGTTATCTGAGCCCTCACATACTGCCGCAACATCTGCATTTCATTATATGCTATAGAAACCCAGAGACAATGTGAGTCGACTTTATTCAACAATTATGGACGACCTTTTGAATGGCTAATACTGGCTTAGCAAGCAGACTTGAACATTATTAAACGATAACCCTTATACAAGTTACAGAAAAGGGCCTTCATATAAGATCCTAGGTTATTTAACGGGCCCCTGGTCAGTCGGAAATTGTAAAATGGTCGGCTAGTTATAGAGGGGAAGGAACATGTATCCTCTGGTGGATGATATAAAATAGCCCCTACTGAATCCTGTTTTAAGAAAAGTTAAAGAGTGCAGCAAACATTCCGTAAATCATAGAGTAAAGGCTAAGCACGTTATATAAAACCCAGTTTACAAATATCAAAACCAGTAGTACTTGCGCATGCTCCTATTCGTCAAATTGTCATTCAAACATTTTATCTCCAATGTAGTGGTATTATCATAAATTTCTATAGAATAATATTATCTATACAAATATTACTGTAATCTTGATACCAGGAATAAGGAAGCTATCGCATTGTAAAGCTCTGAGGCTATAACAGCCTAGTTCATAACCTTAAGATGAAGGGAGTAAGAACTCAAACACAGATGTACTATGTACTACTATGAGTCAAGAACTGTTTAATTCAGCATAAAACATCAAATTATATACACACAGCAGGTGGCATCTGAGTTCAGGGTAAGCTTGTAAACTCTGTGATGGGATTGGCTGTGGGAGTCACAAGACCAGCTGGTGACTGTCCTAATGCAGTCATTTTGGGTACTAATAAATATGGGTAACTTGGATGACTTAATCTCTTCGCATAGAAACCAATATAACTGGTCACAATAGGGATGTATAGACTGGGACTTTACAGCATGTTGATGTTACATGTAATCCATGAATGGAAGACCATCATTTATGATGAATATATGTGCATAAACAAACAAGCCATAGGACCTTATCCTCTAATATCCAAATAATGTATACTCTAAGCTAAAAATATCAGGGGAAAGGAGTAGGATATGAAAATCAGGTCAAAGTACACCTGATACCCGCCCATACGATTATCGCTGTTAACAGACATCATATGTGGGCTTTGAACATGTTCCTAAGTTTTAATGTACTTTAATCTTACAATCTATAGAGTGAACATATGTGCAGAAGCTATTAAATGTCAACAAAGTATACAGTAGTGACATAAAAAGTTCTGAAAAAAATAATCATAAATATTTTTCACTGTGTATACCCGGTACTGAAGTTTAACAAAATTCTCTTTCTATTCTACATCACATGTAACACCCTAGACTTGCTCAAGTCTTTGATTATGAACATTCATTAAATGATTAAACACAATAAGAATAAAGGTCATTAAAGTATGTAACCTGCGTAGCTATAGGATGCAGGGACTGGAGCCAGTCTAGTAACACCCCAATCGGAATTGTGACATGCAAACAGGATAAATACATTTTGTGATAGAACTACTCTTACCATATTCAGTCTATCGCATTTGAAGTATATTGATACAAAAAAGTCCAATATTTCTTGTGGTATTTATCCTGCTTTGGTAGGGCTGCATACTGCTGCCCATGCAATATGCATCTAGATCAATAATTTACCTTTCTTTCTTCACTTCAATGGTACCTATGACGAACACATGTAAACATTTATTTTCTCTCCTCTGATAGACTCCCCTTCCGCTATTCATTTTGAATGAAAAGGCAATGATACTTATAAATAATTGTTAGTCTTCCTGATTGATCAATACTCGCCCAAATCACATTAATTCTATGACACATATATAGGCAATGTGTCTAAAGTGGAATTCACACGGTGGGATTCATGTACCTCACAGGGTTCAAAATCTCATGAGATTCTGCTCCTTTTTAGTGTTAAATGTCGCAGGGTTAAATGTTAAACAATTACAGGGGAAAATATCTCTTAGGGAAATAGAACTCTACAATTTAGACGAAGAAATTGTCTTCGAGTACAGAATTGCAGCAGGAATTATCTCAAATAGTGTTTTTCTAAAATTCCTTTTTAGATTGACTTGAGTAACATATTCCATTAGTTTAAGAAAACATTTGCTTGTATAAAAATTATTTGAAATAATATGAAAATATTGCATAATTTCCAACCTAGCCCCTTTTCTCCATTTTTCGCTTACGATGACGTTGCTTTGATATATCGCAGATATTACAAAAAAGTCTTTTTGCAAGTCGTTTATTTTGATAACAAACAATCAATTTTGACTTCTACTATGAGTACAACAAACGTTAAGGTATCAAAATGATTGTAAAAGAAATCTTGACTTAAGTAAACTGAGCATTCCACATGGAATTCTATAGCATACTCACTCATATCTAAATTTATAATAAATGTATTATAATTATCTTCCGTTATTTTAGGCCTACAGGAATGTCAATTGGTATAAGAAAATTTAGTGGAAATAATCTAGATGTATCAAAGAGGATCAAATAATGCTATCTTTGTTTTACATAAAATATTTTATATACAGAAAAAAACAACATGGATTTTCATGGAGAATTGATTGTAGGCTGTTAGAAGAAGTATCTTTTTTTCCCATAGGCGGCCCTAGAAATATTGCGACGAATCCATCGCATCTGTGGGGCATACCTTGGAATTTCCTTGCGATTGGGTGCGATGAAATCATCGCAATCAGGGCAATAATAACCGCCGATGGGGCGTCGATGTGGTCATAAAACGTGTGCGACAATCGCATCGCACGAGTGGGGCCGGGCCCAAAGCCTATAATCCCTGGTTTAGTATGCTGCCTTTTTGCAAATCTGTATCTTTCTTAAGCGCCAGATCTACTAAGGCGATTTTCCATGCGAATTTGGGTTCGCAGACGTTCGCAGACGTTCGTATGGACATGCGAATGCCTTGCAACAATATCTAATATATTGAATATTATCGCATGTGATTCGCACAGTCGCACGGATCGCATACGCATTCGCTTGGTCGCCTTAGTGGATTTGGCGCTTTACAGCCTAAAGCGCCATATCCACTAAGGCGACGGAATTTTCAAGCGAATGCGTCTGCGATCCATGCGTCTGTGTTCCATGCGACTGTGCGACTGTGCGAATCCTATGCGATGATATTCAATATATTGAATATTGTCGCAAGGCATTCGCATGTCCATACAAATTCGCATGAGCCATGCGATCACCAAGCGAATTCCATGCGACGGCCTGATCCACTCAAGCGATTTTTCATGTGAATTTCATGCGACCGAAGCGAACGTCTGCGAACGTCTGCGAACCCAAATTCGCATTGAAAATCGCCTTAGTGGATCTGGCGCTTAAGTCATGATGATCTTTGTATGCCAAGTCAAAAATAAGTAGAGTAGTTTTCAGTCCTCAATATGGTTGCACGGCCTTTAGTCAATGCCATACTGCTGCTCCTGGAAGCCTCATAATCATTTCTGTGGATATACCCGTACGTTTGGGATATGCTGACGCAGCTTAAATTTACCACAATTGATATACATGTAAAAGGGGTTTAGTATGAACACGTGTGATGTTTGGGATTCAACGATGTGATCTTCAAATGGTAATTGAGTTACATTCAAGAACTTTTATCATTAAGTTATTTCAATGCGTAATGAACAGTGATTTAGGAAGTAGAATATTAGAAGAACAGCGAGATATGCACATATACTTGTGAATGACTGTCTGGTACATCATACGAATTAGACACAGAAAATAGCTATATGATATGTATTGTTGTAAAGGTTCACACAAATACATGGGTATATATACATACATATACAAGTCTCTGAAGACACAAACATAATCATATATACACAAACATGTATATCTGTCTATTTAGTTTGTCTATAAACAATATAATATATGTATTGATTGAATTTCATGTACTAATAACAGGATATTGCTAAACCTAAATTCCGAGTAATTACTGGAAATGGGTCAGTGTAAGCACCCATCACTGGACCCCATCTCACCGTAACGAGTAAACGATTAGGGCGTTGCACCGGCGATGGACTCCCCCTTTCGGTGGACCGCGTTTAACATAGTTCTGGATCTAAAAAAAACAACAACAAATTCAGACAATAAAATAAATGATGATTAATGCGTGACTCGTGTGGGGAAATCTGGATGCAGTCAGACTCCCTGTGGACGGCGTGATTAGTCAAACGTGGAGGGAGGTCGTTGAGGGAGGGCAAGGTATGGGAGGGGGAGGTGAGTGTGGTGAGAGGGAGATGAAGGCATGAGGGTATTAGGGGAGAGGGGGTGAGGTGAGAGGGAGATTAACGCATGAGGGTATATGGGGAGACGGGGGTGAGGTGAGAGGGAGATTAACGTATGAATGTATTAGGTGAGAGGGGGTGAGGTGAGAGGGAGATTAACGTATGAGGGTATTACGGGAGTAAGGGGAGGAGAGGTGAGAGGGAGATGAAGGTATGAATGCATTAGGTAAGAGGGGGTGAGGTGAGAGGGAGATTAACGTATGAGGGTATTAGGGGAGTGAAGGGGTGAGGTGAGAGGGAGATTAACGTATGAGGGTATTAGGGGAGAGGGGGAGGTGAGGTGAGAGGGAGATGAAGGTATGAGGGTATTAGGGGAGACGGGGGTGAGGTGAGAGGGAGATTAACGTATGAGGGTATTAGGGGAGACGGGGGTGAGGTGAGAGGGAGATTAACGTATGAGGGTATTAGGGGAGAGGGGGAGGTGAGGTGAGAGGGAGATGAACGTATGAGGGTATTAGGGGAGAGGGGGAGGTGAGGTGAGAGGGAGATTAACGTATGAATGTATTAGGGGAGAGGGGGTGAGGTGAGAGGGAGATTAACATATGAGGGTATTAGGGGAGTGAAGGGGTGAGGTGAGAGGGAGATTAACGTATGAGGGTATTAGGGGAGTGAAGGGGTGAGGTAAGAAGGAGATTAACGTATGAGGGTATTAGGGGAGAGGGGGGTGAGGTGAGAGGGAGATTAACGTATGAGGGTATTAGGGGAGTGAGGGAGGTGAGGTGAGAGGGAGATTAACGTATGAATGTATTAGGGGAGAGGGGGTTGAGGTGAGAGGGAGATTAACGTATGAGGGTATTAGGAGAGTGAAGGGGTGAGGTGAGAGGGAGATGAAGGCATTAAAGTGGGAGGTAGGTGAGAGGGAGATTGGGGTATTAGAGGTGGGAGGAGGGATGTAGGTGTGTTGAGAGGGCGATTGGGGTGCGGGGAGGCAGGTGTTGTGTGAAGGGGATAAGGTGGGTGTGGTGAGAGAGAGATCAAGGTGTGAGGGTATTAGGGGAGTGAGGGGGGTGAGGTGAGAGGGAGATAAAAGTATTAGAGTGGGAGGTAGGTGAGAGGGAGATTGGGGTATTAGCTTAGGGAGGTAGGCGTGTTGAGAGGGAGATAAGGGGTATAAGAGGAGGGATGGGAGATTGGGGTGCTAGAGCGGGTATTGCGTGAAGGAGATAAAGGTATGGGAGGGGGGGGGGGGGTCGGTGTGGTGAGACCGAGATCAAGGCATGACGGTATTTGGAGGGAGGCAGGTGAGATGAGAGATAGATCTGGGTATGAGAGGAGGGAGGTGAGGTGAGGTGAGAGGAAGATTTGGGTATTAGAGGGGGATGTGGGGTGAGAGGGAGATTGGGGTATTAGAGGGGGATGTGGGGTGAGAGGGATATGGGGTATTAGAGGGGGAGGTGAGGTGAAAGGGAGATTGGGGTATTAGAGGGGGGATGTAGGGTGAGAGGGAAATTGGGGTATTATAGGAGGCAGGTGGGGTGAGAGGGAGATTGGGGTATTAGAAGGGGGAGGTGAAGTGAGAGGGAGATTGGGGAATGAGAGAAGGGAGGTGAGGGGAGAGGGAGATTGGGTATGAGAGGAGGGATGGGAGATTGGGGTGCTAGAGCGGGTATTGCGTGAAGGAGATAAAGGTATGGGAGGGGGGGGGGGGGGGTCGGTGTGGTGAGACCGAGATCAAGGCATGACGGTATTTGGAGGGAGGCAGGTGAGATGAGAGATAGATCTGGGTATGAGAGGAGGGAGGTGAGGTGAGGTGAGAGGAAGATTTGGGTATTAGAGGGGGATGTGGGGTGAGAGGGAGATTGGGGTATTAGAGGGGGATGTGGGGTGAGAGGGATATGGGGTATTAGAGGGGGAGGTGAGGTGAAAGGGAGATTGGGGTATTAGAGGGGGGATGTGGGGTGAGAGGGAAATTGGGGTATTATAGGAGGCAGGTGGGGTGAGAGGGAGATTGGGGTATTAGAAGGGGGAGGTGAAGTGAGAGGGAGATTGGGGAATGAGAGAAGGGAGGTGAGGGGAGAGGGAGATTGGGTATGAGAGGCGAGAGGGAGATTGGGGTATCATAGGAGGGAGATGAGGTCAGGGGGAGATTGGGGTATCATAGGAATGAGGTGAGGTGAGAGGTAGATTGGGGTTTTAGAGGAGGCAGGTGAGGTGAGAGATATTAGTGGAATGGGGTATGAGAGAGTGGGTGGAGTATGAGGGAGGGTAGCAGTTAGAAATGTGCTTTCAGGAGAAGGTTCTGAGGGATTGGAAGGGTACACATAATAACATGAATTTATTGGCGATTTGGGGCGTTTACAAAGGACACAGGTAGTCGCATATGAATATGCAGGAATGTATATACACTTAATATCAGGCACTACATGGCCTATCATACAATATGCATTATATCAGACGTATTATGGTTTATAAGTGTATTTATTGCACAACAACCAAGTATGATTCATAAGCTACGGATTCCCTGTACTGCTGACTAGGTATTGAATGGCATATTCTATAGAATATTACGTAGACATTGCATGGTATTACAATTACAATACAGCGAGCCTGGTGGGTGATGTACAGTTGTTGACCGATATCGTGACATTAGTGGGTGCTTATTCCCTTTGGTTGTTATTGCAGAAGTGCGTGTTTTGGGAGATACTTTAAGTTAGATTTGTGCTGGGACTAGATCTATGGGATCGCCGCCTAATGGTGCATGGGGAGGTTTCCATAGGCCACTTACCTGTTGACTGCTTGCCTGGCTTGCTTGGGTTGCCTGGCTACTCCAGTATAACGGATTCCTCAAGCTCCATATCGCCATGGAAACACTCTCAAACAAACACGTTAAGAGCCTGGGGCGATGGGGAACGCATATCGTGATCGCAGCGCCATTGATTGTGTGGGCATTTTGATTATTTTTGTTTTGCAGTAGAATGTACCTGACATGGCGGACAGAAAGGTAGACTGTAATACACACATATAATATAGTACAACTACTGCCTTTATCACTGTTCAATCATATAAATTAGCAGTGATTTCTGTCCTGTAATTAAGCAGAAGCCATGGTATCGCACACTTGGAGAGAATCGGTGCGTCACACACCTAAAGTGGGATTCACACGGTGGGATTCACGGACCTTACAGGCCGTTTGTCTGAGACAACTCCTCTTGAGATTCGGTACTGGAACACAATCTCCTCATGTGAATGACAGGGTTCCATTTTGCTGGGACAACTTTTTCCCTTACAATTTTCGGCTACAATCACCTCTAACTAGGAGCAAATATTGTTTCCATTTATAATGGACGAGCGCGGTATACCTAAATCATTTCATTAAATAAAAGTAAGAATGTTTCAATAAACTCAGAGAATGAATTTGATAGGTGTTCTCAAGTATCACCAACAGGAATATTTATCATGTTATAGAAATCTACATGTGCCAACAGATGGCAACTGATTATTTAATCCAAATAGTTGTATCTTAATACATTGAAAATGTTTCTTAATCAAGTCATATATGGATCAAAGTATCCTATTCAACTCATCACCCTGACTTGTCACAGTTGTGACTGAATTTTTCATTGAGGGCTTTGGTCAACTGCCCTATTTCTCTGGCTAATAGGTCAACTATGCCACTCAATATGTGATTTCTGTTGATTTGCTACAAGGCAGCGCACACACCATCACAAGGTCACTCAGCCATAAAAGTTCTATTAAAAGGAACCAAGTCAGTAGTGGGCAGGGGTTATGGTAAGTCTTGATACTGGACCCCTGCTCATATAACCAGGCCTTTACAGTTGGAACATAGCTAGTGAAGTGTTAGATTCTTTGCAGTAAGCTGAAACCCTGTGTGAGCTTTCTAAACTCTAGATGACGTATATGAGCGCAATTTCCCGCGCTCAACAAGGAACAGAATCTCATGAGATTTTGACTTTAAACAGGTTTAAAATTTAAAGGGGCATTTTGGTGAGACAAATGTATTTCACACATTCTCCCCCGATCTGTGAGTCTCAGTGGTCCCAAATAACTCAGTGGTCCCAATAACCTATTCACATGGGGAAGTACCCACTGTGTACCCTGTGTGCCCTGTGTCCCTGTGTAGGGGTGTAGGGGTGAGACTATTTACTATATATCCATGCCGTATATACTGTAAATACGCACCGTTTCGGCCTATGACGTAAAAATACTGTACGGACCGCTGGTCCTTACACTAAAATACGGACCACCTTGCCATACACATTTATTAAAATATTAGTTGTTAAGCCAAATTAAATTGATTTTTTTTTTAAATTTCGGGTATATAGTAAATATATAACGTCCAACCATGCTTGTACAAGTCACAGTCTTCCCATGTGAATTGAATCCACCATGTTACCCTGAGACTATAGAACACCCCAATCTGTGAAACTTTGTACCCAGCTGGAAATAGTAGCCGACTGGTCTGTGGTAGAGGCAAACCAATACCAACGAGGACTTGTAAACTAAAGGACATCAGTTTAAAACTAGTTAAAAAATACAATTATCTGGGAGTATTATTAGATAACAGACTTACATTTCGAGAACATAATAATAGTATCATAAAAGATGTCAACCATAAATTATTTAAATTAAGGAAGATACGGTATTTATTAAATGAAAGAGCATCAATCACTATTGTTAAACAAATGATTCTTCCCAAGTTAGAATACGTAGACTTTGTACATTACCTCACCACACAGAATGACAGAAAAAGACTACAAGTAGTTATGAATAATAGTCTTAGAACAGCCATTAAATGCAGAACTCCCAGGGATATGTCCACCACAGACCTACATGACCATTGTCATATATATCCATTGTGTTATCGTAGGAGTCTTCATTTATTAATGATGTTATTTGGGTGGAAGAGTAATCCAGAGCTCGATCCCATCTCATTTGAATCACATAGTAATTCACGCGGCTCCGCCATGTGAATTACTACGTGATTCAAACTCGATGGGATACGGGCTCAGACCCTAAACTTTCATGGGTTTCCTCTATAGTACTTTGGCGTCTTTTGCTCAATTCTTTCCTATGTCTGCGTCCGTTTATCTGTATGTGACTTCGATACGAAAGATCGCCTACTGTATGGCGAGTATTTGTTTTCGTTTATCTATTTCCTGAATAAACTAGGAGCAAATAGTATGTTCATCATAGATGAATGAGCGTGCAATTATAAATGAGTAACAAATGAATAACAGGTTTGGATTAGATCAAGTCTATGGACAGTTTTCTCTAACCCACTTGCACCCGGTCAACTTGCTATTTTTGCAACTGACTAACTAGGATCCAAACAGAACAAGCACAAATGGGTGTTCAGGTATTTTGGTCTTGAGTGATTGGTCATGGTCAGCTGGGGACGCCTCTAAGACTCTGAGACACTGGCTCCCTGATCTGTACTTACTATCACATTGAACATCATGCAGATAGGCAAGGGATAGTTTTCTGGAAGCACACTGAAAGTTCAATGTGACCACTCTAAACTCTAGATGATGTATTTAGCACGTGCAAGCACGCTCTAAAAACAACAAAACAACAACAGTAAAAAAAAACAACAGGGCATCGTTTGACACTGATTATATTCTAAAGCACTATGTTCTCCTTCTCTTCCTGCAGGTGACATTGTACTGGAGGTTAACGGACGTAGAGTACGCGACCTTCAGAAACTGGCACCTCTCCTATCAACGCACTACGGCAAAGTCTCCCTCACCATCATTCCCGTGGAGTCCCGGAAGATGCCGTCAGACAACGTCTCCGATCCGTCAACACAGGGGGAGACGAGTAGAGTGAGAAAAGCCCGGGATCTGTTTGCTAAGGTGGGTCAGGCCATCACCTACAGGAGAAACCAAACAAGAGTTAGTCGTGTTGTTGTTTATCGCACGACGGAAGATCGCGTATTACTGGCTTCGGCTTCGCCTCGCGCAGTAATAAGCGATCTTGCCGGAGTGCGATGAACAATTACTCAACTAACTCGAGTTTGGTTTAGAATTTATCCTACCCCGCCCGTCTAAATTACGTCTACATTAACAAATGACAGCATTTGTCAAATGTATCCCACTAGAGCGATATTTTTCATTTTTCTGAACTACAGACCGAATACAGTGACCCAATGTTAAGCCTATGGAGTTTTTTATTAGGGGTAGGATAAACCACTGAATTCGATACAGCGACCACTCCGGTTCTGCGTTGAGTTTGCTACCACGACAGTTTCAGTCTGCGAAAAAGGTGAATTTGATACCACCCCGATCCCGGCCAGGCACACAGTGTGGCAAACCCTGACTTACCCCTACCCCTTACCCTAACACTATCCTAACCCTGCCCGACCCTATACATAACCCTAACCTTAACCCTATCGCTAACCCTAACTTATCCCTAACTATCCCTAACCTTGACCTAGCCCTATCCCTATCCCTATCCTAACCCTAACCCTAACCCTAGCCCTAACCCTAACCCCAGACCAGACCCTAAAACTATCCCTATCCCTAACCATAACTTTAACCCTATCCCTATCCCTAACCCTAACTAATCCCTAACCTTAACCTATCCCTTACCTTAACCTAACCCTATCCCTAACCCTAAAACTAACCATATCCCTAACCTAAACCTAACCCTCACCCTATACTTGACCATAGCCTTAACCTCACCCTACCCTAACCCTATACCAGACAGACGGGCCGGCCGACCTCACCACCACACGGGCAGGCGGGCCCGGGGCCGTAGCGGTATCGAATTCATCAGTACCAAACTCGTAGCGGTAGCGAATTTACTGGTATCGAGTTCGCATAGTACAGAATTCACCGTAGACCATAGGGCACAGAGTGATTGCTAGTTCTGCCATCATCTGCTAGGAAATTGTTGGATAGAGCTATTGTAGTCGGGGGACAACCATTGTTTTCTGCTGTCATAATCTAGAGATAAGACAAGGCTAAAACGCTTTCATGGCAGACCAGAAGAAATATTTTTGATAAAATCCATTAGTAACTGGACCCTCCACCTGGTGTTTTGTTTAGGGTCAGGGAGAAAGAGGGTGCCCTATACTACAGTCGAGCCCTGCTTATGGGGGACACCCTCCATTCCGAGCAAATATTCCCGGTACGTGGGTCCCCTTACACGGGGGAAATCAAACATCTAATAGAGGGAACCGTTCTGGTGCCTTCTTACATTGGGTTCTACAGTAAATATTTAATGCTTAATATCAAACAACAACTGCTTCACAACTTGCAACGACCTCTGCCTATTGCATCAATCGTTATTAATGTCATCCAGTTGATCTATGATTGAAACCTCAAACCCGTTTACCATCATATTTATCCAACTCACATATAAAAGAGATATTAGGATACTTCCTTGCATTGTCGTGTTCATAGAAGCTTTCAATCACTTAGTCCAGTCTAAGCTAGTCTAGGCCTCCAGGCTTTCCACACTGATGCGGATTGACCTTTGGGCGAGTCTCCCATGTCAGATACACGAGGAAGGGAAATCCTACAGCACTATAGAATTAACTTAGGAAAGATGAACCTATGTAAAAATTCCCTCTTTCATAAAAGATGCACCTATTCGCCCACGATCCTGTATATAAAAAAAGTCAACATATGAGAACGGGCTACCCTCTTCTCAAATGGGACCTTTTCTAGGTGGCATACGTTCATACTTAAATGTCGATATTTTAAAGTATGAACATTTAGGAAAAACAATCATTAATATCTTACAAGCTTCCAAAAACGCAATCATTCACCATACTGGTACAGGAGCTAGGAGGGATCTATTCCTTATTGATTATCAACAACTTTGAATTGATTTCAGATGGGAAAACCGGTCATTACATCTCAGATGATTTTATATCTCACCCATAGATTATTTGTAGGACCAAATTGTTGAATCAATAGACTGTATTATTTAATGAAGATATATGCCAGGAAACTTTGATTATTGACACAAAATCAATAGATAAAACAGAAATTATTCGTATTAAAAAAACAAATATGGACATTTGCTTGCATGATATCAATGATTCTAATTGATGAACTCCACAAAACTTAGGTTAAAGATTGTATAAAATATCATCATATAGAAAGGGCAGTTTTTAGGACTAGATAACCGATATAAAGCAGGAACAGAATGCTTAAGCACGCCATCAATTGAATAACACTCAATTTCTTAAAATCAAATAACTATTTATAAGTGTATTAAATAGGTGTAAAAATATATATTACACAGTACAACACAGTTCTGCTTACATGACTTATGCTGTGTAATATGTTGATAGCCTTCGAGGTCTATTTTGCAAGAGTCATGAAACTTCTCATACTTGTACCCTGATCAATTTAGGAGAAGAAAAAAGATTGTCGTACCCAAACATTGTCATTATGGATGAGCTAAGACTGGAAAGTTGACAGAAGAAATAATCAATAGAATTATAGGTGAACATAAATTTCGTACACATTAACTCTTGAATTTGCAAAATTTGGATTTCGGAAAGGGAAGGATGCAGTGGATGCCATATTACTGAACTGGTTCAGATAGTCTATACTGAGCGGGACAATGGAAGAATTTCTACTTGTATTTTCGTCGACCTGAGAAAGGGTTTCTATCAAATAACTCATTTATTGTTAAATAACGAACTTCGCAAATTAGGCATATATAAGACGGTGCTTAACTTGGATGAAGGATTATTTAAAAACCAGCAGCTACGTGCTAGGTTTGGTAATTCTTTATCAGCCTACCTCAACATCAAATCAGGAGTACCTCAAGGCTGTATATTAGGACCGCTACTGTCTAACTGTTATATAATTGACATACGCCCTTCTCCTTTCAATAGCTCACACTTACTTTATGCCAATGATCTCATGCTAATTTACTTCTATGGATAGGGTTGTGATGGTTTATAATCAATCATATGACGAATCCTTGGTTTTGTGTTTTGCAGATGAACATAGTATTGGGAGCTGACTATGAAAAGAAGATGGCAGTGGTTGGTTTTCTGAAGCAATATGCGGAAAAAAGAAATATTGAGAAATTCGGCCGGTCATTGTCTCTCCTACTCAACACTAAACAACAGTCAAAACTCTTTAAAGACATCAGGTGAATATATTTGTAT
The DNA here is from genome assembly GCA_950022655.1 of Alentia gelatinosa. Classification (NCBI taxonomy): domain Eukaryota; kingdom Metazoa; phylum Annelida; class Polychaeta; order Phyllodocida; family Polynoidae; genus Alentia; species Alentia gelatinosa. The sequence continues at coordinate 54,737,395 of OX465583.1, read as the reverse complement.
GATACTACACATCACATTGATCTGCCTTTTTCCTCTTTTTGTTAGTTTATTTTATTCTAGAAGGAAGTTTTTAACTGTCGAATATTGAACGACAGACTATCTAGTATCTTTAGCGATAAGAAGAAAGAAATACTGTACATAGCCATTTGTTCAGATATAGCAATAAAATAAAGGTAAATATAACAACAGGAAACGTATGCATTACCTTTAAGATATAGAGAGGAACATCAACCCATAAATTACATTATATTTGTGTTATTTATTGATGTCGTTATCATTTTCTATATTTCATAATATGTGATTCACAGATTGACATTTGATCATATTGAGCTACTTATTACATAGTTCAATTCAAACTCAGTGTCGATCTCTTTGTTCATTTGATATTTATTAGACATATTCTAATAGTGGACAGAGGGGAAGAGATTGACTGCTTAAAGTAGTAGGAATAGGCGTGGAGTCTGAAGCGGAACGGTAGGGCCCAGCCCCACTGATGCGATGCGATCGTCGCACATGTTTTATAACCCCACTAACGCCCTCTCGGCGGGATTTGTGACCCCTATTGCGGAAGCGATGCACACAGTCTCGATGATCCACTGGTGCGATGGATTCGTCGCAGTGTTTGTGGCAACGCCTATGGAAAAAGTATGCTGTTAACAGTATACACTGATTTTATATTTTCTTTTAAAAATCCGTTTTCCATGTGTAGAGCAAAGATGATATTATTTGAGCCTCTCTTACACATGGTAAATATTTCCATTTATTCTTTCTTACCCAACTTACATCCCTGTGCAATAATATTATTATATATGGAATCGATATGTTGGTGTAAAGCGCCAGATCCACTAAGTCGATTTTCCATGCGAATTTGGGTTCGCAGACGTTGGCAGACGTTGGCATGGACAAGCGAATCCCTTGCGACAATATCTAATATATTGAATATTATCGTATGGGATTCGCACAGTCGCACAGATTGCAGACGCATTCGCTTGGTCGCCTTAGTGGATTTGGCGCTTAAAGCTATGAGGTTTGTAATCTATAGATATCCAAATAGCTACCGGGGCCATACGTGTCGATATAAGTATAGTCTTATTTGAAAACAAAAGGAGGTCTGTGCGACATATCCGTCGAAAATCATAAAGATTTCAAGATGTGCGATGCGACGGATCTGTCGCATCGCGCACAATCGCACCTGCGGAACCCCGGCCCCACTGGTGCGATTGTTTGCGATGCGACGGGCGCCGCCGTTTTTATGACCTTCGCCCGCCATTTATTAATCTTAATTGACTTGTGACGAATCCGTCGCACCAGTTTGTCCGGGGCTTAAGACAGGGACAGGGGCGAGGTGGGCGAGGCCAGGTGAGGGAGGTCTGACGTAGTGTGGAATGGAGTGGCATAGAGGAGTAGTGGTGACAGCTGGAACTGCAAACAAGCCACGCGCACTTCAATATTGACAAAACTCCAGGCAAGCCGACAAACGGCTGACAGTCAACTCCAGCTGGTTGTTTTGGGTGGGCTTCTCCCCTGTCTCTTTCACCCTGGATCCCTGCACCTATCAGTCGCACAGGGCCTTCGGACCCTGCAGGTCACACCATAACGCTACGGCAACTCTTCGGGCCTGGACTATGTGGATGTATTAGCGGGAGACATCACATTGCCCTGCTCCATAAGGCCCGACATATACACCGCTATGTGGACATTTTATCCGGTATTTTCTGAGTGGACCAAGCTGTGCACAGGTCAATAATTTGTTGGTGTTTACTCAGCCGTGACACGTGGTACAGGAGGGGCAGCTCCTGGTGCGTTCCGCCTCATTGATCACGTCGGCACAGGGAGTGGCAGTGATGGGCAGAGTGAAGCTTTAAATGCAAAGTCTGCATCACCTCAGGACATATAGAAGATGAGAGAGGAGTTTATATATGGACACTGAACATGTGAAGTATGCTCGTACACGTATGTATACGACATATGGTATACGGCATATGTGATGTTATGAATCATACCCAGAGGTACTCTCCACTCTCTCCCTCTCCACTCTCCAGTCATACACCATGACTCAGAGGCCGCACTGTGCATTGTTGGAGTACCCGTGAACAATGCAGCCTGACGTGAGGGATGGTTAGCTCCTCCAATCCTCACCATCTCTATTCAGCTGAAGGAATATGTGTTCCATCACAGCTAACGTGGGAGGATATATCAAGGGTGCGAATGGTGGATACCATTAAATTCCATCAACAACTACGACGACACAGGAGCCTTGTACAAAGGATTTAGTTCATCAAGATCATATTTGTGAATGATTTTGGAATCAAGAAAAGATTTCCCTTTTCATCTGTATCCAACTAGCCTCCAGTTTATATGTGGTCTATTGATGACTGGCCGGTCTATTATTAGAGCGTGGTTACAAGTGCAATATTTACGTTGCCTAAAGCTTGGAGGGCTCACATAGACTAAAAGCTTGCTGCAAAAACCCTATCACTTCACTATCTGCGTGATATTGTGAATAGAGCAGAGGATCAGTGACACACGGTCTCAGGGGTACCCAGCTGACCATGAGCTATCACTTGATACTGAAATGTCTCACTGACCTACTGGTGCTTGATATGTTTGGACCCTAGACTAGTCAGGCAGTTGCAGAAAGCGCATGTTGACTGGGTGCAAGTGGGTTAGAGAAAATAATCCGTAGACTGAATATATCCCAAACACACCATTTGCTCCCAGTATACAAGATACACAGGCAATCAGTGAACAGGTGTGAGGGCTGAATTGAATTCATTGTGTTCAGTGAACGCTTACCACCAAACGTAGAACTGCTCTTTTCAATCAGTATTCCTGGTGGTCGCAGTTACTGTGAGTTTCTGAATGCCAAGGAGGTTATTTTATGGCGACAATCGTTAATAGTGACCGTTTCCGTTGCATAGTTAAATTTACCATGCCTGCGCATGTATGGCACAGCTATATCCAAATGGGTCTTAGACCATCAGTGATCGTTTCAGCCCAACAGGTTTATGCAACACTTTGTCTATGAAACACCTCCCAGGATTGACATAAACTGACTTGTAAGCTTGGCCATGTGCCACAATCTAAATGTCACTATCTGGGTCAGTCCCGGTGCCTAGGTTACTGTAGTTATAATATCAGCCAGCAGGTTAAAGCTACCCTCAAGGGGAACTATTTGTTATCCACATCCTTTAGGTACCATTCTCAACACAATTTCCATAAGCTTTGTTTAGATAAACGAAGAGTGAGTATTTCAGGATAGGTTCGTTCTTTCTTCCTTTTTTCCGTCCGCGCATGCCTCTGGTTAACGCTCAGTGGTTGAACTTGGTCAGTCACTTATAGCCTGGAAGCCTGGCCAATGTGAACTCACATATTAGGCTAGGTAACGCCCGCCATTTTTCTAGGGCATTGCAGGGTTGCATTCCTCTGGTACCTGAATGATACTTGTTGGATTTTACACCGCTTCCATACTGGAGTGCATTGCTAAATATGTTATTTTTGTAAAAGAAACATTCTTATCTTTAATCTTTTGAAAGGTTGATATTACTTGTATCATCGTACATTATCAACAAGTATAAGTAAGTTATATGGGGAACCTTGTAAGGAAGAGAGGTTGTACTGGTTCTCTTTGCCACTGCAAATCAGAGAAGAACCAGCAAAAGTTCAAGGTCCCTCAATCTTTGGTCTACCTAGGCGTTACCTGTCCCGTTATTCATTTGGGCAGGGAACAAGTCTAAGTCACTTATAGGAGTTGCACACGAACCCGAGGACGGTGTATTATAATCATCATGATGTCAGACTACAGCTCCTCCGACGGAGCGGGGGGCGGCGCTCCCGACTACAACAGTCCACCGGACCACAGGCCGTACAGCCGGCAGAGGGGTGAGCCCGCTGCCCGGCCCCAGTACCGGCAGTACGCCGTGCAGCCCTCCAACTCCTTCCACACTCCCGCCACGCAGCACCGCAGTTTTACCCTGCCCCTGCGTCCCACCTCCCGCATTGTACTTCCGGTGGGGTCACTGAGGTCACAGAGTCTCCCTCGGCAAACGCCGCTCACTGCCGCGCGTTCCAAATCAACCCCGACGACGCCCAAGACGCGACGGTCACACCGGAAGTCACCTGACCCCCTTCCGGTGTTTTCCCGCCGCTCCTTCCACCTCTCACAGAACGCTCTCTTCCCTGAGCCCGGCGTCCCGGGCGTTCCTGGGGACGCGCGGGAGACGCAGCCCCGCGCCGCGCACCGGAAGACGGCGCGTTGCGCAGGCGCGGCCGTTAGCGGTCGTCTGCTGGATAACGACTTCTGTTCTTGTACTCTCTACCACCACGACAGGCCCTTCATTCCCGTCAAGCACCGCGCCAAGTTCGACGCGCTGGTCCACGCCGACGACGACTCGCCCGTCGACCCGCACACCGGACCCAGCATCTCGGCGGCCACGTCCATGACGAGATTCTCGTCCCCGGGTCACGAGACTCCGCAGAACCTGTTCGCCGAACGCACTGCTATCAGGTGAGTCAACGCTAAACTATATTGTCTGCAATAGACCCTCCAGAGGTTACTACACTGCCTAATTTCGCCCCAGATAAGTACAGGATCCGCTCCCGACTGGCTGGCTGCATCTCGAACGCTAATTTTCTGATTTCTAACTGGAGAAACCGAACATGATTTGAAAAGTATTTATAAAAATAACTGAAATTTCCATTTCTGGCATCGGATTTCCAATTTAAAGATTCATACAAACCGTTAAACTACTATAATTGTGGGTTATGGGTAAAAGGTCTATCACCATACAACGACGGCAACCAGTGAACCCCGGATCCTGTAAACAGACTGAATTATGGGATACCTCAATAGGGTCTAAAGGCCCGTTTCCATTGGCCGACGAAAACGGTGTAGATATCTTGTGTTCTCCTATAATAGCTGATTTCCATTGGCCATCACCGATACATAGTCAGGAACCAATGACGGACCTTTAGCATTGCTGACACAAGATGTAAATGGGCTATTAGGAGAACACATCAAATCTACACCGTTTTTGTCGGCCAATGGAAAAGAGCCTAATTGATGACAAAGCCCGTTTCTATTGGCGGACGAAAAAGGCAGAACATTTTTTTAGTTACCCAGAAAGTCAATAACACATCGGGGTGGGTGCACTGGATATCGTGTTTTCAACGCATTTCGCACCGATGGAATCAGAGGGTGGTGGTGTTATTGCATAATCTTCGCCAAATTAGTCGATCACGATCACAAGTACTAGGCCGTATCCATTCAGGGATCTTGCGTTGGTGGTTCCTGACAGCAGATCTGTGCAAAAAAATAGGTCAATGGAAATGGGCTTCAAGAAATATGATTATAACTGTGTTTATTTACCCTCTTGTCATTGTGCATATGTATATGCCAAGACTTCATCTGGCGTTCGAATGGCTGTACATTGTACTATATGTTATACTATACTAACCGATGATTAAACTACCCCTCATATAAATCTCCATAGACTTGACATGCTGTGACTTTATTATCCACCTAATACAAAGTGCCCATAGAAAACACATAGGGCGTTTGTATGGACATACCCGGCGCATACGGTTGTATGCTCCTCGCATACGCTCGGATATAAATGCGCGTCAACTCCTCGGAGCATGCGGCCGCTTGTATCTGAAACCAGTCAATATTGTGTATGTATGCCACGGTCATGACATAAAATATCTATATGCCAATGATGACATGTGAGGTTAAAAGAGTAGGATAAAACCTAAACATCACTCAATTTCATATAATTGTTGACATGCCTTTCATTATCTTCCACTACAGCTATCACTCAGCTCTGCCTTGTGATATATTTCTGCGAAGACAACTCATGCCATATAAATAATCATATGAAATTTCGTGATGTTTCACGATCGCTTCAGGTCTTTGTTGCAGAAAATATAGGTAGTGCCAAGAATTAGAATAAAACCCCACGAATTGATGAGAATTGATAATAGGATCAGTGAGAAAGTGATGAGATCAACTATTAGACCTGGCTAGCTCAAGACCAGGGTTGAGTGAATTCCCTAGGATCCCCCACAGTTACAGGGTTGAGGGAATTCCCAAGGATCCACCACAGTTACAGGGTTGAGGGAATTCCCGAGGATCCCCCACAGTTACAGGGTTGAGGGAATTCCCGAGGATCCCCCACAGTTACCCGGTTGAAGGAATTCCAGAGGATCCCCCACAGCTACAGGGTTGAGGGAATTCCCGAGGATTCCCCAGTGTTACAGGGTTGAGGGAATTCTCAAGGATTCCCCACTCTTACAGGGCTGAGAGAATTCCTGAGGATTCCCCACTGTTACAAGGTTGAGGGAATTCTCGAGGATTCCCCACTGCTGCTCATCCAGGTCCAACACGGGACCCGGGGATTAGTACTCAGCCCCTCGTCTAAGCGTAGACCCGGGCGAGTAAATAGAGCGAGGTCGACCTCTCCTCGTGACCACACCCAGTCATCGATGGCGTCGTTACCATGGTGAGCTACAAACAACCACTCTGGACGCCTGAATCATCCGGAGAGGTGACGGGCAGTGAGCCAATTACCCGTTAGGCCTCACCTCCCTGCATAACCCATAGTCACACGGCTCCTACATACCGAAACCCATACTGCCCATATAGTCACACAACATAACCCATAGTCACACTCCTACCACATTCCCAAACCCATACTGCCCATATAGCCACATAACATTACCCATAGAGTAACACTCTCCCACATACCGAAACCCATACTACCCATAAAGTCACACAACATTCCCCATAGAGTCACACGTCTCCCAGATTCCCATACCCATACTGCCCATATAGTCACACAACATGGCCCATAGAGTCACACTCTTCCCCCATTCTCAATCCCATACTACCCATAAAGTCCTACTCCTCCCACATTCCCAAACCCATACTGCCCATATACAATAAAACCCTGCCTAACTTATATCCCACGTTAATGGACACCTTCGCTCAGAACGGTTCCCAATAGTAGGTGTTTATTTTAACCCCGTGTAAGTGGACACACGGTGTAAGCGGACTGTTTCCCACAGAAAGGAGAGTATCTGCTTATGCAGGGTTCTACTGTAGTCACAAAACATTGCCCATGTAGTCACACTCCTTCCTGCGGTGGAAGTTCTTACTTCATGTAAGAACCGTTTTTGTGAAAAAAAAAATAATTCCAAACCCATAATACCCATACAGTCACACATTATCCATAGAGTCATATTCCTACCACATTCCCATTCTCATACTGCCCCAAAAGTCACACAGCATTCCCCATATATTCACACTCCTCCCACATTCAGAAACCCATATTGCCCATATAGTCACACAACATTACCCATATAGTTACACTCCTACCACATTCCCATACCCAGAGTCACCATAGAGTCTTTACACTTGAGATCTGTGCTATAACGGAGTCTGGTTTGCATCTGGGGCTTGTTTGTTAATCTAGGATCGTACATGTAGACCCTTTTCTGTATACCATAGAGGCCGTCAGGGTCCAGTCACAGCGAGAGGCCTGTGGGGCGTTGCTCTACGTTTTTCAGATCGCAGAATAGCGACCTGAGGTCGAAACCCTTGCTCCGGATTCTTTGCAATGCACATCATAACTATATCGCCATCTATATTCAAATAAGAATCTAATCAACCTTTCATCTATATCACTGAAAATATGGTATTGTAAAATGTGGCGATACAACGTGAAAATAAAGATACCACACAACACGATCCGATATTACTGGAGCAACGCTTTCCCCACATTTCTAGAGACAACATACCCCTGATGCGCGCTGTGGTAATCATTTCTAAACACTTATGGGCTAAAGTCCGGGAAACCTTTTACAAATCAGAGGTCAAGTGGTGAGTTTCATCAACTACGACAACTTGTTAAAATCCACCATTAAATAGATACATCCATCCTTCATCCCACACGGATCAGACTCAAACATAACCATCTGTTGGTCGATCACTGTAGAGATTCCGTTGTTATCACAATCTCCAGGGTTGCCTCGCTAAAGCTGACACGGTTCAGTGAACTCGGGTGGAGAGTGTATTGATTTCTCTGGGCTGACCCACTGAGGCCACCTGTACACAGGATATCAAACACTGCCCGCCCCGCAGCAAATATCAATGCTCTCTGCTCACAGCTGTTCTCTGCGTATAGGCCAGTTTCCATTGGCCGACGAAAACGGTGGAGATTTTCTGTGCACTCCTATTAGCCTATTTCAATTTTGTGTCAGCAGTGCTAAGGTCCGACGGTGGTTTCTGACTGTATATCAGTGATGCCCAATGGAAAGGGGTATGGTGGATTCCTCTTTCACATAATATCTATACATTTATTCTAATACTGCACTGTACCACAGTACATCGCTCAAAATCAGAGTGTGTGAACGCAGCTCGACTCAGGTTTGTATAGAGGAAACCTATGAAAGTTTAGGGCCAGAGCTCGTATCCCATCGAGTTTGAATCACGTAGTAATTCACAAAGCGAAGTCGCAAGAATTACATAGCGATTCAAACGAGATGGGATCGAGCTCTAACCATAAACCTGAATAGATTTCTAAATTTTTCTCACCCCTCACATTGACTAACATTTGTGATATACTCCCCATTGGGTATTTTTTTAAAATACTCTACCAGCATTGAGTACGAGTTCCCAATGTTAAGTTTATGGGAGGAAATCCCAGGGGTGAGATAATCTACTATAACTATATTATCGTATATGATGCTAGGATTAATAAACATTGTTTTTCGCAGAGAGCATTATGCTATGTTTATGCTGGTTATCCTTTCACCCTCAGGGAGGTGGTCATACAGCGTGGCGCACACGGCAGTTTCGGCTTCATTCTCAGAGGTCATGACCCCGTCTACGTGGAGTCGGTGACACCCGGAAGTCCGGCGGACCGCGCGGGTCTGCGTCCCGGCGACGCCATCCTGCGTCTCAACGGCCTCGATGTCAGGTGAGCTCTATGAAGGAACTGCATCGAGGTCCATGGCCATCGACAATATGCCATGGGTTTTGCCATGGGTTTTTTGCCATGGGTTTTGGTTCTCGGTCTTTTGACTCAAATTACGGCCCTCCCGCCCACGTAACATTTATCAATTGAAAAACTATCCTAACATAAAATTCATGGACATTTTCATTTTGTCACCTTGTTTTATGACGTTTCACATAGCCCTAATAGTAAATATTAACTTAATGAACAGTTTTTACTGATTGTTTTGCCTCTAGCTATATTGTAAGTAATCTTTCATCTTCAAGTATAAAAAAACCCCTGAAAATAAATAAGGCTTTTCTCAATTTTCACAAATAGATTCCAGTCGGACATAGGAAAACCCTATATTTGAATGATAGAATTCTTTGAGACGCATCCATTGATACAGGAATTACAACTGTACACTGATTATTAAGAGAAATAGTCAAGAAAAATACCTTTTTACACAAAATGCAGGTTTTGAAAATAGACCCTGATAAAGTTATTAAGTTAAAGGTCTTCTCTGTGTACTCTCTGCAGGAGGAGCACGCACAGTCACGTGGTCAAGTTACTCCAGGGCAGCGGAACCTCACCCCGGATACAAGTCCGCCATCTTTACGACGAGGAAGGCGGTGAGTTTAACCAATTTAAGGCGAATACTGCCCTGAGGCATTCCCCAGCATAGAGTGGATACTGCCTTGAGGCATTCCCCAGCATAGAGTGGATACTGCCTTTAGGCATTCCCCAGCATAGAGTGGATACTGCCTTTAGGCATTCCCCAGCATAGAGTGGATACTGCCTTTAGGTATTCCCCAGCATAGAGTGGATACTGCCTTTAGGCATTCCCCAGCATAGAGTGGATACTGCCTTTAGGCATTCCCCAGCATAGAGTGGATACTGCCTTGAGGCATTCCCCAGCGTAGAGTGGATACTGCCTTGAGGCATTCCCCAGCATAGACCAGATAGTGCCTTGAGGCATTTCCTAAAATAGACTGGATACTGCCTTGAGGCATTCCCAGCATAGGCTGGATACTGCCTTGAGGCATTCCCCAACCTAGACCGGATACTGCCTTGAGATATTCCTAGCATAGACCGGATACTGCATTAAGGCACTACCAGCATAGACAGTATACTGCCTTGAGGCATTCATATGCCTGTACGCATATATGTATACATGTCATATATGATATTACTACATGTAGTTAAAGGTAATAAAAAGATTAAGTGTAACATGTCATATCAAGTTATCAAACAATCAGATACAGGCCTAGAGGAAAATTGGTCCGTCCCCTAGCGTTAGTACCCGACCTTAGTATCCGTTCCGACAAACGGCTATGCCACAGACCCCCGCCTGTAAAGGGTTAAAAACAGAAGCATACTTTCCGACCAACTTTCAGAAATCCTAGATCTTAGTGCTGTATGGTGACATGCTTCTATTAATAGTATGAATGTCCTATAGATAATAGAAAAGATGAGCAATTCTCTTGTTTTCTTTCTTGGAGATCGGGTTTAACCTCCGCGTAGCTCCTCGAGGCAACTCCGAGGAACATAAAACCTCTTTTATCTGAAACCAGTCTATATTGTATTCATCATCAACCTTTTCCTGAGGAATGCAGTACCCATATTAGTTAATTTTAGGTACGCACTATTTCCTCTCGCGCCCATGTGTTTTCTAGGGGCACTCTGTATTATATGGATATATCAGTATGTTCCGAGTACGTACATATACGCTGCCCAAGTGTTTTCTATGGACACCCTGTATTAGGTGGATATATCAGTATGTTCCGAGTACGTAGATACACGCTGGCCATGTGTTTTCTATGGACACTCTGTATTAGGTGGATATATCAGTACGTTCCGAGTACGTAGATACACACTGGCTATGTGTTTTCTATGGACACCTTGTATTATGTGGATAATAACCTTATTTTCGGGTGGCAGTTCCGGTCTACTCGGCGGAGAGCCAGTCCTCGGACGACTCCTCGGCGTCCTCACACATGTCCTCTTCCGGCTGGCTCGGCGATGAGGGTCACGTGACCGACCAGGACGGACACAGTTTCCGGGAGAAGGCCGACCACCTGCTGACTACCAAAGAGAAATCGGCGTTAAGAAAAACACTCATGAACTACAACATGCATAGGTTAGTGTCTCTGACTGACGATACACCCATATTATTATATACCTGTGTGCGAATGTCTATGAAATACTGCCCGCTTCTAGGGGTGCAGTAATGATAATGTTCGTGCCTGCTGTGTGTGTGACTTGATAAGTCATCAAAATGTTGTTTTTTTCATCTATTTAAGGTATATAATAATACGCAAACGTCCTCACTGTGAGCGAAACGTTTCTTGTTCTCGGTCAGTCTTTGATTCTATACTGCCTTCCGCCTATGGAGTCAGGCAGTATGAAATCAAATACTGACCTCGAACCGAAACCGTTTCATCCACAGTAAGAACGTTTCCTAATATTACTTAAAGACATATCGGACAATTTACCTTGAAAAGTAAAACCCATGTCAGTTTTCTGGAAATTGAATATTTGTATATATTATGATAGCTTAATTGTCTTTCTTTCCGATATAAAATGCAATATATAGCGAAAACATATAATCTGTAATAAGAATAAACAAGTTAGAGAGAGTATTTCGAATGATACATGGAAGAACGCCTATATTAGTTGAATGTAGCTTTTTGACCTGAATAAAGAAAAAAGATGATTTCATAGTGTTGTGAAACACATATCTAACTTAAAAATCGAGGGTCACCGTGGTAGTTTTTGAGTTTAATAGACATAACCTTATGATATTACAAAAAAATTATTACGCGGGGTTAATTCAGACACCTAATAATGGCAAAAATTTCCGTTCCGAGCAAAAGTGGCCGCTTGCGCGGGGTGTCCTTTATAGGCGGGGTTCTACTCTAATACATTTTTATGTTTTTTTATAGGAATGTGACGGAGTTGGTGGACGACCTAAACTTCGTGCTCGACGCCCCGTCTAAGAAGACCTTGTGGAATTTTGTTTTACCACGCATGCCTCATGACCATCGCGAATACGTGCTGAAATACGTCGACATGCCCAAACACCAACTAGGTGAGTGACATTATCAATTATCCATCCTATACTGAGTCCCCATTGAAAATATATGGGGACTTAGTAAACCACTACCCATTATATAAAACCTCTCGGATACCATAACTGTGGTATACGGACTCAAGTCCATGGTATACAGCCCTCAAAACTATGCTATAGAGGAAGAAAATAATCTTTATTGTTATACCCTTTAATATAGCAATTACCCGCTATAATTTATTTGAGAGGATGGATGATATAGTTTTGAGATTGACATCGAGGTTGACGTCGTAATACGCTCGCTAGCGCGCTCGTGTATTACAACGCGTCGTGGTTTAGGGCCACCTGTCCACAAAACCATCGATTATTTTCTATTTATAAAAGTGATCAAGTGAGTAATGTAATGTGTTTTAAAATATATATCAACTAGATTATACAAAAGACACCTTATAGGTTGGTAATGTGTGCTGGGGTTACGTCCCATACATCTTTTCACTATAGCATTAAAACAATCATGGTTGTATTTCAAAGAGACAATAATCCTTGTACTTTTAGATCTGCTGGCATCTAACCCGCGGCCTGCACAGACTCCCAGACTACAACGCTCTCACACAACAGGTAACACATCATCTACATGTAATTTTTCTTTTTATTTGAAGGGCTTATTTCCAGTTTATTTCATTACATACATCATTTGGTATCAAGCAATTGTAAGTTCTTCACAAAAGATTGGTCGGTATTGATTGGCTTAGTACTAATCTTATAATGATCTCATATAGCCCCTGTCTTGTTTTGTGTTTTTTGGACACGATAGTTCTATACCGTTTAGCGTGAGATTAAAACATTGACATAGAAATTTAGGTTGGACAGACGGTTGGACAGACAATGAAGATTTACAAAGTACCGGCGAGTCTGAATGCGATATATTACAGTACATTCAAATAGTGTTCCTATTAATGTAGGCATTAAGATAGGACGACATGACCATCGAGTTTTGTTCACGTACAAGCATGGTGGGTCGCTATATATCATTGTATACCCAAAATCTTACCATACATTGGCAAAGAAGACAGCGTGAAAGCCCACACACTGCTGATGTTTCAACGTGTGCCGTATAACAGTGTGCTGCACAGGGTTCAGTATGTACAATTCATATTGCATAGGGAGCATCAATACGTAATTTTCAAATATACTGCATGGGTATATAATAACTTTTATATATATATATATATATATATATATATATATATATATATATATATATATATATATATATATATATATACTCCATTGTAATAGTTTATTCTATTCCATGAATCTGTAAATCTGTAAAGTATTGCTACCTTACTATCCCTTTAAGAAGAAAGGGATTTGACAACCACTGATTCCTCTGTATATCTAATAGCCTTCTTCATACCACCTCTCTATGCTCGATAGCTGGGTGATATGCAGTCCATTTTAACATTTGCTGACTGCGTGTATTTCTATTTCTCTCATTCTCTCCTCAACTCGTGTGTGAGGCTTTCTACTTTGCGAGGGTCATCAATTATTCATGGTATCGGGCATACCAGCCTGTTTACTCTCCCACGCCACGCCAGATGGTAAAGAGCAAGCGGCCCTGAAGGGGGATACGAAAGCTGCTATTTATTTAATACTTAATCAGGGATCCTGTCTGAGATATCCAGGAGCTGTCAGGAGATAGAGATATGCCTTGATTCTGTGCAGCAGTCTCTGTAGGGTAATTTATTGAAACATTCGGGGACGAGGCGTGTTGAGTCCGATGCACGACTGAACATCAAAAAACCAGTTGTCAGACACTAACTCTGCCAAAAAACCTGAATCTAAAAATTTGGAAATAATTTATTGAAACGTGCTTATCTTATTGGGACGGCCCCTTTTACCGCATTTCTGAGAGCGAGTGCGATATTTTTATCAGAAGAAATAAGGTACGAGGGGCCGTTCCAATAAAGTTAACAAGTTAAACTTGTATCAGGTATCATATAACTCTGCCAGACAATACTGTAAATACCAAACTCTGCTAAAGAAGTGGTGGTTGACACGTACCATTATACTGTACCCAAGATATGCCTTGTTTCTGTACAGTATTATCTGTAGGGTAAAGTAGTGTAGTTGAGGTACTTATCGTGAAGCCGGGGTGCGAATCCCAGTGGTGACCTCTCCTTTAATCGTCACTTAAAATATAGACTGGTTATTCATGGCCATTATTTCGGCAGTCAATGAGCAGATATAGAAGAGGCCGCGGAGGGCGTGTGTGCGTGTGTGTGCGTGTGTGTGCGTGTGTGTGTGTGTAGGTGTGTGTGTGTGTGTGTGATGGGGTGGGGTGGGGTGAGTGGCACTCAATCATCCTCCCACATTTAGCCCAAAACATAAAGGGTTCCAGTGTTGCGTAGCTGGAATGTTCCTTCCATAAGTGCGTCGATCTTTTTAGAAATCATCGGTGCACCCACGCAGTTCACTAGAGTTCGACTCAGCAAGCAGATATGCACAGGACACGTAAGATCGTCTATTAGTGTTATTGAGTGTGGGCCACACGCTCATATACGCTGCTTAGGTGAGGGAGAGGTGATATATGGATTTTCAGCATACTACTCCCTTCACTATCTGCGTGTCAACTCTGTGACATTGGGAAAGGTACAGAGGACCAGTGTATCCCTGTCTGACGAAGCCGACCAAGACCAATCACTAGAAACCGGAATACTTAATTGATCCACTGGTGATTGATACATTTGGTCCCTGCAAAGGCAATTGTAGAAATAGCAAGTTGGTTATAGAAAATGATCCATACACTTAATATAACACAAACGTTTTTGGGATCGTAACCATTGTGCCCTTTGCGTACATGTCAACTGCTAAGCCTTAATATCAGTCTCACGGCAATATCGATCAATAACAATAGTCAGAGAATTTTAATTTCTAAATCGCTTTATTTAATATCGAGTATGTCCATAGCCTCGACCAGCGCTGTGATGCCCGTGTTTCAAACTAGTTTGTGTGTACCTTAGGTCATGCCTCGATTAAGATGTATTTCATTTTTTATATTCGAGCTTTTCTCTTCTTTGTTGTCCATCAATAGGAAGGAATTTACAGGTGGATAATCCAACGATGAACAAACGAATATCCATATGTGGCTACATGTGTGTTATCCATGGCAGAACAATGTGAAAGCTGTAAGTCTCATAAACGCGCGCGATCCATCGTTGAACAATGAGACTCACCCCAAATGCAATAAGTGAAAACTGTCACATATCTTTATTGTACTTTTCTATTTAACAGAGTTAGTCCGTGGGCTAGGTCATGACCCTGAGAATGACGTCCACCATATCGGATCTTTTCGTCAACAACTAGACTACCTCCTTATGTCGCGAGAGAGATCTCAGCTAAAGAAGGCCTTGCAGATATACGCCGAGAAAAGGTAGTCTATACAAAGCATATGAAAAATCTTCGGATATGCTATGGTATGCTGAGAAATACGAGGGAAAATGTCATGTAATCTGTGGATTGACTAGAAGTATCGCTATGCATGTTCCAGTCCAGTCACCACACCGACCACCATGCCCCCCCCCATCTGGGCGCATACTAATTTGATGTCTTTATACATTATATATATATATATATATATATATATATATATATATATATATATATATATATATATATATATATATATCATTTATGATATTGTCCATATATATATACAGTAGAACCCCGCCTAACGGACACCCCGCGTAAGCGGCCACCCCGCGTTAGCGGACACTTTTGCTCGGAACGGAATTTTTCCCTCTATTGGATGTTTATTTTAACCTCGCGTAAGCGGACACCCCGCGTAAGCGGACACCCCGCGTAAGCGGACAGTTATTTCGATACGAAAAGGCCTAAAACCCCGTGTAAGCGGACACTTCTGACGGACACCCTACCAAAAATAGATTAATCTGTCCTTTTTATCAGTGTGTGTGAGTATATTCTTAGAAAATCCATTTTGTGATTCAATGTTTAATAGCTTCGGACCCAATTAAGATATCAGAAAATGGATTTCAGATCTATTATCACCTCTGTCTCCCCTATTCATCGGTATATAACACATTTATATTGTGCTGGAGGAAACTTGAAAACCCCGCGTAAGCGGACACCCCGCGTAAGCGGACTCTTTGGCCCGGAACGGAGGGTGTCCGCTTACGCGGGGTTTTACTGTATTTGATATATACAGAATATAAACATGAGATAGTCAACACAAGATCGGTACCTAACAATCGGTCAGCAAGATAGGCTGTTATTCTCTTGAGCTAGTCAATGTATTGATACTGAGAGCCGGATTAATAAACCACATAAAAGTCAGTGTAACTATAATTCAGGGATGCCAGTTTTCCATGTTTCCATTGAAATTCATGTTTTAATTTTCAGAATAGGACCTCCTCCCCTTTGTGTAATATTCCCATACCAACTGCTTAATTACCCAATTCAGAAACAGCCGATGACCCCCCCCCCCCCCCCTCTCCCCACTGAAGCTCATCACTGTACCATGTAACAACTTGAGCTTACCCTTGGTCACTTAATTCCCCATTGTAATGTGCAAGCCCTGAATTGCTCCGAAAAATACTTCAATTTCTTTCTTTTACCCCAACTGGCTTCCCTGCATAATATACACTTATAAATCACTGGCAAGAACAGCATTTCATCGTTGGCAGATGCTTTACTAGCCGATATTTCTGTTTTTCTTAGTTGACATAAGAATTGGCTAGAATAAAACAATATTTTAGAAATAATAGAAATGGTCTGGTGTCTCTGACAGGAACGTGCAGCACCTTCTGGAGGACCTCTCCGACATCCTGGACACGCCTTCTAAACGCACGCTGTGGTTCTACATCATTCCGCTATTATCGCCCCCTCACCAGGCCTACTGTCAGCGCCGCCTCGGTCTGCCCGAGCACGTCATCAAGTCAAGTACGTAGAGAGTCCGCCTTCTGTAGCAGAACTTTCCAGATCAAGCAGTTTATTAAATACCCAATAGAAAACACATGCCATGCCTTTTATTTTGTATTGGGGGGTGTGACCACGCAGGATCTCCCACAGGAGTAAAGTAAAAAATAGTATGCAGCAACATTATTTTCGAAATAAGATATTCTTCCTTCATTGGGTATATATCATTTGCAATATGTCATAATGGTATAGTTTATCATCAGAAATGAAAGTTGTTTCTTTTAATCATTTACCACACATACAACAACTAAAAATAGCGATATATATATATATATATATATATATATATATATATATATATATATGCAGGCTAGTTGATAATTCTACTCGGAAATTACGGTCACCCGTCGATATGTATATGTATTATACGGAAACTGGCTGACTGCTGCGGTAAAATTATTGATCAGATGCATCCCGATGCCGAAGGCAGAAGGATGTATCTGATCAATATATTTCACTAAGACAGTTAGTCCGTTTTCGTAATATCATATACCTAAAAATGGCGAAGTTTTAGCAAGTCACATAATATCATACCCCGTACGTCACAGTGTGACGTACGTCTATCTATATTTCATATGTAGCAGCGGGCAGTTTATGTAGGTCATACAGCCATAGGTATGATAATAAACATTTCATCGCTACACATGCACATATGCACGATATAGTATTTTATCTTTATAAATAGGTACTAACGGAAAAGGGAAGACACCAATGACTAATGGCTATGGTAAAGGAGCTCCTTTGAACACTGACCGCGTGGCTGCCTCCCCAAGGCGTGGTGACGTAGTTTACCAGCAGGATGACTTCAACCTCGGTGCGTACATCAGTGATTACATTCTTAATTCATATCACTTATAAACAACTATGGAATTCAGATAAAATACATTGAAATATGCTATTGGGATATAATAATCATATTTGTTAGAATTTCTTTTTAAACTTGTTCATCAATCTGAGGTCTCATTTAACATATTCTTCACCATGATTCAATTTCTAATCCAGAAAATACAATTGTAGAAAGATGATATACATCACTGTTATCATATTCTAACAGGTTTTCTAACATATGTCACAAAAAATCACCATGAGCACACTTCAAGTCTAGATCAAGGGTATATATAAATACAAATATGAGAGTAGTAATTTACCATCAAGAACCTAGGCATGAACTTTCCTTCTAGATCCCTTGCACTGCTCTGGCATATTCTTCTTCTTTGTTAGCAATGATATATGATTAAATTCATAAGCCTCACTATCGAAGCTTAAGCGTAGTGTATTTTATGTTTCAGTTGAGAAAGCTGCTGAAATGTTACGGCGAGAACAAGGGGTAATTATTTAAGCCTGTATAACTGAATCTGATATTGCTAGTTTTACACCATGTCCCTGGCGCCGCCTAGCGGCTCAATTTACACCAAAACCTTAGGCTCTGTTGCAGATGGCACGGAGCAGAAATCTGTGTTTAGACCATGACCCCAGCAACTACTGGGAACCACTATTCCTGCCACCTAGGTTGCCTACGGTCATTCAAGTCCATCACAATATGTCGGCACAGCTGCCTATGGCCGCCTATGGTTGCCTACGGTCTGGCGGTCCCGTTACGATTCTCATTAACACAATTTTTTAGTATTTAAAAATTTTTTTTTTATTGCTTAATAGACGGTTCTTACCGAGGTAAGATCCTCCACCGCTAAGGCATATAAATACACAGGTAACATACAAGTAACATGCAGTAATTCCGCCATTACATAACAATGGTACCCTGGCTGCTGGGCCAAACCTTTGACAGAGCTTCGCACTCTCCCGGCAGGTCCCGGTGGCTCCCTGTGCTATGGACTCTCACACTCCCTGCCCCGCCAACATCCTACGTCCTTCCTGTTTCGTCCCTGGGACCTGTTTCATTAGTTTTGTGACATGTCTGGGACACCATACAGACATTGGGGTTGTTTAGTTTCGTGACAACACAAGTAGCTGCCCTTAGGAAAAGACAGACCTCAGACATAAGAATTAGACAAATCTACACATCATTGACCTGTTTCACTAGTTTCGTGACAAAAGTGGCACCAACAGTGCAAGCAAGAACAGACAAACCAATGTCTAATGTCTAGTTCTTATGAAACCGGACAAACCGGAGACGCCATCTAGGCATGTCACGAAACTAGTAAAACAGGTCCCTGGTGTGTCCCCGGTGCTCCTCTACCGGGACACTGGGACTGCCAGGGACATGGTGTAAATGCAGCATTAGTGATGATATAGCTAAAATTAACATTATAACAACTGGTAACAGTTCCGGTTTCAGTCCAGTTGGGAAATGTTTCCTGTTTTTATTCATCAGTGAACGTAAAGTTATGGCGGCTTTGTAGTAATGGTGCGCAAATAAATGTTTTTTCCTTCATTATTATACACCTCCTAATCGTTTAAAACGCTGTTTTATTAAATTTTCTGGTCCCCGAA
Source organism: Alentia gelatinosa (assembly GCA_950022655.1). Classification (NCBI taxonomy): domain Eukaryota; kingdom Metazoa; phylum Annelida; class Polychaeta; order Phyllodocida; family Polynoidae; genus Alentia; species Alentia gelatinosa. Next base: position 54,717,886 of record OX465583.1, on the reverse strand, counting down.
TATTCTGGTCCATTGTCATTCACTACGGCCCGCTGTCACGGCGGGCGCGAATATTATTTATACTACACCCCTAGCAGCGGGCAGTATTTCATAGACGTTCGGGCATAGGTGTATAGTGATATCAGTAGACAATCATTTAATATCAACATGTGGAGTAACCAATGAGAATGTCTGTAAACTCTTGTGACTGCCTTATAAGGAGTCGTCTGATGACGAGTTGGAGCCCGCCGAGCTGCTCGATGAGCGCCAGGCCTGGCAGGTCCGAGCACGACGTCGTGTGCTGCCACCGAGCGGACGGCACGGCGACAGCGGCTACCTCTCCCGTGAAGGCGAGCAGTCGACCGTGACGCTCAACCCCGACTACGGTAAGGTACTGCCGACCAGGCAATATGTATGTATCTACCCATCAACCTCCCACACACCCACCTGCCACCTACCTATAACCTGCCCACCCACTGACCTACCAACCCTCAAACCTGCCCGCCCACAATTCGTGAAGGCGAGCAGTCGACCGTGACGTTCAACCCTGACTACGGTAAGGGACTGCCCACCAGGTAATATGTATGTATCTACCCATCAAACTCCCACACACCCACCCGCCAGCCATCCTCAAACCTTTCCATCCAACAAACCTGACCACCCACAAAAACCTGACCACCCACCAACCTGCCAACCCTCAAACCTGCCCGCCCATCAATCTGTCCACCCACAAACCTGCCATCCCTCAAACCTGCCGACCTGCCAACCTGCTAATCCTCAAACCTGCCAAACCACAAACCAGCCAACCCTCAAAGTTACCCACCCACCAACCTTCCCACCAACCAAACTGCCAACCGTCAAATCCACCTACCCACCACCTCGCCCACCCACCAACCTGCCACCAACCCACCAACCTGCCAACCCTCAAACCCAACCACCCACCAACCTGCCCATCCACTAACCTGCCAACCCACCAACCTACCCACCCACCGACCTGCCAACCTCAAACCCGCTCACCCACCAACCTGCCTACCCTGTAACATTATCCACTGTGCACACTGGGCTATCCTCCGATTTGTGCTTTCTTGTCCACCATATATTTTCACATGCATAAGTAGAATTCCCGATGAACCTTTGGTACACTAGAGATACATGACATTATTAGACAAACGTCAATTGATAGATATGAGATAACTATATCCTCTCATCCACTAAGCGTGGTGTATATATTTGTGCATGCTTCTTGGACGTTCGATTTCTTTGGGTATTCCCTTGTAAGTAGTACATCCAAATGAAGGTTTTCAGCAGGTGTATATGAGGACGGATGGCTATATTAGTCAAATGAGTTCAATTGGCAACCCATAACATTACATAAGTATGCTGTAAACGATAACAAGGACAAATATACTTAGAATCCATCCTGATGTTGCGGCACCGGTCAGTAAAGGATGTTTAAACAATTTGACTTGCACTCACATGATGAAAACAGAAGGAAGCTGCGATATGGATGATTTTGAAGTCATAAGATTGATGGTGCATACTATAGAGGAAACCCATGAAAGTTTAGGGTCAGAGCTCGAACTCCATCGAGTATGAATCGCGAGGTAGTTCACAAATCACAGCTGCATGAACTATGTAGCGATTCATATGAGATAGGATCGAGCTCTGAGCCTAAACCTGAATAGGTTTCTGAATGTCCCTCACCCTTCACATTGACTAATGGGCTAACATTTGTGACATAATCCCCCATTGAGTATTTTCTCTAAATACTCAACGGGCGTTGGATATGAGCTCCCAATGCTAAGTCAATGGGAAAAAATACCAGGGATGAGATAAATGGCATAGCAGTTCTGTTTGCTAATAATAATGTTTAATGTAACGAATGGCCACATCGTTGTGGCATATAACCAGACGTGTTGACTAGTTATTGATGGGGTATTTCATGTTGTAGTGGATGCTATCGGGCGTCGGCCAGGTCTGGCACGTCATCATGTCAAGATGGTGAGGGAGACTTCTTCACAGACAACACCACGAGGTAGTCTAAGGGAGACGGCGGCGTCAAGCCTGCCCAGTCTGCCCACTGTCTCCAACATGGACTTTAAGACGGTCGTGCACGTGTACGACAACTCGGCTGGGAGAGCAGACATCCTAGAGCTCCAGGAGCCCCACACGCAGCCCCCACCTCTACCCGACCGCACCGGACGTGGATTTAGCAGTGAGTCCCCCAGGGGGCGCCAGGAGGACGGTGACGTCAGGGATTACCACAGGGACGCCGTGACGTCACCTATAATGGAGCGGGTTCAGATAAATCAGACGCCGCGTTCTTATACCTCAAGTAACGGAAGTGACCGAGCTGCCAACGTGCATGCGCAGTTAGCACAGAACGGACGGAACCCGGACGGTCACCATCCGACGAACAATCATCACCATAACACAGTCCGACACCAGCGAAACAACCACAATCAGAGTGAACCTAGTTCCAGACGCGGCTCCTATGGGGCGCCACCAGTACCGGACCCACCCTTACCGGGAACCAGCTACCAACCGGCACTTCCGGCCAGTCAGAGCGCCCCTAGCGGATTTTCTGGTCCCCAGCAGGTGACGTCATTTAACGGCGCGCTGAGTGACGCTGAGAGTGACATCAGCAGCGCTATGAAGAACTCTGTGACGTCATTCGATTCCTTCCAGACGAAGGCGATGAAGGCTATCCGGGCGTTGGATGACGTTGTGGCTAATGAGCCGTCTGAGTTGGACTTCTCTGCCGTGTTGGAGACACCTCCGCCCGCGCCGCCTCCCCCTCCTCCGCCTCCACCCCCGCCTGGTAAGTTTTTAGAAAATTGTCATTATCACACAGATTCACCACCAGGGTGGTCTCTTATTTATCCTACCTCTAATAAAAAACCGCCATAGACTTAACATAGGGAAATTTTATGTGGCAGGCCGTGACATAAAGTGTTTTTTATGCCACTAGAGTAATAACAATATTGACCAATCAGAGAACAGGATGTCAGCTACTATGAAAAATGTTCTGTTGGTCCTTGACTCAATATTTATCTTTTAGTAGTACAAAAGCATAGACGGGGTAGAATAAATACGAAACCGAACTCGAGTTAGACTTGGTCAATGTCTATGCCACTCTGGTCAGGTCTGCTCCTCACTACACTCGGCTAAGCCTCGTGTAGTAATACACAACCTGCCCATCGTGGCATAAACATTGTCAAGTCTAACTCTCGTTCGGTTTCTACTAATTATGGTCCAGTAGAACCCCGCCTAACGGGACACTCTGCGTAAGCGGACGTCCAACGTTAACGGACAGTTTTGCCCGGAACAGAAAAGTTTCCCTCTATTAGATGTTTATTCAAACCCCGTGTAAGCAAATACACTGCGTTAACGAACACCCCGTGTTAACGGACACCTCGGAGGGACAACTCGGAGGGACACCTCATCAAATACGGCTGATCAGTGTTGGGGATAACAGTCGGGGCTATCTTGATTCTTAGTATATGGAATGTATGCAATAATCATAGGGGCATGGAGAACGAGTTCCCAATGTTAATACAATTCATGTCAGTGGACTGAGGTACAGGAACGTAACTGGAAAGGACCAACTATTTCTATGCCTATTTCATGAGAAGATGAGATGAGATGGGATGAAGTAATTCAAGTAACATAATTGACAGGTTTTCTTACAAAGAAGGATGATGTCACAAGTCATAATCTTATCGCAGTTTGATAGAGCACAATCACCTCGCCGCAGTTAGAGTTGGATCTCATTTATACCGAGAGCACCTATTGATACCATACAGTTATCAAAGTATCAGAAGTAGCAGTGAGAGGACAAGGGAACATTTGAATACGTTGTTTGGGATCGATTTTTAGCTGAAGCTCTGTTAACAGCTGAGCTCTGTGTTCGCTTATCAATGGATCACATTATAGTACCGATCAAAATTTGTCATAAGTGTCGCTTACCTGAAAGATAATCTGAGAATTGGTTATAAAGAATTACCAAACTAAGAATTCAGCATGATATGTATAACGTTGTTGCGCGTGTGTCCCCTTTTAAGCGAGGTGACCCCTTAATCGGGGTTCAAATAAACTCTTAATAGAGGGGAAGAAATCCGTTCCGAGCAAATTGCGCCTTTATGCGGGGTGCCCCCTTTAAGCGAGGTGATCCGGAAGCGGGGTTTTACTGTAATTCATTTAGATGTGGTATGCGCATGTGTACTTACATGATTCACGCAGACAATGCCACTTTACCTCCACCTGGTGGTTTACACTGACATTACGAGGTGCATCCATCCCCTTAGTACACCGCTTGTCCGCCATGACCAGTTGGCGCTGCTGTACTGCTTGGAGCTGCTCCTTTCACTCCGCTCTGTCACACAGCAGAGCTCAACCCCCAGATTAGTTCTCTTCCGATCCGCCCGTGCCGCCACCATCTATGCACAATTAGAGGGCTGCGGTCATGTGATCGGTATTAGAGTATTTCTACTGTGGTATTATATTCGCCTTATTGCTGAGTTGCATGATATATGTCTCATTTGATGTGTACATCACGATGTGCCATAAACGCATAGCAATCCCCGAATTTTCCATAACGCAGAGAGTGAAAAGTTCGAAGCCTGTAAAACTTTTTGTTCACATTCCAAAACTACCGATAAAAAATTGATTTCAGAAGACCACCGCTGCTACCGCGGCTGGCACCGAGTTGGCCCGTGGCCAGGGCTCAGAGGGACTCTATTAAGCAATATATACCATATAGGCCTAAACCTCTGTTCTTATAATACGATATTCACTCTAAGGGCAGAGGTAGGTTAGGGTTAGGATGAGGGTAAGTGTTAAGTCAGGGTTTGCCCACTGTGTGGCAGGCCAGGGCCGCGGGTGGCAGGCCAGGACCGCGGTTTTTTAATCATCATAAAAATTCTCCTATAATATACCCGGTAGTTGAAAAGTGGTGCAGACTGTCTAACCTGGCAATAACCATTAGTCTAAGTGAGTGGTACCATCAGTCCAGGTAGTGGTGCCATCGGTCTAGGAATACTATTGCCATCGGTCCGAAGAGGTGCCATCAGTCCAGGTGCCATCGGTCCAGTAATCTGTCGGAAGCATGTCAGAACGCTTGTCGTAGGGTGTCGGAATCTCAGTTGACACCCACCTAAGAGGGTGCGTCCACCAACCACGACAAGGCTGCGACAACGGCTTTCCGACTAGGTCCACGACAGCTCTACGATTGGAAGGCCTGTCGTAGCCTTGTCGTGGTTGGTGGACCACAGTTCCCGACAAGAGGCTACGACAAGGCCACGACAGGCTGCGACATGAAGCTTGTCGGGGGCCTGTCGGGGGCCTTCCGACAAGGTTATGACAAAATCGACCATGTTCGATTTTGGAGCCGTGTCGTGGCGTGTCGTGGCGTGTCGCAGAGGTCTACGATAGAATATTTAGGTGGAGCGTGCACTTCCCGACAGGCTGCGACAAGGGCTCACGACAGCTCCCCTCCTCACGACAAGGCTGCGACAAGGCACCGATTGGAAATTTCTTGTCGGCGTGTCGCAGCCCTGTCGTGGCTGGTGGACGCACCCTCTAAAGCCAGAAACTCACAAAGCTCCCGACACACTACGACAAGCGTTCCCACATACCCACAGAATCTTTCAACATTCCGACACAGCGACAATGCGGTAATTTATTTTTGTACTTTGACATTCTATGAAACCAAATGTTTTAACATTTTGAAAATATTAAGATCCAGTAATTTTAATTCATAGCCTTATCGTAGCCATGTCGGTCCCATATCGCAAACATTTGGGTGTACGGCTTTAACACATACCACCCCATCCTCTAGGGATCTCTCGATTTATTTTCTTATATTATCGATATTCATATTATTGTAAAGACAGTAAAATGAGCTCTTATGGTTGTCAATATTTCATAACGTCTCCGCCATTTAGTTCCCGATTTTAACAGAAAGGTGTGCTACTGCTGACTGCTGTAAGTAGACGACATTTAGAAAATGACAGGGCAAGGGGCGGTGTTCTCATTAAATGAGAAACAGGCAGAAAAAGTCGTCTGCTCATCTGAACGCCGACCGGGCGTCCATTTAGCCGCTGTATCTTTAGGTTCAGGTTTCAATAAAGGTAAATTGAAATCCGGACATCTCGCTTCATAGAAATCATAACAAACGAACGGTTTCTCTGTAAATATGATATTATCGCATACCTTTTCACTATACTTATTTTATTGATTTCATGTAACAACTTAATAATTTAGAGGCAATAAGAAGCGTGTAATGTGGAACCGAAACTTCTGGAATTTTCCGGAGTAATTCTCTTCAAGAATACTTCGCTTCCGAGGCATGCTTCCGAGACTTTCAGTTCAGCAAGATCCCGTCGAATTCATATGTACATACACACATCCAACATTCATGCATATGTGCATGCATAAATACACACGCATGCAAACATACTATAGAGGAAACCTCTGAAAGTTTAGGGTCAGAGCTCATATCCCATCGAGTGTTAATCGCGTAATAATTCACAAGTACTTTATCTAAATACTCAATGGGCGTTGGATACAAGTTATCAATGTTAAGTCTATGGGTGGAGATACTAGGGGCGAGATAAATACGTAGATATATACTGAAATACCCTAAATAGATACATATATGTTAGACTAACATACACATACATTATTTAAATGTGTCAACTAGCTTTGCCATCGAGTATTGGGCAAATATAATGGCTGTCAGTGTCTCCTTCCGCCAAGAAATATATACACACAGCCATACACATACAGATACGTTACACTTAGTAGAAACCAAACGAGAGTTAGTCGAGTTGTTGTTTATCGCATGACGCCAAGGTCGCGAATTACTGCGCGAGGCAAAGCCGAGTGCAGTAAGGGCAGACCTTGCTGGAGTCGATAAACAACAACTCAATTAACTCGAGTTTGGTTTAGAATTTATCCTACCCCGTCTATATTACTTCAGATTATTAAGAAATAACATAGACCTCACCGATATCACTGACAATTGCGTGATACTCTATAATGTGTGCTTGTTGATACTCTTGATATCGGTCTTGTCTTGCCCGCTCATTGGTGATTTTTCACATGACATCATTTCACAAATGTATCCCCCTAGAGCGATAAATTCAATTGTTCTGCATGCTCACCCAAATACATTCGGCCCATGTTAAGAGTGTAGTTTTTATTAGAGGTAGGATAAATACACAATATTGGCTGGTTTCAGATACAAGCGGCCGTATGCTCCAAGATGTTGACGCGTAGTAATATCCGTGCGCTTGCGAGGGTATTGCGCAGTGTCAACAACGAGGAGTCTACAACCGCTTTTAGCTGAAACCAGTCTATATTGTATTTATTATCCACCATTTCTGGTGGCATGTCGATATCTGTTTTTTTAATTTATGCACTATTTTTCCATACGCACTATTTTCCGTATGCGCCTCCTGAGCAAACATATCTGTATGGGCCGAGTATGTCTATACACACTCCCTATGTGTCTTCCATGGGCACTTTGTATTAGGTGGATAATAAAATGATATCTGGACCCACCATCTGGTGTTTTGTTTGGCGTCAGGGGCAAGGTGGTGGTCTCCATAACACATTAGCTATGTGCTCTATATGTTAGACTCATATATATGTTAAGTGAGATTCACACGGTGGGATTCACATACCTCACAGGCCATTTGTCTGAGACAAATCCTGTTGAGATTCGGTACTGAAACACAATCCAGTTGTGTGAATGACATGGTTCCATTTTGCTGAGACAACTTTTTCCCTTTGCAATTGTCAGCGACAATCACCTCTAACAAGGAACAGAATCTCATGAGATTTTGACTTTAAATAGGTTTAAAATTTAGAGGAGCATTTGGTGAGACAAATGTATTTCACACGTTTTCCCCCAATCTGTGAGTCTCAATGGTCCCAAATAACACCTATTCACACGGGGAAGTACCCTGAGTTGGTGACTGTGTACCCTGTGTACCCTGTGTAGGGGTGAGACTATGTACCTGTTAAATCTTCCCATGTGTATTGAATCCGCCTGTCACACTGAGACTGTAGAACACCCCAATCTGTGAAACTTTGTACCCAGCTGGAACTAGTAGCCGACTGGTGCAAAGGTCTCAGGTCTATTTGTCCCATCGTGTGAATCCCACTTTAGACTACTCTGGTTAAACCGTGTTCTTATTGTACCCCCAGCACCACCGCTGCCGCCACCGCCCATTATCAAGGCTCCAGACGGTGAAACAAGGCAGATGCACGTGAAAAGAATGAACTGGGAGAAGATTGAAAATGTTGATGACAACATGATCTGGTCAAAGGTAGGCCGCTCATCAAAAGGAGTGAACTATACAATACTTGAAAACGAACATGCCCTTGCAACTTCCAATGATCTGAAAAGGTGGTGCATATTGATTCTGTACATCACATAACATAGCTGGAAAATGTATGGTTTTATGGATACGCCCTTAAGTAATGAGATGTTTACAATATCATCTGAACATGATAGTACATGTATACCAAAGGCAAATAGTTATCCGTCAAATACTTACAATGTCACAATGGTTACTACTCAGTTGTTAATTAGCTAGATGACAGTTCATTAGATTTTGAATAATTGTATGGTGATATTTATATAGAACTGGATCAAGAATCATATAAATAAACAATACTCCATGAGTTTGGATGTGCCGCCATCGTCATCTAGGCAAAGCCCAGTGATGATTACGATGCATCTATTGAGAGGAGTATTGTTTATTTTAGGATTCAAGTGCGGTTCTGGATTTGTCCCACTCCTTTCACAGACATTAGAATAGCATCACAATATCAGAATAATTCAAATTACTTCGCATATCCAATTAGAAACTTCTAAACATTTGATGACTTGTCTGCTCTCTGAAGTCCTCGCTGCTGATTGGTTAATCGCATATGATGTCATCTAGCGTCATTCCGCCATGACTATGGTGTAGTATTGCCACTTGTATTTTTTAATGTTATTCCTATGGCTAACCTTGAGCCAAGAGTGAGATAATATATACAAACAACCCGGTTAAATACATTATTTATTACATAAGAATCCAATTGATACATACACATGGGCCCACATCCTCATCCGTTTCAACATGATCCAACCAACATCATAGATACTTATAAAAATCTCAATCTGATTTCGGACAAATTGATCACCTCCATTACCAGATAATGTATCTGCACCATAAACTATCCTATTTTCTACGATACTGTCAAAATATTGCAGAATATACTTCTGCTCTTGAATAAGGAATTGCCATAATAGAACAAGTTTCCCCTGGATCATGATAACACATAGTGTACATTGTTGATAACAGAAACTAGCTAAAGAAATTAGAGATCATTAAGGATAGTGCTTTGAGCACATGTCTAAAGGACCCAGAGAATAGAACTGCATCACATCTATACAGGTCGAGGAATATAGCAAGAGCCACTTCCTCGACCCTACATACTCAAAAAAAAATCATTAGATAGTGTTCCAGGGAAAGGAACCAAGAGCCTTTGGAGCAGTGACACTTTTCCTTGATCGATTCATATCAAAAGGCACGCCTTGACTGTTATACATCGAGTATTAATGTAGAACGACCTGACCATGGTGTACAAGCGAGATGATAATTTACGGTTTCTGATTTTATACCATCCCGTATTACATTATTGATTAATGAAATAAATCACCCAATGAGCCATTGAGTATTGGGTACACTACCTTCACGGCCATGGAGTATGAATTTCTAACGTTAAGCCTATGGAGAAAAATACCGGTTGAGTGAATTTATTTATTTTGGGCTTACTAACGTTATAGTATACGCATATTGAACAGTGTTCTGTATTTTGCTGTACGAAACAGGGTTTCAAATGGTATTTATTTTCACATTATATGGCGAAACGGTGCATATTTATCGCATTATTATATACATATGGCTAAATGTATATGAAATACTACCCCTGATACGGGTGTAGTATACAAAATGATCGGGCATACTGAGACGTAGTGAGTGAGCTATGAATTGATGATTTGATAAATAAAATGGCGTTTTTCATATTTTTAGAGATATAATAATACGTTAACAGAGTGACTCAACAACAGGACCCTTTGTAGCCTAATTACACCCGTCAGACTCTGGGGTATTTTATGTAATATCAACGACCCCGAACGGCCACCCCTTTGGGCTCAGTAACCACGTTTTCTCTTAATCCTCCAAACATAGAATATCACTCTATTAGATTACATTCATCAAATGGAAATACCCACACAGAAGTTGATACAAAACAAACAGCAACTGGAACGATTATTGCACAATCCAGTTGATTAGGAGAAAAGCCCTGGGACACGGGCTTTGATAGTGATTAGACATGTTTAATTAGGGATTTGGAAGATGGATTGGTGGTCGATCTCCTGGGACAGGGAGCTTGTTTCTGTAAACATAAATAGTTCACGATTGGCGCCGTGCCGATAAACGGTTTGATATTTCTCTGCTGATTTCAGATCGGGGAGACTGAGGACCTGGCTGACGTTGTTAAATATCTGGAGCTAGAGACACAGTTTTCCACCCGGAGGAATAAAATATGTAAGTGTTGATGTGTGTTCCGTGTGTTTTATCATCTATGGTATACAAAATACCCATTGAGAATGTATGGGGACTAAGTAAACCACTACCCATTGTCTTAAAACTGTCAGGTACCATAACCATGGTATACAGATTCAAAACTTTAGTACATGTATATGGCATCAAAGCCATGGTATATGGGGAAAAGGCCCTTTGGTGTTATAGAACAAAAAATATAGTCCCTAGTGATATACCCGTAGATATGGCAATTCCTGGGTTTAGTTTATTTGAGAAGATAGATAATAAATACAACACACGATGGTTTTCTGGACAGGCGGCTCTGTAAACGACTTAAGGTTGACGCTGCAATAGACTCGCTAACGCTCGTGTATTACTACGCGTCAACCCCTCGTGGTTTACGTCCCCTGTCTACAAAGCCATCGATTATTGTCTATATCTATTCGTATTTTGAAATGTTTCTTATAGAATACATTTTTGAATAATGATTATGGCACACCTGGGAGTGATTAAAATGGTAGATTTTGAAAATCAGTATAAGATGATAAGTCAGTCTTTGACATCTGCCTTACTAATGTATTTCTTTCTTTAGGCTATTTGGAAATGATAACTCTTAAAATCATATAGATATACTTCCTGTACGTGACTGGAATCGATAGAATAACTGTGCTGATAGATGTTAAAACTTAAAAACTAACCTAAATATCGGCTTTTCATCTTTCAGCGGAATCTTTCAGGGAAAGGAAGCACGACATCTGTATCTTGAGTCCAAAGAAGTCTTACAACATCTGTGAGTTATCTAATACGGAATATCAATATTTGAAAACCTCATAGCAGGTGACAACTACACTAGGCTTAAAATATATTTCAGAATGTAACGACAGTACAGGAAGTGGCCAGTACCAAATACGTACCGAAAAGAATCGTTGAATTCTATGAAATTGTCCTCGGCAGATAAGAGTGATAGTAACGTTTCTTTGTAAATCTGGTGGTTCAAAATGTTATACTTTTAGAGGGGGTGTCCACCTACTACGATCTTACTCCCGACACACTAAAGAAAAAACCAACAAGTGTTGGTCAAAGTCGTCGTTCTCCACGAGTTTGATGCGGTGTGATATGAACGAGGCGACGAGTGAATATCACATAGTATTCAAACGAGCCGGAGAATGACTTCTTTGACCAAAACGAGTTGCTTTCTGTATTTATCACACCCTGTACACACTAAAAGAATGGACAACACACAGGATATAGACCATAGGGAACAGACTGCAATACTCGTAGGGGCATGGAGAACGAGTTCCCAATGTTAAGCCTATGGACATTTATTCCAGGGGTGAGATAGTACGTCAGCGAGCTCTACGACACACAAATCAAAATCGTGGCGCGATCATAGAGTTTGGCATCAATTATTCAGGTTTTGTCGCCGAGCTCTACAACGCACGCTGATGCGCTATGATAAAAAAACGAATCGCAGGGTGTCTACAAAATACAAACATGTTTGAATTTCATAGCAACGTTTCATTGCAGCGCGTTGCAGTGCGTCATAGGCCTATCGATGGCCTACCACAGAGCTTAGCTATGCGGATACTGACGCACTAATAGCCCTGGCGTCCACCTACTACGATAGAAATTTAGACCTACCGATATGGCACCGATACAAAAAGTAAATATCGGAGACTTATCCGGAAGGTGCAAAATCGTAGACATATGTCTAGAAATGCCAATTCACCATGCATTGTATGGGGTTTTTATCGGTGTCTAATCGCAGAAACATGGTCAACTGCCCCGATATTATGTGACTTTCCGACGTGATTTTGGTTTTTTATCGGGAGGTGCATCGTAGACCATATCAGAGCCATATTGTAGTAGATGGATGTCGGGCCTTATTAAACCAATATCAATAACATATTTTGTGTCACATTGAAATGGAGGGGCCCTATTTATGTTCATTGCTAGGAGAGTAGTAGGTGGACACTAGGCCTTAACATCACCAATGTAATGAGAAAGCAAAATGTCGCGTTCAGAATATATGTATATATATATATATGTATACATGTAACATATATATATAAGTACATATATACGTGTATATATATATATATATATATATATATATATATACATACACACATACATATATATATATATATATAAGGGCGTTACTGGAAGACGTCACTTTGTATTTGACATCTGTCAGAATACACTGTAATGAGGCACACCCATTGCCTGTCTCGTCTCCATCTAAAGGCGTGGGAACGGCGCACTCTGCACTTGCACCTGTTGTAGTAACGAGTCTGATGTTTTTCACATGTCCCCAGCCGGGTCCTATATGAAGCCAATTGCTGCTACTTCCATATGCTGCGTACATATATGTGTGGAGGCATCACAAGGTGTTTGATGAAGCTATCATGACTTGCCTACATTGTCCGGTCCATCTCAGCGTATCCGTATGGCAAAGTTTTAAAAGCAGCTGCACTACGAGTTTCACATTCACACACTAGTGATTTGTTTTTTATACGTTCTGCTGGTAGAAACAATTCTCATAATCTGTGGCGATGGAATATGTATCGTCTCTATTGGGGACAGGCGCATACTTTAGTTGTTTGTCTCTATTCACGGTACATGCAACTGAAGGGTGACCTTTAGTTGTTTATCTCTTCGCAGTACAGGCATCTCTCTTAATGACAGGAACAGACTATTGTTGTCTACCTGCAGAGTCATTGTTCATACGGCTATCTTTATTGGGAAGTAGAATACGGTAGTTATTTGTATATTGGTGTTCCCTGCATATCTCTTATGAGAGATATCTCTTGATAGAGATAGGATCATACATTGATTATCTGTATTTCATAGATGAATAAGTTTTTGTCGTAAAATTTGCCCACTAATGAAATTTTCACGAATGGTCATTCAAAAACTGGTGTACAATGATGAACATATAAATGATTATCTGTATTTCATAAATGAATAAGTTTCTGTTGTAAAATTTGCCCACTAATGAAATTTTCACGAATGGTCATTCAAAAACTGGTATAAAATGATTAACATATAAATGTCTTGCGCGCGTGTAAATTCCAAATTGCAATCCGCCAGGTGTTCTTAATCTTCCTTAGCTAATTGACTGAAGTAAATCAAGGTGCATAATTTTCAAGCTATCGAAAAGGTATCTGAAAGTGGGGAATGTACTTGGTATCAGGACGGGCTTGATAAAGAACTAAGGAAGAAGTGAGAGAAGAATTATAACGAGGTGCGTGCTTTGAGGACTTGAAAAGGGTGTTAGAAAGAAAAAGAAACGTGGAATTGAGTCGTGGAAGGAGTTGGCAGGTGAGGTATTTGTTACGGTAATGTTGGGTGGCAGTGGACGCAAAAACGGCCTCAATATACCTATGGTGCGACATTGATTTACAACTCTGTTTTTAGCATGATAGGGGAAAGCATTGGGTGCAGTGTGTTATTTTTTTTCATAATAGACGAGAATACTGAGCACCTGGAGAGTTTCTATCGCTAGTGGAAGAGAAAAATGGTTTATTTTTCATCCGGTTTATTTTTCATCCTTTATCTCACCCCTGGTATTTTTTAACATTAGAAACTCGTGCTCCCTGGCCCTACAAGTATTGCAGTCAATTCTCAATGGTCTATATCCTGTGTGTTGCCCATTGTTTTAGTGTTTACCCGGGTGAGATGAATACAGAAAGTAACCCATTTTGGTCAAAGTCATTGTTGTCCAACTCCCTTGAACGCTACGTGAAATTCACTCTGCATCGTGGAGAATGATGACATCGACCAAAACTTGCTGGTTTCTTCTTTAGTATTCTTTCACATTTTGACACAATGCCTAAAGTAGTTTACCAAATGTAAGACGAAACATTGCAAATAATGAATTCTAAGTTCCCCCCATCTCGATGTATAATTACCCCCAAATAAATTCACTTATATTTTATATTTCTGTGGATATCATTATATCGACTACATTAGTATCTTTCATACTTTTTTTCATTTCAGCCATTTTGCTGGGGCACCTGAGGAGAGGCGTGGCTACAGTGAAGAAGGCGCTCTACCAGATGGACGAGCAGGTGCTGCCCACTGAGCTGCTCAGACAGATGCTCGCCTACGCACCGGACGGCCAGGAGGTTCGACATTACACCCACCTTAGAATTTAATGTTACTGGGGAACTCAACCTGTAATGGACCCGACCTCCGGATGACAGGAGAACTTAACCCACGAAGTCGACTTTTAGCAATAAACTGGTTAGAGTTAAGGCCCGTATTCATTGGCCGACGAAAACGGTGTAGATTTTTGAGGCTCCTTATCGCCTATTTTCATATTGTGTCAGCAGTACCAAAGGTCCCTGACTGTATATCGATGGCGGTCAATGGAAATAGGCTATTAGGGAAACACAGAAGATCTACACCCTTTTCGTCGGCCAATGGAAACAGGCCTGTAGTGATAAGGAGGACGTCCACCAACCAAGACAAAGCTACAACAATGGCTTTCCGACAAGGTCCACGACAGCTCTACGATTGGAAGCCTTGTCGTAGCCTTGTCGTGGTTGGTGGACCCCAGTTCCCTACAAGAGGCTACGACAAGGCCACGATAGGCTGCGACATGAAGCTTGTCGGGGGCCTGTTGGGGGCCTTCCGACAAGGCTACGACAATATCGAACATTTTCAATTTTTGCTACGACTGGACCTTTGTCGTGGAGTGTTGTGGTTTCCTCGATATCACTGTCGTAGTGTGTCGAAACCTTGGGCGCCTTTTTTACGGCAACCAGCAACGTCTACGACACGCCCTGACACCACTGTCTCGACACTGCTCTTCTCACGACAAGGCTGCGACAAGGCGCAGATAGGAACTTTCTTGTCTGCTCTTGTCGTAGCCTTGTTGTGGTTGGTGGACGCCCCCCTTAAGGCTCAAGTTTAGGGTCAGGATTAGGGATAGCAATAGGTTAAGGCTAGGGATAGGGTTAGCTAATCCTGGGTTTACACCTGCCACAATGGCCACGTTTAGGGGCACCGTGGGCCGTTATGGACAGAATCTGAGGGATGTGACGCAACTCGTGGAGACGGGATGGACAAACATGACACACCCTGATCACTGTGGCTGCCGTGGCAGAACTTTTAACCATAAAGAATTCAGCCACGGTGGCCACGATGCAGATTAGAATTGTTCTGGGCCATAGTGACATGATGGAACTTGACGGAATATGACTGAATGTGATCGAATGCAGCCGGCCATCCAGGACACCATGGACAAAACATGAGGGACGTGGAACACTTCAGAGGGACGGAATGGACACACTGAATGCCCTCAAACTGGCAGTTGGGATCATAGTATAAACAAAAACGTATGACTTCTGTGACCATCTGCCAAGGTGGACTAAGTTTCGGCGGCCATGGCTGCCATAGTCACCGTGGCCCCAGGGTAAACCTAGCCTTCGCGGCCGGGTTGTAAATCAGGGATAGGGTTAGTGTAAGGGTTAGGTTAGGGAGAGGGTTATGTTTATAGTTATGTGTATGTGATAACAGACCACTTATAACAAATGGGGCGAGTTCATTATGGGTCCAGTTCTTCTAATGGGTTGAGTCCGTTTCGGGGCGAATTCTTCAGTATTCTAATTTAGAATAAATCCTCATCATCCTACATCCATATGCTACTAAATAACATATCTCAAACTAGTGTCAGCAGCAGTCTATGAATTCAATCTGAGTCAAGGTGCTACAAGTACACTTTATCACCTTTGGTAGTAATATATCAAACATCTCAACTTATAAAGTTGTCAGGAAACCCATATATATCCTGTGGTGGAGCTTTCCATTTGAATAGTGGCTTTTGTCGCCAGGAGTTACCTTGTTATGTGGATGCATGTGCCCGCAGCATGTGTATACATTTCTACAATGTCGTAAATTAATTACTGCTTTAGGGACGGTGAAGATTCAGGTGATTTTTTTCTTTTTTTCAGTTTGAGAAGTATGAAAATTTCAAAGGTTCGTTGGATGAATTGAGCAAACCAGACCAATTTATGTACCAGGTAGGTAAGGTTTGACAAACTACACTAGATGTTGTATCAGGTGGGTAGGATGACACAAATCCCATGGGGTTCTGTACCAGGGAAATAACTGTGGAATACTACAATTGTTTATTTAGTAGTTTTATCTTAGCCTGGTATAAACGCTAGCCTGGTTTATCACTAGGAACTCGTAGTCAACAGGCTTGTGAGTATGGTAACTCATACTCAATGGGCGATAAAAAGATATAAAAAGATATATATATATATATATATATATATATATATATATATATATATATATATATATATATATATATATCCAGGCTACGCTGAAATCAAAATAATATATTTGTGTATGGTCTGAGTCCCCATTTGCCATTTTCTTTTGAGCGCTTCAGAATATTCACTCGTATAAAGCCTTCTCCATATTCCTGCACGCTACAAACTCGATGGTGTTCTGGGACACAGACCAAACTCTCATCAATTTCTTTATTAATATTCTACTCTAAACTGAGAACTATGTGATCTTAACAAAAACTTGTTTGTTCAAAATGTGTCCTAATATACTGTCAAGAGTGTTAGAACTTAATACATAGTTCACCTTTTAACTGCAATACTAATGCATATGAGAGGTGGCAAACATAAATGATAAAAAGGGAGAATGAATCTGTTGTTATGATATCCAGTTGACACGAGTGCCCGGTTACCTTGACCGATTACAAGCCATGGTCTTCAAAGCCAACTTCTCTGAGAAAGTCGACGAAGTAAAACATCAACTTTACTGCATCCGGACTGCTTCCCTGGAGCTTCAAAATAGCAAGAGACTGGCAAAGATACTGGAGGTGTGTATCTTGATTAAAAAAAACATCATTTTCCTCTTCCATCTCACATCCACATTTCCGTACAGCAAACTATCGTTTCTCCGCTGTCCAGGATGTCAGGTTACTTAGCCGACTGTATGCACACTATGATTAAACAACTAGAGTACTAAATGCTGGCCTACAGTTTCCTCAATAGGAGTAGTACGCTTGTTGGCATATCAAATACAAATCCTAGTTTCCATTAGTGATACCGTCCCGCTTTCTCTCCTACTTCATTACACAATCACCTTTCGGGGAATGTTAAAGGGACTGCAGATTAGGGTTTCTGTCTTGTCTCTATATAGATGTCCCTAGCTTGTTATATATGTGTGCCTGTCTGTGTCAACTGATATAAATGTGTCTCTATGTAGCCTGATGTAGACATGACTCTGTGCAGGATATCTGTAACCTGTTTTAAGGCCCGTTTCCATTGGCCGATTTCCCATCACTGATCTACAGTCAGGAACACACCGACAGACTTTTGGCACTGCTGACCCAAAATCGGTCAATGGAAACGACCCAGCTCGTGAAATGACCCACAACTTTTTCTGCTTAGATTATGCAATGTGGCACCACCCACTACTGAGTGAAAGCTTGGTCACTGAGTGAAATCTACCACCCTAAAAAATGTTTCAATACCAACGCACAACCGGTGGCACCACCAACAGACTTTCTGGGTAACTCAAAAAGTCTGTCCCTTTTCGTCGGCAAATGGAAACAGGCCTATAGATGTGTCTTTCTTTTCCTCGTGCTATGGGCGTGTGTAGCCTTCTCTGGGTCGGGTGTGTGTAGCCTGCTATAGGGCACAGAGAGATTGTTAGTTCTGCCATCTTCTGCCAAGAAATTGTAAGATATCGCCACTTTAGTCTGGGAACAGCCATTCCTTTTCTGCTGTCATGATGTATGATCATGAGACAAGGCTAAATCCCTTTTATGGTAAACCAAAGAAGAATGATAACTGGACCCGCCACTTGGTATTTTATATAGTGTCGGGGAGCAAGATGGCTGCTTCCATAACACAATAGCTATGTGCCCTATAGATGTGTATCTGTGTATTCTGCATGGGAAACAATGTCTGTATAAGATGTGTGGACTATGCTATTATCGAGAGAGATCACGAAATTTCATATGATTGCTTATATGGCGTGAGCTGAATTCCTGGATTGATATCACAAATCAGAGCTGAGTGATATCTCTAGCAGAAGTCAATGCATGCCATGCAATCCATGATATGAAATTGGTTGACGTTTAGATTTTATCCTACTCCATCATATGTTTTTAACTTCATATGTTGTGCATGGCATATAAGGATTTTATGGCATAGCCGTGTCATACAGTCACACTATTTCAAGTCTATGGAGATTTACATGAGGGGTAGGATAAAGATGCTTCCCTGAATAGTCTGGTGTTGATGTGTCTGGATAAGCTACTATGAGTGTGTGCAACCTGCTATGAGTGTGTGTAATCTACTATAGATGTGTATATAGACAATAATCGATGGTTTTGTGGACAGGCGGCCGTAAACCGCGAGGGGTTGACGCAAAGTAATACACGAGCGTCAGCCGCCTGTCCATAAACCATCGGTTGTTGCATTTATTATCCATCTTTTCATACTAAATCCAGTAATTTTGATACTAAAGGGTATTTATAACAATAGGGACAATTTCTTTGCTGTATAGCACAAAGGGACTATTTTTCCCGTATACCATAGTTTTGAGACCGTATGCCACAGATTTGAATCCATAGTCGAGTTAGTCGTGTTGTTGTTTATCGCACGACGGCAATGTCGTGTATTACTGCTCGAGGCGAAGCCAAGTGCAGTGATATGCGACATTGCCAGAGTGTGATAAACAACACGACTAACTCGAGTTTGGTTTAGAATTTATCCTACCCCGTCTAAGTTACTTCAGCAAATTAAGAAATAACATAAAACCCACCGATAACCAGTGATAATCATTGGTCATTTTTCAAATGACGTCATTTGACAACTGTGTCCCACTAGAGTGATAAATTTAATTTTCCTGCACCATAGACCAAATACAGTCCGCTAATGTTAAGCCTATGGATTTTTTTTATGAGGGGTAGGATAAACCACAGTAATGATATCTGACAGTTTTTTGGGGGATGGATCGTGTTTTACTGAATCCCCGTACATGTTCAATGGGGTCTGTGTATGCGATGGATAATAAATATGTAGCCTTCTATAGATATATGTCTATGTAATCTACTGTAGATCTGCGTAGCCTGCTATAGTCATGCATCTGTATAAACTGCTATAGTTGTGTCTAATATGTTATGGATGTATGCATCCTCCTATGGGAGTACCTTACCAGCTATGGATGTATGTCTGTGAGGTTTCATCAGCCACTCATCTTTTTGTTTCTGTCTGTTTCTCCCTCTCTCTCTTCCCCTCTCCACATTCCAGTCTCATCCCTCTCACGCCTCCTCCTCCCTCTACAGATGACAATATTCCCGATGTGATATATTTTGGACACTCTGCCAGCGGCTCCTGATTTGCTGGCCGATGTGAAGGCGGCCTTTAATCTGGGGAGTGGGCTTTCATCTGGCTTGTATACGCCATCTCCTTAAGGCCGTCCGTCAGAAGTGTCCGGCTCCCCACACGCCTATTGATGCTGCTATCCCTGGGCCGTCTACGCGCTTAATATCACTTGGCAATATTGGCATGTCATAGTCGATACTGTAGTCAGCACCACACCTTTTATTACTCAGCTATCATCAGTCTCTGACTGTCAAAGTGACAGCTGCAAAACCCTGTGAGCTCAGCTAGAAGTGCTATGTTTGAGAATATAGACTCGCCAGCTTTGTATTTATACACTGATTGACTTATACATTTATTCATTCTCTGAGAAAGATTCTTCTTTTTTTTTTTTCGTGAACAACATTGGGTGTATTTCTATAAAATTAGTCATTTTGAGCCTTTATTCTAAACTTTTCAAAAACTAACCAGTGCAATAAGAACACTGGCTGTGGGTAACAGAGGTCCCTTGACTGTTACCCTCTGTAACCTGACATCTGGTTTTCATTTGACCTATTTTGCTGTAGACTTTCTAACTTATCTGTAAACTTTGACATTTCTCTACCTACTCTTGCTTTCACAATTAACCTATTCTTTATATAAGCTGTTAACGAGCCACTATCATCTTTACCTAATATCCTTTCGACTTTGGAAACTTTGCTCTCAAGATTTCTGACCTGTGACCTTTGTGACCTTGTTTTCACCAGCTGGTCTTGGCCATGGGTAACTATATGAACAAAGGTCATCAACGAGTCGGACAGGCCGTAGGCTTCCGGATCTCCTTTCTGTCACAGGTAAGTGTCACACCTGTAATCACACCTGTAATCACACCTGTAGTCATACCTGTAGGTTAAAGCCCAATACACATCTACTGATTCAGGGTTAAATGATTAGTTCCCAAATCATATAGGAGTCGGTGAACACGTCGCGGGCGAATTACATAACCCCTTGGCCCGTGTCAACCACCCATTCAGGGGGCATTTACCAACCGTTGTCAGTGACTGGATTTATCAACATGTTAATAAAATTTTGATCAGCAATTTAGTAACTTTGAACGACAACTTGTCGGCGACAAAAGAACATCTCAAGGAGGGGGTTTCACTAATCGTTGGCTGACCCTTGCTTAGCTGTCTTACATCTACTGACTGGGGCTGACTCCGTTAGGATGGCTCGCCTGAGACAAATTCCCATTCCTTTGTTGCCGACAAAGGTAAATCAATGTTCCAAAATTGGTAGATGTGTAATAGGCTTAAGATCAAGCTGCCTGGTCGATGTTCTCTGTACTAGCTATGAGTATACTCGTTGCTACTAGGCATTGATGAAGTGGGACTAAGAGACTGTTCCCTGTTTTATGCACTAAGCCTCGTCGATAATGTGAGGAGGCGAATTAGTGCAGTGTAATTTGCCCTTCTTCAGAACTGCGGAATCTGGGTCCCGTTTAATAATCTAGGATCGTAATGAAAAAACATTTCTGTACTTCGTACAAGGGTTATCGTTTGATAATATCTGATTCTGTTTGCTAAGACAATTATTAGCTGTCCATAAGCTCGTCCATAAGTATTGAATAAAGTTTACCAACACCGTCCATGGGTCCCTATGGCATACAGAATAGGGTCTACATACAGGATCCTAGATTGTTATGTGGGCCCCTGTATCAGAATATCGATTGTGTCAGAGTTTAAATAACGGGAAAGATCTGTAGCCACTAAATAGGGACCGCATCAAATGTCCCAAATATACATTCCCAATTCTAGATGGATTTCAGACGTACTACGTATCTTTTGTAGTAAATAGCTTTATAATAAGAAGGAACTGCATCGAGAACCATAGCTGCTGAAATATGTCATGGGTTTTGGTTGCGGGGTAATCTCACGCGGCAAAGCCAACTGAAATTAAGAAGCATACCAAAACGAATGGCATATTTTCAGTGGCTATGGATCGAGTACGATTAAGATTTTATCTCAATCCCTATCACTGACTAATTGGCTAACATTTGTGACATTATCACACATTGAGTATATCTTTATGATACTTCATGGGCGTTAAGTACGAGTTCCCAATGTTAAATATATGGGTAAAATACCAGGAGTGAGAGGAACACGCACAACACACATCCACTTACATGCACCATGCATATAAAACACACCCATACACACACAAATAACAAATCACATACATCCGCATACAATCAAAAACAAACATCTACTTACAAATACACACAAAATCTTGTGCAGTTTAGGGTCAGAGCTCGTATCCTATCGAGTTTGAATCGCTACGTAATTCACAAAGTGAAGCAGCATGAATTAGGTAGTGATTCAAACGAGATGGGATCGAGCTCTGACTATGAACTAGTTTAGGTTTCTGAATTTATCTCACCATTTATATTGACTAAAAGACTAACCTTTGTGACATAATCCCCCATTGAGTATTTTTTCTAAATACTCCATGGGCGTTGGATACGAGTTCCCAATGTTAAGTCTATGGGGAAAAATACCAGGGGTGAGATATTGACCATAAACGATGGTTTTGTGGACAGGCGGTCGTAAATTATAAGAGGTTGATGCGTAAAAAAACACCAGCGCTTGTGAGTGTATTACTACCTCGAGTGGTTTACAGAGCCACCTGTCCACATAGACATCGTTTGTTGCATTATTATACATCTTTTCGAATAAATCAAACCCAGTAATTGCCATATTAAGGGGTATAACAATAGGGACCATGGTCTTTGTATACGATGGATAATAAGAACACTAAAACCCACACACGTACACACGCTCCCCCCATACATGTATACATGTATAGATACACCTTATGTAGATCCGCTCATGGTTTGAAAGGGAAAGAATACCTCTCTAATATCACCCTGCTACAGACAAAAAAAACTACCCGCTAAATCTTAATTAGGAGTTTAATTGCAGAATTACGTATCGTACATATAGCAGGGCGCTGGTTTTCAGTGTCTCGTTAGCAGGCAACTTAATGAGGGCGGGTTAACAAACACCGTGGATTTGTCGGGGGAAACAAACACAGCCCCTCTAAGGGTGATGTATTCACTGTGGGTGGTACGGGGGATTAATGGAGATAGATGCCGGGTCCGCTCCGCCAGATGTGTCCTAATCTACATTGCACGGTGAAAAACCCGGGTGCAGGATATAGTTTTACAGGCATAAAGCAGGGCGCTCATTAGCAGGCTGTCTATTGTCCCCCGTACATCATTGTTTGACTACCACATCAGACTCTTAGTGCAGCAACCCACCAGGAGAAATCAATCTGCTTATTCGGTCTCAAACTCTGATGGAATTTACAGACGAACATTTTATGAGGGTTGATACAGAGACTACATGATTTGGAATCACTCATTTCATTTAATGAGGACCGGGACCAATAGACAAGGGGTCCGTTTAATAATATAGGATCGTACATGACGACCTTTTCCTATACAGGAAGAAGACCCATAGGGTGATTTGGGTAAACCTTATTCAACACTTATTGGCGACCTTTGGTCGGGGAGAATAGTCTTAGCTTAACCTGCATTTGTCTTTAAGCAGACCCCACGGTTTTCAAACGCACATATTTAAAGATGGGTTGTTCAGCTGGATTGAGAGTGCAACACACACCGAAGTGTTGGTGCAGACAGCCTGATATATGCAAATCACAAATGGTTAATTAGGGTTTAAATAGATAAACTATGGCTTTAAAACACATGTTCAATGAAGGTTGATACAGATGCACCCGGGCTTCCAATTGCACACTTACTGAGGTTTAGTACAAATAGGCTAGGATTTACAAACACATGCATATTCAATGATGGTTGATGCAATACTCTATATATGTCGTCTTAGAAAGGTGAGGACGTTGTATTGTATTTTACTCTTTTATTCTGATGTGTTTTTCCTTTTCTCTTATCATCTATGTAACGTGTCCTGCATGCTTTCATCACCGCATGTTGATTTCCATTTCCCATCGTGTCTTTTATTCATTTCAATATCTTTCTTTCTTCCAGCGATTTTAATTTGGCTCTGTTTTGTTTTCTTGTTGTAGTTCTGTATCATTTTTAGTATCGTCATCGACAACTACGTCTTGTCTTTCGATATTCCCGTCTCTGCTATCTTTGTTAAACTCTTTGTCTTTTTAAATTTCATCTTTGCTTTCTTTAGCATCTGTCTATAATTAACGATTTTCCCTGTCGAGTCTGTATTGTATTTATTCTACTCTCCGTTCTATGTGGGAACCATCTGTATCTCGCACCAGTATTTTTTCTATAGGCTTAA
The DNA here is from genome assembly GCA_950022655.1 of Alentia gelatinosa. Lineage (NCBI taxonomy): Eukaryota > Metazoa > Annelida > Polychaeta > Phyllodocida > Polynoidae > Alentia > Alentia gelatinosa. The sequence continues at coordinate 54,693,622 of OX465583.1, read as the reverse complement.
CGTCAGAAACTGATGCTCTAAGGCCATGGAGGCATTGTGCCCAATACTCAAAGGCTAATTGGATGAGTCTTTTTTTATTGATTGATAATGTTTTTGATAATGTATACATATGGGCTGAGATAAAATCAGAAACCCACTCGAAGAATATAACTTGGTCCACACTCCATCTCATTTGACTTCTACATGATTCACTCAAGTTCGCTTTGTGAATTACTCTGCGGTCGAACTCGGTGGAGTATGACCAAGTTATTTTCATATCATGAGTTTCCTTCAAATCACTGAACCTTTGTCCGCTCTTTTGTCCTTTCAATACACACAAACAGGGTTTTATCATAGGGAGCAAAAACAAACTGATTATGGAAGTATATCTGGGCAAAAGAATACAGCCAAGGCTGCCTTCATCTAAGGTCACACCACAGGCTGCAGCATCTAAATCTCATCAAATGGGAGGCAATTGCTGTGCTCATGGACTTAGATATGCAAGTCTGTACTACAGTTTATATACACAATATTGACTGGCTTCAGATACCAGCAGTCGTATGCTCTGAGGAGTTGACATGTATTAATATCCGAGCATATGTGAGGATATTGCACAGAGTCAACTCCGAGTAGCATACAACCGCTTTTATCTGAAACCAGTCTATATTGTGTTTATTATCCACCTTTTCTGGACAAGTGGCATGTCGATATCAGTTCCTTTTAGTTATGCATTATTTTTCCATACGCACTACTTTTCCGTATCCGTATGCGCCGGTTATGTCCATACAAACCCCCTATGTTTTTTTTAATCAGATACACTTTCAAAGTTTGTTTATGCTCCTGTTTCAAGTACCAAACCACTTTGCATATGACCCTATATGGCAATCTCCGTTTCCGTGTATTAACAGCTGGAGATGACAAAGACGTCGGACAACAAGGCGACCTTCCTGCATGTTCTGGCCGACGTTGTGGCCACCCGATTCCCAGACGCACTCAACCTGCAGGTCGACCTACCCACGGTAAAGGAAGCGGCCAAAGGTACTTAACCCCCTCCTACACTCCCTAATCTCTCTTAATCAACACTAATCAGATGAACAGTTCTCGAGGCGGTTTACTGTACCGCCGTTCTGGCCAATTTCACTCCAGACGATGCATCACCAGCCATTACTCGCTGTATGGACATGTCCCAAGTAAAAGTAATGATTTACTGGATGGGAATCGGTAATTTTGTCAGTGTGGTTAGTGATAACGAATATTGGGACACAAGGGCTGGGCCCAGCGCAGATTGGTATCATGGGGAATTTTCTACTTGGCTGCATTTCCCCGCCCACTGGTAAAGTGGATTGAAATTGATCCTCTTCAACGTGGTGGATTTTTCACTTGGAGCGTGTTGGTAGGAGACTTCGATATGGTAAATATTCTGATGAATGGTTCATAAGTGTCAGCAAGATGCTGTACATCAGACAATTAATCTCAACAAACACGTTAATGTCTAACAGTAGGTAACGAAATTAATAGTTTTCTCCCCGTAAATCTAGCCGTTTAATTAAATTTAAACTTTTAAAGTGAAGAGCACTGAAGTAGCTTTATAGGCCTCGTAAATAATGACTAAGTTGTTGATGTCATATTCTAACTACTTATTTGAGACTATTGAATTTTTTCAGTGACTAACGCAGGTAACTTTTGGATACTTCACCTTTTTGATGTTTACATCTACCCCCTTTGTTAGCCTCTATGTAATAAACCATCATTGCATGTGATATGATAAACCTCCCTTTGAACCATCACTTTGAAAGTCCACATGAGAAAACCCTTCCCCACCCCCATTCAGAGCTTTTCCAAACGCTTTCAAACAGATATGTTTGCAAATATGGTTCGCATCTAACGTTTACTGCAAGTTTCCACAAGCGTTTCAATGCTATTGGTTTTCTATGGACATAAACTGATATACAATATCTGTCATGTTTACACGAGATCGACTGTCAGGTTCACTTTGGGGCTAAATCCTTGGCATGGACGATATTTTATTACTCGATGTGTGTATCCTACACGATAAGGCACGGTCTGTTTCATAATATGTTTACAAATATCCACATACTCACAAACACAGACCAGAATTTTAAAATGAATTACTTTGATATAATTTCTCATGAAGAATTGACAATATATCTAATTATTTCTATCCACCCAATAAAAGGAACTAGCGGTAAGTCCTGTTTTCTCCTGGTTAAAAGTAAATATAATTTACTGACCCATGTTTTTCCTTTTAACATTTCAGTGTCTAACGACAGCATAGAAAACGAAATTGGCGAATTGCGTAAAGTATTAGAGGTAAGGTTTGAAAACGATTAATTGTGACAATCCATTATTGGGCTCCATTAGTACATGTCTTTAGTAGACTTTAATCATCGTTATGGCACTCAGGGAAAATGGTAACTCCATATCATATATACCTACATTGATAAGCCAATGCATCATACCATCGGGTATTCAGTATGCTTTTATGCATATTCTATCAAAAAGGTATTCGTTATAGGCACACATATGAGGCACATAGCATTTGCCTGATATAACTCTTGATGAAATAAAGTACTCTTGAAAAAACAAATCACAATTTCAAAATAAATACAAATTTTTCTCAAGTACTACTTCGTCCACAATGGCCTCCAGTACACATTGTTGCTGATTAGACACGCACAAATAGAACATCATTCTCCCTTTTCTTTATCTTCTAGGACATTATGCAGGCAGTGGAAAGGATTAAGAGCCAAACGACTCACACAAATAACGACAAGTTCCAGGAAATCATCTCCGTATCCTTATTTATCTAAATCATTCGTGTCATACGTTTTCAGATAAAGTAATAGGGCTGCTCATACTTATGCTGGGAGAAAAAGTCTCCCTGCATATGAGTATGAACGACTGATTAAATCTTGAATTAGCGGGAGATCTTACCATCGTGCAATTACCTCTATGAATTGAGATATCACAAACACAATATTGATTGGTTTCAGATACAAGCGGTCGTGTGCCCCGAAGAGTCGACATGTAGTGATATCCGAGCATATGCGAGGATATTACGCAGAGTCAACCTCGAGAAGCCTATGGCCGCTTTTATTTGAAACCAGTGTATACATATTGATTTTATAATACACCTTTTTCTGAAAAGTGGCGTACCAATATTAGTTCATTTTGGTACGTACTATTTTTTGCATACACACTGTCTTTTTCCGTGCGCCCCGGCTTTTGAAGCCTGGAGCATACAACATATCCGGATGCTCCGGGTATATAGATACACGCTGCCCATGCGTTTTCTATGGACACTTTGTATTAGGTGGATACTAAATCACAAAATATCCATGTATCATAATGATTGTTCCTAGGCGGTGGATTGGCAGTCCCTAATTAACTTTCTTCCTAGAAATCGTGATAATAATCCCTGTTGTTATATAAGTTTTATGAGTTTTCGATTTTCTGATTGGTGTTTCACATCCATATGAAATTGGAACATTTTTTTGACGTGGCGGGTAGTGTGTTCCAAGTAATTGCGCCATTGATAATGTATAAATGCATGGGTCTACACGATCAATATAATGATAAACATTTTGTCCACTCAGCTAATAACCAGCCATTTTCCCAACCTTATCAGGGTTCTTTATTGCTTAGAAGATTAAATTAAAAAAAAATTCAAATTATTTAACGACAATATGCACGTTCACCAGTACTCTGGCGATCTTCCACGCGGATGCCACACATATACATTATTTACAAGTACAGGGCTCACCTTTACGATTTCTACAGTTAGAATACATCACAGTCATTCATATCAAAATAATCTGATATAATATATACATTTTTGCTCCCGTCTTATGACCTTTCTTCATCATCTTCTTTGGAGATTTGTCCTACTTATATACCAATGATATCCTGAATGTCCCCTATTACTCTATTTTCAAAACTTTATCCAGACACGACCCTCTGTGTTTCTATTTGTAGCTGATTCCAAAATTGTTCTCCCATATACATTGGTGAATGTCGAAACTTCTTTTTCTTATCAACTTTATCAGGGTAAGATATGCATTGTAGTATAATCGCCAGGGCCTCGTTGCTCCACTTTTTGTGGTATCGCTAGCTATAATCGGATCGCAATTTTATTTTTACGATTACTTTAACGATCCGATTGAAAAAGCGTTGCTCCTGTGATATCGGATCGTATCTCCATATTCCCGCCGTATCGCTATTTTCTTACGATGCGATAGCGATGCAACAATTCAGGGGCACATATTGAATGAGACAGGGGAAAATTAATTAATTCTTTAATTAAATACAGATGGCATCATAGTTAAAACTGATCTGACACCTGGTGGTGTGCATCGCTATTTCCTATAGGTAGAGGAACAAGTGGCGGGGGTTGGTGGTGCCACCATGGATCGTTATTTGAAATATCAGATAAGGCTGTATTTAACCCACAGCGATACGATCCGTAGTGCTGTGAAGGTCCGCGTAAAAAGTATCGCAAACAGCAGTATTTTACGCGGCGATGCGCCTATGCGATTACGACACGATCCGCAAAATTTCTGGAGCAACATTTAGGCCCTCGGATCGCTATTCTGCGATCCGCAGCTCTGTCGTAATCCTGGAGCAACGGGGCCCAGGCTCGGCCGTGGCCGTTCTGCCGCCTGGTCCCTCTGGTGCTTGCATTGCAAATTGAACAAATGGAGATTTAGCTTATGGCTAACAATTTCTAGGTAATTGGTTGTTTGTTGATACCAGAGGCAACACAATGGATTTCTCAAAATACAGTAAGGCCCGGCGTCCACCTACTATGATAGAATCGTAGACCTCACGATATGGCACCGATACAAAATGTCAAAATCGGTGCCATATGGGGAAGGTGCAAAATCGTAGACATATGTCTAGACAAGCCAATCCTCCATGCATTGTATGGGGTTTTTATCGGTGTCTAATCGCAGAAACGTGGTCAACTGCCCCGATATCAGGTGACCTTCCGACGCGATTTTTTTTTTTTTTTCATCGTGGACCATATCGGTGCCATATCGTAGTAGGTGGACGCCGGGCCTTATGGAAGAAATATGACGAGATGAGGTGAGATGGTCTCTATGATTGGTCTTGCTATTTTCGTTTTAATCTTGTCGTCCATTCTAGTTTATTTTTCTGTTATTTCACAAACATCCTCTGGCTTTGTAGCCCACCACCTCGTTATCGATAATAAGGGCCCCGACCTTCTTATGTTTAAACTTCTGACTTAGCATTTTTCGTGTAATTTATTCCTCTGGAAATCCCGTGCTCACTCCTATGGCTGTATTCAGGGTTCTATTTATCTATACCTGTAATTTGTTACGATATCGCTGTGTTGTGCTATCCGCATATTCGATAATAGGTAAAACAATCTGTTTTGCTATCTTGATGCATCCTTTGTCAGTAGGTATCTAATTTTCATAAAGTGGAGAGTGGAGGCGTTTGAGGGCCATATAAGAGCCACCGATAAATGAAACATTACCTCGATTCGGATACTTGTGGTCGTATTATCCTGAGTTGGCTCGGATATTACTTCGTGCCAACTCCCTGGAGAATTCGGCCACTGGTATATGAAACCATCAATAGTGTGTATATATATTACCTGAACGAAACACATTGATCTTAACTCTGAATAGCACTTTACATCTCATGCGGCCTCTGAAATAGAGAATCTGACGAGACAACAAGAGGAGACAAAGGCTATCTATGTCACCATGGTTACTTACTTTGGAGAGGACCCCACAAAAGTGGACACGAAGGAGTTCTTTAATACCTTTGCCAAGTTCCTCTTCAAGTTTGAGGTAAGTGATAACTAGATACTCGGGTCACGTCATATGGGAATACGAGAAAACATAGTTAGTGAGCCCATAGCGATTGTCATTCGAGGTCTGGTGGCCCATAAAATGATTCCAGATGCCGGAGGTGGAGGGACGTATTTCATAGGATAAAAGACCGGGAACAGAATCGCTACGGGTTCACTCACCATGTTTTATTATCAATGTCCAAATAAACACATGAAGAAAATGTTTTATGATGTGCTTACAAATACAATATATTGTGCGCCCGAACATTCGCTACGTCTCAGTGAGCCCTAACATTATTTATACTATACCCTAGCAGCGGGTAGTATTTCATAGACCTTTGGCCATATATAGGTGTATAATGATAGCCAAGATGTAGCGTTAACACAGAAGCCTAGGTTAATAATAAAGTGTTGAGGATACTCCCTCATCAATCAACCTGAAAAGGTCAGCAAACCGAGTAACTACAGTGTCATCAGTCAGAACCAATGGATGCAGGTGACAGATCCTGGCATGCCTATAATCATTATATTCATAAGATATGAAGCAGGGTACAAGGCCAGGCACCGATACTGAGAATCTGAATCAAACTGGATTTTAATATTGCATCGATATAAAAGATATATGACGAACCATGACAACATATATACCAAAGTAGTTGCTTCTATATTATTAACATGGAACAGCACTGGTCTTTCAATCGGAGTAGTCTCCATATATGCAAAGGGAGTGTTCATTTTTCATGAAATGGGGTGGGTTCTATTCGGCGAAACCTTAAAAATAAAGGGCCCCCCTCGTGAATACCTCCAAATTAAATGCCCCCCGGCAAATACCTCTGAATTAATTGCCCCCCTCTAGGGAATACCTCCAAATATAGTGCCCCAAAAACGAATACCTGAAAATGAAATCCCCCATGCGAATAACTTCGTATAAACCTCCTTCTACTCCAATAACTTACCCCCGTCCACCGTAAATGTTGAACGCTCCCTAGGCACAACAGACGTAATAGGGAGAAGGGATTAGCTACATGAAATGATAGTCTGTGACTGTGCACATCTACCTGACAATGATATATCTAGACAGAATCGTCAGTACATTAACATATATGTGGCTATATTCCCAAAGAAGAGTGAGGACTCTATTGGATGGAAATGCGAACACCGTCACCTGGTTTGTTGAGAGAACCTCTCAAAATTAACTCAAACTTCTATATTCACATCCTAGTAATCAAGTAAAACGTGTTCACCTTGTTTGGAAGTCCTCTTGTACCGATTCTCTTTCGATAAAAATTAAAGAGCTTTTAGAGCGAGTTTAATGGTTTTATCAAAAGAAGCAAAGTAAAAGAGGACATCCCAATTAGGTCAATATGTTTTTTTTGGTAACAGCAAATTACCACTCAAAACCAGACTCATTCAATTAAAATCAAAGTTGTTTTATTGATGATAAAAGGGTGAGATACAGTAGGATCAAAGCGATGAATGATTGATGATTCTTGTAAAACCTCAATGTTTCAATTGATTCATTAATCTTCGTCAGAGTAATTTTTTTACTTTTATCATATACCTCCAAATGTGAATGAATATTGAAATATTAACCAAAATTATGACTATGTCAAGTGACTATCAAGAGTGTGTTGGTATGGCATAAGTCGCTCTAAGTATGTATGCTTAGTTTCTCACAAAAAGGGAGAATTTATTTGAAGATTTGATTATTCAATCTATGTTTTTATGATATTTTTTTTTACAATTGTCTGTGTATTTTTACGGTGATATTTCATGTGTTTCTATGGTACCATTCGTTCATTACACTAGTATACTAACTTGCATCAATTGCGAATGTAGAGTATGTGTATATTTATTTCCATACCAGCACACTATGCGGTATGATAATGATACCTATACCGTAGCAGAGGATGGTATCTGTGTGACTTACCAGCGTAGGTAAATAATATAACATATTTTGTTTTACTTTTCAGCAAGCGCATCAGCACAACCTTGTTCACAAGCGGCATTACTATAAAGATGGCACATCGGCCTCCGGTCCTTCAGCATGAGACTGCCAACATCTGCGGGAGACTATGCCCAGGGCAGATTGCCGCGACAGAGCCCTCAGTCTGGATCCGACCTGTCTGCCTGAGACTTTGCTATTAAAGTGGAACTCACACGATGGGATTCATGTACCACACAGAGTGTTTGTTTGAGACAAATCCTGCCGAGGTTCTCTACTGGAATACAATCTACTCGCCTGAACTGGAGGGTTTCATTTGACAAGGTTTTTCCCCTGCAATTGTCACCTACAGTAATCCCTAACGATCCACAGAATCCTATGAGATTTTGATTTTAAACATGTTTAAAATATACATGGGCATTTGGATGAGACAAATGTAACCACTGCTGAGTCGCTGACTAGGTAGTTAAATTAGCCAATGAGAGGCCAGAAAGCAGGGTCACATGTTTTTCACACCATTCACCTCAAGGGTACTTGAGTCCCAGGGTGAGTGCTCACTGTGACTATGTCTGAGACTATGTACCAGGTGTATCCTTCCCTGTGAATCAAATTCGCTATTTTTCATTGAGACTGGTAAAAGCACATTGACATAAGAATATTTTACCAAAGGAGAATAGTCTGAGACTAGGGGAAGGTGTGACGGACACCTGTCTCAGGTACTCTACATGTGAATCCCACTTTACCTGAGATCAAGAGGACTGCCTGACACCAGAACGCCTGCAGGAGACTTGCTTACAGTTATCTTGGACCGGATCATCTTCTGCCTGAAACTGAAGTGTCAGTCTCAGACCTGCCTCTCGTATTGTGACAGCGTTTTTACTTTAAATGGAGATGTTCCCAGAAGCCAAAGGATTTAGCTTTGAAAAACCAAGATCCACATCGAGGGATTATTGATATTCCTGATACTTGAATGAATGGCCTGCCTGCCTGACTGAGAACTGCCTGAGACTGACCAGCTGCCTGCCTGTGACAGTGACAGCTGCTTGTGGCAGTGACAGGAGGCTGCATACGGCCCACCTAACTTCTTGTGACAGTGAGTGGCTTCCGCTTGAGACTGGGTTTCTTAAGGCTGGTCTGTCTGGAAGCTGCCTGATGACTCTTTGCACCAGCAACCTTTGACCATAGAGAGAGGTACCACGCTTCAATTCCAAGTCCATCATGAGAACTTTCGTGACTCTTCGTGAGAATTGAGCGTTGATAATTCTCTGAATTTACCATGAGGTAGGAATGGGCAGAGAGAATGACTCAGCTGTGACGGTAGCCTTTCGGTCAGGATCTTGCCCATATGATCATATATGTATATGAGGGGATTACACCATTGACATGTTTGAAGTGCATATTATGAGAAATACGCAAACGATAAATGTTAAATGGATAAATAAAAGGGCCGATGGTGTTGGTTAGAACTCACGATTCTCTGACATTGATACTGTGGCATGACTTCTACAATTGATGCCCACAATGAATACATTGACAATTGAGACTATTTAGAGGTCTGGAGTCCTGCGCTAACAACTATAGTCACGTGATTACTGGCATTTAAAGCTATGACATATTCCATTTTTTCCCAAGCTATTGGTTCATAGATAGCAACAGAAAAACGTATTTTTGATGTTATGCCTCAATCGAATGGTGCAATTTGTTTCAGAGGGATTATATTTCCACAATTGCGTGGCTTATCTAGTCTTAACAATACAAACGACATCAGAAGGACAATTCCACTGTTTATATTTTGAATCGACGACAGAATCCTCTATTTTCACTGTTGAGAACGAGGTTGAAATACGAGTAATGTCCCGAGACAGGTCTACAGTAGTCTCAGCCTCCAGTGCTGAATACAGTGTCTGAGCAAAGTAAAGGTGAATTTAGAAGCAATAAGCCGAAGACAGCGCTCGGTAATTCCACGAGAATGTTTTTTTAAAACCGGGGTCTGTGGTTTGACTGAGACATGCTGTGATAATGGACTCCACCATTGAAGACCTAAAGGTCTCCACCCGCATGATCCTGATGTGTTGTTGATGAAAACGAATAGATGTATATATTGGACTGTACGCGATTGTATATAGAATTATATGTAAATATATCAGGTAATTGGGATGATATATGTAATAATAACGTTTCGGAAGTTATGACCCGAATGCAGAAATGTCAATATAATGTTCTTTAAGCCACAGGAGCTTAACCCCGAGATGTGAATTGTTTGAAATGATGTAGATACATGATCTGCTTATTACTACAGGAGAATCTCTCTAGTCTATGTAGTGTACATAGAGTCATATAGTCAATGAACTGTACATAAGGCCTGGAATTCACTGAGCTCCCGACACACTGCGACAACCGTTCCGACACACTTCGACACAGAATCTTTCAACGTTCCGACAGAGCAATGATGCAGTTATTCAGTTTCGTAATCTTACATAATATAAAACCGAATCTTTTCAATAATCTAAAAAGGCCATGGTGCAGTAATTTTGATTCATACCCATGTCGGAGCCATGTCGAAGCCATGTCGGAGCCATATCGCAAGCAGTGGGTGCCCGGCTTAAATCACATGGCTTTCAGTATTGAATAGTATATCGTAGTCTCCAAGCTATCCCTTCTTGTTTCTTTTAAATCTCAGTTTGATGTATGGAACTGTAGGCATATATATGCTAATCTTATTTAAGTTAAGTTTATTTCCGGTTCCTGTCCGTGAAACAGGAACCGGAAGGAACGTGTCTTCTGGCTCTTGATTGATGGGTGCTGAGAACGCCATTTTCTTTAAATGCTGTGCTTTGCGTGAACATGTCTTAGTGTAAAACCAGTATCGATGATCGGATAATTACCAAATAATCATCCGCATTATTACTGTCAATATACAATGTTTGACGACATGGGATTATAATCATTTAGAAAATGACGGTCACTCCTTTGTGAACAACATAGTTTCTAATATAGTCTTTAATACTCATGTGCCATTTCAAAGCATGGGTGCTTTGTTACTGATGAGAAATGAGTTTTGATAATTTTAGATTTTGTATGCCTTCAGCTTGTTCTGGGGACGCATCATCTGCTCCATTCTTAAATGATGAATGTGTTCTCGGGTGAGATGATGAATTGTAGATGGGTGCCTCACGTTTAGACAGTGATCTCTCAGTGTTTTATACAAGCCCGGTGTAACATAGTCAAAGCGCCCATGGGTATATTTGGTTGAATTAAAGGATTCAAACAGAATTCTCTGACTTATGCATACTTAATGAGTGTTCCTCAGAAAAACAGCTTTAAGAGTAAAGAAAGAAGATCTCATTTTGTTCACAATTTGGCCTGTGTAACCAGGCAAAAGTTATTATACTACAAGCATCTTCCTTATCATTATTTCTAGGATATTTATAAAGTGAAAATTATTAAAACCAAATTTCAGGAAATTCTTATCAGTTCTGCTCTAGTTTACATCAGCAACATATTACCTTATTCGAATTCATTCGGATACAAAATTCGCTGCCTAGAGATTCTGACATATCAGAATCTCTGGGAGGAGATTTATGAAAATAGTCCCTACAGATTTTGATGTAAACTGAAATTAAACTGAAAGACAATGTCCTGGAAAGTTATTTTGATGTTCATTAATCAAAATCAATAATATCGATCTCATTTATCATCATAAATCAAAGTCCTACATTGTTTTGCGTGCTTAACACACGGAGTAATGGGGAACTATATAGACTGTGTAAGGCCCAGCGTACATCTTACTAGGATAACAATTTAAGACCTCCCAATGCATAACATAAAAAATCATAGACAATCGGGAAAACCTTTATCTTACTCAAACGTCTAGACTAGCAACATCGGTGTGCATCATAATCGGTCTTTAGGTACATCGTAAGGCCTGTCGTAGACGATTTTGAGCTTGGTCGACGCAATGCCTCAGTATACACCAAATTACTGTTATGCTTGACAGTGATGTGGCCTCATTGAATGTGTAACTATCTTATATGTCGAAGCATGGTCCAATCTAGTTAGTCATGTAGATGGGTGATGACTTCAATAACGACTGGTTTTATATACGTGTGACGACGTAATATCCTCGTACTAGGAGAAAACGTCCTTACTGTGGCCGAACTATGTCTTAGTTCGAGGTCACCTGTGGCGGACATTCGCCCCGACGCCGTAGGCCCGGGAACAAGCGTAATCGTGTCTGTGCGTCGCCCGTTGCGGACAAAGTCGAATGGCTTGTTGTTACTATCAATGGATTTTGCAAATTTGATCAATTTAAACTGTTGTACGTGCAAGCCACACGTTGGCTACCTCGAGATTTGGTCGATACGCACTTGTAGTTGTTACGGGGGGCCTGTATCTCGAGTGTCAAGTCGCGATTCGACATCGTCCTCCATGCTGTTTTTGGTCACGATGACGTCGAATACACACGCCTATCGAATACCACAGACTAGGCTAGAAGCACGATATAAGATTGCAGTGCGACGAAGCGCACCATAGTGGGCCGTAGTCGTGATATACTACACCCCCTTGAGAGGGTCGTATTTGAATCACATTCGCACATAGGTATGTAATAATATCCTCGCTGGCTCTGGGATATAACGACGCATCAACTACTCGGAAAATACAGCCACTCGTACACGATACCAGTCATTCTTGTGTAGATAGACAATAATCGATGGTTTTGTGGACAGGCGGCCGTAAACTACGAGAGGTTGACGCGTAGTAATACACGAGCGCTAGCGAGTGTATTACGAGGTCAACCGCGAGTGGTTTACAGAGCTGCCTGTCCACAAAATCATCGTTTGTTGCATTTATTATCCATCTTTTCGAATAAATTAAACCCAGTAATTGCCAATATTAACGGGTATAACATTAGGAAATATTTCTTTGCTCCATAGCAAAAGGGACTATTTTCCCCGTATACCATGGTTTTGAGGCCGTATACCACAGGTTTGAATCCGTATACCACAGGTATGGTATCTGACAGGTTTTATACAATGGGTAGTGATTTACTGAGTCCCCATACATTTTCAATGGGGACTTTGTATACGATGGATAATAAATGCATAGAAACATGCTGCTGGATGTCCTGATTCAATTACCACCATCTGATACGGCCACTAGATCATACAGAGCCAGAACACATCGTTCTCCATCCTGATTGGTTTTAATTAAATTCACAAATCTGGAGGGGGAGAACCGCGGATGAAAGATAAAAGAACCATGTATACGTGAAATCAAATCATATCGGGTCGGAGTATTTTCAATCCCATCCGGCTTTTCAACAGATTAGTTTGGAAAAATCAATATTTCCGCCGGGAACTTTGGTAGTGAAGAGTCTCAACTGTTGGATACAATTCTTAAAGACGGTCGTTGAGTTTCAAATCAAGGTCAGGACCCTAAGCTCTAATTCCAAATTAGTTCATACTAAATTGATAGCCCTGGACGACGTTATATACTACATCCGATACGTTGGATTGCTATTTCCTGTCGGATATCAAACTGATTCAAGGCCCACCTGATTCACACCACAGACATTTTATAATTCACCTAATACAAAGTGTCCATGTAAACGTATGTGAATTCGGTATGGACCCTGTTTTCAGTAGGCTCCAGCGGCGTATATGACCTGGTTGTAATGAATCGCGCACACCGAATAACGCTTCGTTCTGAAATATAGTGCATAACTAAAGCGAACTAATATCGGTATGCCACATGTCACGGAAACGTGGATGATAAAAATAATATTGACTGGTTTCAGATAAAAGCGGTTTTTAATCGGAGTTGACCCAATGCAATATCCTAGCATGTGCTCGGATATTACAAAGCGTCAACTTCTCGGAGATTACAACTGATTGTATTTGGAATCAGTCAATATATACACAATATTACCATTATTTTGATCTGAGTGGCCTTATTCTCCGCGTAGTTGAAATGTATCAAAACTACGAGCGACAGCGAGGAGTATTGCGTAGTGTCAATTATGCGGAGAATACTGCCACACAGATTAAAATCGTGGTAATGTTGTATTCATCACTCACCTTTCCCCTAGTTATTGGAAATAAATGTTGTAAATGATTAGAAATTCTACGTTAGCGCAGTGCATTGTTTATATAAAATAATTCCTATAGTGTCCGTCAAGTGGCAGACAGAATCTACTGAGTAGAATTCGGCTTCCCGTTTTCTACTCAGTAGCGATTTGTAGTCTCCATAGGTTTAGTATGTATTAGGTGGGTAATAATGTGTATATATATACTACCCAAAGCATGGCTTTTCCTGGCCTGTAGCTGCCACACGTTGCAACTCACTTGCCACATACCACATCACACATATCACAAGTGGCATACGTACTTCAGACCACATTCTCGCATGCCACATTCTCACATGCCACATTTTCACACGCCCCATTCTCACATGCCCCATTCTCACATGCCCCATTCTCACTATGCCCCATTCTCACATGCCCCATTCTCACATGCCCCATTCCCACATGCCCCATTCTCACATGCCCCATTCTCACATGCCACATTCTCACATGCCACGTTCTCACATGCCCCATTCTCACATGCCACATTCACACTCCACACACAACCGATCATCATCCATCAGAGGACAAACGTATCCCTCCGCCCGGAAATGCTGTCCTTATCACCGCCGGTCCATTAACTCCACCTCCGCGCCCTCATTGTAGTCCACTCCAACCGCAGCGCCCCCGCGCGGCCGCCGTGTGAACTGACCGTAGAGAGCAACGAAAAGCGGCTATCCAAAATGGCCGCCGCCTGTAGGGGGTAAAAACGACCTCGTTTCGGTGAGTGTAGCATGCCAAGTGGACATCACGATGGGCCAGAAGAGAGCTACACTGAAAGAGTGCACACAATAATTGCGTTTCCGACACGACCAGTGCTGGTAAATGATTTTCTAATTTTAGTGTAGTACACCCGACCAGCGGCGGAGGCTATTTGAAGTCAGACAGTAATGTGGAGAGGATCTTTTATTTCTGGAAGTGGACGTGATAGCTGGCAAGCCTTGGGGGGACTGAGTGGTTTGGATTGCCGCATTTTACATAGTTTACTTGAGCTGGGAGAAAAAGGAAATGTAGCAGTGCCCTTGGGTTCTGTATGAAGGTATAATATCAGTCTCTATAACAGTATAGCCTTTACATTTTCCCCTGGTTAGTAAATATAATACCTCGGCACACACAACTACGACACCTATACATTATGGCATACTTATAAAATACAATGCCATTATTTAAATTGACGCCGAACAAATAAATCTCAGGGGTTTATTTTATTCACGTATAGTTGCTATTTCACATGGGAAACCCCATTAGACTATCTGGATTTTAAAGCCGAGACTTTACCACCCTGGACTGAAACCCTCTTGGGATCTCTACCTCGTAAGCCTTCGACTTCCGATACCAATCTTCTCTCTGACTTTTAAGTCTTATGGCAAAAGCCCCATTGGATGGTTGGCCAGATGCTACAATCCCAACACGATCTGTTTGTCTACGACGCCTTAAGGAAAAACATACTAACCAGTGGAGCCACAAATTAATTAGCAAAGTTGATTCATCTATGGTCAAATAAAGCACTTTGATTTCTGCACAACCTACTTTGCTAATAAAACATACAACAGTGGCATTTGAATTGGCCCCAAATAGTTTTCAAGGACTAATAGAATTCAAAACCTGATGTTGTACAGTCTGTAATAACTAAATCGATATGAGATGTCACGTACAGTAGCTATGACCTAATCTTATAGACTAGCTACCCTAGTGACAAGAAAAGAGAATTCAGAATATCTTCTATACTAAATGAAGAAGACAGATAACCATACACAGATATGTATTGATAATATATATTATAACAAAGTATACAGTTACATAACAATTCTCATCAACATACAAAATCATATACACTTCTGTAGTGTTCATATAATATAATTCCTCTTGGTCAAAGCAGTACTCACAGTCTATCACTCTCAGTTATTGTTCCATGTCTCCTTGACTTGTGGATATAGATGATCCAAAGTAGTGGTAGCAGTCATCAGTGTCTTTTCCTCCAGTGCTGGGGTGATAGTAGCTTATGGAGAAACCCAATCCTCAGTAAAGGCCTCTGTAGCATAGAGTCCTATGGTGTTTCAAGCCTGACACTGCAGTGGTGGTAATGCTGAGCAGCATGGAGATGTTGATGCCACGGTGTCTGGGTTCCAAGTCAGCTGTGAGTTGAAATCTGCTTCCTTATATACCCTATTGGGGGGTCAGTCCAAACGAAGACAGGGGACGGTTCAAACGCTGGGGGTGGCAGTCCAAACGGTTAGGCCATGACCACTATCTAGAGCGAGGACCTGTTAGGAGGCACCCTGTGATATTCTTAATACATACATCACAGAGATGTTAGACAGGAATTTTGAAAGAGTGTCGAGAGGGATTGAACTGCTTTGAACAAAACGTGTATAAAGGTATAGGGTACAGAGTGATCGCTTGTTCCGCCATCATCTGCCAGGAAATTGTAAGATAGCGCTACTGTAGTCGGGGGACAAACACTATTTTCTGCTGTCATAATCTATAGATAATCGTGAGATGAGGCTAAAACTCTTTTATGGCAAAATCAATCTTATTTGTTCATAAAATCCCTTAATGATTGGACCTGGCACCTGGTGCTTTGTCGAACCTCGAGAGGCACGATGGCCGCCATCATATCACAATGTCTATGTACCCTTTAACCCAAAGAACTTGATGACACAATCAGTGCAAATTGAAGGATCTGATTAGAAAATACTGTTGTTTGTTTTTATCCCAAGGAAAATGATCTATGTGATAGGATTGATTTTACAGAACCGCCTGAATGATAGTATAATCACCATTTTATGTATTCATAATGGACAAACACATACAAACTGTAATCCCATAATGATGTATTCATAATCACCAGATGCAGTCCCTCGACAAAATAATTTTAGAGTTCAATTCAAAGATTATTAGATTTCACATCAGTTATTATGAAAAACAACATATCAGTAAACTGCAATGGTGGAAATAAGCATATATAATATAATATTGATATACGATCTTCCAAAAAGGGAACAAATCGGAACTGATCACAAATTGAAACATGTGAAGATGGAATATTAAGGAGAATGTGAACGAACGGCATATATACAAGTTGTGGGTACTGTAGCACAGATAAATTTGCTATAGTTCAAATATAAACAGTCTAAGGAGAAAAACGCCCAGAATCACCCTTGCCCAAAAACACCCTGAACAAAAGGTGAAAACTGAAATAAAACACAAACAAAACAACAGAGTTAATTAGAAATATTTGTTGAAAGCGCCAACAAATTAAGCGGGTGATTAGGTAGGGACTATATTTTCTCTCGAGTGGACCACAGTTGTGTTTGAAGCTTGGTGTTGTTGTTTCTTCCTGGGATCTTCTTGCCCCGGGCGCTCTGATGAGTTCTTTGTCCGATTTGTCCGTCTTTTTTTCCCAAAGCACCTTTTTTGTCTGGGGTTTTCCCTTCTCCCCTCAAGGCGTCAAAGCGTCCCTGGGCATTTTCGCGCCCGCTTACCTTGACGTGGCTTTGATCAATGACGTCGATAGGTGGCGTTGGTGTTAGGCACTCAGTCTGCGGTAGTGCCACCTGGTGCTGACATTGAGAACCCCGGGGTGCGGTGAGTGGTCAATGGGGCTGCCAGAGGAGGAGGGGGACGAGGGGCAATAGCCCCCCCCCCCATACTGTTCACACAAATTTGAAAGGGGGTTGGGGCCCTACCTCTCACACTCATTGGAGGAAGGGGCTGAAGGCAATATGCACTCATACTGCCCATAGTATTGATGGAAGAAGGCTGGGGACATCATGCAACTTTAACACTCACACTATTGACGGAAAAAGGTTGGGAACAACATACATCCTTAACACTCACAATTATCAATAGAGGAAGGTATCCCTACCACTCACACTATTGATAGAGGAAGGCTGGGGACTAAAGAGGAAACCAACAAGTTTTGGTCAAAGTCGTCATTCTCCATGAGTTTGATGTAGAGTGATATGAGCCAGGCAAAGCTGAGTGAATATCATATAGCCTTCAAATGAGTTGGAGAACAACAACTTTAACCAAAATGAATTACTTTCTGTCTTCATCTCACCCCAGTACACACTAAAAGAATGGACGACACACGTGATATAGACCATGGAGAACGGACTGCCATACTCGTAGTGGCATGGAGAACGTGTTTCCCAATGTTAAGCTTATGGGACAAAAATACCTGGGGTGAGATAAAACATGCATCCCTACCACTCACAATTCTTGATGGAGAAATGCTGGGGACAATATGCATCTCTACCACTCACACCTACTGATGGAGGAAGGCTGGGGGAAACATATATAAACAGAAAGGCTCATGGCTACTCACTAAAATTTCCTTTGCTATAGAACCCACTTTCCAGCTACATTTAAAATCTCCTTTCCCCAACTCTCACCTTAAGGAATCACCCTTTTTCTACCTCCCCTCCCTGACTATCGGCAGCCCCACTCCCTGGTCCCCAACGACCTGCCTTTCCTTCTCCATGACTCCACCAATCGAATTTAAGCGAATCGGTTTGGTGCGTGGCTGATCTTCACTTCCGGTGGTCCGCGCACGCGCCGTGGTAGGCGACGAGGATGCGTGGTAAAGAAGGGGCACTTAGAGAGGGCCCTGAGGGCACCAGGAGAACAAAGCCCATCAAAGGGCCATTCTGCTTGACCAGCGTCTGTCCAGCTTGACCACCGCCCGCCGGCAACCAGTTCCCGCCGGTCAATGTCACGTGACGTGCCTTATCAGAACGAGGCCGTGTGCCAGGAGCTGGCAACCCTGACCTGTAAACCAGATGCTTCTTTCTGACTGCTTTGATGGTAGAATCGTATGCCTTGAGGGTGGTGCGGTACATCGGGTATAGACATAGATTTTTACCATGGTCAATACAATGGATTTCACAATGATATATGTGTTGCAGATACCAACTTAAGGGTCTGTTTAATTCATATGAATGAAATGGGAGGATTCTCAGCAAAGAGTGTGTTCAATTCAGATGAATAAAATGGGTGATTGTCAGCAAAGAGTGTGTTTAATTCAGATGAATAAAATGGGTGATTGTCAGCAAAGAGGGGTGGGGAATTAGCTCAGTGGTGAGGGCATTGGACTTGTACCCCAAGGTTGTGGTACTTGTGGGCTGGAATCCCACTGCAGCCACTCTTCTTCTTCAGCCCCAGCAGTGGTAGATTAACTGTTATATCAAAGGCTAATCGTTCTCATACCATGACTATGTGGCGTAGGAACTAATTACAATATAAATTCCTACCTCGGTAAATGTATAGTCCTGAGTGCGATTTTTGCCTAAATTCATCTCATAGATTCGATCACCTTCAAACCCGAAGTAAGTCCAATTTCTTCCATGGCTTAGTACAGGTAGATAAATGGACAGGACTGATTTCATTAACATTCCGTTTTCCTAAATGATTCAGACTTACACTGTGGATGCTTTTTGTCACACTCTCCTCCCAGATCTTTCGTGGTGCTAGTCCTTACTAATCTCCACCTCAACCCAATGCTGGTTCCTCGGGTATCCACTAAGGACAGGCAGAACCAGCCAACTTTTCTGATTAAAAACACGGCAACTGTGAAAAATTATGAAACTCAAACAACTCATCTATTATGGGTTGTGTAATATAGGCCTTGTTAAATGAGCTTCACAGACAATCCAACGGTTTCATCTCCAGTTTTTAACCACTTTGTAATGTGTATCCACAGTTTATTAGACTGCCACTTCGAATGAGCACATGTGTCATATTGACAAAACAAAACCTAATAACACATGAGGTGCTTTCTACTGAAGAAAGTATTTGCAGAGACTGTGTCGGGTTCGAAATACAAATAACAAAAATGAGCTAATAATATTTACCATACAAATATATGCATCTCTATTAACTAGAAGAAGACAAAATGCTCCCTAATGCACGAAGAATTTAGTATATTTGAATAACTGGCGGATGGGACAGATTTTGTCCCCATCAGGCAGATCGGTGCAGAGATACAAGCAGGAAGTATAGCGCAGGATCTATGCTAGGAGAGTGTTTTTGTCAAAGGTAAGAGTAAAAGGTAAAAGTGTAGAATTAGGTTCATTAAAATAAACCTCTTCTGTCTACAGCATTAAGTGCATGACTAAAATCTAGTTCCAGAGTACTCTCAGATGGAATTTCAAAAGGTCGCTTGCATGTGGAACGCTACCTGAGGAGGAAGGTGGGTATTTCATACAGGTTTGCGTAACGGTCACATGACAAATTACCGCCTCGTTACGGCGTTTTATAGCCAGCCCTGAGAAGACCACGCGATGATCTCAATTGGCAACCGTCTGCTGGCGTCTATTTTCATGACGATTGGAAAAAAGACACGGACAATGATCAAGTCAGTTGGAATTTCTGAAGACAGTTTAAAAAGCTAATGGTTATATTTGTCATCAGAAGATGGAGGGCTAGCGACGTTCCGGAAGCACTGCAGGTGACGTGTCAGACGCTGCCGACGTCGACATCGATCATGTACCCTTCTTTGAGTGACGGCTAGCGCTCCCTAGCGGGCAATGCCGGCAACAAGCTCAGAGTTGTTTGTATCACGTATTATCGCCCACCTCTAGGCAGCGCTGGTTCCTCGAATAAAGAGAGTAGATAATCTTAAGGGAACGTCGGGATCTATGGGTAATTACAATAGAGGCACCTGGCGG
This sequence comes from Alentia gelatinosa, assembly GCA_950022655.1. Lineage (NCBI taxonomy): Eukaryota > Metazoa > Annelida > Polychaeta > Phyllodocida > Polynoidae > Alentia > Alentia gelatinosa. The sequence continues at coordinate 54,673,064 of OX465583.1, read as the reverse complement.
CGCACAAAGAAGGCTTTGTAGACCGGAAGTGAGGGGTACAAGACGGATGAGCGTCTGGGAGCAACGCGCAGGCCCATGGGAAAGGCGGGCAGAAGGTAGGGAACGCGCGGGATTGGATCTGTGGGCGGCCCGACTGGATGTAGGCTTTATGAGATGTAAGTAACGTCATTGGTGACGTGTAGAGAACGTCATTAAGGGCACCCGGATCTCACATCCGGGCCCTGAGAAACGACAGGCATACATGGTGAGGTTGAGGTACGGAAGGAAAGGGGAGAAGAGGTGGAGGGGGTAGGGGTGGGGATGCTGGTCAGAATTGGATGTAAGGAGTGGGGGGGGGGGGGGGGAGAAAGGGATATGGGACGGGGATCTTATTGTGAGATTAGGTGTAAGGGAGGGGAGGAAGAAAAGGATAAGGGTTGCGCGTGTTATTGTGGCGTTATGAGGGAGGATACGAAGAAAGGGATAGAGGATGGGGTTATGATCATAAAGTTATGAGGAAGGGATAAGGGAAATAAAGGGATAAAGCATGGGGATATTATTTGGGACTATGTATAAGGAAGGGGAGGAAAATAGGATAAGGGATGCAGGTGTTATGGTGGGGTTAGATATAAAGGGGAGGGGGGATAAAGGGATAAGGGATGTTGGTGTTATTGTGGGGATATGTGTAAGGGAGGGGAGGAAAGAGGGTCAAAAGGGTTAGGATGTTACTGTGTAGTTAGTTGTAAGGGAAGGGAGGAAGAGTGAGAAAATTGATGGGGATGTCATTGTGGGGTTATGTGTAACACTGCACGAAAACCACAATTTTATTCATATATATGCCATCGCGGAAGTGCATGTACTGGCCGAATATTGACGTGTTTTCATATATATACACCTAGGGTTTATATACGGACGCGTCTTGGCTGAATTTCACACCCGGCAGATATGAGAGGAAATATCCTCTCCTGCCGCTGCCTCCCGCCCGTTTGTGTTGGTAGAAGTACAGGAGTCCTCAGTAGGAAGCCCTCCTCCCACCCCCACCCCCCCGCCATCTCCTGCCCGCTTATATCCGCCTACAGATGAGGCTTATATACACGGGGAATAGGACAACCGTATATGTAAAAGTCATACTTATATACGCTGGTTTTCGTGCAGTGTAAGGGAGGGGAGGAATAAAGGGCTGTGGGCTGCGGATGTAATTGTGGGGTTATAAGGAAGGGATAGGACAGAGAATGCGAATAATGGATAATAATATTACTGAGGGGTTCAGAGTGTGCTGGGCAGGATGTTAGTGATGGAGTTAAGGTAAGAGAAAATGGATACGGGTTATTCACTGACTTCTGATATGTAAATACTGTCATGCAGGATCAACATATACATTTTACTAACTATTGTAGCTTAGACTTATAACTCAACTTAAAGAGTATAGCAAGAAAAAAAAGCAGTTTGGTAGACTAAATCATGGTTAGATTCATACCTCTCTGGTGTGGTGGGTGACCAATTGAGGTGACTCATTAGTTGCGATGGGTGATTTATTCGGATAGTGATTAGCTGAGGTGGCTGAAGTTGTTTTCTTGAATCATTATAGAATCATGGTTCGCCATATCCAAATGAATTCCTACATAAAAAAGGACAACCGACCTATATAAAATGGACAGTTTCAAGATTTAAATTTCAGCCTGACATAAATGGTATATATCCAGCCTGATCCTGGATCATGTTGTATGAAAGGGGATGTAGCAAGTATAAACACAATCATAAACTAGGGAATAAGGGAAATATAATGCAGACGCCAAAATGAACAGAACATGAATAATGAAATATTTCAAGAAGACAAAATATAACGGAGAATGTGGCAATTTAAGCTCATCTAGAACCGTCAAATATTCATAACATACATGATTCCGTTACAAACCTGTCTGAACAGGACTACACTTTGTCTGAAAAAAAGTCGAGCTCGCTAATATGCTTAGAAGTTTGAACAGGTTGTGATGTATGGCCTCCTGGCGTTTCTAGGGTCAACCCATTATCGCCCACAGGTGTTATCCTACGTACGGTGGACGCCACTGGATGCTCCGCGCCCACATCAAACACAGTCACGTGTCATCAATAACCGGCCCCCTGTCGGCCGTTATGGGAACGACGGCGCGGGATCAAAAGGGATGCGACCATGGCGACAGCTGCTGGCAAAAAGCACCCATCGTCCATGCCTGAAAGAGCTTCAATTAATCCTTTCTGACGCCGTCTGCCTGCATACACGCATGCGCAGAGCTCTGACATCTAACCTCCACACGTCATCCGGGCCTCGCTTTCAGTCAGTGTGTATTTATCAGCGGAATACGGGCACTGTCCACAGAATTCCCAATTATCGCTCACAGCATGCAGTTTCCAGGCGTGTCTTTGCAAAAGAGGTCCAGCCTCGTTCTCGTCTTTCGCTTCCGGTCGGTAGACTCCCGAGAGCGTCTCCCCTGACCAGAGGTCACGTGATGAAGTTACCCGGGTCCCGCGCCACCGGCTCACGTTTCTTCTCGTCGCCGGCGACACAGCCGCGAGAGGGAAAGGTGTCACGTTATCAGGCGTTTCGCTGGTCGCTCAGGGGTCGGGCTTCGTTTATAGACGACGTTAGACCTGTCCAGGACCTTGGGGCACTCCTTCCAACCTCCCAGGCCCCCACATACACCCTCCCGTTCCCCCCCTCCCACTTACAGGCCCTCCCGAACCAACCGCTCCCACCCTCCCCTTCCCCTAGCTATGGATTTTGTTTGGATTTCCTTTCAACAACTCGCAGATCCTCTTCCATCAGTGTCAGCGCTTATCGGTAGGGGCACTGCGCGAGGCCGGGCAAGCCGAGTACACTTGACCTGCACTGAGGTCAAGGTCAAAGGTCATACCAATCGGCGGAAATATTCTGTATCAGGTTTCACTTGGCCTGCCATCTCGTGACAGACTTTGATGAATGTCGTCATTTTCCCGTTCTGAAACTATGACAGAAATACATCCCATACTAGCAAGTAAACATTGTATCCTAACAGTTACATCCAGTTTAAACAGTAAACCAAAAAGACCCCATAGATATGTGTCGCCATTCAAACAGTCCTATAAGGAACAAGTATCCACTGCAATAAGAAACCATTCTGTCAACTACTTGCCTTGAATACACATTTTAGATGAGATATTGACAAATTTAATGGGCCGACAAAAAACATCATATGAAATGGTAGAACACTTTTGTAGACTTTTCCAATGGAAAAAATGTAATTCTGATTTCTATTGCAATCAATAGGACGAGTAGTGACACGGTCAATTAAATGGTCAGAGCCTCTGAAATAGTGTCGAGTAAACCTGCAGGGCTGTTTGCCGACTTCACATCAACTATTAGGCGGGCAGCAATGAAGAGGCTGCTGTCAGGCAAGACTGACGTCGTTCCAGAAATAAAAGGAGAAAAAGCTCAAGCTTAGGACAACCAATTCTCCCTCAGGCAGTTCGGGAACTCAGGGTTAGGCAGAAACGTGAAGGCGACTGGCACTCTGCCAGCAGATCCTTCGCGGCACTTACTAATCTCTACCTCAACTCAGTGACGTCACGGCGGAACGGGAAGAAGAACTACATTCCAGACCAAAACAAAACACCATAGCGTCTGACAGGCTGCTTTGTGCCTTAAACAGAATCTCTTATACAGATGTTATAAAACAGTTCAGGATAAGGATAAACTGGAAAAACGTCCATAATACTTTGTTTTGTTGGTCCATTGCTGCATTTTGGGAATGACATTATCTATGTATCATGCGAATCGACCTGGAATTCAAATGACAGCTGAGTCAGACTGCTTTACAAGAATAGTTCAAAGTGTGCTAATTAGGAATAGGTACTGCATGCATACAGTTGAAGCTCTGTCAAACTTCTTCTCAAATATTGATCGAGTTACAGAAATTTAATGTATCCAAAACCACAATAGAGTTCAATAGAGTTCCATTTTTTATGGATGTTAGGGTAGTGGATATACAAAGCTGAAGTCAATGCATCTTCGAATAAGCACATGCTGACTTCCTTTATAAACGCTGACAAACCCTGTCACCTATGGTGTTCACCACACAAGAAAATAGTCCTACAAATAGTACAAGATTTCAAGCCACAAACTAAAAGAATGGGTGCTAAATTATTGTAAAATTCGAAGTAGAATATACACAAACTATTACTCAAAGAGATGAGAAATCAGGACATTTTAAAACTGGCGTATTGGACAGATGTTTTATCACACCCCTGGTAATTTGTCCCATAGGATGAACATTGGGAACTTGTTCTCCAGACCCTACGAGTATTGCATTCAGTTCTCCATGGTTTATATCCTGTACATTGTCCATTCATTTAGTGTGTACAGGGGTGAGATAAATACAGAAAGCAACTTATTTTGGTCAAAGTCATTGTCCTCCAACTCGTTTGAATGCTACGTGATATTCACTTGGCTGTCACCTTGTTCATATCACTCCGCATCAAACTCTTGGAGTATAACGACTTTGACCAAAACCTGTTGGTTTCTTCTTTAGTCCTTAAAAGGCAGGTTGATGCAGACATACACGCAGGCGCAGGAAGCAAAGCGCAGGTCTATGCTAGGAGAGTGGGTGACTGGAGGCGTGGTGGAGAGTCTCCTCTTAGATAGCCGGACGTGGGCACAAAGGCCAGAGGCGGGAAAGACGACGACCCACTCCTCTACAGACGTGAGGTCTGATATTCTCAAGAGGGTGAAGAGCTGGCAGTATCAGACATCAGGCCCAAGTGACACACTATTAATAATCCGTATCTTACATCGTATTCTTAGTAGGAAATTCACGAGATTAAAATAACTTCGTCTATACTCAACCGAGTTTGACTACAGAGTAATTTACGAAACTTTGACCGCAGAGTAATTCATAGCTAAGACCTTCGCTGAGTGAATTACTCTGTGGTCACATTTCGTGGAGTACAGACCAAGTTATTTTCATCGAGTGTATCATCATTAATTAATAAAATAAATCACCCAATTATCCATTGAGTATTGGGTACACTACCTTCACGGCCGTGGAGTATGAGTTCCTAACGTAAAGCCTATGGAGAAAAATACTGGGGTGAGATAATAAATATTATGATGGTTGTTAGTGAAATTATATGATTACGTCACTGTGTTGTAATGAGAACTAATACTCTGTAATATATGTTAAAATGAATCTACGAATTTATCGTTCACGATTCTAGTTTTGAAACCTGACACTCGTTCTTTGAATTTACGCAGCACGTTCTGGTTGCACGATCTCAAGGTGAATATACGGTAATTATTGACGGTTGTTGGCTTTTTGTGTTGAGCCTCCAGGTAAATATACAGTAATTATTGACAGCTCTTTCTGTTCCACGCAGCCATAAAAAAGATGACCTTCCGAGTGCGTATTCGATGGTACTCATCTTTCATGACTTCACAACAGCATTATGGCGAAGGTTACTCTGTCCTCTAGCCTGAATCTTGTTCAATAGAAACATCCTAGCTTAAGCGGGATTCACACGATGGGACAAATGGACCTGAGACTGGTGTACTTCACACCTTTGCACCAGTCGGCTATTATTTCCAGCTGGTTACAAAGTTTCACAGATTGGGGTGTTCTACAGTCTCAGGGTAACATGGCGGATTCAATTCACATGGGAAGACTTAACAGGTACATAGTCTCACCCCTACACCCTTACACAGGGTACACAGGGTACACAGGGTACACAGGGTACACAGTCACTGACTCACGGTACTTCCCGGTATGAATAGGTGTTATTTGAGACCACAGAGTTTCACAGATTGGGGGAGAACGTGTGAAATACATTTGTTTCACCAAAATGCCCCTCTAAATTTTAAACCTGTTTAAAGTCCAAATCTCATGAGATTCTGTTCCTTGTTAGGGGGGATTGTCACCGACAATTGCAAGGGAAAAAAGTTGTCTCAGAAAAATGGAACCCTGTCATTCACACGAGGAGATTGTGTTCCAGTACCGAATCTCAACAGGATTTGTCTCAGACAAATGGCCATTGAGGTACGTGAATCCCATCGTGTGAATCCCACTTTAGCACTGCGGCCAGAGTTAGATTCTTAATCATGTTATGAGACAGCTCACCCGTCTCCTCAACTATGGTAGATATTCATCTTACAATATAAAGGGGATACCCCTAGTCTCACCCCACTGCTTGCCACTGTGGTGGCCAGAGGAAGCATACAGGTGTCTCCATTAACTGCACAAGATATGATATTAGTTTTTATATCCAACAAAACGTCGTGGTTAAAACGACAAACGTTATGGTATAGATGGTTTTGTGGTCTAATGTATGTTATTTGTAAAGGAAAGTAATAACTACAATAAAAATGGTTTTGTGTTTGGTCGACCGTATGCAAGTTGGTGTTGACAACACAAAAGATTCACTAATCTCGGGTTACTATTTCATGTAAACATACCAGTGTTTATGACCGTCCGTCTACAAAACCATTGATTATTTTGTATATAAACATACCAGGGTTGCTGAAGCCTAATGTCTAACCGAGTCTTTTCATCTCAAGTGCAGGAGTACAAGTTACGCAGATTAATTGATGGAACAGGTGTAATATATGACCTCCACAGTACGATTCATACATTGATCCAAATCTTGGGGGTTCTGCAGCACTATTGGCCTCCGGGCAATACTTTCTGGAGCATGCACTAGTCTGAACTTCTCTTTGAAGTCCCAGTTGCATCTGGGGATACTCTGACGAAAAGGAAAGAAGACAGCGAGTGTAGAATATAGAATGATTGCATAGTAAGGTGCAAGAGGAATTGAGAGAGAGAGAGACGGAGACCAGGGAAAGGACGAAAAGGGAGACAACATGGAGAACAGAGGACAGAGGAGAACATAATGTGGGTAAGAAGAGTGCAGGTAGAGAATGTGAAAAAGACAGGGGAAAAGGGAAATAGAGCAGGGAACTGTTTCAGTAGTTTCGTGACATTAGGCCTAGACAGATATCAACAGCGGCACCAACAGTGTAAGCAACAGCGGAAAAAATTATGTCTGTTTTCAAAACGCATGTCACAGTTGATGTCAAATATCAGCGGATCGGTGTGGCCAATTTTCTTCATATTTGAGATGGTAATAGGTTATATGTATTTCTTACTCGTCTTAAAGTTTCATTGCTTAATTCTTACGGAAAGTGAGTGGAATCGCTAATAGCTTTTAAACTGGACACACCGTGTTTGCCGTCAGTCTTGTCCTAAGTGTTGATCTGTCCATATGGTGTCACAGACAGCTAGACATGTCACGAAACTACTGAAACAGGTCCCTGGTTAGAAAGCCGTGAGAATGCTAAGAGATGTACCAGTCGCAGATGTGCTATTTGCAGCAACCACCAACAAAGTAAAAGGACCAACAGCAACAAATCACTTCTAGAACAAACTCCCACCGACCGGTTTGACGATTGATACATGATGCTGCTTTTGGGAATACTTAAAAGCCTAATTCGCATTGGCAACATCGGGACAAATGACAACACTAACAAGCCAAAATAAAAACTTGAGCATCCACTAAAGAGAACATTGAAATTCCAGAGCCGAAGACCGAAAGGTTTAACAGACCATGGACTTTAAACCACAAGTTCTAAGAACATTTTCAAGAAACATTTCCGAAAGTTGTTGTCTGAAAAGTGATTAAAGCAAGGGTTCATACAATGTTTTATTATGATAAATAGATAGAAAATATCTCTTCCACTGTTGTATAACGATAAATCCTGAACCTGTTGTGTGTATGTACTTACTGAAGTTGAACTGTCGAACAAAACAATCGTGATAATAACACCGATTCTCATAACTTACCGACTTATTGATCCATCATATATATCATCCATCTTGTATTTGATAATGTGCTGATTTATGTAAACCTAGAAGGAATTATAAGTAATTGAATCTGTACATCTTACCCTGATCGACATTGTATGGAAAAACATTGTTCAACATTGAATGCAATAAAGATCTTTTAAAAAAACCCAGGGCGAAGTCACGGAAGAGAGAGTGTAGGGAAAGAATATAACGAGGTCGAAGAGTGCAGAAAGAAGATGAAACACGTATGGAGGGGAGAAGACAGAAGAAAGGAAGGAGAGAGAAGTGTGAGAGGTGAGGGAAAGAGGGAGAGTAGAAAGAGATTTGTTGATGACAGAGAAGAGACCACGATTAGAGAGAGGGCAGGGAAAGCAAGGGCAATTGAAGGGGATATAGAGGAGTGAAAACTGGTAACTGATGATCGGGAAAAACAGAGATGAAGAAGAGAGGGCAGGAAATGGAGGGGCAATTGAAGGGGATATAGGAGAGACATAACACGTAATTGATGACAGGAAACAAAGAGATAAAGGAGAGAGGGCAGGAAAAGGAGGGGAAATTGAAGGGGGTATAGAGGAGACAAAACAGGTAAATGATGACTGGAAACACGAAGATGAAGGAGAGGGGGCAGGGATGTGGACAACATAAGGTTAGAGGATGTCAGAGCAGAAAATCTAGCAGCTGAAAAAGACGGATTTGGGCAGAGGCAACAGGAATAGGTGGGGAAGAGTTTCCATTGTATCCTCCGGATAATCCTTCGATGAAAAATACTTTGAGTGGGCACTGAGATCTGTGGCCCAGTAGCACACAGGCCTCATAGGAGGAGAGTTAGGGGGCGTGACCAATGAAAAGAGGGGAAACAGAGGGAACATGACAGCTCTGACAAGTGTTATTGTGGTCGCTAGACAGTAGACACTGGACCACCCTGTCTCCACGGGAATAGGTGGACAATACTTATATAGAACTGGATCGAGAATCATATAAATACGCAATACTCCACGAGTTTGGAAGTGCCACAATCGTCATCGAGGCGAAGCAGAGTGATGATTACAGCGCATCCAAACGAGTAGAGTATTGTGTATCTTACGATTCAAGTGCGGTTCTGGATTGATTTCACGCCTTTCAATGACATCGTATAGTATCACAATATCAGAATGATTAAAGTTATTTAGCAAATCCATATGACATCATCTCAATTCACTCCACCACTTTTCACTATACGGGTGTGATCTTTGAGAATTTCGTTCTAATGTTATTCCTATAGCTAACCTTGTACCCGAGGTGAGATAAAAGGTGGGTGTAGAAATAAGACAGACAGGGTAGAGGTGAGAGTGATGGAAAGCGCAGACATGAGGGAGTAATTATATAAAGCTTCATTGAGAATCATATAAATATATAATACTCCACAAGTTTGGATGGGCCAGAATCGTCATTGATGCGAGGCCAAGTGACGATTACAGCTCATACAAACAAGTGGAGTATTGTTTATTTTATGATTTGAGTGCGGTTATGGATTTATCTCACCCCTTTTACTGTTAAGGACGTTTAAATCTCTTGTCTTGTCTTCTCCCTGAAATCCTGGCTACTGATTGGTCAATCGCTATTTAGTAGAAACCAAACCAGTGTTAGACTTGTCAATGTTTATGCCACGACGGGAAGGTCGTGTAGTGAGGAGCAGACCTGACCAGAGTGGCATAGACATTGACAAGTCTAACTCGAGTTCGGTTTCGTATTTATCCTACCCCGTCTATGCTAATATTACTGTTAAAACGATAAATATTGAGTCAACGACCAACAGAACTTTTTTCATAGTAGCTGACATCCTGCTCTCTGATTGGTCAATATTGTTATTACTCTAGTGGCATAAAAAACACTTTATGTCACGGCCTGCCACATAAAATTTCCCTATGTTAAGTCTATGGCCGTTTTTTTATTAGGGGTAGGATAAAACATCATCTCGTATTCATTACGCCAGTACCATGGCGTAGTATTGTCACTCAACCGGGGTGATCGTTGAGTATTTTTTTCTAACGTTTTCCCTATGGCTAAACTTGTCCCAGGAGTGAGATAAAAGGAGGATACTGGGTAGGACTGAAACGAAATGTTGAGGTGAGGATAAATATGGCTGACGACCTTCCACGTTGGTTTAACGCGGCTTTACTGCCAGTACTTCCACCTTCCACCTTCCACCTCCCTCCACCTATCCACTATCATACCAGCTCGCCTTTGGCCGTACCACGCTATGTACCACTTTTATTAAACATATATCATACTTCAGAATGGCAGGGGTGAGGGTAGGGTGTTAGGGTTGGCACAGGCGGCCTACCGCTCCGCCCGTTTGCATACATTTCCACAATTTCCTGTCGAAAGGCCTGCAGGGATTTACTTAAACAAATAGCAGGTGGACGGGGAGCGTGGGCTATTTTTTTGTTTTCTATAGTTTTTGTTATTTCGCTGCTTGTTTTGTTGGTGGTTCCTGTCTGGGCTGAACGATCAGTATTTTGTGAGTGGGTGGGTGACTGCCGAGGCGAACTGAAAGGTCAGGTATAGCAGCAGTGTGCCTCTAGCATCCTTTCATTTACGATTACATTCACAGACACAGTCATGTGATTAACAAGAACGAAAATGTGATTAATTCTCATATTTACATATACAACCACATGATCAATTCCTACTTTCATAGAATGTAAGTGTGATCAATGTTCTTATCTACAAACAAATTGTGTTGATTGATGTTTACAATCACAAACAAATGCTGTGATCAATGCCCACACTTACAAACAAACCGTGTGATAAATACCTACCCTAAAACAAACTGTGTATCTTTGAAATTGTAATATAAAAATATTGCATCATATCCAACCAAGCCCCTTTTTTTCCCATTTTCCTCCTATCATGAGGCTGCGTTGACATATAGCAGATATCAAATCTCCTATTTTGACCAAAAGATTTAAGGTATCAAAATGATTTTAAAAGAAATCTCTACTTGTGTAACGGGTTTCGATTTTGCCTCCACATTGAATTCTATGGAATCTTCATTCATGTCCTAGAAGCCACACATTTTGCCTAACTTTCAATATAATTTCTGAGAAAATGCATCAAAAGATAAAACCGAAAAACTATCTAGATAAATTGAAAATATATGGGACAATAAAGCCAATAATCTCTGGTTTATTAAGCTACCTTTTACAAATCTGTCTCTTTTTTACAGCCAATGTTACGAGAATCTTTGTATACCAAGTCAAAAATAGGTTGTTTTCAGTCCCCAATATGGTTGCGCAGCCTATGGTACCCACGCAATTCCAGCAAAGTATTTTCCGCAATTTGACTTCAGAAAGCCAGTATTCAACACAACTCTCACTATACTACTCACAACAAGTCACCTGGGCTAAGCCTGACACCACGTAAACTTTACTTACTACTTACAGTGAGTTTACTCGGGAAAGCCCGGAGCTAACAACATTTTCACTATACTACTCACAGTGTGTCAATAGGAGAAATCCTGGAACCAACGCCACTTCCACTATACTACTTATCGGGGGTATGAGGTATAATGAAGAAACCGACGAGTTTTGGTCGAAGTCGTATTTCTCCACGAGTTTGGTGCGGAGTGATATGAACGAGGTGACAGCCAAGTGAATATTACGTAGCATTCAAACGAGTTGGATAAACAACGACTTTGACCAAAAACGAATTGCTTTTTTTATATTTATCTCACCCCTGTACACACTAACAGTATGTACGATACACAGGACATAGACCATGGAGAACGGACTGCAATACTCATAGGGGCATGGAAAACGACCTCCCAATGTTAAGCGTATGGGACAAAACTAGCAGGGGTAAGATCAAGACTGGAACCAACATTTCCAATGTACTGCTCATTGTGAGTGGACTGGAGACACAACAATACACATCGTTTCCTGTAGCCTTCATTAGTCGAAGCATGGAAACAGATGAGATTGTTGGTGGATCAGTGTAAGGGGAGGGGTGAGTGTTCACCGGGCTCCCGATACACACCGATACTTATATAGAACGACCTAACCATGCTGTACATGCTACAAAACGAGATGGGGAATTGTTGCTTTTACTGAACGAGGCCCCAGGCCGAGTTCTGTAAAAACATCAATTCCCTCGAGTCTATATTTATTCTATATTTATTATATATCCAAAATTATATCCAAATTAATCAAATCTTACCATATATTGGCATAGAAGACATGTCTATGTGAAAGTCTACGCACTGCTGAGGTTTCAACATGTTCAGTATAACAGTGTTCTGCACAGGGATTGTCGGACGTCTGCAATGCGTGCGTAACATGACCACAAGTGTTCTCCTAACGTTATAGCGTACTTGCCGCGGCGTCGGTTGCACCAAGTGCTAGATGTTATCCCCGTTCCTATTGGCTGAACTTGACCTAGTTCTGCCGTCAGGTCGATTCTGATTGGACAGCGTAGTACACAGCTCGCCGTCACTGTGGCAACGTCGTCACGCTGGGCACCGCCTTTCTGCTACCAGCAGGGGCTGACCATTTGGTGCTCAGTGGGGTGGGGACATTTTATGTGTAGGGGAGGGTGGACAAACTGCTGTGGATTCGAGTTTATCGGACCGTTCTCCTCAGATACGGGGACGAGAGACTTGTGGTTTTGAAAATTATTTCTTCTCGTCAGGTGTGGCACTTTTGGGGGGGTATTTTGCCCTGATTCGTTCACCGTCATGTACCACTTTTGTGGTGGTGAAAAGAGAGGATCACTGTATGTGTGATATTTCTCTATTTTAATGTTTTGCAAATGTTGCATGGCCGGCTGCTGTCGCGGCCTTTATTATCTAGCTCAAAAAGCACACTCCCTACTGGTGGGTATAATTTTCGTTGGCGAGTACAAAGTTAGGAGTCTTTTAAGGCCGGGCTTGTAGGACTGCTGTGTGAATGATTTCTCTTAGAATTTTCTATAGCGAATTAGTGCGTGAAGACGTCTATTTTCGTATAAAAAAAATTTTGACGTGGCATTATGGCAGTCCCTTAGCCGTACCGGTTGTCCATGGTGTTTAGTCCCCATGGGGATTGACTCCTTAGTCGATGGATCCAATTGAACTCAACTTTGTTCCGTAGGGTCATCGCTCTATCGCTTTTGGGGTGGCAAAAGATGAAGTCGAGTATGTGAAACTTCACATCTTCGATGCCTTCATGATTACAGTCATTGAAGTGTATTGGTACTTCATTTTGATTGTTTGCTTTTTTGATGTTTCTGAGATGCTCTTACATCCTTTCTCTGATCTTGCGTTTGGTTTGCCCAACGTAATGCATACCGCATTTTTGACATTCAATGCAGTATATTACATTGGAACTGTTGCAGGTCACATTCCACTTGGTGTCATACCTGTCGTTTGTGGTTTTGGAGCGGATGCTGCCACCCCTATCCAGTTTGGCGCAATACTGACAGTTTTTACGATTGCAAATATTGCGCATATTGGTTTTGCCCTTGTCATTGTCTGTCACCCTTTCCCTTTCATTTTCGGGATGGTAATCTGTCTTGGATCTGACCAGATGATCCTTCAGATTCTTAGGGCGTTTGTAGCCCTTTACTAGTTTACTTCGGTATATAGACTTCATCGTTACCGACCTTCCTAGTAGGTCCCAGTTTTTCTCGACAATTTCCCCCAGTTTGTTATTGCCGGGGCGGTAGGTGGTGATCAGGAAAGTTTTTTCTTTTTCCTCTTTGTCACCTTTGTCTTTTTTCGATTTGAGAGTGTCGCTCCTTTCTATGGCATCAACCTTAGCCTTGCACTGTAGGAGTGTCTCGTGTGGGAAACCTTTGGCTTCGAATTCATTCACTTTACTCGTGGCATGTTTTTCGTAGTCTTCGGTTTTCCCACATATATGCGTTTCAGTCTCAGAAGTTGGGAGTACGGGAGACTACGCTTTGTAGCTGGAGGGTGTGCTGAATCATATCGTAGATATGTGTTAGCATCTGTGGGCTTTGTGTACAAGTCTGTGTACATTTTGCCCTCCTCCACCTTGACCTTCGTGTCCAGGAAGTTAATCTCTGTCCTAGAACTCTCATTCGTTAACTTGATGGAGTGGTGGGCATTGTTCAAAAACTCCAACCACTTGTCTAGTTCATCTTTGCCATGTTCCCATATGTAGAAGATATCGTCTATATATCTCCACCATACTGAGGGTGCGAGGTGATACTTCGGAAGTATCGTCTCCTCGATGTGTTCCATAAACAGGTTTGCGTACGACGGGGCCAGCCTGGTCCCCATCGCCGTCCCTCTAACCTGAATATAATGTTTACCATTGAAAACTATGTTGTTTTTAGTCAAGACCATTTCCAAGAGGTCTACCAGTGATTGATTGGTGGGTTTGATGTCCCCTTTTCTGGTCTCCTTTAGTTTTTTGGAGACGTCCTCAATGCCTTCGGCATTTGGTATGTTTGTGTATAGGGAACTCACATCTAGAGTTCCCATGATTATGTCTCCACGTCGGTTTTGGAGATTCTCAATCTTGTTCACAAAGTCGTTAGCGTCCTTGATATATGACTTTATATCTGGCACTAGTGGTTTTAGAAAATTGTCGACAAAGGATGAGATTTTCTCTGTCGGACAATTGTTTGCCGACACCACCGGCCTCCCGGGTGGAGGTCGTTGGGTCTTGTGGATTTTCGGGAGGAAATAGATGTTTGGCGCTTTAGGTTTGTCATTTTTCAGAGCGCCTGCCATTCTATCACTTATCTCCCCAGCCTTGGTCATTTCCTCTATTTTATCCTCAATTTCTGTGTTGAGGCTTTTTGTTGGATCGCTTGTTAAGGGATGATATGTACTTTCATCCCCCAATTGTTTTTCTGCCTCGGCAAGATATTGTTCAATATCTTGCACTACAGTGGCGCCTCCCTTGTCTGCCTGTTTTATGACTATGCTCTTGTCTTGGTAGAGTGTACGTAGAGCCGTTTTTTCACCTCCAGTCATATTCGGTTTGGCTCGCTTCCTCCTCACCGATGGCATTGACTGATTGACCTCGTTAATTGATATGAAACTCTCTAGGTTTTGAGATCCAAGTGGGGGTTTCCACTTGGATTTTCCCTTGAGGCTTCGTATCATGAACTGGTCATCAAAAGCTAGATTGTTTCCTTTGTGGCTGACAGTTACCATACTGGACTGTTCTTTATCAAAGAATTGTTTGGTCCGTAGTTTCTGATGAAACTGGTCCAACTCTATTTTCTGGTCTCCATCGTTATGGTTGTCCTGTACTGGACAAAAATTGAGACCTTTTTCTAGCAAGGAGATTTTGTCTTTAGTTAGCGATCTCTTCGAGAGATTGACTACAATAGGGTTTTTCGACTTTGTATTTTCTACATTTACAGTGTTACTACTTAGCTGTTCTGTAGAGTAATCTGATTGGATGTTTTATTCGGAACATGGGTTTTCGGGGCATCTTGTTCAACAGTACAAGCGCTTGAAACAACAGGTTCACTATGAACAACGGAACTGGAAGATTCAACGTGAACAAAAGGTACAAACGGTTTAACATGAACAGAGAGTCCAACTTTCAGCACTTCAGTGCTCACCTTAGAGTTATCTTGTCGTTGAAACTCGTCGGTGGTCGACCTTACTGGTCCGTTGTTGGGGCCCTTCGACCTCCTCGTCCACGTCCGCAGCTGCGGCCTCGTCTCCCGCGAGATCCCGCGCCCCTCTCCGTGGTGTTGTACGGTTGAGAGCGCTGGTAGGATCTCGGTTTGCCACGGCCTCCCCGTGGATCTTGGGCAGAGTTTTCGCGAAAACCCTGGTTGTGAGCTGCAGCTTCGTTCTCTTTGTTTCTTTTGTACTGGGTTACTGCTGCGGAGGCCGGGTCTCTGATCTCGCTGTTCCCCGGTTTACGTTGGGAAAACTGCGAGATCTTGGAGTGTTCTGCACAGGGTTCAGTATACAATTGATACTGCACAGGGAGCAGCAGTACGTAATTATCAAATATACTCCATGGGTATAATAAACACCGATACACATCGATACTGACCTGGGGCAGTTATTCAGGTTGCTACGATGACCAACCGATACAACACTCAGATCGATCAGGATTAAAAGCTAAGTTTCGATTTTGGTTATGCATTTCAATATTCTTTTAGAGACGATGGAGTCTCTAGGGCACACACGTTTTCTGGTAGGCTATTTCACACTTGGGTCGTTTAAAGATAGATGAACATGGAAATACTTTATTTGGTGAATGAATATATCCAAAAGGACAATTGCTGAGGAAATTAAGTTCGGTCAGTTACAAGCGAGTGTTGAACGAGCAGGAATATCATTGACCTTGTGGGTGGGCGGGTGGTTCCTTATTAAGCGATGGTGCTGGGGAGAGTGAAAACAGGTGCTCGGCATCAAGTGTAAGGTAGGCGTGCCCATGTGACCGCTGGAGGAGGGTGCCGTGTGCAGTTTTACATGCAAGGCTGAGGTGTCCCTGGTAACAATCTACAGGGCCAGAACTGTCGAACTCGTGGGAGTTGTGATCGGGTGAAGTCAGAGATTTCTAACATTTGCGGACAATACCGACGGGGTGTCAGAATCGAAACACTTACTGCCATGGTGAGGTTTATATGCCTTGTGTTTCACTATTAATCAGCAAAATATTGTTGCTTATTCTGCCAGAACCAAGCCGACGATCCCTAAAGTACTGTAGGCTAGATAAAACAGGATCTTACGATTGAAATGAGATTAATGCTTTATTCTTATAAATTGGAATGACATTAGCATAACTGTAAACGTTGCAGAGAAGGCTATAAAATGAGTGGCCCAATGCTTCGGCTCAAGTGTTATTCAGAGAGAGAGAGAGAGAGAGAGAGAGAGAGAGAGAGAGAGAGAGAGAGAGGGATTACTCACACGGTGCGACTGCCATCAGACAGCTTCCCAGTACTACTAATATTCAGGTGGAGTGACAGGGGACAGAAGCTCAGAAAAAACAGGGAGCAGTTCTCTCGTATCAGGACAAGAACAACCACACGACTTTGATATACATACAATACGTATACTGTTTTAAATATACAGACTGTAAAACCTATACGCCTTTACCTGTCCATATCTGCCTTACGGTTTTTGACCTCAATGTATCGTAAATATATGACATTGCGCAGTCGTAAAAAGCATTAATATACGGCTCAGTTTGACATGACGGCCCCATTTTGCCACTGTAGGCGTCGCTCCGTGAATATGTATCTGGAATGAAAAACCACAGACTTTGAATAGATGTGCCAGTAACGCGTATATAGCTTTTGACGCAATATTTTCATAAATACAAAATTTGAAAATCTTGAAAGGAGGGACTACTGTGCAACCGCGGCGCTTTATCGACACTCGGGTAGTCTACATGCGCCCTGCAGTGCCGTATCAGCAACAGACATGCTCTGACTGTCCAAATTAGATTTCTAATGGCGATCAAAGGTAAATTCTTATGAACTAAAGATATTTCAAGGTGTATCTCAAGGGGAAACCGACCAACCATTGGATCTGATAATTCTTACTCTCTCATAGACATGACTCTTTTCTGTACCTTGTACAAGGGTTATCGTTTAATAATATTTAAGTCTGTTCGCTAAGACTTAGTAGAAACCAAACGAGAGTTATATAGAGAAAATTTGGTAATTATCAATGTTAGTAGCGTGTTGACACTCATCGGAGGATGGCCACATTTATCAATGCTGCCGGATCTACTTTCGTTATCTCGTCCCTGATTGGTCCGTTTTTTTATTCACCTCGGTGCATAAATAGCACTTTATTCAACGTTCTGTCAAATACATCGAGTCAATGTTAAACCTATGGCGTTTTTTTATTAGGGGTAGGATAAAGTATTATCTGACCATAAGGTCGTCCATAAGCGTTGTATAAAGTTGACCCACATCGTCCCTGGATCTCTGTGGCATACAGAATAGGGTTAACGTTTACGATACTTGATTATCAAACAGGCCCCTGGTGTCCTTGTATGGTACACGCTGCCGTGGAGGACACACGTGTGTTTTGTGTATCTACTACGGATGGATACTGTCAGAGTGCAGGTCATACACTGATGACTGCTTTCATTCAGAAACCGTATCCCCCAATAAAAGGCCAAGGTAGTCAACCGGGAAAATGTCGCGCTACTATAGGATCTATATGCGTAACACGAGATTCTCGCCAAACGAGACCGATCTATGAATTGTACCTGTCGCCAAGTAGAGAATAATACACTCTGAGACCTACAGATGACTGGCAGGCAGCAAATCCACTACACATCAGCGCGCAAAATGCGCCGTGACAACAAATACAACACAAATATTAGTTTGAGTAAGGAAATATGTTTAACCCTTTAAGGGCGGATGATGCCTTAAGGCATCATCCGGCCAGGGGCGGGTGATGCCTTAAGGCATCATTTGCTGGATATTTATAAAATTGTTTTTCAAAAAGGAAATATTTTAACAATTAACTTGAAATTTCCACAGAATGTAGGTGTAATATCATATTTCTGAATTCTAAATAATAGGAATAGAATATTAATAATAGCATATTATATCACCTGATAAATCTTCGAATTTAGAGTTCAGAGGAGAATGCCCCCGTCTCCTAGACCTATACATAGTCACTAGGAGCCGTCCCCAAGTGTGGAGTTCAGCCATAGGCAGCCGTCCTTAAAGGGTTAATAAACTACGTAAGGTAAAACCATTATAATGTCATGTTTCTCTGCAAATTTCTATATTGAAATTGGTTCTTATCACTAGGAGGATATGCAAATAAGATGCAACTGCGGCCCTTCGCCTGTGGTGTCAGACTGTATTTTCTCACCCCTGGTATATTTTCCTTATAGACTTATCATTGGAAACACATATCCAACGCCCATTGAGTATTTAGAAAAAATATTCAATGGAGGAATTATGTCACAAAATTTAGCCCATTAGTCAATGTGAAGGGTGAGATAAATTCAGAAACCTATTTAAGTTTAGGGCAGAGCTCTAGTCCATCATGTTTGAATTGCTATGCAATTCATGCGGCTTTGCTTTGTGAATTACAACGTGATTCAAACCCGATAGGATACGAGCGATGACCCTAAACATTCATAAGTTTTCTCTATAGTATCTCTGCATATGTCCATATAGACGTTGGTTCATATTACTAGGAGGACCTACATATAGGACGTGACTACGGCCCTTCGCCTATGGCGTCAGACCCTACGAAAGACCGAGAACGGCCATCACTACGGCGTCAGTAACTATATTTCCTGATAAACCCGTCAAATGACAAATCTAAGACTAAAACTCCTATTTCTACTTAGGTAAATGTCTAAGAGATGATGAACCGTTGGTAAGCTTTTTTTAAAAACATTTCTTTACTGACGTCCACATAAGTATTACATTAGAATATAAGTATTTCGCAGGTAGATTTGCGTTAACAATTCCGATAAATGTAGAGAGCAGTAAAGAACATTCCCATGTTACATAATACCCATACAAATATCAGATTTGATAAATACATTATATTAGTGCTGTTGGCTCTATAAGATACTTATGTAAGAATATATGAAAAAATGTATGTGCGCGCAATATCAAATCTAGGAAAAGCTAGTTAACTGGGCAATATAAAAAATGGAAATAATCTAGATAACACCATAGAATATTCCATATGAGCTTTTAATATTACAAACATGCCCTGTAATAGAAGTAGGGCAGAGGCTGAACCATAATTTTCGTAGAAATATGTGATCTCAATGCAAACTAGCATTAACACTGTAATTTATGGGTGCTGCTCTAACCGTGTAGGGTAGGGTTTAAACGGCGACATGTCTACGTGATGTGTAGGCTGTTATCAGGTATACCCCTCACGGGAAATCAGCCCCATCCCATTATGCACCCCCTCATCTATTTACACCACTCGTTACATTGAGTAATACCTCAGGTCTGGTGCACGTAAACTCTCTACTCCCAGGAAAGATTCCCTCCACGGAATTCTTCCAGGGCAAGAGGATAAAAAAGAGGGATATTTTTGACGGCGAAAAAGACGCTCTACAAATAAACACTATTATAAAAAATTGACATTTTCTAAAAAGGTACCTAAAATCATTATTTGGAAACATGATCAAGATGCCAAAATGTAGAACCATAGGGGCAATCCATAAAGTACGTACGCACTGAGGGGGATGGGGGGGGGGGGGAGGGTTAAACAATTTCGGAAACTTTGCGTATGCCCCTTCTTTGTTCTATTGCATACTAAATCGGCAGGGGGTGGGGGTGGGGGCAAAAGATTAAAAATATTATGCGTACATACTTTATGGATGCCCCAATATTGCTATATCAATGCATAGTAGATCCATTTTCAGATGATTCATATATCCCAGCAAACAGATATTGGTGGTGATATATCAGATATATTCAATGCTATATGGTCTTCCGCCACTCGCTGGCTCATCTGAAATCTGCACAGCGGTAACTTGAAGATCTCCGAGGCTGTAAGTAATCCCACAAAGTAAACACATCCTAAACGTCAGGATACCAGACCCGCAACCCCATTACCAACCTCTCCACCCCTGCCGGCTCTACTTTAAAAGGCAGACACAGCTCCGGCTCCCTCTGAATGGCACACAGATAGACCTACAGCAGGCAGTATACAAGAACGAGGTAGTCACCATATCTCTGCAATAATAAGACAATCACCGACTATGGATTGTGAGACCAATCTCTATGCGTGTAATTTATAAGAGGGCAATTACTAATTCTACAGTATTAGAGATAAGCTGAGTCTACAGTAACATGGCATCGACCAATTCTACAATAACAAAGTCA
The DNA here is from genome assembly GCA_950022655.1 of Alentia gelatinosa. Classification (NCBI taxonomy): domain Eukaryota; kingdom Metazoa; phylum Annelida; class Polychaeta; order Phyllodocida; family Polynoidae; genus Alentia; species Alentia gelatinosa. Next base: position 54,652,446 of record OX465583.1, on the reverse strand, counting down.
TCAAGACCAGCCTGGGATCTGTAAAATAACATAGGCCGATGAAAATGCAGAGTTTAAGGAGACTTCGTAAGAGGATTATCGTTTGATTATATTCAAGCTCATTTAGTAAGACAGCCCTGGACTGCGGAAGATTCCTTTTTTAATTGGTATTATTGGACATAGTTCGCCCTGTGTACAAGAGGTCTAACACTGTAGATCTTGGCCTATCCTGGCGTTTACACTGGACGATTCTGACCGGAGCTTCTGGCATTTGCACCGCCTGACAACTTTCAGCATTAAAAAGCTAGAAATTGTCTAGAGTAAACGCCAAGTGCGTGGCGACTACAGATCATCTGGTTACATCAGATTATACAATTTTTTTTTAATATTGTGATTTACCTAGGCGTAACAACAAATTGGGCACCACCTGACGACTACTGGACATGCTCTGACGCCTGCGACTATTTCAAGCGGGCTTGAATTAGTCGTCTACATGGGCGGCGATTCTGTGAAAACTGATAGTCGTTAGTGTGGACATTGCTACCACCTGATGACTATTGGCTTGACGATCTACAGTCGCCACGTATTTAGTCATCTACTGTAAACGCTGGGTCACTCTGCTGCTCTAATCGTTCGCGTAAGGTATATCGAAATTACTTCACATAAATGTTTGTGATCTCAGTGAGATCATCCAAAAGTATTGAACGTAGTTGACTCGCATCGCCCCTGGGTCAAGTTAGCGTGTACACAAAAGGGTCTTCATGTACGAAGATCAGAAACGCCGAATTTGGGTATGCAGATGAGGACGCGGGAAGGTCTCCTGGTCCCCTACCCGGTTCTCTCTATAGGCCTTTTTCCATTGGCCGACAAACACTGTGTAGATTTTCTATGTTCTCCTAAAAGCCTATTTCCATTGGGCGTCAGCAGTGCTAAGGTCCGTCGGTGGTTCCTGACTGTGTGACGGTGATGGCCAATGGAAATAGGCCAATGGAAAACATCTACACAATGTTTGTCGGCCAATGGAAATGGGCCTTATACGTGGTCGCAACGCGGTAGGAGTAAGACCAGGGGCCTGTTTAATAATATTAGGAAATGTCCTCACTGCGGAAGAAACGGTTCCTGTTCGAGGTCAGTTTTTTTTTATTTCATACTGCCTGACGCCATAGGCGGAAGGCAGTATGAAATCAAAGACTGACCGAGCACGAGAAACGTTTCGCCCACAGTAAGGACGTTTGCTTATTATTATATACCTTAAATCGATGAAAAAACATTTTGATGACTTATTAAGTCACACTCACAGCGCGCACGAACATTATTATTGCTACACCCCTAGCAGCGGGCAGTATTTCATAGACATTCAGACACAGGTATATAATAATATAGAATCCTACATGAAGACGCTTTTCTGTACGCCAAGGAGACCCGGGGAAGATGTGGGTCAACTTCATTCAACACTTACGGACAACCTTAGAGACGGCTAAGACTGTCTTAGCAAATAGACTTAAATATCACTAAACGATATCCCTTGTAGGAGGTACAGAAAAGGGACTTCATGTACGATTCTAGGTTATTAAACGGGCCCCATATTCGTCAGCTAAGCCTCGTTCTTACACATTCTTCATGTACGAGCCTAGAATATTCAACAGGCTCCAGGCGGTTACTTAAGATAAATGGCATGCCACTTACTGGGTCTATTCCCTAGAGTTATACTCCATGAATTAGCTTCTCCGTCGTATGCAACTATGACAGGAAAGCATTTGTTATGGACTGATGATGTTTCCTACTTTATCTTACCCCTGGAATAAATGTCCATAGGCTTAACATTTGGAACTCGTTCCACATACTCCTACAAGTATTGCAGTCCGTTCTCCATGGTTTATATCCTATGTGTTGTTTATTCTGATTGTATGTACAGGGGTGAGATAAATACAGAAAGCAACTCGTTTTGGTCAAAGAAGTTGTTCTCCAACTCGCTTGAATGCTATGTAAAACCTGTTGGTTTCTTCTATAGTCTTGTCCCTGTTTACGTCTTTTGCATTGTCAAACTATTTCGACCTGTTGCATCAGGCATAAAAATATCGACATTCACCGTATTCTGATTCCATGTGAACAGTTGAAGCGGCTATTTCCTTTTATGGTAATTTCTTAAATCAATCATTTGAGGCTATCTGATCATTGGCCACCTCAATGCATTTCGTTATTTCATCATTTCGAACCAGACTTGATTGAAATGCGCGATTTTAGGACTAAGCAGTTAGAACACGTGATCTCTTAAATTAAAATATAACAGAAGGAGGGCAAGATAATTACATGCACCCGAGGTTAGAACTGGAGCACGAAAGAAATGTCAATGTGCCTCAGAAGATAATGAGTCGATAAACCATAATGCATACTCATGCTATGAGGCCGTTTCCATTGGCCTATGAAAATGGCACCGACTTTTTGGGAGACCCTGAAAGTCTGTCAGTCGTGCCCACTGACTCCACGTCAGTGACACATTATTAGTGAGGGTGCAGTGGATACCATATTTTCAATGCGTTTCACATGTGCATACTAAAGAAAAAACGAACAAGTTTTGGTCGAAGTCGTCGTTCTCCACGAGTTTAATGCCGGGTGGTATGAACGAGGCGACAGCAGAGTGAATATCACATAGCATTCAAACGAGTAGTAGAATGACTACTTTGACCAAAACGAGTTGCTTTCTGTATTTATCTCATCCCTGTACACACTAAAGGAATGGACGACACACAGGATATATACAATGGATAACGGACTGCAATACTCGTAGGGGCATGGAGAACGAGTTCCCAATGTTAAGCCTATGGACATTTATTCCATGGGTGAGATAATGATGGATTCGGTGAGTGCTGGTGTTGTTACGTGATCTTCGCCAAATCAGTTGGTCACCATTATAAGTGCCGGGTCGTTTCCATTCGCCAATCTTGCATCAGTGGTTCCTGACTGCAGATCGGTGCACAAAATTCGGCCAATGGAAATGGGCTTAGTCAATGAAACTTCTATGGATGGTCTCGTGCAAGACCGAAGGCAAAAAATGGACTCTGTATACTCCGATGATAGGTCTGAGCTTCGGTAATACCTTTAAATTTATGGATGGAAACAGTATCTTATCGCACTCAAGACCAAATGTATTGACTGAATGTATTTACTGTTCCTTATTGGATTGCAACAAGATATCCTGATTGCATCATTTTGTAAATTGAATAAAGATAAACGACAAGGTTGGCGATTATACATTTTAATCCTTATATTCTGGAGACATGATCGTACATCATGTATCATCGTTTTATAACAAACACGTTTTCTGAATAGTTTATACAAAATGTATATATATATATATATATATATATATATATATATATATATATATATATATATATATATATATTTATATAGATATATTTATATAGATATATAGATATATAAATATATATATAGATATATAAATATATATATATATAATACTTATATTTAGACATATATATATGTATATATATATATGTATATTTATATATATATATATGTATATATATATATATATATATATATATATATATATATATATATATATATATAGAGAGAGAGAGAGAGAGAGAGAGAGAGAGAGAGAGAGAGAGAGAGATTTAAAAGTTTTTTATTCATCATTTTTGCTCATAGGGAAAATGTTATCCCTAATGTCCAGCGGATCCAGTCGTATACATTCATATATACCTATATTCATTTTATATCAACTGTCAACTTAACAAATGAACTAGAGCAATGCTCAGCAAAAACAAACACTAAACATTATGAAAAGAAAAAACTTAAACATTCCAGTCAACATTAACACGAGACACAGCTGGCACTACCTGATCTCTCTACTCCCTGACCTCCTTATCCCCACAGATGTGTGGGCACCTACTCCAATATGGCCGTCGTTCAGCATTGTAGACGCGGCCCGCCCGTTAAGTGTTTGTATTAATCTGCTGAGAATGGTGCATTGTGGGAGTGGGAACGCCAGCCGCTCGTGTTGCCCCCTATCGGTGGGCAATTAGCCTGTTAGGCTGGGTGGCCGGATGTTGGCATCTACATCTAATATCCGGGATGGTCAAGACAATGCCCGACACCTTATTCCCATCATGCCTCAGTCGCCGCCCAACTCAGCCGAACAAACAATGGCTGCCATTGTGCCAACAAAGATGGCGGCAAGGCGGCGTCTGCAGTGCTCCTGGTGCCATTGCCTTACGCACTATGTGTGCGACAGATTACATCGTCCCTCACTCTACTTTAAGATGCCAACACGGTCATTGATTACGTTTAAATAAGGATAAATGATGTCTTTTAGATATTATAATTTCCTGTATTCATGTATTTCAGTTGAATTTGGTGTCTTAGTTTATCTTTTATTTTAACCGTAGATTAATTGTTACTATTATTATGAATATGACCAAAGTGGTAAACATTTATTGAAGAGTAAACCATTATGATAGGCCTCATGATGCATATCGGCCCACAAAATCAATATCGCGTTGGAAAGTCAGCTTTAATCGGTATCCGATACACCCGACGATGCACCCCGATGCATGCATCGTTAGGTATTATTGTAGGGTATCCGAAGCCAAATGAACGCCGGGCCTTAGTATCGAGGTTAGTGTCAGTCAGCAATTCCCGATTTCTTGACCTCTGGAAAGTCTCATCAGCAAGAATACGGTTTACCTCGGAAGTTATCATATAATATAGATCAAACAGTGGTTGAGGACCGGCCCGAAGAGAACGCTGGCCAAAATAGCGACAAAAAGCGTTAAATAATCCAGGATCCTACATGTAGACCCTTTTCTGTGCGCCAAGAAGACCCAGGGACAATGTGGGTCAACTTTATTTAATAATTATGGACGACCATAGACGGCTAATACTGTCTTGGCAAACGAACTTCAGAATCATTTAACGATAACCCAGGGAGACCCAGGGACGATGTGGATAAACTTTATTCAACAATTATGGCCGACCTTATGGACGGCTAAAACTGCCTTAATGAACTAACTTGAGAATTATTAAGCAATAACTGTTGTACAAGGTACAGAAAGGGATCTTCATGTACAATCCTAAATCATTCACCAGGCCCCAGCTCAAAATGTCAGATATTGACAGCATACGCAGTGAGTGCCATCGGGAACATCTGAAAACGAGGAATGTCTCTTGTTATTTGACGATTAATCTTGATTATTGACGTTTCCACATATATACTATATTCAAAATGGGAATAAAAAGTCCATATTTATGGGATGAGGATGGAGTTCACAGGAGAAAAGGCGCGGATGACACTCCTCAACTTCACTTGCCAACCTCCGGGAGATCGCTTGACATAAAGGAATCTCTGAGTGCAGGTTTTGATGCATGATGTGAGAACTGGTGTTTCATTTCAGTCTCCTAGCTCTGACTATGACTGAAGACTTGCCCAAGTCAATGGGTGAAGGAGATGTTGACCAAAATGGCGACAAAGTATTTGTCGAGAGGATACCAACTTATATTCTGGAGACATGATCGTACAGTGGCGTTGGGAGCATCTGAAAAGAGGGGAACGTCCGATGTCTCGAGTAAAAAACAAGAAGAAAAGCACCTCATGGTCTTGTAACTAACTTGTCACTTGAAGTGTGTCGTCAGGACAATCCTTCTTCAAAGTGAAACCATCACATATCCATTTTATTTTAACGCTGTTTCAGAATTTACCTAGAGGCTATCCATGCCTCAATATGGAGCTTTTTTTCAAATCTCTTTATTGTTGTCTTTTACAGTACATTGCTTGCACATAATTTCACATTGTATGGCTAATAGGAAATCTGAGTACGAGGGTAGTATTGGCCCACTAGATTCAGGTCAACTATAGACTGTCGAATAGGCCCAAGGCAATATTACCGCTATGTAAGGAGGTCAGGGTGAAGGTCGTAGTTTGCTCTGAATAGATTGGCTGCAAGGTCTACTATATTCCTTATATGGCTGTAAAGGCAGAGAGACAACTCCATGCTGGTACCTATTGTGTCATTTCGAGCAGTTCATCTAAGATATTTGATGGTTAGTCTCGATTATTATAGTTTAAGGCCTGGCGTCTACCTACTACGATATGGCCCCGATACAAAAAGCAAATATCGGAGACATATCAGGAAGGTTCAAAATCGTAGACATATGTCTAGACAAACCAATCCACCATGCGTTGTATGGGGTTTTTATCGGTGTCTAAATGCAGAAACGTGGTCAACTGCCCCGATATCAGGTAACCTTCCGACGCGATTTTGATTTTTTATGAGGAGGTGCATCGTAGACCATATCGGAGCCATATCGTAGTAGGTGGACGCCGGGCCTTATTGACAAGATCCAGGCACAGGCTAGCATCTCATGTTAAAACTGTGGATGCAGGATTATTTGACAAATATTGTCATCACTTCATGACCAATGACACATTAGCATGGGCACAGATGTGAATGTCATCGCTGTTGCTTTCAAGACTAGGTACTTATTTGCTTCATATAACTTCCTCCAAACGCATCAACCAGGTTCAATTGTGACTGATCTAATGCGGCGTTTCCACCTGCCGATAAATACAACCGATTATGGCATTTCGCACCACCGAACGATTATGCGACAAATGATCGTCAGGTGGAAAGAGAAATGGCCTACGATCCCCCCCCCCCCCCACTGCCTTATGCAATAGGGCACCACCAACCGACTTCTGCACCAACCAACAAAATCAAAGCACATTGAATTGACCAGTGGTGCTCTGCATTTTACTACCAAAAGTCTGTGAGTGTCCACCGCACTTTTGCAGTGCAAATACGATTATGTACCACTGACCTTTCACAAGGAGAACCTCCGACCAATTTTTGTACAATATGAAAATTATTGGTGGGTTTTTAGTCAGCAGGTGGAAAAATCGCATTACCTGACATTATAGAGTTTCTTTCAGCGTATTAAATATCAATAAAGTTAAGAGCGATTAAAATCGGCGATGGAATATACATATTGAAAATGAATGCGTGCATCTAAATTCATGCAATTGATATGAGTTTCGTATACATCCATTACCTTTGGTCCAGTTCACATACACATTGGGAATTCAATGCATTAAGGTATGAGATTTTGTAATAGCACATTAGGAAATTAACCCCAGATATATAGAATATCAGAGACATGAGTAGGACGTCATCAGCCATGGGAATACGCCTGGGGACCGTTTACCCTTTACAGGCGGGGGTCTCTAGCAGAGTTCTGTGGGTGGGGACAGGCACGAGGGATCCGTATAACGCCCGGCGGTCGTTGCCCCTAGAAATGTGGGGAAAGTGTTGCTCCAGTAATATCGGGTCGTGTCGTGTTGTATCGTTATTTTCATGTTGTATCGCTACCTTTTACAACACCGCATTTTCAGTATCATAGGTGAAAGGTTCATTAGGTTTGTAATTTGATATAGATGGTGACATAAGTAGGATGCGATCCGCAAAAATCTGGAGCAACACCTTCGACCTCGGATTGCTATTCTGCGATCCGCAAAACGTGGAGCAACAACCCACAGGGGGCGGTGCTCCACGTCTGCGATACATTTGCGGATCGCAGAATAACGACCGCAGGACCTGAACTTTGCTCCGGAAAATTAACGGATCGCGTTGTAATAGTATATCCGCATCGCAACATAAAATGGAGGGTTTTATGATTATGTCTACCCAGACCTTCTTCCCTTGTCTCACCTAACATATGCCCTTGAACTGCTGTATCGCTATCACATCGTACAAATAAGCGATGCTGTGTGGATATAGGATTACGATCCGATATACTGGAACAATGCTTTTCCGTAAAATTAAATGTACGATCCGATTAAAGCCAACGATACCACAAAAACAGAAGCAACGCCTCCCAGGAGAGGGACCGAATATCGTCGAAACCCATCATCGATTGTTTGATCAAGTTGATAAAACACGTGATCCATATTATCTGTTTTACCTAAAAATGTTGAATAATACATCATATGAATATTCTCTGAAATTTTCGTTTTTCTTGATCGATTATTTCTGGGTCGGCAGTCAGGTAATGCACAGCCTGAGGAGTGAGGCCCTCGTCATGGCGCCAGTAAAGCCAGGGACACACCAAGCGAGAAAAGCAGCAATTTCCGTAATCGCCAACATATGATAGCCTGTTTTTTAGCTATTATTTCATATCATACCTGAATATTGCCTCCGAGACGCTAAATTATCTATGGAAGATATCACTTTCAAATAATATCTCACATTCATGCTATTTTGTAATGTCGATTCCAGAGATCGCTGCCTTGGGTCGCTTGGTGTGCCCCCAGCATGAGGGTATAACCTTGTTTCCATTGGACAAAGAAAACAGCGGATATTTTTCTAGTTACCCTGAACGTCTGTTGGCAATGCCACTGACTGTATACATGTCGGTATCCATTTATCGGTGAGGGTGCAGTCTGTATGCACTGTTTCTACTTATTTTCCGGGTACAGAGAGATTTGATTGACATTCTTACATAGTCCATGCAAAATTAATCTGTGAGCCTTTTCTGCAGGTCTCGTTTCCATTAACAAATCTGACGTCGGTATACCCCAAAAAATCTATCTGTGGTTCCCGACTGCAGATCGGTACCAAATAGTCGGCCAATGGGTTTTGGAGGGAGGTCAACACTGGTTCTCATGTTCGTACCGTAACGAGAGGTAGAACGTACATGTCTATGTGATACATATATAAAGTGGAGAGATATAGTCAAATTGCATATGATTTATTAATTAATTACAAAGAAAATCTCATAAAAAGAAAGTTTTCCTAGAAATTCAGCTTGATATATATTTGATTGATAGGTATATCTAAATGATCAGGTAAGAAATAGGGAGAAAATACAGTGTGTCGTGGTAATATCATAGGAGACACTCATTCCCTCATACTGCACAGCTATTATCGACATATTTCTATTTACATCAATACGCTACCTTCTACTTTTGCCCCGAAAACTCGATGGAAAAGAGAAAGCGTCAATGAACTAATAATACAAAGAAAAAGAATTGACCAAGTCTGTTTTCCTCACGGTTCCTACACGGCACATTCTCTATTGAGCTGCACGCAAAACAGTCGCTCTATACGTGCGACGTTTCTTCTGCTGAGATCGCTAATGAGAGTCATAACAGCGGCTCCGGTGCTTACCCCATCAGCGCGTGTTTTTGTATGGACTGATAGGCTTAGCGTACCACCTGATTGTGCTGAATTACTCTGCCATTGACGAGCGATAGGATACATTATCTGTGCGCCTATTACCCATCTCGTCAGATCTGAGAGGTACATAGCAAAATTAGTTATATTTTCAGCTCCTATCTACGCCTTTATCCAGCCTGGTGTAAACATCCATAGGATTAACATTAGGAACCCGTACTACACTAGTCTTGCGAGTATGGTAACTTATAATCAGTTTGTAATAAACAGATCATATTTGCAGGATAAGATAAAATCAGATACATATATATTCGTGTTTGATTTGAGTCCCCATTAGCCATCTCAATCGGAGCGCTTCAAAATATTCACTCAGCTATTGCCTCGTTTATAGTACTGCATGCTCCAAACTCGATGGTCAACGGGGACACTGACCAAACATTCATCACTTTCATTCTTTATAATACTAAATATACCCCCCATTATGGCAGAGGATGAAGCGTTTTCTAAGGGGTGTAATGCTAATTATGTCGGTTACTGGAGAAGTTGCCCCGAAACGAACTCGACCCGTAGATGTCAGGAGAACTCGACCCATTTTGGTGAAATCGATTGGAGAACTCCACTCGTTTCAGGTACTTATGAATAAGACATTTTAGCATAGAAGGGAAGGTCTGACTAGTTAGAATTTAGACAAATAAACCAGCGGATATAGAAAATATGTCATGTTATGTTCAGGTGTAGGGTTAAGGTTAGGGATAGGGTTAGGGAAAGGGTTAATGTTAAGGATAGGCTTAGGGGAAGGTATATAGTAAATAGTAAATTCAGTATTTATCCACGGTTGTAATGAGACTTGAGCTGGGAAGATATAAAAAAGGGTCGAGTTCGTTATGGGTCGAATTCTTAAAACGGGTCGAGTTCGTTACGGGTCGAGTTTTTCACGGGTCGAGTTCTCCAGTATTCATCATGTCACAGTTGAATACTCTTGCTTTTGTCCTGAAAGTTAACAGGCAGCTCATCCCAAAGTTGTGTTCCTCGGTAGGTGGTATTATTATACATTTGTACTTGAATACAAGCTGGTCCCTTGATATTTGTGGTATTATTTATAGATAATTTAACCCCCTTCCCAGATAGTCTCCCATTATTATTCTGGAGTCTCACAATAACTTTCAGACATCTTTTGTAGCTGTTGGACATGTATCCTCATCACTCTCTATCACCATCAGTAGTACCATGCTACCCCACCAGGGGGAGCTGCGGGTGGCTGCCTCGTTCTGGTAATTGAATTAGCGCCATGGGTGGGTGTGCGCGCGCAGTGCCGAGCTATTTAAGGACAAACTGTCTCGTGTAAACTGATTAGCACCAATTACACAGTCAGGACGAAACCCGAAACAAAATGCCCGTGGAGAGATGTACGGCCGGCGCGTTTGCCTATTAATTCGCAGTGAATCGCTCTCCCGCTTCTACACCACTGTGGATGCTTTCAGAGCGCCCTGTCGCTTTCCACTGAGCGCGTTTTAACACTTTCAGTCGGACCCCCCTAGCAGGAGGCCAACATGGCGAGTTCAACAGATTTGTAGCGACCTACCGCAATGGGGACGATAGTCTTATGGCAATGGTACCGGAAGTTATTCAACAGGTGCATTTGATATGCATTGTCTTAGGTACATATGGTACATTCACACTGAATAATGATGCCTATAGTATTTTTCAACTATCATGAAAAAAATTAAGAAAGTCTATAGATTTTGTCAAATAAAATACGGTTTTTAGGCCACTTAAAAAAAAAAACTTGTTTCTCATCACCGCGCGCGTCAGCAAAAACGTTTTTAGAAGATTTTTTTTTTTTTTTTTTTTCATAGATGAGATGAAAATTTGATAGAAATCATGAAAAATATGAGTATTTGGTATCAAATTAAAGCTCCTGATGTAAGGAATGCATTCAATGTGGTTATATGGTTGGCAAAAGTGATGCATCAAGTGGTGTCATGTAACCAATTAAGGGGGACATCCCCCAACCATGACAAGGCTACGATAATGGCTTTCCGACAAGGTCCACGACAGCTCTATGATTGGAAGCCTTGTCGTAGCCTTGTCTTGGTTGGTGCACCCCAGTTCCCGAAAAGAGGCTACAACAAGGCCACGACAGGCTGCGACATGAAGCTTGTCGAGGGCCTTCCGACAAGGCTACGACAATATCGAACATGTTCGATTTTTGCTACGACTAGACCTTTGTCATGTAGTGTTGTAGATTCCTCGATATCACTGTCATAGTGTGTCGGAACCACGGGTGCCTTTTTTTATGGCAACCAGCAATGTCTATGACATGCCACGACACTTCTGTCCCGACCCTGCTCTTCTCACGACAAGGCTGCGACAAGGCTACGATTGGAACTTTCATGTCGGCACTTGTCGTAGCCTTGTCGTGGTTGGTGGACGCCCCCCCTTTAGAGTAACACCCCACTCCTGGGACACCCCACACGCTCCCGACACGCCATGACACTGCTGTGTTGGTAGACCCCAGTTCCCGACAAGAGGCTACAACAAGGCCATGACAGGCTGCGACATGAAGCTTGTTGGGGGCCTTCCGACAAGGCTACGACAATATCGAACATGTTCGATTTTTGCTATGACTAGACCTTTTTCGTGGAGTGTTCTGCATTCCTCGATATCACTGTTGTAGTGTGTCAGAACCATGGGCGCCTTTTTAATGGCAACCAGCAACGTCTACGACACGCCAGGACACCGCTGTCCCGACCCTGCTCTTCTCACGACAAGGCTGCGACCAGGCTGCGATTGGAACTTTCATGTCGGCACTTGTCGTAGCCTTGTCGTGGTTGGTGGACGCCCCCCTTTAGAGTAAAACCCCACTCCTGGGACACCCCACACGCTCCTGACACGCCATGACACTGCTGTGTTGGTGGACCCCAGTTCCCAACAAGAGGCTACGACAAGGCCACGACAGGCTGTGACATGAAGCTTGTCGGTGGCCTTCCGACAAGGCTACGACAATAGCCAACATGTTCAATTTATGCCACGACTGGACCTTTGTCGTGGAGTGTTGTGGATTCCTCGATATCACTGTCGTAGTGTGTCGGAACCATGGGCGCCTTTTTTACGGAAACCAGCAACGTCTATGACACGCCCGCCATGCTGTCCCAACACTGCTCTTCTCACGACAAGGCTGCGATAAGGCTGCGATTGGAACTTTCATGTCGGCACTTGTAGTCTTGTCGTGGTTGGTGGACGCCCCCTTTAGAGTAAAACCCCGCTCCTGGGACACCCCACACGCTCCTGACACGCCATGACACTCCACGACAAAGGATTTTGTCGTAGCATTGTCGGAAGGCCCCCGACAAGCTTCCCAGTCGCAGCCTGTCATGGCCTTGTCGTAGACTCTTGTCGGGAGCTGGGGTCCACCAACCACAACAAGGCTACGCCAAGTCCACCAATCGTAGGCCTGTCGTGGACCTTGTCGGAATGCCATTGTCGTAGCCTTCTCGTGGTTGGTGGACGCCCGCCTTTAGCCCTTGTCGAAAGCCTGCCTCTACTAGTGCAGCATGCTAAGATAGCCTGACACGCTCCGACACACTCCAACATGTCGGAAGCCTCCGACAGTCAGGTAGGTAGGTATCTGTGGGTGTCTGTGTGGTTATAACAGTGTCTCTATGCCAGAGTATGGCCTGTGTGAAGTAGCCTAACTTTCTGGCAGGGCGATGCCATATGGCATTCCCCTGGCCATAGCAGGACAATGCCATATGGCATTCCCCTGGCCAGGGCCGGACAATGCCATATGGCATTCAAATATGGAATTAATAAACCACTCTGTCTTTGTTCCTTTGTAACTTTTTGAAAAATTATTGCAGAATCATTAAAATTATATGAGATATTATGCTTAATGTCGCCAGTATGTCTTTGAAATATCGGAAAGATCTAATACAAAATACAGATTAAGTGGAAATTTTAAATTTTAAATTTCTCTTAATAATATTGACTACAAAAGACGGCCATACAAAGGCCACAATTGGGTCTGGTGCCTGCTGTTGTATGGGTACATGGTGAATTATGTGTGGCTCTTGAAGGGTTAAGTGTCTGAAGTCCATATTATTACACTTCAAAAGTCATCTCTGACCCCGCAAAAAAAAAAAAAAAAAAGAAAAAAAAGCGCCCTCGTCATATTTTTCATGGCTTGGTGATGAGAAACAATTTTTTTTTTTTGAGTGGCCTTAGTACTGACCCCAAAAGATGCCTTGGAGGCATTCTTTGTCCTCTGCATGGGAGTGCCTCAAGGCATTCCTCATCCCCTGCCTGGGAGTGCCTCAAGGCATTCCTCGTCCCCTGCCTGGGAGTGCCTCAAGGCATTTCTTGTCCCCTGCCTGGGAGTGCCTCAAGGCATTCCTCGTCGCCTGCCTATGAGTGCCTCAAGGCATTCATCGTCCCCTGCCTGGGAGTGCCTGAAAGCATTCCTCGTTCCCTGCCTGGGAGTGCCTCAAGGCATTCCTCGTCCACTGCCTGGGAGTGCCTCAAACCAGTCATCGTCCCTTGCCTGGGAGTGCCTCAAGGCATTCATCGTCCCCTGCCTGGGGGTGCCTCAAACCAGTCATCGTCCCTTGCCTGGGAGTGCCTCAAGGCACCACTCGTCCCCTGCCTGTGAGTGCCTCAAGGCATTCCTCGTCCCCTGCCTGTGAGTGCCTCAAGGCATTCCTCGTCCTCTGCCTGGGAGTGCCTCAAGGCATTCCTCATCCCCTGCCTGGGAGTGCCTCAAGGCATTCCTCGTCCCCTGCCTGGGTGTGTCTCAAGGAATCACTCGGACTGATAGGGTTAAAGCGTCTCTGGTGGCGCTTTACGACGCATGGAAAGGGAACGGGATCGCTCACATTATCGCCCACTTCATTGAAGATGTTGTGTCTACTCGGTGGGGTTACGTACTGAGAATCTAAAGTGAATTTAGCCAATCTTATCAAGACTGCTCCATCGCGTTCTTGAAAGAGTGGGCGAATTATAGCATTGTGGGGTCAATATGGGATGGGTATTGGGAACCGAGACGCACGCAGGCAAAGGGGACATGCCGGGAAGTCAGCAGGTACGGTATAAGGTGAACGTCTAGCATGGTGGGTAGACAGGAGGACTGTCTGGTAATGTAACAATAGTGGTACATTGTGACAAGCCACACACTACATACACAATATTAACTCCATGGTTTCAGATATAAACGGTCGTATGCTCAGAGGAGATGACGTGTAGTAATATCCGAGCGCATCCGAGGATATAGCGCAAAGTCTACTCCGAGGAGCATACAACCGTTTTTATCTGAAACCAGCCTATATTGTATTATTTATTTTCCTTTTCCTGACAAGTTGCGTACTGGTGTCAGTTCATTTAGGTACACACTATTTCATATGCACTATTTTTCCATATGCGCCAAATTTTGCAGCTCGGAGCATACAACACATCTATATGCACCGGGTATGGCGATACATACTCCCTATGTGTTTCCTATAGACACTTTGTATGAGGTGGATAATGGCATATACAATACTAATGCCTGGTATGATGTGTCACGCAATGCACACACTTGTGGAACCTCACACCATCCCTGTATCTATTTTTCAAAACCTGCATTTTCTCTACCTAAGGAGACCAAATGATACCAAAATATGAACTTGATAATGTATATTAAATTCACATATTACTATGTGCTACAGATATTTACCTATCACAGGCAATTTATTCCAATAATTTCTAAGTAGATTTGATACTTTCATACAGATTAAGGAAACCCCCACCACATGTGTTTCGTTCGACACCCCTGAAAGAACAAACACTAGCACTAACTGGCCAAACTGATACCAAAATTGTTAAATCGAAAGCTGACACATACACCTTCATGATCTCCAAAAGCCAGACCTATGTATCTGTCAGAGATTTGTACACAAAGTTTGGGGGTCTGTATAAGGCTGGGAGTCCACATACTACGATTACACAAACACAAGACTAGGGACATCGGTGTGGATCGTAATTGGTTTTAGGTACATCGTACGGCCGATCGTAGACGATATGAAACTCAGTGGACGCCGGGCCCTCTGATACATCATTCAATACAGTCACAGTAACTTGTGAAACCTATATCAAACCACCATTGTGAGACAGCCATATCCCAATTCCGAATCCCAAATTCACATTCCACAACCATATCCCAAAAGTCCCGAAGGTACATGCAACAATAATTTCCCAAGATATGTCTCACATTGACCTTCGAGAGATAAACCTCATATTTCTACCCACAGAGAATGTCCTTGATATGTCCTTGGCTATATACTCAGGTCCCCTATATCTGAAGTTTGTCTTGTGAGATAGCGGGACCTTTATTTGCAGACGGAGCTTCTTAAGTGCTTCGCAGACAAAAGCTATCCTTGGTAAAAGATACTTTGATAAATTGCTTTTAGTGAAATAAGGCCGGCTGTATAAAGTACTACTCTATATGTGACCTATGGACAAGGCTTGGCTTTGTAGACTAGAGAATGGTTAAAACCACGTAGAGTTAAAAAAAGGGGGAAGCCTTATCTGAGTGCTACGTCTGGCAACCCTCCCAACTGTCACCCACCCACCCCACCTCCACACACCACCTGGTCCCCTACCTCCCGTCTCACCTGCCCCCTACCTGCCTGCCATGTAGCTCTGGCACCACCTGGCTACCTGACATGGACCGGGCTGACCTGGGCGCCAGTCGCGCTGAAATAATAATGGTGTGTTTTCACCTTCTCCATAGTGGTGGACGTGAGCTGGCATCGTCCACACCGGACAATACTATACACTAACATCTCCCACTAACACCAGCCGCTAGACTGTGCCAATAGACAACATGCATTAACTAACACCCATATATGGCATCAATTAACACCATATCAGCAAACAACCAACATGCATTGTCACCGATAGATAGCATCGACCAACCATATTACACCAAACACACAACATGCATTAAAACCCCCAAACAACATTCACCAATACCATCTCACCAAACTCACAACATGCCTTAACACCCATAAATGGCATCCACCAACACCATCATGCAAAACACACAACATTCATTAAAAACCATAAACAACATACACGAACACCATCTCACCAAACACAAAACATGCAACATACATTAACCGCAACAACATCCCCCAACATTAACCCACTGTACTATACGGCATGACAATAGATCATTACCGAAATAAGGTTAATCTTAGTGAACAGCTGCTTTCCTACCATCTTTACTTGAAGGAATAGGTTTTCCAACAATCTCACCAAACACAAAACACACATTGACACCCATAGATAGCATCCACCAACATAAACCCATCATACTTTACGAACTCACAACATTCATCAACACCAACAAACAACTCCTACCAACATTAAACAACCATACTATACAAATTTACAAATTCATCAACACCAACAAAAAAACCCTACCAACATTAACCCACCATGTTTTTCGAACACATAACATTCATCAACACCAACCAACAAGAACAAACATCATCCATTAACGAGTTGAAGAATTAGCAGACATGACATTAGATGATTTCCGAAATAGGGGTAATTTTCGTGAACAGCTGCTTTCCTACTGTCTTTACTGGAAGGAATAAGTTTTTCACCACTGAAATGAGAGATTAAACATAACCTGGGATTAAATGTTGACAAAGCTGAGAACCCTTTCAGTGAATGCTAATCAGCTGGGGACTGTCTGCGATATGATCAACTTAAGGCTGCCTCCTCCCGATGAAGGCGACATAAATATGATTGGCAGGATTAATTTTCCATAACCACGGCCGCTTAACGTCCATCCCTGGCTTTGATTCGGCGTCGGCCATGCCAACTTGGTGCCTGCAGGTCATCCCTCCCTTCTTTTTTAGTGACGGGTTTTGGCGAGTTAATGCATGATCAAAGATAGAATTATCCCAAGAAAAGACTTCTCCTTTTACTCATCAATCAGAGCTTAATGTCCGCCTCCAGACCCGGCTATTTATCAAAGGCGAGCAGTTCCGAGCAGTTCCGAGCAGTTCCAAGCAGCTCTTCGATCACGGCGGGCTGAGTGAGCGCCCCTCGCCGCCATTAATTGTATTTATATATAGTTACTCGATCAAGCTCAGCCCACCAGGGAACAGTGCCCAGCTCGCTACTCCGCCACCACAACAGCGCCAATTCCAGCACCCTTTCCTCCTGCCATACAGTTAATGTTCTCATCATTTCCAGCCACACCAATCACGCACGCCGTTGTACCCCTTACATCGTTCATACATCCGTTCTACACCTCAGCACTCATATCGGCTTCCAGCCGCTCAACACTCAAGTTCTGCTATCTCCAACACTCATGAACCCTCTCACACGCCTCAACCCTAAAATACCTTATCCTAATACTCAACACTTACTAACTCTAATCTCTATACCTTAACTCTCATGAGCTCCTCTCCTATGCCTCAACACCCAAATACCTTCTCCTAATAATGAAACTCACTAACCATAACCTTTACCTGAACTCTAAAGAACTCTCTCCTACGTCTCAACGCTAAAATATCCTCGCCTAATAATCAACACTCACTAACCATAACCTCTACCTCAACTCACACAATCCTTCTCCAATGCATCAACACTCAAGGTTGAACGATTAGATCCTAAAACGTATAGGAGTCGGTGAACTTTCCGCAGGCAAATTACGTAACCCCTCGGCCTGTGTGGGCCACCCAATCAAAGGCCATTTACCAACATTCCGTTGTCAGCCACTTGATTTATCTACCTGTTGATAAACTTTTGGCGACTGATTAAGGAACATCGAATGACAACTCGTCGGCGCCAAAGAACATCTCAATCGGGTGGTTTCACTAATCATTGGCTGACCCTTATTACCCAGCTGTCCTACATCTACCGACTAGGGCCGACTCCGTTAGGATGGCTCGCCTGAGACCAATTACTGTTCCTTTGTCGCCGACAAAGGTACATCAATGTTCCAAAATCGGTAGATGTATATTGGGCTTCAACCCTAATCTCTACCTGAACAACCCCTCTCCTACGCCTCAACACTCAAAAACCCTTTCTAATAAGCAATACCCATGTAGGCCCAGCATATGTATCCACCTACTACAGTAGCAATTTAAGACCTCCTGATGCACTACAATGCATACTGTAAAAAATCATAGACAATCGGAACATCGTTATCTTATAATCTTATATTAAGGTCTAGACTAGGAACATCGATATGCATCGTAATCGGTTTTTAGATACATCGTGAGTCCTATAGGCCCGTTTCCATTGGCCGATTTCCCGTCACCGATCTACAGTCAGGAACCACAGACAGACTTTTGGCACTGCTGACCCAAAATCGGTCAATGGAAATGACACAGGTCGCGAAGTGACCCACAACTATTTCTGCTTAGATTATGTGATGTGGCACCACCTACCACTGAGTGAAAGCTTGATCACTGAGTGAAATCTACTACCCTTCTATGTAGCACCACCACTTCTACGTGGCACCACCGACAGACTTTCTGAGTAACTAAAAAAATCTACACACCTTTTGTCGGCCAATGGAAATAGGCCTTATCGTAGACACTTTGGAGCTCAGTGGACGCCGGGTCTAACCCTAACCTCTACCTCAACACTCTTTACCCCTCTCCAACGCATCCACACCCACAAAACCTCTCCAATAAATAACTAACCCTAACTCTTCCTAAATACGCACCAGTCCTCTCCCATGCGTCATCACTCATAGACCCTCTCTTAATAATCAACACTCATTGACACTAACTGAACCTAAACTCTCGCAACCCGTCTCCTACCCCTCAAAACTCAGATACCGTCTTTAAAAATCAGCATTCACTAACTCTAATCTCTACCTCAAATCTCACTACCACTCTCCCACGCCTTAACACTCATATACCCTCTCCAACCCCTAAACTCCAAACTCTTTCTTCCAATCAAACACCCTCATGGAGAACGACGACTTTGACTAAAACTTGTTGGTTTCTTCTTTAGTATGAGTGGTGCATAGACTGACATTTCTAAACAATGCAAATATAAGTGAAGTAGTATACGAAAAGTTGAAAATGTAGCAGGCTATAGAAGTTAATATCATCTTGGTTTCATTCAAATACATATATCTAGTGGGGTTTCACTGCATATATACAAGCCCTTACTCCATCCAGTCTCTCATTGCTCAGTCAGTCGACGCTATATATAGGCGAGCATGTGGTAGGTTGGACTCCTTTCACAATAATAACGGCTCAGATGGCGAATTTGTGTGAACTGTGAGGCGCATTCTCTATGCATGGGTAAAAGGTCCGGGGGGTCCTTTAATTATCCATCCCTAGGATACTTGAAGGTCCGAGGAGAGGTCATGGGGTGGAGGGTTTGGGTTTAATAGTTCGAGTTATTGTGGGCAAGGACAGTTGTGGCCGACGATGCACGAGGTATCGTCTATTTGCGTTTAATAATTTATCGTGCGGGAATGATACCTCGTAAAAAGTGTCCTTCACCTCTCCTGACTGGTGACACTCCCTGGGGTATCGCGGGAAAATCAAAATAGCAAGAACAGCTTAATCTCCTCATCTAAACCTACGGATATATGTTTGTTATGGACTAAAATACGAACTGGCAGATATAAATCGAGAATATTTGAAATATCTAGATAGATTCATTTATAATTATAAATGAAGAAATTAGTTGATAAAAAGACTACATTAGGGCACCACCTGCAGTGTTTGCAAACTCTCCTTCTATTCTGTCCAAGACTGTATTGGGGGTGTATGTTGTCCTGATAAACAATCGGGGTCCCTCAAACAAAACTATGACTAAGGATTTCACTGCCCATGGATGTCTAGTCATAATTAAACTTGTTTGACGAGCTCTCGTCGATTCTGTCGTCGGTAGAGGTCTCCGTCATCCGCACTGTCATCCGCCTAGAGACCTCAAAATTAAACGAGCCCCAGACAAACTTCACTGACATTTCTCTTGTGTCAACAAATCACATACTCCTATTTCGACAATTCACGTCTCATCAGGTGAGGTGCTATCAACCATTATTTGTGGCTTTGTAGTCTTCCTTTTCTGGCCTGTATAACAGGAGGGGAGAGTCGAAATCTAATTAACGTAAATACATCAACAGCTCTTAATTTCTTACATCTAAATCTAAATCTCACGGACACAGTCACACGTCTAGCGCTCTCCAATCCTTAGAAACCGTCACCATACTCTCCTCTTGACATGTTTATTCTAATCAACATTACCCAATTAGGAATCCAGCGATGTCCTGTCCATCGACCAACCTGTCTTTAAAGACCACAGTATCCAAACAGTATTTAAATCAAGGCGGTCTGCTTCATGGGATCCTGCAGCCTACAATCAGGTCACAACTAAACAACCTATTTGGTCAGCATTTTACCTCACCCCTGATATTGTTTTCCCATAGACCTAACATTGGGTACTCGTTCTCAACGCCCATGGAGTATTGTAAAGAAAACTCAATAGATAATAATGTCATAAACGTTAGGAAAATACTCAATGGGAGATCTAAGCCAGTTAATTAGTGATAGGGCTGAGATCAAATCTGAACCGCACTAGATCCATAGCTACTGATGATATGCCATTCATTTTGGATTGCTACATAACCTCACCAGGCTTTGCCTCATGAGATTACTCCGCAACGAAAACACATGGCATATTGCCAGTGGTTATGCATCTTGATGCAGTTCCATACTAATACAGCCTTGTAAACGTCTTATAATTCAGAAATGTATAGCAACAAGGCTCGGATATATCAACTAATAAATCAGCAGTAATACGCACTTCAACGGAAGTAAATCAACTGGAACCTAATAAAATCGATACATCCGATAAATAATCACTGTATATATCAAAGTGTGGGATTAGGAGAGGAACATTTCCGCCTTTTTCCCATCCACTCCCCAACTTTCCACAGGCAGCGGTCTGCTTCTTTTGTCACGAGATGGCTTGTATTTCTCCCGCGCTTTTGTGTGGCTGTCGTCTGGTGCAGAAGGCGTGTCGTGGTGTGTTTATGTTCTCACAGTGTCGGCTGTCATGCCGCTCCGTTTTTACCACGCTCTCCACGCTCTCTCGTCTCACATACTTTTTCTCTTCATGCAGGCAGTGTGTCTATGATTGACACGTCAGCCGTCAGACGTCATACGTCATACGTCACACGTCACATGGTGTCCGTGGTTCATCAGTCAGTGTATATATCTGTAATTTTTCCACACTTTCGCCCGAGAATTTCCACCAACAATTTATCTCAACCCTGGTACAAGTTTAGCCTTAGGAATAACGATAGAAAGAAATACTCAACGGTCACCCCGGTAAAGTGACAATATTACGCCATGGTCATGCCAAACTGAATATGAGATGACGTCATACGCTATTAACCAACTGGATTTGCGAAGTGATTTGAATTATTCTGATATTATGATGCTATTTAAGTGAAAGGGATGAGATAAATCCAAAATCACACTCAAATAGTAAAATACACGATACTCCACTCGTTTGGAAGCACCGTAAGCATCACTCGGCTTTGCCTCGATGACGATTGCTGCCCATCCAAAGGAGTGGAGTATTGTGTATTTATACGATTCTCAATGCAGTATTTAGAGAATACTGGCTTAGGCTTCGTGGACATTGTTTTGTTCGTGGTCCTTGGCCCGATTTTACGTCCTGAGCTCGTAGAGCGATGGACGTAAAATCGGGCCAAGGACCAAGAACAAAACAACGTCAATCGAAGCCTAGATTGTATTCTTTTTATTATATACCCTCAAATCGTTATAAATCGCTAAATATTTACCAAAACGCCATTGTCGAAGTCGCCGGGCACAGCCTCATGTACTTGAATCGTGGTGTTCGCGACAACGTCGCTATCGGTATCATAGCGAGGCTTGCGCCCATGTCGTCATCAACCTCTCACTCACATTCTTCGTCTTAGGTTAATAGTGTATCACTGTGAGGGTACGCTTTGGAACACTCTCCTAGCATATATTTTGCGGCGCTAGCGCTTTCTTATCTCTGCCCCGACCCATGCACTGACGTCATACGATGGTACCCCGGGTATCTACTAAAGACAGTAGGGACCAGCTGGTTGGAGATCGAGATTTATATTTTTCTGATGCGTGCCGTGTGCTAATTTTACATCAACATACACATTCTTTGTCTTGGTTTTTTAAGGCTGGGGGCTCAGCATATGCTAGGCGAGTGATCCTAGCTACCGCTCACTCTCCCAGCAGATCTTTCGTGGTCTCTGCTTCAACTCTCCACTATCACTCTCCTTGACGACATTGTGATGTCAACGGTTTATTTACATTTGCGATAGAAGTAGAGACCACATCATGGCACCAGACTGATGGCACTATGCTCTATGGCATGCCGATTTTATTTATATTTTTAACCTTGTATCTCAATGTTTTATATTTATTAATGTATTTATGTGTCACTTTCACGGGTTTTTATCAATTAAATATCATGCATATCTATGGTCAATACTAAAGGTTTTTTTTCACTGGTTCGGATGTGTGATATGCAATGGGGAACAAGATAACTGCTTCCTGTTTCGCGCACCCGGTGCCCGTACACTGAATTTCGTGCACATACATATAATATCTAGCTAATACTTACATACAGTATAGGCGTCAGTTTCGTGCACGGGTATGTAATAATATATGATTACCTCTCTTATACTGTTCGTTCAATGAGACTATGTTTCCCATCTCAGGATCTGGATAGGTGAGATTCTAAATGCATTGTTTACATGCAAATGCAATATATCAGGAACCAAACCATTCCTTCAGACAAAATACCATTTGCCACCGACCAAGGGTTCGATTAAAACCGATAGAACGGGAAAAAGACGAGCGATCCGCTTAAGCGACTGCTAGTATGTGACGGCGTTCTCTCAGCCGGCCGGCGGCGAGTGAGTTAATTTATATCTGTCACCTTCAAAGCACGGCTTCCACTGGTTGTGGTCAGTCACATGATGTTACATGCTGACCCTAATTGGTGCAGATTAAGACAAAGAGCGGCGGGAACCTGTCTCAGCCTATGGTTAGGCCTGTTGTTTATGTGACTGGGTCTCTGTGTAGGGTGGGGACCAGAATGTGTTGTTCTGGTGGCGCCATCTGTCTGTAACTAATCTGATTATGGGAAGGGGATCAGAGTTTTGTTCTGTTGTCTTCCCATTTGTTTTCCAGTAGTGTGCAATGTTTCTCCCAGGTGGAAATGTCCTGGGCCATACCAGCAGTTTCAATTGCGTTCAATATCATCAGGCTATGATTGGCCGATCGCCATTATTATATTAATGTGTTTTTGGTGCGTGTGGGTGATTTTGGGGAATGTTTGTTTTCTCGACGCCGTCACATTTCAGTTGCCTCGTGGTGATAGAGTTGAATGTAATTCATGGTATCAAAAACCTTTCTGCGTAACGTATTGGTCTCGCTATCCCGGGCGTGGGTGTGTTCGACCGTACATTATTTAGAAAATTTTTTGGACGTGGCATTGTGTAGCTCTATCAACCGTATCTACTGTCCATTGTGTTGAGGCCTTGTGGCGCCTGTGTTTTCATCCGGTGTATCCAATTGTACTCAATTTTGAGCCGGAGTTCTTTTGCTGACTTGCTGTCCGGGTGTCGATGTATGTAGTCCATGATCATGAACTCCATGTCATCTGCCCCATTGTGACCAGGTTTTCTAAATAATGTACGGTCGAACAAACCCACGCCCGGGATAGCGAGACCAATACGTTACGCAGAAAGGTTTTTGATATCATAAAACCGATAGAACTACATCTTTAAAGGATTCTCAATGAAAGGAAGGTATGTTGCCTATCATATAATATACTTGCTGTTCAACTAGCTTTGCCGACCCTATATCCCATATTCTAAAATGTCAAAATAATTCATTACTTCCATTTTCGTCAAACCTTACTGTAGTTTTAAGCGTGTGCTGCGCGCGGGCCCCTGCAGGGATGTGTCCAGTCTCCCCTGGCTAGTGGCGTGAGGGGAGGGGGTTGACCGCAGAGGGTCGACCGCTGCGCACTCTCTCGTCTTTCATTTAAACCTTTATATATACTATATACCTCCGTAAAATGAGCTGAAAGCCGTACGCATTCAGATTTGCCTGTTGGAGGCTAGAATATCTAATGATTTGAACCACTTCAGTGATTTGTATTTTATTTACTAGTAGTAGGCCGATCTATAGATCTAGAGACCATGGTTCACTACACTTTCTACTCTATTCTCTGGATATTTTCGTCCCTACCCCCTGGTCTACGTCCTGTCATATTCGATCCACGCACCTGGTGTCCCCTCTGACCTTTTCCAGCAAGATATTTGCGCCTACACCTTAACGCATTCTAATCACACCCCCTGCTTTACCCCCTTTAGAGTATCCACCACTCCCCATCCTCTGCCACGTGGCATACTCCACCGACGCACCCTACTCCACGCCAGATACATATTTCACCAATGCACCCTGCTACACAACCCTATTCCATCGACACCCCTTACTTTTTTTTAATATATTTTCAGTTAATACATATACGGACGACGTACAATAATTTCTTGTAGGAAGCGCTCTTCCTTGCACTGGTCCAACCTAACAAATGCAAACAAGGATAGATAAACAGTTCTTTGCTCAGTCTTTCTGTCATATATTCTTACTCTACTGCCCAATTCCTATTCCTCCACACCCTCCTGCTGTTCTACCGCCCGATACATATTCCACATACACTACCTGGTCTACCTCCCGATATATATCCCACCACCACCCCCTTTTCTGCCACCTGATACATATCTCACCAACACACCCTGCTAAACCACCTGATACATATTTCACAAACCACCCTGCTGTATGGCCCAATACATATCCGACCAACGCACCCTGCTATACTGCCCTATACATATTCCGCCAACACCCCTACTATGCTGCCAAATACATATACACATGTATATATATTCCACCAACACACCCTGCTATACCCCCCAGATACATATTTCACCAACACACCATGTTATACCACCTGTTACATATTCCATCAACACACCCAGTTCCACCTACAATCCCTTCACATATTCCATCAAAACTCCATTGCTCCACCCTCTGACGTATTCTAGCTACATTCCTCATTATACCCCTTCACATATTCCAGCCACATCCAAGATATATCCCTGTAGAGATCTGACATGTCAAAGATACCTTTATCCAAAGCGAAGAACCTTGGCCCTATTCCCATCTCACCCCTATTGATGTCTAACTAGAGTTCCTCATTTATCCCAATTGAGCAATTGCTGGCAGAGACTTACAATTGGGAGGACTTAAAAACCTCAAGTTACATCGATCTGCCATGCCTGAAGGCATTGAACGAGCGTAATTTCCCTGGAGGCCTAAATCGTGATTTATAATGCAGGTTGTATGTAATATAGTTTTATTGCTTTTTGAACTCACATCCAGATTTCCTTGGTTGTTGTTGTTGTTTCATCATGACACATTTAAGACATAGACAATAATCGATGGTTTTGTGGACAGGCGGCAGTAAACAACGAGAGGTTGACTCGTAATACACCAGCGCAAACGAACGTTTAACGACGTCAACCTTAAGTGGTTTACAGAGTCAACCGTCCGCATAACCATCGTTTGTTGCATTTATTATACATCTTTTTAAATTGAACCAAGTAATTGCCATATCACAGGGTATAAACAGGGCTGTTTCTTTGCTCTATAACACTACTTCCCGCTATACCATGGCTTTGAGGCCGTATACCACATATTTGAATCCGTATACCACAATTATGGTATCTGACAGGTTTTATATAATGGGTTGTTGCTTACTGAGTCCCCATAAATTTTCAATGGGGTCTTTGTATACGATGGATAATAAAACAGAAGTCCTAACATATTTGATACTGCTTATCTAACCCTTAAGCCCTGTAATCGCGGACCTTGCCCCTGTGTTACTGGTTACAAGAGACTGTTTGGATCCTGGTCTGGTAACACCCCTGATTGTCCCGATAATCCTTCAGATAATTCTGCTAAGTCGTCTTCTTAAGCAGCGCCTGGACTGGGGGTTTTCCTGGCCATACTCAAATGAATTGGACTGTCCCTTCCTCTGATGCCATCCAGGCTTGGCCAGAATACTTCTTTTCCGTGACCACCGCAGATTTAGCGTTGAATCGCTAGATCCTCAGAAACTGCTTTTTAAGCTCTAGTGAACCAAATTTTCCATATTGTTTCAAACTTTAATTCATCATTGACGACACATGCTCTGCTACCTAATCCAACTCTAGCTGAGCAATCTCATAAAAAGAGTGCGAATACTTTCACATCGGGATGTGTAGCAAACTGCATGAACCCCTGAACCTTGTCCCCTATTTGGCATTTATTAGTCTTGAGGCATCTTATAGTATAGCATTTGTTACACTTAGCTGTGGCACATAACTAAGATTTAATTGCAAGGAAATCCCAACAGATAAGCCCAGCTCTATATCTGAGAACTGAAGCATTGCCTTTTTATGGGGGAAGGGAGGGGAATGATCTTCTAGATTGTCCTTGCATCATATATGGGCATGTTTCCTCCCCCTTGATGGGATAAAGTATGACCCAGATTACGCTGAGCCATATCTTTATCACCATACATGAGGGGGAAAAGCAAGACTTGCTCACATAGATGTCCTTGCCCTTCTTTCTCGGTGCTGTCAGAACTATTTTGATCATATCTTGTAAAGATTGTCTAGGCCAGTACATTCAAAGAGGAATACGGTAAGAAGGTAAGAAGGAAAGAAGGTAAGAAGGAGGACTGAAGATACTTTTATCGGGTGTTTAATTACTATTCATACTCTAGTTTCAAACCGGTTACTATTGTTGCCAACACCCGAAAGCATAGGCTTGGCAACCTCTTTCAAGTGTTCCTCTATCAGGTATTGATCGTTTAATTCGTGATAGTATCTGTCTTTAAACCCAAAGTTTTACTATCTAAAGTATGTACTTAATAAACCATGATAATAAACTGAGGTCATAAATGCATAGGAATCATATGGCAGGCAGATTACCGGCCAACATCGCAGACAGCACTCCTTTTTTTTTGCTACAAAAAATCTCTTATTTATACTGATTATAGCTCAGCATGTTATGAAGGTGGTTTTCTTGCATGACCAGTTATCATGTTACAATAATATGTGTTGTGGTACGTGGCGTTGGCTTGGCAACTACTGAGCAAAACCATTTCCGATAAAATACACTTTTATAGCCATGTTACAAAATTACTTCTGTTTCCGTTGATTACATGCAAATATTCTAAAACAGTTTGCAAAATCATAAGAACATTTATAATATAAAATAAATATAGAAGCTCTAATACATCCATGAATAGTTTCCTGAGTCGATGTTTTTGGCAGGTATGATTACTTTGATAGACACAAGTGGATATAACACTGATTTAAACAAACCAGTACTTATGGAATTTGTGATATGAGTCTGCATTTAAAAATGATTTGAAGTCTTGGTAGGATGGGATATTCCTAACATCCGTTGATTTTTATTCCATAGTTGAGGACCAGAGTACGCCAAGGAATCCGGAAGATTTATTACACGAAGCAAAGATCTGTATAATTAGTGGTCCTTCAGACTTTCTGGTGGTTCAAGCTGGGTGTTGTGAATGTTCTGGTTCTGATTTAGGAGTGTACATCTGGTTTAGTACATGCATCTCTCTCCTGTTGCAAAGATAGGCCAGTTGAACGCTTCTATACAAAATATCACTTGGGGTCCCTTAACGCGCACTTATAATTGTCCTGATAGCTTCATTTTGTAATTTTTGCAGTTGATTCAGTTCATCGATGCAAGTTTTGGTTTACATTTATAATATCCATCCCAGTTGCCAGGGAAATATCATAAAATTGACAGGGATCTTTTTACAGTGAATTTGCTGACTGCCAATCTTTAAATATGATATATCAAATTGACTTATTTACTCAGGGAGGCCAGTATATCAGCAACATTCCATGACATCCTATTTAATCGAGAGGTACTGCTGCACTGTCTAGGAATGGAGAGTGGTCCGGCTGATATTTCGCATCCCTTGCCTAGGAGTAAAAGGCGATAAAGAAATGTTTATTCCTTCACAATTTAGAGGCGAAGGGCAGTATTGTATTAGTACCTGCTGTGCTTCTTGATATGGTAGGTCATTTAGCAGAAGTGTCTGCTGCGGTGTTTAGGAGAGTGCTGCAATACAGAGATTCTCATATACCTATGCTGGTAAGTCACACAGAGACCAACCTCTGCTATGGTATTATTGCCATACCGCACAGTGTGCTAGTATGGAAACAAATACACACATACTTTGAATATGGAATAAACGCGATTGAGTATAGCAGTGTATGGAATGGAATAACACACACAAAAAAAACATGAAATATCATCGTGAGAAAATCATTGTATAAATATTATCAAAACATATATTAAGAAAAGAATTATCAGATACATTCATTTTAGTAAGAAGCTAAACAAACATCCTCAGAGGTTCTTCTGCCATACCAAAGCACCCTGTATCGTGGCTTTACATAGTCATGTTTTTGGAAAATATCTCAATATTTATTTTGATTTGGATGTATATAATAACAATAAAACATATCTACCTTGTTGGGAAGTCCTCTAGTACCTTGTTTCTTCCAATAAAATATTAAACTCGCTCTACGAGTTCATTTAATATTTCTATCGAAAGAAACGCGGTGCGAAAGGACGTCCCCACAAGGTGAATACGGTTTGCTAAAAACTGTTTTGGTTCTCAGAGGAAGCATAGTTATACTGAAACGATGGACCCTTTAGCTTTCCTTAGACCGCATCAGTTGAAGTCATTTAGTCGGCTCTAATTATCTTAAATTCTAGTTGCTTCTTTGAAGTGTCTTTATTTGTCTTGTATCCGCTTTCGGTTTGTTTGCTTCCCAGGTGATGTTTTTCGTTGTATGAACGTGATATTATTAGTATTTAGTCTCATTTATGGATCTCTTGGTAGAGGTTAGTATTAATATAGAACGTCCTGACCATGATGTACAAGCTACAGAATGAGATAATAATTTCCGATTCATACAGAACGAGGCGTTTACGCCGAGTTCCGTACAAACCGTGAATTATTATCGAGTTTTGTGGCTTGTACAAGCAAGGTTGGGCGTTATGTATTCACTATATACCCGAAATTAGGAAAAGTCATTAATTTTATTTGGCTTAAAAACTCATATTTTAGTCTACATATACGGGACATGTTTTCCGTATTTTCACGTACGGAATACTGTTCCATAAATTATTTTTACGTTATATGGCGAAACGGTACGTATTTACAGTATATACGGCACGAGTAATATAGTAATACATGCACAGCACACATTCAGTAAACGATAAACAAGGAAAAATGGGATGGATGTTGTACCATGCCTCTCTACTCTGTTCGCACTGTGTAAAAACGAGGTCGATTGAGCCCAGGTCAAACTGGCTTCGACTGAATGGGTTTCCTTAAGCCGCTTAGGGGTAATCCGCAGACGAGGAATATGTAAATCCAGCCAAGAGGGGCTCCGAGGCCTGGGATAATCTTGGGTCCGGGAGACCTTGCAATGATTAGAGTTGAAACGGCGGAGTGTATACTACCCTCAGTAAACATAGGATGCAGCCAGTATGCGCATAAAAAAGGGGTTGAATAACCATGATAGGATGCTTCGACATCGAATCAGCTACCAATTTCTTTAAGATCTACTCCAACAGTCAAGGAGTTTAAAAAAACTAAAATAAAAGGTTGTGATGGAATCTATTCCCAATTAAATATCATCCATACTGTTTGCCACTTATTTATCATTTATAGATGATGACCACAAATATATTGAATTTTAAATATGCCTGGTCAAAAAGCTACAAGACAATATTTGCAACTGAATACATTGTTCTGGTCAGAGCGTGCTCATACTCGCTATATACGTTGTTTAAAGGTTTCAGTGGTCACACATAGCCTACCAGCATGCTGAAAAAGACTATCCCTTCACTATCTGCGTGCTAATCACTTTGATATTGTGACAGGAGCAGGGTGCCAGTGTCTTCGGGTCTTAGGGGCGTGCCCAGCTGACCATGACCAATCACTAGAAACCGAAATACCTCATTGACCCACTGGTGCTTGATATATTTGGGTCCTAGATTCTGTCAGTTGCAGAAAGGTCAAGTTAATTTGGTGCAAGTGGGTTACAGAAACGTATCCATAGACTGAATATATCCAAAACCTTTTGATTGTTATGTATCTATTATTGCACGCTCATTCATCAATGATGAACATACCATTTGCTCCTTGTTTTTCTATTGACGACATATATGAAATGCTTCAAAGGGAGATTACAGAAACCAGCGACACATCGATGAATTGGAAATGTACAAGAACGACACAGAATACAAATAAAGAAAGTTATAGAAAAAAAGAGGAAAAAAAGGATGTTCTTATTCTTACACTGATGTCGCTAAAATGGATGGTAGCGCGCAAGAAATACATAACGGTAATGGTTAGGTTTAATCTAGATCTTAGTTGATATGTCAATCCATACTAATATTACCGAAGCTTATAATAGTCGTGGATAATGCACACTAAAGTCCCGCTCATCTGCGCGCCATTGATTTTACTGCGCAGTAAAATGGCACGGCCTGCGTGGCCCTACTTATCTCTTTTTGCACAGGGTAGATTAAGTGGTGGCTGGGGGTTGTCACTGTTAGATGAGCGCCCACCTCGTCCGGGCTCCAGTCGCTGTGGCCACGCCCCGTGCTGTGGTTGCCCCGGCCAGTTTCCTACACAATGACCGGGCTTAACGCTGACAAACGGCACGGAGCCCCGTTTACACTGCGGGACATTTTAATTAGACCTAGTCCGGGACGTGGTAGGTTCGAGTTGTAAGTCGGAGAACCCGGGGTCGACTCACATCCATCACTCAGACCTCACTACCAGGGAGAGGGAGCCGGGGAGTGCCCGCTTAACGACCTCTCACTCAAGTAGGGACCAAAGTGTCTGGAATATAAACCACCGCCCCAGCACCACGCTCGCCAATACGATACGTGCCTGAAACAACCCCGCATCTGGGGGGAGTTGCTCCTAGAAATGTGTGAAAAGCGTTGCTCCAGTATTTTCGGATCGTGTCGTGTTGTATCATTATTTTTATGTTGTATCGCTACCTTTTACAACACAGCATTTTCAATGTCATAGGTGAAAGGTTCATTAGATTTTTAGTTGGATATAAATGGCTACATAATTACGATGCGATCCGCAAAAAAATTATCTGGAGCAACACCTCCGACCTGTGATCGCTATTCTGCGATATGCAAAACGTGGAACAACGACCCTCTGGCAAACAAAACCAAGCAGTCAGTGGACCTTAAAAACATCGGCACACGCCAAAGGAATCTAACAGTCTTTGTATCTTTAGCGACCCCGAAACGTGCCAGAGTACATTAAAGAATCCCTAAGCTATACAGCATGTTACCATATACCCATGCCGTATATACTGTAAATACGCACCATTTTGGCATATGACGTAAAAATACTGTACGGACCACTAAAATACTGACCACCTAGCCATACACATTTATTAAAATTTTGGTTGTTAAGAAAAATGAAATTGATTTTTTTTTTTAAATTTCGGGTATATAGTAAATATATAACGTCCAACCATGCTTGTACAAGTCACAGAACTCGATGCTAATTTACCGTTTGTACGGAACTCAGCGTAAACGCCTCGGTCCATACAAACGATAAATTAGCATCTCGTTCTGTGACTTGTACAGCATGGTCAGGACGTTCTATATGAGTACCTTTAAGAACCCCGCATCAATTGAAAGAAGCTAGAGAGTCTGGCTTCCTTAAAAGAACACTGCATCTATTGCAATAAACTCCAGAGAGGGTGGTTCTCAGGTCTAGAGTCTGTCTAATTAACTCCGCGCCTGGAGAACAATCTATGCAGTCTGTCTGTATGATTTAGCTCTGCAGCCGGGAACTGAGCTGGATAATCACGATACCTAAACAACAAATGTGTACATACAAGGTTGGTTTATTAGAGCGTGCTTGCACACGCTAAATACATCATCTAGAGGTTAGAGTCAGGGTTAGAGAAGTCACATTGAACTTTCAGTGTTTCTGTGTGAGCTGACCCATCTATGTGTGTGTATAGCGCACAGCTAGTTCCGCCATTATCAGCCAGGAAAGATCTGTTGGGGGACAACCACTACTTTCTGTTGTCATAATCTATAGACTAGGAGCCAAAAGTATGTTCATCACAGATAAATGAGCGTGCAATTATAAATGAATAACAATTAAAAGGTTTGGGTTAGATTTTGCCTATAGATAGTTTTCTGTAACCCACTTGCACCCAGTCAATTGTCATTTCTCTAACTGCCTGAGTCTAGGATCAAAACATATCAAGCAGCAGTGGGCCAATGAGGGATTTCTGGCTTGATTGATTGGTCATGGTCAGCTGGGCACACCTCTAAGACCATGAGACACTGGCTCCCTGCTCTGTTCTCACTATCACAGTGAACAGCATGCAGATAGTAAAGGGATAGTTTTCTGGAAGCACACTGAAATTTCAATGTGACCACTCTAACCCTGACTCTAAGCTCTAGATGATGTATTTAGCGCATGCAAGCACGCTCTAATAATCATGAGACGAGACTTAAGCCCTTTTATGGTAGAGTCCAAAAGAATTATGTCAAAATAATCCATTGGTAACTGGACTTGCAACCTGGTGTTTTGTTTAGCGTTGAGGGGCAAGATGGCAGGCTCCAAAACACAATAGCTATGTGCTTTATAGCCTGGATCAAAATATCAAATTCAAGGGTGGGAGCCATATCTTTGCACGTCTTCCATTACAATCATTTGACCATGCCTAAATGGCCTAAAGATGTGCCTAAAGAATCATTTCGTAACTACCTCTAAGGCTTGGCGTCCACCGACTATGATAGAAATTTAGGCCTACCGATATGGCACCGATACAAAAAGCAAATATCGGAGACATCGGGAAGGTGCAAAATCGTAGACAAATGCTAATCAATCACGCATCATAAAGGTTTTCCGGGTTTCCTACCCGGATTGTATCTATCCTAGCAATATTATGTTGCTACCCTATGAGGACTTGCATAGGTCGGTTTGGGTGTTACACAGCTTATAAGATGGATGACTTTATAGATCCCTGTTCACAAAAAAAAAAAACAGACTACGAAACTTAAGTGTACAAACTTTATTGAATACCCTACTTTTAACAATCCATGTTTGTTACAGAACATTGACACCAGAATGTCAAATAAAGCTGAGAGAATAAGTCCGCAAGCTGAAGCAAGCTCTTTATTCAACCACTGAGAGGGGTTGGAATAAAACCTACAACCACTGACGTGAGGCTCCAAGGGGTTTACTCTTCACAGAGGAATGCACAAAGTAACCTGTCAACCTACTGCGGACCCGGCCTTTTATAAAAACCAAGTTAAGTTATCCGGGCGAACCCATGGCACTTCCGTGCACAGGCCCACCAGAATCACCAAACAGTAGTGATCAGCACCCGCATCCTCTAGCGTAAAGCAAACACATCACCACTCAATTTACCTGCATAAAGCAAACACATCACCACTCAACTTACCCGCATAAAGCGAACATATCACCACTCAACTTACCTGCATAAAGCGAACACATCACCACTCAACTTACCCGCATAAAGCGAACACATCACCACTCAACTTACCTGCATAAAGCGAACACATCACCACTCAATTTACACTCATAAAGCGAACACATCACCACTCATCTTACCCGCATAAAGCAGACATATCACCAATCAACTTACCCGCATAAAGCGAAACATCACCACTCAACTTACCCACATATAGCAAACACATCACCAAACAGTAGTGATCAGCACCCGCATCCTCTAGCGTAAAGCAAACACATCACCACTCAACTTACCTGCATAAAGCAAACACATCACCACTCAACTAACCCGCATAAAGCGAACATATCACCACTCAACTTACCCGCATAAAGCAAACATATCACCACTCAACTTACCCGCATAAAGCAAACACATCACCACTCAACTTACCCACATAAAGCGAACACATCACCACTCAACTTACCCGCATATAGCGAGCACATCACCCCTCAAATTACCCGCATAAAGCAAACACATCACCACTCAACTTACCCACATATAGCGAACACATCACCACTCAACTTATCCGACCCCTACACTTAAAAGGTGTCTCCCATAACAAGAGGGAGTTGGTATCACTGTGACACTGAATATCATTAAAAGTCTAAATGGCCTTAGGAAATGCTTGGTGTATCGGGACGGGGTTGGGAGAGTAAATCACCATCTGCATCGATTCTCAGTCCCTGATGTAACTCAGTCCCGCTTTAAAGAAGAACATTAATGGATGGGGGAATCTAAAAACCTGTTTTATAGATTGACAGAGACCTGGGGGCCGCTGAACAGTTTAACTTTGCGCCCTCCATCGTCTGTAGGTTGAACCAGCTTGGCCACCTATTGATTGCCAATAGCTCTTTAGACTATAGCTGTGTCGTAAGCCTTCCCTGTTCAGGTCGTTGAGCTTCTTGTGTCAATCAGCTTCTAAAACACGAAATACAAAATAAAGTCATCAGGATAGAGACGATGGCTTACGTTGGATCTGAGTGATCACTGGAATTGTGAAAGGAAATGAATGTAAACATATATTGAAAAAAACTGAAAAATCTTTGTAGAGTTTTCACACAACCAATATACACCGGTATATTTAATCAAACATAAAAGTTATTCCTTTGTAGATACAGATTTTATGAGCGTGACACAATGTTTCGGACTCAAAGACGGCCTTTATGAGTTGTGCATAATTCTAATAAGTCTCTACTGAAGTTCAAAACTTCAGTCTTCTGTCGTCAGGGATTAAATTTTGGTCTAATTATTAATGCTTGTTTTTCTAAGTTTATATAACAAGGTGACTGTACTGTCCCAAGTAATTGGTACTGGTTCTTAATCTAGGAACTTTAAAATAACCTCTTATAATATATAATTATATAATGGTGTAGGCTAATCACAATACAGTCGTGACTTTAGGGCTATTTTAGCAAAAGAAAACTTAAGTAATTTACATGTAAAGATGTGAATATCTGCAGCAGGCGTGATGTTTTACATCATTATCTGCTTGTGCATTTCTAGATACATGGACCACCCTATTTGTTGGTTTATTATTTTTATATTGAAATAAATCAAGTATAAGTTGGTGGCTTGATATGATTGACCTGTACAAGTTTATATAAGTGATTGTATGATGGAATAGATATAAATGATAAATTAGGTAACAAACAACATACAAATGTACTATGAAAATGATTGCCATGCTATTGAGTGACAAGCAGCAGGACGCATGCCATTATGCGGCGTTTCCACATGCCGACGAACAGGCCACCGATTATAATATACACCTTGAACAAAAGTCGGCCGGTAGTTCTAGTTGGAAACTTATCGGTGCACGTAATCGGTGGCGGTCAGCTAAAAAGCTGTTTTCTGAAGAAAACTGAGGTAGTCACCGACCGATTACATCATGATAGTAACACTGGTGGAGAAGCTATAGGTTCCCCGGTATTTCTTTCCCTAAGCTGAGGCAACAAACATCTTAAAGGCATATCCTACAATTCATGGTGGCACCACTTGGCGATTTTTAGCTATTGTCAAATATCAGTCAAAACTGCTACTTTGCAATTCATTCTAATTCTAAATAAGTAAATTTAATGTTTTGTCCAGCTTATCCAATCTTAAAAGGTAAAATAACATTTACATTTGCTTGCTTCACATAGGAAATTTACCGAAAATTTGGTATTCTTCAATTCTCTCAAAAAACAAGGATAATGACCCATGAATTTGAAAACTTAGATTTGTAGTACTATAAATCTACTATATTCTGTTACAGTTCGAGGAAAATAGCATGGGTTTTGATATGCGAAAAGCAACTTTTTAGAACTTCTTCATATTCTTTTATAAAATTATCACAACATTGATCTCTAAATCAACGACTAACATGGTGACCCTTAATTTTCAATTCAGATATGTATTCTACAACACTTACAGATCATCATTCTCAATTTTCAGGAAAATGATAAGAGTTTTAACGCCAATTCCTCCGATATGCCTTTAACCTCAATTTGACACCGACGTCAGATTCGGAAGTCTGTGGCCCAGCTCAAAAGGATGGCTGTCGACAGTAACATCACCCACCCCATCACGTTCCTCCATGGCCACCTCGACAGCCTCACGACTCCGCCAGAGGCCATGGCTCCGTCACACAGGGTAAAGATCAACAAGACTCCAATCCATCTGCACCAGTAGAGCTCTACCTGAACATAAAATTTCTGCTACACTCCGGGGTCCCAAACCATGCTGTAGAGGTGCAAAAACAACCAAATATTCCGGGTTTAAACGCGTATTCAGCCAGACATCATATGCATATCTACATAATGATGATTGATATCTACTTGTAATATTGATATTACTATTCATTACTAATATTATATATATATATATTATATATGTATATATATATGTATATATATATATATATATATTTGTTTTTTGTTTTTGTTTTTTTCTCTTTTCTCTCCTTTAGTCTCTCGCTCAAGTGGAGCGTAATGTGATTGCATGTACATGCTGTTGCTAACCAATTCAAATGGATGAACTGGGTTCTCCTAGAATTTGAACAAACACTTCAAATAAAAAGAGAAATGCTGACAACGTTCAATGCAACACTTCGGCGGACACCAGCAAAGAATCAAAGCTTGAAACATTACACGCCAAGCTCAGAGAGCAGATGGCATGAACAGATGACCTCTTCCACGAGAATATTAATATTATGCTTCAAGCAGACCTCAGGAAGGCCAGATTCCAGGCATAGATGAAGCCAAACGTGTAGACAAAAGCACCGACAACAACGACAGCAACGACAACAACAACTTCATCAAACATGAACATTCCGCCGCCCAACCACCAACAGCATAACGGAGCTCCAATGCCTTTCACTAACGGTTACATGCATACTATGTACATGATAATAATAGAAAACGTGGTTATTGAGCCAGAACATTGGTCATTCGAAGTCTGTTGATGCCATAAATACGTCCCGACGTCGCATGCGGAGGGACGTATTTCTGCCATCAAAAACCGAAAAATGACACCCCTATGGCCTCAGTCACTATGTCTTCTTGTTATCACATCCTTAGTGTGCTGGAATATTCAATACGAGCTCAGTGCGCCCTAACATTATTTATACTGCACCCTGAGTAGCGGCTAGTATTTCATAGACGTTCTACCATAGGTGTGTAATAATAACAGTAACACTTCCCCTATTATATTCCGTACAGAATTTTCATTATACTCCTTTCAACTATCAAAGTGTAGGACAGGCACCGATAAAAATCAAAGCGGTCTATTGTTTACAGAATAGCAGGTGAGCGGAGCGAAACACTACAATTCAAATGTAATTTGACTCGGCAAGTGGTGTGCTGCTTGACAGCCCCTCTTTGTATCGACGAGTGAAGTGGAACAATGAATGACTTAAGGCATGCTAAATGCTCCCCAAATGAAAAGGAGACACAGACAGATTCTTTTGAACAGTACAATATTCTGAAATATCGACCGAAGTTTGTCAATATCAGAAACCATATTAAAAGTTATGTAATATTCAATCAGTAATTTAGTGTCCAGCCTTCCCTATTGCTTAGAATTAGATTCAATAGAACATGTTGTGAGTGAAACTATGGATGGGTTAAAGTAATGTATTCAGGAAAAGATATAACACTGCTTTATAAAGTGTATACACTGAAATAAACGCACTAAGGGAAGTCCGGTTGAGAGATAGGTGTGGGTGGGTGAGAAAAATGTGTGGTAAGAGTTCAGACGATCGATGAACAACGTATACAGTGATGATAAATTGAACATTTCCAATGCACTGTTCGTCTTAGACTTGCTCAAGTCTTTGATTATGAACATTCATTAAATGATTTAAGAAAGTCGGAATACAATTCATTATAGTATGTGTCCTTCTCTGACTGGCCCATGAATCAAAGACTTGTCCACTCTGACCAGAATCTGCTCTTTATGACCCCAAGCCACTCCCTGTAACCCAATACCTCCCTCTACCCCTCCCCCCTCCCCCCTCCAGTTCCCTGGCTGCCTGTGTTGTCATAGCAATATATTTCGCCTACTCCTGACTATGCTGACCAGTAGCCAGACCTCTGCTTGGGGAGTGTGGCGCAAAATCGCGCCAGTCTACAAGGCCGATTACGGATGAGACCAGTCCCTGTGTCACTCAGAAGGGGTGGAGGGATAGGATACAGGGACTGAGGCCAGTCTAGGTTCGTCTATACGTCTCATGACAAGGTAAGAGGCAATTCAAGTCACATAACAATTAGTTACAATTACAGATATTAAATCAAATCAAACAAACAGAATGGCAACTGCAAAAAAGTATCATTTAACATTAATTTGTACTAAAACCCAGTGACCCCAACTAACGATGTGCCGCTTATTGCTGAGTGACCATGAGTCTTCGCAACTTTCTGCATATCACATTACAAGAGGATGTAATACATACACAATGCTGCCATGATTTCAATCAGAGTGGCCGTACTATCCGCGTAGTAGACACATAGTGAACTTCGAGCGATGGCGATGAGTATTGCGAAGTATCAACTACAAGGAGAATACGGTCACACAGATCCAAATAATGGTAAAGTTGTATCTATTACTCAACTTTCGACTGATTATTGGAACAAAATCCGTGCATTGTTTAGACAAAATAGTTCCTATAGTGCCCGTCAGGTGGCAGAAAAAGCCGAGTAGATTATTGAGTAGATTCCGGCTCTCCATAGATTTAGTATGAAGACTCCGTATTAGGTGGGTAATAAAATACGATTGCACAACCGATTGCATATCTTAATCTTGGAACAGCATCAACCCAGCCCGGAGTAGTCTACTTGCAGAGAAGACCGCCGGAGAAGTAATAGGAGAGATATCTTGAGATTGCAACCAAGTAAACTATGACGTCCCCTCCTCTTCATTAATTTCTTTTAACCGTTCACATCAGCCAATGCTTTCGTTTTTCTTTCATCAGGCATTCATTGCATCCACATAAAAGCTCCAATGACCACTGTCGCGCTGTATATAGAACGTGACGTTAAACTGTATTCGTGGGTCTCCATCACTACTCCTAGACTTTTATTAAATGCTATTTTTAAATGTGACATTTCGTTTTCCCCAAATACTAACTTTAATTTCATATCGTAAGCTCAGTCTCTATTGGTTCATATTTCCTTTTTTTCTTATTCTATTTGTTTTGTTGAGACATTTGAAACCAGGTACAATAGTGGGCCCTGAGGCTGAATGTCTAGTTTCAATGTGAACTGGATGCAAAATCATACCGGCTAACCACCGCTTGTTATCCTGTATAAATAAATAGTTTTTAAAAAGGATGCCCTTGGTGTTCATGCTTGGACCTTGATATAGAAATACGCACGTGCTTATATCAAATTCACGACAACCCGAATGACAGGAGGATATTCAGGGATGTTTAACAGTGTTTTTACATCAAATATACAAGGAAATGGTGATGGGTGTGAATGCAAGTAGGCGAATGTTGGTGTGCACACGTGAAGGCATTAGCCAGACGTCAGCCTGTATGGGAGGTGTGTACAATGTACATAAAAGAAGGGAATATAAACAATATCACCATTATTTTGATCTGTCAGGCCGTATTCTTCGCGAAGAGGACGCGTAGTGTTGCATAGTGTCAATACGTATGCAGATCAAAATCATTGAAATGTTGCATTTCTAAAAAAAAAAATCGAAATAATGTTTATTTCGCCATTCTGTTTAAGTACAAACAGTTCTTCCATAGAGGTCTTAGTTCACATTATCATATTGATACAAACATAGATGTGGGTATAAATGAGTTGATACATAGTAACAATTTGATGGATTGTGATATAAGCATTATGTTATTGCAACATATTTAGCTTAGCCTTGAACAAATCCTTCTTCATTTGTTCCCCACCTTTCAACTATTAGTTAGAAAAAACGTATATTGTTTATATACATAATAAAGCCATCAACAATTCTAAACCATTCCATTGGTATCTATATAAAATAGTGGTGAGGTGTCAGAAAAAGCCGCATTCTACTGAGTAGATTCCGTATTCTACTTAGTAGCAATCTCTAGGTTTCATATGTTTAGTATAGAGACTTCGTATTAAGTGGGGTGATGAAGTCGTATAAATGCGTAAGAATTGACCATTCAAGCACACATATGGCGGGATGTATACAGTGAGGCACTTACCGAGAACATAAAACTAGCTGTTATATATGTGTATAGAACAAGGGCTAAAGGAACGATAAGAAATTAAACTTTATAGCGGACAAAGTTATCTCCCAATTACGTATTTGATTAGCTCATCAATTTTAGACAGAGTTCTTGTCCTTGTAGGAACAGCCTTTGTAGACGTTTTTTGGATACACTAAATCTGGATAAATCCGTTGCTAGTTCAGTGTCTGGGAATTTTTGAAATAGAGCCCAAATGTAGTGTACTCAAGTGTTAGGTTGGGATCAGTCAAAATAATAGAAAGTACTTCATTGGATGGATCTGTCTCCTTCAGTACACAGTGCGAGGCTGCTATCTTATACAATGATCACACCCTCCTAATGGCATTCGATTATTACAACTGCTACCAGTGGCAATACAATCGCTATACAATTGCTGCCATTACAGTTTCATTTCTGCATGCAAATATTATGAACACTATCCTTATAACTGATCCTATCTACTAATTATCTACAATTGTTATAACTACCCATATTCCCGGCAGTCTAACTGCAACTACTGCTATCCATACAACTGAAAACCTATCGGTATCTGCTAGTACGTATACTATTCCTTCCACTGCCTGCCCAGGTCTTTCCACCGATAGCATCACTACTGCCAAATTATTCGCATCTCCTGCCTCTGTACGTGCAATCACCAGTCATCTTTCCGCCAAACCATGAGACTAGGCCATGCGCCTGCTTACAGCTGGAAGGAAACACACTGTGTGTATAAATGATCGACCTACAAACCCACTCTCTATATGTCTATGAGTTATCATTGTACTTTATTGTTATCATCCCCCCCCGCATATAAATATCCATTGAATTAACATGGTGTGACTGTATACCACGGTCGTGCCATGACATATATTTATATGTCATGGATAACATATGAAGTTGAAAACATGGGACATAGTAGGATACAATCTATACATCACTCATTTTCATATAATTGTTTACATGGCATTCGTTCCGCTTCAGATATCACCCAGCTCCGCTTTGTGATATCATTCCGCCATGACAACTCACGCCATATAAACAATAATATGAAATTTCGTGATGTTTCTTAACATAATGACAGACCCTGCTGTTACTATTATGCATGCCTTTAAGGGTGTTATTGTAAGCCTGCCAATAGCTATGACGACTGACCGTGTACCATTGGGCGATCTACATGTATCACTGAACTAACCTTGCCTTTTCTGTAACCATCAGCTAACTCGGAGCCTGTCAGGCTCAGGTGAGCAGGGTACCTTCCCTGACAGACCAGGTAGAGAGGGCATCGCCCATCTAACACAGCTACTGCCGCTACCACCACCACCACCACTACGACTACGAGCGCCACCACAACCAGCAGCGGCGGGCGACGGGCGACGGGCGGCGGGTGGCGGCGGACGGCGAGCGGCGGACGGCGGGACCGGCTCACAGAGCAGCTCGCCAACCGTCAGTTGAGGCCGGGCAGTGGGCGCGTGAAGCACGTGGTGCTGGGCTGTCAGACGGGTTACCACCCCAACATACACACGTAGACATTATGGCTGACTGACTGACTGACTGGAGGACAGCTACATGGAGCCAGCAGTGTGCCAGACGTACAACTCTATACGGGGCTACCGTCAACACCAGGGAGAACCGGTGACGGAACTACAGCAGGAGCAGGGGAACAACAATCAGGAGAAGTAGTATGGAAAGAAGGAGTCAAGAGTGATCACACAGGAAGGGAATCGCTGCATCTTATTTCTCTTAGTTTTCCTGCCAATTCAGCTTGACTGCAGAGCTGTGGTCTCCCCACTGCATCCTCCCTCCCTCTCGCTGTCTGTCTGTGCGTCCTGACACCAGGCGGAGCTGCCCTCAGAGAGCCTCGTTCCCAGCCCGGCCGCTAGGTATCGCTCGCCTCGACCCAAGATGCACCGCGACTCCAGTGGCGCCCCCTGACGGCTTCTCACTGTAAGCTTAGAACGCCGTGACGTCACAGGGGTGCGGGATTTCTTCAACCACTCACTTCCCCTCCGTCAGCGGAAGTGGGAGGTTCTGTGACATGCGCAGAGTGAGCGTCAGTACCACAGCCGCTATCCACTGACGCCTTTTCACCGGCGCCGCTCGCTAGGAACGTCCGCCTGGTCCGGAAAGTGGAGCCAAATGGCCGCGCTGGGGAAAAGGTCGGATATGAAGTCCCCCACCTCGTGACGCCCTCTATTGGCAAACACACGTACCGACTGACAAACGCCAACCCCACATGGCCGCCCTGATCACGTGATCGTCGTCCACCGGAACCACCAAGCCCCCCACTTCCGGTTTTCGACAAGATGGCGGTATCGGCGGTGGACATGGCGTGTAGGACTTTACTAGTGCTCGCTCTGACCGTACTTGACGGGCGATGCTTCGTCGTGCGACAAACTCAGCGACATCAAGACGAGCGACACGCGACAAGGACGCACAGCAAATCAGTCACGTGTGAGTACAACGGCAAGGTGTACCCCCCGGGCGAGTATCAGATCTCACCGTGCGTCACCTGCGTGTGCGAGTCGTCGGGGGAACTACGATGTACTTCAGAGACCTGTGGGCAAGAGCCTGGATGTATCGAGTACGACCGCGTTCCCGGGCAGTGTTGTGCGCAGTGCCTGGAGTACGGCTGTCTGCATAACGGCACGGGGTACCCACGAGGAGCCACCATCCCCGCCGGGCCCTGCACCAAGTGCTACTGCCCCTGGGAGGGCGGGGGAGGAGGTGACTCGGCCGCGCCCATCTGCATGGACTTTCACTGCCCGCCCGTCAAGTGCGTCGACGCCACGGTGCCACGAGGCCACTGCTGCCCGTTCTGTCCTAACGGTAAGCCGCCCTGCTCTCTACTCCCGCTGTTCAGCATATATCATCCCATTCAGCATCCCTTAAAGCACCATATACAGCCGCTACTCACCATACAGCATCCTATACAGCTGTTACTCACCATACAGTACCCATACAACACCCCATAGAGCTGTTATTCCCTATACAGCACCCCATACAGCATCCCATACAACACCCCATACAGCATCCCATACAGCATCCCATACAACACCCCATACAGCATCCCATACAGCATCCCATACAACATCCCATACAGCATCCCATACGGTGTCCCGTACAGCACCCCATACAGCATCCCATACAGCCATAACTCGCCATACAGCATCCCATACAGCATCCCATACCGCATCCAATACAGTATCGCCTACAGCACCCCATACAGCATCCCATATAACATCCCATACAGCATCCCATGCAGCACCTATACAGCATCCCATACAGCCATTACTCACCATACAGCATCCCATATAGCATCCCATACCGCATCCCCACCCTAGCCTAAACTTTATAGCCTTGCCCTGCACTTATCTCCAGCCCCACTACTCACTCCTCATCCCACTGCACACTAAGCAAGAGCTGCATCCCGATCCGTAGCCACTGAAAATATGCCATGAGTTCTGGTTGCGGAGTGATTTCACAAGGCAAAGCTGAGTAAGATTTCATAGCAAACCAAAAGGAATGGTGTATTTCCAGTGGCTACGGATCGAGTGCAGTTCAGATCTTATCTGATCCCTATCACTGACTGATTGACTAATGTTTGTGACACCATCCCCCATTGAGTATTCTTTTTTATCCTACCCCTAATATAAAATCCCATAGGCTTAACATTGAGTTTCTGTATGCCACGCTGACTGGCATACGGAGTTTTATATGTCACTAGTGGCATACAGAATTGTTATCACGTAATATTCCAAAATTGAGGAGACGGGGTAGGATAAAATCAAAATCTGATTCGTTTTAATCTTGGCCACCGCTTGCCATTCCTGGAGTTTTGACTCCGGACTTCACTCGGCTTCGCCTCATGAAGTCACGATGCCAAACTCCAGTCATGACATACAGTGGCCAAGATTAAGACTCATCCAGTTTTACGATAACACTACTTCATGGTCATTGAGTATGTGATCCCAATGCTGAGTCTATGGGAGGAAAATACCAATGATGAGATTATGACCCTGCCCTGCCCTCCTCTACATATATCCACTACTTATCTGACACCCCAAACATAGGATGCTCATCTCCACACCAACTTCTTAACCTGACACCCTAACACAGGCTGCTCTCTCTCCTGTT
This sequence comes from Alentia gelatinosa, assembly GCA_950022655.1. Classification (NCBI taxonomy): domain Eukaryota; kingdom Metazoa; phylum Annelida; class Polychaeta; order Phyllodocida; family Polynoidae; genus Alentia; species Alentia gelatinosa. The sequence goes on along the minus strand of OX465583.1, from coordinate 54,607,709 downwards.
CCTACATCCAATGTGCAGCAATGCCCCCCTTGTACTTACGATAACACCCTGCCACAGACTCAGTCCCAAGCAGCTCTAATCTCTACCTTTGCTACTTACCCTGACACCCCAAGACAGGCTCAGCCACCCTCCCTTTATATTTATCCCAATAGCCAGTCATGGTGTCAGTTTCACTCGCTTGCATCTACACCCCCAACTACCCACCGGACAGGCCGCTAGAGGCTCTACCCCACCCGCCTCTCCTGCTCTCCCTGACTTGAATACAAACCTCATCTCCTATAGCTCACAGTGTACCTGCTGACTGCCGAATGTGAAAACCCGTAAACTCGCCCCATAACTTCTGTCATTGCACTCAGTATAACCCTCACTCTATACCTTGGTCACTGACCATGCCCATCCGCATTGAATATTTTCACCTATAACTAGATCCCTTAACCATTTAAGGGCCGATGATGCCTTACGTCATCAACCGGCAGGGGGTGGATGATGCCTTAAGGCATCATTTGCTGGATATTTATATAATTGTTTTTCAAAAGGAAATATTTTAACAATTAACTTGAACTTTTCAGAGAATATAGGTGTAACATCATGTTTTTGAATTCTAAATAATAGAAATAAAAATATTAATAATAGCCGATTATATCACGGGATAAACTTTCGAAATTAGAGGTCAGAGGACAATGCCCCCGTCCCCTAGAACTGTACATAGTCTCTAGTGGCCGCCCCCAAGTGTGTAGTTCAGCCATAGGTAGCCGTTCTTAAATGGTTAGATCAGTCCTACGAAGGTGAACTTTAAAACCATGTGAATATAAGCAAGTCACATCGATCTACTCAACATGCTCCATCTATAGCTTCCCCCAGCGTGCATTTGACCCGATGTGTTAAGGTTAGAGATCTATATAAACAAAATGTAATGCAATACAAATGGCTTGTACATTAAAAGGCCCGTTTCCATTGGCCGACGAAAACGGTGTAGGTTTTTTTAGTTCTCCTAATAGCCCATTTCCATTGGCTATCACCGATCTACAGTCAGGAACCACCAACGGACCTTCAGGACTGCCAACGCAAAATGGAAATGGGCTATTAGGAGAACTAAAAAAATCTTTTTCGTCGGCCAGTGGAAACGGGCCTTATGTGAGATGAGTAGCTATATTGGGTCTTGTAGGATATTGGATTATCATTCCAAAGATAGATAGAATATTCCTATGCATCGTTTATAAAAGCTGATAAAATTCCTGAAGTGGAACTCACAACGGCACCTTTATGAACATACTATGTTTCAACTATAGATGGTTAGCCCTTTTACTCCCTAATGACACATCTGTTGTCGTTAGTGACACACAAAGAGACCTCCGTCTCCCGTAAGAGATGATTAATTAGAAAAGGCAGTAAGACAGCGTGCTTTATCACAGGTATTGTATGAACCCCTGAACTCAGGTGCTCCTCCCGGGGTAATATCAGCCTTACCACAAGTAGCCTTGCCTGCCCGTAAAGCTCACACTGAATAGCGGAGAAGCCAAGCATACTGTGGGGATAAAGGCCTACCTGCATTGGCCGACGAAAACGGTGAGGATTTTGTGAGATCTCCTAATAGCCCATTTACACCCGTCACTGACCTACATTCAGGCACCAGCAACGGACCTTTAGCACTGCTGAGGCACAATGGAAATGGGTTTTTTACCTACCATATCTAAAAAACTATGATTCTGGTACGATCTGCTTAGAGTTTCTCCTTCACATAGGAACAGAGTGAACAAGACTTAGGCTTGGAGAGACTGAAGACCCACGAGAGTGAGAATCTCGTGGAGAGACTAACTTAAAGCTGCTGTTCTTTCTTGCAGTTCTAAACTCATCTGTCCTTCTCATCTTGTGATTCATGTACATGTATAGTCATGCCGAAAACAGACTGTGGTTTTCTGATCTCACTACCTTGATAGACACCTCTGAGATTTAACCTGTGTCACGGGAAATAATAGCCCATTCAGAAGTATACTGGTTCCCCGGGTATCAGCTAGGGGGCTCGGCGGATGCCTGCGAGTCCTGCACATTTCCCGTCCCCATACGATAGCGCGTTCATAGGCTTTAGCGACAAAGCCGCTATAGTAGGAAAACTAAAAAATAATCTACAAAGTTTTCCTCGGCCAATGGAAACGGGCCTTAATTGCCCGCCTTCAGCTACAGCGCGCTCTGGTGGTGAACGGAGCAGACAGGAAGCTGAATAAGAGTTATACCGGAAATGCCGCGGCGAGCGGCATTGTGGGATAGCCACGTGACGTGACGTCACACTGACACGGTACCGTGATGAGCCTATCTTCCGCTGCCCATTGTGTGCGCGCACTATACGAGCTATGAATGGCCACCGCATGCATTGGTGTGCCGCTGCATGGCGTCCAATATGAACCACGTGTCGGTCACATGGTGGTGCCCCCTGGTGACAGAGGAGTTGGTGCCTTTGTGATGGTGGTACATGGGCTGGTAATGGCGGCGGCTCTCTTAGTACGTGCGCAGTGAGGCAGAGGGCGTTATTAGTATCATCCCCGGTCTGGCAATGAATGCCATCTCTAAGACAATTCCCCGCCCGCCCCCCGTTTGCCGCCCCCCGCTTGCCGCGCCGCTCTCATTTGCCGCCCGGCGTGTGCGGCAATAGGCGCTAAGGCTTTTTGGTAATGGTTTTCATAATGACACGGCCAACTGGACGGTGATAGAGCTCACTGACGTGAATGTTGACGCTGTGCCCCACCCGCCATATACCACAAGCAATATGCCCCATGCTGGACCCCACCCGCCATATACCACCAGCAGTATGCCCCATGCTGCACCCCACCCGCCATATACCACAAGCAATATGCCCCATGCTGGACCCCACCCGCCATATACCACCAGCAGTATGCCCCATGCTGGACCCCACCCGCCATATACCACAAGCAATATGCCCCATGCTGGACCCCACCCGCCATAAACCACCAGCAGTATGCCCCATGCTGCACCCCCCCCCCCCCCCGCCATATACCATAAGCAATATGCCCCATGCTGGACCACACCCGCCATATACCACCAGCAGTATGCCCCATGCTGCACCCCACCCGCCATATACCACCAGCAGTATGCCCCATGCTGGACCCCACCCGCCATATACCACCAGCAGTATGCCCCATGCTGCACCCCACCCGCCATATACCACCAGCAGTATGCCCCATGCTGCACCCCACCCGCCATATACCACTAGCAGTATGCCCCATGCTGGACCCCACCCGCCATATACCACCAGCAGTATGCCCCATGCTGGACCCCACCCGCCATATACCACCAGCAGTATGCCCCATGCTGGACCCCACCCGCCATATACCACCAGCAGTATGCCCCATGCTTTATCTCACCCCTGGTACAAGTTTAGCCATAGGAATAACATTAGAAAAATATACTCAACGATCACCCTGGTAAAGTGACAATACTACGCCACGGCCGTGGCATAGTGAATTTGCTAAGTATATTTTGATTATTCTGAAGTTGCGATGATATTTAATGTCATAGAAAGGGTAAGATAAATCCAGAACCGCACTTGAATCGTAAAATAGACAATACTCCACTCGTTTGGCTGTGCCATAATCGAAACTCGGCTTCGCCTCGATAACGATTGCGGCCCATCCAAACTCGTGGAGTATTGTCTATTTATACGATTCTCGATGCAGTTCTATATAAGGACCCCACCCGCCATATACCACCAGCAGTATGCCCCATGCTGCACCCCACCCGCCATATACCACCAGCAGTATGCCCCATGCTGCACCCCACCCGCCATATACCACAAGCAATATGCCACACACTGTGGCCCACCCGTCATTTATCCTACCTCTCATATAAATCTCCATAGACTTACCTTGGTGTGACTGTATGACACGGTTGTGTCATATGATATTTATATGCCACTCATGACAAATGAAGATAGAAACACCTGACAGGGTAGTACAAAATCTAAACGTCACTCAAATTCATATAATTGTTTGCATGGTGTTTGCTGTCTTCCGCTACAGGTACCATTCACAGATATACCCAATCACTATATATATTGTGGCCAGCCCTATACTACCAGCAGTATGCCTCATGCCATGCCCCATCTGCCACATACTACTAGCAATACGCCACCCGCCACATGTTACCGGCCATATACCCCCAGCAGTATGCCACATGCCCCACCCACCATATCCCACCAACAATATGCCACAATCCATGACACACCCACCATATACTACCAGCAGTGTGCCACACACCGCCATATAATACCTTATCTCACCCCTTGTAATTTTGTCTGATAGGCTTAACATTGGGCACTCGTTCTCCATGCCTCTACGAGTTTTGCAGTCCATTCTCCATGGTCTATATCTTGTGTGTTGTCCATTCTTTTAGTGTGTACAGGGGTGAGATAAATTCAAAAAGCAACTCGTTTTGTTAAAAAAAGTCCCTCTCCAATTCAGTTGAATGTTACGTGATATTCATTCGGCTGTCGACTTGTTCATATCACTCCACATAAATCTCGTAGAGAACGACGACTTTGACCAAAACTTGTTGGTTTCTTCTTTAACGCCCCATGCATTGCTCCACCTGCTGTACATGTTGCAAGCCAGTCGCTGTACACCACTCGCTAAACAGCAAACGGTTCAAAGAGATCGGATGTTATACATGGCTCCTGATACGCCATATAGCACATCCAGCATACACCACCTGCCATGCACCTATCACCATACACCACACACCACACCGCTCACCATAAACAATCTGTAGTATACTTCCCACCATTCTCCAGCTGCTGCATGCATAAGACGCATTTGCTGTAAACAACCTGTCGCACACTACATATATAGATGCTGGTCATTGCTCATCATACACTGCCAGGTGCTCACCGCCCACCATACATCACACTGATGACAGACTCTGCCAGTTAAATATCACAGACTGCGCATTGCCCAGGAACCATCATCTAGCACACACTGCCTAGTCACACTGCCCGGCGTATACATACACAATGGTGACTGGTTTCAGATACAAGCGGCCGTATGCTACGGGAGTTGACGTGCAGTGATATCCGAGCGTATGCGAGGATATTGTGTAAGTCAACTCCAACGAGCATACCACTGCTTTTATCTGAAACCAGTCTTTAGTATATTTATCATCCACTTTTTCTGGACAAGTGCCATGTTAATATCAGTTCATGTTAGTCATGAACTATTTTTCCATATGCACTATTTTTCCGTATGCTCGCCCGGACCATACAACATATCCGTACGTGCCGGGTATGTCCATACACACTCCCTATGTGTTTTCTATGCACACTTTGTATTAGGTGGATGATAAAATACAGCACCAACCGTACCATCAGCACAGCCCTAATCAATAACCTGCTCATCTACTTGTAAGGTGTCCTACGAATTTGTACACTTCCACTTTGTACCTTTCCTCGCCGACTCTGTTATCCCTATGTGTTTTCTATGGACATTTTGTATTGTGTGGATAATATATCGCGTGGTACTCACTGCCCACCATGTACCACATATACCGAGTCATTCTGATGAATATTACCCATCTCCACACGGCAGTCGCAGGTCAGTGGTGTGTAAAGGCCCGTTTCCAGGTGGAGGGGGTCACTTAAGGCCCGTTTCCATTGGCCGACGAATACTGTGTAGATTTTATGAATTTTCCTAATAGCCCTTTTTCACTGTGTCTCAGCAGTGACAAAGGTCCGTCAGTGGTTCCTGGCTGCAGATCTGTGACGGGCAATGAAGAATGGGCTTTTAGGAGAACTAAAAAAAATCCACATCGTTTTCGTCGGCCAATGATAACGGGCCTTAACCCTTTAACAGCAGGAAGATGCCTGAAAGCATTCCCCTGGCTACGGCAGGAAAATGCCTCCAGGCATCTTAGAGGCATAATTGATACTTATATACAAAATTCAATAGATAAAAAAATAATTGTTTCATTTTAAAGAAGTTTTGACAAAGTATAATGGCCACATTGACCTTTGATTAGGCATAAAAAAATGTGATCAGGCACCAAGGTAAATTACTTAAATCACATGACACATCACATGACATTGCTATTTAAAAAAAGGTGCCTGTCGTAGCAGGGTCGTTTTGGCAGGCAATGCCTGTCGTGAAATACTGAGCAGGGAATCTGGTTGCTGCAGGGAAAGGGTTAAGTGATCCCCCTCCTCCTCCTCATTCCACCCAAATTCCATAAAAGGCATGCACACGTCCAGGGCTCCTTCCCCAAACCCAAGCCACGGCACGACCTCGCCCACAGTGGTAAAGGCCATTGCGGGGTGCTAATAACGGCGCCGGAGAACTCTGGGTAAAGCCTTAGACGACCTCTGCATTAGCCAAGGTCTCCAGTGCGCATGACAATCTGGCGGCGGAGCGGAAGTGGGAGCTGGTGCTAATGGTGATGATGATGGTGGTGGTGGAAGCGTTGCCGGTGGTGGGAAAAGGCTGTGATAGTGGTGATCATATTGTTTTTGGGGGGCCACTGAGGGCAGTCATCCTGCTGGTGATTTAACGTTCTGAGTTGAGCGATGCTGTGGGTGATAGACACTGGCAACCAGAGCTACGCAAACTTAGCTCTAGTCGGGTTAAATAAGCGGCCACCTTGACCTCGTAGCGTGACCTGTTTGTTACTCTCCTACCAGATCTTATGTACTGCTTGGAGAGTGTGTTATGTCATAATGTTCCATTTTCTTATTTCCTTTCCTGTGTATTTGCTTTCAAAGCATAATGACATAATGATTGGATTATTTATCAATTTTTAGCTATGAGTATTTCATATTAAGTATGTCTGCTTTGAAGAGTATACATAGAACAAAAGTTTTTGGTTTGAGGCGCACCCCCGCCGATACTGTGTGGGATTTAACCCAACAAACCCCTATATCGTAGCTCAGTGTCTAGACAGGGGTTGGTTGCGCCAATCCATTGCTGATACTGGGAATAGCAGTACAGTAGAACGCAGCGTAAGCGAGCACCCTCCGTTCCGGACCAAAGTGGCCGCTTGTAAACGCTGGGTATTCGCTTACACGGGGTTAGATAGACATCTAATAGAGGGATCCGTTCCGACCAAATGTGTATGTTGACGCGGTGTGTCCATCTAAAGTGTTGGTTCCACCAACACGATGGATTTACCGTGGCATATATTGTCATATCTTACAGTGTCGCGATATGTCGTACCTCCTATGTCGCGATACGTAACGCGCGATGTCATGTATATATGTTTTGGTGCTCCACCACTGCGACACCTCAAGACATATCGCAGTAAATATGCATGCGATAATTCAAAACCTAGCAAGATTTAGCAAGACAACCAAATTGTGACTAATCTCGCCATATCTTGTGTGCTGGTGGAATCAGCACTTTACGCAGGCTAGGCGGGGGTTCTACTGTGTACATACAAGAGGTATAAGCACTCCATGCCAGTCATCACAGCAATATTGAATTGGATCTTTTCAAACAACGCTGATGAAGGGCTTTATCATCGAGTATTTAATTATCTCACATAGGTGAGGGTATCATAATTTGACGCTAAGCCTCACACAGATGGGGATTATCTTACTTGCTCTCTATGTCTTTTACTCTGCGTGTCATACTGATAGAAACCAGAGACTGGTCCATCACACCGTACTACCGTGGGAAGGCTGGGTGCCACGTGCCCAAAGTGCTTCCTTTGTTGTTGGTATTGGCGTGAGCACCCATTAGAGTATTGCCACGGGGTACCTCTGTGTTGTGATAGGCCCCGGGGAGTGCAGTGTGCTCCCATGACGCTCGTGACAACATCTTGTACACACAGGTCCACAGGGGAATTTGATCAATCGTACCTGTACTCTCTGTCTCCCATACATCCCCACTTCACTAGGTTAAGATTCTAACCTGTATCCATATAACACTACGTGGGTCTGTCGTTGGTGTAAATGTTGGTCGAAATAGACTAGGAGCTACTGATAGTTCCATCTATAATGGAAGAGCGTGGTACAACTAAATTACGTCATTAGATAAAAGTTAGAGAATATCATAAGAAATTATGTATTTCAGCCATTTGTATTGGACCAACAATCAAGTATCAAGAATGTTTAGATAAACCTATATAATTGATAGTGGTTCTCGAGTATCATTAACAGGAAAATTAATCAAAATATTGAAATCTATATGTGTAGACCAATGGAAACTAATTACTTAATGAAACTAATAACTGGAATTAAAATCATTGTATCCTAACGCATTAAAATGTCTCTTAATCAAGTCCTATATGGGTCTGATTGTGACAGGTCAATAACCTGGTCAGGGGAGGAAGGTAAGAAGTGTATGTGTGGGTGAGTTGGGTGGAGGTGCTAATATGTAGTGACTGGGTCGAGATAGACATGAGTCATATGCCTTCCCTTCCACCACCCCCATACTTCCTTAATGCTTCTGTGTTTTTAGTCTGTCCCATCAGATATAACAATTTAAATAGCATAGGGAGTGGTCTGTCCCATCAAATATGGCCATTCCAATGATATACAGCCAGATTTGTAATGTACATGCATTGTAAAGTGGTAGGAGAGCAGTGAGCCAAAACAAACAGGCTCTTGAGTGCACCTAGGTGTTCAGTAAAGTAGATAGCCAGTGGTTGTGGGAGGGGAGGGGGTGAGGGCTATTATGGCATGTTTGTGAGGTAGAGTGGCTCCAGGTCCAGAGTGTTATACCTAAACCTTCAAGTGTCACTGTCTGTTAATATACATGTCTATTTCTCTCTGTTTATGTGTGTCTTCTGTCTTCAGCTGTCTGCCTCTCAGTCTGTTTCTCTCTCTAGCACTATCCGTGCCTGTATACTGTTTGTCCGACTCTCTCTTTATTTCTCTGTCTCTGTCCATATGTATGTCATACTATATCTTTGTCTCTGTCCATGTTGTTTGGCATGTATGTCTGACTATTTCTCTTAATATGTGTCTTTCTGCATCTCTGTCTGTCTCTTTATCTCTGTCCTTGTCTGTATATGTCTGACTCTCTGTCTGTTTTTACCTGTCCCTTTCACAAGGAGACCCACTGGCCAACCTTTGTACATCGGTGGGTGTTTAGTGGGCAGGTGGAAACACCGCACTAGTGTCATGCGTGCGGCAACCATACACACTCACATTCGCACCTTCTCACTGATCATTAGCAGAGTTATGATATGATATATATCTGATATCAATGGTACTCACACCTTCGTTGACCTCCTGCAACACCGATACCTCAGCAGCGGTTCCAGCTTGCGAAACCATTCTCAGCTTGTTAATTCATTTCCCTCTGAGACCAACATTACATTGCTCAGAATCTCATGCAAACCTGGGGCGATTCCAAACATGTTCCGGAACATTATACTCGGGCATCTGGCTCTTTTTCATTTCTATTTCTGGTCCCGGAAATGAGGGATCGTATTCAGGCTTTTAAGCCATGCGAAAACCCACTTGCCATTGTCTTTTTTTGATACGGCCAAATATGTATTATAAATATGAGCAGGATAATTAGACTGAAAAATATGGAACCTATCTTGCTTCTTAGCTTTGTTTCTATTTACTTTTTGGTTTTCCTTTTATTTAGAAGTGTTTATTAAATTCTGCTCGAAGCAGCTCTTCCATTCAATGTTCATGTAGTTTTACATCAAGAATAGTTTACATAGATATGTTGGGTATGTGATGAGTGATAAAGGGCCGTATATCCACAACAGTAATACGCAAAATCAGAAAAAAACTAAACAAAAGAACCCTAAAAACAAAGCATACAAACAAAACAATAACAGAAAAATGTCGGTATCAAACAAGATGTTCTTTGAAAAGATACAATCTAAGATTCTTTTTGAATATCTCTTTCCGAATGATAATTTGTGTACGCATGAATTTGTTTATTGAAAACCTGATACTCCAATGTGAATGCTAATGTAATTAGCAAACGCAATTATCTTTGAATTCAAAATTAATTTCTCATATATAATCAACGATTTGATTTTGGATGTAGTTATACAAGTTGAAAGTTATAATTTCCCATGCACGTTGGACAGTAGTATGGATTGCTAAACATGGATAAAAGTCTAGAGTAATAGATTCAAACTATAATTTCATTGTTATTGTATTTTTTTTTATGTAGTCCATATTTGGTAACTATAGATTATTGGAAGGATGCTATAATGAAGAACAGTGGCAATGTGTTTCTTTTCTACTTCCAAATTCACGCCTGTATATATACATAATTAAAGTCACGATTTTTTATTGTACAAAATAGGAGGTGCATAAAATCGCCTCTGTAGAGCAGGTATTCTGGCCATTCAATTTAACAGGTGACATTCCAAATACGGTAGCAATCCGCTGGCTCCGAAAGTATATAAGTATAGTAATATTTACATATATGATGGAGTGAGAATGTTATAAACATTGACGTATACGATCTCCAGTTATTATGTAAATACAAAGATCTTCATTTTTACGTATTCCTTGAATTGGTACAGAGAACCCTCCTGAATGCCTAGAGGTAATCTTTTCCATGGATCATGCCGTAGTATAACGGGCTTCGTTGGAAAAATGATGTTTTTAGCGTTTTTAGTGTTTTTAGCACTATGGAATTCTATATGTGACCTCTAACCATTAGGCGATGTATTTAGAGCATGCAAGCACGCTCTAAAATCCAACTTCCCATGTTCATACATGATATAAAACTAGATGAGGCTTGACATTATTTACGCAGAATTTAGAAATTTTCGTTGCGAGTCATGTGTAGTACTCCTATAAAACAAACTTCCCATGTTCATGCATTCTGTAAGACGAGATGAGACTTGACGATATTTACGGAAAAAGGCTGTGAGGGCGAGTTCCAAAAATGAGGCCAACCTCGTAGATAAACAGTTAGTTACCTAAAACTGAAATTGACTTATGCGTCCAGATCTTGTGATGACAAAGAAAATATCAAAGAAGAGAAAGGTTTACTTAAAGGTAATCTGTTAGTAAGAACAGCATTCAACGTTACGTCAGCATGCACATTGTTTGATCAGTCAGGACCACACAGTCGTAATTTAACCAATTAGTTAGCCTAACTGCGCAACCAGCGTGAAAATGAGCAATTCTACTTTTAAAGGCATGTCCTATAATTCACGGTGGCGCCACCTGGTACTTCTTTTAATATTGTCAATTATCAGTCAAAACGGGTTGCTTGGGATTCATTCTGATTCTAAATGGGTAAATTTGTCCAGTTTATCCAATATTGATAGGTAAAATATGCAAATTTAGATTTGCTTGATTTACCTTGGAAAGGTACTGAAAAATCTGGTTTTCTTCAATTCCTTCAAAAACAAGGACAGTAAACTGAAATTAATGACATTGATTTTACTATGCGAAAAATAGCTTTTTAGAATATCTATATATCCTTTCCTGATATTATCTTAATATTGATCTATAAATAAGAAACTAGCATGGTGGCACCCGATTTTTAGGTTAGATATGTGTTCCATAACACGTTAAGATCACAAAATTAAACTTTCAAGGAAATTACATGGGATTTAATTTTCAAGCCAAATTGTCCGGCCTGCCTTTAAAGGAAATAGTCCTGGTAATGGTAGTGGACGGGCGCCGTGGCCAGTGGAACGCAGTCGGAAAGGTCAAGACTCTATCAGTTGGTATTTAAAAGGAGACCCAGCTTTTTGACACTGATTAGCAGCAATTGGGCCTTATCAAAACAAATTCATTAAAACGCTGTTATGTCGGAACATTTAAGCTCCTGGAAAATATTCATTGTTCATTAAGATATTGAAATCTATGTAAATATCTAAACCTCCAGTATTCAAAACAACATTACGTATGCGATAGCTGAGTTGGCTTTAGGTTTTGTCACTCTTAGGTGAGGTAGAGAAGTTATAGATGAAGTAGATGTGTAACTGAGCTGTCAGTAAGGTTTCCCATTCATAGGAAAAATAAAATATGAAGCTTTTTAAGGTTTTAATCTAGAACATAAGAGAAGATTAAATGCATGATATAAAATTCAGATATCTTAATATAATCCACAGCAATATACAAAATCCAGTAGTACAATGATTGCAAATATGCAGCGCAGAAACTTTAGTCATTTGTCAATCCTAGCTTGGTGGCTTAATAGTAGAGTGTTCACCTGGAGCACGGGAGAGTGGGGGTTCAAATCCAGGTCAGGTCATAACAAAGACCTCCACAAAAATGGTACAGTTCACTGCTCATTCGGCTTAACACCCGCCATTAGAATGAGGAGTGGGGTAGGGCAAGGGGGCTAGGTTTCACTGAAGAACACCCAGTGACGAGCTACTTACGTATAGGGCCTGAGTTGAAGAAGGGCTGTATTGCCGAACTTGGTGGTTGTACACACGATATTCCCTCAACAAATTGATAAAAAAAACCAGCACCTTTCCTCACTATAGTACAGCCTTGAGAGATAAATCCTATGGATACATAAAGTATGTCGCACAGGCGGAAAGGAGAATTCAAGGCACTTCATAAACAGTCACAATGGTTAAAGATTAGTAATAAAATAGGGTAACCTTCGCCAAAAGAAGAAACCAAACCATGTAGAAATATATTATGTTATGGATAAGGTGAACGCTACATGTCAAATTTTATGCTATATATGTCATATGTCACTCAATGCTTCTCATACTCATAACCATGGAATGTCCATCCTTCAATGATATGTGAAACCATGATCCTCGTGTCAAGACAGGCTAGCTTTTGGAGTTGTCTCCGATAAAGTAGTTCAGAACAAGCTGTTCTGAACGACTTTTTCGGAGACAAGGAAGAAATATGGTACTGAAAAGTATGGTTTTCTTCAAATCTTTCAAAAACAAGTATGGTGCCGAAAGTATTTTGAAACTTCAATGTGTAGCACTATGTACAACCATTATAATCTGTAAAAGCTTGGGGGAAATGACATGGGTTTTACAATGTGAATAGCAATATCTAAGAATTTGTATATGTTCTATTATAAGATTATCATAATATTGATCTCTAGATCAAAAATTAGCACAGTGTCCCCCGATTTTGAAGTCAGCTGTGTGGTCTACAACGGTCATCATATTCAATTTTCAGGAACTTGACATGGGATTTGATTTTCAAGACAAAGTGTCCGATATCCCTTCATGTTAGATATGTGTTTTACAACACTTAGAGATCATCATATTCAACTTCCAGGAACATGACTAGGATCTGATTTTCAAACCAAACTGTCCGATATGCCTTTAATTGACTGAAGAGCAGAATCTGCCTGGTTCCGAGCCCTGTGAGTCGGCGTGTTCATGTCATGTAGCAATCACCCTGCGGATACAGAGGGGCAAATCAATGTGTGTACGTACGGGGTGATAATTCATGTGTGACCGTTACTCAAGGCTAGGGACACCACCCCGCGGGTGTAACAGAGATTTACATGCCGACTGCATGCATGTTAGGTGTATTTAATCATGGAGTATGTGCGGGTGCTTCCATATGCAGATCTCGTTTTCTATATATAAGCAAGCTCATTTATTTTCAAAATAAACACACATATCCATCTTAAATATTGTCTTATTAACATTTTAATTCAGAGAACTATCATATTGTTAACTAGTATCAAAATCAGAGGAAAAAGCTTACAATACCATATTTATTTAAAAATGAGCATGTTCCTTATTTAGTCCTGATGTTATTTCAACTGACCGTTATGTATTTCCATCGTTTTACCTACTTTACATTCATTGGCAGCTTGTCTTCCCCAGACAAGTATCTAAACTGCTAAAAGTTCTGAAATTTGCTCTTTCCCCAACCCCCTCCATTTTTTGTTTTGGTTGAAATACACAGCACAGCACACCGATTGCGTATATGCAAATTACTATATGCAAATTACTATTGCAAATTATGTACATGTAGCTGGGGGATATTTAGATGCAGACTACATGTAGCTGCTATCTAAGCAATGTTTCTCACCATATCCTTTGGAGAGCATAAAAATACTCACCCAGCTCTTGCCTCATTCATATTACTACACATTCCAAACTCGATGACGAACAGGGACACAGGCCAATCACTTATCAATATCTTTCTCAATATGTGTGTGTGCATATATGACCTATTATTATAATTATTTTCATATATATAGCATTATTTACCCTCATACATACAATTTGCTGTATTAATCTAACAGTATTTCTTTTTATATATATAGCATTATTTAGTTTCACACATATAACTTGCAGTATTAATCTAACAGTACTATAAATAGGCCTGCATAAAGCACAAACTGGTGTAAAATGTGGCAACACAAACCTATCACAGAAGTTCTACCTTTGTATTCCGAAGAATATCAGTTTTTACTGCAGATAAAAAAGCCACATAGGTGTAAATATTCATGGAACATGTTCATTGTGAACTCATGAATACCGGAGATATCCATCCAACCAGCACTTCACAACTTGTAACAATAAAAAGACGAGGTGTATTTTTTAGATCTCACGCATGGCCAGCTCATTCTCAGTAAGAGGCGGAAGGTAAACACAAACCAGTCCCCCGCGACCCTGTCCCTCGTGCCGCTCGCGTAAACTGGTCACGCCCAGCGCAATCTTTTTTAGTGGACGGCCTTTGTGGCCGCGCTCACATCTAGGTCACGTGACTCGTGTGTGGAAATCCCTCCAGGGGGCGCAGCGTGACGTGGGTGGAGTCAGAGTTTGAACTCTGATAAATTATCGCTCATTCTAGCACGCTTTCCATTCATGCATTCGGTCTATGTTATACAACAGTCTGCCGGGAATGTGACCATCTCTGGTTCTGATATTGGGTGGAATTCACACGGTGGGATTCATGTACCTCACAGGGTGTTTGCCTGAGACAAATCTTACTTAGATTCTGTACTGAATCACAATCTCTAAATTGTTGGGTTCCATTTCCCTGAGACATGTTTTACTGAGACATACCTCATAGGGTGTTTGTCTGAGACAAATCCTGCTGAGATTCTGCACTGAAACACAATCTCTCTGTCTGAATTGTACACAATAGGAGACATGATTTTCCCCTCTGTAATTGTTGACGATATTTACCCCTAAAATTAACAGAAGCTCTTGAGATTTTGAAACTTGTGAGGTACATGAACCTACCATCTGACGGTGGGATTCACAGGGTGTTTGTCTGAGACAAATCCTACTGTGATTCTGCACTGGAAGATTGTCTATCGTCTGAATTATAGGGTTCTATTTCCCTGAGACAAGTTTCCCAATGCAATTGGCGGCGACAATTACTCATAACCAGTTACAGAATCCCATGAGTTTTTTATTTTAAACATGTTAAAATTTACAGGGGTATTTTGGTGAGACAAATGAACTTTCTACTGAGTCGCAGACTAAGTACTTAACCCAGCTAATAGGAGGCCAGCAAGGGGAGGAGAAAAGTAATAATTCTACTATAGAAGTTCATTGGGGAATATTAATCCATCCAAATTCTGATAACTTGATAACTGAGCTTGTGGAGGTGCTTGTGTAGATATTCCTCGCCGGCAGAGTATTGGAGTAGACACTTCAGACTTGAGGTAACTAACATTTGGATGTGACTTATACCCCGACATCCCTCTTTGTTTAACCACTTTAAACTGGTTTAAACCGGTTACACAGCGTGGGCGGGTTCAAATCCGCGCCTAATCTGGTCAGTAGCAGGGACGTCTCTCTCGTGATTCGACTCCACGTAATCTTCTACGCGTGCTTGCAAGAACATCTCGGGAAAACAGAGATTGATAGGCACTGAATCAAATAAAACACGTCTGATTGGCGTTGGTTGGTGAGAATTAGTTTACCCTGTACAGGAGCAGTGGGAAGCCCTGAGTAGGGAAGTCCCACGGACACAAGACACTCCGGGACACACTTTCCCAGAGATCGTATGTCTCCAGCTAAAACGGCAGCCTTTCCTCCCTCCCTCCCCTATCGACTTCTGGCGGATATCAGCTAACTAATTGTGTCGTCTTCCGTTTCCTCGCAGGTCTCAACGTCTTCATGACGATGGACAACCCCAGTATCAGCATTATATTACTATTCAGTATTAATATATGTACCAACCAAATATGTGCTATCAGTGTCACATGTATACATGGTTGTCGACAGGAATATACATATTATCCTATCCCTAATAAAAAACGCCATAGGCTGAACATGGGATCTGTTTATTTCACAGGTGTGACATAAAGTATTGTTTATGCCACTACTTTCTGATACTGAAAAAATATGGAAACGGGGTAGGATAAAATCTAGACGCCACTCGTTTGAGTTTGAGCTTATTTATGCCACTCATTTTGTTGGCTCTGTAATGTCACTCGTCTTCGACTCGTGAAATTATGGAGCCAACAAAATGCGTGGCATAAATAAACTCAGACTCAAACTCGTGACGTCTCTTGATATTATTATGACAAGTGGACAGGGATAAATGTTGTTGGCAAATAACATATTGGATAGCAGATTGGAGAATCAGCGTAGGTAATAGGCAGGGTTGTGTTATATAAGTGATCTTTAAGGAATTGTATAGACGAGGCGCACAGCTTCAGCGACTGCTGGTACAACTTTAAGGAATTGGGAACTGGACTTGTTCCCCAAGATGAATCAGGGGGCCGTTGAATAAACTACGAACGACTAAAGAAAATCTTAGAACTGCCTTTGGGGCCATAGTGTTGTATAAAACAATGTATTGTAAGCATAAGATGTTTTGACGATAAGAGTAACCTAAAGCTATTAAAAGGTATGGCATAAAACAATGGTTATTTAAACCCAAATTATAAAAGATAGCTTCTTATGAGTATGGCATACAGGTGTGAATATTTACAAGAGACATAGCACTGAAACACTCTTTTCTCTCAGTCTTGTATAAACGTACATAGGCTTGGCATTAGGAACTCGTACTCAACAGGCTTGCCAGTATGGTAACTCATACTCAATGGGTGATAAACAGATAGATATTTGCAGGTTAAGATAAAGTCAGAAACATATATTTGTGTTTTGTCTGAGTCTCCGTTCGCCATCTTGGTGGGAGTACTTCAGAATATTCACTCAGCTATCGCCTTGTTTATATTACTGCACACTACAAACTCAATGTCGAACAGGGATACATACCAAACACTCATCAATTTCTTTCTTAAATACCATAACACACTCCACGATTTGGGAACATGATTGTTCCATTCTTGACGATCAAAGAAAAATTGTAGGATCCGGCGAGGCCTATAAATTGAGTCGGTCAGTGTGCCCCCCCCCCCCGAGAACTTTACCTAAGATTAAAAAATGCTCCCCGAGGACATGAGCCTTTGTAGCCGATGAATTGCAGTCCCATGTTCCGAAATCGGGGCCGATAATTTAAGGAACCTGTTCATTCCCGTTGTTGGCGACAACAGAGTCTGAGAAATAGCCCCTGTTGCATCTATCGATATCTGCCCCTCCGTAGTCACTGGAACGGTCGACTGCACTATGGCAAACAAAGACTGAGCTGAGCTCAGGTGCTCTCCCTGATAGGGCCCCCTGAGACTAAGATTAAGTTCTTGTCCCTTTATCGGTGCCTCAAATCGCTCAGAATATCATTAACCAGTCATCAAGTGTAGACAGAATTCGCTTATGATTAGCTCCAACTAACTACCACCGCCTCCATCCATAAATCCTGCTGTGATGGTCGACGCTCTGTGCAAATCGCCTGAGACACGTTAAGACTAGCCTTAGATAAAGGGAGTTAATCGGGGGATAAGAAATCGTCTTTTCCACCTAATGCTTCAAGGACAGAGATATGCTTTAATACCAGGACTACATCATTTTCTTGTCTGATTTTCTTGCCTTCGATGCTGACCATATGCATAGCCGGGATGCATTAACGCTAACATACACTTCGCTGGTGCAACCCTCTCATAAGATCCCACACTCTCTAAATATTATTCTGTACTCTCAATACGCTCTACGGGATAGGAATTCTTAACAAACTGGGCTTAGAGCCTTGAGAATCCACTGGCCTGCCTCCTGTTCTAAAGACGTACATCAAAGCAACCTGAAGATTCCTATATATAATCTCGATGATGCCGCCTGGCGGAAATACTGTGTGCCAGTGGTTTCTCAAGGCTCTAAGCCTAGTTCCTTAAGAATTCTTCTCCCATAGAGCGTGATGAGAACCTTGTAAAGAATACCACTTAGAGAGTGTGAGATCTTATGAGAGGGGTGCACCAAGACATGCTCTATGTGGGTCTCACGTAGAGGCGTATACTGCGTAGACCATTACGTCGGACAGTATGGTATTGGTGCCTGGACATTACGTGACACATCTTACGTTACTTACTGAACTCCGTGTGAGGTGAATTGGTGATCACACTTGGGTGAAGCACAAATGGAATGAACCTACTGGCATTTGATATATGATAGTGGAATCTGTATGGCTGTTTCTACCACAGATGATTTGCGCATTATTTGATCAGTCTTGCATGGCTACTTGGATGTATTAGTGGAAACCTTAAATGTCATACCAGACGAATACAATGATAGTCACTTAAGTAAATCTGTTTATTAAGGCCATAACACACTCTACGATTTTGGAACATGAATGTTCCTTTCCCGGCGACAAAAGAACGATCGTAAGCTCAGGCGAAGGATATAAATTGAGTCATTCAGTGTGACAATCCACTCCGAAACTTTGCTTAAGATTTTAAAATGCCCCTGGGCCCCATTATTCCACTTTTTGTGGTATCGTTGGCTATAATCGGATCGCAATCCTATTTTTACGATTACCTTAACGATCCGACTGAAAAAGTTTTGCTCCCGTAATATCGTATCGTATCGCTATATTTCCGTGGTATCGCTAATTAGTACGATGCGATAGTGATACAACAATTCAGGGGCACATATTGAATGAGACAGGGGAAGATTTTTAGTTATTTAATAACATACAGATGGCAATACAGTTAAAACTGGCCTGACACCTGGTGGTGTGGATCGCTATTTCCTATAGGTAGAAGAACAAGGGACAGGGGTTAGTGCTGCCACCATGGATCGTTATTTAGAATATCAGATAAGGCTGTATTTAACCCATTGCGATACGTTCCGCCGTGCTGTGAAGGTCTGCATAAAAAGCATCGCTAAAAGCCGTATCTCACGCCTATGCGATTACGATGCAATCCGCAAAATTTCAGGGGCAACATTTAGGCCCTCGGATCGCTATTCTGCGATCCGCAGCTCTGTCGTAAAAGTGGAGCAACGGGGACCTATACAGATGTATGTCTGTCGCCGCTAAATTGCAGTCCATTGTTCTGAAATCGGGACCGATAATCGGTGACAACGGAGTTTAAGAAATAGCCATGTGGTGCCTACCGATATACGGCATATAGCATATGATCCATGGGCGCCGCCCAAGTAGGTGCTTTTCACTAATTGAGGTGAAAAAGAAGGTGTTCTTTAGTAATGGAGGTGCAAAAGAAGTGAGTGATAATTGGGAAGTGTCCAAACTCTAGCCTTGCTCATATATGGATATTAAGTGTTCCATGTGAAAAACATCATGTCCTGGGTTTAATCATTATGTCATACTGCTCTGGGATGGGTGTAAAAAGTCAAGGGAACCATAGTAAAATATTGAAAGGCAGTTGAATTTTGTAAGAACAAAGAATCAGAATACAGGTTCTGTCCCCCCAAGGGAACCACAATACTGCTGGCCACCTAATGACTGCCTTAGGGACTAACAATGACCCTGTCCCCTATATGCCCATAATCACTCGCTTGGTGCGGAGAAATGGTCCTGCCACACAGAGACTCAGCTCCGCTCAGCCCCACTCACCGATTTTGCCGCTGGAGAGAATCAACTCTCGATTAACTCCCAATAATTACCACCACACCCATCCATAAATCCCGCTGTGATGGTCGATGCCCTGCGCAAATTCACCTGAGACACGTTAAGACTATATCTTACGAATTAGGGAGTTAATCGGTGGGAACAAAACCGTGCAGTGTGTTTCCCACTTTACACATACCTACGTGTTACTGTATGTTCTCAGGTATGGTGGCACTGAACGGCAGAACGAATACACGTTTTCTCGATTTCTAATCAAATGCATAGAAAGGTATATCAGAACCTATGGCAAAGTGGAGCACCAATGTAAGGCTGCTCTAGCCTTCACTATTGTCCTGGAGCTTGCTGTTGAACACCATGTTGTATAGTGGGAGAATTGATCTGGTATTTGATCTGTAACTAAATACGAACTCACGAACTCGGCAAATACTTGCCACGACGCCTTTAAGCGGAGGGGCGTATTTTCGAGTCGGTAAGTGAGTATTCATTCACGGATTAAAGCCAATGCCCATCTACCGATTTCGGAACATTTATTTACGTTTGTCGGCGATAAACGGAGGGTAACTTGTCTCGGGCGAGGTATCCTAATGGAGTCGGTAGATGTAGGACAGCTAGGCAAGGCTACCCAGCGATTAGTGAACCACCTCCCTCAGAGGTCCTTTTGTCCCCGACAAGTTGTGGTTTTCCCCTCCCCAGCGATTAGTGAACCATACATTGATTTTATCAGTGTGCGTATATATGTCGGTAGGTGTAGAATGATTTCCTTAGGACTAATACCCACTAGCCCCTCTCCTCGAGGGCCGCGGGTCGAGCGAGGGGTTACGTAATTTGCCTAGGACAAGGTGACCGATTCCTATACGATTTGGGAACTAATCGTTCAACCCTAAATCGGTAGATGGGCATCCGGCTTTAGATGCCTGGTCTATTTTCCTTTCATCATACACCTTGAAATATTTCAAATTCATAATGATTTACCTTTCCCGCCATTCAAAGACAATTTGTGTATGCAGTGTTGGTCCATTCATGCTTATAATACGGCCCTGCTACGGAGGGTGGTTGTGGCCCCTAAGATTCGAGGCCAACTCTCGACTGCAGAGCCGTCCCAAGGCACTAGAAAATATTATGTAAGGAGGTCAGGGTGAAGGTCGGGGTTTGCTGCGAATGCAGTCATTGGCTACTCGGTCTACTGTATTGCTTATATGGAATTAAGGTAAAGGGATAACTCCATGGTGTACGTCAATGCTTCGGTCATTTGATGAAAAAATATGGCCCTCCCACCTATGGTGTCGGGCCGTATTTTTATCACCAAATGACCTCAAACGGCCATCCGTACGGGCTCAGTAACCACGTTTTCTCATATTATCATTTACCTATGGCTGTATCAACTACGTATACTGCCGCTCCTAGCCATGGCGTATTTATACCCATGCGTCCACCCTTAATTTTCGTTTTTCCCCAATTTAAAAAATATTTGATACCGTTAATATGTTCATAGAAATATTGCGTCATAACCTGTATAACCTTTCCCCGCATATTCATTCAATTTCTCTGCTTACTTTTTTTGCGCGAGCTACAGCATTGGCAACTGTCTTCATTACCAATGTATATCACAGGCGACATTGGTGTCTCAGTGGCCACAGTTTAATGGATACAAAAATATACATGTGTATTTCCTCGTGGAATCTTAAAATGTAGCGCAAATCTGAAGTGTTCGTTGTTTATATCCCACAGTATATCATACACTTGAACGCATTCCCAATTATCTGTGGCGCTCTGGAATACCTACGGGTTATCTTTGCTTCGGTCGGCAGTTGATGGGTTTCATCTGGAGGGAATAGGCAACCGTTCTTTTCTTTCATTTGGATTTAGTCGTTTGTATTCAGTATAAATACCTCCATTGAAAGGTCTAAGAACCGTATCTAATCATTTAGTAGAGGATATATTGTACTGGACAGTCTTGTACGAATGGATTACTTCATATAAAAATCCCGGTGAAAGGATGTTGTTACTAACATTGATAGATAGTGCCTCTCCATACATCACACGTATAGCTAGTTAGTGTTGTTTAATATCAGAGCGTGCTTGCACGCGCTATATAAAACCTGTATTCTGGCTCTTTGTTCTTACGAAACTCAGCTGCCTTTCAATGTTTTACCAAGGTTTCTTTGACTCTCTACACCGATCCCAGAGCAGGAAGATATAATGCTAAAACCCAGGACATGATGTTTTTTACATGGAACACTTTATTTACATATGTGAACAAGGCAAGAAAAGTGACATTTCCCAATTATCACTCACTTCTTTTGCACCTCCATTAGTGAAGAACAGCTACTTTGTCACCTCCTTTAGTGAAGAACACCTACTCAGGGGGCGCCATGGCGGCGCCCATGGATCATAGGCTATATGCCGTATAGGTTAGAGTGGACACATACAGACTTCTAGCATACTGTATGAAAACTATCCCTTAACTATCTGCGTGCTATTCAATCTGATACTGTGAAAGGAGCAGGGTGCCAGTGTCTCAGGGTCTGAGATGGATGCCCAGCTGACCATGACTAATCACTCAATACCAAAATACCTCATTGACCTACTGGTGCTTGACTTGTTTGGATCCTGGACTCTTGCAGAAATGGCAAGTTTATTAGGTGCAAGTGAATTACAGAAAACTAGCCATAGACTGAATGAAACCCAAACCTTTCAATTGTTATTCATTTATGATTGCACGCTCATTCATCAATGACGAACGTACTATTTGCTCCTGGTCAAATACCTATGGCTGTACCAACTACGTATGTACTGCCGCTCCTACCCATGACGTATTTATACCCGTATGTCACACTGTGACGTACGGGATAAGTGATCACGTAACTAGGTAAAATGTCACCATTTTTAGGTATATAATAATATGAAAACAGACCGACTGTCTTCGGACATCACAATACATGGTGAAATTATAGATCACATATGTCCCTCAGCCTACGGCATCGGGATATATATAATCAATAATTTCACCACAAATTTTTGATGTACAAAGACATTAAGCCAATTTCCATATATTACAAAGTAGATCTCATCCCAAACACATCCAGCGAATCGCCCTATATTTCTAAAACCAAGGCCTGTCGTCTCTATCAATGTGTTTCAATCATTCCGCCTCGATTCACCCTTTGACTAACACAGTGTGCATGATGGGGACTTCTTTTTCATCCCGTGTGATTCTCCTTGCATTAAGGACAAACGGAAAGGCGGAGCGGAATTCGCGAAGCATGTTGTTTTCAACAAAGAGCAGCTGGCCTTCAATATCAAAAGGGAAATCAAGTGAAAAGCAATAGCAAATGAAAACCCCGCTGGTAAAACAGATTGGAATCATTTTGTTTAAAACATTGCCTGTGTGAGTTTTGATAATCATAATGGCAATCTCTGATTAAAAAAATAGTATGGTGACCTCTGATCTCTTGACCATCCGGACATACGTAAGTAGACAGATATTTAAGAAAATCCGTCCGAGGGAAGTTTCAAAACCCTAGAATCAACCGAACATATAAAAACATAATTGGTAGGGGCAAAATACTGCTCCCAACTGCTACCCGTCAACAAAACGATAACAACCCAGAGCACAAACAGAGTGAAAATACGTAAGGTGAAAAATCACCAGCCATGATAATCAATCATCAAATGAAAGTATATCTTAATTATATTATGATAGCAATAGAGTCAACAGATCTAACCTATGTGTGAGAACTGACCATAGGGAAGACAGAACTCAGAGCCTAAGATGGAACCAGGATAAGATAAAAGAATGAAAAAAGCTAGATACGTGTTCTATAACACTTTGAGATCATAATATTCAATTTTCAGGAATATGACAAGGCTTTTGGAGGCAAACTGTCCCATAGGAAAGTATAAAAATTCCCTAGTACACTTTCATGTGTTTCATCGGAAAATTGTCCGATATGTCTTTAACTCTCAGACAGAAATTCCTCCTATTTAATACTGGTTTATGTATCCTAAGTGTTACAAGTGTCCACTCCCACGTTAAACAATAACTGGAATACAAAGACATGAAATATAATCTCTCAATACATTAACCTATGATATCACTCCTTCATGTGAACCTTTTACAAGCAGTCATTAAAAAACAAACATTCTATATATCTAATATTCCTTTCATAAATCCTATATCAACAGACAGAGTGCGCTGGTTTTTTTTTGTTTTTTCCCTCATTTTCGGTTGGGATTGGTAAGAAAAATAACGTACAAGTACAATGGATGAGTAAATTTTGTTTGAATAACAAAAATCAGAATAAAATAAAAATCTAAATGGCCGACCACTGACGGTCACTGTATCTATTCGTGGACTGGAGATGGTTGTTTAGATAAGATAAAATTAAATTAAAATTAAAATGGCCGACCACTGCCAGTCAGTGTATCTATTTGTGTACTGACGATGGTTGTTTGAATAAGATAAAATAGAATAAAATCTAAATAAAAATGGCCGACCATGACGGTCACTGAATCTATTCATGGACTGGAGATGGTTGTTTGAATAAGATGAAATAGAATAAAATAAAAATAAAAATGGCTGATCATTGACGGTCACTGTATCTATATTCATGGACTGAAGATGGTTGTTTGAATAGAATGAAATGAAATGAAATAAAATACAAAATGGTCGACCATTGACGGTCACTGTATCTGTTCGCGGACTGACGATGGTCGTGCCGCGGTGTATCTGGTGGTAGCTAGCCTCGTGAGTGCTACTGAGCCGACAGTTGGTGGCCGTATCGGCTTTACGTCCGGCGCCTCGCGTGCGGCTCAGGTTGAACAGATGACAATTTGGTCCACTCTAATTATCCAAGCAGTAGGCCACCCGCCAGACCCCAGCCACACCAGCAGCGAAAGAAAAATATAACCGCTGCCCCCAACCTGGCTCTATGATCACCCCAACTCGATTTCCTTCCTGTCAGTCGACTTCCGGTGATTCGTCTCGTCCAATCAGAGCGCAGCAGATTCGCGGCTGCTCCGCTCACACGCAAAGGCCCATTGCTGGCCTCGCAGATCGGCCTCGGGCATGGACACTCTCCCAGCAGATCTTTCGTGGCGCTTGCACTTACTAATCTCTGCATCAACCCAGTGACGTCGACAGACCGAGATTTTGAATTTACATCTGTTTACTTTAGGCCTATGTACACGTATATATGGTGCCTAGGGCGTCAACACAGCCCTCCTATTTGCGTCATATTTACGTCCAAGTCTCTATGCCTATATGTTAACCCCAGGCCTTGAGGCATCATTTGTTGGATATCTGTGAAATTGCTTTTGAAAATGAAATATTTTACCAATAAACTTTAAATTCGCACAGAATGTAGGTATACCAACATATTTTAGAATTATAAATAATGGAAATAGAAGTATTAAGGATACCAAATTATATCATGTGATAAACCTTCCAATTCTGAGTTCAGAGGACAATGCCCACGTCCCCTAGAACTGTACATAGTCTCTAGTAGCCGTCCCCAAGTGTGTAGTTCTGCCATAGGCGGCCGTCTTTAAAGGGTTAAAATTTACGCAAATTTACGCCGATCTCTGCACCTAGGAAACACCGTTTTAAATAGATCTAAGGCTTGCGCTCAATCTCTGCCTCAACCCAGTAATGATGTCATACCCTGGTTCCCCGGGGTTCTGCTAAGGACAGTGGGAACTAGCCAACATTTAGGATTCAAAGCAGGGCAACTGTCAAAAGTGATGAAACTCAAACTCGTGTATTATGAGTTGGAAAAAACTCTAATTGTTAAATGGGCTTCACAGATCACCCAGCTGTTTCTTTTTCAGCTCCTAACCACTAAAATACTCCCCAAAGCACTAAGAATTTCGGATATTTGAAAAACTGGCGTATGGGGCAGATTTTGCCCCAAAACAGGCAGGTCCGGGCAGAGATACTAGCGGCCGCAGGAAGTTAAGCGCAGGATCTATGCTAGGAGAGTGAGGCATGGCGAGATCTACCACGTGTTACTGCACAGTGGCGACGCCCGCGGGGAGGCTTAAACCAACACGGCCTTTGTTACCTGGTGACATACGTGACGTACGGAGAGTGTGCGCTGTGACGTAGTATGTGACGTAGTGTGACGTACAGTCACCTGAGGATCGTCTAATCGCGTCACCTGACAGCCCAGAAAAGAAGCAGGTTTATCAGGTTATATAATGTCCAGGTTCACAGCCGTCCATCGAGACCCGAATAGAAACAGCAACACCAGGCAGTGAATCCGAATCCAAATTTTTGATTGCATATTTGTTTGGGGATGATTTGGGTCATAAATGCAAGTAATTCAAATTAAAACTTTCAATAAGGACATGACAATTTTTTCCAACCACATCATCCAATGGGAGACCAGAGGAACGAAAAAATTAAAAAAAACCAAAGGATATGACAAGGGTGTCAATTTGAATAAACATCTCCCACACACATCCTGTCCTTTATCTTTCTCTGTCGATTCATCATACGATAACACCTGATCTAGGGTAGCCCTCCTGGGGTGGGCATTGCTCCATTGCGGATCACAGCATAGCGATCCAAGCCCGAAAGTTTAAAAAAAACAAAAATAAAAAACAACATTGCTCCAGATTCTTTGTGAATCGCTTCATGTATATGTCGCCATCTATATTCGATAAAAAATCTAATGAAGCTTTCACCTATATCACTGAAAATGTGGTGTTGTAAAAAGTAGCAATACAACGTGAAAATAATGAGACCACAGGACACGATCTGATATTACTGGAGCAATGCTTTTCCCACATTTCTAGGAGCAACAAACCCCTGGCGCACAGAGCCTCTCCGATCTCCTGCCTGTTGATCTGAGATCGCTTCAACTTACTTTGACCTTACCCTTTGACTGGTTGCCTACAAGGCCACTCTTACCTGCTACTTACGAACAGGCCCGCACCTGAGTCACATGACCTGCTGTTGCACAAGGCTCTTGACTACCGCTTGTAAACTTTACTCCCATATAGACATATACCTAACCAGGCCTAGTTTTGACGACTGAAATACCTCGAGAGTGTGATTCTAGAAAGAATACAAAGCTGGTATTCGTTTGTTGTAGATACACTCAGGTCTACTCTGTCAGTTGTGATTCATTTAGAACAATACGGAACACAAAATTTAGTACTGTATTTTCATTTCATAATTGTGATAAAGAGACAAAAGTTGAATCTGATACAGACTTAATATAAATTGTGGTATTTTACCAAGTAGCATTCGATATAGTGACTTGAACCCAACCCCAACCTCCAACAGCCCCCTGACCTCGAATCAGAGTCTCCATTATTTTTCCTTTGATTTCCACGATTTATCTAGGGAAAAACATGAAACTGGGGCGAAAACATCCATGTCCATCATGTTCGAACATACTTCAGGTAGCGGTAACACTTCATCACAAATTTTACATTTGTTTACGAACTGTTTACAAATAGGACGCAGGATCGTTCCTCACTACCTCATGCTGTATGACGTCACATGACGTCATGACATGCGTATTGTGACCAGGGCCGTACAACAATAGCGTGAACTAACACCCTGTTAATGGTAACTCCTCGTTGCCAGCAGTAAACTCGGTGTCACCTCCAATGGCGGCGATGACGTCACGTAACGGGAACGAGGCTGTCGATGTGAGCTTGGTTGTTGGCATGTTGATCCACTTAGCTGGGACGTGGAGTGGTCCTTTCATTGAGCATAGAGTGGTCGCGACACCAGCCAACAGGCTGTGTGTGCCCTATCGAGTTGTAATCAAGTCCCGAGCTTAGAGTCCACCGTGAGCAATACGTGGCCATTGTTGTGGCTGGGCTGGCGAGCACAGTGCTCTCAGTATCGGGCTTTACATGTTTATTGTTACCCAGAACTAGCCAGCTTTCCTAAACCTCCGGAAAGGGAGCCTTACTTTACATGCCAGCAGGTAGTACAATGCCATATTACTCAGTAAACAGACCAAGGTTGCTTTTTTATCCATTTCGACTCACTTCCTATTATTCATCAATCAATGCCAGGCCATCTATCAAAAGTAAGCCCTTTCACCTTTTGTGAATTTTAAGAATCATAAGGATGGTAATGATCATTAACAAGCAGGAAACTGGCTTCAGAGATATGTTTCTGGCCTAGTGTGTGTTTAACTTCTCTCCCCTATTGTAATTCATCACCCACCTAATAAGTAATCTTCATAGGAAATGCATAGAGTACCTGAAATCCGCAACCTCTCCTGTAGGAGATTCGGGGGGAAAAGTCCCATCCATATAAAAGTCAAATCATCATTTACTTAGACGAGTTTCATGAATATTCATTCAATATGGATAATATTCATTCACTATATATTATATTCATTCACTATACATCATGTATATACATCATGTATATCATTTCCTCGTAGTTGACAACGTAACATCCTCGCTGTCGCTCGGATATTCCTACGCGTCCACTACTCGGAGATTACAGGCACTCATAAACAAAACCAGTCATTATTATGTATGCTTAAAGTACGATCTAGAAATGTGAAAAGTGATCTTAGAGATCCTCCATGAGGTATTCTCATGTGACTTTTGTGCCTCGACAATGAGGGATCCTATCAGTCTGTAATAAAACCCGGCACCTTATTGTTAGTAAAGTGATCTATGAACTCACATTCCGACGTTGCTACTCTAGTCCCTCCCCCCCCAAAAAAAAAAAATCAATGAGAATATAAATCATTCCCAGGGTTCCAGCTCCCGTTTTTTTAATGTCGTTGTTAGAGAGAAAAGGGGGCGCGTATGGCAAGACACATGTCCAAGTGCTGTTGAAGAAGAGAAGTAAAAAACCACTTATCTGGATGCATTGCACGTCGGGTCATTAAGGTCGGGTGCCGCCTGTACCCCTCCTCCTTCACCAGTCAGTCCCAGGCGGCCTACCACCAGGCCTGAGTGAGGTGAGGTGGAGAGGAGGGGGAGGCCTCCTGCCGGGTTGGAGGGGGAGGAAGGCTCGGACCACACCATCCCCTTGTGGTCGGTGACGCTAATCAGAGACACTGCTATTGTTGGTCACGTGAGGGAGTCGTGGGTTGAATACGTGAGGAGGACACATGTCCTGTTTGTCTCTAGCGTTGACCAGCTCTGCAGCCATTACCTCATCACCAGCTGCTGAGGGCCTCTCTGACCGTCACCTCACCAGCACAGAATGGCCAGTTCTATCTATAACTGGAACTTCATCACTACCTGATGGCCAACTCTATCATTGTAACAGCTTTACCAATTGATGGCCAATTCTATAACTGGAACTTCATCACCAATTGGTGGCCAGTTCTATAACTATAACCTCATCATCACCTGATGACCAGTTCTATAATTGTAACCTCTTTACCAAAAGGTAGCCAACACTATAACTATAACCTCATCTAAAAATGACGACAATTTTATAACTAGAACTTCATTACCAACTGATGACCAATCCTATAATTGTAACATCTTTACCAAATGATGGCCAACACTATAACTATAAGCTCATCTACACATGACAACCAATTCTATAACTAAGACTTCATTACCAACTGATGACCAATTCTGTAATTGTAACCTCTTTACCAAATGATGGCGAACTCTATAACTAGAACTTAATCACTACCTGCTGACCAATTCTATAACTATAACCTCATCACCAAATGACGACCAATTCTATAACTAGACCTTTATCGCCAAATGATGGCTAACTCTATGAGTGTAACCTCATCAAAACAGTATGACCAATTCTATAACTATAACCTCATTACCTACTGATGACCAGCAGTATACTATAAGCACCTGTCTTCAGTCTTTTAGATGGATGTAATATGATATTTAGACAGTTGGATCACTGAGTCGAATACCAGTTCAGTTTCTAGGTCCTGCTTTGATATGGTGTCGGGTAGAATATAAGCTCTTTAGACCTCATGCGCCCCTTTGTGAGCGGAATATAGAAGCGAATTGCCAGGCCTTCCATCAAAGAGCACTGCCTTATCTACAAGTGGCCATATCAGGACACAGAACAGTTCGTATAACAACTTAGAGAGCAGCTGATAGTTCTGTTTCCATGAACGCTAACAGAGCAACAGAAAAATAGTTCATGTAACAGCTCATACTCTACGTAACAAATCACAGTGCAGCTGAAGGAATAGTTCACAGAATAGCACATACAACAGCCCAACTGACAGAGTAGCAAACCGTATAATCCAGAACTGGGGGCCATCCATATAAAGTACCTACGCACTGAGTACGTACGGGGGGATGGGGGGGGGGGGTAAAGAAAGATCAAAGGTTCTGCATCCATACCTAATATTTGGCCCCTATGCCATTCCTGAAAACGTGTTGCCTTTATTAGAGCGTGCTTGCACGTGCTAAATACATCATCTAGAGTTTAGAGGGGTCCATATAGACTTTCAGGGTACTGCATACAAATTATCCCTTCACTATCTGCGTCCTATTCACTGTGATATTGAGAACAGAGCAGGGAGCCAGAGTCATAGTCTCTTAGAGGCGTGCCCAACTGACCATGACCAATCACTCAATACCAAAATACCTCAAGACCCACTGGTGCTTGATTTTTGTGGATCCTAGATAGGCAGTTGCAGAAATTGCTCTGGACTGGGTGCAATTGTGTTACAGAAAAGTATCCATAGGCTAAATCTAACTGATACCTTGTAATTGTTATTCATTTATAATAGCACGTTCATTCATCTAGGATGAACATGCTATTTACTCCTAGTTCTTTAGGTCCGCCGTCCACCTACTACGATATGGCTCCGATATGGTCTACGATGCACCTCCCGATAAATAATCAAAATCACGTCAGAAGGTCCCCTAATATCGGGACAGTTGACCACGTTTCTGCGATAAGACACTGATGAAAGCCCATACAATGCGTGGTGGATTGGCATGTCTAGACATTTATCTACGATTTTGCACCTTCTCCATATGTCTCCGATATTTGTTTTTTGTATCCGTGCCATATCGGTAGTTCTAACTTTCTATCGTAGTAGGTGGACGCCAGGCCTTATGATAAGGAGGGCGAGACAATAAGACAGAAGCAGAATGGCTGTTAGGCCCGGCGTCCACATACTACGATAGAATCGTAGACCTTCCGATATGGCACCGACACAAAATGTCAAAATCGGTCCATATCGGGAAGATGCAAAATCGTAGACATAGGTCTAGACATGCCAATACACCACGCATTGTATGGGGTTTCTATCGGTGTCTAATTGCAGAAACGTGGTCAACTGCCCTGATATTAGGTAACCTTCCGACGTGATTTTGATTTTTTATCGGGAGGTGCATCGTAGACCATATCGGAGCCATATCGTAGTAGGTGGACGCAGGACCTTAGGAATCACATCAACTCACATCTTACTATGGTTTCACGTCTTGAAACCATGCTAAAGCATGTGAAGGAACAACTACGTGGGACATACAAGAATATTTCCCGTTCTTAGATTCGCTCGTTCTTAGATGCACATGAAATATTCATTCCTATATACATGTACACTGTATACATAGTGCTGTGAATATAGCAATCTAGTAAATTTACTCATATACAGTGCTCTAGTAGAGTGTATATTTATACACGAATCCTACTAGAACTGTGTGTACAAGTCGTATACGCTGACGATTGATTGCCACAGTTCTTGCAAGTCTTTTAAGGAAAAAGCATGTGGTGGGAAATACAACATAGATGCTCACTTAGAACACCAAACACTTCTGTGTAAAGCCCGCCTTTATACAGGATTGCCCTCATTGAATGCATCTCTTGGTAAATTGACATCGTTGGCAGTCTATAAGCTATAAGTTTTCTAGTATTTGGAAGTTAATTGTAAAAATGGGTGCATGCAATTGTTTCTATTGCTGTATTATATCTTAACGCTTTAATTATGGTGATTTCATTCCTGATCTTCTTTCTTATACCTTGACGTGTGCCTCTTTAGGGACTGCTGTACGGCGTTAATGGGTGCATTTATACACTTCAGTCACGATTTGTGGAGTAAATAAAAAAATATTGGTAGTTCAAGTATGCCTGTATCATGTCTGTTTTGATAAATACACACGAAGAGCTGCTTGATAAACTATCCCAGGACAGATGAACATGAATGTCTTCCAACAATTTTCCTGCTAAAAGGGTATTAAACGTGTTGTTGACGTTAGTATCGGCCACATAACCGAACGTGTTAATCACTAGTATCATAAGATATTGGGGTCTGTTGAGTAACTTATACCTATGACAGTACAGTGTACAAGGCGACCACGTACGCGGGGTATTCTTTAATAATATTCAAGCCTGTGTGCTAAGAGAGTCCTATCTGATGGAAGGTTCTGGAGCAATGCCCCCTGTGCCTGTTAAACTCTCATTATTCACTACTGTCATATTTGTTTTTATGACAATTGTGAAATGTCTATTCCTGTAAATACTACTTGTGCATTACTTCCGTATCGCCGTCACTTGGAAGAACGTGACTTTGCCGCGTATGGTCAGATTGTAGTAAAGTCCGATTCTCCAAGGAAATATTTCCGCAGATCTCTAGTCTTCTATACCGGTTTAATTAAAGACAGGACATCAGGGGTTTATGACCTGATAGAATGAGCTGGTAAATCTAAAGTGGAATTCACACGGTGGGACTCATGTACCTCACGGGGCTCTAAATCTTCTGTTCCTTTCTAGGGGTAAATGTCGCCAACGATTGCAGGGGAAAACATATCTCTGGGAATTAGAACCCTACAATTTAGACGGAGAAATTGTGTTCCAATACAGAATCTCAGCAGGATTTGTCTCAGACAGACACCCTGTGAGGTACATGAACCCATCGGGTGAATCCCGCTCAACATATATTACACTCCACTCCGGGTGGAGTAGCCAGAAAAGAAGGTAGTTTCAAGCTTTAACTTTCGATATCACTTCAAAACCCAGAGCGTTGGTTTAAGAAGACCTTGGCCCTGTTTTATTTTCAGCTCCCCTGGGGGAGGAGAGTCCCCACGAGGGATAGCTCCATTGAGGATATTTTTGAGGAGATCTCGTTCGATTTACCCTGTTCTCGGGAGGGAGAGAAATCCTCGGCCGAAGTCTCCTTTGAGAGAGCCCCAGGAGAAAATAAACCTGTAGGAGACTTTTGAGGAGACTTGAAAGAGAGGCTGTGTATACTGCAGCTGGTGGCACAGAGTGGTATTTTTGGGAACTAATTTCATCATTTATGAATGTATGTAAATCTAAGTAAATAGCACAGTAATTCTCCATCTGAGACCTCCAGTTTTAATTAAAATCATAATAAATATATTTCCGATAGTTCAAATGAATTAAATAGCTTTTATTTGTTATTTTGAATCACCCACGATACCCCTAGACGTGTCCCCAGCCAGGAGAGCTGCAGTACACTTTTCAGGAACTCTCCTGGCCCGGGGATCTATGCCTTGTTTGAATAATTCCCGAGCTGTATAACTAGTGCCATTATTCCTACAACCAGGAGCAGTAGTTCCTATCGTAATTGGTGTTGCTGTTGAAGGGGGCAGGATAAAATCGAAACCACATTCATTTTACTTTCGCTCGCCGTTCACAACTCTTGAAGTTCTGGCCACGAAGTATTCCTGTCTACGCCTTGAAAAGGTACTTTGCAAAACTCTAAACTAAACCTCAAACAGTTTTACGATAGTATATAATAATGGCCTTAGAGAGGTGCTATTTAATCTGAAACCAATTCGTGTAGTTGGCACGGCCAATGTGCCATGCGTTTCATGATGGGGTATTGCTCATGGATGCTGAAGCACACTCTATGGTTATTTGTAAAGTATCCATTTTCCAGTATCGTATTTTGCACAACGGTGGACCGTAGAGTTTGATATCTGTCGATGGTGTTCACTTTTTATGGGCACATACAGCTGGTGGCGATTAGCATATCCAAATATCTTTATCTATTTATTATGAGGAGGTACAGATATAGCCGGTAGTGTTTTAGTCAGATATTATAATACACACACACACACACACACCCACACACCCACACACACACACACACACACACACACACACACACACACACACACACACACACACACACACACACACATATATATATATATATATATATATATATATATATATATATATTTGTATTTATGTTTATACAGCAGAATAGATTAAATTGCGGCTTTGTGTATCTGATTTACATATTTGAGTTTATGTTAAGAAACTACGTGTGTATCTATGAATACGAAAATGTTTAAGCATCAAAATAATGAACCAACCAAATAACATTAAACGGACTACACCGCAAACTTTAAAATAGACTACGCCTTCCAACACATATGTTATATCTACACCCCTTAGAGAAAGCAATAGGCCATATTCTCCTTTCCTACCCCATAGGCTATTCTCCTTATTAGACTGACACCCTCTTGTGCGGTTCCCGACCCGTCGTCCATTTGTTCGCTTCTCCTCACTGACTTTTCTGGCTCATTGAGTCGATGCACTGCCCTAAATGCTGGTTCCCCTCCAAAAGGAAGGCTCCCTTTGCCCTAGATTCCATTTGCATCCATGGGAAACAGTTGAAACGGAGCGGGTATGGTGGCCACTCTCAGTTCCCTGCTCCAAACCGCCATCTAGCAAAGTGGTACTTATACACACCCCCGTCACAAAGTGTGCCTCTTATGGAGCATATCGAAGAATAGCACTCTGGTTACGAGGCTATTAGTCGTGGCTGCGAGGCTGCTCCCTGCGCATGCGCTCTCAGCCTTTTGCTGCAGGATGACAATTTGGGCGATAATACCGGCAGGCACTCTGTTATCGCTCAGCTGTAAGCAGAAGGCTGTCAGGTTATCGGGGAGGGGGCAACAATGGCGTCAGGCTTGGCCCTGCGGTGTTTGCTTTGCACCAAATGGCCACTCCTTCTTCCCAGCAGAGCCAGGCTCAAGGCAGGCAGCCCCTACTTTAGATCCTATTGTCAGTCAGACCACGCAAAAAAACTGAAATAGATATGACGCTGTTAGCTTATTCTCAAAGCCGGTGACTGTGGATATGAATGGCACAATGCTAGACAGGAACTGTCATTATAGACGGGCATATGTATGGCGATACAAATGGTCTGAATCTATAGCATAAAGTATAGTAAACTTCAACACATTCAAGAATCCTGGACATGATTTTTAACTTCTAGGCAGTACACCCCTAATAATATATTCCTCTGTCACAAGAAATGAACTTATATTCTAACCCTGGTATTTTCCCCCATATGCTTAAAAGTGGGAGCTCGTATCCAACGCCCATTGATATTTAGTAAAAAATACTGAATGGGGGATCATGTCACAAAAGTTAGCCCATTATCAATTTCAGAAACCTATTCAAGTTTAGGGTCAGATCCCTAGTGAAATACTGCAGGTTTCCTTTATGATATTCTTCCATCGGTGACGGTATATGTAATTACATCAGTATTGGCGACATCAGTGATGCCTCTATGATCTTGTTATCCATCTAATACAAAGTGTCCATAGAAAACACATCGGGAGTGGGTTTTACCATGCCCGGAGCATACAGATATGTTGTATGTTCCGGAATGCAAAAATCGGCGCATACAGAAATATGGTACATATAAAAAGATAGTGCCCAAATGAACTGATATCGGTACGTCACTTGTCATATTTCAATTCAATTTCTAACTCGACAAAGCATTCTCCTTCTAGCTTTGGATTTAACTGTCTTAGTCTTAAGATAGCAGGCAATTGTAGGAAACCTTCAAATTGTCTAAGTTAATGCTTAAGGTTCAGCATTGGTCTGAAATGTATATTTCACCTGAACAATATGGGTCTGAACAGATCAGCACATCATCGAATAAACCAATAGTAAAACATATAATTTGACAAACTATATCATTGGAGATAAAATAACCTTTTATTTTGTTGGTTGACATATATGGTAACATCAATGGTAATGAATGACATTTATAGTAACATTAATGGTAAGATCGTTAGGGAATACCTAAATGAATATATTCGAAACGATACAACGCGATATCAGTATCTAGTTATCAGATTCTCCATCCTTACGTGTGGGTGGGTGGGGAATTTGAGAATCGGCATCAGTGAGCTGGCTGATGGTCGGTGATGACGTCACACTTTGGAAGGAGATAGCTCTAATATGCCCGATATATGGCAGGGTGGATAATATCGTCCGAATTACTATATATATATCTTTAAATATCTCCAAAGCATATCTGCTTGCATGCAGAATGGTGCATCTTACAGCTGGAAGGAAACGTTTGAGTCCGAGAGACACCTGAGTTACACCTTTGGAATGCAGCTTGGCCAGAAAATAAGTCACACGCCATTTCGTGATTTAGCGGAGGGTTTCTCAAGCCCCGATATGGGAATTTTCCACGGGTATATGCTCGAGTACAAAGTGCCAAAGGGTAGAAATACGCTCCTCCTCACCGCCTTGTGACAAAAAGTGAACCTTTTAAAACAGAACTATCTACCAATACCATTGGATATAGGAAATGACAGTTAGTATTGGAAAACAAACCTTATTTTGTGAAGTATAGAAAATTGATATCATATTTTGTTATTTTGGATATCATTATTAGATACAAACTCGATTAGATAAAATTTCTCTACGATTTAAATGATGTAGAGGTATTGACTAACCCTGCCTACGAAATATATATTTTGCTATTTTGGATATAATTATTAGATACAAACTCGATCAGATAAAATGTCTCTACGATTTAAATGATGTAGAGGTATTGATTACCCCTGTCTACGACGTGACTATAAGTCATTTATCACTGGCCAAGGAAAACGACACTGATTAATTGAGTCCTCCTAAAGGTCAGCCGGTAGTGGCCAACAACTGCACGTCGGTATGTAAAAATCGGGTAGGGTGTAGTGTATGCCTTGTTTCTGCCGTATATGGCAGGCCCATACCGAATGAATAGTATGAAGAGACGTCACGAGTTTGAGTCTGAGTTTATTTATGTCACGCATTTGGTTGGCGCCTTAATTTCACGAGTCGAAGACGAGTGACATCACGAAGCCAACCAAATGAGTGACATAAATAAACTCAAACTCAAACGAGTGACGTCTAGATTTTATCCTACCCCGTTTCCCCTTTTTTTCAGCATTAGAAAGTAGTGACATAAACAACACTTTATGTCACGCCCGTTACATAAACAAACCCCATGTTAAGCCTATGGCGTTTTTCATCAGGGGTAGGATAATCCTCCATCCTCTGTGGTGGCCTTATTCTATAATCTAGTTGGTTCTAAATCCACAAAAAACCAGACAAGCTGATTAAGGTATAAATATTTTATTATGGGATTTGATTAACATGGAGATTGGGGAGGGAAAAATTCAGTATTATTTTGCAATGTTTCGTCCCATTAATGGGACTTCTTCAGGCAATTATTTGTTGTTCTATTCTATAATCTATGCACAATTAATCTGTGAGCACCTCTCCGCATGCCTCTTTCCACTGACCGATATGGTGTCGATGGGTCCCGTCCGCAGATAAGTGGGAAATGGTAGGCCAATAGAAAATGGCTTTATGGGAGACCCATCATATTACACATGTATGGTTTTAAATGGCGATTAATTAACTCCGAATCCAGCCTGTATGTATGCTGTCTTATTCACTTTAAGGTCTTGCTTTATAAAGGTAAGCAAGGAGGTAGCAAGGTGTGCCTTTGTGAAACTGTTCTATGACACCTTTTTACAGACAGAGAGCTACGGCTTTGCACAGGTTCCAGCACCTCTATTTTAAGCACGTGTAGATTTCTGAAGATGCCATAGCGTTGGTATTAACTGACCAAGGTTATGCTTTTCATCATACTATGAGTGTTACTTCAAAGGAAATTCGCGAGATGATAACAACTTGGTGCGTACTCTTCTGAGTTTGACCAAAGTCCACTCTCTTTTATAAGACCACCAACTTGTCCCAATTCCTTCCTCTCCTCAATGTCTTCTCACATCGGGCTCAGGCCACCCACCTGCCACCTCCCAGCTCAGGCCACCCTTCTGCCACCTCCCAGATCAGGCCACCCTCCTGCCACCTCCCAGCTCAGGCCACCCTCCTGCCACCTCCCAGCTCAGGCCACCCTCCTGCCACCTCCCAGCTCAGGCCACCCTCATGGCCCTTCCAGCTCAGACCAACCTCCTGCCCCCTCCCAGCTCAGACCACCCTCATGGCCCTTCCAGCTCAGGCCAACCTCCTGCCACCTCCCAGCTCAGACCACCCTCCTGCCCCCTCCCAGCTCAGGCCACCCTCCTTTCCATGCCGAGCTCAGACCAACCTCCTGCCCCCTCCCAGCTCAGGCCACCCTCCTGTCCATGCCCAGCTCAGACCGACCTCCTGCCCCCTCCCAGCTCCGGCCACCCACCTGCCCCTTCCCAGCTCAGGCCACCCTCATGGCCCTTCCAGCTCAGACCAACCTCCTGCCCCCTCCCAGCTCAGACCAACCTCCTGTCCATGCCTAGCTCATCCCACCCTCCTGCCCCCTCCCAGCTAAGGCCACCCATCTGCCACCTCCCAGCTCAGCCCACCCTCCTGTCCCCTTCCAGCTCAGGCCACCCACCTGCCCCCTCCCAGCTCAGACCAACCTCCTGCCCCCTCCCAGCTCAGGCCACCCACCTGCCCCCTCCCAGCTCAGACCACCCTCCTACCCCCTCCCAGCTCAGGCCACCCACCTGCCCCCTCCCAGCTCAGGCCACCCACCTGCCCCCTCCCAGCTCAGACCACCCTCCTGCCCCCTTCCAGCTCAGGCCACCCTCCTGTCCATGCCCAGCTCAGACCACCCTCCTGCCCCCTCCCAGCTCAGACCACCCTCCTGTCCATGCCCAGCTCAGACCAACCTCCTGCCCCCTCCCAGCTCAGACCACCCTCCTGTCCATGCCCAGCTCAGACCACCCTCCTGTCCATGCCCAGCTCAGACCAACCTCCTGCCCCCTCCCAGCTCAGACCAACCTCCTGCCCCCTCCCAGCTCAGGCCACCCACCTGCCCCCTTCCCAGCTCAGGCCACTCTCCTTCCCCATCCCAGCACAGGCCACCCTCCTGCCCCCTCCCAGCTCAGGCCACCCCCTGCCCCTTCCCAGCTCAGGCCACCCTCATGGCCCTTCCAGCTCAGACCAACCTCCTGTCCATACCCAGCCCATCCCACCCTCCTGCCCCCTCCCAGCTCAGGCCACCCATCTGCCACCTCCCAGCTCAGCCCACCCTCCTGCCACCTCCCAGCTCAGCCCACCCTCCCACCCCCTCCCAGCTCAGGCCACCCTAGTGCCCCCTCCCAACTCAGGTCACACTCCTGCCCCCTCCCAGCTCAAGCCACCCTCCTGCCCGCTTCCAGCTCAGGCCACCCTCCTGCCCCCTCCTGGCGCATACCCCAATTCGGATTTCAGACCCGCTGCTGCCCCACCCTCAGATCAGACCCTTCTTGCATTTTGTCCTCTCCAACTTTCTCCGCGGTACTCCTTCGTCTCCGACATGCCCCGGGCTATCATTGATGTTCGCTGCACTCCCCCTCCCCCCTACCAGGTACATGGGGGACGTTTCTTAACTGACGTGAAAGACGCTTGTGTTCTCTGCCTGCAGGATACAACTACCCCATGCTTGATGAACTGCCTAATTGCATGACAGTTTCATTTTGCTTTCATTGGAGCACGCCACGCTAATAGAAACGCCTCAGGAAGCGGTAGAGTAGGTGCAAAAGTACGCCGTTTGTTCTTTTTCTCAGACACAAAAAAGGTGTAAAACAATTTAAACATGGGTGTTTTTATTGGTGCTTATGTTTCACATCGGTTAAGTATATGCAGTCCTCCTTCGCCACTGCATATTGCCTTATTTCATTGGCGGTATTCGTTAGTTAGGAGGTCATCATTTACGAGTCATACTATTAGTACGGCAGCGCCCTGGAGCAATTGGTAGAACTTCACTGTTTGAATTGTGCGGCCATGATTCGGAACCACTCCTTGTTTAATGTGGTCTTCTTTACTAAAAGTTCACATTTTCATTGGTATTCCACATGCACAATTTAATGTATTATCTTTCTTTTCAAAATTGGCTATTTATGCTGGTCCTCATAGGTAAAAACCCTCCCAGTTTGCTTCCATCAAATACATCAGCGCGAAGTTCGTTGTTTTCTGCTATAGATATCCCTCAGCTCTGCTTCTTGATATCATTCCGCGAAGACAACTCACGTCATATAATCACATATACATATATATCAGATAAAATTTCGTGACGTTTTTTGATAATCTGATCAATAATTTTACCGCATATGTTTGATGTACAAAGACAGTAAGCTAATTTTCTGTATATTATCCACCCCTAGTATTATTGCCCCATAGACTTCAGAAACTCATACTCAATGCACATGGAGTATTTAGAAAATAATATTCAATTGGGGATTATGTCACAAATGCTAGCCCATTAGTCAATGTGATGGGTGAGATAAATTCAGGAACCTATGAAAGTTTACATTCAGAGCTCGGTCCAACTCGTTTGAATCGCTACTCAATTTAAATCGCCTTATGCATTACCATGCTTTTCAAACTTGATGGAATACGAGTTCTGACACTAGACTTTCATAGGTTTTCTCTATAATACAGCTGTGTATCATGCATATCTAGTTTGCAGTCACCATTTTATACCTCATTACTACCTATAAGTTGCCTGTTCAGCTGCAGTATTAGTACTGACATACGCAGAATCATAATAATGGCTGAACGTTAAATCAATATTCAACATTTCTATAAGCTAACTCTACCTTTCATGTTAAGTAAACAGGAATCTAATAGTATGTAGACACTCATCATAAATACATCCAGTCTCATCAAACAGTCTGTTCCAACTCCCCTGCAGGCCACATGTTACTGATTACAGTTCCCATGGTGCACCTCGGCCACCTTTGTGTGGCACACGGCCATAAATACGAAGCCCTGTGTTCGTTCACACGCCTTTATTTCGGAAGAGGACTGCCATTTGCACGTTCCAAGTGATAATCAATTACAAGACAATGGTATTTTGGTGGAGAATAGGGGGAACAAGTAGATGTGAATCGATGAACATCTATGGTTTTGTGTGTGGATGGAGAAAGGGAGATATTATGTTTGCGGAGGTCAGGCAACGACTGAAAATTCCCCCACGTGATGTACATATATGTATACATGGGTGTAAATACGAATAGAAACTACGTATGTCCATAAAGACACAGCCAATAAAAATGCGACAGTAGTGCATCATAGACCGATGTTAATTTGTTGTGTGAGTAGGAACTGCGATAGTTGTATGACAGCAACGTTGGATTTGCATGTAACCTGAGAATGAGGGAGAGGGAGAGAGTTAAACACAAAAAATGACAACCAAGCATATATCCTCAGACCCTGTCAGGCATATCTGAGCATTTTACTGACGCACTTCACTGCCGCAAAATGGTGTCTCCTTACCGATCAGAGGCTTTTGTATTTTCCTAAAGCATTATATATGATTTCTATAAAGCATTGTATAAAGGGGTGTGTGATATGACGAGTTTATGGCAGTGATATAGAAATGGAGATTCATTGTCTGGTACATATATACCCGTACCGTCTCCCTTCCTCTTTTCTGTTTCATGTCTTTTTCGTCTGTGAGGCCTCTCATGCCTTCACTGAAGTCTGGACGCATTTGCGGCCTTTCCCACGCCTTGCTCTGCAGGGAAGACTCCATTTTTGACACCTGAAACATAAGTATCTGCCTCAAAGGCACAGGAGAAAAGCCTTACCACACAACATATCTACTGTCCACCTCTGCAGAGACCGCATTATTGTGACGTCATTCTACCCATCCCGGGGTGGGGGGAGCATCGCTCCACGTTTGCGATACCTTTGCAGATCGCAGAATAGTGACCTGAGGGCCTAATCGTTGCTTCCGAATTAAAACGGATCGCATAGGGGGCTCCTTCACACACACACTCCCAGCAGATCTTTCATAGCGCGGCAGGGAGTAAGGCGCAGGATCTATGCTAGGAGAGTGCTCTACAGACTGCGCAGCTCTGGTTACGCAGTGTGCCACGCTATGTTGGGTTTTGTACGGGAATGATGACAGCTCGCCAATTTTCCACTGAATAGTGCGGTTAACCGAATAATGAAGGTAAATAATGATAAGCGTTGATGTTATGAGTGTGCATAGAACACCCTGGTGCAAAGACTCTAGCCAAACTACCGAAACTGTCTGAAACTTTCGGCGGGTTAGTTGCCCATGGGTATCGCTCGTTCATGTTGACCGCACCTGTTGAGCTACAGGCGGTAAAAGCCAATGCGGGTATCGGGAAAGCTCACATGATGCATACCCCAAACTGACAGTCTGTCTTTGTGTCGCCTGTTGTTATTGATTGATTTTGAATATTTGACCTATCTACACTATATCATGTTGATGTCCCACGTTATTTCTCTCGAAGCAGTCATTGCACAACTTCCAGAAACATGTAAAAGCTGATGTCAGTGCTCAGTACCCGTCAGTACTGGCAGAGAGGTGCCCTCTCCTAGCATAGATCCTGAGCAATACTGTGGATGCACCGCAAAAGATCTGCTGGGAGAGTAGGTGAGGCATAGCGGATGATGTCAGAACTCAGGCATTCCTTTGAAGATTCGGCAATGCCTTCACCCTGAAATCCTCTATTATAACATGCCGTGACGATCCTGAATGAATTCCTCTTGCCAGTCGTTGCTCTAATAACGATATGTGGTGACACTACGACTTCCG
The DNA here is from genome assembly GCA_950022655.1 of Alentia gelatinosa. Lineage (NCBI taxonomy): Eukaryota > Metazoa > Annelida > Polychaeta > Phyllodocida > Polynoidae > Alentia > Alentia gelatinosa. Next base: position 54,565,145 of record OX465583.1, on the reverse strand, counting down.
CCCTTGTTCTGACTCCTTCAGCAAAACAGCGATCTACACCACATAGATGTCAGCCCAGTTTTAACTATGGTGCCATCTGCATTTAGTTAAAGAACTAGTGAATCCTCTCCAGGGACCTGTTTCACTAGTTTCGTGACAAAAGTGTTAGACAGGCATGAAAAGCGGCACCAATAGTGCAAGCAAGAACGGACAAAACGAAGTCTAATGTCTAATTCTTATGAAACCATACACACCGTGTTTGGGGTCTGTCTTGTCCTAAGTGTTTTCACGAAACTAGTCAACCCTAATCTGTCTGTATGGTGTCACAGACGCAATCTAGACATGTTACGAAACTAGTGAAACAGGTCCCAGTCTCATCCAATATGTTCCCACGTAAGTGTTCTATCGCTATAACATCGGAGCAATTAGCCTGAATATAGTGATATGATCCGATATTACGCGACCCTCAAAACTGTTTGCCCTTGGACCCCTGGCAATCTTACCAGGTGGTCTCAAGTGCACAATTCGCTCTCCCAAAAACATATAATCTATAAAATCCTGAAGAGGCTCTTGCCGCTGGATCCCTGGCAATATTTCCGGATAGCCCCAGGTGTGTAGCCCCTCCTCCTTGTCTGATACAAGATGATGGATATAGCTTGCATATTCTATAAAATCCTGAATGCTCCTGGTATCCCCAAGAGCGGCGTCATTGCTGGACCCCCGCTGATCTTACCAGGTAGTCCCAGGGTGCACCCCTCGGAAACAAACACCTGATAAGAGGAGTAATATGCACAATACTGACTGGCTTTGTGTATGTGTCGCCATAATCTCCAACACTGCACGAAAACCACCATTTTACATATGAATGCGCCAAGCGTATATAAGTATGACTTTTGCGTATATAAGGTCGTCCTATTCCCCGTGTATATACGCCTCATGTGTAGGCGGATATAAGCGTCCAGTGAAGAGGACTTCACTGAGAGGTGGCGGGGAGAGGTGGGGGAGGAGGGCGGGGGCAGGGCTTCTTACTGAGGACACCTTTACTTCTACCAACACAAAGGGGCGGGAGGCAGAGAGGAGAGAGGATATTTTCTCCCATATACGCCGGGTGTGAAATACAGACAAAACGCGTACGTGTACAGACACACAGTCCTGCCTATAACGTTCTCAACCAATGGGATTTTAAGGTTCTAGATACTGCTCACTCCTTTCCCGCCAAGAATTTATTGTAAAAACGAGTGCAAACCAGAGAGAGAGAGAGAGAGAGAGGAAGAGATACAGAGAGAGAGAGATAGAGAGAGAGAGAGAGAGAGAGAGAGAGAGAGAGAGAGAGAGAGAGAGAGAGAGAGAGAGAGAGAGAGAGAGAGAGAGAGAGACAAGTACCACTTGGGGGGCTATTTTCAGACGAACAACAACGCTCCACATATGATACTAATTATAAGTAAAATGACAAGACATGTGTATCCCGGCAGGCCTTGTGGTGATAAATGTCGGCTGCTCATCATTGAAAAGTTCAATATTGATTGCATGACATCAGCAAGGAGTTATTAAACGCGATACTTGATGAATTTGTACCATTCAGTAGCTATCAGCTTGTCGCGACCGTTTATTTCTCATTTGGTGTTTACTCTGTGACATTTTCATGCGCCCCCCCCCCCCACACACACACTTCCCTATTAAAGTATTGTGTCTCGTGACCGGTGCAACGAGAATATTGTAATACCCGGAACATATTGAGATATACGAATAAGGTGTTCAGCCTGTATCTGCCTCGATCTGACCTCCTTAATACACCTACTACCTTATTTGGTCGTCGTCTATTTCTCATGTGTTATTTTGGTTTTGATGTCGAATATTGTACTAAACATAAAAGACAAGGATATAAACCAAACGACACTGTGAAAGGTCCGACCTTTGGCCTTAAAGGTCACGGGGGTAAATTTTACCCTCTAAACTTATACTCCCGACTAGCGGCAATTCCACTATCTGCAAAGTAGCTCCTCTGGTTGGAATACAAAAGATTCAGCGTGCTGTTTTCGGTGAACACAGTCTGCACACACCTATTCACAGAGGAGGTGTGAAGCGCAGCGCCCCCTATCGTTTTGGCATTGTCTCAAATGACAGCTGAATGGAGATTCCTCTACAAAGATAGGCTAACTAGTAACAGCTACTACATACAAACTGTTAGAGCTCTATCAAAAATCTTTTCAGATATTGATAGAGTGATATCTAATGTACTCCAAACCACAATAGAGCTCAATAGAGCTCCACGTTTTATGGCTGTTTGGTGTTGTTGAAAACAGCCTTATTTCTCATAGGCTATGGCTTACAAGCCTCACACAGTCCATGGTCAAGAGCTCCTTCCCCTCTGCTTGCAGGTTTGAAAGTGGCGCCTTGAACCCTGCCGCGATGGCATATATGAGTTGGATCCCTATAGGGGCGCTGCCCTTCACGCCTCCTCTGACCTATTCACAAGAGTAATACTAGAAGAAGTTACAAGAAGGGGGTATGACACATTTAAAGTAGGGGATGTGCAAGTTCTATACAACCATGTGGTTAGAGGTACAGGTGCTAATCGACCAAACATCTGCTGGCAGAGCGTGCCATTTGATAGGAAGGATATGATTGGAAGGTGACATGATCAGCCAATGACATCGTTCCTTTCAAACTGACTTGGCCTAATGCGGACAAGAGAGGTGGACGTTCGTGTGTATGGGGGTTAGTTTGTAGTGTGAAGAGTGGTCGGAACAAAGGTAAGAAAATGGCGGGAGAATCTAGGTATACAATGATAAAGAGACACAGTGAGTGTGACTAAACTACATCTGTTTCTCGATAATTTGATCGGAAATACTTTCTGACCAAAATGTTTCTGAACAGATTCCATTCAGTCACAATAACTATGTCTATATATTACTTACACGCGGCACGGGAAATGTTTGTATATATATCCGTCACATTCGGCCTGCCACAGTATACTGCTATATAGCGGGTTCTTTCAATTTCCACAAGCTCTGGACTATTTTGAGTTGCCGGCTCCCACAGGTCATAAAGCCACCTCCCATGAGGCCTCTATCTGTGCTTGCTGATCCTGTCCGACCTGTCAGCCCGTCTGCACCGTGCCCTGACCTGTCAACCTGCTGAGAATCGTCCGGCCTTCCCTCCCTGCAGCGTCCAATCATCCTCACGCTCAAACCCACACACGCCACGATTGTGTATTCCATGTTTGAAGTCTTTCCTACTCTTGGGGTTCAGCTCTTGTCTTGCCCACTGCTCTATGAGGCCCCATCCCCACGTCTGTCTTCATTGTGTCCGTTATTCACGTGGTCAGCCTGTTCACTTTGTGACAGTTATGGGAGGAGGGCTTACTGGTTTGCATGCCCTTTCATTCCCAATCTCTTTACCCCCTCTCTTCCTCACTCATAGATTCCAACCCACAAGCACTTGCTCACCCACGTACCTACCCCTTTTCCTGTGCACCTAAACCTGGATACCATATGTCTTCAATTCAGAATACATTCATATTCATCCGTCCCTTTCTTGACGTTTGGCATTATTGGGTATGTGCAACGCGAAATGAAAATATAGAAATGGAGTTGTAGGAGACTTATATTCGTTTTGTTTGAAGTTACAGATTCTATGATAATATTTCAATAATATATTTGTTGATTATTAGAATACATAACGAATAGAAAATAATTAGTTGATATAAAATTGATATAAAATTGATATAAAATTGATATAAAATTGAAGTGGATCAGATTTCATGTCAGCCCTATCACTGACTGATTGGCTAACATTTGTGACATCATTCCCCATCGAGTTTTTTTACGATACTCCATCGGCGTTGAGTAAAGGTTCCGAATGTTATAGGTATATGGTGAAAAAAATACCATGAGTGAGAAAAATCGACAATAAATCATATAAATCTGGCGAAAAAAAGCAACTCTTTTTTCACTCAGTTTGGTTTAGAAAATGATGATGAATACAACGAAATCGGGCTGGTGATATATCGCCTGACGAAACAAGTCCGCCAAAAATTAACTTCAGTGACTAGCCTGTGTTTCTAGACAAAATATAGTAAAGTGGAATTCACACGGTGTTATTCATATACCTCACAGGGTTCAAAATCTCATGAGACTGAGAGAACCGCCAATCATACATAGATTTTATGTACATGTTATGTAGGTAGAAGTGAAATTCATCCGAGAATACCGCTCAATGTTCTTGCTCTCTCCTCATGTATAACGCTACATTTTATGTCTCGGTGGGATTAACGTGTACAGGGCCTTCAGACGAGCTTCTCCTACCATTTCAGAGATAAATGTGTAACCGATAACTTTCATCACCATACCCTTTTCGCTGAATGCTTTTTCTCGCTCGGTGGGATTAGGTCCATGGCAGCAAAACGCCGCCAGCCAACAGGTTTTCCGTGTAGTTTGTTAAAGCATTCACGACTGGCACATAACAAGTGGGGTGACAGCAAGCAATGTGAGAGGCACGCAAATCAAACTCAATGTCGTCTGCTTTTCCATTGAGGTCCCCCGACAGAAATGCTTCATTATATATCATCTCGTAAATGTGAAATACATTTCTCTCGAAAGAATTATTAATGGGATATTCTTTAAGAAGCAATTGCAATGTAAGACATCATGATCGCAAAACGTCCGAACATGTGGATATCGAGATTCTTTTAGTAATTGGAGATCTTTAGGAATAGAACAACTCAATACATAGAATCACTCTCTATTAGGGAAATGTTATATAAGTAACTTAAAACAGTGAAATAAGGTGGGCTTCCTTTATTATTATCCACCTGATACATAGTAGTGACTCACAGTGTCCAGAGAAAACACTTGGGCATCGTATATCTACATACCCGGAGCATACATATATGTTGTGTACTCCGGGCTGCAAAACCTGGAGTATAAGGGAAAATATTGCATATGAAAAAATAGTGCGTACCTAAGTGAACCCATATCATGTCTCCAATAAATATAATATAGACTCGTTTCAGATAAAAGCGGTTATAAGCTACTCAGAGTTGCTTCTGCGCAATATCTTCCCTCGCACGCGTATATTACTACACGTGAAGTCCTCGGAGCCTAGGACCGCTTGTATCTGAAACCAGTTAATAGGGAGTATTTATGCAATGCATCCCTGTGAGAGACGTTCACTGTCCTTCATTCCTTACAAGAGTTTTTTACATTCAGCGCTATGTTCCACGATCATTATCTCGTATTACGCTCTAACATAAGCTATTATCTAGCGCTATTCTATGCTAAAACTAAATTACTCTGTAACGCTAGTTTCCTTAAAACCTGATCACCACACAGCGCTCTGCCATATTAAGGAGACACAATTCTTTACTTCTAGACCTATATTCTTTGAGATAGACATTATATGTCGTTATACATCCTTCTACAAAAGATATGGAGCACTACACGCTCCCCGTCAAAATTATTAGAGAATATTATATACCCTCAAAGAAGGTCTTCTATGCAGGTTTGCGGTCAAATAATAGTTATTTTACTCTAGCCAATAACAATCGTAACATAAGTACATGTATGTAAGTATAAGGCCTGGCGTCCACCTACTACGATAGGACCTTCCGATCTACTATGATGCATAATGTCAGAACTCATAGACGATTTAGAACCTCTTTATCTTTAGCAACAGTCTCGACTAAAGGAACATTGGCGTACATCATAATCGGTTTTAGGTACATCGTAAGGCCTATTGTAGACTATTAGGAGCTCAGTGGACGCCGGGCCTCATATTCTTTATAATATTAATTATCGAATAGAGCTCAATAACAACAGTAGGCCCAGGGGAATGCTACACAAATGCGTCGCATGCCTCTCTACAGTCTTTCAAGAACAATATGAATTGACTGCAGATGGTAAAGAAGCCATATGATATGTAGCATCTAGTAGAGTAAACAAGCTTTCAGCGGAGCCGACAAGAAATGGCTGGCATATTCTGAGTTCAGCTGTCACCTAGAAGTAGCTGGTGTACTGAGTTCAGCCATGTCTCGGTGGAACTCACACGGTGGGACTCGTGTACCTCACAGAGTTCAAAATCTCATGAGATTCTGTTCCTTTAAGTGGTAAATGTTGCCAACAGTTGCAGGGGAAATAACATATCTCAGGGAAATGGAACCCAACAATTTAAACAAATAAATTGTGTTCGAGTATAGATTCTCAGCAAGATTTGTCTCAGACAAACACCCTGTGAGGTACAAGCATCCCAGCGTGTGAATCACACTGTACATTCTTTATAACTTTACTCGACTAGAGCTCAATAACAACAATAAGGGAATACAACAGAAATGCCTCGTATGCCTCTCTATAGTCTTTAACGAAAAACATGAATTGACTGTAGAAGGTAAAGGAGTCATATGATATGTGGCATCTAGTAGAGTAAACAAGCTTTCAACGGGGGCGAAAAGAAGTGGCTGGCATATACTGAGTCAGCTGTCACCTAGAAGTAGCTGGAGTTCAGTCGCGTCTCGTGTTTTAAGTGGAATTCACATGGTGGGACTCATGTACCTCACAGAGTTCAAAATCTCATGAGATTCTGTTCTCTTCAGGGGTAAATATTGCCGACATTATATCTTTCTTATGCTCAAATAATAGTAAAAAAAAAACAATTGCAGGGGAAAAAACATGTCCCAGGGAAATGGAAACCTACAATGTATACAAAGAGATTGTGTTCATGTATAGAATCTCAGCAAGATTTGCCTCAGACAAACACCCTCTGAGGTACAAGAATCCCACCGTATGAATTCCACTTTACATTCTTTATAACTGAACTCGAATAGAGCTCAATAACAACAGTAAGGGAATACTACAGAAATGCGTTGTATGCCTCTCTACAGTCTTTAACGAAAAATATGAATTGACTGTAGAAGGTAAAGGAGCCATATGATATGTGGCATCTTGTAGAGTAAACAAGCTTTCAACGGGGGCAAAAAGAAGTGGCGGGCATATACTGAGTTCAGCTGTCACCTAGAAGTAGCCAAATACAGCCATGTTTTAGCAACGAGAAGTAAATGTAGACAGAGGACTTGCAGGTGAGGTCGTACGGGTAACAGAACTATGACATCGCCACATGTCTCCCCTGTTACCCTGTCTGCTGCTTTGACTGCTATTACTACTGGTACCGTGACAAGACGTGGATAATTACACAGTAATTGACGACACGCGTTGACAGTGGCGCCCCTATCGGCTGTAGGGGCGGCAAGTGGCGTTCCGTGTAAAGCTGGCAAGACGGGGTAACAGGAGACTCAAGGTGACGAGGCGCCCGTCCACCCTTGTTTAGTCACGTAGTCCCCGCGTCCCGTGGAAGCCGCCATTACCGGAAGTGGCCACTGAGACTGACACCGCTTGTCCCCGGAGTCTTGTGTGCCGGGGCAGTCTGGTATCTGATGTGCCTTCTGAGATCCGGTGACTGACATTGGGAGGGGAGAGGTAGTGGGGAAGGAGATGGAGTGCTGCGAAGGATACGGGAAGGAAGGTGGAGGGAAGCCGGGAAGTCTGGCCTATATGTTTACTCACATATAAGGCCAGGTAACGCAAGCTATTTATTGGTGCATTATGGGTAACGCCCGCCATTTTCACACTGGTTTACCCGCTAGAGGACGTGGCGAATGTTATATTTTCAAAGACACATTCTAATAAATCTGTTTTTCATCTTTTGAAAGGTTGATATTACTTTATCTTTTATCATCGTAAATAATAAACAAGTATTAGAAAGTTATTTGGGGAACCTCGTGAGGGAGAGAGGTTGTGCTGGCTATCCTTGCCACTGCAAATCAGCGGGGAACCAGCAAACTACAAAGTCACTCACTAATTGGTCTAACTGGGCGATACCTTTCCCATATTTCACTGGAACAGTAGGAACCAGTCCAGGTGGAAGGAAGGGGTAGGGCAAAGTAAATGTTAGGAACTGGAGAGGTTGTGGAGCAGGGGGCGGAGGCAGAGAAGGAGGGTAGGGAAGAATAGTTTACAAGCAGATCGCAGGGAGGTGTGCGGAAAAAGGACAGAGTGCAAATGGTTCAGGTGGGAACATTTATGTCGGGCACCCGCTGCTTGCAAAATGGCTCTGACGTGACTATGACATAGCTATGAATCAACATTTTTCAGAATATTGAAAAATTTGGTTTCATAGAATATCAAAGTACGAAAATGAATAACCGCATCGTTGCTGTGTCGGAATGACTCAGTGGTGAATCGCTTAACTGAAGTCAGATATTTCTGAATCTCACCTTCGTCATTCCTGATTTCAATTTCAAATAGTTTCAGTTGATATTTTATGATATTTATCGGAATCATCCGAATGGCAGGACGGAGTGTTTGACGTGCATATTTTACCTTATAGTGGTAATAAGAATCGCAAAGTAATAGTTGTTTAGGTATATAATGAGTTATCAGCTTACTCATTGAGAACTCTCTTGCAATAAGACGGCATGTTTCTGACTCTCACCTTCATCTACAAAGAAATTATTCCAGCATGGAGTTGTCCCATTACCTTAAGTCCATATAAGGAATAGAGTAGACCGAGTAGCCAATGACTGCATTCGCAGCAAACCCCGACCTTCACCCTGACCTCGTTACATGATATTTTCTAGCGCTTTGCGAGGGCTATACAGTCGAGAGTTGACCTCGAATCTTAGGGGCCACAACCACCCTCATTCCTCAGGCCAATGGCGAGTCACACGACAATGACACGTGATCTCTTCACAGAGGGCCTATAACTGTTCACACGGTGACGAACCCATACCGTAGCTCTCAGAAACAAACCTTTTTCCACATGCTGCCAGTGCGCCTTATTTACTTGGCCAAAACATCACCTGGGCGCCATTCATAAAGTATGTACGCAGAATTTCTGGAAAATTGGACCCCCACCCACCCTGTCAATCTTGTGTGCAAACGTACAAAGAAGGAGCGTAAACAAAATTTCCAAAATGTTTGACCACCATCCCACCCTGTCAATGTTGTACGCAATAGAGCAAAGAAGTAACATACGCAAAAACTCCAAGACTGTTTCAAAACTTCTCAGTACGTACATGTGCGTACGTTTATGGATGGCCCCCTTAGTAACGTATCCTTTAGCATTAGAGGATTGAGTGTTTGAGCATAATACGTTTGTAATACATAAATTATACACAGAGAGAATACAGTAATTGCATCGTATTCTACGGTAATCTAGCTTTAATATGTTGTGTTAAATCTGGATATCGCCTCAATAATACCTCAGATATGGTTAAGATGACACAGAAACAGTGCACATATGTAGCAGAGATATACCTGTCCAGGCCTGTCGGATGAAGACAAAAAAATCAACTCTGAAGTTTAGACAACTGAGAAACCTTGTGTGTCCTCACAGTCCTGTGTTGTGGGAAACAACAGCCTAGCGCTCACACCTACCGTTCCAGTGAATGCCTTGACTTTGCATAGCCATGAAGCCAGGCCGAGTGGTATTTGACAGGGCGACGGCCTAACTAAACAATGGTTACTTTAATTTTGGGGTCACTGGAGAACTCGATGTGATAATTTTTCGATCGCGTTACCTTTACGGTTTGCGTTGGAAAAAAGCTGGAGAACTCGACCCAAACGAACTCGACCCGTAGTTGTCAGGATAACTCGACCCGTTTTGGATATCTTGACCCGCGAAGTCGACCAGTTTTGTATACATATGGATAAGACAGTATCTTATAGAAGGAAAGGTCTAACTGGTTAGCTTTCAGACTAATAAACCAACGGATTTGGATAATAAGTCCAGTTATGTTTAGGGCTATGATTAAGGATAGGGTTAAGGATAGTGTTAGGGTTAGGGATAGTGTTAGGCGTAGGGTTTTCTATTTTTCTATTTGTTTCCGTTCCGAGAGAAGACCAACTTTGAAGATTTAAAACGGGTCGAGTTCGTTTCGGGTCGAGTTCGTTACGGGCCGAGTTCTTCTAACAGGTCAAGTTCTCCAGTATTCAAATTTGGAGGACTGTCACGAAAGGTGCGATGCAGCATCAGGATCCGAACACAACAAGGTTGATAACGATACTTTACTGCTTCACAGCAGCGACTGGCGGAAGTCTACCACTGCGCATTCTTGTGTCATGCGCAGTCAGCCCCTGCCGCCCGTTTCAGCATCAATAAATCCATTACTGATTCGCAGCGTTCAAAAATCCCATGTGAGTCTAACGCAGGCGGGGATTGATTTTTTTAGGTTACAAAACTTTGATGGAGAGTCTTTGGCGTATCTGAGAGTGATGTGGGCGTTGTGGGAACGCGTTTAGACGCTGGCTGCCTCAGCCTCTTAGAGACGTGAATAATACACTAGACCTGCCATCAGTGAGCTGCAGCCTTTTTGTCTCCTACAACGACAGCGACCAGAAAAGCCTCAGCAGGTTCATCTTCTCCTCAGCTTGTAAATCACATCCAACACTTCAACTCACACTCATTCCACTCTCAGTCCACACAGCAGCAATGATGGGGGCTCGGCGTTACCCATGTTATCTCTGCATAATTTTACTCGGTGCTAGCGTTGTGAGGGTTGAGTCGGCTGTTGACTGTCAACCACTAATGTGATTAGGATCGTCCTAGTTGACATTATAATCGTTCGATACGCCACAAACAATGATGTCTTGGCTTTCACGATTATTACTTATTTGCATACTTGAAAAAGGCAACTGTACTGCCGAAACGTTGTAACCGCTGCATCACTAATAAAAATTTGATAAAATATGTTATTCTGCTAAAAGAACGTTTTTAATATATTTCACCGACCAAAGGTAACGGACTGATGCTCTCCCAACAATATTATCTGACAGTCGAAAGCCTCTGTTACTTTAGTAGGTAATATGTTAAAAACTATAAATTATGATTTTATTTAAGGAAGGGATTAGGTTAGCCAGCTTGATGACTAACAAGAGTTCCAAAATAGGTCATTATATGCATAACGTTCCTTTGACTCTATATGCAGTGGGAAAAGGCAATTAACACAAGATGATGGGCGAATAGGTGCTCATGAGATGATATATGAGAATCTTTGGTATAGAACAATATTTCCAGGAAAGCCTTAGCAGGTTCATCTTCTCCTCAGCTTGTAAATCACATCCAACACTTCAACTCACACTCATTCCACTCTAAGTCCACACAGCAGCAATGATGGGGCCTCGGCGTTACCCATGTTATCTCTGCATAATTTTACCTGGCGCTAGCATTGTGAGGGTTGAGTCGACTGCCGACTGTCAACCACTAATGTGATTAGGATCGTCCTAGTTGACATTATAATCGTTCGATACGCCACAAACAATGCTGTCTTGGTTTTCACGAATATTACTTATTTTCATACTTGAAAAAGGCACCTGTACTGCCAAAACGTTGTAACTGCTGCATCACTGATAAAAAGCCAATCATCAACCCAACTTGGGCAGCTGTTGAGTTGTGCTTGTTTCAAATTATTTGCATCTTTCACGAATATTCTTTTAGTATATGATTAAAGTAAGAAGAGTACTCTGATGTACCGTAAGATGATCTGTATCACATGAGGATAGAAAGGGGGACCAGTAGTAAGTTAAGTGTTCAGCACAGCCCCATTCTAGTTCACCCATTTTGTCCAAGATATGCAAAAGCTGCCCAGATGTAATGAGTATGTGTACTATTACTGCTAAAGGTTACATGGCTTTTACCACTGCTTACATTTATTATCTTGTTTTCCCTAGTCGTGGAGTGTTATTCTAGATCTGAGCGGAAGATACCTTAGTCAAAGGGCACAAACAATATATCTATATCTATATGCATTGCCCTTTTGTATCCATAAAAAAATCGCAAATATAGCACTGCAGCTGGTAGCAATTATCAGGGACAATGGTCACACATACCACACACATCACAGAACTTCACATAATCTTCAAACAAATAGTAGTCAGTGCAGAGAACTACAAATAGTCCTAACATAAATAGTAGTCAGCTCACAGAACTACACATAGTCCTCATACAAATAGAAGTCAGCTCACAGAACTACACATAGTCTACACACAAATAGCAGTAAGCTCACACAACTACAGCCGGTTTAGATACAAAAACCTGAATTTTAGAGGTGTATGTTTTCTACAGCAAAACTACTGATTATTTTACTTTTGTGTTATTGATAAACAAATTACAGTATCCCTCAGTGTCCAAGCAATCCCAACACAATGAATGGCAAAGATTAGGTGTTGACAAACCCAATTAAGAAAATATGTAATATTACATCAAGGTTGATTGACTCCTTGATACTTTCCTATCATTCAGCCTTCACAAATACCTTCCTAACGTAACCCGCCCCTCTCTATTTAGTTTCTATTCCCGCTAATATCTACCACGCTTTCTTATTTTTCACCTCCAACATCCACAGTTTTAAATCTAAGGTCTCCATTTCACACTCACTGCCACGTCTATTGATATCAGCCATTCTGCACATGTCTAATGCTGAAGGCAAGGCACCTCACCGTGAGTGACGGGGCAAATCATGGTGTCCTTCACCAAGTAAGATATTCAAGATAGGCTGAGTGCCATCCGGGGATCAAGTGGCTTCTCTAACTGGGCAGTGTGTGCAATTCAGAAGCAGAAATGACCGTGATGAAAATCCCTTATGTTTACTCGTTCATAGCGATGATTTGATCCCATCAGATATTTCCGTGCATCAAAGTAACCCTTGCATACGCTGTTATATGAAAAAAGGAACATACTGGCCATGTCCCATGTACGGCTGTGTCTTTACGGTTAAACATCAAGCCCACACTGGATGACTCTAGGCTGCTTATTTTTCCCAACGGTAGTCACACCCACAGGGGGTCGTTGCTTCTGCAAAGATGGGAAAAGCATTGCTCCAGGAATATCATTTTAAGTCACATAGGTGAAGGGATCATTAGAATTTTAATTGGATATAGATGGCGACGTAGTTAGGATGCGATCGGCAAAGAATCTGGAGCAATGGTTTCGACCTCAAGTCGCTATCCTGCGATCTGCAAAACGTGAAGAAACGCCCCCTGATTACATAAAGTCAGCCACAGAATAGGGTTCTGGTATATTTCTTCAGCAACACATGATCACCACATGAATATCGAATATGATTATATTACTGTCTTACAAAATACAGATCAGTTCATAATTCAGTAATCATTAACTAACTTGAATTTTGTTTCCCCAGTCACATTTCTCTTCCCATTACACGAGCTAGCGTAGCTGTATTTTAATTTGATAAAATATGTTCCTCTACAAAAAGGATGTTTTTCACCGGCCAAAGGTAACGGACTGATGCTCTCCCAACAATATTATCTGACAGTCGAAGACTCTGTTGGTTTAGTAGGTAATATGTTCAAAACTATAAATTATGTTGTTGTTTAAGGAAGGGATTAGGTTAGCCAGCTGGATGACTAACGAGCGTTCTATAATAGGTCATTGTATACATAACGTTCCTTTGACACTATATGCAGTGGGAAAAGGGCAATTAACACAAGATGATGGGTGAATAGGTGCTCATGAGATGATATATGAGAATCTTTGGTCTAGAACAATATTTCCAGGTCATGAATCGACAGATTTCCACAGAAAGAATGTAGCTCACCTTATGAATTCAAAGTTCATTTGTATAACCGTGTAAAATAGAAATTTGGTTTGATGACTGTTCATATTTATGAAGACTGTACATGAATTGTACATAGTTTCATGTTATATTCCATCCAGTATTGTACATAATTTTCATGTTTTCAATGTTTTTTTAATTGTCAGCTATGCCCAAAAATTCATACTAGTTATATAGCGCTAGCAGAATAGTAGACACCTTGTTCTAAATTTATAGCTTGGTTCTTTTCTCCCTGTTTAACATATACATGTAACCTGATCACCGTACAAACACTGTATTATCTACTGTCACCAAGCAGCCTTCGACTTATATACCATTTATCAGTTTATTCAGGCCCATTGTTGTCAAATCCTTTTTCCTATCTTTTACAAATCAGAAAAGCTGTGGCAACTTGTAATACGGATGAGCACGATTATGAGGGATAAATAAGATACAAGAACATAAAAGTCCTTCCTCTAAACACGAAGGGAAATGTTGCTATGCGCATACTTCATGAAGATGCTCGACTATGTTGACTTGCTGAATCATTTTTCATTGTGACTAATTCATTTCTGACGCTACCAATTTGTTCCGCTTCATGAACAGTCTTTGCGTGAAATTCCCCAGCCAAGCAGGATGATACGCATGTATCTAGTGAGATAAAATAAAGCATGCGATTATAGGAGGTGGCATTTATCATTGCCGTGCCAACATCATATTCCCTCATTCACTCAGGGCTATGGTTTATTATCCTACCCCTCATATAAATCTCCATAGGCTTAACATGGTGTGACTGTATGCCACGGTTATGCCATAAATTATTTATATGCCACGGGTGACATACGAGGTTAAAAACATGTGACGGGGTAGGATAAAATCACTCAATTTCATATAATTGTTTATATGGCATTCGTTGTCTTCAGCTACAGATATCACTCAGCTCCGCTTTGTGATATCATTCCGCGAAAACAACTCATGCCATATAAACAATCATATGAAATTTCGTGACATTTCTTGATATTATCCATTGCATACAAAGACCTCAGTGAAAATATATGGGGACTCAGTAAACCACGACCCATTATATAAAACCTGTCAGATACCATAACTGTGGTATATGGATTCATATCTATGGTATACGGTCTCAAACCCATGTTATATGGGGAAAATAGCCCCTTTGTGCTGTAGAGCAAAGAAATAATCCTTATTGTTATTCCCTTTAATATGGCAATTAGTGGGTTTAATTCATTCAAAAAAGATGGATAATAAATGCAACAAACGATGGTTATGTGGACAGGCGGCTCTATAAACAACTCCAGGTTAACGACGTAACACAATCGCTAGCGCTCGTGTATTACTACGCGTCAACCACTCGTGGTTTACGGTCGTCTGTCCAAAAAACCATCGACTTTTTGTCTATATATTATATAACCGTTATTACGACATGACGTCGAAATGTTATACCTACATAGCAACAGGGACATGAGTTAAGGGTAGGTTTGAAAAAGAAGTTGCATTTTTTGCGGGGTTTGAATAACCATTGTGTAGGTCATTATGATGTATGAGTTTATTACTTCGAGAACAAATAGGTTAAAAGAAATCTCATTATTGAAGGAGAATTGAACTTTGCCTTTGGTATTTGATATCGTCAGGCATATAAAGGCAGGGGCCTATGATACATTTAATTATCATTTTTATTAGGTTACAGTTCAAATTCGAGTGTTTGTAATGATAAGTAGCGTTATTTTCTTACCCACCATCGTCAGGGGTAGGTTTTTCTAAGGTTTCTTAGTTTTTTAGAAGCGTTTATTAACAAAAATTGTAATTTAGATTTCCTTGTTTGCGCATACATTTGCACTCATACGTTCATATGAGTGCGGAATAGAGGGAAATTAGGTGAGAGAGAGTCAAAGTTACGAGGTAAGGCTTGGAAAAATTACTGCCCAAGGCCTTGGCTTCAGGCAGTAATTT
Organism: Alentia gelatinosa; assembly: GCA_950022655.1. NCBI lineage: Eukaryota > Metazoa > Annelida > Polychaeta > Phyllodocida > Polynoidae > Alentia > Alentia gelatinosa. The sequence goes on along the minus strand of OX465583.1, from coordinate 54,549,592 downwards.
TCCCGAGCCTGACCGAGTAACTTTGGCTTTCTCTCACCGGAAACATGGTTTTCCTATTACTCATGTAGTTTGATAATGATAAAAAGCGTTATTTGCTTACTCACCATCCAATGCAAAGCTAGATCCAACCTTATGAGTAACTTGACACTCTATGTTTTCTCCCCGCTGCACCTTTCATATGATCTTCGTAAGAGACAAACTGATTGGTCTAAAGGTCAACCTTAGGTAGTAAACGTCAACCTAGGGTAGTAAACGTCAACCTAGGGCAGTATATATATGCAAGTTATTCCAACCCCAGAAGCATGTAATCATAGAGTGTTTGGTCAATACATGATTGTTTGATAATAAATAAATATATATGTATATATATACTTATATGAGGTTTTATTTTCTCTGCAGGTGAGAACTGCTGGCTGGATGACCTCGTCATTCCTGCTGGGCAGGACGTCTGGGTCGACAAGTGCCGCTCCTGCTACTGCCCCGAGGGCGCTGAGGCCGAGGGCACTGTGACGTCATCCACCAACGACGTGACATCAGGGAAATCTAAACCGACGTCATCCGACAGGCGGCGACGTCAGGGATACGAGCGTAAAGCGCTGTGCTACAGACACTCCGGGTGCATTGAGTGGTGATGAGTGAAGGTCATACGCCGTGTATGTGTGTGTGTCAGATGAAGGCAGGACAAACGTCTAGATTTACATGCACATTGGGCAATTGTAGATTCTCATAGAGGAAGCCGTATAGACTGTGCCCAATGCCAGCTGTTACGTTGTCTCCTCGTTTGTATTGTGCTATATAATTGAAATTGGGGCTATTTTTGGTGAAATGCATATCAGAAAGCACTGTGGTTTGGTTACCTGCATTAATGTCACAATTGCCATGTGCAGGAACAATGTATTTGGATCAAGCTGGCCATCACCAAAATTACTATGGCTATCACCCCAATAGCAATGGCCATTGCCCAAATAGCAGTGGTCGTCACCCAAATAACAATGGCACTGGTCCAAAAACAATGGCTGGAAGTCCAGTGACAATGATTGCCACCTTGCTACCAAAGGTCATCACCTAAATGACAAAGGTCATCACCCAATTGACAATGGCCAACACTCAAATAACAATGTCTGTCACCAAAATAACAATTGGCTGTCTCTCGAGTGACCATACATCTAGGGTGACAGCGACCCAGATGGTGTTTAGTGTGGGATACCAAGTCGTACTCGCAGCAGGAAGATGTGCAGGGTTCAGGAAACGGGGCAAGATGTCATCCAAATCCTGTCTATAAGCCATTTTCCACTGGCCGACTGTTCGCCACTGATCTGCAGTCGGGAACCACCGACGTGGCATCGCTAAATGGAAACAGACATGCAGAGAAGTGTTCACCGTATAATTGTGCATAGATTGTGCAATAAGGCCAGCGCTGATCAACAACTGACAGAATGAAAGGGGTTTGAAATCATCGGTGATGTTCATTGTGTTTGGAGGACTCTTCTGTCGGTATGGACCTGTTAAATGCGGCAGAAAAAAGGCATACACTAAATCCCTCACTGATTCGTAGATATTGACGTGTAGTCGTTGACAACCATCAACCAACGTTTAGGAGAACTCAAATGATCGAAGCCGTTATCTTCGGCCAGTGGAAAGTGGCTTATAGATCGCACGCCTGCACAGTAACTGACCTCCTGACACCAGTAGGACACTACTACACATGTTGAAGTGCATCTTTGAAGGTGTTCCAAGTGTATTTGGTGACGTCCTAGATGATGATATGGATTGTTAATGCTGTTCATCTCCCGACATTTAAAGTCTACCAGTTCACCACTTTGACCTGAAAAACATAAGCAGACATGTCAAATAAAGAAATACTATAATCTTTTAAACACTGTTGTCTTTATTTTTTTTGTGATTCTACCAATACAGTGTAAGGCCCAGCATCCACCTAATATGATGGGAATTCAAGACCTCCCGATGCACTACATTGCAAAATTACCCCTTTTCCCTGGAGAGATGAGAGAGGTATGAGTTTGGCAAATAAAATGTCAATGAATTTTATTGATAGTACAATTTTGTTTTGGCGTTAGTAATATTAATTATTGATTAGGAGTTACTTATATGAGTTATTGATAATAATATAGGAAATAATTGACTAATGGAGTAATAGTAAATTGTTATAATTATCAAGGTAATTAGATATAAAATGAATTGTGGATGAATGGAGATGAAGTTTTGTTTGTGTGGGTGGTGGTTAAAAATTGATACATGTTTATTCACTCTCCAAGCAGAGATCCTGCGCTCTACTTCCTGTGGCCGCTTGTATCTCTGCACCGACCTGCCTGTTTGGGACAGAATCTGTCCCATCCGCCAGTTTTTCAATTATCCTAGATTTGTCATGTTTTGGGCAATATTTGTATTCTACTTGTACATAGAGATACACATATTTAGTTAATGATTTACACTCATTTTATAATTTGTTATTTCAAACCAGACACAGTCTCTGGGATTTCTTTCTTCAGTGGAAAGCACCTGATGTGTTGCAGGGTTCTGTTTTGTCAACAAGACACATGTGCCCACTCGAATGGGCAGCCTAATCAACCTTGGATTCACATTATAAAGTGGTTTAAAGCAAAAAAAGAAACAGTTTCAATGTCTGTATAGCTCATTTAACAATTCCCATATTTCACAACTCATAATATATGAGTTGTTTGAGTTTCATAACTTTTGACAGTTACACTGTTTTGAATCTGAAATCTTAGCTGGTTCCCCCTGTCCTTTGTGGATACCCAGGGAACCAGCGTTGGGTTGAGGCAGAGATTAGCAAGCGATGGTACCGCGAAAGATCTGCTGGGAGAGTGGTGTTTATCGTGTGAGAGAAGAGGTGAGAGTGAGGCGGAAGCACACGAGAGGTGCATAGTGCGAGGGTGAGACGCCAGGGGGTGCAATGACCACCCTGACCATAGACCATGGGTTACCAATATCAGAAATCACAGACGATTGGGAACCTCTTTATCTTACACAAACCTCTAGAATAGAAGGATCAGCGTGCATCGTACATGTTGTAATTGGTTCTTAGCTTAAGTATATCGTAAAACCTATAGTAAACGATTTGTAAGCTCAGTGCATGTCAGGTCTAAGATGGAATATGTGGGATCAGAACTACCCCTATCTTATCTGAAACTGCCAAAACAACTTCAATGAATATCAGAACTGTCATTAAGGACGACAAGAGCGTAATAGCGTCCATGTGAAATGATTTTGTGTACCATGAAAACTGACAGTAAGCTGTCACTTTCGAGATAACATCCTCTCGGGTAAGAGCCACGTCAGCAACACTCCATGTGAAATGACGGGTGCAAAATCATTATTTCAGCATCAATCCAAGTCCACACTAAGATATCTTTATGAACATATTGCTTATGATAGAAAAACAAAACTATCCTCCCTTTGATATAAATAAATATATGCAAGAAATGATTTAGTGAATTCCTATTTTTTTCTGAAATGTATTACCACTCTGTTACAGAAACGGTAACGCTTGAATACGAGTTGCTTCCAGTGACCGTTAACCCTTTAAGGACGGGTACCTACGACGGAGCTACTCCCGTAAGGACGTATATCGGTTGCAGTTTGTCACACTAGAGGACAGGCACAAAATTGTCAAAATTCATGATTCTAGTTTGTAATCACGTGATATTTTACAAAATCCTATATATTTCGTTTCTTTCGAATAGGAAAACTAAGAATGATATCATATCTATATCCTCTGAAGATTTCTCTATTATTTCTTTGTTAACCTAATTTTGTAAATATTGGAGATATGATGCTTCAAGGCATTATGCATCTTTAGTCCGGTAATGCCTGACGGCATCATGCTTCAATAGCACGGTGATGCCTGGAGGCATCATGCATCCTTAAGGGGTTAAATAAAGTTACGGGACAGAAATGAGTATGATAAATGATGGATTATCAATTATTTCTTCTAAACATTAAAGAAAAGTTAATGCTGCATATCATCGGTGAGCATGACCATATAACAGTATTTCACAAACCAATAATATTCCAATGACTCAGTAGTTCAGATGTTATGTACACTCTACGGAATGACGGCTCAACCAGTTTTATCCCGAGGATTTCTCGTGATCTTCCCTTATCTTAAATATTCATTACCTGCCTAAGCGCTTCGCCATGTTACAGGGTCCATAGATTCAAATTTACTTCGGATATTGGACGGAATTCTCCCGAAGGTAATCCCTTCATCCCATTTGATCGTCAATTCTCACTATCACATTGATTCTATGGGGGACTGGCAGCCTTAATTGAACCTTCATGATCCATCAACGACCTGGAGGTATCGAAAAGTTAATAAGTTCAGCCGATAAGGACTGACATGCTACTGAGCATAAAACAGGCCGCTACCTGGTTGGAGGATGCTAACGACATTGCAGCGCCGGTAGCCCGAGTTTATCAGAATATCAAAACCTGCTGACATTTCCATTAATACTCCCCCAACAACGATGTGGATGCTGGCTAATGCGGTGTTTCCATCTGCCGACTAAAAACCCACCGATAATTTCCACTCTGTGCAAAAGTCGGTCAATGGTTGTCTTTGTGAAACAGCATGGAGTTGTCCCATTACCTTAAGTCCATATAAGGAATAGAGTAGGCCGAGTAGGCAATGACTGCATTCGCAGCAAACCCCGACCTTCACCCTGACCTCCTTACATGATATTTTCTAGCGCATTGGGAGGGCTATACAGTCGAGAGTTGACCTCGAATCTTAGGGGCCACAACCACCCTCGAAAGGTCAGTGGTACATAATCGGTGACCTGCACTGCAAAAATGCGGTGGACGCTCACCGACGTATGGTAGTAAAATACAACGCATTAGTTTTTAAATTGGATATAGATGGCGATACAACTATGATGCGATCCGCAAAAAATTTGGAGCAACACTTTCGACCTCAGGTCGCTATTCTGCGATCAGCAAAACGTGGAGCAACGACCCCCTGAGAGATTAAATTACTCGAGGGAGATTTTATCATGAAATACTAGCTCACATATATAATCGCCATATTTTGTCGCTGCTGTTACTCGCTGGATTGTGAGGATTCTAGATACTACTTCTAAGCAAAGGCTCCGTTTACTATGAAAGTTGTTTGTGTGACGTTTTCCCTGAGGATAAACAAGTTCGATTACGGAAATTAGTGTTGAACAGAAAGATCAGTGAATATATATATATATATATCCGTAAAGATTAAATAGCCAAATCCTCCGTATATTATGCTGCAAGCATGTAGTTTAATATTTTAGGATGCTTTATTAGTAAGACTTCCCTTTACAGTGTTCTTATCTCTAGCTGCTCTAACAGCATCCATTAGAGATAAAACATGTCAGATAAAACAAGTCTTCATTCGTATACAGGCGGCGCCGCATTTATGGGAGTGCACACGAATGTACGTAAACTGAATCTGGTCATATCTATTGAAAGATAACAGCCTTTATAGAAGTGATATTTCGACGTACATTTAATATATACTCTAAATAACGTCTGGCTGTATGCACAACGGCAATTGCAATCCTTCTACCACAATTCCAAACTGACGGAAGGAGTAGATGGATTTAGTCTGAATAATAGTACATTTCTTCCAAGTTTCATATATAAACCTTTTTAAGAGAAGAACAATAAAACCTTCCTTAAATGCTTTTACCGCTGAGAATAGTGTACCTCAAACAAATGTCCCAGCGAGGTACGCTCGTCGCCGACGAATGTACCTGAAGTGTCCTGTAATACAGCAAGAGACTAAAGGGAAAGGGACAGGTGTCATGGGCAACTTCATGCCACATCTAGAAAGTCTCTTTCCCATCAACCTGCACACCCATCAGCCTGCCTGACCACCAACCTGCCAACCAAACAACCTGTCCCATCAACCTGCCCGCCAAACAACCTGTCCCATCAACCTGCCCATCTATCAACCTGCCTGCAAATCAAACTGCCCACCCATCAACCTGCCTGACCATCAACCTGCCCATCCATCAACCTGCCTGTCCATCAACCTAACCATCCATCAACCTGCCTACCCATCAACCTGCCTGCCCACCAACCAGCCTGCCCATCCACCTGCCAACCCATGAGACTGCCTGCCCATCAACCTGCCCACCCACCAACCTGCCCGCTTATCAACCTGCGTGTCCATTAAACTGCCCACCCACAACCTCCCTGCCAACCAATCTGCCTGCCCATCAACCAACTGCCCATCTACCTGCCAACCCATGAAACTGCCTGCCAATCAACCTGCCCGCCCATCAACCTGCCCACCCATCAACCTGCCCACCCATCAACCTGCCCACCTATCAACCTGCTTGTCCATCAACCTGCTCATCCATCCACCTGCCTGCTCATCAACCTGCCTCACCATCAACCTGACCCACCAACCTGCCTGCCCATCTACCTGCCAACCCATGAAACTGCCTGCCCATCAACCTGCCCACCCACCAACTTGCCTTCACATCAACCTGCCTGCCCATCCACCTGCCCACCCATTAACCTGCCCGCTTATCAACTTGGCTACCCACCGACCTGCCTCTAAGAATGTTCAGGGAATAGTACAGCGTTAAGAACCTTGTGCATATCACACTTCCAGAGAATGTTTAAACCTGACACTGACAGATCATGTAAGATGACGGGAGCTCGCATAGGTTTTATTATTAGTGGCACGGACAACCTTTATGATCACCATCAATTCTCAGATTGGGACCGGGTTGGTGCGGGTAATGAATGCTAGAAGCTGAAGCACATCCTTCAGACCTGGGACTATCGTGTATAACCAAAACTTAACACGAAGGAATACTAACGATATGATATTCCTAGGGTGTCGGTAGAAGCCGTATTTCTAACGGTTTAAGTACTGCATTCGAGCTGCATTCGTATCGTCTATCCAGCCTATCTGATAAATAACGGTGTTTATTTGACCAACAATATCCAAAAGGAATTAGAAAAAAACCCAATAAACCAATCAAATTTAAGGAGTATAGCGACGGGGGAGTCAAGATTGCTTTTTAATAATTTTTCATGAGATGAAGAATGGCAATTGTGGATAGGGCTCGAATTTCAGCTAAATCTATTTTAAGTTAATAACCAATCAGTGTATGACTATAATTAAGGAAATTGATATTGTTTATATGGACAGTCCTATCTGATTTACGCCATACTGCCCAGTGCCTGCCTAACCAACTGCAACCCCGTTAACCATCAGCCTCCGATGAAGATAACAGCCACAATCTCAACCACAGGCCAGTATCTCTGTAGAGAGGGCAAGGTGTCGAGAGAGGTCTCTGGGCCACATTGGAGGCACGCCTGAGCAGTCAAGAATCCAGGCCTATTTTGCAGGCCTATCAACCCTGCCCATCATCCAAGCTAGCTATCGACCCAGCTATCACCCCAGCCTATCCACCCGGCCTATCCACTCTGCCTATCCACTCAGCCTATCCACCCGGCCTACCGTGGTGATATGGGCTATCAGGGGCAGGGCCCACTGCAGGGAGGCAGATCTGAGGTTTGGGGAATTGGCGGATATCGTAGGTTTGCAGCGGTTGAGTGGAAAATAAGGGTACCATTTAGTATGTTTCACGTAGTAAAACTGGAAATGGTAATAACGACTAGGGGGAATAAGTAGCGTGTGATGTTAAGGCTCCATTCCCCAATTTACTGATTGTGCTTTTGAAATAATAGTTTCATCTTAAAATAACAGGAAACAGCAATAAAACAGTATCAGTATCTCATAAACGAATAATACACAAACACAGTGATCCCACAGAATTATTTTTTAATTCAATAGAAATTGGAATGTATCATTCATTTCTTCTCTTAATTTGTTTTTATAGCACAACCCTCTCCCTAGACACGTCAGTTAACAGCTAAATTGCAAAGCTCTGTTCCTAGTATTTCGTTGGTAACGCTAAATCTGCTAATTGATTAAAGAGCATCAGGTCCGGTATCTCAATTTAAGGCCATCTCCTACCTCATTTTTCAGGAATTTGACAAAGCGGAGTAAAGTGAATTTTCCATCATCACAATCCTTGAGATTGATGCCTATGAGCAGCCAGTAGCTATAAATCGTCACCCGTAGGTGAATTTTCTAGTTACGTAATTCTGAGCCTCTCTTGTCAATTCAAAATGTTCAATTGGAAATTAATTCTGAAATGGTCTCCCATGGATATCCTTTCCTAGGATGGTACCCGCACTTCTCGGCAAGATAAACCAACGTCATTAACAAATGGTTTTTATTTGTTTCTCTCAAACCAATAGAATCGTTTCTATGGTCGTTTCAGTTTAATTGCGGTGCATAATTATGGGTTAAAACATCGGGGTAACAGTTACAGATTCAAGGCCTCTCGCTTGATATAATTTCCCGACACCACAATTAGTCGAGCAATCAATTTGATTAAACCACAATTATAATGTCGGACCTAATTAAGACAGCGGTGATTGTAATTATCACGTTTAAAAATTGATGATAGTTGTTTTATTTCTTAATTTGTAATAAGGCAATACAGAACTCTGGAATGCTTCTACCACGGATGTCAGAATATTTCAATAACCCTATTAGTGGAAGCTAAAGGGTCTCAACCTCTTTCAGCTAAGTGCACATAGCCAAGCAGTATCTTTGAATACCTACGTCACACTGGATTAAATCCATTTCGCAGATATTTTCTCAATGATAAATCTTCTAACTAATTTTTAGCAACATTTTCAGCAAAACATATTCGTGACATATAACTTATTTTCATGGTCATCTATGGGGCTTCTTATGCATTATTTGGATATTTTTGGATAACGTGTACTAACATATTTTGGAATTATATAACTTTATATTTTGTGAAACGTGATATTGTTTTTCAGAAAGTATGCGCCTGTCACTGCAAAGTAGGGCACCTAATTTAGACTCTTTCTCACGACCTGCTCAACATGAAACACCTTCATAAATGCAAGTAGAGGACACCATCTAATTTCTCATTCGTTTTGATATGCACCAAATGATAAAGTGTCTCATTTCCAATTCGTCGTTGGAGATCATTGTACAAACTTCTCGCACCTGAGGCATGCTGTGTTGCAAACCCTGGCGAAACTTAACATTTTATACACACTGCATATAAGCTGTATGTTATAGAAGAAAGTCAAAATAAAAAGTATTCTTTTATGTTGCAAACTCTATGTGTTGTCTTGTAATTACATAGAACGACCTGACCATGCTGTACATGCTACAAAACGAGATGGGTAATTGTTGTTTTTACGGAATGAGGCCCAAATGGCAAAAAATCTAAGGTGGTATGGTACTCGTCACTGGTAAAAAGTAGATACATAAACCCAATACATATAAACTGTTGTGGGACCGATTTGCAAATAGAAAATAAATATAAATATCTGGGAGTAATTATAGATTTACATCTAGATTTCTCAAGTCATCTAAGAGAAGTTAACAAAAATGTTAATAACAGACTTTTTAAACTGAGTAAAATACGGAATTCTATTAGTCGTGATACGGCTAGAACAATCTATATAGTTATAATACGTCCCTTACTTGAATATTGTTCGTTTATTATAGACGGAGGTCATAAATCGCTAGTGAACTCTCTACAAGTGATACAAAATAGAGCTATTCGTATTATTGAGAAAATCTGAGATAGAAGACATACTCATGTTTGGGAAATACATAAAAACTGTAAAATTGAATACCTTGATGTGGGCAGAAATATGCAATTGCTAAATGTCATGCACAAATTGTCGTTGGATCATAATATGTTGGACTCGAGAATAAGACATACTAGGAGTGACTCACGTATTAAATTCCGCACTACAAGGATTTTTTGTAGTCACTATAAAGTCTCTCCGTACTATAGAGGGCACAAATTGTGGAATCACCTAGGGACAAATGTTCAATGTCTAGAATCCCGTAAAGAATTCAAAAAGGAAGTGAAGCTTATGTATTCTGTTTACGATTGGAATGCTTGTAACTAGAATCCTTCTATTCACTTCATCACTCATCTCCATACATAGTATATATCCACCCTAATCTCGATGTAAGTGGACTTTGTTTGTTTATTGGAATATCTTACAGTGGAAGATCTAACCATCGTGTTAGAACTGTATGTATATGATAAAAAAAGGGCTGAATTCCGTAAATAACATCAATTCCCATCGAGTTTTGTAGCACGTACAAGCATGGTGCTGGGTCGTTATATATTTATTATATACCCAAAATTAATCAAATCTTACCATATATTGGCATAGAAAACTTGTCATCATGCAATCCCACACATTGAGCACTGATGTTTCCACCTGTGTAGTATAACAGTTTACTACACAGGGTTCAGTATACAATTTATACTGCATAGGAAGCGGCAGAACGTAGTTATCAAATATACTGCATGGGTATATATTAGAATTATGATTGTGTCCATAGCTGACAGCCTGTTCTTTTTATGGTAAATATGGGTAACAATATTTCAGGTATTGGATGATGTTCCAAAAGACACCTGAAATACTGCACAGGTTCCGTTTGAATCATGGAAGTGTATTCATAACTGCTAGTCCCTACGTCAGTGCTATTACTAAACACATGTACACAGTAATAAGGGTTTTGCCATTTTAAAGGTATGGGATCAAGTGCCCCATGAGGAATTTTGTATGGAAGGCCGTTGTGAACGAAACTTTATCATGTGTAGATCTACACCTAAATCGGTATGTAGCCCAGTCTTCCTTAATTCTTATTGTGAAACAGGCAGGTAATATGTTATGATTTATTACAAAACGCAGATATCACTTTTCTGAAATTCGCTATCAGTAGTTCTTACCTTTAAAGTAGGCAATGCAATCTGGACTCGACAGATATATACTAAAACAAAACCATCTATAGAACGTAACATGATAGGCCATAAATCTTCTGGTTTAGTTGTTATTACAAAACCTTCTCAGTTGTAATGGGAATGGTTGTCTATAAATGCAGCCTTATTGAAGTTTTAATAACTTCGAGCCTCTTTTTTCTCTTTTTCAATTCTATTGTGTGGATATTTTCTTGCAAGCAATATAGGCAAATGATCACTGATATTGAAATTGATAGGAGAACAGAATGTGACAATCAGGATGTTTGTATGAATATGATATATTCCTATATACCTATGGCCGTACTCTCTATGCTTACACAACGTTTTGGGGGGTGGAGTAATCAAGGTTGCCGTATACTACCCAAGGTTGACATTTAGACCAACAGATCGTCTCTTGCAAAATTCTTTTGAAAAGCACAGTGGGGAGAAAACATATAGTGTTAGTTACTCGATAAGGTTGGATCTGGCTTTGGGTTTGATGGTGGGTGAGCAAATTATGTTAATCATCGTTATTAAACCACATTTGAAGGTATATAGGAATAGGGCAACCAAGTTTCCGGAGAGAGAAAGGCCTTGGGCAGTAATTTTTCAAAGCCCTACCGAGTAACTTTGACTTTCTCACCGGAACATAGTTTCCCTCTATTCCTGTTGTTGTTTTAATGACTCTTGTGGGGGTATCTTTTGACTGTTTCAAATGAACTCTGTGAATATTTCTGACCAAAATATCTCGGACGTGATTCCATTCAGTGTCTCTCTCTATATATATATATTACTTCCTGTAAGGACCCTGGTCATGCTGGGCCTAGCAAAGACTGGCCTCAGTCCCTGTCTCCAACCCCTCCGCCTGTGCTGCCACCACGTCCCTTACCTCTCCCGATACTGTCCACCTCAGGCACTGTTGCAAAGAAGTAATATGTCCTAATAGTGTGCATAATCAAAGACTTGAGCAAGACTGGTGCTAACACTGTATTTAGCACCAAATCAAGAAGGGTTTCGTCATATTGATTATAACGCGAAAGAAAAACATCAAATTTAATTCAGATTGTGACCCCTACGATAATGGATGTACTATCCCTACAACATCGACCAAATCTTTTCAAGCTGACAACACATATATTTTGCAGTTCACCTAAGTATAAAACTGCTTAAATACAAGGCAAGAATTCACGGAAGATAAAAGCATTATCTAATAGGGTCGCTGACTATTGAATCGTGCCAGGTTGCATCTTTTCTCATCGCTTGTGCATCATCGTGAACATGTGTCCTAATTGATCGTACCTTCTGTTTTACCTCGCATTAAGAACCTCTCTGATGCTTTATGTCGGCCTTGCCCTCTCTCTGTTTCCAGCTGAAGCCTTAACCCGTGCTAATAGCTGAATTACCCCTGCACGCCACCATTGGTTCAGGAGGTCACGTGACAAGCGGCCATTACGTACTTGGCCACAATCAGCGGGAAAGAGGTTGGGTGGTACACGGAGCTGGGGCCGTGGGGATAACGCCTAGAGGAGGCTGCACGTGGTTAGAACAGCTTGCAGCCTGTAGAAAAAACTGTTTCCCGAACAAGCTTCCAAAGGTCTCTACAATAAATTACACGCTTAAGCGGGATTCACACGTTGGGATTCATGTACCTCACAGGGTGTTTGTCCCAGACAAATCCTGCTAAGATTCTGTACTTAAGACACAATTTCTTTGTCTGAAACATAGGGTTCCATTTCCCTGAGACATGTTTATCCCCTGCAATTGTTGGCAATTTTTAGCAATAAAAAGGAACGGAATCTCATGAGATTTTGAACTCTGTGAGGTACATGAATCCCACAATGTGAATTCCACTTAACACAACATCCCCTTAAAGAATTGCTAAAAAAACAAAAAAACACTCATCCCAGTTCAAAATAACTCAAGACATTCACAAGAATTTTCACATGAGAGGCTCTATATAAATATGTGAAAAAGGTTAGAATTGTGAGAGTTGACTATTGTCACTCACTTACTTTTTCACCTCCAGTAGTGAAGAATACCTACTTGGGGGCAAGATGGCGCCCCCATGGAACATTACCTATCTGCCCTATACTTAGCAAACATACATTTTTCCTTTTCAGAGATATTCATTCAACTGAAGGTGTCCACATAATCATGGGCAATAGCCTCTGGTCATTAACTCTGGGTAATCACAGATGAACAACACAAATTCTTTTCCCAAGCAATCAAGGTCTCTTGTGAAAATAGAAGGACGACGGTGAAAAGGAAAAAACCTTTTTACACACACAAATGAACAACACACATTGGTTTTATCAAGTGTTGAACACACAGATGTCAGTCGAAATTGATGAGTTCAATTGATGGGCTCGTTTTGGAATTTGGACAATGGAGAATCTTTGAGTAATGTATTGACAAAACGCTGTCGATAGTAGATTGCTTTAATAATATTCCTGATTTCTTTTAAGCACGTCTTTGACGTCATCATTATTGATAATAATACCCTCCAATTTGCATTTTCAACTGGTTCACCAAACGGTCTCATGGCTACTGCATTTTTGAGCCAGTTGTTGTCAAATATTGGCAAAATAATCATTTTCACGATCTGGTAATTTGGACGGATCAAGCCGTAAGCCCTTTATTTATCAACCAAATCAGTATTTTGACCCGCCCTGACAGAGTAATACCTAATTAGTACGCTTCCAGAACATTTTGGGATTCTCTTGAAACATTTGTCTTGTTGTATGATTACTTTGACTTGGTTTCGAATTCGTTTTCATTGTCTTGGCATGGCACAGTCATTCCCTTCCTTCGTTCCTTTTGGCCTCTGGGTGATAAAATATGAATACCCCTACTTATCCAAGAATCGTTGTTCAGAGGTATTGTTGAGCATTGAACAATGGCTCATTCTGCTATTGCTTCCTCAATAAAGATTCCAGACCTTATCTACAGGCATGGAATCAGGTAATTGGGCGACAGAATATGAATTCTAAATAGGTAGATCATTCTGCAAACGTCTCCTATTAGAGGGGACCCCCACCTACCACGATAGGCCACGAAATGTTTCCCGATCACTACGATTTGAAATGGCGAAATCATGACCTATCTGGAGGTACCCGAATCGTAGACCTCTGTCGTGATCCAATCGGTGAATCATACGTGCTGACCACGATATCTTCCCGATAGGCTACGATACCCAACGACAGGCTACAAAATTTCCAACATGTTGGAAATTATCGGGACCTCTACGATTGGCGTTTTCATCGCAGCCTATCGTGGGGTATCGTAGAGTGAATCGCAGAAACCTGTTCCACCTACCACGATTTTGCCAGACCTCACGCTAGAATCGGAATGGTGTCCGGAAAGCCGTCGTAAGGCCAATCGGGACCAGAATCGTGGTAGGTGGGGGCAGGCTTTTACAGTGTTGTTTGACGTTTTCTGAATGATTTTGCCAAAACTGCCTCTCTAATTTTTCTTGCACAAGCAACTTGCACGGCCAAATTAAGGTCGCATGCATGAATTTAAGTATTTAGCTCAACTGTGGGAGACAATCCAATAGGGGGGAGTGTGGACCTTAGGACGGTGGGCAGTACTAACTGCAAATACTGTTTTGATGTGTCTGTCATATTGTCTTGTTGTGTTTTGTCCTGAATGAAAAAAAAAAAAAAAAAAAAATGGGGAGAAGAAATAATATTCAATGGGTGAGATGTGACACATGTATTTCGAAAATCTGTAGAAACAGGGTAGATTAATTTACCAGTGCATGACAACCCTATATCATTTAGAAATGTATCTGTTTCTTTATGGCTGCTAGAATACTTGTGTGTATATATCCTGTACAAGTTGAAAATAAAATATTCTCCACAATAAAGAAAAAAAGGTAATCCAAATCCAGATTACCACTTGAATAGTAATTGTTGAAGTGTCATATGAGGGGGACTTCTACAAGGCTGACATCTTCTACAGTATTATTCAACTACTCCAATGACCAATATTTGTATCCAGAGGTTTCCATAAAGAGTATCAATTACAACAGCTGATGAGCTAGCAACTATGCACCGAAATAGTGTCAGTGTTAAAGGCGATGAGTGCAGAACCTTCTCAAGCCGGGGACACAAAGCGAGTCAAGGCAGCGATCTCGGGAATCCCCAACACAAAATGGCATATATGCGAGATATTATTTCATAGTAATATCTCCCACCGATGATTTAGCGTATCAGAAGCAATAATTAGGTGAAATATGAAGTTTTAGCTCACATATATAACGCCATTTTGTGTTGGCGATTCCGGAAATCGCTGCGTTTATCGCGTGGTGTGTTCCCGGCATCACCAATACTCTCCTTCCATTAAAAATGGACATGGCACTCGCCCCTAGTTAGAGGGTGCTGGCACACACTATATATGGTACCTAGTCATGCTTCCATGAGGTAACCCTGCGTTCACTTTTACAATGGTTTATAATAGATGGCACAGACGGCCAGGGTTACTGTTTTAGCTGAATCTACCCCCAACGTCATGAACTGATAATAGAATGCAAGAGTTTGCAAGTGAGTCCCAGTGGCAGTTTGGGTGTGAGTGCGGGGAATCTGTCCAGGTCCTTGCCAGCCCACTCACACGTTGCACCATTGAAAATGGACATTGATTGCATGCACTATATACGTTGCCTAAAGGGTAGAGTGCTCACACAAAAACTTCCAGCATGCTGCTAAAAACTACACCTTCACGATGTGTACACTCTTCACTGAGGCATTGGGATTTTTCAAGGAGCAGGGTGCCAGTGTCTCAGGATCTTAGGGGCATGCCTAGCTGACTATTACCAATCACTCAATACCGAAATACCTCAAGAGCCACTGGTGCTTGATATGTTTGGACCCTGTACTCAGGCAGTTGCAGAAACGGTAAGTTGAATAGGTGCAAGTGGGTCACAGAAAGCGATCCATAGACTGAACGAAATCGAAACCTTTTAATTGTTATTCATTGATAATTGCACGCTCATTCATCAATGATGAACATACCGTTTGCTCCTAGTATTTAAGTGATGTTCAACGTCGGTTGTAGAATAATCTGAAACAGTGACGCTGTGCCACCCATTATAAACCACTGTAAAGGGAAACATGAGGTAACCGCATGGAGCAGGATCTAATGAAAAGATTTGATAAAACATGATGTCATACATGAACCCAATAAAACTTTTTTTAACAAAGTGTAGATGAACGTGAATGAAACCTTCTTCCGCCGCATTGCGACCACGAATTGAGAGAGCAGGGAAGCAGACCGGGGGAGGTTCCCGCATCCTATCAGCATGCCCTTTTTGCGAATCAGGGCCCCGTTGCTCCAGTTTTACGACAGAGTTGCGGATCGCAGAATAGCGATCCGAGGGGCTAAACGTTGCCCCTGAAATTTTGCGGATCGCGTCGTAATCGCATAGGCGCATCGCCGCGTAAAATACGGCTTTTAACGATACGTTTTACGTGGACCCTCAAACCAGTGCGGATCGTCTGCGGATGGCAATACTTTGTTTAGAGATGGCCTCGTCTGAGATTCTGAATAACGATGGGTGGTGGCACTACGATCACCCACCCCTTGTTCTTCTACCTATAGAAAATGGCGATCCACACCAACAGGTGTCAGATCAGTTTTAACTCAGGTGCCATCTGTATTTAATTTAAATAACTAATGAATCTTCCCCTGTCTCATTCAATATGTGCACCTGAATTGTTGTATCGCTATCACATCACAAAAAATAGCGATACCGCGGGAATATAGGGATACAATCCGATATTACAGGAGCAACGCTTTTTTAGTCGGATGGTTAAAGTAATCGTAAAAATAAAATTGCGATCCGATTATAGCTAGCGATACCACAAAAACAGGAGCAACGGGGCCCGTTGAATAAACTACGAACGACAAAAAAAGTATCCTAGAGCTGTCTTATTGGCATAGTGTTGTATAAAATAATGTGCTGTGAGCATCAGATATATTAATCATAAGAGTAACCTAAGGCCCGGCGTCCACCTACTACGATTTGGCACCGATATGCCTTACGATGCACCTCCCGATAAGAAATCAAAATCGCGTCGGAAGGTTACCTAATATCGGTGCAGTTGACCACGTTTCTGCGTTTAGACACCGATAAAACCACCATACAATGCGTGCTGGATTTGCATGTCTAGACATATGTCTACGATTTTGCACCTTCCCGATATGGCACAGATTTTGACATTTTGTATCGGTGCCATATCGGGAGGTCTACGATTCTATCGTAGTAGGTGGACGCCGGGCCTTAAGGTCTTATAAGGTGTTATATACAAAAACTTTCATTTATAAACTATCTTTCTTCTGTCATACAACACGGAATGCAAAAAAAAGTCCAGCATATCGTTTATCGTTGGAGTTATCATATCGTCCAGCACTGCACCAGAAACGAACGAACTTTATTCAACAGCCCCCTGATTGGCCGAGGCGTTACGTAACCCTCAGCCATCGTTTCCCATTGGATTAGAGGCGGGTTGCGTTCAGCCTTTCATTCTGCCCGGTGGACTCGTTTCTATGGGGAACCAGATCATTTGCAGAGCAGGTATATATGTTGAATATGCAGGTCTGCTATCAAATAAATAGAAGGAAACTCACGAGAGGGAAACAATTTGGTCTGTAAACCATCAGGCTTGACCACGGAGTAATTTATGAAGCGAGGCCGAGTGAATTATCTAGCAGTCAAAGTCAGAGGTGGAGTGTGGACCAAATAATTCTTATTGAGCAGATTTCAGAATATATCCCACCTCATATACATAATCAGAAACATTATAAGTCAACACAACTTTATTAAATAATTAAATAAATCACGCAATCAACCATTGAGATTGGATGCACTACCTTCACGGCCATGGAGTATGAGTACCTAACGTTTAATTCGTTTATAATTGCACGCTCATTCATCGATGATGAACCGTTTGCTCCTAGTTACTGTATGAATTTCATTGTAAACATTCTGTTTTGATTTATGCTGCATACTGAGATATTTTTTCCTCCTTTTAAAGCAAGTGAGTATTTTGTGTCATACCACCATTCTTTGAATTCTATCTTGGTATACCAAGACTAGCAATAACCAAATCACAGGGTAGTATCAGTGACAGTAACTACCTTTACGGCCATGGAGTATGAGTTCCTAACGTTTAACCTATATTTAGTGAAAAATACTGGGATGAGATAAATGACCGAAACAAGTGTACATTATGATTCACCAAGAGGAATCAGTGGTATGAGATGCAGACTCCGATGGTGAAATGGCATTTAAACTGCAGAATTATCCTCAAGAGTCTATTTTATGGCTGGTGGTACTTTTGTGAGGATCGTCTTAGTAGACCTACTGGGGTCCCATGCTTGGAAATGTCCTGCTTTGTGAAACCAAGCGTGTATTCCACCGAACACCCATTCTGCGGAGTGAGGATCAAGCCTGCTGCTGCTGAGTAGGTCGGTAACCCGTGCCACAGCCAGTGTAAGCCCATCTTTGGGTCAATGAACAATGCACTTGACCTCGACGCAGGGTCCAACAGAATTACACAATGCTTTTACAGTACAACCCGGTATGTGTGGGATTCTAGGGATAAGTAGCGCTAGTCTAATGTCGTCATTGGCCACGGGTGCCTTTGTTGAATCTACTTTCACCCACATTACTTGACCAGAAAAGGTAGAATCTTTTGTAAAAAAAAAACACACAAAAAAACCAACAACCTCATGAATATTGCACATCGGAGATAGTAATAATATTTGGTTGCGTACATCGTGACTATATTGTACAGAAGACATTCAAGAGGTAGTACTAGCAATCAGGACAATGTTAGTAGGTCAGCAAGAAAATTAACCTATAGACCCTATTGAGGTATCCCGTAATTCAGTCTGTTGACCAAGTTCCGGGTTTCGCTGGTTACCGATGTAGTATAGTGATAGACCCCTTGCTCGTAACCCAGAATTAATGCAGTTTAACGGTTTTCAAACATCCTCAAATTGAAATTCTGATGTCAGAAATGGAAATTTCAGCTATTTCTACATAATAATCCGAAATTATATTCAGTTTCTCCAATTATAAATCAGAAAACTGTGGTTCATTTTGTCGTAGTGTGCCAAGTCTATCGGGAGCGGAACTTTGCTTTACCCGGGGCAATAATCGGGAGTTTAGTAACCTCTGGAGGCTCTATTCACGCCGGGTGATGCCTTGAGGCATCAACCAGGGCTGGCCGGGGGATGCATCGAGGCATCATTCGGGGATGGCCGGGTGATGCCTTGAGGCATCATTTGCAAAATATTCGTTTTTGTGAATAAAATTAGAAATATTTGCCCAATAAATATGAATTTTTCACAGTATGTAGGTATAATATCATATTTAATATTACTATGTAAAATAGAGAATAATATTAAGGATCAAATGTCATGTCATGTGATGCAAAGGTAAAATTATCCCAATTAGGCCTCTATACCGGGCCTCTAGCGGTATTCACATGCAAAAGTACCCGGCTTAGTGCATGTGCTATTACCGTGGGTACCCGGCGCGACAGGGTCAAAAAAGAAAAAAAATAATAATAAAAAACGGAAATTTAAAAAAAACACTTACAAAAACGACAACAACAACAACAACAACGTACCAACAAATACACAGAGTAAAATTCAGTGATCATTGCGCATTTTCCAAAGCTACTGGATGATCTTAATTTAATCAGGAGACAGGTGAACAATGTGCTGTAATTGACCATAAAAGATGACTATGAATACTATGGAGAAACCAAACAAGAGTTAGTCGTGTTGTTGTTTATCGCACAACGGCAAGATCGCGTATTACTGTGTGAGGCAAAGCTAAGAGCAGTAATATGTGATCTTGCCGGAGTGCGATGAACAATAGCATGACTAACTCGAGTTTGGTTTAGAATTTATCCTACCCCGCCCGTCTAAATTACTTCTACATTAACAAATGACATCATTTGTCAAGTGTATCCCACTAGGGCGATATTTCGCATTTATCTGAACTCCAGAGCGAATACAGTGACCCAATGTTTAGCCTATGGAGTTTTTTATTAGGGGTAGGATACACCCCTCAGACTCATCATCGGCATGTACTGCGTGCAGTACCGTTTTTAGTTGAGCTATTTGTGTTGTTTATACTCTCCATTCAGCTGCATGAGGCACTTATATTTTAAGTAGATTTTATTTGATCATTATATTATACACATGTTCCAGAATAATGTCTCCAGCGAGTTGGATTTCTATCAAACAAAAGGCTCTTAGAATGGTATAGACTGGGTGAAATAGTAATTGTTATTTAATCAGATCCGGAAGTAAAAGAGAGGTCAGGAAGAGGGAATTATTTTCCGGGCTTCCCGACTGAGTTTAACATAAGGTAACGATGTAATGTAGAATGGGTGAGAACACGACCTTATCGGCCCACTTGAGAAGTTGTGACACATATTTCAGTGTGTAATCTGCTTAGACTTCTAACGAATGTGAATACTACCTGGGGCCCGTTTGATAATTTAGGATCGTACGTGAAGACTCGTTTCTGTATCTTGTACAAGAGTTATCGTTTAATAATAGTTAATCTGTTTGCTAAGACAGTATTAGCCGTCCATAAGGTTGTCCATTTGTGTTGAATAACGTTGACCCACATCGTACCTTGGTCTCTATAGAATACAGAAAAGGGTCTACATGTAAGATCCTAAATCATCAAACAGGCCCCAGGTCTGTAAGCTCTTAATCGGTATTTAAGAGATCAGAAATTAGACTTTTCTTAGCGTTATATTCTGTTCTGGTATCTATCTTTCCTATTATCTGTATGTGAATAGCATTTTATCAATCTCACCATATTAAGTTCAGCGTTCAATTTACGGATCTACGTATTCTGCAGGCTCCCTACACACCAGATAATAAGAATGTCCTCAATGATTAAATCTAATTTGGTCGTCACGTGCGCCCTACCCTAAAGCCAATACCAGCTACTTTAAGCTGGCTGCAGACCTTGGGGTAGGGTAGAGACACAAAGAAAACTCTGGCGGCGACTGTTAATGGAGATGGTCGACTTAACGAAGCAAGAAACGTCGTTCCCTTGGGTCTCCATTCACATCAGGCACAACTCCTGAATAAAAGAAAACAAAAAAAAACAACCAACTCAGTCCAATTCGATTAGCCTTCCCGGCGGAGTACATTTGTTTGGAAACGGGTAGTAATTAGTGCAGGCCCAGGGGTCCCTTTAATTGCGAAGGAGTACTATTTTAATACGTATTTCCTCTTGAGGAACAGAGGAATCGCACTGGGGATAAGAGGATTACCCCTCCCCCTTACCAACGAGAATTTTCAATAACAAGGGGACAGCATTGGCAAAAAATGGACAGTGCTTCAGATATTTTTCTTTGTCACTACAAAGCTTGCATGAAATGCAATGAAGTATAAAATCCTCTCTACTTTAATCAAATTGACATTCACACGAACGGGCCACTTTCAAACCCGATTCAATTAACCAACTTGACTTTGAAATGAAGTTTTCACTCCGATCGGAAAGTGACTGCTTCAATGTTTTTATTGTACTTGTTTGTCCACTTTGTATGTGTCTTTAATCTTTAATTATAATTATTTAATAAGAAGAACCTTTTTATGGCAGATCATCTTCCATATTTATCAATATTCCCTGTGTAGGCTCTGATCTTTATTTGAAAAGATACACAAATAGTTGTCGCTCTTCCTTTAAAATACAAGATGCAGAACTTATTTATAGACAAGCAACGATAATTGATGGTAGTGTCACATTAGAAGTTCATTTGTAGAGAGTTTCAATGAATATAAGGCACCCTTGTAGGAAGAGCGAATGAATACTATGCAGAACTCTATTCCTAAACTATCAGTATAACTAGCATTCCGAACGGAGAAGGTTGACCAGTCACTCATGTGGATTACGCTTTGTTTCTAGGTGCTGGCAATCGATGGCCCCAAAACACACTAAAAGAATAGCTTTCGCACAGGATATAGTCCATGGAGAACAGACTGCAATACTCGTATACGGCATGGAGAACGAGTTCCCAATGTAAAGCTTATGAGACAAAAAATACCAAGGGTGAGATAAATAATGATATTCAGGTACATGATAATAAGACGATGGGGTGAGGGGTGGCTGGATAGATTCCGATCCTTGTTGTTTAGGTGTGTTCAGACGTACCTCGTTATTCAAACTCGGTGCGTCTAAGGCCCGGCGTCCACCTACTACGATATGGCTCCGATATGCCCTACGATGCACCTCCCGATGCAAAACCAAAATCGCATCGGAAGGTCACCTAATATCGGGGCAGTTGACCACATTTCTGCGATTAGACACCGATAAAACCCCATACAATGTGTGGTGGATTGGCATGTCTAGACATATGTCTACGATTTTGCACCTTCCCGATATGTCGCCGATATTTGCTTTTTGTATCGGTGCCATATCGGTAGGTCTAAATTTCTATCGTAGTAGGTGGACGCCGGGCCTAACCTTTTTAAGGACGAATGATGCCTTGAGACATCAACCAGCTCAGACCGAATGATGCCTTGAGGCATCAATCGGCCCAGGCCGAATGATGCCTCAAGGCATCATTTCTCTTAAATCTATAGAATTGTTTTGACAAAGAAATAATTGATCAATATACATGAAATCTTCAGAAAATGTAGCTATAACATCAGAATTAATATTAGTAGGCTAACGTAAGTGAAATTTCATTGATTACCAATGATATCATCAAATTATGACTTTATCCAAAATGTGTTCGTCCTCTATGGATATACACCATCATTAGCACCCGACCTTATGGTGACAGCTCTGCCACAGGTGGCCGTTCTTAAAGGGCTAAACAAACCTGAATAATCAACTCGAAGCAAATTCCACCCAACCACCCTCACCCGTCTTCATTACCTGTATTACCCTAGGCACTACATACCCTGATTACCTGTATTGTATTAATATAGAACGACCTTACAGACATGACACAAGGCCGAACACGCCGTTCCCTAAATAACGTCAAGCTCCATCGAGTCTTGTATCATGTACAGCCATGGTACAGTTTTCTACATTTATCATATACTCGAAATAAAATGGTATTTTTCTATTTCACGATAGCTATCGGTTTTACCTCAGGGTAGTTCTTCCACTGGACTACAGTTCTGATACATCATGGTTTACATTATCACACATGACTTCAAGGGCTGATAACTAGTTGTTACGAGATGAGTGAGATGAGATGGTATGATATTCTTTACGACATAGTTACTAAGTTCTCCGTTCACTAATATAATAGTGGTTTTTTATTAGCATTTTGAGGTCCTTTTTTGAATCAATATTCTGTACAGATTCATTAAGTTTAGTCCGCAAACTATGAACCCTGTAGTGCGGAGAGCGTTTGCAGTGACATAGGTTGACGCGAGGTAATCAAAACTTGTTTTGGAGAAAGTAATTAGAAGCAAAGCAGCAGGGTTATTTTTTAAAATAACATCTAGAAGGAAACGCAGAAGATGAAGATGAGTGCGGACCCAGTTATTTTCATTGAGTGGGTTTCTGATTTTATCTCACCCTGTATATATGATCTGAAAAATTATTAATCAATAAAACAACTCTCTAAAACAACTTCATGGTCGTGAAATATGAGTTCCCAATGTTCAGCCTATTGGAAAAATATACCATGGTGAGATAATAAATTATATATGGTGCTATACACAATATGACTTATATATATATAACTATCCTACCCCTCATATAAATCTCTATAGACTTAACATGGTGTAACTGTATGCCACGGTTATGGCATAAAATATCTATATGCCACTGGTGACATATGAAGTTAAAAAACATGTCACGTGGTAGGATAAAATCTAAACATTACTCAATTTCATATAATTGTTTACATGCCATTCGTTGTCTTCTGCTACAGATATCACTCAGCTCTGCTTCGTGATATCATGTCGCCAAGACAACTCATGCCATATAAACAAACACACATCATATATATATGGTATAGGGAGCTGTAGCACATAGCTATTAGAATCATGTGCATGGACACTCCGTGGTCATACCATTACTGTGTTGGACGCATATCTACATGCCAGCACTAAGTTACATTCTAAAGTGACCATGTTGTAAGAGGTGAAGGAGGGCAGGGGTTAATCTAGTCCCACAGGGTGGGAAGGTCTAATGGGGTGACTGGCTGGCCACTCTCCATTGCCGGCTGCACACACGCAGGGACTCAGTTGGCTTCACAAGAAAAATCTCATTGGATATTCTAGTTAGCTTAGCAGTATTAGTCGTACAACCTTACACAGTAAAAAGAATATGTGATTTTATCCTATTCTGGTATGAACCTCCATAGGCTTAGCCTTAGGAACTCGTACTCAACATGGATAACATTCGATACTATGATTATGTAACCATAAATATGATATTCTCTCTCGAGTGATGGTCTAACTCTGAAATAGTTAGATTCAGTTTCTACAATATATCGCTGGCATACATTGTGCAGGAGGTGCATGAAAGGGAAGAAAGAAATAGGTAATGTATGCATATTCATCTCAGATTCATCTGCCCCTGTTGTGGAAGAACCTTTATTTCACCCCTGGTACAAGCCTAGTAATAGGAACAACATTGGACAAATATGCTCAACGATCACCCCCGTAAAGTGACACTACTAGGCCACAGTCGGCGGAGTGAATGTGAGATAATGTCATATGCGATTGACCAATCAGCGGCCAAGATTTCAGAGACAAGACACATATCAACATGGAGATCTGAATGTTCTAAACTGGATTTGTGAAGTAATTTGAATTATTCTGATATCACGATGCTATTTAATGTCATTGAAAGGGGTGACATAAATCAAAAACAGCACTCGAATCGGATAAACACACAATTCTTCATCCGTTTGGACGCACCATAATTGTCACTGGGCTTTGCCTCAATGACAATGGCAGCCCATCTAAACTTGTGGAGTATTGTATATTTATCCGATTCTCGATGCGGTTCTATATAACCTTTATGCACCTTTGCACGTCAGTCCTATGCTTATTGACCTATGTTCAGTATATAGTAAACAATTCATACTTCATGGTGGTAAAAGAATATGATGTACGGCCCAGTGTGACATGTACGGCCTGCTTGGCCACTGTGTATCTGGACCAAACAAGAAAGAATTAAAAAAATATGCAGGGAATTGAATAGATTTGCAGGAAAAAATTTACAGGTATTGAGGCAATATTTTTTATGAATATATTTATGGTATAAAATTACAAAAAAAGGTGAGAAGAAAAAAGGAAAATAAAGGAAAGATTACTTGTCTGCGTCAACATAGGAGGGCTATATCAGCATGAATGGACCAGCTCTGTGTACCCAAATCTGACTTTGAATGGCAATAAAAGGTAAATGATTATAAATGTGAAACATTTCAAGGTTTACAATAAAGGGAAAAAAGACCAAGCATTTAATCTGTAAGATCAATCTTCTTACTTTACTGACCATATTTGGACTTCATAGATTCTAAGTAACGACCTTATACTAACATAATGAACATAATGAAAATCTTCTATATCGACCCAATGGCAAACTTGAAAAAAACATAGGTTTTACCGATTCTTAACAGATTAATTTTTAAATCAGCATGACGTCTAAACCTTTCCAGCAAGTCCAATAATCTATAAATAGATCCGACTTCCCCTAACATAGAAGGTACATCATCGGCAGGTAACGTAAAACATACACTCTATCTCCAGACACTATCTCATCATTCTTATTAGTGCGCTGTCAAATCAACGATCGAGCAAATACAATAGTTCATTTGTAGATATTCGGGCCCATTTTCAAAATGGGCACTAAGGACTTATAGTAATCAATTTCTACTCCATTGTAATCCTATAATGGGCAATGCTATTCAAATTTCAAAGGGATAACGAAGCAATTACTTTGCTGCCTTTTATTACAATGAAACGTACTATGTGGCTTATCTGTTTGCAAAGTGTCATACGTTCATGTTTCAATTATAGTTAGTGCAGGGGTGGATAGCAATTCATACAGAGGAGAACGAGAGAGCAGAATATAAGGAATTCTTTTCCCTGGTTTGTGTGTCGTTTTACTGGCAGGCGCTGCCTTTTATCGACCTGACTTTCCAATTCCGGAAGCCAAGTAAATGGTAATTAAATTGCATTGATCACAAGAACACTGCTCTGTCAAAGGAATATTCACGTTTCGTCAATAACACTTTCTTGTATCTTAATCAAACATTTTCGATTGAACAAAATGTAAGCAAATGAGCCTTGGGATGGCTAGAAATAATAATGGTTAGTTGAGTGAAGCTGAAAATGATGAGGATTCTCTGGACTGCAGATTCATGCTGTGCTTTCCTGCATCAGTACAAATGTCGGGACATAATCATAATGGAAAATAGATATAATTGGACTTCATATGATTAAATATTCTAGATAGGTGAACAGCAATACTTTTGGTGGGGTTTTAGTGCAGTCTTTACAGAGGATGTTATCTATAATGCGACCACAATAGAACATTGGATGATGGGACTGAATGAAAATACAACAGTCATAAAAACACACGATAGTGACCGGAATATATTTGAGAAGCATAATAAGGAAAAATATCAAATTCAATGCAGGGGAATAGAATGTTAAAAGGGATTCATACTTTGACATTGACATTGATAAATAATGTTCTATGAAACTGGGCGGGAAATCCCCCTGAATCCTACTGAAGCACGCCATGCTGTTAATGGGACTATTTAATGTGAAGCCCACACACCCGTTGTTTGAGGAAACCAGGCAATAAAAGAATAACATGCAGGCTGGCAACACGAGTACTGAGCACATGGGAGGTTCTGCAAAGGTACACATGGAAGCAGATATTCAACAATATCTAAAATTTTAATAAAAAAGAAAAGGTTTCTTTCTAAATCCTTTGACCACAACGCTCTAATGAAACGTCACCTTCTTAAACTTAACAAAGTTAAGAACCGCACATCCGTCCAAGTTGACTGTAACCTACAGCAAAACACAAAAACAGAGAAACATAACTTAAATGACCCATTTGACTGCCTCCAGACTTGACTTAAAGTCTAATAAACACCACTCACCTTGACACTAATGTTTTGGACCAACTAAAACATTGAGACATGTTTATTTCCCTACAACCATACTCGGGGGATACCACCTTGTGTAGTGTCAGACCTACTGTCACAGAGTGGAATCTCTGCCTTCACAAACGAATAAAGACAGTCTGAAGTTTCCCAGTGACGAAACCACTTACTTTTAGTTGTTTGGGCCCTTTCCCATGACAATCTATCATACCCTGACAGTGACATCATGCCAACAATGATACAAACAACTGATCGCCACACAATTCACCAGGAAATGCATTGATCCACTTGGTATCTGTTCAAAAAGCATGTGTGATGATGGCACTGTGAGACAAACTGACAGTGCATTCATGCACATATGCCACGTCCTATCTAGAATTCTATATTAATATTAGTGTTGTATCGGGGGCCATATATTTATACATATATATAAAGTATGTACGCAGAATTTCTGAAATTTTAGACCCCAAACCCCTCCCAATATTGTAAGCTATAGAACAAAAACGGAGCATACACAAAATGTGAAACATTTGTTTACCCCCTCCCCAACCTCCCCAGTGTGCAATACTTTATGGTGTAGTTTGTAAGCAGGAGATTATGGAGGTACGTAATCTAATGTTCGTGAGAGTAGGAGTTTATTGGAAAAAAGTCCCTAAAACGTCATCAAGCTCCTAAATCAGTACTGATAAACTGCGATAATGTTACTAGATACTTTTGAAATGTGAATATAATAATTACTCTTGTAATGATAATTGAAAAAAGCTACATTTACCAAAAGTACAAATATGAGAAATGACTGTTTCTTTCTTTTTAGGGTACATCGAATTACCGTCATGTTCGCCTGAGCTGCCACCTTACGGGCAATCAATTGAGTTTCAAATCTTAGAAATGTTAGAGCATGGTAGTCTTTAGGGACGAATGGTGGTTGATAAATACAATGTCCACTGGTTTCAGATAAAAGCTCTGCGTAAAATCCTCGCATGCGCTCGGATGTTACTACACGTCTGGTCCTTAAAAATTACCGCCGCTTGTATCTGAGACCAGTAAATATTATGTATATAATATCACGCAAGTTATGTTTTGTGTTATGGAGAGCTCTGCATACCACCTTAAAACAGAGTGTATACTCTGTCTTGCTCAGCAGAGTGTAAATATAGGCTAACCAGAGACACGTGGCTATATCCTATTGCTTGCTCAGGCATTTATAACGCTGGGGCAGTACTAGAGACATTAGTGACATCCTGCAGAGAGTCGAGAGCTCACTGAACAGCTGTTAGTCTCCAGGGCCCCGTTTAAAAAGTTTTGGTCCTAGCAGAAGAATCCTCCCTAGGATCACGCCTTCAATCCAAGACATGTCTTAGTAGGAAAGACCTTTCCCGTTTAACAAATGGGCCCTTGAATAATTTTGTCAAAAGAGATTACTAAGCCCAGACACACCTCCTGTGAGGGTTTCTATTGAATAACACAGGTCCCTCCCCAAGACTCTCCTAGGGGCGACCTTTCATGGTTTCACCCAAAAGTGTTAAATAAAATTGACCGACGGCCCCGTTGAATAATTTTGTCCATAGAAAGTGTGGAGCCCAAGAACACTTCCAAGGGGAGTTTATGTTCAGTAACATAGAAGGTCCTTCCCCAACTTTCCTAGCAGACAACCTTTGATAGTTTCACCAATAAGTGTTGAATAATATGGATTCACATGTTCCCTGACTCTCTAGGCCTACAAAGAAGTGTCTTATTAGCAGAGAACATCAAAATAGGTGTTCTGGCTGAAGCCTGTAGCCTCGGGGTGTTTAACCATAAGTATGATAGAAAAAAATGATAAAATGTGAAAATGGTTTGAAATAACTTGAATTATCACGTTTATGTCTGGGACCTGTATCACTAGTTTCGTGACATGTCTAGATGGCGTCTAGATGGTGTATCTTGTTTCATAGACATGTCACAGACATGTCCCGAAACTAGTGAAACAGGTCCCTGGTGTGTGAACCAATGAGAGTTCACTAGAATTTCTAATTCTCTAGTAGTAAACACCTAAGATATGTCCTTCCCAAAGAGAGGTCAATCAATTGTAGAAGACTTTCTACCCGGGACATGTGTTGTTCAACAGGACAGGCCTACTAGCCTACAAAATGGCTTCCCTGGGCCAACAATTCTACTACTTCTGTCCCAGTGTAGGACGGAAATTATTCAACAAGGCCCACATCTTCCCTGACTCTCGTATGCCTACAGAGAAGCAGAGGACACCAAAATGGGTGTTGTAGCTGAAATTTGTAGCCTTGGTTACTAGGTTTATGAATACCTTGCAGGGACATGTGGTTTTTTTTCAATGAGACAGGCCTACTATCCTACAGAAGGTCTTCCTTGTGCTAACAATTCTGCCGCTTCTGTCCCAGTGCAGGATGAAAATGATTCAACATGGCCATGGACTACTTGTGTAGCCTCGACCAAGAGGACACTCCGTCACTAAGATTGGTTTTTAATATTTAAACGCTAAGCCTCGTAGGAGTTGTTTTACGGTGTAAACTATCGTTGGACCACGTAGTTAAACACCCCCCAAAGCCTGGCAGCCATATTAGAAAGCTATACCCGTTGTTGAATTTGTTTATTGCTATCAAAGATGTGATGCCAGAGAAGAAATTGTATAAAAGCTGGATAAATAATCAAAACGGCTAATCACAGAATGCTAATCAGGATAAATAAAATCATTCAGAAGAAATGAAATGAACATACCATTTGCTCCTAGCTTAGTTCTTCTCGGACTGAATAGGATCGTACAACAAATGTAGGCTGGAACAAACAAATTTGGTTGTCTAACCGGGAGGCACAACCCGCAGCCGTCATCACCAAAATAAACACTCTTACTGAAGTTGAAGTGGCAGGAACACAATGTAATCTTTTTCACACTCTCCTGGCTTAAACTGACATGTTTTAACCAAAGTGATCGGTCTGCTCTGGAAAGGGTTGATTTACGGATAATGGGGTGATTACGAAACCTGCGCCTCCTCCATAGGCTGTAGGCCTAACGACGCCAGCCTAATTAGGGGGTGGTTGGTCACGTCAGGCCCTGTGGATCTTCTTGTGAATACATTCTCTAAATAAATACATCTCCTCAGTGAATACTTACACAATAATGACAGGTTTTGTGTACGAAAGGGCATAATCTCCAGTAGTTGACGCGTAGTAATATCCGAGATACAGCGAGGATATTATGGAGAAATCAAACAAGAGTTAGTTGTGTTGTTGTTTATTGCATGACGGCAAGATCGCGTATTACTGCGCGCGGCGAAGCCATGAGCAGTAATATGTGATCTTGCTGGAGTGTGATGAACAATAACACGACTAACTCGAGTTTGGTTTAGAATATATCCTACCCCGCCCGTCTAAATTACATCTACATTAACAAATTATGTCATTTGTCAAGTGTATCCCACTAGAGCTATATTTTTCTTTTTTTTTAACTCCAGACCAAATACAGTGACCTTATGTTAAGCCTATGGAGTTTTTTATTAGGGGTAGGATAATTGACAACTACAAGGAGATTACAGTCATTCGTATACAAAACCAGTCGTTATTATATCTATTAAACACCTACACATTTATTCAAAAGAATGGACCATGTATCAACATGCCACTGTCAAGCATGACAGTAATTTGATTTAAGATGATATATTAGATAGATATTATCAATTTCGACATGAAAATAACTTTCCATACATTGTTTTTTAGTTCACCTCAAAATATGTAAGATTATTTTACCGGAATATCCTCCTGGATATTATGACATGCCAGATTTCCTGGAGCCGTCTACATTTCCTCTGGATACCTCGTAATAGGTGGATGATGAAATACCTTAATGAATACAAACTTCCAGTGACCTTTGAATTGCTTGCAGCTCTCCAGGGACTACACACCGCATTGAATACATTCATTCAATGAATATGTACCCACAGTAATAGGAGTCCCCAGTGAAATCAAATCTTTATTGACATTTCCTCAAATATCATATTCCTTCAATGAATAAAGCTATTCAGTGAGTATACAACCTTATTGAAAAATAAACTTCTCAATAAATGCGAACCGGTAATGAATAAAATTCGTAATACCTTAATCATGACATACGCTGGAGTGCCTTAAGGCAATGTTTATTAACACATCATTTAAAATTGAGAGAATATGTACACCATGAGCAATGTATTTAACATCGTAGACTGATAAATGAAATTATGAGAAAGATGTTATTGGGAATTTTATTGTGGAAATTCACAAAATAAATCAAAAGTATCAAAAGTAAATTTTTGGCTTAGCAATTCCATAAGTTGTAGATTGTGGTATCTCGCAATAGTGTTGGCATTGGAGATGTTCTCATGCCATTCCATTACTGACATGACTCTTATGGTTGAAAACAGTCGCTACAAATACCCCGCTCATATACTTTCTCAACCAGAAGCCTGAGGTTTGTTGCTCCTAGAAGTGGCATAATTATTTTCACGTTGTATTGCTACTTTGTACAACACCAAAGTTTTAGTAGCATAGGTGAAAGGTTGGTTGAATTTTTAACTGAATATTGATACATTGTTAAGATGCAATCCGCAAAGAATCTGGAGCAACAATTTCGACCTCACCTTCTTCCTTCCACTTCTCCAAAGCCAGCTGCCGTCAGACACTTCAATCTCTTACTAATTTTACCCACCCACCAACCCTGCAAACCAACCATTTTAAAACCCTGAACAGATCTAAATCTACGAGAGTACTCCTCTCTGGTATATGTTGCTAGCTGTCGCTGTTAATATCTAACTGATATTCAAAACCCAAAACTCGCAAATTGATATAATCTCCGGATGCCATAAAATTTGTGATTGCATGATAGAATAATCTAAATGACCTGAGGCCAAGACGACCATAAATCAGAAAAAAATAAAGGAAAACAATAATTTCATAAAATGCACGAAAGAAATATGACCATAAACTGAATGCAAAATATTGGTCTTTATTGTGCTTCCACGTCAGTAGGGAATTGAACGTGCAAATAATCAATTATTTTACGACATGGACTCAAGCAGAATACAAATTCACTCAACTTGGTGTTACGGCGGGGTTTTGTTTGGTGAATTCCCCTCATCTCCCAGCAGAGTCAAGGACGCCTACTGCTGCGTAGTCTCTGTGTGTATGCATGGAATGTTAGCTACCGGATATGGCTGGAGAGTGATGGGATTGTACCGGAAGCAGTCTGGGAGTAGCGCATGCGCTGTTCCCTGTGTGTCTCACGCAGACGACATTTTTTATCAC
Source organism: Alentia gelatinosa (assembly GCA_950022655.1). Classification (NCBI taxonomy): domain Eukaryota; kingdom Metazoa; phylum Annelida; class Polychaeta; order Phyllodocida; family Polynoidae; genus Alentia; species Alentia gelatinosa. The sequence continues at coordinate 54,517,323 of OX465583.1, read as the reverse complement.
TTTATCCACGCGCTGATCGATTTATCGGCCATCGGATTGGTTTTCAGGGCGCACGTTCAGGAATTTTGTGGAATGTAAATCAGCGTGTCCTCAATATAACTAAATGAAGACCGGGTGAGTGTTGGACCTACTGCACATCCTTAACACCATGCAGTGGCAGCCTTTAACCTTTTTCTACCGGACCTGGGGCTCTTTAATAATCTAGGATCGTACACGTAGACCCTTTTCTGTATGCCATTGAGACCCAGGGACGATGTGTGTCAACTGTATATAACACTTATGGACAACATTATGGACGGCTAATTTTCTCTTAGTGAACAGCCTCAAATATCATTAAATAATAGCCCTTATATGAGGTGCAGAAAAGGGTCTTCATGTACGATCCTAGATTGTTAAACGGGCCTCTGGTTGCAGATGCACGTCTTTAAATGCAGTATGCCTGACATAGGATCATTTCTGTAGCACAGGCCTGTGTCACAATCTTTTGATCCTTTTCAACCGATGGTATCTGTAAAACTATTTATCAATTATCAATATAAAGGCGTCTTACATAATCTCTGAACAAATATTAAAGGTCCATGTTGAATCAGCTGAGATAAATGACATTTAAATGAATATAGAAAACGATGCCTTAAGGCATCGTTTGCACTAGCTACGGGAGTGCTCTGATGCAGCATTTGCACTAGCCACGGATTGCCTTGAGGCATCATTCTTAAAGAAAGGATTAACACAGTAGACTCACCTTGTACGGCTCGGCCACAGAAGTGGAATGTGTTGTTTTTATCACCAGTGCAGGTTTTAGTATTTTCATGACTGGCAAAAACTTTACAGCATCTCAGGTTGGTTTTACTGCTTCCAGATAATTACAATCAGATCAATCTCCACCCAGTGCCAAGTGCTTCATTTAACATTTGAATAATAACCATTCAGATAAAGGCATATGGCTCGCTTTTGCAATTTAGAAGAATTAAAGCACATCACTCAATTCTTTCCAGAAAAAAACCCCGCAAGTTGGAGTGTTCTACATCTACCTGTCTTAATTTCGAAATAGCGTCTTACTATATACCCATGCCGTATATACTGTAAATTTTTTATACGCACCGTTTCGGCATATGACGTAAAAATACTGTACGGACCGCTGGTCCGTACACTAAAATCCGGACCACCTTGCCACCTTATTATCACCTTATTAACATATAGGTTGTTAAAAATTAAATTAAAGATTTAAATTTTTTTTGGGGGTATATAGTAAATAAATAACGTCCAACCATGCTTGTACAAATCACAGAACTCGATGATAATTTACTGTAAATTACCATCTCGTTCTGTGACTTGTACAGCATGGTCAGGACGTTCTATATAATTACCCACTGATTCTTGACTGTCAGCTTATTCGTCATACTTCATATTATGCCGCTAGTCCCTCCTAGAGAAATGTGAGATTTAAAGAGGTGCAATAGAGACCCCACATTACAGGAACCCTAAAGACAGCTGGGGCCCGTTTAATAATCTAGGACCGTACATGAGGACCTTTCCCTGTACCTTGTACAAAGGATATCATTTAATAATCTATACATTTTTGTTTGAAGCTTTGATTTTACCTGGAATATCGACTAGGGTGTAGGATACCCTGTTTTCGGTGGGCTCCAGAGGTCATACTTTGAATGAAAAGTTGAAGTAGTAACAACACACTGTCTGAGGTATTTCCTATATACCTATGGCCGTACACTCTATGCTTACACCACGTTCTGGGGGGTGGAGTAACTTATGTATACCACCCAAGGTTGTAATCCCAATCAGGTATTTCTCATGCTACTACATGTATTGTTGAGTGTATTGATCATGTTTTTTGTAGAATACTGCACAATTTTTTTTTCAATTTTCCGGTTTGTTTTCCACTTCACTAAACAAAATGTAAAATGATGTAAGATGGCAGTATGTCTAGCAGCGGGCAGCTCCTGCGAGTAGTATACATTATAGGTTTGAAACTGGCGAAACATCTATTGCATCTAATATAAGGTAGTCACTTTTAGTGGTATTAGACATTGCAAGGGGCAATCCATAAAGTACGTACGCACTGAGAGGGGTTGGGGGGGGGGGGGGGTTAAAAAGTTTTGGAAATTTTGCTTATGCTCGTTCTTTGTTCTATTGCGTACAAGGTTGGGAGGGACTGGAAGAGTTGGGGGCCAAAATTTCACAAATTCATCGTGTACACTTTATGGATGGCCCCCAAGTAGTTTTCAGGTTCCTCCTATTGAGTGCTTAGTATTTTCTTTCTTTTATGTTTCTATAAGTCAGGTTCGCCTCATACAATAGTTGCGGTCTTCCCAATGTTCCTTTTTGTACACCGTATTACACTTAATTAAGTAACTTGTAATCTATACCTTTTATCTCAGTCGGAATTTTATGTTACATAACATATTATACATATCGTACAAATCGAAATAAATCAAAATCAAATTACAATTCAATAGAGCATCATGTTCAACTTCTATCATCTCGAGAAGAATTTCAATTTTGACATCTGGAATGTGTTATTGTTTTGATTTTATTAGACCAGCCTGATACAAAATGTCAAGGCCTCGACTTGAATTTCGTTTGGACTATCACATGCAACATTATCTCTCTCTGTCCCTCTCTATAATATTAGTTTGAAACTCCATCTCACTCTGAGCTTATTGCATGGTACTAACCTTTCAGGTCTCGAATAGCAACTGTGCTGAGCTGGCGAGGATAAAACAGAGAAGGCACTGGGTCTATGGTTGCACACTGTCAGGATTTTTAAATATTGTCAATCATTAGTAAAAACTGGTTCATTGTGATTATTCTTATTCCAAAATGAGTAAATTGAACTTTTTATCCAGTTTATCCAGCATCAATTGGCAAAATAGGCAAACTTACAGTACTTGATTTAGAGAGGAAATGGACTGAAAATGTGGTTTTCTTAAATTCTTTCAAAAACAAGGATGGTGATCTATGGATTTTAAAACTTTAATATGTAGTGCTATACACCTACTATATTCTGTGAAAGTTTGAGGAAAGTGACATGTGATAAAAACACTTTTTGCAATCTTCATGTATTCTATTATATGATTATCATAATATTGATCTCTAAACAAGAAACTAGCACGATGACCCCCGATTTTTAAGTTAAATATGTGTTCCATAACACTTGAAGATCATCATATTAAATTTCCATGGAATTGACATGGGTTTTAATTTTCCAGACATATTGTCCAATATCCTTTTAAAGTGTGGATTCCACAAGCTTGGATTCTCTGCTGAACTAATTTCCTCTAAGCACGGTGTACAGCCCGAGATACATTCGTACACAGGCTCTTTGATGGTCGGTCTAGCAGTACCACAACACAATCAAACTAAGTCTGCCCTGCTTAGCTTAACTCACAAATAGTTGGGTAAGTTATGTGATTACTCATTTGTCATTTGCCGCTCTAGATAGAAAGAGTGCTGTTTCACCAACCTGAATTTATGCAGGCTAGACTTCTGCTGGCGATTTAGCCTGATCCAATGCACATACGTGAATTTTATAAAATCTATGAATTAGGCTTTTGCCCGAACATTTGATTTCAGGCACTCGAGAGATCTTTCTTCTGTTAAGACCCACTATGTAGGTGTCTGATATAAAAAGAGCACCAGTGCTATTCTCTTACGAATACATACTATACACAATATGTATTTCCTCAAATATATCACCTGCTGTCCATCACGGAGTGTCCCTGCCACTGTGCCTGCCCTTAGGTGAAGGTCCTCTTGTTTTCTGCCTTGGCCCTTTACTACTAAGTCCTAGTGCCATGAATAATCTGCTAGGATGGTGACAGTGAGTGACATCCAATATGTATGATGTGTCTAGATGGCTTCTGGCAATCATAAACCATTGCTGCTACTGTGCTATCCAATTTGCCCAGCTATTTCATTTCTGCTTTGGATGACAATTTTTGTTTGTTATCTAAGCAAACTAGAGACTTTAGAACAATTGCTTAAGGATATGTTTAAAAGCGGTTATTTACAATCCAATCAATACCCTAAATAATGTGGTCAGGGTACCGTTAATATGCCCATCTTCTTGATATTTTCTTCAACTAAACAAGTTTCACCACCTTTAAAAGTAACTTAACCAAACTATATATGGGAACTCTTTCGGGAAAAAAATCGGCGCCTCGATTTCCGTAAATCGGGCCACTATTTCCCTGAAAAAGATTTTCTTTAGCTATATGCTACTACGCGCAACGTCTAGCTAACATAACTGTGCCAAACTAGCAAGCTTTTGAACAATTAGATAGAATTTACTTGACTCAACTATTAGGGAAATGATGATTACGAAGTCTTCCGCTTACCAAAGAGATGATGCTCAACATTATTCCCAACTAGCCCAAAATGAATCTGTGGTACCTAACCCCATATCGTTTTAATATTGTACAAAGAACTGTGTACTGTATTTTCGCAACATAAAGCTTGAACTTTCTAAATAGTCAAAAGATTAAACACAGAGAAGAGGTATTCTTTTTTTGTGCAAAAAACATTTCATTTTCATAGATGCATTACGGGTATGGGATGAAAAATTGCTCTTGTAGCAAAATTATCAAGGAGCGGGAAAGGATACGAAAACCAGGTGAAAATAAATCTGATATTCACCACGCTTTAATTGATGTTATTCTAATTGTATTTAGTTTACCATTATAACAACGTCTTGATGTATACAATAAGAATGATGTATACTCAGGAATTTACTTGAAGATATATGTACAACAAGATGAGGAAACTGTACAACTGGAGAGACAACAATGAAATAAACGTTCTGAAATCTGTTTAAAAATGCATGTGTTATATGCGATGTTTGTTCCGCATCGCTTTGTTTCCCATGTACACTGAGCACTTGGTTTACAAAGTGACGGATTGTGTCCTGGAGTCAACGAGCACCAGACTTCAGCAGGGTGCCGTCATCACATCGGTAGAACTTCTACTGTGCATAGGAGGGTGGTTGTGGCCCCTAAGATTCGAGGTCAACTCTCGGCTGCAGAGCCATCCCAAGGCGCGAGAAAATATTATGTAAGGAGGTCAGGGTGAAGGTCGAGGTTTGCTGCGAATGCAGTCATTGGCTACTCGGTCTACTGTATTCCTTATATGGAATTAAGGTAATGGGACAACACCATGGTGGAGGAGTTCACTCTCAACTTGGCTGGAAGTGGTAAGCCTAATGAATGTTGAGAGAAGATACTTATAGGTGGATAGACCTTCATCTTCAATCTATTCATTATATACATCAATTCTCCTGCGGTAAGGTAGATTATGAAGCCCTGGGTAGTGGCTGGGGGGAGAACTAAGGAAGAAACCAACAAGTTTTGGTCAAAGTCATCTCCCCCCCCCCCCCGGGTTTGACGCAGAGCAATATGAACAAGGCGAAGCCAAGTGAATATAGCGTAGCATTCAAATGAGTTGGAGAATAGCCACCCTTGACCAAACTGAGTTGCTTTCTGTATCTATCTCACCACTGCACACACTAAAGGAATGGAAGAAACACATGATATAGACTATGGTAAACGGCCTGTAATACTGGCTATACCTGTGTCGCCGCCCCTCGTTTTCCCGTGTCTGATACTGGGGTCTCTCCCTGTCTCTAATTACATGTAATCCTGATGCCAACAGTGTCCATCTTCCAATGACCCCGAGTTACCTTGCTGGTAATAAAATTGGTCTCGCTTTCCACTGTACACTTTATGCCAGCAGGGCCACATCCCTCTTGGAGGACAGAGAATGGACCTGCACGTCGTGTTTCTATTCATTTCAGGATTATTTTCTAATAATAAGTCAAGAGATGAGTAATAAATACCTCACCATGATTTTGATCTGTGTGGCCGTATTCTCATTGTAGTTGACTCAACGTAATACTCTTCACTATCGCTCTTAGTTTTACAACGTGTCAACTATGTGGAGAATACGGTCAAAAATCATGGTAATGTAGCTCACTCTCTGGGCTTCACTGACTGTGACTCACAGTCTGTGTCTCACTTATTGTGTCTCACTCAATCTGTGACGCATCGGTTTACTAAACGTTTATTACTTATGACAGCCTACAATAGGCAATAGGCAAGCTATGCCTTGTCTGACTCAAACCAGTGCACATGTACCTAGACATCAGGTGGCAACAACAGCCTGGAATCAGAGATATTGGCCTCCCGGAATCCCGCTATTAATTCCACGGTCGAAAAGGTCGCCGTAAATCAGAGAGCGGGGTTTAAAGGTCATTCTCTCCCTGGATCTATATTCATTGTAGACCATTGTTTATAAGCAAATTTCGCATATTTGTTTCTGACATGTGCCGCCGAATGCGCCATTCATATAACGCGGCGGAAGTGAGCTTTGCGCATGCCTGTTGTCTGTCCCTGCTGCGTCTGAGTGCCCCCGGGCGTCCTTCCCGCGTCTCCCATCCCATAATAGTCATAATATCAGAGCAGTGCGCATGCGGGACGTAAAAGAACATTACATATGAAAAATGAACGACTGCTTACAGGATTACCTGCTCTTGGGCGGGGAATGTTGCACCGCTCCCGGCCAGATGCCATCTAGACACCGCAAAGTTGCTTCAATATTTAGCACTGCAGCCAAGCCGGATGTGGTGGTGTTTTTTTTTTCTTTCTAACCTAACTGTGTCCTCCACAGCGGGTGTCTGAGTTAGTCATGGTCGGCCGATGTTTGCTATTGCGTGGCATTAAAGAGGATTTACAACAAATTGGTTCAGATCAATACTAAATGGCAGCCGAGATGGGATTTCCCCCAACGCTTCAGACTATGCCGTGGTGGTCTAATTATAGCTCTGCATATTAGTAGGCTTGTGCGTGCCTAATAACGCTGGCACCCGCGTTCTGCGCAAGATCAGGGCAGAGTGGCGGCGTGCGATAGACTGATGAAGAAGATTTATGATTAGTATCAGGTCAGGCAAGTCTCATGCTCACCTAGTGGGATCTCCGGGTGTGTTCTGGTCATCTGACCACAGCTTGTGTGATGTCACTGTGATGCATGGGGCAGCGTATAGCTAGAGGCAGGCTATTAGGGCCACTACACCCAGCGACAGCCGCCTAGTCAAAGCCTTGTTAGTTGGACATTAATGTGATCTGGTTTCATTACGCACCCATCTAACCCCATGTTCCCGCATTAGGCTCTATAAATGCTGGCCCAAAACCTGCCTGAATTCTGCCTGTGGAGATGGTCGGTGTAGGTTGATATATTTCTTATTTTCTCACGGACATTGCGATGTAATAATTAGTTAAAGTTTGAACCGGAATGTTTGCTGAATGTGTGAGGCTGGGCTGTTCTAATAGATCACGCTTTATTATTGGTGCACAAGGATACACTGCTGGGTATATTTGTAAAGATAATGCTCCACCAGTTGCATTGCAGATTGTTGCCCACGACCTTTGTAAGGCCAATTTGAGGTCTGCGATATGCCCTACAATGTAAATAAACACCGATAAAGGTGCACGCCGATGTTCCTAGTCGAGGCACGCAATAGGGGTAAAAAAGGCAACTGACCTCCACGAGAGGAACTGCACAGGCTATGCAAAATAAGACCACTTAACATGCGCAGAGCAGAACATCTAGTATCTATAATAACGTGGTGGGCCACCGATACTACACATGTCTATGAAATTGGAGATACTTATACAAGAAGTACTGAGAAAATAAAAATCAAGGTACAAAGACCTGAATCAGAGAAATTCAGACGCACGCCGCTGTACCAGGGCGTGACCTACTAGGATAGACTGCCAGCTGCGATCCAAAAGAAGGAGTAGGGGATGCCTTCGAAAACAACATGAAAGAAGTACTACCTACAATCTGCCGGGAAGATGATTATGTATAAGTCTTATATTATCAGATTAATCATTGATAACGATTATTAGATCAATTAACTGTAAATAATGTCTCTGTCTATGTTAGCCTTGTAATGTCCTGTACACTGTTCGGATTACAAAGTGAAAGATCGTCAAGTTAGGCGAACTTTGTTTTATCGTTAAATCTGTTTCCTGACTAAGTAAAAAATATAAAAAAAGACGTTTATGTTAGTCCGAGAGGCTCTGACTGTCTATAGTGGTGTGGACAGTCAGAGAGCACCCTCATAGAGCCCTAGCCTAAGAACTCAGACAGATTGGTATAATTTCAGTTCAGCATATAAATAGAGGTTGAATCTTTCTGTTTTGAAGTACACAGTTTCCTGAGACAAAATGCAATAAAATGACTGTGATTCCCTACCTTTGCATTAGTTCTAAATAATGGAACCACCAGTGTTTGTAAAATCCATATCAGTGCCTTAAAGTCGAGGAAGATTCCGGAATGATGGATTTCTAAGTCAGGGTATTGTGGGTAGCCTTGTCGACAAGTCAGTTTTGAAATCTAGGTGGTCCAGCTACATATCATGATCGAGATAGAGGATGTAAAGATTGTTTGATTACCAAATGGGATTGGTGAATCATCATCAACTGAAGAAATTGCTACTCATAGATGCCGAAATAACTTGACACATTTAGAAGCTTTCTCAGTTCCCCTGCTAACACAGGGTGGCACCAAGATAACTGTTTTCAATATGGATGATTTTGTGATTACTACTAATGCAGGAATGCCCCGAAAGTGACACAAAGGAACAAAGCAGGAGATTTATCTTCAAAAAGAATGTTTTATACATCTCTGAAGGTAAGGGATCATGAACATGCACTGACATTGACAGGATTACATAGAACCAAGGCAGTGCTCTTCTGTACTATGGGAATAGGTGCATGTGCTCTATGACTGCCCGCAAGGCAGTCAGGAGCTTCTGAGACTAGTTTGTGTAAGATAAAGAGGTTTCCGATCGTTTATGACTCTCGACATTTTGCATTGTACTGCAGCTATCGTAGTAGGTAGAAGCCAGGCCTTAAGCAGGGGACACTTCAAAGGAGGAACTCAGGGATTTCCGGAATTGCGATCACAAATGGCGTGTATGTGAGCTATTATTTCATATTTCACCTGACTATTGCTTCTGATACGCTAAATCATCGGTGCGAGATAGTATTATGAAATAATACCTCACATAGGTGCCATTTTGTATTGGCAATTCTGGAGATCGCTGCCTTAACTCGCTTGGTGTGTCTCCGGCTTGAGGTAGCTTCTACACTCATCACATTCTGCTGCAGTTCACCAGACTGCATAAAGCCGGAGACACACCAAGCGAGTCAAGGTGGCGATCTCTGGAATCGCTGATACAAAATAGCATATATCTGAGAATTTTTTCATAGTAATATCTCCCACCGATAATTTAGCGTATCAGATGCAATAATCAAGGGAAATGTGAAATAATAGCTCACATATACGCCATTTTGTGTTGGCTATTCCAGAAATCGCTGCCTTTCCTGCTTGGTGTGTCTCTGGCTTAAAGACTAATGCGGGTAGGTATCGAAACGCCCCCTGGTTTAACACTGGTGCTGCCATCTGGGGCCATGAAAATGTAGCAGTTTCTCATAGACACCAATAGATAAACACGTACCTTTTCAGATGGCCTTCCCATAGAAATTAGCATGGTGACATAGTATTTATTTAGCATTTCTCATTTGTACATGTTTCCAACTATCATAATCCAGAATTATTTGAAGATAGCAATAGAACATCAGTGTCATTTAGCAACAAAGTAAAAATATTGCATTTTCCCATAGACACTAATAGTTAAGCACTTACATTTTCAGATGGCCCTCATATAGAAGTTAGCATGGTGACATGCCATATTTTTTGCATTTTCTATTTGCTGATATACAGAACTTATATTATCCTGAGTTATTTGCAAATCTGAATAGAATTTAGAAATCACTACCAACATTTGTCTTTAAGAAACACGTCATGCCTGTCACCCGTTAATTGTTAAGATCCAGCCTCCGGTCTGCTCCCTCTGTTAGATAACATCTACTTATGTATTAACCAAGCCACCAGCCTGTCACCATTGTTACATAGCACCTACATTCGTTATGCTCCAACCATCAGCCTATAACCTCGGGAACATATAAAATTTACATATACTTTGACCTTCCTACATAACATTCAAATCTGCCACCATAAGCATGCCTACCAGATTCAAATTTGTCTACCGACACTGACGTGAAAGGGTCGATTGATGTTTCAGGGAAGAAGAGTTCCCCATTGCACTACCCGGCAGATCAATCGAAAACCTACAAGTTCTGCTCTCTTTTAGGAGCAACAGTTTAAAGGGATATCGGAAAATCTATTATCCTGAGTTATTTGCAAATCTGAATAGAATTTAGAAATCACTACCAACATTTGTCTTTAAGAAACACGTCATGCCTGTCACCCGTTAATTGTTAAGATCCAGCCTCCGGTCTGCTCCCTCTGTTAGATAACATCTACTTATGTATTAACCAAGCCACCAGCCTGTCACCATTGTTACATAGCACCTACATTCGTTATGCTCCAACCATCAGCCTATAACCTCGGGAACATATAAAATTTACATATACTTTGACCTTCCTACATAACATTCAAATCTGCCACCATAAGCATGCCTACCAGATTCAAATTTGTCTACCGACACTGACGTGAAAGGGTCGATTGATGTTTCAGGGAAGAAGAGTTCCCCATTGCACTACCCGGCAGATCAATCGAAAACCTACAAGTTCTGCTCTCTTTTAGGAGCAACAGTTTAAAGGGATATCGGAAAATCTCTCTTGAAAATAAAAACCCATGTCAATTTCCTAGAAATTGAATATGATGATATTCAAGTGTTATAGAACAAATAACTGACTAAATGATAAGGGGTCACCATTCTAGTATATATTTAAGAGATCAATATCATAATTATCTTATGATATAATACATAGAGATCCTAAAACGTTGTTTTCCATAAAGTAAAACCAATGTCACTCTTTATTCACAAAATATAGTAGATACATAGTACTAAGCATTTAACTTTTGAAATCCATACCGTTTTGAAAGAAGTGAGGAAAACCATAATTTTAAAGTAAATTACCAATGTAAATCAGGTAAACGTAAATTGGCCTGTTTTACCTCTCAAAACTGGATAAACTGGATAAAACCTTGAATTTACACATTTGGGAATAAGAATATATCACAAGGAACCAGTTTTGACTAGTAATTGAGAATACTTAAAAAATCACCAGATGGCGCCACCGTGAATTGTAGAATATGCCTTTAAAGAAGTATAAGCCTGAGTTAGAGCGGCCAGAGAAGTGGCAGCGCTGAATGTATGTATGCGGGCACATCTCGTGCCAAATACCACATCCAGCAGTCGTAATTGATAGCGCCGCGAGATGGCGTGGTGGAAGGGCCGGAAGTTGTAAGGCGATATTGCGCGCCCCCTCACGGCTCCCTGATCAATCAATCTGGCAGCAAATGAAATGAACGATCTTCGCCCATGTGATCTATATTTGAATAAAATAATTTGTTTGCGCGGCGCAGCTATCTGCCCATCGATTGGCATGCTTGCTGTGAGGTTTTTAGCTGTTTGTTACCAACAGACGGATGGCCCTGGTCACAAAAGGCAACCTGCTGATAATACCGAACATTTTAGACCCACTGTGTAGAACTAGCAGGGAGTCGAAATGAAACGTATGTGGAACGGAGAAAATGAATGAGAATCAGATTGAAACGGGTAGAATTGACTGGCAAACCGAAATGAAGACGGAAATAAGAAGATGAACGAGAGTATGGCAAGAACGAATATAGAATCATCAAGGTGACTGAGAGTCAAAACAAATTATTGTAGAACTAACAGTAGAAGTGAAATTAAGACAGACATATATATATATGCATTACATAACATTACATTTCAGTTGGCCGACAAACACTGTGTAGATTTTCTGCAGTCTCCTAATAGCCTATTTCCATTGCCCATCAGCGATATACAGTCAGGAAGCACCGACGAACCTTAGCACTGCTGACCAGAAGTGGGAATAGACTATTAGGAGAACACAGAAAATCTACACCGTGTTTGTCGGCCAATGGAAAAAGGCCTTAACACTACCTCATTGATATTAGTGAGACTTAACGGAATTTATTACATAGGCAGATGGTGCCATCCATAATCAATTATTGCTCTTTAAGCCGGAGACACACCAAGCAAGAAACGCAGCGAGTTCCGTAATCGCCAACACAAAATGGCATATATGTAAGCTATTATTCTATATTTCACCTGATTATTGCTTCAAAGATGCTAAATTATAGACAGGAGATATTCCTATGAAATAATATCTCACATACACGCCAATTTGTGTTGGCGATTCTAGAGATCGCTGCCTTCACTCGCTTGGTGTGTCCCTGGTATTAGTAAGCCTTTGTATAATCTAATCAATTTCCACATATCTAGGATTGGGGAAAATCCCGGTTTAAGATGGTTGAGACCAACATAGTGTCTCACTGTGATATCCACTCACTGTAAGGCGACCTTGATCGGCGAGCCACATTATACAAGCAATCTGTGGTTTCACACCTGGTCCGTTCATCCTCTCTGCCGAATGGACATGTTGCATGATTGCCGGCCGCGTGGAAACCGAGCAAAGATCAAAGGCCGGCGAGGAGTGATCCGATAGTGATATCAGAGTGCGGTGTTTGCGCCTCTCAGTATCTGTAGATTTATAATCATTAATTAGAGAAAATTGGATAAAATAATCTCAAAACTAAAGAAGAAACCAACAAGTTTGGGTCAAAGTCTTCGACCTACACGAGTTTGATGTAGAGTGATAAGAATCAGGCGACAGCTGAGTGAATATTATGTAGCATTCAAACTAGTTGGAGAATGGCTTCTTTGTCCAAAACGAGTTGCTTTCTGTATTTATCTCACACCTTTACACACTAAAAGAAATGGGCGACTCACAGGATATAAACCATGGAGAATGGACTGCAGTACTCGTAGGTGCATGGAGCACGAGTTCCCAATCTTAAGCCTATGAGACAAAAATACCAGGGGTGAGATAAACAATTATTCCTAACACTGCAGCATTATACTCTGTTGAGTCCACAAACTGCCTCCTGTCATGGAATGTAGTAAAACTGGATGAGTTTAAATCTGGGCCACCGTATGCCACGACTGGAGTCTGGCATAGTGATTTCACGAGGCAGAGCCGAGTGAAGTCCGGAGACAAAACTCCAAGAGTGGAATGCGGTGGCCACGATTAAAACAAATCTGGTTTTGATTTTATCCTACCTCGTCTCCTCGATTTGGAATATTACGTGATAGAAATTCTGTAAGCCACTAGTGGCATGTAAAACTCCTTATGCCAGTCAGCGTGGCATACGAAAACTCAATGTTAAGCCTATGGGATTTTATATTAAGGGTAGGATAAAAGCCCTGATTTCATTCTTAATAACTTTATACTGTTTCGTAAAATATATTTCATATTCCACCGCCTGATTCATGGGTCTTTCTGAAAAGAGTTTAATATACTGTGAAGGGTATATAAAGGTATGTAACATTGCTGCTTGTATTTGATATTAACCTAAACGTTTCCCTAAAACTAAACACCATGAAGAACTAGAACCTTAAATCATCATATCGCATAGGATGTTGTATTCATTTTGCTCTGTTCAATGTCTAATCCTGCTCCCTCTGCTTTTATAGCTCAGTTTCAGTCAATTGTTTAATATAGCAGAAAAGTTCTTATATTCTATCGCAAGCTCAGAAAGAATTTTATATAGGAGAAAGAGCAAATGCATTAGTGAAACATGTTCACGACTTATTGTACCGCGCATATTTTCGATAAACATATCGTACGAGCTCGCAGATTATTTATTCAAATTATTGTGGTACGTCGCCATACCGGCACAGTATGGTGGTCCGTGTCAACTACCACTTCCATAGCAGAGGTTGGTATTCACAATACTTTTCTGGCATAGGTATATATAATACAGCAAATAAGGATATTCTAAAAAGAATCTATCGGGATACTTTTTACCCTTTGTATCGAAGCATGATAAACAGTTGATGTCATGATGGTCATGACCGCTTTCTACGGCGCCGTTATTCCGTGTCGGTCGGTGAGATGAACCAGGATAAGTAGTGGCAGATCGTTAAGTTGCAGGAGAGGGTGAAGGAGGAGGGAGGGTATACCGTACATGTCCTGCACGGAATACGTGCTGGTCTTATTATTGGCCAACACACTAGACTCGCCCGCTCTAACACAAAGCCCGTGATTGCGTGATTCAAGGCGATAAATCTCAGGCTGCTGTCCCTCCCGCGCATCACCCCTACCCGCCAGGGGCGCCACCTTCGCTTCAGGGGTCAGTACTTGATGTATTTCTAGGTCACATAATGTGAGAGCCTCACTCTCAGCGCTGACCAGAAGTCAAAAGATTATGGTAGCAATGTTTTTGTTGCCGCAAAAGCCGGTGTGAAATGCTAACAAAACTGCATCAAATAAAACATACACAAAGACAATACCAATAGCTTTTACATTGTAACTCAAGAGCGGCAGAACGTCCTCGTATTGCTACAGATCGGTAAGGCTTTGTTGACAGCAATGTTGGCAGAATAGTGTAGGTCGACATTATGGTGTGTTTTGAAACTGGTTTGACTGTGTGGTGAAGGTTATGGTGGCACAGTGACATGATGGCAGCTATGTTTGCAATGTGGTGACGTTACACTGACAGCTGTGTTACCAATCTAGTAAAGATCGACTTTACTACATTATCTAGGAGGCACATTTTCCATTGGGAGGTCAAACTTTTTTTGGTTATATTTTTTTGGGTTATTTTTCTGGTATTTCAGGTTTGGGGAGAGAGGAGGGTTAAATCCTTTCATTTGAATTTTGATAGGGTTCACTCATTTGTGTTTACGAACATCAAACAATTTTGGTTTCAGCATTTTGCTGTATGGTGTGCTCTCGTAATGTCTCTAAAAACAATGTGAGATGAAGTTGATTGTCTCCAGGCAGAATCTCTAAGGAAGACACCACCGGAACACTTCATTGTCCAGCTGAACCAGGTCTGCAAATAAATGCAAGCTGGTTGATATACCAAGGAACCTTCCGGGCATGGATGGTGTTGAAATGTAGGCACGAAAGCATATAGCAACGTGAATATATATGACTACAGGGAAGAATAGATATATTGTGTTATAGAGCTGGCCATCTTACCCTCTGACGCTGAACAAAACACCATGGTGTTTGATTCTGTATTCGCATATACCATGCATGTTTGATGAATAGAAATACTGAATATCATTTGTGCCGTCAGATCCCTTATACCAGCGGTTGTGGGCGGTAATTGTTTACATCGCCACTGACATCTCGGCCACCAGGGATGTGTTTTTAAAAGAAAGAGCTATTAAAACATAGATGCTGTCGTGGTCTCTGTGGCGTTCTCATTTTAAGAAATTATCAGCGTTTTTACAAGAAAATCATGAACAGATCATCATACACAAACGCTTATATTATTCAATGTATGTAATCAGTAAGTCTAAGAATATATATATCATCCTCATTGCTAGAAGGTTGCTTGAGGAACGAACGGAACTCCTTGTTCACCTTTGTATTCTCCCCATGTATGCTTTTCACAGGCAGACAGGTCAGATTGAAACAGCCAAAATCAAGAGACAGGCCAATGCTTAGACCATCTCCCTGGAATACGTATTTCTGGGGCTGGTTTCATGCGTTAAAGACACACCCCCGCAGCAAAGCTCTTTACAAAGGAGCTGTCCCATCAGGACGATGGCAAGCATTTCACTGTCGGCCTTGGTCTGGGGGCATTGGCCACAACCTTTTGCTGATAATTGTTCAATTATGGTGAAAATAGGCACAAAACAACATCCTGACAGCATCTGGTATCATCTGTTCCGATTCTGACACCCTGCCAGTAGTGCCCGAAAGTGTTAGAAATCTCTGACTTCATCCGATTGCAAATCTGGACGAGTTCCATAGTTCTGGCCCTGTAGACTTTAATATGATGTATTTCTAAAAATAATCATTATACGCATTGTTTATTCACCTTAAAGACACCACCTACCTTCCAACGGTCACCCTGAGTAAACATACCAGGGGTCAATGTCACAGATCTGAGTTAGAGGCATCGGACACCAAAGAACACCACCAGTTGAAAATACTTAGCGGAAAAAGGGTGAAAATTAAGTGCTCGCTGTAGCAATTTTTATTACATTCACTCATGCAATACTTCACAAAGTCTGCAAATTCCAAAACCGATAGGAGCATATGTTTGATGATTTTTATGCTTGTATCCGTAGTCAAAAAAAGTCTTAATTCGTTTAAATAGCTTAACCAAATTCTTTCAAAACTTTCTCATATTGTGCCTCAAAATCTAATCTTTCATCTATGACAACTCCTCGATATAAAAACGCATGAAGAATCATGAAGAGACATGCAGTCTGTGATTGCATTCTACACACTCTATATCCCCCCACTTAGCGTTTACACTAGACGATTGTAGGTGGCGATTCTTATATTTTTTACCACCTGACGACTATCAGCTATAAAAGGCCAGAAATCCTCTAGAGTAAACGCAAACTGCGTGGCGAATGCAGATCGTCTTATTATGTTTATAATACTCAATTCTGCACCACATAATGACTATTGGACACGTTCTGATGCTTGTGACTACTTCTAGCCATCAACTTTTGCGCTGGGGATTGCAAAATCGAGTACCACTTGGCACCCGACGACTATTGGCCTGACGATCTACAGTCGCCAAGTATTTAGTCGTCCAGTGTAAACGCCGGGTTACAGACCGGTAAGAGAAGAAGGAGTGACAGTGACAAGCGGTGTGTACATTGTGAACGCTGTCTGTATGTTTAGTTCACTAAATACCCGGCATGTCCACCCCCACCCACCCCTGCTCACTCTTCCCCCACATTCTCCGTTATCAGCTCCCTGCCTGCCCGACCGCTGTCAGCCATATACAAAGACAGCCATTCTTTACTGACAGCAGACCTAGTCCTACTCACGTGTTAGTGCTGACCAGCTAAAAGCCCTCAGTCCATAGCCCCATCGACCTGACCGTCTACACCCATACCGTATTGTCCGAGGTATGCCACTGCCTGCAGTAAAAACCCAGGCTTTGATTATAAATACAGAGCAACTTAAGGCCCTTTTCCATTGGCCAACAAAAACGGTATAGATTTTCTGTGTTCTCTTGGTAGCCTATTTACATTTTGCGTCAGTAGTGCTAAAGGTCCATCGGTGGTTCCTGGCTGTATATCGGAGATGGCCAATAGAAATAGGCTATTAGGAGAACTAAAAAAATTCAAACTGTTTTCGTCGGCCAATGGAAACGGGCCTTATATCTCATGGGAGCTTCGGCATATATACCCTCTCTTTGATTCATTGTTACCGTGAAATTGGTATCAGGGGGTTAGAGGTAAACACCATCATGCCCACAATAGCCCTCCAGACATGTGGTTATGTATGTTGTTAGTCATACAAAACTCATGTAAATCTCTGTGTCACTAACAAGGAAAGCACGCCCTCCCTTCAGAAGAAAATCACCAAACAAGGAGCCTGTTGAGGAATTTTAATAAGGTATTGAATTGAAGCTAGCCATCCAGTGTAAATTGGTTAAAAAGCTCTAAGGAACCATTAGGATATGGTTGGAAGATATCTGGAATGCAGATATTTTCATAGTAGACAAGTCCTTCGCACCTTTACCAATCCCACATTACTGGTACGAGGGTAGTGAGAGGTTAGTGAGCACAGCACGCTACAACTTTCTTGGGTTTTTTTTGGTTTTTTTTTATTTGAGCAAAGAACAGTTAATGTTTATTCTGGAGGTTTCTACTAGATTTGTTTTGAAAAGACGGGGTTGAAACTCCCATGGCCGTCTCTCGAGGTCGGGAGATCAGTATCAATTGTTGATCTCAGCATAGCAGGCTGAAGTTTCTTTAGACATAAGAAACTCATCCTCATGAGGTTTCAGCTTTAATTCTTGGTCTGCTTGACCATCTCCCGGTGTACATGAAGGTAAAACTCCGAGCAGATCCTGTTGGAAACGTGCCTTTTTATATAAGGTAGGTAACAATATGCATAGTTCTGGATGGTTTATTCTTGATGAAGGATTAATTTCCTGTGTTATGCATTTAGGAATAGGAGACCTAGATTATTTTTATCTAGCTATGGCGGAACCCTTTAAAGTTACATACCGCTGCTGGGGGTGTAATAAATTGCGTTTCCTTACCTATAGGCTGATGTTTTTTTTACCTACATTGACATGTAACCAAAAGTTTTACGATATGGTTGGACAATACAGTTTATGCTTCTATAAGTGAAAAACCTGCACGGCCGCTGAAGCGTATAGACGTCAAGTACGGAGAAAAGTGTTCTAAAAATCATCACTGGCAAAGAGCTGCAGGGAAACATGATATTTTATGAATAGATGTATAATTGATTAGTAGGAATAATCGGCGAGGGCGCAATCACCGCGATTTCAAAGCCTGCAAAATATAAATATAGTAGATTGATGCGGCTATGACGTCACTGTGATGTTGCCGCATAGCAGCATGCATAGCAATACAAATAGTTGCTCTGAAAACAATGGGATAAAAAGATATCAGTTGTAGTTAAGCGATAAGGGTGGCTATGGCTTCTTGGACTATCATAGGTAAAGAAATTTCTATTTTTGTCAATATTTTGAAGTATATAGAAATGGAGAAGCCAAGTAACCATGAAAGAAAAATTACTTCTCTGGACCAAGGCCTTGTGCAGTAGTCTTTCCAAGCCTTACCTTATACCTTTGATTTTCTTTCACCGGAACATAGTCTCCCTCTATTGTACTGTAGCCAGATCTCTTGCACATAGCTCCTGGTCCTGCCCATGTCGAACCTCTGACCGTGCAACACGTATGTGGCGTATGGGGTATGTATGTGGCACACAGGGTCTGTACGGCGGTAAAACCCAACAAAAGCGAAGCTATAAAATGGCAATATCTAATAAAAGAAAAATAGGCATACATACTCTGTCTGTATGTGATAAATACTTGGTTAGAGGATTAGATGAACCTCGGCCTGCGTCAGATGGTTCACCTGATCGTCCATTTTACCACGTATTTATCACGCACTGCCACAGTAAACCTGTTTCCGAAAAAAAACATGTATGGATGTTGACAGGTGTAGCATCTAGCCTTTTAGGAGGCATCAAGTAGGGATCACGGATCGAGCAAATCATGCAACCTGGATGAGTTGTCACGAGGTCACGTATCTGTTCACTCTCTTACACGAGTTATTACTCTCCAAGCACTGGAGCTAACTTGGTGGAAAGGTGCTTTGCTGCAACTTCATACTTATAAGGATGCTAGTGGATGTCTGTTGAATGATTTTAATTCAAATTAAGGAGTTTAATCTGTAGAAACGAAATTACTACAGAAGTACGGAAATTTATAGAAATACGTTGATAGAAAGTTGTACTGGACTTTTTTAATTGCTATAGAAGTATGCTTTGGACCACATGTAAAATAAGACAATAAAGTGAGCTGTAATCATTAATAGGAACAAAAAAACCCCAAAAAACAGAGGTAATCATAAAGTCCAGGTCCAAACCACAGACAAGCCCAATCTTTGTGTTCTTTTCTATCAAAAGAAGTTCTATTCTTATTATCAAATGGCGAAAAAAGGTGTTATTCACATGCAATTGTCAGAAACTCTCAATGATACTACTCAATGGTCTACATTGGTGGTTGGTTAGGATGTCAGTTTTAGAGAGGACAACTATTGAGTTATCTTTCAAAAAAGGTAGTTTTCAGGATAGAGGTCAGGACATTTCAAGTCTCCGTCCTTCTCGCTGTCCTTTAAATGGACAATTCATACTTATTAACGCGGACTGTCGTATGACAGCTCTAGTACCATCACATGACTTCAGAAAATCCTTTCACATCATATATTAAACCGAGCAACTCCCGAAGAGTAATCCTCCCTCCTATATCCCCCTCCCTCTCCCTAAATCAGAAGATGTGCTATCCGATTCAATCTATACAAATATAAAATATGTGATGTAACAAATACTGAAAGCATGGAGAAAAGGTGATTTGTAAATGCAGTTGAGTGTAAATCGATTTTCATTTACATCTTCTTCTTTGTATAGCATTTGATTAAGCATGGCAGATTTATTGTCAAGTCCTACAGAACTCTATCCATCTACACACATTGACTGTCGGTGAGTTGGCTGGTTAACGTTATTGCAGCACATCCTGACGCTTGTAATCAGCATTGCATACCCAGACACTATAGAACGAGGCGAGCCACTGAGTGAGACAAATAGACACTAATTGAACTGATAAATCTGGCTTGCTTTCGCCAGAAGGCGACTCTAGTCGATTAGATTCCCACTCTCGGAGTGATTGTCCGACCCCCAGTCCCACCCTTAAGTAACCTTTTCGTGAAGGGCTGCTACCTCTAGACTGAGGCACATAGCTTCTACATTCAGATTCTGAAGCAATATTTAAATAGGTCTGAAGAATGGCTGTAGAACGGAATCAGTGAGCCTCTATCAATCGGGATGACGTATCCTACTTTACCACGATAATGGGGAAATTTTAATCATATGTCTGTCGACCTTGTCCTTATATTTGCGGTCAGGGAGTTCAAGGGAGCACAGATATAGTAAAAGTATATTAACTTGGATATGTTGAAGCATACCATGAAACCAAAATAATTGTATGTAAATTTTTTTCACACGATGAATTTACGCGTTAAATACATAGGAAAGATTTCCAAATATAATTGTATGTAAAGCACTACTATTATGTAGTGAGAAAGAAAATTGGTATTGAAAAAAATGGGAAGTGCAAGACCGCGACAAGTATGTAAACGAACCTGTTCACATGAATTTTTTTTTTTTTAAATTGGTTTTCTATTGAGGCAGATGCCTAAGGTCTGAACATCGGCCATGTGTTTTATATTGCGCTGCATTAAGAGATACCTGACCATTTTTCATTAAGTGTAACTGGAATGTCGCCCCTAATGGAGAAGATGATGAACTCATAGCTTGTGTCATTAATGAATTAGCAACTGGGAATAAGCTGTATCAAGCAACACAATACATGTCTGCTCAAGCCCCTCCATCCCCATCCTCAAGAGGCCACCATGTATTTAGGAGCTCTGGAAAATTCTCCGCAGCTGCCAGGCACCTAATTTAGGCCAAAGATAGGCCATACGATGCACCTCCCAATAAAAAATTTAAATCGGTTCGGAATGTCAACCTGGGGGCTGTTGAATAAAGTTCTTTCATTTCTGTTGCTGGTGCAGGACGATACGATAACTTTAACGCTAAACGACATCCTGGACGATTTCTTTCCCATTCAGTGGTGTATGACAAAACAGAAGATATTTACTAAATGAACGCATTTATATACAACATCTTGTAAAAGCTTTAGGTCAGTCTAAAGGCCAATGCCCATCTACCGATTTCGGAACATTTATGTACGTTTGTCGGCAACAAACGGAGGGTAATTTGTCTCAGGCGAGGTATCCTAACGGAGTCGGTAGATGTAGGACAGCTAGACAAGGCTACCCAACGATCAGTGAACAACCTCCTTCAGACGTCCTTTTGTCGCTGACAAGTTGTGGTTTTTGCCCTCCCCCAGCGATTAATGGACCATACACCGATTTTATTAGTGTGGGTATATATTTTGGTAGATGTAGACTGATTTCCTTAGGACTAATACCCACCAGCCCCTCTCCTCGAGGGCCGCAGGTCGAACGAGGGTTACATAATTTGCCTGCGACAAGATGACCGATTCCTATACAATTTGGGAACTAATCGTTCAACCCTAAATCGGTAGATGGGCATCCGGCTTTATTGTCAAAACATCATATGCGTCGAACATATTATGTTACACAACACTATGACCCCAAAGACAATTATAAGATATTTTTTTGTTGTTGGTAGTTTATTCAACGGCCCCCTGTATCCTAAGACGTCTACGACATTGAATCATGATTAAAAGTACCTCTGTGAATCTCAGATTAGCGACCCGAGGGCCTCAACGTTGCTCCAAAATCTAAAGTGGAATTCACACGGTGGGATTCATGTACCTCACAGGGTTCAAAATCTCATGCGATTCTGTTTCTTTTTAATGAAGGAAAATGTCTTTAAATATACAAGGGGGAAATATGTCTCAAGGAAATGAAACCTTATAATTTAGACGAAGAAACTGTGATCGAGTACAGAATCTGAGCAGGAAGTGTCTCAGAAAAACACCCTGTGAATCCCACTTGAGTGAATCGCATTGGAACCGCATAATCGCATCGCCATGTAGTATGTGACATATTATTTGTATGGTGACGAGCAAAATTGTTTGCCGGCTGTATTCAAACTCCCACACCCCACCGGGATGGCGGAGATGGACGGGGACGCAGAATTTTTTACCAGATATATAGTGATTATTTTACGGAGAGATTCACACCATGGCAATTCGTCCACAGATTGTAGCACTAGAGTCAACTTAAGTTCAGGTCTGGGGTGGACCCCACACACTCTCTTATTAGCATAGAGTAATGGATCCAGCGGGATTAGCAATCTTGTCGTGTCAGACCGCCAAGACCAGGGGCCAGGCAGGGGGCCAGGCAGTATGCATTGGGTGCAACCAATTCTTTGACCCTACAGGCCAGTTGCCGTGTGGACCGTATATATGCAGCAGTAGGCATAGACTTGCTCAAGTCTTTGATTATGAACATTCATTAAATGATCAAACACAATAAGAATAAAGTTCATTAATTTATGTATCCTTCTCTGACTGACCCATGAATCAAAGACTTGTCCACTATAAACCAAATCTCCTGTTTATGGTCCCAAGCCAATCACTATAGCCCTATACTTCCTCTTACCCGTCCCCGTCCCCTCTTCTAGTTCCCCGGCTTCCTTTGTTGTCATAGTAATAAACTACGCCTGCTCCTGACTGTGACTTGCTTGAGATCAAAGTGAGAGGGTATCAATCTCCCAGCAGATATCCTGACCAGTAGCCAGGATATCTGTATGGAGAGTGCTGGAAATGCTGGAGCTAAACAGCACCAAAAATCCAACACCATCACCGATTGTACCATTCCCTGTATCCCAACGAGGAGGGAAGCCGAAGGATCCAGGGACTGGAGCCAGTCTACAGTAGGCATAGCTCCGCAGTAGGACTTAATTCTTAAAGGTCTTCAGACGTTTCGAATTCCATTGTGTACCTCATCCAGTTCGCCCGAGCTGCTCTCTCGCAAGAGTCCTATCCTGCCAAGACGTACAGCAATTAAAGATAATACCAGATACCCGAGGGGCTGTCTATAGATGACGTTATGATTTTGTCTAATGTTTTTATTGGATCAGTTTATATACTTGTACGGTGACGGTCTACTGGGTGGGATTTTTCAAACCTGCTAAATTACCGAAAACAGGGTTACTTAAGGCTAATGTTGTATAGACGTATCTCATCGATTTAAAAGTGGCATTTTTTGGTGCATCTTTAGATGATCTTTCATTCCAACATAGGGTTTTGTATAGCTCTGAGGAATTTTTCCTTCCGAAAATCAACAAAAACTGTGATTTTCTAGTGTTTTTACTTTTTTTCAAAATATTGGAGGCACAATGTTGAGCCAATTGTTTCTAGTAACTTGTTTAAAGCATATGTCATGAGAAGTGTAGACAATATAGTTTTGAAAATTGGTTAAAGTTTGAAAAAATATAGAAATGGTAAAATCTATCCAAGACCTTTAAATTTTCCAACTGAGAGCCCCATAGAGCATGTTGTCCGACACCCCAATTATGAGAGGATTGTACTAATGAGATATACAATGAGAAATGAATTTTTCTTTATTGTAAAATGTTGACCAATATCCTGACTGTGAGACCTGAAAGTTCCAACACAATCAGATTATCCATTCTGATATTAAAACATTGTGATTCCATGATGATATTTTTTCCAAAAAATGGGCTGTTGGACAATACACCTGTTAAAAGATGTATAGAAGAAATAATAATCATAATAGAATAAAAAATACCCCTGTATATGTTAAGTATCCCTACCACTTATGAATAACCAGCTTACTTTTTTCCTAAATAAAGAAATGTACTTCTTGTGGTTAAAAAACTGAAAATGTGTTGTCCGACACCCCGGGGTGTCGGACAACATGCTCAGATAAAAGTCATGAATTTGGGGTTGTTTCTAATCAGTAATTGAGTGGTTTGCTTTGAAAAACGAAGATTTCTATCATTTGATTAAGAATATAAAGGATTATAGCCACAAATATTATTTTGTCCATTGTTCTGAGTGATTTAAAAAAACGTGTTGTCCGACACCCCTTGTGTTGTCCGACACCCCTGTGTGGCCCAACACCTAAATATGCTCATAGCTTTTGTTTCATATCTAATATGTGATAGAGATGTTTTGGGTCAAATATAATATATGTCACCATATAATATCAGTTTTTCTCAAATTATAACCTTTTATAATGTTCCTTGAAATTTCAAATATTTTATGGGGGTGGACAACATGCAGTATTTTACACAATTTCAAAAGGCTCTAAAATCTGAACCATTTGTCTGATTTTGTTGGAATAATGTTTTTCTGGAAGGTACTTAGTAGGAGACTAATATAAAATATAAAAAGAAGTATTATTCTAAAATTATTTTTTGAGTGTAAAATCCCAGGAAGAAAGCGTAATTTAGCAGGTTTCAAAAATCTGACCATACTACCTTTCCATAGTGGGGAATATTCTATTTTGAGTTCTCTAACACCTTGTTACCAATCCTTTACACTATATTTCTATATTATTCATAACAACAAATATGACATAACATATATGATATAATACTACAATGATTCAATATGTACGGTATAGCGTTTCTTGTCTCCTGCTCTAAGATGACTTCAGTGACTCAGAAAGATGCCCAAGTTCGAGACACATTAAGTGTAATATTTTTGACCATATTTGACCCATGTTTTGTCCTACACCCCTTATCATGCTTGGTCATGGAGGCTGGAAACCCCACTACCCCCTGCTACATGACCCAGAAAGATGTTCAAGTTTCACTTAAACAATCATGATCTATGGACAGCCCTTAGCTCACCTGGGGCTCCCTGACAGGCCTAACAAACTGCAAGCATCAAGTCTTACCCGATTCGAACTGACTAAGTGTGTTTTTCTGGCATTCTAAGCCAAACTGTAGCTTCCCTGAACAGAGTCTGACAGGGATGTAATCAGTTAATTTCTTGTAATTCTTTTTCTACAGTATTCCAGGTATGACAATCATATCAAACTGGCCCTTGAATATATTCAAGTCCTGGCCCATGGTTGTTGTGTAGCATTATTGCACCTGAGATGATTACAAGCAGAGGCAGAAATCTCATGCCATAATCCTTATGATGCGTCCTGCTTCATAAGTCTGTCTCTATAGGTACATCTATCTCTATTGGGAAATGACACTCTGCCTATTCTAGCTTCATTTTTCTTTACATTGCTCTCGAAGTGTTGAAATTCTCTGTTTAGCTTACCGAGACTGTTGAGTTCTAATACTTCATAGTTTGAAAAACCTTGATGCGATTTCCCAAAAAGTTATCTCCATCAATGCCATGCAACGATCTGGAACATCCTTTTCGGTGTTTATCCAACTAATACTTGATGCAGCATGAAATTAGGAAATTTGAGCAATGCTGTAATGCCCATTGAACATAAAAAAACAGTAGATTACAATCTAAAGAATTCAGAAATGAGACGATGAATTTAATTAACCAGGGGACATTTAAGTATCCAAGGATTCATCTTATACCTAAATTCCTGCGTATACCCACTCTTCATATGCTAGGTTTGAAACATGCTTATTTTAAGTGATGCTATTAAGATGCTACCACAGGGTCATCTAGTATTGATCTGCTCTCAGTGAAAGCCTTGAGGGAAATGTCTCCAAGGTTTGTCTCTTCACAGCGCCCTGCTTTCGTTCACCGGAAAATGTGCCAAACCTTGCCTAAAAACTGAGTAGCCTGGCAGGCCTTTTGGCAGAGAGGCAGCAGTCAGCTTATTCGTGGTTTGATGTGGACAAGTACGATGCTAGAGAATGCTGATGTTCTTACTTTAATAGAAACCTTACTGACGGCTAAGTAAACATCTATAATGTTGTCGCTAGAAAATAATCAAAAATTGTCGTGCTTATGAAATAAAGAGAAATGTGGGGGAGAGGGGGGGATTAGCATTACATGTAGAAACGAATATATACCTTACTTTAAAAGCACAGATTCATATTCAATCTCTACTTCAGTTCACAGACACCATGGGAATGATTTGCAGATGCCAGGTACTGCTGAACCACTCTCGATAGATGAAGAAGAGAAAAATAGAAGGATGGAGAATGAAAAGTGATGATTATGATATGGCTGAGAATCATCGAAAAAATTGTGAAAGAACATTATGAGTGATTTATTAATCCTGCCCGATGTGAAACCGCATTGTGATATTGAAAACTATATATACATCAAAGGAAAAAGATTCATAATTGCATTATTCACCATTTTGATATTTTGTTGATGCTTGTCGATAGACGAAGCTGTGGCCCCATCTTTGTTGACACTTTCACACTAGGACGACCTGACAGCATAAGGCATTGCAGCACGATTATGATTTAAAATCTGCACGAGAATAAAACCTGTTCTATCCCTGAGGTATAGACATATACTAGAAATAATGTACACCCTATCAGTGAACAATTCCACCTCAGATCTTTTCTGGACCCCTTGTGTTTTTCATTTGGAATAAAATTCCTATTATTTCCTAAATTTCTAATATGATTCACAAAGGTGGGATTTTCAGAAACCGTGTGAGTCTCTTTTATTGATTTTATTGCTCACTGAATTCCAGATTTTCACATCGTGGAAGGGGGGGGGGGGGTAGGTAACGTAATTTTTAAGGGGGGGGGGGGGGTCTGGCCAAGTGTTACACTTTGTGACATCGGGGACCGGGGTATATCTCCAAAAATGTGTTACGTAATTTTTGAACAGCCAAATATGAATAGGAATGATTTCTATATAATACACATATACATGACGATATACGTATATGTATACATGCCTCCTGGTATTAAACCATGATTACACAATATCTCAGTCGCCCAGTCCGTGCTCTAAGTGCGTCCCTTTTCAAGAAGTTCCATTCATTTCACGCTTGATCGCATATCGTCTTCTGTACCAGCTGCAGTACCAGCCAAGTCCCCGCCCGCCTTGAATTACCAACCCCAGAGAGACCATGACGTCACTTCCGGTCATGGTGGCCATCGCTCAATCTCTCGTCAAAGGGTCGGTCAGGGGCGTTCATGTCACCACAACTCTAATCCTCCATGGACCTCCACAGAAGGAGCGTCCTTGGACCCCGATTATCGCTCAGTCGCAGACTGACGGAAACAGAGTTTCATTTTAGGGAGCGTAAACAAACTGATTGTGTAAGTATATCTGTACAACAATAGACACCAAGGTTGCGCTGCATCTAATGCCACACCACAGCCTGCAGCATCTGTAACTCATCAAATGGGATGCAAATGCGGAACTCATGGACTTGGCTCTGCAAATCCCTACTGCTCTGCATAAAACGTTATGCAATGGCCACAAAGAGGGTTAGCCCATTTTTAAACAGATATACTTTCAAAGTTTGTTTACGCTTCCTTTTCAAGTACCAAGCCACTTTGGATATGACCATATATGGCAAACTCTGTTTCCGTGTCATACACCAAAAGCCGTTCTGTTCCTGAACCAAGCAAAAGGCACCTGTGCGGACAGGCCTGCCACCTGGCGCCAAGTGGCCGAAGCTGAGAGGGGCATGGCGTAGTTGGCGTGAACGCCGCGGGCGCCGCTGCGATCTTCACGATGAAGGGAGGATTATCGACTGCGGCCACCTCACCGTCCTGACGCAATAGATTAGCGTAACGGCCGATAATCCGGCTTTTAGCCGCATTCCACCCGCTGCCTTTTAGCCACAGGGTCTTTGATAAGCGCCGCCTGGCGTCAGCAGATTGAAGCAGGGAGCGTCATGGGGTGAGGGTAGCGTCAGGCGGCGATGTCAACTGTAAACTGTGTCATATAGACTCAGGCTTGCATGCCTGTGTCATTACCTACCATATCTAAAAAAACCTATGATTTTGGTCGGATCCGCTTGGAGTTTATCCTGCACATAGAGACAGGCCTAACTAGACCTATGAGGGAGAGTGAAGCTCACGAGAGTGAGAATCCCGTGGAGAGAAAAACTAAAACCTACTTTTCATTTTTGTACTTCTCTATTCAGATGAGCTTATGAAATATTTCTAGCCAAGCTGAAAATACAGTTTAATACTGTAATTTTTTTATCTCTTTACCTTGAGAGAGTTTAAACCTCTCGCTGTTGTCAATCCATACAGTTCTGATCGCCGATGATCAGCTCAAGCACCTGTGTCATACAAAATGATAACCACGAGTTTACGATGGTTTCCCGTTCACCCGGCAGTTAGAGCGCGTTTGTATGATCTAGTGACGAAGTTGCTAGTAAATGTACACAATTTTACCATGATTTCGATCTGGAGAATACGGCCACACAGATCGAAATCATGATAATTTTTTACAAATTATTAGGAAAAAGATTAGGAAATAATTAGAAATTCGACGCAAGTGCCGTGCATTGTTTATATAAAATAGTTCCTATAATGCCCGTCAGGTGGCCGAAAAAGCCGTATTCTCCTAGGAGAAAACGGCTTTCCGTATTATACTCAGTAGCGATCTGTAGGCTCCATAAGCTTAGTATGGACTCTGTATTAAGAGAAAACGTGGTCACTGAGCCCGAAGGAAGGCCGTTCGAGGTCTTTTAATGCAATAAATACGTCCCGACGCCGCAGGCGAAGGCACGTATAATTTATGGCATAAAAAGGCCGAGAATGGCATCCCTACGGGCTCAGTCACTACGTTTTCTTATTATTACATACCTAAATATTAAAAAGGGGGCCATTTTAGAAACTTATTAAATGTATCAATTGACCCGATGGTCACAGTGGGCCCGAATATTCACTACAGCCGAACATTATTTATACTGCACTCCTAGCAGCGGGTAGTATTTCATAGATGTTCGGCCATAGGAATGTAATAATAGGTGACGGGATATATAGACGGACGGTTTCATAAACATAGTGTTTTATAGGCTCGAAATGTGATAAACAGACAGTATCAAGGATTCCATATAGCCGATTTCACTCCCGATGTGGTCCAGATGTACACCAAGTTTTGGTGCTAACGCCCACATACTCTATTCCACTGCGCCGATGGCCTCCAGACATAGACCAGACGTCGGCCAGTTTTAAAGCCAGGACTGAAACTGAAACTGGAGTACATTTGGACCACATAGGGAGTTAAATCGGTTATATGGAACCAAGCCATTGTATAGATCGACAGCGTTGACGATCATAGGCTCACAGAGTAGGATTGGGATAGCTCATACCGGATTCACACATATCCCATCTGGGGGGCGTTGCTCCACGTTTTACCGATTGCAGAACAGCGACTCGAGGTTGAAACGGTCGCTCCAGATTCTTTGCGGATCGGATCATAACTATATCGCCACCTATATTCGATTAAAAGTCTGATAAACCTTTCAATTTTGTCACTAAAAATGTGTTGTTGTTAGAAGTAGCGATAACACGTGAAAATAGCCATACCACACAACACGATCTGATATTACTGGAGAAATACTTTTAACACATTTCTTGGAGCAACAAACCGCTGAGGGCACAATAAGGACCTCGCCTATACCTCACAAACTTGACGTTAAAAGACTATCATCATTTTCTAATGATTATAAGCCAATGAATTTAAAGTATGTTCAACTTCGACATTGGTAAGTCAGGCTAATTTATCAACTGATGAACCTTATCAACCGAAAATAAATCTCAAATGTATCTGTAAACTATATGTCACGTTTTTAGCATGCAGCACTTATGTCGGGTACCACATTTACACGAAATGTGCTGCCTACAAAATAAATTAGTCGCCACCTCTGTCTCCATTTTATTCCGACTAAGAGGTTTGTATGGTTGAATCCCACATGATATCTGAGGTGTGCGCCTCCAACCAAGCAATTTTGTTTTATGTAGATTCAAAAAGTTCACTCAATAGGAAACATTCATAGCTAATATAAAAAATTGATAAAGAAACCAAGCCTCATGCTCATTATATTCTGAAAAGAAATCCAACGTGACCAACCAACTGCCTAAAGAAGTCTTATTAATTAAGAGGAAACGTTGCAACACTACTAATAATTTTCCCTCCTACCTCGATGTCCACCTTAATCCCTGATAAAACCTTTATACCATAATCAGCTTATCTGTATTTGTGTGGATTTAAACAACAACTCGATTTTGAAAAAAATTCACAGGAAGGGAATTACGAAAATGAAAAATTGGCTTCGAGATTATGAAACAACACACTCTCCAAGCAGTACAAAAGGTCTGGCAAGAAAGTAACAGACATTTCTCTCTAGTGAGTCAAGGCGGCCATGGATTTAACCCGACCAGAGCTAATGTATAGTGTAGCTCTGGTGTTAGTGTACACACAAGACAGTCATTATCACCCCTGGCCGTAAGTTGTAAGATACAGGATAAAGGTACTTGCAAGAAAATTGTCATCGTACTTCCGTCAAACAGATTTATTTTGTCGCAGGTTTTAAATTTGTTACATGCATTAAAAACTCTCTTTCAAAAGGGGTCGGATACAAGAACTATGCTACTGGCAAGAATGGAATCATCAATATATACATCACTCAAACTGATATTGATATGCTTCAAGTGTGACAAATGTCACATGGATAGCAACTATATGATCAAGGTTAGCCACAGATATAATTATGAGAGTGGAAAGATTCGAGAATGTGCACGTTTTATCCATAACCAACACAAAAAGTTATTTTGTAGCCCCAGTTTCCAGAGCCTGCGAAAGGGGAATCAAGAAGGTCACAGCCACGCCTGGTGTCAGATTCCGCATTCATCGACAAGCTGCTAATTACCATATTCATTAGGATTACGATTGGCCACTGGTCGAGGGGTTTAAGCTGGGAGCCCTCGATCTCACTCTCCAATCCTAGTCTGCTCACAGAACGTAAAAATGCGGACACGGGATATGGTTGGAGATTGCTGGTTCTCATGGTTGTTGATGTCGCAGTATCCGGTTTACGTGAACTCACCTGATCCCTGCACACTGCTGCCAAATCCCCCCTGGTGAATATCGATGTGACTAACCATGGAGCTGGATGGCCTTATCATACTCTCATCGATCTGTAAGTTATCATCGGTCTGTGATTCATCTACATTTAACCTATCCCTAATACAAAATCCTATAGCCTTAACATAGGAGATTCGTATCTCCCGGCTTATCGAGAATGATTGAAAAAGAAATTCAACTAGTGTTGGGTACAGTGACATCACACACACTAGCCAATCAGCCTCGATCATTTGGGACTATTTTTGTTTCCATGAAAACATTGTCAATAAAATGGCCGCCATTTTGTCTTGTCATCTTTTTTTCTATCCCGATGTATATCTATGAAACAGGCCCCATCTCAGACGACATTGTGAAATTGTAAATAGGTATACACCAAAGGAAATCTGGTTATTATCACGGTTTTAACCATTTCGATGATATTTGCTGAAGGCCTCTACTCAGCAAGCCCAAAGTAAGCAAGTACGAAATTTTAGTAAACTGACCAACTTAAATTGATATCACATTGTTCGCGTATGTGTACCTGACTGAAACACGTTTGACACCGACGATCGGTGACCGATGCTTGTGTGGCTTTGTTTATACTTAAGGAGGGATAGGATCAATTCTGAAACAGACTCAAGGCTACGGACTACTCACTCAGTTACCGCTTTGTTTGTATTTCTGCAGGGTTCTACCTTGATGGGAAACCAGCCAATTTTCGTCAGTTTCCTATTGTAAATATTTGTGTCGTTTATATTTATTGTTCTTGTCATGTGACCTGTTAAATCTTATATGTGACTTCATTGTGGAAGATCGCTACCACTGTTGTGAATAATGAATATCGTAAAAGTTTGTTACCTGAATAAAAAAAAATTGCCATAAAAAGCTACTTGAAATCTCTAAAAGACAAATGCGGGTAAATATCTCACTGCCCCCTGTGTCTACTAAATTCAAGACTGGTGCTGCCATCTGGTTTCATGAAAATATAGCAGTTTACCAGCAGACACCAATAGATAAGCACTTACCGTCTTCAGATGGCCTTCCCATAGGAATTAGCACGGTGACTTAGCATTTTTTAGCAATTCTCATTTGTACATGCTCCGAACTATCATAATCCAGAATAATTTGAAGATAACAATAGAACATCAGTGTCATTTAGCAGCAAAGTCAAAATATTGCAGTTTCCAATAGACACCAATAGTAAAACACTTACATTTTCAGATGGCCTTCCCATAAAAGTTAGCATGGTGATATGCCAATTTTTTTCATTTTCTATTTGCTGATATGTGGAACTTAAATTATCCAGAGTTATTTGCAAAATTCAATAGAATTTAGAAATCACCCAACTACCAGAATTTGTCTTTAAGAACCTCCACTTACTGTGCATGGTGATCCAATGTCAACAATTGCTAAATCCTGACACAGTCATGCATATCTCCTTCAAACACACTTGATTCGAAAATGTTCTAATTCGATTAGACTCCATGAAATGTTTTAACTGTGTAGCTTATATGAACCACAAAAGAAATAGAAACAGCTACGCTTTACTTGTACGGAATGGACATTCTGGAGAATCAACAACATTTGGGTACAAAAATGAGGTGCGAAAAGAATATAAAGTCTGCCCATTTTAATTAGATCTTGTCATACGGTGAAATAGCATTAGTGCATATGACCGCTAGTTGAGAGGAAACACCCACTTTCTCAACACTACAGGATATGTTATGCTTGTTCATTGTATTGATGAAATACAGGATTTTCCTATATATTTTCCGTTTAGACAATCAGTCTTGACAATAATTGGATGATCAGAAATCCCTCTCACAGGTATTCTCCATGGGGATTATCATAGAACGAGCATATGTTACTGCTTGTCTTTTTCTTTGTCTACCATGCCATCCTGGATTACAGTAAACCACTCCAATACATCTTACGTATTACCATCGTCCTTGACAGGGACGGATTAGCTTCTTATCTTCTTAACACTTTACACAATACTGTATAACGTCTACAAAACACACTCTATTGTGTGCAACATGAGCTGTGAGCCGCTAATCCTAGACCACAGTACGGTATGCAGATGTTGTATACTCTAATATGACAAAGACTTGTGAGACATTCTTCTTTGATCTTGGAAACATTATTTTAATATTTTTTTTATTCATTTATATTTTTGATACTTTTTATTAGGATAATTAAACATAAAGTGTTTTGTTCTAAGCTGCATAAAGCCCGTTTCCATTGACCGATAAAAACGGCAGAGAATTTTTGAGTTCCTCTAAAAGGGCCGTTTCCATTGGCCATCACCGATCTGCAGTCAGGAACCACCGACGGACGTTCAGCACTGCTGTCGCAAAATCTGTCAATGGAAACAGACTTTAGGGGGAACTCAAAAAGTCTCCGCCATTTTTGTTATCCAATGGCAACGGGCTTAAAGGACGATCTTCTATATTTGCTTGGTCCCTCTTGTGCTTGCAAGTATATCGTATACAGTATTACAGAGTGTTTTTGTTATGCTATGAACTTTGTGTTTCAACGTGAAATAAAGATAGGATTAACAATGCAGGGACATGTAACAACTCTCCACTGCTCAACAAAGATTTATTGAGTTCTCCTAATAGTTGGTCGGTGGTAGTCAACGACTGCATGTTAGTGTCTAGAAATCGGTGAGGGTGCTTATTTCCTTCAGCCCAATACACATATACCAATTTCGGAGCATTGATGTACCTTTGTCGGTGACAAAGGAACGGTAATTTGTCTCAGGCGAGGCATCCTAACAGAGTCGGCCCTAGTCGGTAGATGTAGGACAGCTAGGCAAGGGTCAGTCAAAGATTAGTGAACCGCCCCACCCCCACCTGCATGAGGTGTTCTTTTGTCGCCGACTAGTTGTGGTTTGATGTTCTTAAATCTGTTGGCAAAAGTTTATCATCATGTTGATAAATCCAGTCGCTGACATTTGAATAACAGCTCATTGTTCAAATGCCCTTGAGATATAATCTTATTTGCCTTAGTGATTGTAAGACCTGTTGATTCTAGTCCTTAAACACAAGTAATCCATTGATAAGTCTGTAAGTCTATTCGATGGTTGTTGAATGCAGTTGGTAAAGATCCAATCGCTAATGCTACTCGATTGATATAATAGCACTCATAGTGTAATACCACGACATCCCAGTTTGCAGCACTAGGTGAGTCACACGCTTACTCCAGACTGGCACATTGCAGCCAGGAAGATCTGCCCACTGAAGTAACCTGTTCTTATCTCTGTGAAATAGCGGCTGTCCCACACTGTGACTCCAGCAGCCTTTCATACACCTTCATGACATCACTTATTTGTATACATTCTCACTTTCGGCTACTACTACTCAAATACCTGTAAAACACTGTCACCATTTTCTATTTAACTGTGTCATTAACTTTAATAACTCTTCACCCCATTTCTACCATTATAACAATCTTTAGATTTATATTTAACAATTTTATGTCTTCTTAACAATTCCTCTTTTATTACTTTTTGCTATAAACGCTACAGCACAATGCTGCTTTGTGTTAGTGCATAGAGCGATAATGGCAAAATGAAGAAAGCTTCGGGGTTTCTGCCTCTCCTCCCCAAAGACAAAAAATATTAAGATCAATTGCGGGACTCCCATCAGGCAACTTCAGGGAAGAGGAGGCTGGAACTAACCTGTTCTTATCTCTATGGAAGAGTAGCTGTCCCACACTGGGACTCCAGAAGCCTCTGAACACCGCACCTCGCTAGTGCCTCACTTATATAAACCCTCATGACATCACTTAAGTGTCTGTACATCCTCACGGTGCACCCCTCTCAGAAGATCTCACACTCTCTACGTGGTATTCTGTACAAGGTTCTCACTAGGCTTAGAACCTTCAGAATCCACTGGCCTGCCTTCCGTGCTAAAGATGTACATCAATGCAACCCAGAGATTCCTATAATCTCAATGATGCCACCTAGCAGGAATACTGTGTGCCAGTGGATTCTCAAGGCTCTAAGCCTAGTTCGTTAAGAATTCTTCTCCCATAGAGCATAGTGAGAACCTTGTACAGAATACCACTTAGGGAGTGTGAGATCTTATGAGAGGGGTGCACCTTCGGCTACTCCCACTCAAATACATGTAAAACACTTTCACCGTTTTGTATTAAACTGTGCGATTAACTTTAATCACTCTTCACCCCGTTTCTTCCATCTTTAGATTTACATCTTACTATTCGTTTTTCATTACTTTGTGCTATAAACACTACAGCACAATACTGCTTCGTGTTAGAGTTGGAACATCATGCTTAATTGAAATAATTGAAACATATTCTCGTATTTAATTAATTCTTCGTACCGAATTAACTATCTAGCTGTCCCAAAAGATCAATAAATATGGAGAGCAATAATGGCAAGATGAAGAAAGCTTCGAGGTTTCTGCCTTTTGTCCGCAAACATAATACTAGGATCAATTGCGGGACTCCAATCAGGCAACTTCAGGGAAGAGGAGGCAGAGGGAAAACAACTAACCAGAATGCCCTTGTAACCATCGTATTCAATGCTGGCCTGTAACTACAGAGGCTCGTGAACCATGTAATTATTGCTAATTACGGGAGTCGGCAGGAATTAGCCTTGTTTTTTGTGTATGTTACGGAGGGTCAATTCTTCTTGAGCAGAGCACATCAATCTTCTCCGGTGCTCAACGCCATGTGCTCCCCTACTCTACCCTCAGGATCTAAGTCCATTGTTCTGACAACATCTCTAAGATTACGGGGCAGCTAATTGTAGCTGCCATTATGTAAATGTTGTATTCCAGGATGATAATCACCAAACTTGTAAAGAACTGGATCGAGAATCGTATAAACACATAATACTCCATTAGTTTGGATGTGCTGCAATTGTCATCAAGGCGAAGGCGAGTGACAATCATGGCTCATCCAAATGAGTGGAGTATTGCATACTTTTTTTATTTGAGTGCAGTTCTGGATTTATCTCTCCCCTTTCAATGACATTGAATAGCAATACAATATTATAATAATTCAAATTACTTCACAAATTCAGTTAGGAACATTTAAATCTGCATGTTGATGTCTTGCCTTCTCTCCAAAATCCTCCCCGCTGTATATGACTTCATCATGTATTCACTCCGTCACGTAAAGTATTGTCACTCTACCTGAGTGATCATTTCTTTTTAATGTTATTCCTATGGCTAAGCTTGTACCACGGGTGAGGCAAATGGACTGTCCTTACTCAATTTCCAAGAAACATTGCAGAATAACATGATAAATCAATCCATCCCCAATACTAATCTCTGTTCCATACTTCCAGAATTTGAAATACGTGAGATTAAGAATTCCTTGATATCAAATTTAATGTTATTGCTCATTTGGCGGGTGTGTGGGGATGGCAGGGTGGGGTGGGCGGTTGCATGAGTCTATTGTGTGTGAGTCCCTACCAGCATAACACAAACATTTGGATTAACAAAGATTCTAAGCTACACTCAATAGCAATCCGGCAGTGACTCATTTCCCAGTCAGAGCATATTATCGGAAAATTGGATGAGTTTTAATCTTGGCTACCGTATACCACGACTGGAGTTTGGCATAGTGACTTCATGGGGCGAAGCCGAGTGGAGTCTGGAGCCAAAACTCCAGGAGTGGCATGCGGTGGCCAAGATTAAAACGAATCAGGTTTTGATTTTATCCTACACCGCCTCCTCGATTTTGGAATATTATGTTATAACAATTCTGTATGTCACTAGTGGCATATAAAACTCTGTATGCCAGTCAGCATGGCATACGGAAACTCAATGTTAAGCCTATGGGGTTTTATATTAGGGGTAGGATAAAAGCTGGGAATGCTCTCCCTGAATAGGGGATCCGCTATTGATACCAATTGATAATGTTTCTGTCACTCTAATAATACAGAGAAATTGTCCGATAACAGATAACAATCTAGTCTTTACAATTGTCTATATATCACATCATAGAAGCAAGACTAGATGTGAGGTGGATCTGTACCATATTAGCTGTAAGGAGAGATCAACCATTGCAAAAATTGAGACAAACGGACTGTAAACTGAAACAAGATTATCATGTATAGATCTAAAGACTCAACACTCAAGTCATGCTAAGCTTCGATGGCGAAGGAGTGGAGAATTAAAAGAAAAAAGGGTGGCAATGTTTATCTTTAAGAACACTCAGTCGGTTAGGGGATAGTGAGAGGTTGCTAGATTTTTCACATTATTACAAAAAACAACATAGAAAAAATGGAGCAATTTAACCGACCACTATGAAAAAAAACATGTACTACGATGGAGTGGGAAAAGATTTAGATGTATCATGACACATATAAAATCTATAGAATCTAGCACTTCTGTAAAATACAACACTCTTAGACACCGATAAAAACCCCATACAATGCGTGGTGGATTGGCATGTCTAGACATATGTCTACGATTTTGCACCTTTCCGATATGTCTCTAATATTTGCTTTTTGCATCGATGCCATATTGGTAGCTATAAATTTCTATCGTAGTAGGTGGACGCCAGGCCTAAAGCTCCTGGGTGGAAGATTGTTCAGATCAGGAAAACTCAGACAGTCACTTACATATGCTGCTACATGAAATATCTTGACCAAGCAGTTGCAGGATCACTGCACGAAAACCACTATTTTATTCATATATACGCCATCGCGGAAGTGCATGTATTGGCTGAATATTGACTTGTTTTCATATATATGTACATATATATATGCCCAGGCCTTATATACGGACGCGTCTTGGCTGTATTTCACACCCGGCATATATGAGAGGAAATATCCTCTCCCCCACCACCTCCTGCCCCTATGTGTTGGTAGAAGTACAGGTATCCTCAGTAGGAAGCCCTCCCCCCACCCCCTCCCCCATCTCCCCCCGCCTGCTCCCAGTAAAGCCCTCTTCACTGGATGCTTATATAGGCCTACAGATGAGGTGTATTCACACAGGGAATTGGACGACCTTGTATACGCAAAATACCTACTTATATACGCCGGGCGCATCCATATGTAGAATAATGATGTTCGTGCAGTGAATATTGCTCTTTTATGCATGATAGTTTAAGGAAAAGTGACCTTGCAACCATTGATAGGTTATTGCTGCAGGGGATGAGGATAATCCTGAATCATAGGAATGTTTCAGGCAAGTCCAGTGGGTAATTACATAAAAATCGTACCATTATTCCACCTTGGATAAGGAGGCAACCACACTGTTTTTAATGTATAAGAATACAACCAAAACATGAGTGGCTGGACACTAAACACTAAAAATAACTTGAACTAGGAGTAGCAATAAGGTTAAGTTCGAACTCCCATGTCCTATGTCAGCCAACTTAGGTTAGCCAACCTAAATTGTGTGAAACAATACATATAAATATTTATATTTTATTATGTAAACCGAGTTGAAACGTCGGTTCACGGTACGGCCGTCGAGCGATAATACCAGAAAACAGTTTAACCCTTCGTGCGGCAGTTGTCAGAGTGCCTCGTTCTGGTGCGGAAGTATGGCTCCTTAGAATAGACCCATGATCAGGGCAAAACCTATTTTCAAGAACTAGAATTAGAATGATAAGTTCAAAGAAACTATGCATTCATAATAATGCAATGTAACTATAAGGCCGATGTTGATTCATTGCATCTACGATACTGATATATGTACAGCACAGGGACCAGGTAGCAGATCGGCCGTTGCCGAACCTGGCAAAACATTCTTTTAAACCTAAGGCCCTAATAAACACATTTTAAAAAGAACAACTCATTACTACATTACATATCATTTTTTCTTTTTCCTTTTCTCCATTTATATTGTCTTTTTGTCTTCAAGCAGAATTGTAGGCTTCAGTCCTATCGACGTACAATACTGATGTATCTGCTGGTATCCGAAAGAACCAATTATGAGAATCGAATTGCACAAAATAGATTATTTTTTTATTATTTTTATAGTTGCAACTTAAAATGTGTAATAGAAAAACACGGCTGTCGGTATGATTTAACAAACCATAGGTAATATATCACGATCATTCCCGAAATAATTTTCAATATTTCTAACAATAATGCTATCATCAATACAGCCTATTTGTAGTGATATAACAGCACATCCCTTAACGAATAAATGATCAATTGATTATCCATAGATAGTACACAAATATAACCGAAAACAAAATGCAAAATATACTTCATATATAAGATAGCAGTGACGTTTCTATGTATCTGTCACTATTACATAATTTAATCCAGGTGTTGATTTAGATATCATGTCCTTGATATTAGATCACTGATCACGATAATCCACGTCTATGAGTGCTAATCTACAATGCCGCCGCGGGACATGTTTCAGTTGAGCGGCTTTCGGCTTCTTTGGCAACTGAGAAAAATGGATTAAGGAAGCAGCCCCCTTCTTGACGGCGACCGTCAAATACCAGACTTAATCCTCTTGTTTTTCAGGCTACTACGCAGTGTAAGATCACCTTACACACATGATTAACGCACGTGGTTTAACGGGCATTGTCTGATCTGTATTTCGCATACACGTGCAAGGAGCATAGTGGAGTCTACCCTGCATACCTGTATAACGAGCATTGTCGAGACTGTGCTACTGGTAAACACACTGATACACATCTTCCTAACAGAGTCTGGAGATCACAGACAGCCTGGACGTGGGACATGGGAACGAAGATGAGGAGGTCATTTCTTATACTGCTAGGTCTGGTGGGCCACCTATTCAGTCCACAGGTAAAGTACAGCGTCTTTATATCATCCCTGGTATTTTTCCCCATAGACTTAACATTCAGAACTCATATTCAATTAAAAAGAATTTTTTTTAAAGTTTCCTCTATAATCCTCTACCCATCTTCTGCCCATGCGATTTCAATGATTAAAAAACAGTAAAATTGAGAGAGTTTACACTAAGTGGAAGGCAATGTTTATCAATGACAAATTAGAGACCTTGAACATTTTGTATATTTAAATGAGCGTCGCAAGGCCCGCTTCTATCAGGTAGGCGTGTCAACCATATTTTCTGCATGAGCGGTAAGTTTCCAACATCCTCCGCTCACCATCTTCTCAGACTTTCCATCACTGTGTATAACATACTCCAACTTAAATGAATAATTTAAGAAATACACTAGCCCCTATGTGTGTGTGTGTTGGGGGGGGGGGGGATTTTATTGATCTCCCCATATATATTGAAATCCATATTTGTTGTTGGTTCAGCAGCCAATCAGAGCACAGAGTGCACAAGCCCAAAAGTACAGTATCTCCCAAACTTAGTCTGTCAAGAAAACCAGTTTTCTATGGCTCGTAGTTGTATCCTGAACTTCTGGCAAGGTAGCTTTCTCTCTGACTCCACCTTACTCTAAAGGGTTAAAGCTGACCTGCCTGGGTCCCCAGCCTTTATGATATGTTGATTTTCTATTTTGATGTACTCAAATTCCATAATTCCAAATAGGTCCAGGACTATTTGTCAGTTAGACCCTTTTTCTAGAATGATTGGTTGCTTACATATTCATGACTTCCAATGAAACGTTCAATATTAATCTTTGAATTTGTAAAATGAAAAAAAAAGCCTCACTAAACTTTATTTTGAACAGGCTGCTCAATCATCGGATGGAAGTGGAATCATGGAAAACAGTAGTTCTGCGTCTCCTGTTGCTACTGTTGCAACTATAACTGCTGCGACAGATACCATTGCTTCTGAATCGCCTCCTGTTGCTACTGTTGCAACTGTAACTTCTGCGACAGATTCAAGTTCTGCTGCATCTCTTATTGCTGATGGATCTGGAGAAATTGGGTCTGTGTCTCTCATTGACGGTGGATCTGGGGGAAGTGGGTCTGTGTCTCTTACCGATGATGGATCTGGGGGAAGCGGGTCTGTGTCTCCTACAGCTCGTACCTCTAAGAAATCTAGAAGTAAATCTAAAGCTAGCACCCTAAATCCAGACTCCTCGTGCGGGCTCAAACTTGACTCAGAATCAGAGAACAGTGTCATGGATGGATCAGGCACTTCAGAATCGGGGGCTAGTATTAATTCTGAGAGCTCAGACCCCACTTCTGATAATTATTCTGGGTCTTCAAGTCGAAACATATCAGAAAGCTCTAGTTCATCTGGTAGCGGTGCGGGGTCTTATCCTAGAAGTGAGTCAGTAACTTCAGATTCAAGTCCCGATAGCTATTCTGGCTCCTATAGTCAAAGCGTATCAGAAAGCTCAAATACCAGTTCTGGAAATGATTCTGGGTCTCGCCATGCTATTGGATCAGAAACCTCAAATTCAAATTCTACTAGCGATTCTCATTCTTCCGACGGAAGTGGATCAGGCATGCAAGGATCAGGAACCGATGGTAGGTCATAAAGTGTTCACTGATATTTGATTGCTTCTTCTCAGTACATACGTACATAGTAGAAATACATTCTCTGTCTCTGAGGATGTTTATCATGTTTTTTTCTCACCCCTGGAATCTTTACCATTAGTGTAACGTTGGAAACTCGTACTCAACGCCAATAGAGTATTTTTAGAAAAATACTGAAAGGGGGATATTCTCACAAATTTTACCCAATTAGTCAGTGATAGTGGTGAGATAAAGTCTGAACCGCGCCTGATCTATAGACACTGATAATATGCCATTCATTTTAGATTGTTACATAATCTCACTCTTCTTTGCCTCGTGAGATTACTCTGAAAACCCAAATTCATGGCATATTGTCAGTGGCTATGGATCTCGATGCAGTTCCTTATTAATACCACCAAATAGAGTCCCTCAATTGTTTCCAAGCTCTAGGACTATTTGTTGTCTTAACATAACATGTGCCACATTAATTTCGATACCATTGATAATAAACCCACCATCAGTACTACACAAACCAGTTCACTGACTGACTTGTCCTTTCATTTTCATTACAGATGACTGCAGCAGCCAATTGTCCCTACCTGAAAAATACCAAAAACCAGAGAAAGCCCGACAGGTGTATAGTTATTTTGAAGTCAAGCTAGAAGCCACTGCCACTGGGACCTGTCCTGTCAGCCCTAATTACCTCTGGTATTGGGAGGAGCTGAGCAACACCACCACCTCAGACAGTGCTCCACCTGTGAAAGAGTATAGCATCCTTAACAAGGCTTTCTACGAGAATGGGAATTCCAGTGCCATCACCATCCCGAAAAATGAGTTCAATCAAAGCAGCGGGAAACTGGTCGTTGTTGACATGAACACCTGCAAAGCCGATTTCATGTTTATCGACTTCACAAATAAAGGTGGGTTTGTATATGTTAAGAGTGGTGTTCTATGTCGCACACATCATAGCTAAATAATTAGACTATAGGTAGCTCCTACATCTCAAGCCCAATACACATTTACCGTTTTCGGAACATCGATGTATCTTTGTTGGTGACAAAGGAACGGTAATCTGTGTCAGGCGAGGCATCCTAACGGAGTCGGCCCTAGTCGGTAGATGTAGGACAGCTAGGCAAGGGTCAGGCAACGATTCGTGACGCCACCACCCTTGAGATGTTATTTTGTCGCCGACGATTTGTCGTTCGATGTTCCTAAATCGCTTGCCAAAAGTTTATCAACATGTTGATAAATCCAATCGCCGACAACAGAAAGCTGATAAATGACCTTTGATTGGGTGGCGGACACGGGTCGAGGGGTTACGTAATTTGCCTGTGACAATTCACTGACTCCTATACGATTTGGGAACTGATTGTTCAACCCTGAAACGGTAGATGTGTATAGGGCTTTAGGGTGTCTGGTACATCAGACTCCCCAGCCGGTGAGTATATACACAATATTGTCTGGTTTTGTGTTTGAGTGGCCGAATTCTCCAGGTAGCTGACGTGTAGTAATATCCGAGCGAATGCAAGTATATTACTTCGTCAACTATGAGGAGATTACAGAAACTCGTATACAAAATCATTCGTTAATGTATTCATTATCCACCGCCAATACTAATAACAAGTATATTGCAATGAAAGGTTTATTGCGAGACATGTACTTCCAGATCATGCCATAATTGAGATATCATAATTGAGATAATTTTATTGACATTCACCTTTGACCTCAGAGAGAAAAGTGATGCTGAAAGGTCTGCAAGGCAAGAGCACGAACATTAAAAGTAGATATTCCCTACAATCAGAATCAACTCTGATAACAATTGTGGCAAGCCGGCAAGAAAAATCCTAAATTTTGAGATCTGTTCCTCTACTACATATTTCAATTAGCGTATCTCAGTCTCTCTCTTAGCAACTTTTATTAAAACAAAATAAACTTCACCTTGAAATATTCTTCTATGTTACCAACAATATTATTGGAGATACCTTTTAAAGTGCCCACGGTCTAAAACTCGTTCAATTCCCTCCCTCAGATTGCATGGTGATCGCTTTTCCGGAGGAGTTCAAGACCCCAGAAACGGCGGAGAAAACGGGTATGACAATGAAAGTGAAGGTGAAGGCCAATGTTTTTAATAAGAACTGTCCCTTCACCCCAACCTACCTGTGGTACTGGGTCAAAGTGGGCGCCGACGAAAGCTTTGGCCTCAGTACCCCTGTGAACAAGATGGAGGCGCTGGATCCGGCAACATATGGAAAGTCCTGGAGCATTACACTGCCCCCGGAAATCTTAGAGCCTGGGATTCGCATGATAAAGGTGGTGGTGAACGAAACGGGATACTCGGATATTGTCTTCCTGGACTTTATCCGCTCTGACCTTGTTGCACTCATTGCTGGAGGCACACTGCGGACTGTGTCTTCAGGAGACACTGTGGAGATTGACGGGGAATCCCTCAGCAGTGACCCCGATTTGACGTCTGATCCGTTACTCTTCTCCTGGTCTTGTGAGATGGGAAGTGAAATAGCCACCATAAGTGAGCCATCCTCCCACTTCACGGCCGCAGACTGTAGTCCCCTGCTGTCCAGTGTGTACCGAACTACAGGGAGTAAATTTACCATTGACACGATGGGGTTGTCTATTGGAAGATACATCATAAGGTTAAAGGTGGCCAAGGATACCAGAACCGCCTTCTATGACCAGACAATCAATGTGGTCAAGGGATATGTTCCAAAAATGGAAATCAAGTAAGTCAATCCAACATACTTTGATATATTTCCCCCCAATGGAAATAATGGCCTTTCGCGGTATTCCTATCATTCAATGTGTGTGTACAACTGTGGATTGTTCAGAATCATGACCACAAATTCTATGACGAGAATATGGAATTTGGTGTTGTAAACAAAGTAAAGGTCATTTGATTGGGCTCACATGTGAGAGATGCCAATTGCTTATAGCAATGCGA
Organism: Alentia gelatinosa; assembly: GCA_950022655.1. Lineage (NCBI taxonomy): Eukaryota > Metazoa > Annelida > Polychaeta > Phyllodocida > Polynoidae > Alentia > Alentia gelatinosa. The sequence continues at coordinate 54,472,843 of OX465583.1, read as the reverse complement.
ACCACTAGGTCAAGCCGGAGACACACCAAGCGAGAAACGCAATTTCCGTAATCGCCAATACGAAATGGCGTGCATGCGAGCTATATTTTATATTTCACCTGACTATTGCTTCCGAGGCGCTAAATCATCACTGGGAGATATCACTATGAAATGATATCTCACATACATGCCATTTTGTGTTGGAGATTACGGAGATCGCTGCCCTGACTCGCTTGGTATATCCTCGGCTTAATGCATTAGCAGTGGCTGTTGAGTCTTGTGTGACTTGTGGCCACCGTCTGTGGTCTCCTGTCTCTCGACCAGTTGAGGTTGTCTTTTTGGGCTAGGGTCTGTTAGATAATACAGTCTGTACATGTAGACCATTTTCTGTATACTATAGAGACACATGGATGATGTGAGTCAACTTAATTCAATACTTATGGACGACCTTATGGACGGCTAATAATGTCTTCGTGAACAGACTTAAGTATAATCAAACGATAACCCTTGTACAACGTACAGAAAATGGTCTTCATGCGCGATCCTAGATTATCAAATTGATTTAATTTCATCAAGATTTGAATGCATTTGTATTGTAAAGTAACGTGAGATCGTAATGCCTTGAACGGGATTGCTCCGGTTCACTCACTATATTTTCTTATTTTTATACCCCTAAAAACACGAGAAAATGTCATTTTATGTAGTTGCGAAGTGCACTATTGTACAGTGCACCCGAACATTCACTCTGTCTCAGTGTGCCATAGGTGTATAATTAGAAGGAAACTCACGAGATGTAAATAACATAGTTCGCACTCCACCGAGTTTGACTGCGGATTAATTCATGAAGCAAAGCTGAGTGAATTACGTGAACGACCAAACGAGGTGGAGTGCAGACCAAGTTATTTTCATCTAGTGGGTTTCTGATTTTATCTCACCCTGTATAACATTATCAATCTAAAAAAATAACTCACCCAATTAGCCAATGGGTATTGGGTACACTACCTACATGGCCGTGAAGTCCGAGTTCCTAACGTTAAGCCTATGGAGAAAAATGCCGGGGTGAGATCATATTATTATATACCTGTGGCTGTATGAACTACATATACTGCCCGCTCCTACCCATGGCGTACTTATACCCGTACACCACACTGTGACGTACGGGGTATGTGATCACGTAACCAGGTAAAATTTCGCCATTTTTAGGTATATAATAATACGAAAACAGGCTGACTGTCTTCGTACATCAAAATACGAATTGTACATCAAAATATGAATTGTTGATCACATACATCCCGATGCCGCGTATTACTGACGTACGAAGACAGTAAACCAGTTTCCGTATATTATCGAATCTGTATCACACAGACGTTGTGTTTTGTCCTACTCAGGTGTCTGGTGAACTGCCAGGCGCGCGTCGTCCCGTCTAACAAACTCTCACTGACGCTGAACTGTACAGGATGCGACTACGAGCAGCTCGGTCTGCAGTTCAAGTGGTCTCTGGATATGCAGGAAGAAGCAGATTACAAGCCTGTCGACCTGGAGACCCTCGCCAGGACAGGTTATACGTTCTCTGATAGGCTCCCCCACCAATTCACTCTCCATAGGGAGCCAAAGTGAACCCGCTCCAACCACAGATAGCTGGTCACAAAATACTATTTCCGGGTATAGGCGCTCAGTACTTAGACTATGTAGGTTCGAGATTATATGTGTCATTCTCCAATCTTTAGATCCAAATTTTTAATAAACTTAACAACTGTCATCGTAGTTTTGTAATAAAGTTATTCAGAGACGATAGTTATAAACTTCACTTCAAAAGTAACAAACGAGACCAAAAACATAAGTCTAGCCTCAAACCCCCATAGCTTTAGCAGTAAGCCTCGTTCTTACTGGCCACCGGAAATGGTGTTTTGTAGGTGGGTATATGTGGTTTCCGTGGGTTCACTTTGGCTCCCTATTACCCCAGATCCCTGAACACAAGAATAGAGTCGAGGGTCGGGCAAATCAAATTTATCTTAATTTTATGAGAACCTTTACCGACATGAGTATTAATACAGTAATATATTAATATGAAATTAGGTAAATGAGTAATAATTGACAATTATAATGGAGTCAATTATGGTAGGAAAATACATGTTGGTTAATTGACCAATGGTGAAATGTCAATTATGGTAAGTGTATATAGTTATACAATATGAAGATATTAGTATATATAGTTATACAATATGTATATACAATAGCCCTACGTGAGTAGTAGTATGAGAGAGAGGTGAGGGTTGGTGGGAAGTAAAATGTACGTGTGTACGTAGTGAAGTACAGGAACAGAGTGAGGGGTAGGTGAGAGCGGTGCTGGGCCACGTGACCGCGTGGTTCACGTGTCCGACACCAGAGGGGGGTGCGCAGGGTGCGCAGTGTCAGGGTGATGCGCCAGGGGGAGCAATGACCGCCCCTGACCAAAGGCCATGGGCATCCAATTAAATGACCAGCAGCAATTCTATTTTGTTCTATATATTCTATGATTTTTTAACTAATCAAAGACATAATTGACATATCATATTGGCCTATAGGCATTATCTTATACAATAGCCTCGACAGGGGCAAACAGTAAAAGCAAGAAGACAAGTACAAATGACACATGACAAACAAACGTCAATATGCAAAGCTTGGGAGTCAATTTTAGATTAATTTCCAATCGGTCAACAGCTCCTTTCCCATGATTAACTGCATGCATTCTGTGCAGTCAATGCATTCAGAGAACTCTAACAAAAAAGATAGCTTAGCATGCAAACTTTTTATATTGCGCTTAATATTCATTTATGATTTATTACTAGAAACTCTGCAACAGACTTTCATTTTACAGCATTCTATTTTAATGCTTCCAGCCCAACCTGGCTAGATTATAAACTTTGATTCTTAGTTCGGGTTGTGAAAGAGATTTGATCAGGTTTGCAGTACTATCCTCGTATATTGCAGTTTTAGAAGGAAGCTCATAAGATGAAAATAACCTGGCCTGTACTCCACCGAGCTTGACCTTGGAGTAATTCACGAAGCGAAGCTGAGTGAATTACTCTGCTGTTAAACAAAGTGGAGTGCAGACCAAGTTATTTTCATTGAGTGGGTTTCTGATTTTATCTCACCCCGTACAACATTATTTATTGATAAAATGAATCACCCAATCAGCCATTGAGTATTGGGTACACGAACTTCATAGCCGTGGAGTTCCTAATGTTAAGCCTATGGAGAAAAATACCTGGGTGAGATAAATTGTCAGACCCATTATTAATCGATAAAATAACCCACCCAATTTAGTATTGCGTATTGGGTTCAATACCTTTACGGCTGTGGAGTATGGGTTATTTAGATTAAGCCTATGGAGAAAAATTATGGGTTAGATAACTCTTCTAACTTTGCTGTGACAGGGATTTCGTCTGAGGGCTTCGTGATTGGGCATGACAAACTCCAGCGAGCGACTCGGTACCGGGCACGTCTCATGGTCACATGTCCCGTGTGTGCAGACAGTGTCCTGGAGTACTCGTTTCTCACCAACTCTCCGCCAACGGGAGGAAATTGTTCGGTCAGCCCAGCCTCAGGTACGCCACTACAAAACTTCATCGGTAAAGTGGAATTCACACGGTGGGATTCATGTAACTCACAGGGATCAATTAAAGTGGGATTCACACAGTGGGTTTCATGTACCTCACAGGGTTCAAAATCTCATGAGATTCTCTTCCTTTTTAGGGGTAAATGTCGCCAACGATTGCAGGGGAAAAACTCATGGAAATGAAACCCTCCAATTTAAATGATGAAATCGTGTTCCAGTACAGAATCCCAGCAGGATTTTTCTTAGACAAACACCCTATGAGGTACATGAATCCCATCATGTGGATCCCACTCCCACCAAGTAAGAAATGCAGCGATTTCCTGAATCACCAACACAAAATGGCGTGTATGTATGCTATTATTTCATATTTCCCCCTATCATTGCTTCTTAGATGAAGAATTATCGGTGTTAGATATTCCTATGAAATAGTATTTAAGAGTACTCAAAGGTAGCAAGGTCCATGTGGCTTATGAACACAAATAGACTGTTTACACAAAATACAAATAGCATTATCAGTAACATTAAGTAAGATCCGTCTAAAAATACTGAATTTTTGACAAGGTGCGCAAAAGACTTTAAGGCATATCCTACAATTCACGGTGGCGCCACCTGGTGATTTTTTAATTTTCTCAATTATCAATCAAAACCCGTTCTGTGGGATGTAGTACTATACATCTACTATATCCATTGAAAGTTTGAGGAAAATAACATGGGTTTTAGTATGTAAAAAGCAACCTAATGGAATTTATACATATTCTATTATAAATTAAAAGTATCATAACATTGACCTATAAATCAAAAACGAGCACGGTGACCCCAAATTTGTATTTTGGGGTCACCAAGCTCTGTACTACCTTCTGGGGTCTACAACACTAAAGATATCCTCATATTCAAGTTTCAGGAAAATAACATGGGTTTTGATTTTCAAGCCCTATTGTCCGCTATGCCTTTAAAGTGGCTGTGTGTTTTACAGGGGAGGCGCTGATCACTATGTTCCAGCTCATGTGTGACGGATGGAGCTCACCCTCAGGAAGCCCGCTCTTTTACCGTTTTGAAACCCAGGTTGAGGATCAAATGCAGGTGAGATGAACTGTAGTGTCCTCTATCATAGAGGAAACCTATGAGGGTATATGGTCAGAGCTTGATCTCCTCGAGTTTGAATTGCGTAGTAATTCACAAGGTGAAGCCGAGTGAATTACTTAGTGATTCAAATTTTTTTTTCTTAAATTGTTAATTGATATGACGTTCATTCACCAAATTTATACATGATGTTTTTCCATGAAGATTTCCTGAAAGACATAAGTAACGTCAAAATACTAGACGCCACAATGAGATGGAATCGAACTCTTACCGTAAACTTGAATAGGTTTCTGAATTTATCTCGCCTCTCACATTGACTAATTGGTTAACATTTGCGACATAATGCCCCATTGAGAGTATTTTATCTAAATACTTCATGGGCATTGAGTACGAGTTCTCAGTGTTAAGTCTATGGAGAAGAAATACCAGGGATGAGATAAATACATAAAGGTTTCTAGCATTAACTGTTGGGACAGTGTTTTCACATTAAAGGCTATATTATTTGTTCATCTTGGAAAGACATCATCTATGTAACATGAATCTCGTTGCTGATGTGTTGTGGATCGAATCGAATTTTGAAAACAGGTTAAGAAATAGGAAATGGGACACTGAAATAACCATAGGTTATTCATAGCTAATAAATTAAATTTAAATGAGGGATATCTAATTGGAATGACTTTGTTTCCAGGTATTGTATGAATCACTTCGCCTTTGAAGATTTTCTTCAGATAAGAGTAAGATATCTTGGGACGCTATTTCTGCATACATGACAATCTCTTTTCAGAAAATAAGCCAACTCATTCAGTCAGATGCTAATTAAACAAGGACGAAAAATGTAAATCAGATGTGTTTTTTTTCTTGGACAGTTACTATATTCTGGTAGCGAGTCCAAGGCCCCGCCCTCACCACTTTCACTAGGAGATCAAACGTCGGACTACAACAGGGTCCTGGTCATGGGCGTTTTGGACGTGTATGGTTCCAAGACAACAGAGCAAATTACTGTACAGGCAAGTATCCTGACGTTTACTTTAGACGACTAAAACCGTTATGACTGTAGATCGTCTGGCCAGTAGTCGTCAGGTGGTGCCCAATTACGCAATATAATCCTTAAGAATCGCCCACTGAAGAAGCACATTAAATGTTTACACTACACGATTTATGTTCATTTAAATGTAGAACATATTACTTCCTGCTGTCCATTGAAGCAGGCATTTACCCTAGAAGATTAGGGGTGATGATTCTTGAAGGTTGACCCAGAGTTTTACAAGAATCGCCAGCTGTCTTGATCACCAATTCAAGCTGGCGTGAATTAGTCAGCGGACGTTAAGGGGTCTACATAATCTCCAGCTGGTACCGAATTGCATAACCTGACGTAATCAGCCGATCTGCGATAGCCACACGCTTCTTGATATCTAGCCTTTTACCGCTGAAAGTCGTCAGGTGGTGCTGAATTCAAGAATCACTGAGAGACTTTTCCCTTTATACACTCTGTAGTGATATACTGCTGCAGGGGTGTAATAAACTACCATTAACATTTTCACGTTTTTACTATGTTAAAAAGGACGTAATTCATACAAAAACACGTTAATTTACATAGCTATAATGTATTTATGTTTACTGGGTATAGATTGTAGTTGTGAACCGATTACACCAGGTGAGGGGGGAGGGGCAGTAATGAAGAGGCCTGGCACCTACAAATTATCCTATTTACAAGCCGATGGTTGTTACTGACTTTTGCCATACAGGTAACTTCTATACAACCGTCTGAAAACGGCACCGCCAGCTCCATGATGACCTCCGCTCTGAACAACGTCGATCTGGAGAATGTCGAGGAGGCCGCCCAGATCATCCAGTCTATAGGCTCTATCCTGAATACAAAGGTATGTATATTTATTACCCATCGTATACAAAGACCCCATTGAAAATGTATGGGGACTGAGTTAACCACGACCCATTATATAAAACCTGTCAGATACCATAACTGTGGTATACAGATTCAAATCTGTGGTAAACGGCCTCAAAGCTATGGTTTACTGGGAAAACAGCCCCTTTGTGCTGTAGAGCAAAGAAATACTCCCTATTGTTATACCCTTTTATATGACAATTATTGGGTTTAATTCATTCAAAAAGATGGATAATAAATGCAACAAACGATGGTTATGTGGACAGGCGGCTCTGTAAACCACTCGAGGTTGACGTCGTAACACACTCGCTAGCGCTCTTGTATTACTACGCGTCAACCTCTCGTGGTTTACGGCCGCCTGTCCACAAAACCATCGATTGTTGTCTAAGTTTTCAATGAGGACAATGTATCAGATTTGACCTTTGTTTGATAGGCTTGTTTTGTACATTTCCAATTATTTTAGATATCCTAGCAAGAAAAAGCACTATAGATTGAGAGCGGACTAAGATTCTTTGTTTCCTTAAAATTCCTTCGATCAGTGCCTCTACAGAGCAATATCTATTACTGGTCCTCTGAATGCAGGAGACACTATAGCGCCACTGACGCTCATATTCAAGACTTAAACACTTCTGATAGTGTTGCTTTCTGGTTGGTGTGAGTGGGAAACGGTCTTTGTTGGTTGAGGAATTTGAAATTTTCGATTCTGATGGTTATCAGATTAAACCATTATTGAAAACATCTCCATCTTGGTACATCTCCATCTATTTTCCTTTTTTCTAGGATCCCTCCGGAAACAGCACAATGCCCACAGAAGAAGCCACGCAGGTGAGAGTAAAGTTGGTGCTCCACCAGGCCGATTTCTCACCCGATCAATTGTTCCTGGGCCCTTAAGAGGAAGTTCACCTATTGTAATTTATTTAATTCTGATAATTATAGTTTAATAAATGACCATTTTCAAAGATTTGAGAAATTCGAGGGCATCCGATAATGATCCGCGATTGTCTGGCTACGAAATCGGCTACCGTCGGTCCAGTGGAACACCCCCTTAAACCAATACCGATTGTTAATTGAACAAACTTGCTTGCACAGATATAGAAAGAGCCTCATTGCATCTTTAGAGATATTATCAAAGCTAAACCTGTAGTAGATGGTGGTTCCTAAACAACGATAGGGAGAGACCACTATAGTAAAGTAGAACCCCGCGTAAGCAGCCACCCTCTGTTCCAGGCCAAAGTGCCCGCTTACGCGAGGTTTCCGCTTACACGGGATTAAGTAGACTTGCTCAAGTCTCTGATAATGGACATTCATGATTAAACGACATTAAGATAATATCAAGAGACGTCACAAGTTTGAGTCTGAGTTTATTTATGCCACGCATTTTGTTGGCTCCATAATTTCACGAGTCGAAGACGAGTAACATTACGGAGCCAACAAAATGAGTGGCATAAATAAGCTCAAACTCAAACGAGTGGCGTCTAGATTTGATCCTACCCCGTTTCCATATTTTTTCAGTATCAGAAAGTAGTGGCATAAACAACACTTTATGTCACTACCCGTGACATAAACAAATCCCATGTTAAGCCTATGGTGTTTTTATTAGGGGTAGGATAAAGTATGAGACAGTGTGACTGGTGCAGGAATCCTGTATCGAGGAGAGAATGTGTGGGGTAGGTGGAGGGGCACAGTGACTGGGGCCAGTCTAGGGATTAAGATAGACATCTAATAGGGGGATCTGTTCCAAGTAAAGGTGTCTGGCAACACGGGGTGTCCGTTAGGTAGGGTTCTACTTTAAGGTCTGAATTAATCGGAAATATGTAATAAATTCTTCGTTCTGTTCGATGGGTCATACGAACACACTTCCACGAATACATCTTGGCATAATTGCTACATCCTGATGTAAATCGACACCTGCCAGAACTGTGTTCTGATTGTTTATTGTTTTTTTCGAAAGATTAACATAAACAGTGTCCCTTCTCCTCATTGGACAAAAGAAAAAAACCCAGAAGAATTCCAATGAAACACACTGATTGGTGTACGAGAGAATTTTTAAATATACCCCATTTTCAAACTTGTTTTGCAGATGCGGAAGAATATGGTGGGTCAGATCAGCAAGATGGCATCGGGCGTGAGCAGTCTGAATGACATCATGCTGTTCTCAGAGGCTATTGGTACAAGCACGGAGGTGCGCGATGAGGTGGACGGCGACACGCTGGTGAGCTGACACATATTCATTTTAAAAAGTTTTTTTTTATTAGGAATTGGTTCGCTTTAAAAAAAAAAACATTTTTATTGCTTTCGACTTTTACAAATCGCTCTTCCAGGCAATAATATGGTGCAGGGACATAACAGACAATGTATGGTATTTACAATGAAACGATGATTACATTACAAATCACAAGAAGTTTTCTACATCCGTTGTCCATGTGGACAATGTAACATGTAAGGCCCAGCGTCCACCTACTACGATAGAATCGTAGACCTCCCGATATGGCACCGATACCAAATGTAAAAATCGGTGCCATATCGGGAAGGTGCAAAATCGTAGACATATGTCTAGACATGCCAATCCACCACGCATTGTATAGGGTTTTTATCGGTGTCTAATCGCAGAAACGTGGTCAACTGCCCCGATATTAGGTAACCTTCCGACGCGATTTTGATTTTTTATCGGGAGGTGCATCGTAGAGCATATCGGTGCCATATCGTAGTAGGTGGACGCCAGGCCTTATACTGGCTGCAGTGACTCCATTACACTCGATCCCATACTCGGTATAGGATCTTCGCAAAGGAGCCTAGCCTGTCATTTAGCTATATTCCTAGTGCAGTTGCCATGCTTGTACAAAAATACTATCAAGAAACGTCACGAAATTTCATACAATTGTTTATGTGGAGTGGGTTATTTTCGCGGAATGATATCACGAAGCGGAGCTGAGTGATATTTGTGCAGAAGACAATGAACGCTATGGAAATAATTATATGAAATTGAGTGATATTTAGATTTTAGTCTACCCGTGATATGTTTTTAATTGCATATGTCACCCGTGGCATATGAATATTAAATGGCATAACCGTGGCATAGAGTCACACCATGTTAAGTCTATAGAGATTTATATAAGGGGTAGGATGAAGTGTGGTCTACCATCAATCCCGTTTGCGACTCGACATTGCTAACGAATAATATACTGCTGTTATAAGATTACCATTATGAGCTAGTTTAAGTTAGATTGTACAACATTCCTTCCTTTGCTTAGGAATAGCTCCAGGTTTACAGTCGCTAATCTATGAAAGTATGTAAATATGTAGGTAAAGTAAGAGTTGATAATAAATACAATATGGACTGGTTTCAGATAAAAGCGGTTGTATCCCTCTCGGAATTGATTCAATATCTTCACATGGACTCAGTATTACTTCTCGTCAACCATTCGAAGCATATGGCCACTTGTATCTGAAACCAGTCAATAGTGTGTATGTATACATACAAAATATTGACTGGTTTCAGATATGACCGCTTTAATCTGAAATCAGTATATATCATCTTACCATCCACATTTTCCTGACAACTGGAATATCAATATTTTAACCTCGGAATATCAATATTAGTTTATTTTGGTTACGCACTATTTTTCAGTACGCATTATTTGTCCGTATGCTCGCATTATCGGATGTCGAAGCATACAACATATCTGTATGCTCATGGTATGATGATACACACTCCCTATGTGCCTTCTATGGACACTTTGTAATAGGTGGATAATAAATGTTCTAACATTTATATATTTCATTCACCAGGACCAGGCTACTGATGTGATGACGGGAATGCTCGATGCCGCAGTTACCTTACTGGAGGCCAGCCCAGAATCGGCACAACGAGTCGCACAATGTGAGTAATTTTTTAGTTCCGTTTGCAAAATGGGCAGTTAACCTGGTGGTTTTTTCGTAGTATGCTCCTTGTATTTTTTTATTTGTTCATTTGTTAGAAGCACTGGCGCTAAACCATTTTTTTAATTCAGAAGTGTTTCAGGTCTGTAAAATAGGGCTATACAATTCTTCCAATGAATAACCTGTTAGTTAGTGTCAACGAGCCAATGATGAGAGTATATTCAGATGAAAGGAACAACCAGTATTCAATGATGATGGAAAAAATATGAAATTAATTTAGAAATGAAGATAGTTATAATTGGAAATAGATATTTGTTGGTGTCTATAAGGGAGGGATAAAAATTTCGGAAATTTGGCGTATGCTCCTTCCTTGTTCTATTGCATACAAGATTGGGATGGGGGTGGGGTGGGGGTGGGTAAAAAATGTCAAAAATTCTGTGTACATACTTTATGGATGGCTCCTTATACAACCATTATTGTCAATATAAATTTCTAAATGTCTAAGTGTGTTCCCAGTGTGGCTAAACATTTCTTTATTGTCAATAAAAACCCGTGCAAGTTTCACACATATGTTTTTATGGCTCAGCGGTGATGTTCGCGAGCTGGAACGTGCTCTACTCGGCCAAACCCAAGACGGCGGAGGTGGACACGACGCCCGAGCTGCTCACGCCCGAGATGGAGGCGGCGCAGGAGGCGGCGGCCGAGACGGCGGACCTCTCTCCTGAAGAACAGGCCTTCTACGACAAGCAGCAGCAGGCGAAGCTCAGAATACAGCGCGAGGCAGAGGCGAAAAGGGTGAATTTCATATAGCCTTATTATCCATGGTATACAAAGTGCCCATTGAGAATATATATGCTGAGTCGGTAAACCACTACCCATTGTTTGAAAACAGGCCGAGGCAAAAAGGGTGAATTTTATAAAGTATCATTATCCATGGCATATACAAAGTACCCATTGGGAATGTATGTTGACTCGGTAAACCACTACCCATTGTTTGAAAACAGGCAGATACCATAATCATCGTGATATATATGGCTTCAAAGCCATGGTATATGGGAAAATAGTCCCTTTGTGCAATGGAGCAAAAGAAAGTCCTTAGTTATAAACACTTTACTATGGCAATTCCTGGGTTTAAATTATTTGATAAGATGGATAATAGATACAATTAACGATAGTTTTGTTTTATTATATCATTGGAAAATAGGTCAAGGCTGTGGTTATTATAATTCATCTCACCCCTGGTATTTTTGTCCGATAGGCTTAAAACTTGAAAACTCGTTCTCCATGCCCCATGGGTGTCGTCCATTCCTTTTATGTGTACAGGGGTGAGGTCAAAGTAGAAAGTCATTGGTCTCCATCTTGTTCGAACACTAAGTGATATTCACCCGGTTGTCGCCTCATTCATATCACGCCGCATCAAACCCGTGAAGAACGACAACTTTTACCAAAACTTGTTGGTTTCTTCTCTAATCCCTTATACTAATAGAATATGGCTGTTGCTAGATCTTATATTCTACACTAGCTGGTTAAAACCATGGCTAATGTCATCTAACTCACTTGACAGGCTAAGGCTGCGACGGAAAAGCTAGCTCAGGTTCAAGCCACGATGGCAAAGGCACTGCTGAGGACGCTGGCTCCAGGGGAAGCACCTGTGTCTCTCAGCACTGGAAAGGCGGCCATGTCCGTCGCTAAGAACAGACCCAGCGGACTTGTGAACAGCTCGGTGGAGTCTGTCTATGGCACGTTTTCACTTCCCTCCACATTGAAGATGTCTGGCTCTGCAAATACTATAGTGCAGCAGCAGGTAAGAGTTTAGTAGATGCATAAAGATATTCATCACAGGAGCTCCAGGATGAATACACAATATTATCATAGATTTCATATGCGTTGTTGTATTCACCGCGTTGTTGATACGTAGTAATATCCGAGCAAATGCGACAATATTGCGTAGTATCAATTATGAGTAGAACTATTCAGATAAAAACCATGGTAATGGAGTATTCATTATTCAGTATTCCGAATATAAGGCTTGCCATAGAGAGGCTTAAGTCTTATCTCACAATGATCTATAGATTATAACAGTTGATAATAGAGGTTGTCCTCCGACTACAATGGTGCTATCTTACAATTTCCTGTTGGATGATGGCAGAACTAGCAATCACTCTGTGCTCTATAGGTTTAGTATTGGAACTGCGTGTAAAGGAGTTATGACGTTCCGCTTTCCTTGCAGGTATCTTCGTTCAAGGACAATCCTTATTTGTGGGGCACCACATCAACAGACATTGGTTCTGCGGTGACCAATGCATCATTCACCAATGAGACTGGAGCACCACTAAGTCTAGAAAGTCCAGTCAGCATGGCGTTTGTCTCCCAAGTAGTGCCACCTGCTCTCGAAGTATGTACATCAAGTCCCTCACTATGAGAGTGCGAATGATCTAACAAAACAAGCTTGAATTGATAATCGATTCTAAGAAGCGGCTGACCTCTTCGGTTGATATATTTTCTCTGATGGATATTCTATACATGAGAATAACTATTGGATACACTAACACTTACATGCCAAGTATTGTCCATCTGACTGCATAACTATGGTTCCTTTCTAAAATCTCAGGAGATTAAATCTTCTCAGAGGATAGATTGCTAAATTGGCAGGTGGTGATAATGTTGATAATAATATGATGATAATGAACAATAATGAACTTCCACCCCAACCACTTTAACTCCGAACATAAAGCTATTGGAGACTGAAAACAAGAAAGCGTCAGAGCAGATCTATTCCTCCATAAGAAAAATGCACATTAAAGATTTCTTCTGGGACAAAGAGTTCTGGGACAGTGGCAGACCCATGGCAGACCCATGTGTACTACTTTCCCCTTGGAGGATATATTCATTACCATTGCTCGCTGAATAATCTAGGATCGCACATGAAGACCTTTTTTTGTACCTCGTGCTCGGGTTATCGTTTAATAGTTTAATGGTTTAGGTTTGTTTGCTAAAACAGTTTTAGCCATCCATAAGGTCGTTCATAAGTGTTGAAAAAGGTTAATCCACATTGTCCCTGGGTTTCCTTGGCATACTAAAAAGGGTCTCTTTGTATGAGCATAGCTTATTCAACTGGGGCCATTGCTCTATATCTTACAGAACGCTGAATAGCGACCAGAGGTCGAAATCATTGCTTCAGATAATTTACGGATTGCATCATAGCTATGTCACCATCTATATTCAATTAAAAATCTAATGACCCTTTCAACTATGTCACTGAGAAGGCGGTGTTGTAAAAAGTAACAATACAACATGAAAATAACGTTACCACACGACACAATTCAATATTACTGGAGCAACGCTTTTCCCACATTTCTAAGAGCAACAAACCTCCAGGCTACTTGGTTTGTTTCTTGTATCAGTACTATATACCCATGCCATATTTATATATACTGTAAATATGCACAGTTCCGCTATATAATGCAGAAATACTGTACGGAACAGTGTTCCGTATGGCAAAATACGGAACACTGTTCTGTATGCGCTGACTAGAATATAAGTTGTCAGGCCAGATCCAGTTAATCATTTTTGTCAATTTCTGGTATGTAGTAGATATAGAACAACCCACCATGCTTGTACAAACCACAAAACTCGATGATAATTTACAGCTGGTATGGAACTAGATTGGCCACCACCTCTGTCTACACTGTGTTTCAACTTAGAGGTTGGTAACGTTAAACCCTGGTCGTGTCCACGAATTCTCACTCTCAGACCAAGTAGCTTTCTTTATTTTTGGATTTTTAGAGATAAGATCCTCATCATGAAATATTCATATCTGACAAAATTAATAATACAGTCTACCTTTATGTTTATTTGATTAAAAATACACACAAAGGGAAATATAAACATCGAAAAATGGTTTCAAGAGTGAGAATTGAATACATTCTCCAATCATAGGTCCAGGTCACATAAAGAATCTGCTGGGAGAGTAAGAGACACATACAGGTAGTGGATCTAGGCGGTTGAACCACAGAGTAAAAATAGATACACAGAGTATAAATAGATACCAACCCCTAACTCCCAACCGAAAAATAACTAAAGCGAATTTCCTTTACCCACTGCAATGGCATGAGATACCCGCTACCACGCCATGTCAAGGCCCCTGTCAATTTAACGTGACCAGAGCTAACGTAGTGTAGCTCGGGTGGCCAGTGTAGTATGGAACTTGGCGTAAACACCTCGTTCCTTGCAAACCATAAATTATCATCTCGTTTCATAGCTTGTACAGCATGGTCAGGTCGTTCTATTTAAGTACTAGACGATGATTTCAGGTCGACATGGCTTCCGCAGCCAACAACAAGACGAAGATGATCTATCACAAAGTGAACGTCACTGCCCCCAACTCGGCCATTGTCATGGAGCTGGCGCCACCTAGCGAGGAGCCCATCTTTGACGTGTTTGTACGCCACCTCACGGCTCCTGACAACACTACGTACGACTACAAGACGAGGATAAACGCCACGGAAGCCACTAACGCGTCCGAGGTACCGGTGTTTATCCCGGGCAGCGTGGTCACTAACATAGGCATCTACTACATAGGTTTACGGCCAGTTACTCTACCAGGTGAATGGGCAGTTTCGTGGGTCGTGGGATTTAAAAAAAAGAATTATTTTCGATATTTAGACTGCCGTCTGCTCAACCTATGCTAACCTTGAATGCAGACGAAGTATAAGGTCCGGCGTCCACCTACTACGATATGGCTCCGATTTGGTCTACGATGCACCTCCCGATAACAAAAATCAAAATCGCGTTGGAAGGTTACCTAATATCGGGGCAGTTGACCACGTTTCTGCGATTAGACACCGATAAAAACCCCATACAATGCGTGGTGGATTGGCTTGTCTAGACATATGTCTACGATTTTGCACCTTCCCGATATGGCAACAATTTTTACATTTTGTATCGGTGCCATATTGGGAGGTCTACGATTCTATCGTAGTAGGTGGACGCCGGGCCTAAGGCCACTAAAAAAATTACCTATTTCTCATCACTGAGCCATGAAAAATATGACGAGGGCGCTTTTCTTTTATTGCTGGATCACAGATGGCTTTTGAAACGTCATAAAATGGGCCTCAGACATGCTAATGTAAGTCCTTACATCTTACATTCTCACTCTAAACTCTGAATATCTCAATCATTTTTACTGTTTGAAATATGAAAAGGTATTACAGGTGCTATGCTAAGTACCATTTGCACACACCTTTCATAATTTTTTATCAAGGTTCATCTTATGAAAAAAAAAGGATATCTTCTTAAAAGTTTTTGCTTATGCATGCGGTAATGAGAAACAAGGTTGTCCTTTATGGGTGGCCTAACCATAGGACATAAGATTGTTTGATATAAAGCCTAAAGCCTGTTTCCATTGGCCGAAGAAAACGGCAGAGATCTTTCTGATTCTCATAAAAGTCTGTCGGTGTTGCCAAAGACTGTGCGTCAGTATAAGAAAATCTGTGAGGGTGCAGTGTATTCCTTGTTTCTACTGCATTTGACTGAGGTCGTTCGGTGGTGGCCTTATTGTATATTCTATAAGTTCTTTTCCATTGGCCGACAAAAACGGTGTAGATTTTCTGTGTTCTCCTAATAACCTATTTACATCTTGCATCAGCGGTGGTAAAGGTCCGTCGGTGGTCTCTGACTGTAGATCGGTGATGGCCAATGGAAATGGCTTTTAGGAGAACACAAAAATTCTACAGCGTGTTTGTCGGCCAATGGAAACAGGCCTTATATGCATGATCAATGAGTGAGCTCTGGTCTGCATGCCTGTTTCCATTCACCGATCTGGCGTCGGTGGTTCAAAGTCGGTGCCGAATATTCAGCCAATAGAAATGGGCTTTATACATAATAATGTTTTTCGTATCACAGTATAGTTCTTTTGCAATTGTACATATGGTTTGCATATTGATCATACAAAAATTCATTTTGTAAAGGAAGATATTAGATATACAATGGTACCATTATCTTCAAAGACATATTCTTCATCAATACATGGTCACCAGATACACTTGACAATAACATATGCGTGGTTGCGGTTGTTCAAATAATCATGATTAATAATCAGAATGGAATGGAAGGCTAGACATGATGAGGCCAAATGCCATGTAATAGATTCGCCAATGGTTACCTTTTCAGGTGTCAATCACAGTACTATTTTGCAGAAAAATAACTGATATAATTTACAATGAACATACAACCTCCAGCTACCCATAATACACAGATATATGTATATAAGTTGTTCTCAAAACTCGAGTACAGAGCTTTGTTGGATTCAAACACTAAACCCAAACAATGGCTTTATATAGTCCAGAGCTGATCTTTACGATATGTAGGTTTATCTAAGGTTTCAACTAAATTTTCAGTTAGAAATCTAGTGGAACGAAATTCCGTTAAGTTATACTTTCGTCCATTTAGTAAACATGCCCTTTTCATAATTTACTGATATTGTATTTCTAGTTTACTGGGATGAATGACACCAGCAGTCTTTTAATGATTCTTTTATTATTATTTTTTAAATCATTATCATTATTACTATTATTATCATTATTATTATTATTATTATCAATATTTCATATTCTGATTTCAGTCTACTTGGGTGCCCATGAAAGACTGGTGGTTTTTTTCCAGATTAAACTATGATGTAATCGAACGAAATATTGTATGTAAAAATGAAAAATCGTCAGTAAGACATCAAAACAATACAAGCTAGTTCCTATTCTAAAACAAAAAGGGAGCGACCTTGGAAAAGACTTATGATACAAATGATTCTGAATGGAATGTGATTGTTAGAACAATATGAGTTTGCTCATTCAAAAATTAAGATCATCTTCTAAACCTCCAAGCATTGATTATCTTTTTTGTACACCTCTAGGAGGATCCAGGAAGAAGCGGTCAGTCGCTGCAGGATCGGGTTCTTACAGTGTGAAGATTGCTACCACAGGCTGCAGAGCCTGGGATAATAATCTCAACGACTGGGTTTCTACCGGGGAGTTGGTGAGCTTTTTCGAGAAAAGACATTTTTGCCTATTTCTAATCACTAGAAGCCGAATATGTGACCGGAAGTCATATAGACACCTTTAATGTTCACATTATCTGTCCAAATTTCTTTAAATTGTACAAAACTCGCCAATTATGGTGGTCTTGCCATAATTTATCGTTTACATATCACACATTGTTCGCGTTGGTGGCTACATTACTGGTAGCAACAAATTGCCATCTTAGAGAAAATGAGAATAAGATTATATGTTCTTCATGCTTTTTAGTGCATAGATGTCTTCCCCATGGCCCATGTTATCTGGTTATTTCTTAAAACCAATTTGGAACTTGTATGTAAAGACGTAGGTTGTCCGCGAAAAAAGCCACATTTTTGTATATCATCTCTTGTTACTAGTAGCAAAAGTATGTAATTTGCATAATCTCACACCTAATACTTTTTCCCCATAGACTTCAAATTGAGAACTCGTCCTCAATGCCCATGAAGTATTTAGAAAAATACTCAATGGGGATTAAGTCACAAATGTAAGACAAACAGTCAAAGTTAGGAATGAGATAAATTCAGAAACCTAGGAAGGTTTATGGTAAGAGTTCGATCCCAACTCCTTTGAATCACTATGTAATCCGCGTGGCTTTACTTTGCGAATAAAACGCAATTCAAACTTGATAGGATACAAGCTCTGACCATAAGCTTTCACAGGTTTCCTTCACAAAAGCAATAAGAGTGGTCAACACTGCAGCCGAATAATCCTATCTAACACATCATTTAAACTGGAAATGGTGCATCGTTCTGCTTATGAATACAGAAAAATCTAAAGATGCCGCTCTTAATTTCCAGGTGAGCACAGGGACATCGGTGGGTAAAACCACCTGCTTGGCAACACCCGTAGCCGAATCTAGTGCCTTCGGATGTGCCTTCATTGCTCCCCCGAACATGATTGATTTCTCGACTGTGTTCCTGAAATTCGCCAATCTGAAGGACAATGCCGCTGTTTTCTCCGTCGTTATTGTGGTCATCTGCCTCTACCTGTTGCTGCTTGTCTGGGCCGTGCGAGCGGATAAGAAGGATGTCGAGAAGGTAAGGTTCCAATAATTAAGACAAATTAATTGAATTGAAAATGCTCATATCAAAGATTCACATTGGTTATCATTAAGGAATGAGTAATATATCTACTTCAGTCATACCCTACTAGATTTATCGCAGGTGAAATAGGAACTTATTACAATAACGTATAACAATCGGGACTATTTCTTTGGTCTTTAGCACAAAGGGACTATTTTTCCCGTATACCATACTTTGAAGTAAGTGCTAGTGGTTTGGTGTGTGGTGAAGGGTGAGGGGGGGGGGAGCGGGCGGAAGCAAAGAGAGATGGTTAATATGACGGACAGTAGGTGGAGTATGAGTAATGAGTATTGTGATTGTGATTGTCTTGTGGTTGTCTACCATGGACAATGACCCCCCTGACCTACAGTCTTAAAGCCGTGTTCCATTGCGCCGATTCGATGGAGCAGCACTGGGAAAGTTGAGCCGCCAGCCCGCAGCCGATTACGGGGAAACTGGGTCACGGCAGCCTCACGGCTGTGGGGGAGTTTGGGTACCAGGAATCGGGCCCCTAGCTCCACTACCGCGCTACTACTGCTCCATTACCGGCGACAGAGGGCCGGCCGGTCGGCGATCAGAGAATCGCCACCCAATCTCCACTGAATCGATGCAATGGAACATGGCTTTTGGGGAACTCAATTTGTGTATATGTCTCATCCTGTCGGTCTTTGTATGTATTTGCCAGTGGCAGATCCAGGCAGTGGACGACAACCATCCAGATGATCACGTTATCTACCTGGTGACTGTGGAGACGGGGCTGAAGAGAGCGGCAGGCACCTCCTCCACGGTCTGGTTTACCATCTTCGGCAGGTGGGCTGACACCGGCATGCGCTCACTGGCTTCGTCCGCCAAAAAGGTAACTGTTCAAAGTCACATTCTGCATACTAATGTGTTTTGAATGTAACATAAAGAATAAACATTCACATTAAAAGCTACGGAAGATATAGGTTGGAACATGATATCGAAATTGGAAATTGGAAATAATTGGAAGTGGGCACATTGTATGTTTGAATATAAGATAACAATATCTATCATTGTGGTATATCTATACCATCAGTTCTCTCTATGGAAAAGTTTCCTAATCCATTAGTTTTGGTCTGTTGAATCTTGTAATACAAATGGCCCGTGGAAAGTGGAAAGCAAGAACCCTTGGAAGTTCTATCAATTTTCAGTCAATGTTCACAGTTCTTGAATAATGTTGTCTCTGTCCTAGCTTTCTATACATTTTACTTTACTATTCCTGTCATATATAAAATAGAGAAGAAACAAGCTTGACCTATAGATGGCAAAACCACCATAAGTGAAAGTACATCACTGGATCATAATGTTTACTAGTTACCATAACTATGACGGAGTTCATGAATGTTATCTAGTAGCCATCCATAAAGTATGTATGCAGAAGTTATTATATGACAAGTAATATTAAATGGAAATATAACAGTCGAGTAAGTATAATTTGGCGAGAAAATACACCAGGCCCTATCACTTTTATTTATTTAGTACAGGATAGAACCCTCAACATTACAAATTTCAAGCTGAGTAACTTTAAATTTCAAAATCGTACAATTTTAGGTCCTTCTCAGACAAAAGATGAAGGTATAGTTAATCGTGGAGACACGCCAACCGTCAATAGAACTTATCAACGCAATATCAATAACAACATAACCTTAGAGACACCCTGGAGACGTGTCAGGTGATAGCTGGCCTCAACTTCGTATATATGATCATATAATATTGATCTCATTATAAAGAAGGAGAGAAACACAGGAGTTGGCGGTAATAATATACAATAAACAGACTTTATTATTAAATACTTGATAATGGGAATAAAAACCCATAAGCCTGCCGCAATAAACAGATACATCAAATTGAGCTAACCTCAACAGTAAGTTTTTTTCAAACACTGTTAATTACTCAAGTGAGCAGGTCGGAGGCTGGAACAGAAGTGGCAATAACGGTTAGAGCAGCTCAGATCATCTGGAGTTAGAATCGTAACCATGGAGTGCGCATTAATCATATCGACCATCCTAACAACGGGAGGACAATAGATACGGGGTTAATAATAAATACGTTGTCATTCGATATTTATATTTATATATTAATAATATATAATAATATATGTATAAACAAGGAGTGTTGTACAGTAATATAAAAAAAACCCGTATATTCGTATGTTACAGGGATTCCCGAGCGGGTCCACGCTGACCTTCGTGGTGCGGACACCGGTACACCTGGGCCGCATCGGGTCACTGCGCCTCTGGCACGATGATAGCGGGAAGGGGAGCGGCAGGTCGTGGTACGTCAGGAAGGTGACCGTGGAGGACAAAGAGATGCAGATCACGTGAGTGCATACCTCACTTTATTATCAACCTGATACATGGTGTCCACAGAAAACACATTGGCAGCATCTACATACCTGGAGCATACAGATATGTTGTACGCGTCAGGCTTCAAAACCCGGCAGACACGGTAAAATAGTGCGTCGGAGAAAAAGTGCATACTTAAAATGAACTAATATTAGTACGCCACTTGTCAGGAAAAGATGGATAATAAATAAAATATAGCCTAGTTTCAGATAAAAGCGGTTGTATGCGCCTCAGAGTTACCTCTGTGTAATATCCTCGCATTCGCTCGGATATTATTACGCGTCAACTGCTCAGATCATACGACCACTTGTGTCTGGAACCAGTCAATATTGTGTGTTTATTATCTACCTAATACAAAGTGTCCATAGAATGACATGGGCAGCGTGTATAGACATACAGATATGAGCATACAGATATGCTGAATGCTCCGGGCTTCAAAACCCGGCATATTCGGTAAAATAGTGCGTACCTAAAATGAACATATATCGGTCCGCCATTTGTAAGGAAAAGGTGGATAATAAATACAATATAGACTGCTTTCAGGTAAATGTGGTTGTATGCTCCTCAGAGTTGACTATATATATATAGTATCATCGCACACGCTCGGATATTACTGAGAGTCAGCTCATCCTCGGAGCATACGGCCACTTCCCCCATATGTTTTCTATGGACATATATTGGTATCCTAGTAGTGGAAGCTAAAGCAATTCATTAATTTGTATTCAATTTTGGCATGACAGTGAACAACCCACAAAAAATACCCAATTCTTTATACTACTCAGGTCCTGTTGCAAGGAACTAACGTAGAAACCAACAAGCTTTGGTCAAAATGATTCCCAGATCAGTTTATTAATGCTCCCTGAAATGAATCTCTGTTTTCATATATTCCACATTCATTCACCAATGATGAACATACCATTTGCTCCGAGTTCTCAACATCTCAGTACGAGCTGACTTAAGGCCCGTTTCCATTGGCCGACAAACATTGTGTAGATTTTTTGTGTTCTCCTAATAGCCTATTTCCATTGGCCATCACCGATACACATTCAGGAACCACCAACGGACTTAGCACTGCTAACGCCAAATGGAAATAGGCTATTAGGAGAACACAGAAAATCTACACAGTGTTTGTCGGCCAATGGAAAAAGGCCTTATGCTTACTCTGACACGGCGGTGTCAGGTCTGTCTTTCAGTGCAACTCTTGGCTGGCGAAGGACTCTGAGGACGGTCGAACGAGCCGCACCTTCAAGGTGAGCTCCCGGGAGGAGCGGACTCGCTTCTCCAACATGTACAAGGACAGCGTGCACAACCAGGTGACCGACTCACACCTGTGGGTCTCCGTCTTCCTACGCCCGAAGCGTAGTAACTTCACACGCGCCCAGAGACTCACTTCAGCTGTGTCGATCCTCTTCTTGTCCATGATCACCTCCGCGATGTTTTACAAGTCCGAGGATAATGTGGAGAAACCAGCACAGATCCAAATGGGACCATTTAGTTTCTCAGTGCAGGAGCTTTTCGTCAGTGTGGTAGGTGTATTTTTCTTAGTGGTTATAAGTTATTCTCATTTGGCTGCTCAAGGCTGTTGTACAATAAATCAGTATAAATGTTACAAGTATCAGTTGCTAGCTTTCTTATGTTAAGATGTTTATGTTTATAGCCAACTGCATGTGTTAGTATCGACTGAGTTATTATCATATACCTGTGGCTGTATGAACTACGTATACTGCCTGCTCCTACCCATGGCGTATTTATACCCGTACGCCACACTGTGATGTACGGGGTATGTGATCACGTGACCAGGTAAAATTTCGCCATTTTTAGGTATATAATGATACGAAAACAGGCTGACTGTCTGTGTACGTCAAAATACTTAGTGAAATTGTTGATCACATACATCCCTCTGCCTATGGCATCGGGATGTATGTGATCAACAATTTCACCACGTATTTTGGACGTACGAAGACAGTAAGCCAGTTTCCGTATATTATCGACTGTGTAAGTATTGACTATGTTATCTTCCGATATCTTGGTATTGAGTGTGCTAATATTATTGGTTTTGGTATTGGCTGTCTTGAATGCACTAGTAATGCTTGACTCAACGCAAGAGTGGCTGACAAAATAAGAGGATTTATTCAGTGCGACAAGAGTTGGTGAACAAGTGTAAACGGATATGAACAGTTCGTGTAGATGAGATAAAAATGGCAATCCTTCTCTAAGAATTATTCGGTAAAGGCCGAAACATTTCTTCTGGAAAATACTGTACTGGAAAATACGAAAGCATGTTCCATACGGGTCAACTAAAACGTGGTTGCTAGGCTAAATTACGGTGAATTTCTTTTATAATTTTGGGTAAATAATAGATATAGAACCACTTACCATGCTTGTACAAGCTACAGGACTCAATGGGAAGTTATGGTTCGCAGAGATCTCGGCTATACGCCCCGGTCAATCCGGACCTAAATTCCCATCTCGTTTTATTGCTTGTACAGCATAGTCAGGTCGTTCTATATAAGTACTGTGTGTGTTATTCTGCATGCCTTTATATTACTCACAGATCACAGTGCTCATCTGCCTGCCGCCCAGTCTGATCATCGTCACCATCTTCAGACAGGTGAACAAACGTAAGGCCGAAAATGAAGATGCTGATCTCAACACTTTGTTAGAAGACAGGTCCTCCACCAATATCGTTGCCCAACACGACATGACTGAAAGGTAGCTTGTATTTCTTGCAACAATTCTCTCTTTAGGCTAATAGTGAGATGTGTAAACTTGTGGAATGCAGATTCTAGTAAGATTGTATATCCTGGTATACTTACATTGATATTTCTTTTTATAAAAGCAGCTTTTATTTCCATGAATAACAATAAACCAAATCCAAGGATTGTTCCTCTACAAATCTTATTTAGTTGGTGAAAACTATACAGTAAACGAGGTAGACATAGACAGGCTTTAGATGCCTCAAAAGGTAGAGTTCATTGAGATAAGTGCTGCTTGGAATATTTGGTGGAAATTGAGTTCCTTTATAGTAATAAGGGTCCTCCTCAACGTACAAAATGTTCCATTCATAGCAAGTGAATCATGACCTTATAGGTGATGTCAAGAATCAAAACTAATCTCATTACTTAAGATAAACTAGAGAGAACCAGTCATAGGGACAACACTTTGTACATTGATATATTAGATGTGGAATACAAACAGGATGAGGAATAACGAATTGGTTTAGCATCAGCCTGCATGGGCCTGGGCTGGCTCACTATCGCCGCCTAGTGTTAAACACTAAAACTAATCTCCTCACTCCCACCTCACTCTCCATACACCACATCCGCATCGCTTTCTGTTCGCCATTTCAATCAACCCCACCTCATTGTTTTTACCCATCCCACCACGACCTATATTGTGTTGCTTCAAGATTCTGATAAAATGTTATTCTCCTACTTCACTATTTCTGTAGGGGTATATCATATACTTTTATCATAGGCCTACATATATTTAATATCTACATACTATCAAATATCAAATATTGGAATGGTATATACTTCAACTGTCATGAATAATTTAATGAATAGTTGTTTTTCTCCAGCCAGCATTACTCTTTTTGATTTACCTAGGCATAGCGATAGTGATTGATAAAGATATTTGATCTGCATTTGTATCAGTGCACATAAATCCAATGAAAGGTAGAGCCTCACTTCCAGAGACTTTGATATATTAAGCTATTGCACCTATAAATCGTCCCTAAGGATTATCTCGCACTACCTGCCTATCAGGTTCAATATACTTTAACTTCCATCATTAAATGGCGTTCGGGATAGATAGCATGAAGTCAATAACACAGAGCAGTAACGATCCTGCAATAATCAACATTTAACAGTAGACTAATTCGATATGTTCAAAGTATAGAGGAATCAGGAAGAACCACATAAGAGTTCGCTTCTGTTGAAACCGTAATTCGTCAATACTATAGACGAAACCAATGAAAGTTTAGAGTCAGAGCTCGTATCCCATCGAGTCTGAATCGCGTAGTGATTCACAAGGCGAAGCTGGGTGAATTAAGTAGCGATTCAAACGAAATTGGATAGAGCTCTGACCCTATACTTGAATAGGTTTGTGAATTTATGTCATCCTTCACATTGACTAATGGGCTAACATTTGTGAAAAAAAATCTCCCATTGGATATTTTTCCTAAATAACTCATGGGCATTGGATACAGGTTCCCAATATAAGTTTATGGAGAAAGAATACCAGGCTGAGATTAAGTAGCATAATGTTCTCTTTCAGTTTAATCTCGTATTACATGGATTAATAATTTCTAATTATTCTTTCTACTTTCAGTCTAAACTGCACCAGTCCTCATCTGATCACTAACGACGTCGTCGCGGATTTGATGAAATATGATTCCAAATTCACAAGTAAACAGCTCCAAATGAACGCCAGGAATGCGACACGACGTGAATTGATCTCCAAGGATCTGAAGTTAAAGGATGCGTAAGTCAGTCGTTAATATGCGTTACCTGTGATAAATGATGCGGGAATTAGCTGTGTCAAAACAATATATCAGGGTTCGGTTCACAAGCAAAGTCAAAGTCAATTACAATTTACCAAATTGACTTCAGGTTCACAAACAGAGGAAATTACAAGTCAAGTTTCAAAAACGATAACTTGAGAAGTCAAGTCAATTAAATCCAATGCCAAAAATTGCCGCTGAGGAGGAATCCATTCAATAATATTGATCCAGTCACATTATTTATTATCCACCTAATACAAAGTGCCCATAGAAAACACATAGGGAGTTTGTATGGACATACCCGGCGCATACGGATATGTTGTATGCTCCGGGTGGCGCATACGGAAAAATAGTGCGTATGGAAAAATAGTGCATAACTAAAATGAACTGATATCGGCATGTCACTTGTGCAGAAAAGGTGGATAATAAATACAATATAGACTGGTTTCAGAAAAAAGCGTGTGTATGCTCCTCGGAGCTGACTCTACGCAATATCCTCGCATACGCTCTGATATTACTACGCGTCAACTCCTCGGAGCATACGGCCGCTTGTATCTGAAACCAGTCAATATTGTGTATTTATTGGCATACCATGATAGGCAAATAAACAACACGATTTCCATAACCTACAACAGTTAATATGGGTTGTAGATTTTGAATCGGAAAATACTTGTTGTTGTCTAAACCGGAAATGGAAATCAAACGAAAAATATACGTTAAATGTGCGACATCTTCACCTCCAATGGTAAAGAGCTCCATATCTATTTGACTTTGCTAAGTCAATTATGGAATTGACTTGAGCTTGCATTGTGAACCTAATTCAAGTCAATTTCGGAAATTGACTTTTGGAAGGCAGTTATAATTGGTTTGACTTCTAATTGACTTGACTGTGCTTGTGAAACAGGGCCAGGCTATGCAATGTAATATATCAGTCTGTTACAAGTTCTGATAGAATTACTTCAAAGCTACTGGAGGCGAGAAGTCAATGTAGATTACTCACCTTTTGACTAATCATTACAAATCAATTTTTGTAAATGAGTAGAAACTTACTGCAAGTGCTGTGCATTGTTTATATAAAATAGCTCCTAAAATGCCCTTGAGATGGCAGAAAAAGCTATATTCTATTGCGTAGCGATCTGTAGGATCCATAGGTTTAGTATGAAGACTCCGTATTATGTGGGTAATAAATGATGATATTAAGACTATCATCCTCTTTGAAGTTTCACATATATGTTTATAACATATAGATACTCATTTTATATTGCAGTGTTCTACTACACTTTGGGTGGATATTGGCCGAGTTCTCCATATTTGTTTCGGGCTTCTTCGTCATCCTCTACAGCATGGAATGGGGCCCGCAAAAGGCCAACGCCTGGCTAACCGCCTACCTCATGTCTTTCCTAGAGACAACCTTTGTCTCCGACCCCATTAAGGTGACATTCTAACACATATCCTAAATATGACACTCTCAATGTGTTGAGATTGTTTGAACTCAACCTTTTTATTGCCTGTAGGTACTATGAAGAAACTCTAACTCATCGATAGTATCTACGTTTTATATATATTGTTTAGAATTCGTCTGATATTCTTAGCAACCAGTATTATAGGGTTATGTGTGCAGAGGTCTCTATCACCATATCCATGCACCCACTACACTGGCCACCAGAGCAAAGAGACAGCGTCCCAAATAATCTTGTTTTCCCCTTAAATGTTGGAGTTACAACCCTTCGGAAATGGAAAGAGAATGTCTTGATTGGGACGCATCAGCTTTGAAAGTAACATACTGGGTGTTTTGAACGTCATACTGCATGTTTTTAACGACATATTGAATGCTTCGAAAAATAACGCAATCTGATTGGCTGAGATGCCGACGCACTCGTCTGGGCGGGAATTTAAAATCAGCAGATGCCATAGATCCGTGAGTTCGGAGATGTTTTATAAACTCCCCAGAACGAGAAAACACTCCTCTATCTAGTTTCGACACTGGCTTAGCCATGATACAGTCCGTAAATACTGTATAGATTGCACAACCGTACTTATCATGGTCAGTATTCTGCATCAATATTATCTTCATATTCATAGCTTAAGCAACCACAAGCAGGTTTGAATGTGAATAAAGATATATACATTAACAGATCTGATAAAACTCCTGAATGACATCATCTTGCTGGCTTCCAGGTGACCGTTGTGGCGCTACTCATTGCATTTGTCATGTTTAGAGACAAGGACAAGATCAAAGATTATGAGGATGATGGCAAAGGTTCATTTGATGGTAAGGTGTTCAACCCTTGATAAGAAATCAAGATTATTCTGATCGTACCAATCAGTTGCATGTATCCATGTCTCAACATGTTGAGTAGATTACTAAATTGTTGTTTTCTTTGAGATATTAATGGTTACCCTTTTTCACGCCAACTGCCTACTCGTATCTTTCTCTAGTGATTTTTTTTGGCAACTAGATATTTATTACAGATGATTATTAGGTATTTCATTTGTTTCATAGTTAAGGGTCCATTGTATCCTGAACCGTTCATGTTTTCTAGTTGTAGGTTGAGGGAATTATTATTGTTTCATCTTATCAAAGACATATCCTACGATACACAGTGGCGCCACCTGATGATATTGACAATTTTATGTTCAAACTGGTTCCTTGTGACCTATTCTAATGCAAAATAACTGAAAATACAAGGACGGTGACCTAGATTTTGAAATTCAAATGTATATAGTAATATACATGCACAGTATTCTGTGAAAATCTGAAGAAATTAATATGGGTTTTACTATGTGAATAACAACTTTATAGAATTTCTACATATTCTAATTTAATATCATCATAATATTGATCTCTAAATCAAAGATTAGCACTGGGACCTCAATTTTCTAAACTAGCAATGTATTCTATACCAATTAGAGATCATCATATTCAATTTCTAGGAAATTGACATGATTTTTACTTTTCAAGCTAAATTGTCCGATATGCCTTTAATCGGTAACACGTTTTTGTATATCTTGTTGTTAGAGGCTGACGACATGACCCCTGAGCAGATAGCAGCAGCCAAAAAGAGGGCTCAGATGGAGATCCGCGCGAGTGCTGCTCTCAAGGAGCTGATTGGCCACCTCGTCTTCATGTTGCTCATACTGATGGTCACTTATGGTTCTACCGACTCACAATCCCACAACGTCTATAAAACTATGCATGACACCTTTATCGATTCCTTCAAAGAAGGGGTAAGTTTCATTATCATTATATATATGTATGCTGGTAGGTCATACAGATACCAACCTCTGCTAGGCTATAAGTATTATTGTCATACCGCACAGTATGCTGGTATGGAAATAAATACACACATTCTCTATTGATGCAAGCGAGTGAAGCAGTGTATGGAACGATTGATAACATATAAAAACTAAAATATCACCGTAGAAATACATGGACAATTAAAATAGAATATTATGAAAACATATATCAAGAAATGAAATTATCAAATACATTCTACTTTATTTTTTAAGAAACTAAACATAAATACTTAGAGTGACTTTTACCAAACCAGCACACTCTGGATAGTGACTTGACATAGTAATATTTTGGGTTAATATTTTGATTTGTATTTGTAAGTTTGGAGTTATATGATAAAGTAAAACGTATTGACCTTGTTGCTATGTGCTCTCTAACCTCGTTTCTTTTGATAGAAATATTTGACTCACTCTACGAGCTAGTTCAATATTTTGTTCCATTGGGAGTAAATAAATTGGACGCAGTATCTACAAACATAGGTATTATAGTCTCAGTCTCAATACCATTTGTACTCTCTATAACTATCCCGATTGAATTATTGGTAGACTTTCTACCTTTTCCCTTTTGCATGCTCCTCTATAGGTAGGCAGCTTTGAAGATTTTTTCACCTGGATGGACGAGGAGTTTGTGCCGAACTACTTTGTGCTGGAGGATGTGAATGGAAACACACTACACTGGAGAGAGCGCAAGTTTACCGTTGACCGCGCCTCTTTCCGCGTGGGACCCGCTCGCCTGAGACAGCTCCGAGCAAGCACCAGTAAGTAGCCAAGGGTGATAGAAAGTTAAAAGTTTCTTCTTTTTTTTGCTAATATTTTCCTTTATTGATCTTTTCAGGGTTACATACAATCTTCAACGTTTACATAGTCTTCTGCTTTCATTGTAAACGGTAAAATCTTCTTAGATTCATTGTAAATAAGCTTCTTATGTACCCTGTTTAGAGCGTGCTTGTACGCGCTATATACATCATCTAGAGGTTAGAGAGGTCCACATATACTTTCAGGGTACTGCATACAAACTATCACTTCACTATCTGTGTGCTTTTCACTGTGATATTGAGAACATACACAATAATCGATGTTTTTGTGGACGGGCGGCCGTATACCACGAGAGGTTGACGCGTAGTAATACACGAGCGCTAGCGAGTGTATTACGAGGTCAACCGCGAGTGGTATACGAAGCCGACTGTCCACAAATCATCGTTTATTGTATTTATTATCCATGCACCAAAATGTTTTTACCTTTAACGAGTTTTGCGATAGCCAAAGATTCAATGTAAGTGTAGTTCACTGCTAAACTTCTCCACAAGTCGAACAAGGCAGTTCACTGTATAATGGCGCAATAATATAGTTCCTTAAGTTATATATATTTTTTCTTTAAATAGTTAAAATATATCTAATTTTAAAATAATATTAACTAATATTTTTCGTAATAATATTAATCTGAACAAAAGACATTATTGTCTATGTACAGTTCCTTATCTACCATTCGCCATGTAATGTAGCCTAACAATAACATTAGGCTACAATGAGACTTGAGAGTCAAAATTGGAACGGCTTGCTTTTATACCAGAAAACTGGAACCACTGGCTGATAGATTACCTAGCACACCGGAAACAGCGGTGCTTTGTAAATGGTACTCTCTCGGAAGTGTTGGATGTAGCCACTGGGGTCCCGCAGGGGTCCGTGCTCGGCCCGTTGTTGTTTAATGTATTTATAAATGATATGTGTAGTGGTTTGGAGGGCGTCAAATGGTTACAATATGCTGACGATCTGGTTGTATACACTAGTGACCTAAGACCGGAATCAGCTCGACAGAGGCTTGAAACGGCAGTCAATAGTGTCTACAACTGGAGTAAAATAAATGGTTTAATGTTGAATGCCAAAAAAACTAGTACATGTTGGTACGCGTCTAGGGCACGAAAGCGATTTCTACCCGATCTTGACTTGCGTTGTGGTGATGATAAACTGGTCACAAAGGAGGCTTATAAATATCTAGGGGTAATAATAGATCAGGACCTTAATTTCTTATCTCAAATCAAACAGATATTAAAGACTGCTAGTAACCGGATTTATAGATTAAACAAAATTAGGAGATCGATATCGCAAAAGGTTGCCAAAGAAATATATTGTACCTGTATTCGGCCTATTCTGGAATACAGTAGTTTTGTTATCGACGGAGCGAGATCCAGTGATATACTAGCTTTGCAAAGAGCACAGAACAGAGGCCTAAGGGTGGTACAGGGTAGTAGATACAGAAGGCAGAGCATTGCCGACTTGCACACCAAAGTGGGGGTAGAATGGTTGAAGGACAGACGTGAGCTTAAACTGGAAAGGTGTATGTACAAGTTATCAACCAACTATAACTTACTAGATACTAGAGAGAGTAGAACACGTTGGGGCAACAGGAAGCGTTTTAAAGTAATAAACCACAAGACATCAAAATACACCAAGTCACCAATGTACAGGGGCATTGGGCTGTGGGACTGTCTGAGCAGTGACACGCATAATTCTGTGGACATGGCTGCCTTTAGACGCGCTACCAAACATGAGAAATTTCAGGTATAAGGGTTTGTTGGTCAGGTGGGATGGGATTGTATATAGGGGTATTATTACTTTTTTTTTTTTTTTTTTTTTTTTTCAGTTTATGCTAATGTTAAGATGCTCGTAATGTACAGGTTGCACCGCACTCTTCAAATGGAAGAACTGGACTGTAGTTCAGAATTTGAATAAACACTTCAAATAAAAAAAAAATAAAAAAACATTGACACGTTGTTTACACATAAAATTAATTTAATTCAGCTTAGTTTTTAAAATTTGTTTATACAATTTTAATGAATCTCAATACACTTGCATTTACTATTTATTTAAAAAGAAAAACATAAGACGATTCTGCCGCGACTGGGGATCGTACCCGCGACCTTTCGATCAACAGCCTGCTCTAACCACTACACTATACATCCACTGTTCAGATGGTGTTGAAGGGTCTATTTATCCAAGAGCGAGGAACTACTTTCTTTCACTCTCCAAACACAGTCACAGTGCCGCAAATTGAAACAAATAGATGAAACATCAGATTGAGGAGTGAAATTTCCGTATACCACAGGTTTGAGGGCCGTATACCACAGTTGTGAAATTCGTATACCACAGTTATGGTATCTGACAGGATTTATATAATGGGTCGTGGTTTACTGAGTCCCCATACATTTTCAATGGGGGCTTCGTATACGATGTATAATAAAGAGCAGGGAACCAGTGTCACAGTCTCTTAGAGGCGTGCCCAGTTTACCATGACAAATCACTTAAGCCACAATACCCCAATGTGTTTTGATCCTAGATAGGCAGTTGCAGAAATGGCAAGTTGACTGGGTGCAAGTAAAAACTATCCATAGGCTCAATCTAACTCAAACCTTTTAATTGTTAATTGGTTTGTAGGGAAGAGACAACTCAAGATAGTGAATTGAAGTAAAAGTTCAGGATGGTATTTATTTGCTTATATTAGATAACAACGTTTCGGATTCATAAAAGATCCTTCATCAGGTTTTAATTGTTATTCATTTATAATTGAACGCTCATTCATCTATGATGAACATACTTTTTGCTCCTAGTCTTGGTACACGTTCTAGATATACTTAGTAGAAACTGAACGAGAGTTAGACTTGTCAGTGTTTATGCCACGACGGGAAGGTCGTGTATTACTACGCGAAGCGTTAGCTGAGCGTAGTGAGGAACAGACCTGACCAGAGTGGCATAGACACTGACAAGTCTAACTCGAGTTCGGTTTCGTATTTATCCTACCCCGTCTCTATATACCCTTTTGGATTACTAAAATATCAATATCGATTTAACGACCAACCAATGTCCAACCGGAACGTTTGAGTCCAACCGGAACTTTTTTCAGAGCAGCTCACAATCTGGTCGCTGATTGGTCGATTTTTTATGCCCCTAGAGGCATAAATCGCACTTTATGTCATGGCATGCCGCATAAGATTTGCCTATGTTATGCCTATGGACCGTTTTTATTAGGGGTAGGATAAAATATAATATCTATTCTCTGCCTCTACAGGTCGGTGTCTATACCCCATCTTGAACCAGACATGTTATGGTGGATACAGCATGTACACAGAGGACACATCACCATTTGGGCCTGAGGCAATCCGTAACGACACCCGGGGGGTCACCTACCACACCGCCACCTCGTGGCTGTACACCCCCGCCTCCAGTATCCGCGGCGAACCCTACATGGCCTACTCAGAGACCTACAGCGGTGGCGGCTACTTGGCCAAGCTGGACCTCAACAGGAACATCTCCATAGAGATTCTCAATGAACTCAAGTCCAATTTATGGCTGGATCGTCAGACAAGGGTGGTCTTCATCGAGTTTTCCGTGTATAACCCAAACATTCAGGTGTTTACCTTCGTGACTATTGGCATCGAAGTGCCGCCCTCGGGTGGGGTGCTTCAGTATGCAACAGTGCAGGTCCTACGTGCTTACCCTATTGGTGTCTTCAGTATATTAAACTATATTTTTATTTTCTGTATAGGCGTATACTTTATCGTTCTCTTAGTGATCGATATCATTGGACTGGTTAAAAAACGTGCACGCTTCTTTCACAGTGCTAAGAACTGGCTCAATTTGATTACTCTGATACTCATTATCATAATGATCACAACCTTCGCACTGCGCATGTCACTGATGACGTCAGTGCTGGCGGAGATGAAGCAGGATCTCAATGAGTACGTACCACTGCGACGCGTCACACTATACGATGAAATCTTCAAAGCCACGCTAGCACTACTCTGCACGCTGGCGCTTATGAAGTTCATGCTGTTACTTCAGATCAGCAAACGGATCGGGGAATTATTTGGCACATTACGGTCAGCCATGGAGCCCCTCACCTCCCTCTTTGTAGCTAGCTTCATCATGCTGGTAGCCTTTACAGGGTTAACTCATACCTGGTTACGGACCCAGCTGGAGGGGTATTCCACCGTGCCGCGCACACTCAGCTCACTCTTCGCCATCATGTTGGGCGACTTCGCGGCTGAAGATCTCATGGCTGTGGACATAATGTTCGCGGCTATCGTCTTCTCTTTATTCAACGTGACAATGAGTATAATCATGTTGAACATCCTCTGTTCCATCTTGATGGACGCTCAGGTGTCCTTCCAAAACAACAAAGTGTTCCACAGTGACGACCATCTGCTGGCGCAGCTACTCATTGAGAAGATTTTCAGTGGAGTCAAAAAAGGAGTGGAAACCACACAAAAAGTGAAAAATTTGTAATAGGAATTTTTTTCGACAAAATAAAGTGTTGATTCCACCAACATAATGGATTTGCTGTTTTATATCTTGGTATATCTTGTTATATTTTACAGTGTTGCAATATGCTTTATCCTACCCTAATACAAAATCCCATAGGCTTAACATTGAGTTTCTGTATGCCACGCTGACTGGCATACAGAGGTTTATATGCCACTAGTGGCATACAGAATTGTTATCACGTAATATTCCAAAATCGAGGAGACGGGGCAGGATGAAATAAAAACCTGATTCGTTTTAATCTTGGCCACCGTATGCCACTCCTGGAGTTTTGGCTCCGGAAGTTACTATGTCAAACTCCAGTCGTGGCATACGGTGGCCAAGATTAAAACTCATCCAGTTTTACGATAGTGCCTCCTTTGGCAAGACACGTCGGTGCTCCACCACCACGATGCCTCACGATATGTTGACGATATATCGCGGCATACTGCAATCTATCCCAGTAAGAATGCAGCGAAGGTGCTTAACCAGACTGATTCATTGCGGAAAATAGGCAAGATGTCAACGGATTGTAAACAAAAAGTAATCAAATAAAGCTGCTTTTGAAAAGAAAAAAGAAAAAAGTAATCATTCGAAACCTGGCGAGATTTAGCAAGACAACCAAATTGTATCAAACCTCGGTATATCTTGTGTGTTGGTGGAACCAGCACTTTAATCTCACACCTGTGATACCTTCAAATGAACCAAATTAATATTCATTTCAATAATCCGGATTATTACTTAGTAATAATACGGCAATGTTTATCGTCATTGACATGGATATCAATTTTCTAAACTTGGATCAGATGTTCCAGAATTTAAAAGACCAATACAGTTTCATTGCCAA
The DNA here is from genome assembly GCA_950022655.1 of Alentia gelatinosa. NCBI lineage: Eukaryota > Metazoa > Annelida > Polychaeta > Phyllodocida > Polynoidae > Alentia > Alentia gelatinosa. The sequence goes on along the minus strand of OX465583.1, from coordinate 54,437,967 downwards.
GAACAAAATGGAAGAGCATTCAATTTGTATTATCAAAGATCGATATCCTACCAAGAAATTACTGTTGAGAGCATGTTGTACTGTGACTGAGAGATTAAAACTCCCGAGTACACTCGGTAGTGGTGGCGTCTGTCGTGGTGGCTTGGTTGAGATCTGATGACAGCTTCTGCATGCATATACAGGGCAAGATTAATAACCACAGAAGAATGATGTTTTCAAAGTAAAATGTATCTTAAGAAAACGGAAAAGAGAACAATATAATGCTGGGTTTATCATATGCAATTCATCAATTGATACCCAATGGGGCACTAGAAAGGTTTTATGAAATAAATTGGTAATATAAGAATGCATTTTTCATATGACACGGACTCGGATAGTTTAATGGCAAATTGAGTAAAACAAAGCAGTGGTGCACCCTAGTTGCAGAGATCAGAATGCTTGGAAAATGGCGTAAATATGCATAAACTTAACTCCAACTGGCCTAGCATAGGATACATCCAAAATCAGGCATATATATGATGCCGAATAGGACACAATTATTCAGCCCAAGGAGACATGTATACGCGGAATATAAACATATGTAAACTGAAATGTTCATGATCTGATGTGTTTATATTTAGCAGGGTTCAAAGCTAATTTCACATATTTAAACTACTTAAACTCCTAAGTTACTTTAATGTCCAACGTGAAATACCTCCATATTTAGTCGTGACACACAGTTTGCTATAGCGGGAAGTTTTTAAAAGTCTCGAAACGCTTGAAGACTTACTGTCCGCCATTTTACCTTTCACTGATTGAAACCTTTGGTCACGTGTCAACATAGGTATGAAAACATCAGCCTTGGAAAGATAACGTATAAGTTATTACACCCCCAACAGCGTTATGTAAATATAGAGTGTTCCCCCATAAAAATAAAGCTTCCTTGTTTTCCACATTCAGAAAGCGCTTATAAACTAATGTTCATGCAATTTTGTATGTATTATTGTGTAATTCAGATTAAAGGTCATATGGTACTTAATCAGATAGTCGAATAACTGTCCACCAAGAAAATCTTATCTTATGAACGGAGCGACTAGGAAAAGGCATGACAGAACTATTGTGTCAATACATCGATTGAGAAAAGTCTTGCCGGTTATTTGATCCAAATACTATCACGGCGTTTAGACTAGACGGTCAGAATTAGGCGGAGATTCGTGAATTATGTACCGCCTGATGACTTTCAGTCGTAAAAAGCTAGAATTCGTCTCATATAAAAGCTAAGTCGTGTCTTTCATTTTTATAGAAATTCAAGGAAGTTAAAATCACAAAAAACAGTTGTTGTTGTTGTTGTTATTAATCAAGTAGTACGATTGATGGTTGGTGGTATGTATCAAGGGCTGTCACGGCGTTTCGCTATCACTATGCTAATATTGCCTAAATCAGGTGATTTTATAAAAAAACATAGTAAGTCGTCTAGTGTAAACGCTTGAGTACATTCTGAGGTTGACGACTATTGTGGTCGAGATAGCACCACCTGACGACTATCAGCTAGACGACCTACAGTCGTCACGTTTTCAGTCATGTCGTGGGGTAAACGCCAGGTGACAAGAACAAACACGGAAAAAGATTGTTCAAATAATAGGAAGTAGGAAATAAAGTCATATGATCTTGGAAAACTATAAAAGCCGTAGACAAACTGGAGCTTGTCTTGTGATATACATTGAAATTGCGTTTATGAGAGGTTGTTCATCAAGGTTAAACTGAACATCACCTGGGACCTGTTTCACTAGTTTCGTGACAAAAGTGCTAGACAGTCATGAGAAGCGGCACCAACAGGGCAAGCAAGAACAGGGGCCTGTTTCACTAGTCCTGTGACAACCCTTGTTGGTCTCTGCGACACAACAAGGGCAGGTAGCGTTTCAATACTCCTGTGATAACACAGTTCACAACGTCGCAGAGAAGACATGGGTGAAGAGTGGCATGTCACGTTTCAGAACCAACTGTGATGTCACTGTTACTGCCTCTATTGTGTCACTATTCCCGAGAGGGTCTACCCTCTCGCATTGCGGTGTCGAATAGGTCAATGTGGAGTACGGGAACGCGGGATTACATCACTTCTCGTAAGAAAAAAGACATGAAACTTTATCACCAGTTAGGGAAATATATAACCAATAATCGTACTAAATATAAAGAAGATCGGCACATCCGATATTCTGATATTCGCGTGCAGAGCACACACACAGCCGTGATTACCAACCATGACAAGCACTACAGGCAGTACAATGTCCACAACAAGAACATATGGTAACTAATACAATATATGCTCAATATCAATGTATATCTGTGTACCTGTATCTGTGTATCTATATTTACTCAGGATAATCTCACTGTATTTTGCACATTTTGTAATGAATATGCAAGGCCTGGTGAGAGAAAGTTAGCAGGGCAGTGAGCCATGACGTGAGGGTCAAGGCTGGACTGGTCCTATAAAGGTTATTTGTAAACATGATATTTGTTGGAGGGAGGGGAGGTATGTATGTAACTCTGTGTATCATGGGTCTCTCTATATGTATCTGTTTTTGTATCTGTGTATCTTTGTCTGTGCATCTCATTGTGCCAGTGCATGTATCGGTGTGCATGTGACTGTCAGTGTGTGTCTGTATAGAGTCTGTCTGTCCATCCATGTATCTGCCTGTTTATCTATATATCTATGTACAGGTGATATTATATATATATATATATATATATATATATATATATATATGTATATATATATGTATATATATATGGAAAACTATTCATAATACTGCGTATAATAACTGCACTCTGTGGGGAATCATCTAATATAAGATCTACCTTCCATACTTCACCTGCAGCTCCCACCCTGTAGACTGACCACCATGCCCCTGAGTGTGGCTCCTATATACCCCCACAGAGCGCAGACTGCGACGTGGGGACTGCGTGAGTGGGCAGTGGCAGGTGCTTCACACACAGGCCGCCCTCTCACACAGTGAGGGGGCGGCGTTATATTTTTTAAAATTATCATTAAGATTAGTTTCCATATTTCAGCTTTAACTGTCTCTGGCTGAACAGGGACACCAACAAGGTGAGCAACAGTGACATGGCTTCTGCAACAGGAGAATAGTGGTTGCGCTATTACTGCCGCTGTTGCCGCCCTTGTTTATGTCACCAGTATGTCACTATCTCTGGACTAGTGAAACAGGTCCCGGATATAAGTAAGTCCGGTTTCATGACGCATGTCACAGGGCGGCTACTTGTGTTGTCACGAAACTAGACGCCATCTAGACATGTCACAAAACTAGTGAAACAGGTCCCAGAGTTAATATATGAGAGATGAAACTATTAACTGCTCAGCCTACCTTTTGTGTGTTCGTTGCCAATTGTTAACGGCTTCCTAAGTCTAAGTCTAAGTCTAAGTCTCAAAGAGAGCACGTAACCCGGCGTTCACACTAGACGATTATAGGCGGCGATTCTTGAATTTAGCATCACCTGATGACTTCCAGCCATACAAATTTCAGAAATCGTTTAGGCCTGGCGTCCACCTAGTACGATAAAAATTTAGATCTACCAATACAAAAAGCAAATATTGGAGACATATCGGGAAGGTGCAAAATCGTAGACATATGTCTAGACATGCCAATCCACCATGCATCGTAAGGGTGTTTTCGGTGCCTAATCGCAGAAACGTAGTAAACTGCCCTGATTTTAGGTGACCTTCCGACGCGATTTTGATTTTTTATCGGGAGGTGCATCATAGACCATATCGGAGCCATATCGTCGTAGGTGGACGCCATGCCTTAGTGTAAACGCAAAGCATGTGGCAACTGCAGATCATCTGATTACGTCTGATCAGATTGTACAATCTGGTACCACTTGGCTATTATGTAGACCCTTCGACGGCCGACCACTCATCAAAGCCAGCTTAAAATTAGCCATCTCGACAGCTGGCCATTCTGTAAAAACTTAGTCATCCACCACCTCTCGTTTTAGCCAAAAACGAGTATTACAGATATTCATCTGTCAATGATCGTTCGGCAAATCTCACTCTCTAAATGGTATTCTGTACAAGGTTCTAACTACGCTCTATGGGAAAAGAATTCTTAACGAACTAGGCTTAGAACCTTGAGAATTCACTGGCACACAGTATTCCCGCTAGGTGGCATCATTGGGATTATACGAATCTTTTGGTTGGCTTGATGTACGTCTTAAGCACGGGAGGCAGGCCAGTGGATTCTCAAGGCTCTAAGCCTAGTACGTTAAGAATTCTTCTACTATAGTGTGTAGTCAGAGAATACCACCTAGAGACTGTGAGATCTTATGAGAGGGGTGCTTTAACAAGGGTTAACCGTCAAGGTTCGTCGCCTATAATCATCAAGGGTAAACACCTGCTTCGGTGGACAGCAGGAACTTTATCATTATGTTCACCATTTATATGAACCTAAATCGTCTAATGTAAACGCTCGATATGCTTCTTGGGTCGGTGAGCTTTGAGGATTATATTGCATAATCAAGCACCACCTGACGACTATTGGTCAGATGATCTACTGTCATCACATTTTCAGTCATGTAGTGTAAACGCCGAGTAAGAGCGCCCAGTGAGGGTGAATGTCCTTTCGAAATTTACTTGTGGATAAATAAAATTTAAAAAACACAGACGTCGACATGTCTAAAAACAAATATGCCGCTGGCTTTGGCTTGCACCAAAAGCGCCCCTGGTTGCAGGGCTTTGACGGGACAAACAAACCCATTTTTATCTGTATGGTTTCCCTTCTTTTTATGTCAGCTCCCCAATTTTCTATGGCCTGTTTCACTTCAATGATCTTCTACGGACTTTTTATACTTCTTTGTTCACAAACTCAAAATACTCACCCTCGTATCTAGCATAGTGACCTTCGATTTTTAAATTAGCTATGTGCCTTTAATTTTACAACATGGAAAACTCTATATCATATTTGATGAACAGAAGAAATAAGATGAAACGAAAAGGAATCGGAGGCAATGAAATAAAGGTGCGATTCTCAAAGCAATATCCTTACAGGAAGTTTACTGCTTTTCGTAATTACTGTCTCACCGTTAAGCGTGGCCTAGCAGTGCGTATAGTTTAGTAAGGCCTTTGATTTGTTCTGGATCTAACATAGCTTATATATTAAAAACACAGAAGAAAAAAGTGACACGCTATTTGACTCTAACACCACAATGAACAATATCAACATTGAAAAAAATAAAAATAAAAATAAATATCAACATTTCCCAGTGTTGATATCTAAAAGCCAATGCCCATCTACCGATTTTGGAACATTTATGTTCGTTTGTCGGCGACAAACGGGCGGTAATTTGTCTCAGGCAACCCATCCTAGAGTCGGTAGATGTAGCACAGCTAGGCAAGGCTTCCCACCGATTAGTGAACCACCGCCTTCAGACGTCCTTTTGTCGCCGACAAGTTGTGGTTTCAAAGTTCCAAAATCGGTGGGGATCAGTTTATTACCATGTTGATAAATGTTGTCGGCGACAACGGAACGTTGGGAAAGGAGGGTTGATTGGTTGGCCGACAAGGGCCGACGCTGGACCTTCAATAGTCGCTTGGTGAGGCTTGTAGGGGGTGCCACACTTGATTTCTTTGGTTTTTGCACTCCCGCACCGATTAGTGGACCATACACCGATTTTATCAGTATGCTATATCTTTTCTTCACCATAAAAAGTAGTATATCTAACCCAGTCGGCGGGGTGCATAATCGTATCTCTGTCGGTAGGTGTAGACTGATTTGCTTAGGACAAATACCCTCTACCCCCTCTCCTCGAGGGTCGCGGGTCGAGCGAGGTATTACCTAATTTGCCTGCGACAAGGTGACCGACTCGTATACAATTTGGGAACTAATCGTTCATACCGAAATCGGTAGATGGACATCCGGCATTAGAATAATCTGGGTCCTGTTTTTCAGTCGTGACCATTTGTGATAGTGACCAGTTAGTGACCGTTTCAAGACCATTCGGTTCCAGAGACAAATGGTCATACTATTAGCGAACATTTCGAGGGGTAAAAGGTCTTTGTCACTGTTTTGTGTTCCGGAGTCATGACCATTTTGTGACTATTTAGTTCAAATGGTCTCCAAAACAGTGACAGGGTCAGACATGTCATACATGTATGATATTCTCACTAAAACATATCAAAATTAAAAGATATTTGCAGAGGAGGATTCTATATGGATGTCATACCTTTATCCAAAATTACATAATTTTCCAATGATTATTTTATTCATAAGAATTGCTTCACCAAAGTCAGTGTCAGCAGCACTGCTTGACTGCCTTGTTTATATCCTACTGCAGTACTAAACCCTAAGTTGGTGTGATAGTTTCATACTTCCAATTGGAGTATTTCATTTCATACACTTCCACTTTATCACATGAAACAATATTTACTGCAGTGAATCATCCTTGCATGTCAAATCTAATTCCCAAATTTCATAATTTTCTGTCAAGTAATATACACGTGAGACAAGTTTTTGTGTTTGAATGGGACTTGGGCCAGCAGTGATCATAACAGCCCAACAGTGACTGGGTGTGAGGAACACTTTGTTGTCAAGATCACTTTTTGGTCTCCCAAACAGTCACTCTTTTTCGATCACAAGTAATAAAGATGACGCTGTCTGAAAAACAGGACCCTAGATTCCATGTGTAACAGAATGCACTACAGTTCATAATTATCACTGCCTAAATTATGACATAAACAGGATGGGTAACTTGATATAAACTATGAATGAGAAACATGTGCACCACAAATCATTGTATAACTTCTTGATAATCACTAATAATGACTAGCTCTTGAATGCAGTTTGTCGAGTTTGTGTCTTACCAATGTTGCACACATGGACTGTAGGTATGTAAGTATAGATTGAATTGTCTATCACAGTCCAAACTTGCAGCGCAATCTCCGTTAGGTAAAAATCTTGATTTAGAATAAAAACATCAATATCCGAAAATATATTTAATGAATATATCATCAAGCACTCTCGAGTTTCTCTAGATATCATGAAGAGGTAGCTGTTTTCACCTACACCTTTGTTCCAAGGGTTTATCTCACCCCTGGTTTAACATTGATAACTCGTTCCTCATGCCCATACAAGTACTGCAGCCTGTTCTCCATGGCCTATATCCTGTGTGTCATCCATTCTCTTAGTGTATACAGGGGTGAGATAAATACATAAAGCGAGATGAATACAGAAATGGTCAACGTCGTCATTCTGCACGAGTTTTACGCAGAGCAATAAGAACGCGGCTACAGCCATGTGATTATCATGTAGCGTTTAAACGAGTTGGAGAACGAAGACTTATTAGTTTTTTCTTTAATTCTGTAATGTCACAGGTGCACTTCCGGCTCATGTGACATTTCGCAGGAATGTGATAGGGTTGTATCGTTTGAAGAATAGCATGTGGTAGAGATAGCAGAACCTCTTGGAGATCCAGAGTTTGTGCTGTTAAGCAAAGAGTTAGTTGGAGATTGGGTTTCTGGCACCAGCCCACAGTTATCAGCGTTGGCGCCTGTAATGGTAAATGGCATCCGTTTGGCTGAATCTCTGAAATATACAACATTGCACTGTATTATACACGTATGCTAGATATAATTTTAGTAGTTATAAAATTAAGCATCTTTAAATCAATATATAGATTGGGATTTGCCGAACGATCGTTGACAGATCGATTTTCAACTATATCACTAAACTAATCATCTCTCTATATATGATACCTATTGGATATACCGGAACTCTCTATGGACCGGAGTCCAAAATTGTGACTAACATTACCCCTACAAAAAGTACATCGGAGAAAAATCTAAAAGATGGAGTCTGAAAGTGAAATCAATATACATCATATCTCATCCCGTTGCCTAGTCACCCTATTAAGTCACCTTATCCCATCAGCTATACCAAGATTTTATCCTACCCCTAATAAAAAACTCCATAGGCTTAACATTAGCGGACTGTATTTGGTCTACGGTGCAGGAAAATGAAATTTATTGCTCTAGTGGGATACAGTTATCAAATGACGTCATTTGAAAAGCGACCGATGACCTTATTTCATCTATTATCATATACATATTCTTATAAAATTGTATTCTTTACCCATACAGCTATATAGCTGAGTTACTACTTTTACAAGGACTGATCGATGTAAATATGCTTTTCACTCTATGGAGTGCCTGAAAAACTCATCTTTCGAGAGGCACTGACAATAAAAAAAATATAAAAAAATCACTGATTATCGGTGAGTTTTATGTTATTTCTTGATTTGCTGAAGTAATTTAGAGGCAATAATACACGACATTGCCGTTGTGCGATAAACAACAACACGACTAACTCTCGTTTCGTTTCTCCTAAGTAACTGAAGAAAGAATTGCTACGTTGTATGCTCAAACAAACCTTGCCAGATGTCAGTTCTCCTTATGAGTGAAATAAAAAAAATGAAATGGGAAGCCGCTAAAAACAGTTTTTGTTAGTTTTTCTCTTTCCTTTTCACCAGTTTATTCTCTTCGGCATGACGTTTGACCTGCCTCTCATTTAGCTTCCTTCCTGCTTCTCCCCATTTTCCAATACCTACAATCCTCCAGGCACAAACAAAAGTAATGGGGATTTTCCTGACTGTACACCAACGATGTAAGTTGAAAAATAAGTAAGCAGTCAATCTTAATCATTTTGTGTACATTGTGGTTGGGGCCTTCCCTAGACCTGTTGGTCTTGTGATGATGCAAAACAACTTTTAGTTCAAGGTGGAAATCTATATTTACCGTTTGGTACTCAAAACACAAGTAGGCAAAAAGGTTCTGAAAAATTCCCTCTAAATGCTTCTTCCCTCAAGGATTGGCATTGCTGGCTTGAGTAGCCAAGGAATCGAAGGTTTTGAGGCCATGGCTGATTTGTTATAAATGGAACATTTGTAATATCATTAGGGTGATGACACCTCCATATATTATACAACTCTGCAACGACTCTGGCCAAACACATAGTGTTCCAACAAATATTTCCATATCTGCCGATGAAAACTTTTAGTGCAGCTACATTTAATTTTGCTTTAAATGAGCTTAGCTCATTTAAGTCGTGTAGAACATTGCAAATCTCAGTTATTCATCTTCGTTGTAATCATAATCATCATTGTGCAGTAATTGTAAATTATTTATAATTCACTGCCGTGCTGCACTTTTTCTTAGTCTGTTAGTTGAACCTTACTCAGGCATTTAGTCGACTGATCCTCTTATAATTTTGCAGGCCATGGCCTGCCTTTTTCATTTCATACCTCATCACTAATTAATATGACGGGTGTTACAAATATGGAGAAAGGTCTTAAACTATTGCACTATAATATAAGGAGCTTATATCCTAATCTAGATGAATTTGAATTGCTTTTTGGTAAATTTGACATAATTGGTGTAACTGAGACATGGTTAGATAGTAGATTTACTGATTGTATGGTTAATATTAGTTGACAGAAGATATACAGGGAAGATCGAGAGACTAGAATAGGAGGAGGTGTATGTTGTTACATCAGTAACACATTAGCACCATTTACTGAAAAGTTACAATTACATTTGGGGGTAAACGATAACTTAGAATACTTAACTCTAAAAATTTCGAAACCTGGTAATCGTTTTATAACGATAATTGTGGTCTACCAACCTCCTGGGGATACTATAGATTTTTTGATAGATGGTTGGATGGTATACTTAAGTCTAAAGATGTTTGCAGTGGTGAGATTTGGATAATTGGGGATTTAAATTGGGATATCAACTAGAAATGATATTAAGGTGCAAGAATTATTTGAGTTAGTTCATGGTTACGAAAAGAAACAGCTTATAACTGAAATAACACGACCAAATAAATCTGGAGGAACTATTTTAGATCTAATATTTACCAATTGTGAGTTTGTAGTTGATAGTGGAACCACTACCGGTTTTATAAGTGATCACCTACCAACTTATGCAATCAAGAAAAAAAAAAAGCAAGAACGTGTAACTTTTACTGGCAGGACCTACAAATATTATAATAGAGATAACTTGGAGGATTATGTTTCCGAATGTAATTGGACATCGTTTTATGAATCCAGATATCCTAATTATCTATGGGACTGTATTCATCAAATGTTAGTGAATCTTTTGGATAAAGAATGCCCAATTAAGAAATTTAAAGATGTAATTCCAAAGGATGACTGGATATCTGATGAAATTTACTCATTAATTGATGAGCGAAAACAATCATTAATGACTTATAAAAAAAACTAGAGATGAAAATTATTTAAAGGATACTAGGTCTCTCAGTAAAAGAATCGAGTATGGGCTGAAAAGTGCTAAAGCCGAATTCTGTCAAAAGCAAATAGAATTAACGAAAAGACATCTGCAAGATTTCTGGCGTTTCATTAATAACTTATCATCTAATGATTCTGGTAGTAGTGATTGCTCTTTGATTGACGAGAATAGATTCTAATGATGTCCCTAATTTTATTAACGAGTATTTTTGTAATATCGGAGAACAATTATTTCAGAACAGGAATTTAGATAGTTATTTTAACGTGCTCAATGATCTTACTTGTGATGGTGGTGATTTGACTGAGATTGGTATTTGCTCATCAGAAGTGATCAAATAAGCTAAGGATATTAGTGTATCAAAAGGTTCTGGAATCAATAATATCTCGGCATGAGTAATCAGGGACTCAATGTTTATTTTAAAAAAGGAATACGCTTATTTATTTAACTGTTCACTTCAGAAGGGAATAGTGCCAGATTCATGAAAGATAGGTCCAGCTGCATAAAATTGAAAACTGGCGACCTATTTCGTTGACGCCGGTCCCCATTAAGATACTAGAAAAGCATGTAGTTTCCATATTAGATATAGTTTTAGATGAACGGGGGTTATTAACCAATCAAAAATATGGTTTTCGTACGGGTATGGGTACTAGTGATGCTATTTTTGAATTCTCTAAAAATTTATATAATGCTAGAAACTGGGGGCAAGTTATGGCGGCCATATTTGTGGACCTAAAAAAGGCCTTGGATTCAGTGCCACGAGATCTCTTAGTGCGGAAACTTAGATCTGAATATCAGTTACCGGTATATATATATATATATTCTTGTTCATATATTCTTGTTCATTCCAACTATTAACTTCCATTGTATCCTGTTCACATTGACAAATTATACATATGTAGACCATTCTTCAGTCCTTCAGAGTTTAAAAGTTGAGGAAAGGAGTATGATATCCTTTGCCCCAAGCTTGCTGTATTTCTATATTCTTTTGATTGGTCTATTGTTGGTATGGTACCGTAATAGATAGATTTAAGATAGGATCATCCCTGGGGTTTTATCTATATAGCACACTATAATCATAGCTGGATGAGGATAGAAAAGATCTCGTCGGCCCAAACTAGAGCAGAGTCTTCCAGGTCCTTATGTTGTCGGCTTGTAACTGGTAAGAAAGTGAGGACATTTGAGAAAGAGTAGAAAACATTAACTAAAACGGCTGAGTAACTGGAGGGTGTTTAGTGCAGGACGTCGCTCGTTAAAGTATAAATCCAATTATCGAAAGTGGTCTGGTGGCCATAGTTAAAGGTGTTGCGTTCGTTATAAGGCCCGTTTCCATTGGCCGACAAACATTGTGTAGATTTTCTGTGTTCTCCTAATAGCCTATTTCCATTGGCCACCACCAATATACAGTCAGGAACCACCGACGGACCTAGGCACTGCTGACCAGAAATGGAAATGTGAAAAAGCCTATAGTGGGAAATGAATATCATATTGCAATCCCTCTGGCAAACCAGGCGATAGCAAATGTTGTAAAATGTTAGGCAGCTGGGGGCCGTTGAATAAACTACGAATGACAAAAAAGTACCTTAGAATTGTCTTTGGGGGCCACAGTGTTGTCTAAATAATGTCGTGTATGAAGGAGATGTTTTGATGATAAACGTATCCTAAAGATTTTACAAAGTGTTGTATACAGATACGTTGATTTATAAAATATCTTCTGTTTAGTCATACAACACTGAATGGGAAAATATCGTCCAGGATGTCGTTTAACGTTCGAGTTATCGTATCGTCCAGCAGCAGCACCAGAAACGTATGGAGAAACGAACGAACTTTATTCAACAACCCCCTGCAGGATCTCTCAAGTGCAGAGCGTCATCCCCACCACCTAGTGGTTTGTGAGGACAACTCCGCTATGCATGAGCAATAAGTACACTGGCCACCAGAGCAATACTACGTTAGCTCTGATCGGGTTTAATCTGGGGCTGCCTTGACCCAGGAGCGGTCACCACGGAAACCTGTGTATTCATGGCACACTCTCCTTATGGTTGTACAGGATCAAATTGAAGGTGAAGGTCACTCAGTGCACTTCCTGTTTTTGTGTAAGAATCACGCTGATTGGTTCCCACGAATATGCACTTTTTGGCTCTCCGGTACTAAGCTGGAGCCTGGAAACCTGGCCTATGTGCTTTAACATCATCAGACATTATAATAAGTCATCTATCATGAAACTCCGAAATTCCGAACCCCCCCCCCCCCCCCCCTCACCCACCCACCCACCTCAATATTTCACTTGTTTCCATAATTTACTTATATATTTGGGTTGTTTTCTACTGTCACAATGACAATATACCTCAAACATTCGTTCTGGTTCTCACCTCTGAGCGTCCGGTGCAGATTGAAAGTGAGGCTGGATCCTCGATTTGGATTTATTAAGCCTGTGGCGCAACCTGGTGGTGCGTTTGAGTAACGTGAGGACACCTCGTGACCTTTTACGGAACACTCGTCTGCACTCCTACAAGTAGAGAATGAGGAATGGTCATAAGATTATACCACAAACATTTCTACCTAGCGACTAGCGAGAATATTACGTCGTCAACTACGAGGAGATTACGGCCACTTATATACAAAACCAGTCGTTATTGTATTTATTACCCACCTACAAGATTGATAACAAGTCTATTGCAATTAAGAGGTTTTTGCAAGACATTTACTACCAGACACCACAGCAATGTTAAGCATGGCAGTAATTCGGTGTAGACTTTCACCAATAATATAGTTCGCCATTAATCTGTACTTTTAGCATGCAAAATATGTTATTACAGTGATTTCTGATGGTAAATGAGATTATTATGATTGATTCTAAGTAATTACAATTGAATGAACATTCAAAAAACTTATTTCGAAGTACATGATGATTCAACCTTATTATGGACAGGACTATTTTTCCGGAATCTCCTGCAGGAGATTCTGACATACCAGAATCTCTGGGTAGCTGTTTCCAGGTGCCCTATGCATTTCCTATGGAAACTCCGTAATCGGTGGGTAATAAAGACCAATTATTATAGATATATTTCTGTAATAATTGGTCTATAATCCCTACAAGAGACGTTATGTCCCCATTGAAGTACATTTTGGCAATAGTGATGTTGTGTAAAGATATATGTTATATGATTAAAAAATAAAGTAAATTTGTTTTATGGATCGCTTGAAGCTGAACTTCATGTCTAATTTCTGAATGTTTTCACTCAATGTATCCCATAACTGTTCCCCTCTGTATTGAGGGGACTTCGTATAATGATCACAGTTTATACGTAACATTTTAAATTTCAACTTCTCGTTACTTCTTCGTCGCTACCTCATTTTCAAAATCAGCGATTAGAATTTGTTTAAGTAGCCTTTGTGATAAGTATTCCAACACTTCAAAATATATCTGGTGTATCTTAACATACAGCATGGTAGTGGTTTTATAGTAATATTTATAGCAAATACAATAGCATAATGACAGCATTACAATTAATTAAGCAGACAGAAATCCTAGGTTCGAGTTTAGCCTTCCCCAGAAGTAAAGTTTCCTACCGAAGGTGCAGTTCTATTCTCCTGGAATTTTATATTTCACTCTGAATCAAACCAATCTGCCATCTGCTAACTATAGGGGAACCACAATTGGCACTTTGACTTAGTATTGTTTTCTAATATGATATAATATGTGATAGAATATATATATGAAATGATACAGAGTTCCCAGTTAATTTTAAATGGGAACTTAGAAATATAAGTACATTAACTTTAAAAAAGATAAAAAAAGAAATATAGCCATTGCTCCTCACCACCACCCCAACCCCACCCCCACCCCTGTGAAATCAACTATTGTCTACGATTACATTGCATATGGAGAACTATGGTATTTGTTCAAACTTTCCCATGAATGTATTTTGAACCAGAGCACCTGACTTTATAAAGATGCTTTATGAAAAGTCCTGCGTTTATGATCATTTGAAAGAGACAAGATGCTTTTATCATGAGCAAACCAGAGTATCCCTGCAAGAACTTACTTCCGGCTATTAACAAACCTGCGGAGTAGCAATCCAGTTCTAATTGTCATACGGTCACAAGCCTAATCTAAGCCGGCACCACTTCAGAGGAAATAAGCATTGTGTATATCCTTTTTATCTCACCCCTGATATTTTCCCTCCATAGACTCAACATCAGGAACTCATACTAAACGCCCACGGAGTATTAAAAAACAAATGGGTAATGCTGTCACAAACATTACCCAATTAGTCAGTGATAGGGGTGAGATAGAACCCCACTAAAATACACCATTCATTTGGGTTTGCTACATAATCACACTCGGCCTTGCCTTGTAATATTATCATGAAGCATCACAAATTTCATATGATTGTTTTTAGAGCGTGCTTGCACGCCTATATACATCATCTAGAGGTTAGAGTCAGAGTTAGAGTGGTCACATTGAACTTTCAGTGTGCTTCCAGAAAACTATCCCTTTACTATCTGCATGCTGGTCCCTGTGATAGTGAGAACAGAGCAGGGAGCCAGTGTCACAGGGTCTTAGAAGTGTGCCCAGTTGACCATGACCAATCACTCAAGACCGAAATACCTCATTGACCCACTGTTTTTGATATGTTTTGATCCTAGACTCAGGCAGTTAGAGAAATGGCAAGTTGACTGGCTGCAAGTGGGTTGTAGAAAACTATCCATAGGCTCATATACGTCATCTAGATAGAGGTTAGAATGCTCACACAGGGTTTCAGCTTACTGCAAAGAATCTAACGCTTTACTATAAAGGCTTGGTAAAAGGATCAGGTGCCCAGTATCCCTGTATCCCGTATCCCTGCCTCACTACTGACTTGGTTCCTTAAAATAGAACTTTCATGGCTGAGTGACCATGGGAATGTGTGTGCATTGTGCTGTAGCAATCAACAGAAATCAGATATCAAGGGACTATGATAATTGTGCCAAATATATGAATGTTCCAGATGATACCCCATCTCAAGATGTCAAAAGAACTCTTAGAAGTAGAAGGAAAACAGATGACAAATATGTTAGTAAGAGGATTACCAAGGGCATTTGTACTCCAAATGAAGTACCTTCAAGCAAAACAAACTTGAGTGCATCAAGCGCTAAGGGGCTATCAAAGAGCAAGCTGAGTGGCATGGCTGACCTATTAGCCAGAGAAGTAGGGCAGTTGACCAAGACCCTAAATGACAAATTCAGTCACAACCAAGACAAGTTGCATGTAATCTGTGGTATGCTAGACCAGGCACAAGTCAAAATCAAAAACGTTAGCCAGAAAATGACAAACATCTCAAAAGAAATATACCAAAGTATTGATATTCTCTTACTTTTATTCTATGATATTTTGGTATACCGCGCTCTTCCATTATGAATGGAAATAATGTATGCTCCTAGTATTTGTTATACGTTTATAATTGCACGCTCATTCATCTATGATGAACTTACTTTTTGCTCCTAGTTATGGCATGAGTTGTCTTCGCAGAATGATATCACAAAGCAGAGCTGAGTGATATCTGTAGCGGAAAACAATGAATGGCATGTAAACAATCATACAAAATTGAATGTTTACATTTTATCCTACCCTGTCACATGTTTTAACTTCATATGTCACCAGTGGCATATAAATATTTTATGGCATAACCGTGGCATACAGTCACACCATGTTAAGTCTATTGAGATTTACATGAGGGGTAGAATAATACTCCCACAACCAAAAACGCATGGCATATTTCTGTGGATACGGATCTCGATGCAGTTCCTTCTTATCATATGATTGACATAATACTTACGGTACTGACAGTCACCAACTCATCGTATACTCCATTTGACTCCAGTGCAGGGCACCTCTCTATGGCAGATATAGACAGAGGTAGATCTTGTGAGAGGTACCTCTCCATGGCGGGGAGGGCCAGAGGTAGATCTTGTGAGATTTGGGGAGAGATGCGGCTGTCTACTGAACTCTGAGAGCCACCATTCACGTAGAGGTGGGAAGATGGGTGGCTGACTTCCATGGAGGTGATCCTGCCCTGAAGACTTCTGTCATGATCTTCACCGTCCGCCAGATGTGTCAGCTTTACATCACCTTTTAGAAAACAGGGTCATTATTGGGCATATCATTCTAACTGGCTTAGATATGTGTCATATTAAAAAGACTAAAGTGTGAAGGTTTTAATTTTTAGAGCGTGCTTGCATGCGCTAAATACATCATCTAGAGGTGAGAGTGGTCACATAGAACTTCTAGTGTGCTTCCAGAAAACTATCCCTTTACTATCTGCATGCTGTTCACTGTGATAGTGCCATTTCTTCAATTGCCTATCTAGGATCCAAACAGATCAAGCAACAGTGGGTCATGATGTATTTCGGTCTTGAGTGATTGGTCATAGTCAGCTGGGCACACCTCTAAGACCCTGAGACACTGGCACCCTGCTCTCTTCTCAATAGCACAGTGAATAGCACACATATATTAAAGGGATAGTTTTCTGGAAGCACACTGAAAGTTCAATGTGACCACTCTAACCCGGACTCTAACCAACGAGTATAGTTCTCTATACTCGTTGCTCTAACCTCTAGATGATGTATTTAGCGCATGCAGGGATGCTCTAATAACACCTAACAACAGATTATACTCACAAGTAATCATCTCACAGTATAAACACAACTCTTATTAGGTGTGTCGAGGTGTATCTTATACCCATGCCAGAAAATACTATAAATGCAAATCTCTGATATGCAAATGGTTGTTGACAACAATCACCATACAGTGTCTGTATGGTGACATACCACCATACTTTGTATATGATTGGTTGCACTTGACACGGAAATACATAAATAAAGTTTAGATAGATATCAAACAGTCCAAAAATTCATATCTACAATTTCAAAATGATATCATGATCATAAATAATGCAGAGAAAATAATTCTAAAAGCGTTTGATATTTGTTTTTCGAAAATACGGTTGTAAACATAGCGCCCAGTGATGTTCGCGCATATGCGTAGTTCATAACAGAAAATCCCTTCTGCCGCCCAGCAAACCCTGAGGAATGGTTCAATGTCGTTACATTTTGGTAAATAATAGAACAATTATCGATATTTAGAGGTATATAATACAAATTAAACTTATTAACCTTATTGTTACGGCCTCTCACACCTTATTTCTTAAGGTAAAGATATCGCACGAGCTCGAAAAGCGAGTGTGATATCTTTTATCGAAAGAAATCCGGAACGAGAGGCCGTCCCAATAAGGTAAACATGTTTCACTAAAACCTCGCTCTGCTAAATGCGTACAAACAAATGCCTACATGTTGAGGTTAAGACCGATATGCATCTTCTAATTTCTTCTTGCAAAATTCAGAAAAAAAACCTTTATGACAAATAGAGCGACCTTTCAGACGTCTTATAGCTGTATCATTGGTCTCGTTCAATCCAACTTAGTGCAGAATATAACGGGTGAAATCCGAGACCGGAAATCCCCATACATGTCTAACTTAAACCTGTCTCCATAGCTTACACAATATAATCTTTACAATGATACTATTATTGGCACAGGATACTGGGAACTGGGATTGAAACCAGACAAATATCAATGTAATGGACAAACTATATCTTAACTTTTCATATTTATGAACTCACAATAAATCGAAAGATTTATCGAAAATAGTATTCTTTGTTTCAATTATATTTCATGATAAGTTAGAAACGAGTTCATCATAAGTACAAACATATAACGACAGCTAAATATATTAAGGTACATATCTTGCAGCAAATTATATCACATTTTCTTGATGCTTAAACGTTGACCCTTTCTGTACAACAAGGAGACCCAGGGACGATGTCAGTTAAGTGGAATTCACACGGTGGGATTCATGTACCTTTAATACAGGGTTCAAAATCTCATGAGATGCTGTTCCTTTTTGGGGGAAATGTGTTTAACAATTACAGGGGGGGGAAAGATATCTCAGGGAAATGAAACCCTATAATTTAAACGAAGAAATTGTGTTCGAGTACATAATTTCAGCAGGATTTGTCTCAGAAAAATACCCTGTGAGGTACATGAATCCCATCGTGTGAACCCCACTTTATGCCCGAGACACACCAAGCGAGTTACGGCAGCGATCTCCAGAATCGCCAACAGAAATTCGCTTGCATGTGCGATATCATTTCATAGCAATATCGCCCACCGATAATTTAACATCTCTGACGTAATAATCAGGTGAAATATGAAATAATAGCTCACATATATGCCATTTTTTGTTGGCGATTCCGGAAATCGCTGTGTTTCTCGCTTGGTGTATCTCCTGCTTGATGCCGGGGACATACCAAGCAAGTCAAGGCGGCGATCTCTAGAATCGCCAATACAAATAGCATGTATGTGAGATATCATTTCATAGTAATATCCCCAACCGATAATTAATATCTCGGAAGCAATAATCGGGTGAAATATGAAATAATAGCTCACATGTTGGGGATTCTGGAAATCGCTGCATTTCTCGCTTGGTGTGTCTGAAACTTATTCAGCGCATATATACGGACGACCTTATGGATCCCCAAGACTGGCGATCAAATTTAAATATAATCAAACGATAACCCTTGGGCGGGGTACAGTAAAGGGCCTTCATGTACGAAAGACTAGAATATTCAATGGACCCCTTCTACTTACTGATATAGCAGTCCTCATACACGTTGGTGGTGTCTTTACAAAAGAGCCCGGTGAGCTGGTCTGGAGCGTGTATGTCGGCCACATAGATCGCCACGCCAATCAGAAAGCACAGCACACCTGTGTGTCACCAACATCCAGTGATAACAAAAAGCATGATAAGAGAAGGTATTGTCTTATATTCATAACAAACTCTAAAATAATGACAATGAATGTATCTATAGGTGGAGAGTATAACCAGGGAGCAGCCGAGTTGGTTTGTAAGAGTGTTTTATTAGTGAACCTACGCTTCGAGATAATCGTACTCCTTGATAATTACTGCCCTGCTACAACATCATTCAAGTTACTGCATAGGAGGTGCAAATTCATAAGTCGTTACTGAATAGGTTACAAAAACTGCAGAATAGAGGCCTCAGGATCTGTACTGGAACTCTGATTGGAGAGAAGCCATTCACAGAGCTACATTGTATGGTGGTATATATATATACAACATTGCTCAGCGCAGAAACCAATTGTTACTAGGATATTTGTATAAAATGAACTGCAATTTTAAAATCCCTGAAAATCCTTAAACACGCCTAAGACCTCCTCCTATAGGCTAAGTACTGTGTACAGGAGTATGTTCTTATGGAATGAACTAGATCTCGAAACCCAAAATTATAGCATAATGGCTTTTAAGAAGAAGACCAGAGCTGGTGCACCATGGAGTTGTCCCATTACACTAAGTCCATATAAGGAATAAAGTAGACCGAGTAGCCAATGACTGCATTCGCAGCAAACCCCGACCTTGACCCTGACCTCCTTACATGATATTTTCTAGCGCCTTGGGACGTAGACATCAGTCGAGAGTTGACCTACAATCTAATGGGCCACAACCACCCTCATGATTTAGACCAGCTTTATATCCCTTTTTAAGTTACAAGGATAATAATAAAATCACTAGTCTCCATCTCATCTCATGTTTACATTACTGGCCTATTCAGATCAACAGAAGTGAATTCTTTTTGTCTCATTTATAAAATGTTAGCAGAAGTGTCTTACAGTCCTTCAAATTCGCAGCTGGCGCTTTGTAATTCCCCTGTTTTTGAGTTGTCAATAAAAAATAACAAAAATCTTAAATTTCCAGAAATATAGATCACCATGATGACCCAGATGGTACAGACCTAAACAGTATAGATATGTTTAGTGAGAGGAAAGTCCTGGAAACTGGCTTTTTCACTACGAGCAAATTACTGAAAAAGATAAGGTGAGAAAAGATAATAATAATAATGATAACAACAACAACAACAACAACAATAATAATAATAATAATAATAATAATAATAATAACAGAGACAAGGTCTTGAACAAGCATGGTACCAGTATAGTATTGCATTTCTAATGGATGATTGTGATTCAAACTCACCCGTGACTAAGCTGAGCCAATAGCACCATCCCCAGGTGAAAACAAGGCTTCCGTCTTCAAAGGGGATTCTCAGCTCCCAAGGATTACGAATCCATGAGAAGAGCACGCATGCGCCGACGAGATCGAGGCCAGTGAGAATAGCGTAGAAGGCACCGTATGAAGGGACAAGGCCCACGAGAACGACGGCAAGTAACCACAAAGGTAGTGCCAACCTGTAAATCATATCACGTATATTTGTATACAATAGTTTGAGGGAGATTGAATCTAATGGCCAGTAACAGTGTGCGTTATTAGGTACATAGGTACGCCCAGTCTGAAACTTGAAGTTCCGGCTCGCAAGCCTCCCCAGTAGCACAGTGTGAACTGGCCTTTAGCGTTACTTCAGTCGAAGGCTAAATGCAAGCAACATATGTGAACATCAAACGCTTGCAGGGCAAACACTGATACGATGGTATCAATACCCAGAAATCATTTTAATGAACAAAGGTTTCAAGGTAGTCATGGAAAATTAAATAGTTGAAATAATGACTGTAGATGAATTGCATGAAGAGTGTAGAATTAAGGAATTATCATTTAGTCAACTACTGAGTATAATGAAAGGATGGATGAGTAACCGAAACAATTGCCAGATATCTGATAAAGAAAATATAAGGAGCATGATTGAAATACAAAATAATAGTCAGGAAAATTCAAGAAATCACCTATTTGCAAATAAAGATACAAAATTGT
The DNA here is from genome assembly GCA_950022655.1 of Alentia gelatinosa. Lineage (NCBI taxonomy): Eukaryota > Metazoa > Annelida > Polychaeta > Phyllodocida > Polynoidae > Alentia > Alentia gelatinosa. The sequence goes on along the minus strand of OX465583.1, from coordinate 54,416,858 downwards.
GGGACTTGTTATTGAAAGATATTCAACAAACGTTAAAGTATAGAATTGTATGATAAATGTATGATAAGGGACCGTCCATAAATTATGTAACGCTTTTTTAGGGCATCTTTAGAACCCCCCACCCCCCTGTCACACTTTCTCACACATTTCGTACCACCACCTAGAATATTATGTCACACTTTCCGAAACACCCCCCACCCCCCATTCGTGTCTTATATAGCATAACATAACAGTTATTACATCTTTGACTAAGCTACTGTAATACAACATTAATTTAGTGGGAGATATTTCATGAGACAAAACTCCCTAGTTTTTCCTAGATCACTGAAAAGCTATTGTTACTTCACCATACTTTGTCAGTTTAGACCAACCAATCATATGCAGTGCTCAACATTTGATCAATCTACTCCAGTCTACTCTGGTGGTGCTCCACATCTTCCTCCTCCAAGTATATGATGAAATACATGTATGAGCTCAACCTGACCATGAAATTGGCACTGTACAAAAGTTGGCAGGTGGTGTGTTTGGGGATTTATCATGTGACTTAGATAAAATGAATGAATGGTTTAATCAACAACTACTAACGGTCAACATAAGAAAAACAAAAATGATGTGGTTCTGTAATAAGAATTTAAACTACCAAGAGACACATGTAAGATAAATGAGCTACCTCTAGAAGTGGTAGGAAAATTCTGTTATCTAGGGGTGATACTAAATGCACAACTAAACGGAAAAGAACAAGTAATTTCAACACCGAGAGATATATGACAAAAACTCTTCAAACTGCGGAAAATGAGAACATTTCTAACAGAAACAGCTGCTCTCTCCATAGTGAAGCAGATGATACTACCCAAGTTGGAATACGCAGATTTTCAGCCTTACTTTTGCCACAGGGAGGGGCACACTGGAGTGGGGAGGGACAGAAAATCCTCTCCCATCGCGGTGTCGCCACTTTCCGACTCAGGCTGAGAGACAGCAAGCTTCTCTATGGGACACGCATCGGCAGTGCTAGTTGACGCCGAGGCGTCAGATGAGACCCCTGCCTTTGCAGGTTCCTTAGAAGATTTCTCCCCCTCGGAAGTGGTAGTGCTGCTTCTTTCATACACGAGAATTCCCCATCGCTTAGATGCAGAGTCTGACCGAAGTCTTTGTTCTGCTTCCAGCTCGCGGAATACTTCCCATCAACTGCCTTATGCCTAGGCTCGCTACCTTTGGCCCGGGCTTCAGACCCCAACCCTACGTATGGTATGGTCTCTGCCACGGGCCGCGCGCCTATCCCTTGTTCGTCCAACATGTGACGGACAAACCAAGACCGGCAGGATGAGCCAGACTCCGCGGAGCATGATCTGCCACTACAGCGGAACCAGGGAAACTCCTCGAGGTGCATCTCTATGAGATGCCGTGCGTACAGTCGTTCTGTTGTGTAGGTCGGAGACATTTTCACGTCTCCACTGTGGCAACCCAAAAAGATGCAATGCCCGTTCATGGAGAACCGCTTCCAGGCATAAGCAATCTTCTCCTTTTGGAGGATGGCATACTTCTGGTAAGAAGCCGACCTAACTCCATTCACGTGGGTGACATACCACGCATTAGGGGAGTCCTTGTCTGCCAACCATTCCTCGTCGTCGGACACACCCTCATCATTTACCATTTCCGGTATCCAATGGTCTCCAACACGGAGGTCCTCCAAACATGTAGCTCTGCGCCCAACCAGACAGCTAGGCAGCTTGCGGGCTACCTTGCGCTTCTGTTTGCGTTTGACGTCAGGAATAAATTCACCGTCGTCACTGTCAGGCTCAGATCCCTGGGAAAGACGCTTAGCGTCGTCAATCCATGATCCATGATCTCGCCCCAGTCTCCGACCTGACCACAATTGTCCTCCACAGAGGAGTCAGAGTCAGACTCTGATCCTCGGGGAGAACCCTACCTCGCAGGGGGTCCAGTTGATGTGGACACGGGTTTGTCCAAGCCCGAAGACCTGGCCCCCTTTGCCACTCCGCTGCTTCAAGGCATAGGATTTTAAGACCCCTTACCCTTAGCTATGGTCGCCCCAGCACTGGACTTACCCTTGCCTTTCCCTTTTCCCTTACCCCCCTTGGAGAGGAAACGGAACGTGACCACTCTGTGCACACCCCTTTTTCTGCTATGGCTTTCGCCTCAGCAGCTTCCCTGGCCGCACGAGTCTTACGCCGCTTCTGACGTTTCAGACTCAACCTTCTCACCAAGGAAGTGGAAGTCTTAGCTGTCTCCGTGGCATTCTTACCATGAGTTGCTGAATCAACATCCATGGCAGTTTCACCTGCGGCAGGCACAGTCGTGGTTTTCACCGGGGCCTGGGTCTCAGCGGCCTGGGTCTCACCCCAGGGAGGGGAAACCACAGGTGCTGTACCTGCCGGGCCCCTGGCACCAACCCACTTATCAACTAAGTTAAGCTAATGCCGGAGACACACCAAGTGAGTGAAACCCTCGGCGATTATAGATTAGCAAGTAATGGAATCGCTCAGCATTTCTCGCCCATAAGGTGGGACAGGGTTTTGCTGACTTGCTGACAACTCTCAGACACACCAAGCAAGTCAAGGCAGCGAGAAAACGACAGCGAGAAACTCCCCTGAGCGATTACTGCAAAACTTGCCAAGTATGAGCGATGTTTAATACTTGGCGATCACTTCATCGGCAAGTAAGCCACTCTATGTTTGGGTTTTGTAAGGTGATCATGTGACTTTAAAACTCAACCTCATTGGTTCACTGGTTGTCTCTAGTAGGACTCGCCCACATATCGCTGACACTGACAGAAAACTCGGTGTGTCCCGTTTTTTGCCAGTACTATAGCGATTTTATGTTGGCGATTATGTGGGCGAATTTGGTTTCCTCTTGGCGAGAATATCAAACATGTTTGATATTATCGCTCATGGGATGTGCTGGCGATTTTTGAACTTGCCTACATCCAAGTCGCTCTCATAACACAGCGAGTACAGGACACACCAAGCGATGAATTTTATCGCTCATATAATCGCCATGACTTTGTTGGCGAGTAGTTTTATCGCCAACGTTTCTCGCTTGGTGTGTCTCCGGCATGAGGCTCATAGCTCTGGGTCGTTGATCAACTTCAACTCCCATTCCCAGTGTGACCACTGACAATCACTCTGAGACCCGGGAGCTGAGGGATCTGGCTGGCAAATCAACTTCCCATGGCCGCGGCCAATGGGAGTCAACTTCACCTGCGAGGTCACCCTGTGGGAAGTCTACTCCCATCTCCTTCCGCAGTGTAAACACCGGTTTGGGCAGGCGGGACGCTTTGGGGTTGGGTAGAAGTATTTGAGGCTGACTTCTCGCCGCACCCAGAGCTCTTCACGCTGGAAAGGTCTATCTTCCCGCTCTTCGCGGAGCCGGTCCGTCCAGAGCTCCCAGCCGAAGCTGTGTTCTTGGACTTCGCGGAATCAGCCGCTGCAGCTGAAACTGAAGAGCTGGACTCTCCACGCTCTGACAACAGCCTTGCCCGTAGTCAAGCACTGCGGCGGGTTTTGGAATGGTATTCCATTCTCTTTCTTACCGTCATTCCATGCTTAGTATGCATAGAATGATCAGTCGGCTCTTTGAAGTCCTCCGCTTCAGGCTTCAGATCCTCACATTCATCATCTCTTGAGTCAGACAGGGGTGTCTTCACCTTATGGGGACAACCAGGTCTCCGTCGTGTTGACAGTGGGCCTTTCACTTTCTTACCAGCTGTGGGTACCCGGGACTTCCCTGCCCTGCGGGCGGGCTTCAATGAAAGCAATACATCCTGGGACCATGGTTTCTCCCCTTGAGAGTCGGCGTTCTCCCGCGTACAGTGCCATGCTCTCAAGTGAGCAACATGGGACATTCTACATAACCTATGGGGCACGGAACTTCCGTGGACATTGTCTGCAGGCATAACAATCTCTTCTCCGAAGACAAGTAGATTAGGTGAACACCCCGTACTAGAATGAATAGTCCCATTGTAAGCGTGCGCTAACGGTGCTAATTCATCCCAGTTCCTGCAGCTCTCATTGACCATAGTGCGAATTAATGATCTGTTGAACCGCACTACCATACCATCTGCGCGTATAGTCGCCCACTGATGTATGTTTGACCAGGTAATAGGAGACATAATATTGTATGAAATACTAAACTTACCAAAGAGCGATATGTGTAAAGTAACCAGCCTGACGATAGAAGCGTCCCCAGCGGAGGCCTTCTCCGTCTATTGTGAAGTACTCGGCGACCCAAAGTATAGGCAGCGGGACCCCTCGGAGTTGAGCTTTGCGGAAGTCACGCCCCAACCCGCCAGCTGTACAGGCAAAGCATAGCGTGATCAATGGATTAATTAGAATATTTAGTAGAAACCAAACGAGAGTTAGACTTGTCAATGTCTATGCCACGACGGGAAGGTCGTGAATTACTACACGAGGCGTAGCCGAGTGTAGTGAGAAGCAGACCTTCCCGTCGTGGCATAGACATTGACCAAGTCTAAATCGGTTTTGTATTTATCCTACCCCGTCTATGCTTTTGTATTACTAAAAGATAAATATTGAGTCAAGGACCAGCAGAACTTTTTTTCATAGTAGCTGACATCCTGCTCTCTGATTGGTCAATATTGTTATTACACTACTCTAGTGGCATAAAAAACACTTTATGTCACGGCTTGCCACATAAAATTTCCCTATGTTAAGTCTATGGCGGTTTTTTATTAGGGGTAGGATAAACCGTAAGACCCTGCTTAAGAGAACACCCTCCATTCCAAGCAAAGTGTCCCTTAAAATGGTGATTCTACCAACACATAAGATATAGCAAGATTTGTTACGATTTAGTTGTCTTGCTAAATCTTGCTAGGTTTTGAATAATTGCATGCATATTTGCCACAACGTCTCTTGAGGTGTCATGATGGTGGAGCACCAAAATAGACACATGACATCGCACTACGTATTGCAACAACGGAGGTACGTCATATCGTGACACTGTAAGATATGACAAGATATACCAAGATATACCATGGCAAATCCATCGTGTTGGTTGAACCAGCCCTTAAGCAGGGTGTCCCCTTAAGTGGGGTTTCCAGTCTGCTGATAATTAGGTTAAGTGGGTTGAGAAGCATTCGGTACTGAAATAACTGTACCCTTAAGAAGGGTGTCCCCTGAAGTGGGGTGCTTCCTTAAGTGGGGTCCAAGTACACTCATGATAGAAAGACAAATTTCTGTTCCGAGCATATTGACCCCTTAAGCGGGGTGTCTCAGAATTGGGCTTTTACTCTCATATAGAGAGCTATACTGGAAGAATTCATACAAGGTGTTAAATCCTGAGATGGATGTTCTCCGAACTACAATTTACATACACAATACTGACTGGTTTCAGTTACAAGTGGCCGTATGCTCCGAGGGGTTCACGCGTAGTTATATCCGAGCCCATGAGAGGATGTTGCGCAGAGTCCAATGCGAAGAGTATACAACCGCTTTTATCTGAAACCAGGCTATATTGTATTTACCTGTAATGTTCCAGTTTCTCTGGTTCATAAGTTTTACTAGCAACATTCCTATTTTATGTGGCTGACTTGGCCAACAGAAAATATGTCGATGTAAATACATAGCACACACATGTACTTTGATACTAGGAGTTAGAATCAGAGCAAACTTAAGTATCAAAATGTTCAGGTCCAAACAAAGGGTTACATTTGAAAGAAACACTACGTACAATTAGCGTAAAGCGGTGGATCTACCAGATAGATGTATTGTTTTTCATTGGTCGCAATTCAACTGACAAACGGTTGATTTTCAACTATGGCCGAAACAATCACTTAGCCTCAATAATATTTGGGAGTTACATAGTAAATACTAAATGTTGTAATGAGAAACGAAAAATATAGTAAATGAAACAGGAGCAAAGCGCCGATTGGACAAAGAATTGTATTGTTCTCAACGTCCTTCTGGAGCCTTTCAATGCATGTCATTATCGTTCAAGACAAGAAACAAAATGCCTCCCCCAGGTTATGCCACAACATTGGTGGTTTATTGAATGTAATGCGAGCAATTCCTTATCATGGGAAGGGGGTAGACCGCGACTGTACAGTATGCGAACTGACCCAATAAAAGAAAAGTGAAATACCTGCATGTCCTATGCCATGCCCGCCTTGCTGCCATCCTCCCCCGTCCCAGGAGAACCGCTCATTGTACTCGATCTGCTCCGTGGAGGAACTGCTCGTCCGCTGCACTGGAGGAACACCTGCATAAAGGGCGTGAGTAACTCATGACGTCATCACCACCACTGCGATAGGTGGGAGGCATGACTAGAAGGAAACTCACGAGATGTAAATAACCAGGGACCTGTTTCAGTAGTTTTGTGATATTAGGCCTAGACAGACATCAACAGCGGCACCAACAGTGCAAGCAATAGCGGAAAAAAATTTGTCGGGTTTCAAAAGACATGTCATAGTTGATGTCAAATATCAGTGGATCAGAGCAACCAATTTTCATAATATTTGAGGGGATTATAGGTTATATGAATCCCTTATTCATGTTAAAGTTTCATTGCTTAATTCTTAGGGGAAATGTGTGAAATTGTCTAATACTTTTGAAACCGGACACACCGTGTTTGGGGTCTGTCTTGTCCTAAGTACCGCAACTTGTGTTGATCTGTCCGTATGGTGTCACAGATGCCATCTAGACATGTCACGAAACTACTGAAACAGGTTCCTGGTCTTTATCTCACCCCAGATATTTTTTCTCCATAGACTTAACATTGGGAACTCATATCTAACACCCATTAGATATTTAGGAAAAATATCCAATGGGGATAATGTCACAAATGTTAGTCCATTAGTCAATATTAAGGGTGAGATAAATTCAGAAACCCATTCAAGTTTAGGGTCAGAGCTCGATCCCATCTCATTTGAATCACATAGCAATTCACGCGGCTTCGCCTTGTGAATTACTAAGTGATTCAAACTCGATGGGATACGAGCTCAGACCCTAAACTTTCATGGGTTTCCTCTATAGTACTCCACCGAGTTTGACCACGATGGAATTCACAATGAAAAGCAGAGTGAGTTACTTTGCAGTCAAACGAGGTGGAGTGCAGACCAAGTTATCCAACAACCAGGACAATGGGATGGGTTTTATATTGTAAGGTGAATTATACGACTTGCCTTGAATTTCCGAAACTGACAAAATAAACCAGCTTTTAAAGAAATATAAATATCCTACCTTTTGCCCTAAGGTCAAGTGATTTGCTGAGTCTGACTATACACCATCGTGAGTTACAAGGGGAGAGGATTGGAGGGGAGCAGGATAGATAGAGAATTTATCTTAGTAGTCATTTTAGTTTCTAAAGATGCCCTCGAGATAATGAGTAAAAGTTTTCTCCATGGGTTGGTTTTGTACCCCCCTCACCCCATATGTGCACGACATATTTACGTCAAATATCAGCACGTTTTTCCCCACTGCACTAGCTGTAGGGTGAGGTATATAAACACATCCTGGTTTAAAGATAGTTTTACCTCTAAGAGTGATGTTGACACTACGCAGACCAATCTGGACTCTGACCATGGCTTTTATCTGTGTGCTTGTCCCCGTCCTGTATGGAGTGCGAGTAGTGACTGATGCCACCTCCCAGCATTGGCCGTAGTTACACACTACAAGGAAAAGAATGGGCAAAATGCTGTTGGAAAAGACGAGAGTGTGATAAGCAAAATTAATATATGATCAAGCTATTTCTTTGATGTTATATAAAATGGGTACAACATGTTCGGTCAAGTGATAAATTCTTGCGAAAAAGGTGTTATATCATAGTATGTTCACAGAAGGGACCACAACCGAAAACTAAATATTCGAATAAAATTTTGAAAAGAAATTCCTGAATTTGATGTGGAAGAGGAACAGAGCAGAGACGTCATAAGACACACACACAACCTTTTTCTAGGCGCACCCTCCTGCATGGTAAAAACATTGTGAGACAGTATTTCTTCACAAAAAGGTATTGGGAGAAGGAATAGAGGGACAGAAAAACATACTGTATGGTAAAAGATCATATTGTTTTAAGAGGGGGTGTCCACCGACCGCGATTTTGCACTCGACGCGCTAAAATTGATGCGTTGGTGAGCTCTGTGCTACACAAATAAAAACAAGTAGAGCTTGGCATCAAGTAGTTAGGTTTTGTTGCCAAGCGCTATGATGCACGCCGATGCGCTATGAAAAAAAGAAACGTAGGAGATCTTACGAAATACAAGCATGCCTAAATTTTTTAGCACATGATAGTGACTCATAACCTTATTGGTGGCCTATCACACTTTTTGGTGATGGACTATGATGTCAGCAACAATGGCAACGCTTATCGCCAATATTGTGGCATATCGGGGGTCTATCATAGTAGATCATAAGACACCAAAATTTGTTTCCGATTCATCCCGACCATCGGCTCAGTGAGAGTCGGGAATAAAATTTTGGTGTCTTATACCTATAAGACAGCTACATCTACACTATTCCCGATCACACTTCCTCCTTTTATAAAATCATAAATCACCCGGGATGAGATCAAAGAGAGCCGCCGGGAGCCGAGCAGGGGTGATCCACGGGCTGCTTGTGTGGAATCATAGAAATTAATTCAAAGTTTAATAACTTCGGATCTAATTAAGATATTGGGAACCAGTTTTTTTTTTTATCATTGCCTCTCCCTACCCTACAAATCGATATAAGGCACTTGTAAATTGGACTGAGTAATAGGTAGTATTGCTATTTAAACAGCCTGCTCAGAATCGGGAACAGTCGGTGAATGTGCGTACACCGAAATCTTAAGGTTGGGGAGAGTCGTCATATCTGACATGGTAGTAATGCTTGACCCGTTGGGAAAAGCAATAAAATTGGGTTGGTGAAGTGCGTACATTGACCCGATTGATGCAGATTATCACAGACTCGGCGGATCCGGCTTTAGATATGAGTTCATATACTGCCTGAAGAAGTTATAAATTCAGACGAAACGTTGGAACCAAGATAGTAAATTTGCTCCCCCCCTACTTCGATGTACTCCAACCTCAAAAATCAACTTGTCTGGTTTTTGGGGATTTCACTTCAACTTGATAATTCATATAACTGTAAAAAGGTTAAAAACTTGAAGGATAAAAGGTCAGGGAAGTAAATACATTAGTTGCTAAAATTTTACGACTCCGCGTGCCGAACGTTATCACAGGATAATTTAGAATCCTTTTAAACTACGTAGGAGTTGCCTAAGTCAAGTGGAGGTTGAAGGAAGTGTTCGGAGATTGAAACCTCTCCCGTGCATACTATCGTACTATCGTCAACGAGTTTGCCAAAATGCCATGTAACATAACGTATTGTGCATTGTTGACCCCTTGAATTGGCATTGTCAATATGGGTGTGGCTATGCCCCACGATACAACCGGGGCACAAGTGCATATATTGAGGTATTATTTTCATTTTTAGATTTTCCAGTATACATAGAACAAAGTCGTGTGTCCAGGTACATAAGGCCCCGTTCCAAGTCATACTAAGAAAGTAGTGATTGGAGACATGTATACATACCTGATCGAAATACGGGAATATATATCTTCTATATGGTTGCAAAATTTCATTATTTCCTGAGTAGTATCTCACACATGAGACTGATTTTCCCGGCAGAATACTCTTCGATGCTGCCGATTAGCCACCGCGATTTCAACTAAATGAAATGTCATAGAAACCCGTTGATACAGGTTTTTCATCGGGATGAAACCTTAGACCAGCATTTTTTATCTCAGCCTAATCGCAGTCAACAGCCCTGATGAAAGTTTACCTTCTGATGCGATTTCGATTTATTATCACGAGGTGCATCGTAGGGCATATCAGAGTGTATCAGGAGCTCAGTGGACGACGGCCTTAAATCACCCAATATAAATTCACGAAGGCCAGCCATGTGGAAGCTTTTGCAGGGCACGTTTTCGTATCTTGGGTTTTGTAAATCAATTCAAAATGGAGTGTTTCAAAAGTCGCCTAGTTTTCTGGAACTCCATTTAACCCCGTACTCCATTTAACACTAGTAAGGAAGTGTCATTGAACTACAGAGTCATAAGTCAAGTGATAAGACTTACCCATTATAGCTCCAAGGACAATGACTGCAGTGACTCCTCTGATAAAGCTGAATAATTTCTGTGAAGATAGAATCAATATTATATGGTTAACGTTGAGGTATTTCGGTTTCGTAAAATAATGTATGTGAAGCCCTGTTTGACTATTATATATCGATTGATTCCTAAATGTATATGTATATGCCATTACTTTATCCCCTTCCCGGACAAGTGAATGAAGATTAGGAGAGTTGGGTGAGTAAATGAAATTCATTAAGTAAGTTGTTGATATATCTTATTGAAGTGATTTATAATCAAATAATATCATATTGATAAATCAAATAACAAAAGAAGATACGGAAAAATGAGGTATGAATGAAATGATGATTGGAATCTAAATTGAATTGAATAAAAGAGTGGGTGGGTGGAAAATTTGAATAAAGTAATTCGTGTGTAGTGTTTGAATGTTGAAGGAAGAAGGAGGGAGTGAGAGGGTAGGAGTTTCTGGGTAGTAGTAGTTTGGGACTCGGACGGTAGGTGGGGTAGGGGTTAGATTGGCTATAGTTCCTGAACCACTCCACCTAGCCCAACCCTCCTGGTGCACCCCTCTCATAAGATCTCACACTCTCTAAGTGGTATTCTGTATTCCAGTCCAGATAAAGCCACAAATACACAGCATCCCCGCTAGGTGGCATCATTGAGATTATAGGAATCTTTGCATTGCATTGATGTATGTGTTTAGCACAGGAGGCAGGCCAGTAGATTCTCAAAGTTCTAAGCCTAGTTTGTTTAGAATTCTTTTGCCATACAGCGTAGTGAGAACGTTGTACAGAATACCACTTAGAGAGTATGAGATCTTATGAGAGGGGTGCCTCACGGTAATTCCTGGGCTAGTCAAGGGAAGGTCTATCCTAAAATTCGTTGAATCATTTTAATGAATGTCCATAATCAGGTCTAGGCAGGGGTGTATGAAATGAGACATTGAGCTGTGGAAGGGAGTGATGGTCGGCCATTGGTACAAACGGCATTCCTACAACTTCCTATTTTAGTCGCATTAAGCTCACTATAAATGGCCACCATTTACCAAAAAAAAAATGAATGGATTTTAAAATGGCAGTTCAGTGTTATTGATGATCCAAACGTGTGGGATACGTTACACTTTTACCTGACGATAATGTGAGATAAAAACAGTGTTGGCGTATTGTGGGAACCCTTTTATCAAGAGACGTCACGAGTTTGAGTCTGAGTTTATTTATGTCACACATTTTGTTGTAATTTCACGAGTCGAAGACGAGTGACATCACAGAGCCAACAAAATTAGTGACATAAATATACTCAAACTCAAACAAGTAGTGTCTTGATTTTATCCTACCCTTTATCCTACATTTTTTCAGCATTAGAAAGAAGTGACATAAACAACACTTTATGTCACACCCGTGACATAAACAAATTCCATGTTAAGCCTATTGCGTTTTTTTATTAGGGGTAGGATAATAATTCATACCTCACAGAGACTCTACATCCTTACCTGCCCCTTCCGTTTCCCAATGACAGCGATGACGACACAAACGAGCAGAACGGAAGTGGCATACACGAGACCAGCGACGGTGACGTCATAGGTCACTGCTGTCCGATAGGGGGCGTATTGAGTGTGCCAGTGTGCCCTCCGAAAGGCAGAAAACAGTCCACGCCAGGGGTCCATGGATGAACAGCATCTCGGCCACCTAGAAAGTGCAAAATTACCGCAATTATAATGCTAATTAATTGACTCGAATTTTTGCACCAACCTCATAGTCATATTTTCATTGGCAGGTAAAGTATCACTGAGAAAGTGATTACCAAACTTCTAGTTGGGTCAAAATCCCGTGACCGTGACTTCTGAACCTCCATATCTCACATTGGTTGTGTATAGGGGACCATTTTGATAAAATTTAGCTCCTATCTCCCTCTGAGTAGGTGGGGGAACACTCTGAAATAACGCGTTTTTCAAAATTCACCTGAGGACAGGCTATGAAGTGTTATAATACTGCTTTTACTGAATTTTGTGATGTAGAACATATCACATCAATTTGAAATGCATTTTATTGAATTCCTCATGCTAAGTTTAGTGGGAAATGACACCTTATTTGCCTCTCTACCTCATCTAGATCTATGTAGGTGACCGTTTTTGGCCATCAGCGCTGTCCTCGGGTGAATTTTTCAAAAACTTGTTATTTCAGAGTCTTCCCCCACCTACTCAGAGGGACATAGGAGCTAAATTTTATCAAAATGGTCCCGTCTACCCAACTAAGGTGAGATATGGAGGTTCGGAAGTCACGGTCACGCCAACTATTCTGAGCACACATAAACATGTAATTGAAATTGTCATGAATCGGCATAAGAGCGATCTATGGTTTTCATAGACTGCTCCCATCACCATATGGGAAGGTGGAAGACCGCGACTAAGTGTATGCGAACCTGATCCAATAAAGATAAAAAAGATGTTCCCTACCCCAATGAATAATGGGACAGGTAATGCAGAGCTTGATCAATGAGTGAGCAACCTTGAACTTCTCCGCTCCCCGCTCATTTACAAGGAGAGCCAGCACAACCTGGCTCCATCATGATATTTCTCAAATAACGTATCTATACTCTTTTGAAATGGTGAAAATATAATATCAAGGAATGGCAACGTTTCTATAGAATGCCGAGTGGTTGAAAGTCCCAATGCTTTTACTACCACTTTACATTCATGCCGGCCTCATCTTATCGATTCATTGGCGCCCTGGTGTGACCTTGATTTTTGTCATGACTTAAAACATGATCGCTTGAACAACCCATTGTGTAAATAGACATGAAAATCACTTGGTCTGCACTCCACCGAGTTTGACTGCGGAGTAATTCACGAAAAGAGTGAATTACGGATTGGTCAAACGAGGTGGAGTGCAGATCAAGTTATTTTCATCGAGTGGGTCTCTGATTTTATCTCACCCCATATAACACTATTAATTAAAAGAAAAAATAACCCAATTACCCTTTGAGTATTGGGTACACTACCTTCACGGCCGTGGAGCATGAGTTCCTAACGGTAAGCCTGGGGTGAGATTAGGTATCAGTCCCTGATGCTTATGGAACTAATATCCACTATTCTCTCCACTCGAGGGATCATGGTTTGCTTTTGTGAGAGGAGCATTGACTGAAAACAGAGCTATAGAGTAGCTCTACCAAACATCGATCCAGATCCCGAGGGATTCATTCAGACTCCCGTGGGGAAAGTTTCGAGCTCTTGCCTACCCACCCTTAAGTATATATGTAGTCAGGTTGAATGGGAAAGTGGTAATGAGGCGAATAGGCGCCAAACAACGTCTAGACCGAGAGGGATTCCAAAAATAAAAAACTCATGGCCCTGCACGTTTCTAGACAGAATCAATTGTGTTCAACAACAAGGTCTAAAGACAGGAACATTCGCTCTCATGAGCGATCTTCCATACTGAAGTCGTTTGACTAATACAGGACATACTAGACACTACAAAACAGTATATATATGGCATATGTAAATAGAAAAGAAATTATTGATAGAAAAAGGCCTCATGATCTCATGATCTCTTTCACTTTTGTTGTATATCAATCAGCATATCATCATTATAGTGGCAGAGTGTGTATCAGTTGTTTTATGTAAGAGGAATCTGTGCACAACCAAAAGCCGGAGACACACCAAGCGGGAAACGCAGCGATTTCCAGAATCGCTAACACAAAATGGTGTGTCTATGAGCTATTATTTCGTGTTTTATCTGATTATAGCATATGATACGCTAAATCATCGGTGGGCGATATAACTATGAAAAAATATCTCAGATAAATGCTATTTTGCATTGACGATTCCAGAGATCGCCACCTTGATTCGCTTGGTGTGTCTCCGGCTCTAAAGCAGTATAGCAAGTATAGCAAGTTCCGATTATTGTTTCCAAGATGCTAAATCATAGGCAGGAGATATTCCTATGATATAATATCTCACATACACGCTAATCTGTGTTGGCGATTCCAGAGATCGCTGCCTTCACTCGCTTGGTGTGTCCCCGGTATTATGCTGGAGACACACCAAGCGAGTAACGCAAAATGGGGTATATATGAGCTATTATTTCATAATTTACCTGATTATTGCGTCAGAGATGCTAAATTATTGCTGGGAGATATTACTATGAAATAATATCGCACATATATACGCGAATTTTTGTTGGCGATTCTGGAGATCGCTACCGTCACTCGCTTGGTGTCTCCCCGGCATTATGCCGGAGACACACCAAGCGAGTAACGCAGCGATTTCCGGAATCGCCAACACAAAATGGGGTATATATGAGCTATTATTTCATAATTTACCTGATTATTGCGTCAGAGATGCTAAATTATTGCTGGGAGATATTACTATGAAATAATATCGCACATATATACGCGAATTTTTGTTGGCGATTCTGGAGATTGCTACCGTCACTCGCTTGGTGTCTCCCCGGCATTATGCCGGAGACACACCAAGCGAGTAACGCGGCGATTTCCGGAATCGCCAACACAAAATGGGGTATATATGAGCTATTATTTCATAATTTACCTGATTATTGCGTCAGAGATGCTAAATTATTGCTGGGAGATATTACTATGAAATAATATCGCACATATATACGCGAATTTTTGTTGGCGATTCTGGAGATCGCTACCGTCACTCGCTTGGTGTCTCCCCGGCATTATACCGGGACACACCAAGCCAGTCAAGGTGGCGATATCTGGAATCGCCAACACAAAACTTCACGTATGTTAAATATTATTTCAGAGTAATACCTCCCACTGATGATTTAGCTTCTCGGAAGCAACAATCAGGTGAAATAGGAAATAATAGCTCACATAGACGCAATTTTGTGTTGGCGATTCCGGAAATCGCCGCGTTTTTCGCTTGGTGTGTCTCGAGCTTGACCCACCGCTTGCTACCACGAACAGCGACGACCCGAGGACGTCTATGGAACGAAATAATTCTAGCATAGGTATCAATTCTTTGATTTTCATTTTGAATTTATCTGGTTTTGTAATACCGTGGATTTCTAGGGCTAGAGTATCCTATATTCTGGCTGACAAATCGGGTGATTTGTTTCCCATAGAAATTATCTGCAATCAGCACCGGATTGACAATTATTTTTGACCTGCTGGAACAAGTGACGTAATTACTAAATGCTGCTACCTAAAAATCACTACACATGTATATGAGATTATGTCATTGGCTGAGAGTTTGGTGGCGACTAATGAGATGTGGGGAAGGTCTTTGCAGCAGAATTTGAAAAGTCTAGGCGAAAGCTATGTTTCCCGTTGACTGTTTCGTTCAAAATTAGCTTCTTCGTTTTAAATAACGTGATTTTCTGGGACCTCACATATGTCCTCAGATGTTTAAAATCCATTCTAAAGAACTCACTTAAAACATGCGGGTCACGCATTCAGAAGCGAAAGATTTAGAGGAACATCGTTTTACTGTATCGCTCTCTGCATATATTCCGCCAGATTTCATCTGACTTGCAAAATACACTCCGCATCAATATTGCGTTGACTCATCTCTGGTATTTTTGCTGTCAAATTTCTTTATTGAGACTGATGACCACATACATTCTTTGTGGTTCATACATCAAATATATTGAGCTCAACAAAGAGGCAGAGGCCTTGGCCTTTTTATAAGGCTAGTCTTAATGGCTAAGCCGTGACTTTCGGTATTGATAAAATATGGACACAATTTTATAAAACAGTTTCTCTCAGATATGCATCAGAAAATAAGATACTTAATCAATGGAAGTGTTTAAGGAAGTTCTTCACACTTAGCCAGATACAGACGTAAAATATAATCAGTAAAACACACACGGACGGAGAAGAGGTAATGGCTGTGTTAAATTTCCCAAATTTTGTTTTTCAAATTCGATTTGGTTAAAGACTTAAAATTAAGATATGTTTCAGTATTTCTGAACGATGGACGCAACTTGTTCCATAACGTGCCACCATGGAAATTCAATGAACGCTTATAAGTTGTACAATTTAGATTATCAGTACAATGTATAAAGAATCGGAGCATCATAGACACAGGTTATTTTCTTATTATCGTCTGTAAAACCAACATTCCTAGACCTTTTGTACATATAATTCAATATGTGTGCCTCTCTTCTATCTTTCAACAGAGGGACCTTTGCGTACCGATGTAGGTTCCTAACAGGGGTATAAGCCGTTGCCCTGAGACAAATTCTAAGAGCCTTGTTTTGCAAGATTTGTAAGGATTTGTGAAATAAACATGAGCACCACCCAGTAGAATATCCCCATAATCAAAATATGTAGGATCGCAGTTTTATACGCAGCTAATGCGGCTGTTAGATAGTCTCGCATTTTGGCTAGCTGATACAACCTGAAAGACTCACTTTTTATTCAGTGACGCAAAATGATGTCTATAGTCTGGGTTCGGATCAAGAATTATACCAAGATATCTAAAAGAATTAACCTGTCTTATCTCTTGGTTGGTAATTTTTTTCAAAGTTTTTTTAACACAGGTTCTCTCTCTCTCTCTCTCTCTCTCTCTCTCTCTCTCTCTCTCTCTCTCTCTCTCTCTCTCTCTCTCTCTCTCTCTCTCTCTCTCTCTCTCTCACTCTCTCTCTCTCTCTCTCTCTCTTGCCGAGAACTGAATGTGTTTGGTCTTACCAATATTGATACTCAGCTTATTCTGTGTACACCATGTTACAAAGTCATCTAAATCGGACTGAACATCGTCATTCAAAGCAGTGATATCATACCATGTTTGAAAATCATCAGCAAACACTATGACTTTACTATCAGCTAGACCTTCAGATATGCCATTCACATGTATGATATTATGGGATACCTCAATAGGGCGTATAAAACATTTTTGAAACATCAACCGGCCGTGAAGTTTTTTACACTTACTTTTATAGGTTTCCTCTATATTATGTGTGCGAATTTCATCTTGTGAGATGGGCCTCCCCCGTCAACTCTCTGCGAGTGTGTTCTGTCGGTATATCATTCTCTCGTAATTTTTCTTTTCCTCTATATTATATTTTCAGTAATCGCAAAGGAGGTGTGTATTTGTCTGTGTAGGTGTGTAGTTCTAGATCCTCTAGTGTGTTAGGTGTGTGTGTGTATGTGATCTTTAGATCTCTAGTGTGTTAGGTGTGTGTATGTGTCTATGTAGGTGTGTAGGTCTAGATCCTCTAGTGTGTTAGGTGTGTGTGTGTATGTGAGCTTTAGATCTCTAGTGTGTTAGGTGTGTGTATGTGTCTATGTAGGTGTGTAGGTCTAGATCCTCTAGTGTGTTAGGTGTGTGTGTGTGTATGTGAGCTTTAGATCTCTAGTGTGTTAGGTGTGTATGTATGTGTGTGTGTGTGTCTCTCTCTCTCTCTCTCTCTCTCTCTCTCTCTCTCTCTCTCTCTCTCTCTCTCTCTCTCTCTCGCTCTCGCTCTCTCTGTATGCATAGGGCCACCGAGCAGCTCACGCGCACGCATTGGCGTTGACAAGCACATTAGTCAAATATTCAGCGGGTAATTAATAAACCATTCATCGGCCGTCGTGCGGAGCCTTCACCGCCGATCAGACGTCTGAGCCAGACCCATTTGTCGACATTGTAGTGATCCGTTACCATGGCAACGAACGGAAACGCTGCGTTCCAGTACGCTGAACATGGCGTGTGTAGAGGCTACGGTGAGTGAGCTGGCAAAGAGGGGTAGAACGGGGTTGAGGGGGTAAACAAGGAATGTATTTATACTACAAATCGATAATAGTGGTTCGTTTACAAAAAATATCCAGGCATGTCTATTCTGTAGACCAGCTGGCAACAGATCCCGGGCTGCGAGAGCCTCAAACAACAGGTGATCATATTAAAGCGGGATTCACACGATGGGAGTCATGTACCTCACAGGGTGTTTGTCTGAGAATCCTGCTGAGATTATGTACTCGAACACAATCTCTTCGTCAATTTCCCTGAGATATGCCCCCCCCCCCCTGTAATTGTTGACGGCATTTACTCCTAAAAAGGAACAGAATCTCATGAGATTTTGAATCCTGTGAGGTTCATGAATTCCACCATGTGTGCATTCCACTCAAGTCTACAAGCTAGCACAACGCACGCGTGGCACTTTAAAAAACTAATCAGAGCGGACAGAATTATACTTACTACAAGTATCTCGTAATCCACTGCTCCGTCCAACTCATAAATACAGAGGTCTTGAAATAGACTGGGGTTTCTCGAGCAATTCCCCTTGCACTCATTCTGATTTTGTTGCAACTCCTCAGAATGTCTCTATCATATAAGCTAGCCTTTTGTTTCAATTTGAAGGTGTATGGGCTATTTTAGAGTCGATTGGAGCAACACGATGCATCTTGATTCCGTTTGGTGATTTTCGGTATCCTAGAACCACATGAGCAGCTCGCAAGCTCCTCGATATATGAATATTCATATCTACCTCAGCACTCTACATCAAGTCCATGCTTCTTCAGGCGTCATGTCCTACAATCTTCTATTCCTCACCTAAGCACCACGTGGAAAGCTTAACATGCTGGGAGCCGATGGTGTATTGCTGCAGTGACCGATTGCTCGCTCCCACTCAGCGTTTCCCTACTTGTAAACAGTGGCGCCCCTAGACTTGCTCAAGTCTTTGATAATGAACATTCATTAAATGGTTTAACAAAATCAGTATAAAGTATGTGGCACTATTGTTGGTCCAAGAATCAAAGGTATCCCAGCGAAGAAGGGGAGGTATAGGTGTAGGAATACATGGACTAGTCGGTCTATGGCGCCCCCTCTATTTATTGCTCGAGCGTTGCTAGGGAAATTCCTAGATTAGGCGCCAACTTTTTCTCCACTCTGTTCAGATTAAGAGGTTGGTATGATTCAGTACAGGCCTTGTCAATGAATTCTCCCTTTCGGACCAAGTAATTTTGTTCTATAGGTTCTGAGAGCCGGAATACCTACTAACAAATATGCATAACTCATGAAATTGATAATAAATGGTCATTGTATTCAAAATACACACAAACTGAGAAAAAAAACATGGAAAAGTGGCTTTAAGACTAGGAAATGGCACATTCTCAAAACATAGATGCAGTATACAAAAGATCTGCAGAGAGGGTGAAAAATACTTACCGCATAGTGGGTCAGGGTGGCCTCGGATTCATCTCCACCAGAGCTTACAATGTGTAGCTCTGGCGGCCAGTGTAGGTAAAGTCCATACTCAAGCACTAGTTGCGTGTCCTTCTTCAATTCTGAATGAAAAATCTTGATAATGTTTTACTTATTGAATGGGTCTGTATAACTTAATAATCTAAATGTTCTTGGTTTATTTAGATGTCGCATTTCAATGGGATAATTCTCAGAAAATCATAACCCCAACCCCCCAACCCATCGCAACCTAACTACAAAAATGAAGACTAGTGGTAGTAAAAAGGACACTACCAGGAGAAGGATAAGAACCCCACTTCGATAAACCACAGGGAAAATAGATTAAAAAATCTAATAAATCAGAAGCTATAGTTCCCAAGTTATATCATGGCAAATCTAAAATTACGAAAAAAAAGTATTATCATGTCCAGGGCCCCATTTAAAAGGTTTTGGACCTATTTTAGGAAACAAAAAACCTTTGCCTTTTTACAAATGTAGTTTTCTATAGCTATATCAATGAATTATGGATGTGTCTAAAATATCAATCGGCTGACTTTACATGGTTACCAAAGCAACCAAACACACAAAAATAGGCGATCAGACCCATATGGGCTTATTGACCCATATCCTCTTGTATAGAGTGTGTCGAGATTTATGATTTATTAAACATATCTTGAGATTACATATAGGGGACAGAGCTATTGTTAGTTTATGAAGCAGTCCCTAGTTGGCCAGCAGTATGGTGGGCCCCTGGGGGGACAGAACCTGTATTCTGGCTCTTTGTTCTCACGAAATTCAACTGCCTTTCAGTGTTTTATCATAGTTCCCTTGACTCTCTACAACCATCCCAGAGCAGGATGACATAGTGATTAAACCCAGGACATGATGTTTTTCACATGGAACACTTTATATACATATGTGAGCTAGGCTAGAGTTATGACACTTCCAAATTATCATTCACTTCTTTTGCACCTCCATTAGTAGGGACACCTACTTTATCACCTCAATTAGTGAAGAACACCTACTCGGAGGGCGTCATGGCAGTGCCCATGGATCATAGGCTATATGCCATATAGAGAGGGTTCAATAAAAAATTCTAAAACAGATCATCGGAATGTCCCCTTGTCAACAGGTAGCCTAGCGACATTCCATTGGGCCTTATTTTCTCTAATTATGAGCAATAATGCAAGATATCTTGCATCTAGACAGGCTTATCTAAATATCATAATTCTTTTCTAATGCACTAAATGTGCAACTGGCTGCATCAAGCAATTGGTTACAATGCCAAATAAATTGATCAAATTAGTCTTTTTGTGTATTTTAGCCCTTTTTCAGAGAATTTGACCTTATTCAGGCATGAAATTACGCATCTTTATATATAGTTTTATGCATTCCAACCAGATTGAGCTGCTAGATAGGTTGTGTGTTCGGTGCACCCCTCTCATAAGATCTCACACTTTCTAAGTTGTATGCTGTACAAGGTTCTCACTACACTCTATGGGAGAAGAATTCTTAACGAACTGTGCTTAGAGCCTTGAGAATCCACTGGCACACTGTATTCCCACTAGGTGGCATCATTGAGATTATCTTTGGGTTGCATTGATGTTCTTCTTTAGAATGGGAGGCAGGCCAGTGGATTCACAAGGCTCTAAGCCTAGTTCGTTAAGAATTCTTCCCCAGAGAGTACAGAATACGACTTAGAGAGTATAAGATCTTATGAGAGGGGTGCACCTAAAATGGTAGGTGGGGGTACTATCATAATAGTCCAGTGACTGCTGCAGGCCTGCGGTGAGCACTCAGTGATGAGGAGCTGACGACCTGCCTCTATAGCATGCTGGTTCCGTTACTATCTTAAGACTCCTGGGGCCCGTTGAATAATTTAGGATCGTACATGAGGACCCATTTATGTACGACAAGGAGACCCTAGGACTCTTTATTCAACACTTAAGGGCGACCTTCCGGATGGCTAAGACTGTGGCGAACAAACTTAAAATTTAGTAAATGATAACCATTGTACGAGGTACAGAAAATGATCTCCATGTACGATCCTAGATTATTCAACGGGGCCCTGCTTTGTCATGATATAAAACGGCAATTTTTAGTGTAGATTATTCTGCCTTTGTTTCTAGTCCTAGGTAAGATAAAAAAGAAATTTAAAAAAAGGTTGAATAGCTACATTTCCGTATGTATCCAAGTAGCACATAGTCCCTGCGACTTTCCAGTAATTGCACCCTCCAAATTTTAAAGCAGATGCAATTCCTCAACGTTTTAATGCATATATATTCTATACATTTCGTTCACACCTAACTCCGAATATTACACCATGGTAGAGCAGCAACCCGTGTCCTTTCCTCCTCTCAACAGGCACTTACGGCAAGGCAGTATTGTTCATTGTGATTCCGGAGAATCCTGCTTTATGAAAAAAGTCTGTGAGCGACGTGTCGATGATGAATGGACTATTATTCTGACCGAAAAACACACGAAAATAGATCATTCACCCACTACAAATAGATTATTGTCAAATACATTGTTGAATATTTTATATCGTGTGAGGTTTTACAGTTAATTGTAGAGGCCTCCGTGTTGTATTCTTAATTTAAATCACTATTTCGAATTTAGAGAATGATATATGGAAGCAGAAGATGAGATACCAGCTCTGACCCTACACTTTCATAGGTTACCTCAATAAAAACCCTATTACGGATATCTTGAATCAAAATGTGATTGAACCTTGGCACATCTGTGGGGAATGAGTGTAAACAGAAGATGAGCTTCAGGTACTTCGAAAGTATTCCTCTTGTAGCGCAACTACAGAGTTAAATCAACGTTTGTGATTTCTAGTCCAAGAACTCGTCCATATCTAGGAGATGAGAATACTTTATAGAAGATATTGTCCATTGTGAATAAACCGTAAAGTAAGCTTATGGAATGGTTGTTTGTTTTGGGTATGTGTAGTCTACTCAAACGTTTGCATTTTCCGTATAAGAACACAAACATTGTGGGGAAGTTGAAAATAACTTACATTGTTTGGTCAAGTGACATCCGGTTTGAAATGCATGTAAATAACTAAAATAAATGACCATATTGATTGATTCATACAAGAGGCGTGATGCTGCTTGAGAGGAGAGCAGAGGTGTGGGAAATGCGTATCAATACACTGTATTTCTATATTTCAAAATGAAGGCAATTTCTGGAATTTTAACCTTGCTTCTGTTCTTTTCACGGACAATTGAGTATCAACATTCGTGTCCGAATCAGTTACATGTACATGTATATACATACACAATAGGGAGCCAAAGTGAACCCGCTGAAACAACAGATACCTGTTTACAAAACACCATTTCCGGATATAGGCGCTCAGTACTTTGACTATGTAGGTTAGAGAGTATATATGTGTCATTCTCCAATCTTTTAGATCCATATTTTTGAAAATGGTGTTTTGTAAACGGGTATCTGTGGTTTCAGCGCGTTCACTTTGGCTCCCTATATTGACTGGTTTCTGATATAAGCGGTTGTATGCCCCGAGGAGTTCACGTGTAGTAATACCCGAGCGCATACGAGGATATTTCAGTATATATAACTGTTTTTTTAATCTTAAACCAGTCTTGCATCTGTCATCACTTTTCATACTTTGATCATAGGAATATTTATAATTTAAGCTCATGTTATGTTCATGTCTGTATGTTATTATATATGCACATGTACCTGTGGCCGTATGTCCTACCCATGTGGTATTTAATGGCCGTACAACACGTACGTGCCGTACAGAGTATGTAGGTGGGAACATTCGGTGAGTGACTGGTTGCTCCTCCTGCCGGTCGAGGTAAATATTGCTTGAATTGTTTGTGGAGAATGTTGCGTGCCAGTGACTATACAGTTATGACGCTAACAACATGCCATACCACCGTCCTCGTTCGTCACCCTGTCTGTGCTTCATAGTCCACTCTGACCAAATGAAAGACTGCTACGTCATGCCAAAATATGAGGAGCCAAGGTGACCCTCCCAAATAGGGCGGATACCGACCACTAAAGAAGAAACCAACAAGTTATGGTCGAAGTCGTCATTCTCCACGAGTTTGATGCAGAGTGATATGAATGAGGCGACAGTCGAGTGAATATCACGTAGCATTCAAACGAGTTGGAGAACAATGACTTTGATCAAAATTAGTTGCTTTCTGTATTTATCTCACCCATGAACTCACTAAAAGAATGGATGACACACAGGATATAGACCATGGAGAATGGACTGCAATACTCATAGGGGCATGGCGAACAAGTTCCCAAAGTTAAGCTTATGGGACAAAACTATCAGGGGTGAGATAGATACTTCCTATGAGAGATGCTTAAGTCTTTGCCTTTATCTCACCCATGGTATAAATTTACCCATAAGAATAACTTTGCAAAATCATTCGCAATGGTCACCTGCATAAAGTGCCAATATTACGCCATGGTCGTGGCGGAGTGATGCGAGATGACGTCATAATCGACTGGCCAATCAGTGGCCAGGATTTCAAAAGGTAGGCAAGAGATCAGCATGGAGATTTATCCGTTCTTAAATAGATTTGCGACGTAATTTGAATTATTCTGATATTGTGATGCTATTGAATGTCCATGAAAGGGTTGAGATAGCCGTACTCGAATCGTACTCTTTTGGATGCGCTGTAGTCAGCACTTGGCTTCGCCTCAATGACGATTACAGTGCATCCAAACCCGTGGAGTATTGTTTATTATTATATACCTATGGCTGTATCAACTATGTATACCGCCCGCTCCTCCCTATGGCGTATTTATGTCCGTACGGCACACTGTGATGTACGGGGTATGTGATCACGTGACTAGGTAATCACGTGGTCACGTGACTAGGTGATCACATACATCCCTCTGCCTACGGCATCGGGATGTATGTGATCAATAATTTCACCTCATATTTTTGACGTACGAAGACAGTAAGCCAGTTTCCGTATATTAATGCTCTTCTCGATCCAGTTCTATATTAGTGTGTGGTCAAGACAGATCATCCACTGATATAGACCTTATTCTCACGTCGACCTAGCATCATATTTCTTAGCATCAGTGGACTGGATATATGAGACTAATGCGTTTATAACACCAGTTTAGATTATCTCCAGTGGTTGCATCGTATTCTATGGTATTCCAGCACCAATTTTGTAAGGTATACATGTGTATGGACTAGGTTATGCTTCAGATATGATTAAGACAACACGGAAACAATGCTCACAGGTGGTAGAGATATATGACAGAAGCCTGGCTTCCATAGGTTATCTACATTGGTATCTACATTGGTTATGGTTATCTCTACAGGTCATAGCGATAGATTTTTCATAAAATCACTGTGAAGGTTGGCAGGTAACATGTTTTAATTTTTTTTACTTAACCTAATTCTAAAGTTCAAGCTATTAAGGGAAGGCTTAGCCAAGGAATATGTTTATGATATGTATACCAACAAATAGACCAGAGTTATAGCTTTCTAACATTGATTTATCTATGGAGATCGGCCTGTGTTTTCGTGTGACCTACTTAGGCGGCCATTACAAGATGGCGCCAATGTATAGAGGGTCTATGGAAAAACTAAGCCAATTATCAACTCTGAAGTTTAGATAGCCGAGACTCTTACAATGCCATAGGTTGCGCCAACAGTCCTATATTGTGGAATACTACACCATGCACAAACTCCTACCGTCCACACTCTACGTGGGAATACAGGTGTTGCCGTTCAACGCCACCTAAGGCCAATAAAAAAAAACTTGTTTCTCATCATCAAGCCATGAAAAATATGATGAGGGCGCTTCTTTTTTTTTTTTTTTGCTGGATCAAAGATGGCTTAAAAGCGTCATAAAATGGGCTTTAGACATACAGTAAAACCCTGCGTAGGCGGTCACCCTCCATTCCGGGCCAAAATGTCCGCTTATGCAGGGTGTCTGCGTACATGGGGTTTTCATATTTATACTGCTTATACACTGAAAGCATCCCTGGCATGAGGAGCTTTAATTTTATACCAAATACACATACTTTTCATAATTTCTATCGAGGTTCATCTTATTTTAACCAACAAAAAAAAATCTTCTAAAATCGTTTTTGCAGATGCGCGCGGTGATGAGAAACAAGGTTTTTTTTTTTAGTGGCCTAACGGTGCGTTTGTTAGTTAGTTTCTATAGAGACAATATACACGGGTACTATAAACGTATTTTGTCCATACACTCAGTGATCCAATACTAAAGAATACATTGCCATGGGGTAAGTTCGGCTGCAGGCATTGCGTAACCAACCAGATAAGGTGCGACACCGGCCTGTGGAAAAACGTCTAATGCATTGCGGTGAAGCCAGACTGAGATGTGTTTGACCAAACGATGGTTTTCAATAAACAATACACCACTAGGCACCCTAAACGGTAATTCATATAATAGTTAATGAAGTATGATCAATTTATCCCTTGATCATCGGAGCGTAGATCCCTGAAATTGATGAACTATTTTATAAAGGGGTTGAGCAAAGATCTCCAAATATCTCTTTTCAAGGTTAAAAGTTCCTGTGTCATCATTTCATTAAGTACATACTTTCGACATATATCACGAAAATGTATTTTTAATACACATAACGCCATTCATATATAGATATACGACTGACAATTTCGTATGTGCCCTTCATACCTCTTAATGTGTGTTGGAAGGGCGGGGGTGGGGGTAGTACATGTTTAATTGCATCGTAAGGCCTATGATGCAGCTCTCATTTCGAGGGCGTATCTTATCTCACCCCTGGAATAAATGTCCTTATGCTTAGCATTGGGAACTTGTTCTCCATGCCCCTCCGAGTATTGCAGTCTGTTCTCCATGGTCTATATCATGTGTGTTGTCCATTCTTTTAGTGTGAACAGGGGTGAGATAAATACAGAAAGCAACTCATTTTGGCCAAAGAAGTCATTCTCCAGCTCGTTTGAATGCTACGTGATATTCACTCGGCTGTCGCCTCATTCATATCACACTGCATCAAACTCATGGAGAACGACGACTTTGACCAAAACTTGTTGGTTTCTTCATTAGTGGTGTGTCGTGCTGTATCGTAGGACGCGTCGGCCTCTTCACTCTGGACCTCCACCTCCGATGCAAAATGGCGTTTTGCGTCGTGGGAAGTGTGTCGTAACGTGCATCGTACAAAGCGACGGGAGCTCAGTGAGCTTAGTCTGAAGTCAATTCATAGATTACACTCCTGATACATATCTTTAAATAGTTAGTTAGTTCGGTAGACAGCTGATTTACCACTGATTTTCTTTGTCGTTAGGAATTCTAGTTTTTTTTTAAACATCAGTGATTCTTTTGTAATGATTTCAACAGAACATAATACATCAATAATGGGGCACTCACAACTGAAACGGGGGCCCATTTAATAACCTAGGCTTGTACATGAAGACATTTTTCTGTAACTTGTATGAGGGTTATCGTTTAATGATATTAGCCGTCCATAAGGCTTTCCATAATAGTTGAATAAAGTTGACCAAAATGGTCCCTGGGTCTCTATGGCATTCAGAAAAGCTCCAAGATTATTAAACGATCTTAGATTATTAAACGGGCCCTTGATGTCTTGATATCCTAGGTATGATATATCTCTTGACAGGTCTCTTGCATTTGGCACGACGTACCAGTCGTCCAAAACGCACACTGAGTCAAGATCTCGAACCAGACTGGGTACCAGTCAGAGAACAGAAACCAGCGACCGTGTCGGAGGCGGACTTGGACAGGGTACCTGCCATGTTTCTCTGTGTACCTGGAGCCCCGTGAAAGTATTTGTGAGAGGGGTGGGGTATATATCATACATTCAAATACCTAAACAAGAATGTTTGCACGTATCTGTATGTTAGAAGAGCGGTGTGAGGAGGGAATTTCGGGTGGGGGGTTGAAATGTAGGACTTTCTATTAAAGGAGCCCGCTTTTTAGGGTAGGTGTAAGGGTGAGTGTGGAGGAGGTGTTGTTGGGAAAGAAATTAACATTTAAGTGCACTGGAGCATTGAGTAAACCCGGTCCTACCCCGTACAGGTGAGCGAGCGTGCGCTTTGCACAGGTGGGAGATCCATGGTGGGCGGGTGGGGGTGGTGAGTGGGTGGGAGGGTGGTGAGTGGGTGGGAGGGTGGGTGGGTGGGTGGGTGGGTGGGTGGGTGGGTGTTCACGCGTGAGTAGCCACGGTGCACTCCCACCAGCCGTGAACAGCTAAGCCCGGAGAGAGAGAAACGTAGAGAGACAGAGAGGCCGCTGCGGAATGGGGAAGGCCTTGCCAGCCCCTTGCCACGCTTGAGAGGATAAAAAGGCGAAGAGGGTGGGTACACATATATAACTACGTCTGCATAGCCGTCCGTATAAGGGGGGTCTTAAGTTGGAGGGAAGCTCCAGAAACGCACTGAGGAGAGTAGACCACAGTCACAGGACGTGGATTATGTGTGACTACGGAACTTAAAACCTCGTCTCCCGGCCCGTGTGCTGCCAGAGGCCGGTCAACAGAACGGTCACGGTCTCCCCCACGGAGCCCACGCGCGGGGTGGTGGAGACTACGACACGCACACGCCCAAAACAACCAGAGAAGCACGGCCTATTTTTTCAGATACAGGACCCACCCCATATACACACATACGTCGATCTGTACATATCCCGACCTGTCTCTGCTTTACCACTCAACCCTCGGAGGATTCCCCCTCAGTGCTAGCCCCGTGAAGAGGCGGCGGGGGAGGGAAGGGTGATTCACAGATAATACCTCAGTATTAAACTTACAGGTGTATGGACCTAGACAGCTACAGAGGGACATACATAGGGAGTATAACCAGCACAGGACAATGGCCGGACGTTCAGGGAATTGGCTCGTATTCACGACTGCCCTCTGCTTTCTCGTCCTGACTGGGTTGGCTCAAGACAGCAATGAAGATCATCACGAAGGTAGGTCAAGTCAGTATTCTGTAACATGGCAGTGACGACGCCTTGTTTGGCTCGCTATACCTTTACGTGTCTATGTGCATGTAATGCAGTATGTTGTACCCGTCACGACCTCAATGTACGTGTAATGAATCAACGGTATAACCCTGGTTATTTATAACCTATGTATCGTGCATAGGGTTTTAAGAATATATCGTACATGGATGTTGAGGAATGAATTGAAAACAACGCCTCAATATTATCTCAGTATGATCATATATACATGTAGCCACGGACATGGATATAGCTCCGTGATATAGCTTAGTTGGGATATTAAAAGTGAAATCAGAATCAATCAGGGGGCTGTTCATTAACTTGTGATGCTGGTGCTGGACGATACGGTAACTCCAAAGATGACAACTTGGACGATGTTTTCCATTCAGTGGTATATGACATAACAGAAGATATTTTCTAAATAAAGGCATGTGTATACAACACATTATAAGACATTTAGGTTGCTCCTATCGTCAAAACATCTTATGCTTAAGACACTATTCAATAAAACACTATGGCCCTAAAGACAATTATAAGATTCTTTTTTTGTCATTCGTAATTCATTCAACGGCACCTAGAACTTCTAATCATAAGGGGCTGACCGTTCTCTTCTGTATAATAAGAGAATGGTACATTGTCATATTTAGTAAACAGATAGCTTCATAGATGTTCACATGCAATGGTCTTCATACGTGTTCACCTGCTCGAGTCTCAGTGACAACACCGATAATAACAGTACATTACGACATAAAAACCCACCCTGCGTGATCATGCCACTTTGTATCACTTTTTGTTTCTGCGCTTTTCTAGTAAAGCGACGAAAATACATTGTCTTCCCTGCGAGTATTTTTTGAGCGGAGGTAAACACAAAAGTACCTACAGGTCTACCATTCCCTCATATGGTGTGGGGGAATTGAACGCCTTGAGCCTTTTACCGTTTGAGCCTCCTGTAAGCGCGAAAACGTGGACGCCTTGAGCCTACCCCGTGGACGCCTTGAGCCTACCTCATTTTAGTTCCTATTAGCGGGTTAGGGTTAGAAAAGGGTTGGGTAAGGGTTAGGATTGAGTATATATGACTATAAACCAGTATAAATGCACTTTTCAAAGTTTCTACATCTAGAGGCTCAAGGCCACCAATACGGGGTAGGCTCAAGGCGTCCACAGGGTAGGCTCAAGGCGTCCACGGAAAGGCTCAAAGCGTCCAGGACTCGAATCGTCCCGGGCTCAAGGCGTCCATGAACAAGTAGTGTGGCTCTTATATCTTAAAAGTGAACACGATGGTTTGCCTTTTAACAATAAAAATCACTTTAGATATGTCATACAAATGGTATAATTCTATAACTCTGATCTGTAAATGTGTAATTTACTCAAAGTCCCAATGGGCTCCAGTCTGATTTCGTTGTGCATAAAGTCACTGCACTGATTCCACACTATCACCAGAATTTGACAACAAAATATCAATGAATATTCCGAGTATCTGTTGTATAAAACATTAAGTTCTTTGTTTCATATTCTTGGGTTCTTTTCGATATAATATTCAGTTAACTAACAGCAAAATTGGATTAGTTCCGATAGGGTGGATCGGATGCACTAAAGCTGTCCCCAGCTACAACCTTCCAATTGACTAATTCAATCATAGGTTGAACCTCATGGTAATTGTTTAAAAGCGGGAATTATGGTACATTTTCACCTTTATAATGTTCCATGATATATATGTTAATGAAAGATGTAGACATTGATTAGAGCTGTTTGGTTGATGTTATTTTACGTACTTGCACATTGAATATAGTTTCTATTGACGGATATTGGCAACATAGATCTTGGTGCCAGTGTAGCGAAAGGCAGAGGTTCGTTTTATGGTCAATTACCTAACCACATCATTGACCATAAAACGAACCTCTGCATTCGGCATCGGTTCGTTTTATGGTCAATTTTACCAAGTATTTATCACGTACAGACACAGTATACCTGTTTTCGTATTATTATGTACCTTAAAATATCCAATTTTGAACTTTGCTTCTGGGCGAGTTTTTGGATTTCGCCGCCGTCCATTCCCGTTGCGCCACATACATACCCCGTACGTCACCTAGGTGTCGTACGGATACAAATACGACATGGGTAGGAGCGGGCCGTATGTGTAGGATATACTACCATCTAATAGGCGCTATACGGATATATCCAATATCACCCTAGCAGATATGTAAATACCGGTGGATGTATGTCGTGATATCAACACCGTCATTAGGAAATTGTCCTCATGCCTACAATTGTAATCATTTGAATGGTAATTGGTCAGTTGCTGTTTTTCATAGTGCATAGATGTTAAATACTCTTAATCCCCTACCTTTTATGTTCCTCTTATTTTATCATTCCAAATCCATTTCTGATATAGAGTCAGATCTTCCATTTACTGAATTTTGCCATGGGTTAATTCGAAAGGCAATACTTGGTTTCAATAATAACATCTTTTATAATCAACTTGACTGTGTCTGGGTTTTTTTTATATTTCAACCGTCTGAACTTTGTAAAAGATGTCGACCATTAAAAGTGGGACCTCCAAGACGTCACTCAGTTAACCTCCCTAGAGACTTTCTGACACGATGATGGTTTCCAATGCTCGGCTCGTCGGTCTACTAATCAAACCACTCCCTTATTAGCGCATACTGAGGCTGTTTCCAACCGAAAGGGTGCCAAAATTGCACATGATATTACAGTTTGACGTATACCGTTTTAATGGGTCCCCCTACCATGGGTCCAATTACCAAAAAGTCTTAAGAGCTTCTTTGAATGGGAGGAGGAGGGGGCGCATATGTATAAAGGAACTAACTCACCCCTCGTTTTTCTTGATCATCACTGTAATTATCATAACACTTATCATGAGCCCGTAAAATTGTTTGATAAATTGTTTTCCATATTTAAAAGGAAATATCATCAGGTTTCCCTATTTGTCACCCAAGAAAGAGAGAGAGAGAGAGAGAGACAGAGACAGAGACAGAGACAGAGACAGAGACAGAGAGACAGAGAGACAGAGAGACAGAGAGACAGAGACAGAGAGTGTGTGTGTTTTCGTTTCCTTTGTAAATGTGCTGT
Organism: Alentia gelatinosa; assembly: GCA_950022655.1. Lineage (NCBI taxonomy): Eukaryota > Metazoa > Annelida > Polychaeta > Phyllodocida > Polynoidae > Alentia > Alentia gelatinosa. Next base: position 54,385,576 of record OX465583.1, on the reverse strand, counting down.
AGATGGTCTAGGGAAGCGACTTAATTAGTTATAAAACCATCAGACTTTGAATAAAGAAAGGTAAGGTAAATGTTTTAAGGACAAAGCTTCAAGGAAATTATATCAGGTATGCAAGGATACAAGTACCAATATTTAGAAAGATAGCCAATGCTATTGTCATTAACGGGGGGGGGGGTTGATAAAGGGGGGACGGTTATAGCAAACTCGCCAAGGTAATAACAGGTAGGATGCGGGAGGGGGTAAGCTTAGATGTAGGTATATAAAAGGCAAATGATATGTAATGGGGAAATTAATTAGTCGGAGAAAGGTTAAAGAGGATTTTCCATGGTGGTAAATGATAGTAGATATGGGTTAGGTTTTAAACACTGGGTACATGATATTGGGATTGTATAATTGCGGTGTATAAGTACGTTAATTGAGTGGGCAGAAAAAAAACCCACCTATGTGAAAGACAGTCTTTGCCCAATCACGAAAAATTAAATAATCTTGAAATACATGTGTCTGTGTACGTCTGTGATTCTTCAAAGAATAGACATTAATATCAATCGCTGGTTCTCTGGACAGGCGGCCGTAAACCAGGAGGGGTTGACGAGTAGTAATACACGACGGCTAGCGAGTGTATTACGACCTCAACCTCGAGTAGTTTACAGAGCCGACTGTCCGCAAAATTATCGTTTGTTGTCTTTATTATCCATCTTCTCCGATAAAGTAAACCCAGTAATTGCCATATTAAAGAGTATACCAAAAGGGAGTAACTTTTGCTCTATAGCACAAAGGGAAATAGTCCCTTTTACTATGGTTTGAAGCCCGTATACCACAGATTTGAATCCGTATACCACAGTTATGGTATCTGACAGGTTTTATATAATGGGTCGTGATTCACTGAGTCCCCATACATTTTCAATGGGAACTTTGTATATCATGGATAATAAAAGATGTTTTGCGATAACGACTATTAAACTACAACAAGAGACTGCTTACAACTTGGCCTCATCAAAATGATAGCATGGAGCGATAGAAAGCACTGTTGTCTACAGTTTAAAATAGCGTGTGACGCCCTCGTGCATTCACCGCGAGGTATAGAGCCTCCAGAGGTTACTAAACTCCCGATTATCGCCCCGGGTAAAGCAAAGTTCCGCTCCCGATAGACTTGGCACACTACGATCAAATGAATCACAGTTTGCTGATTTATAATTGGAGAAACTGAATATAATTTCGGATTCCCATGTAGAAATAGCTGAAATTTCCATTTCTGACATCAGAATTTCAATTTGAGGATGTCTGAAAACCGTTAAAATGCATTAATCCTGGGTTACGAGTAAGGGGTCTATCACCATACTACGTCGGTAACCAGCGAAACCCGGAACTTGGTCAACAGGCTGAATTACGGGATACCTCAATAGGGTCTATTGCGGACAGTTCTCAACTTGAAAGGCCACCAGTAGTAGCCGGGGTTTGGTAACGCCAATGGGAGGTCAAAATACAGAACGGGGTCTGGCAGGAATGTTTGAGGGCAGTGTTTGTCTTACGTAACAGTTACACATGGGGAAACATACTGTGGCCGATCATTTGCGTCTTGTGCTCCCTCCTTCCAACTCCATTGGTGCAAAGTGCCCCCTTAAACAGGGTACCCCTTACACGGGTGCCTCCTTAAGCGGGGCGACCCCTCAAGTGTATTTATGCGTCTCTGCGTTTTGCAGCGTTTTACGATATATTTGTAGATTTCCAAATACGTAAAAGAACGTAGACGTGTGTACATGGGAAAACGCCGGTTTTTAGACCAGTGTGAATGGAGCATAAATAGATAGAAACGTAGATAATACGTAACTATTACCTAGTGTCCACCTTCTGATACGTAGGAAAAATGCTAAAATTTAACGCCAGTGGATTGCGTAGTGAAATATATACGCGTTGGTTTTGCGTACTTAAAATGTGGAACTCGCATCCTGTCTCATATTGTAGAAAAAAGGCCAAAATATACGCCAGTGTAACTGGAGCATAAGGGGAAAAACCCACAGGAGCACTCATCATACTTATTGGTAGTCTCATCAGAAAATGTCCGTCCTATGGGATAAGGCCATTTATTACCTGCCGATTACCGAGTCTCCATACCAAACCAATAGGGACTATGTAATTATACATAGACTATGGCTGCCCGTAAAATCCAGCCTACACAGGGCGGAGATTACGAGGAAAAACTCCTTAGTATACAAAATAGTGATTTTGCCTTTTCTTTGGTAATTCAAATTTCCAATGCTGAATAACAAATTGCAATATAAACTGGTTTCAACAAAAATGGTTGTAGTATCCTCGGACCAAACTCTATGTAATATCCTCGCATGTGCTCGGAAATTACTATGTGTCTACTCCGCGGGGATTACGGCCGCTTGTATCTGAATCCAGTTACTATTGTGTGTATCTAGCCAATGTGCAGTGGGTAATGGAGTAAGACGGTGGAATACTCTCACCTCTATTGTTTAACCAGCATATATAGACTATTTCAGGAACTGAACAATTGCAACACTGGATGCATTAGAGGATCTAGGATTGTAAATCACCTGCTGTGTATAGAGAGTTTTGTCCCTTACAACACTGGAGTTTCTGGGTTGCTCAAGGCATGGACACTGTCCATGCTTAATTTCTGTGACAACCACGGGCTAGAAAATGACATTTTTAGCAACTTACCTAAGTATTCAAGGTTCCCAGGCATGCAAGTGCTAGGGGAATGTTTGCTTTCTGTAACATGCCATCATTTGGTGCTACTACAAGAATGTATATTTTTAGCTTCGTGTCAAGACTTGGCAAGTCTGTAATCATATTGATCTAGGGACTTGTCCGTATAAGTGATGTAAGGTTTACCTCACAAGTCTGGAAGCACAGGTACACATCCCTATTCAATCAGTGCTCTGATCCAGATTAATGTTATATACTGTCTTTTTTACTACTTTACCTTTGCTACTTTAAATATATCTTGACTTTTTTTACTCATTTGTACTATGGACCTGTAGAAACCGAATCTGAAATAAAGTTATTGAATTAGATTGCATTACATTCGTAGATTAGGACAGAAACCTGCGGTCACATGACCCTTCAAAAGATTCCCCAAATATCCCTTTTAACGGACATATATCCGCCATCTTGCAGGTGACAATCGCTGCCAGATTGTGAATTAGTGAAAAACCGTACCAATCAACTTTCTAATATACAATCTGTACATGTAATAGTTGGAATAGGTTTATTCACATTACCCAAACATGATTTAAACGTGCCAATCCGAAGAAAATTAGTTTACTCATCCCTACACTTTCAATATGATCAGAAATAAACACCCTAATCCTCCATAGGCTTAGCATTACAGAGAATACAGTTGCAACTGGGGTTGCAACTATGTGCAACCAAGCATTAGTCACTGCATACTGCATTTTAGCAATTTGACACTTTAACCTAGACTTGCTCAAGTCTTTGATTATGAATATTCATTAAATGATTAATCACAATCAGAATAAAGTTCATTAAAGTATGTATCCTTCTCTGACTGGCCCATGAATCAAATATTATCCCAGCGAGGACAGTAGACATAGGATGCAGGGACTGGAGCCAGTCTAACTCCAACCCTATCTTTGGCTCTTGCTCTCCCATTTCGTTTTGCAATTAGGGAACTTTTGATAGATGAATACTGGAGAATATGACCTGACACGAACTCGACCCTTTAAAATACTCGACCTGTAACGAACTCGACCCGTTTGAAGAACGATCCGTTTTAAATCTTCCCAACCCAAGTATCTTATAAATACAACAATGGATAAATTCTACACTTATTAATAAGTACAGTAGAACCCCGCGTAAGCGGACACCCCTCGTTCCGGGCCAAAGTGACCGCTTACGCGGGGTGCCCGCTTACGCGAGGTTAAAATAAACATCTAAAAGAGGGAACCGTTCCGAGCAAAGGTGTCCGTTAACGCGGGGTATCCGCTTACGCGGGGTGTCCGTTAGGCGGGGTTCTACTGTATGTTATCTTGGCTTCAAATTTAGTCTTCTCTGGGGAAAAAAGACACAACTACGGGTCGAGTTCGTCCCGAGTCGAGTTTCCCAATAACCTTTTAGATAACTTATAATAAAGTTATTCGTCGGGAAATTTCCAGAACCTCCTCAAGTTGGCAAGACGTCCTATTGTTGGCTATTAACGTTGGTCCCTTCTCCTTATTCTGCTTCCTCTTTGGGAGATGCAAGTTACAGCAGAGCTCAGGTCTATAGGCCCGTTTCCGTTGGCCGACATACATTGTGTAGATTTTTTGTGTTCTCCTAATAGCCTATTTCCATTGGCCATCACCGATATACTTTCGGGAACCACCGACGGACCTTAGCACTGCTGACGCCAAATGTAAATAGGCTTTTAGAAGAACACAGAAAATCTACACAGTGTTTGTCGGCCAATGGAAAAAGGCCTTATCACTGTTCTATGGTAACCCGTAAATGTCACAAAGAACACAAGGCCTCTAGAAGTATCGCTCTCCAGGGTCTAGACCGTTATATATGTTGTCGATTAGTGAACTCTTTTGTTCAAAAAGCATTTGCCTCTAGGCATCTTCATTCTAGGTAAAGGCTGTATTCCACCAAACAACCGCTTTTTCAACTTCAACAGACGTTCCAGCCGACGTTTCAGCCGACGTCGGCTGAAACGTCTGGCCAAATTGCTTCAAAATGTGTCGCTGCTCCACCGAAACCCCCAACAGACGCTCATGTGGTCGCCATACGAGCGTCGGGTGGGTACGAAGTTCCAGCAGATCCTAGCCGATGCCCCTGCCGTGGCGCCGACTGGTGGACGTTGGCCGCATTTTACGTAGTAATCAAGTTCTCCGATAGGCGGCGCGGCGTGCGGCGATACACTGCGACGCTCCAAACCCGGGAAAGCCGCGTATCGAGCGAAGCAGTGTATCGCCGTGTCGGGAAATGCACGGGAGCGCCGATAACTTGTCAAATAACCGCGGAAATACACATTAAATCGAACAATGAAGGTAAATAAAGATAAGGATTGATGTTATGAGTATGTATGGCACACTATGGTGCTAGAATTTTGCCGAAGGTTCAGAGTTTTCGATGCCCGTTCGCGGATTCGGGTATCACCGGTATCGCTCACACTATGTTGGCGGGGTTCCCTCGCCGCATCTCCCGGCAGAGCCCGCGGGCGGGTGTCGTACCTCTTCAAATGCATCGGCCAGATGCTCAATTCCAGCCGATAAAAACCTAATCAATTAGTTTTTCGGCCGACGTTATAGTTACATCTTGTGGAGGGTTGTTGGGGGTATCGGTTGGGATATCGCCTGAAAATTCTGGTTGGTGGAAGCGCATTTTTTATCATTTCAACAGACGCCCTGCCCCAGGTCCCAGCAACCCTCGGGCGACGCTCGAGCGATGCGCCAGCCACCCCCAACAGACACTCTCAAACCCAGCAACCGAAAGCAGATGTCTGGCAGATGACCATCGGGCGAAATACCGACCTGCTCCACCAACCAGACAAAATCTTAATTTCATGAGATTTTCCAGCAACCCTTGCAACCCTTGTGCAACCCTTGTACGGGCGTTGTACAACGTTTTCGTCTGTTTGGTGGAATACAGCCTTAAAGGGAACGTGTATTTATGCGATAAACGTGGCGTAGTGTAACACTTCTATCTCCCACCGCTTTGCAACCACGGCGCTAAAAATGCCATTGGAACGGAAGAATTCATCCACAAAGGCAACGTGTATTGCTGAAATAACTAGCTCTATTTTTTCAAAACTTTCTAGAGACTGATATCAGGAACTGACCTCAGATACAGTACTATATGCTTCTGTACCTCTGCCACGTAAAGAATCAAACCCCCAGAAAACAGTCTTTCTAGTTTCTGCATACTATCTTAGTCTGTTTTAAGCGTCCTTAGGCTTAACATTAGGAAATCGTACCCAACAGGCTTGCGAGTACGGTAACTCATGCTAAGTGGGTGATGAACAGATATATTTGTCTAGGCTGAGATAAAATCAGAAACATATTGTTTGATCTGTGTCTTCGTTCGCCATCTCGTTTGAACTCGTTTCATAACGAACTTGACCCTTTATAAACCTTCCCAACTCAAATACCTTGTTAAAACAACTGTGGACAAACACTATACTTAGTGGGAAGTATGTTATATTGGCCTCACATATGGTCTACTTGGGGAAGACAGCAAACAGAAAATCCTATGCCTAACCTTAAACCTATCCCCATCTCTAGCCCTATCTTTGTCCCTAACCCTAACCTTAACCCAACCCTAATTATAGTCATAAACCTTGCCAGACTTATTTTCTAAATCCGCTTGTTTATAAATTCGTCTGAACTAGTCATTTCCATTTATGTGAAACCATATCTTGTCCATAAGTATCTATAACGGGTCGACTTCGCGGGTCGAGTTCTCCAAAACGGGTCGGATTCTCCTGACAACAACTGGTCGAGTTCATTCCGGGTCGAGTTCTCCAGTAACCCAAGTAGCTGCCATACCTGGAGCTGATCTTACATGCCGGACGTCATCTCTGACCTAATCGCCAGTTCCGTCACCCTAGCGTAAATTTCTTTTCTTTTTTCTAGAGTAAGTATCTCTCCACTGCAGCCTAGTTTTTCAGACACATCAACAGTACACAAAGAGAAATGATGGTGACTTCATTTCACCGAGAATCAAAAATGTGAACAGCCAAAAGGCTAGAAAAGTATAAAGAGTGATATGAGTCAATAATGAGCTGGTAATAGATCAAAAAGCATCAATGTAGATGTTCATAATATAACATGCGATTTAAATTACGAGGCGAAGCAAACTTCTATTCCCAACCCATGCACGAAACTGATGCACGCAAAATAAAAATAGATAAAAGTTACATAACATGTGATTGTTTGCAGCTAGGATCCGTTGATTCTTTCCTTTGGATAAAGACCTTCGGATCTAGTGTTGTCCCTAGAAATACAAGGAGGTGTAATGTTCCTTGGTATTCCCATCCGTGGGGCGACGATAAAATATATGGGGCGGTCGCATTGCAATTAGTACGACCAGCCACTTAACTCAAGCCGCATTTGATTGACAACGTCACTTGTGTCGGTATCTAAAGAGTTCCGAGGTAATTTGCAGGGGGGGGGGAGTGGTGACCTATGGCAAGGTAAGAAAACATTGTGGTCTATTCATTAAATGCAATATCGCTACTCATTGAGGTCAGTACTTACCGCTGACTGCATTTTCATCTGCAGTTAACACACATGTCAATGTGCACTCATTAGGAATGTGTTTTGCTGGTTGGAATCCCTGCAGGCCGAAAAAATTATACCACAGACTCATATTGTTGCTAGTGATGTTGTAATGAATAAAAAGACAGAGAAGGCAGGCTTATTAAGAGAGATTATGCTAAGGATTTTATATATTGTGCCACTAGAATAGATTGACGCTGAATATTGGTAAAACCAAGGCAATGATTTACCCAACATCAAATTTTGTTTAAAAAAAAAAAAACAAGAAAAAAAACCTTTTAAACCGATATGAAATAGATAATATCAAATTACAAAATGTTTATAGTTATAACTATCTTGGACTTGTTATGGATACTGCATTGAAGGTATATAAGTCTTGTATTATGCCGTACTTTGACTATAGTGATGTTACATTCTTGAATGCGAACAAAAAACAAAACTTTTCAAAACAAGTGTTTCAGAACATGTTTAAGAGTAAACAAGAGAACTCCTATTTACATATTGCATGCACATGCTCATATTCCATTCTTGAAGCATAGGCATGACTGCCACCTTTACTATATGATGTATCTCAGATCTCAGGATAAGTCTTATCTATATGTGAGAGCCCTACCAACTAGGGGCTATGATGCTTGTGTCATAAAGGTTTGTAGACTAAACTGCATTTGCCTATTAAAGATCAGTAGCCTATCATGGTGTTACTAGCAGGAACCGACTCTCGGCGCTATTAAGAAATACCCCAAATTTTGCTTATTTAAAAAGACCCACTAAATCATACATGCTGGAGCGAATCCCTGCAATGTAGGTAACTAAATGATGTAAAAAGCCATGTCTACCACTCATGATACTTGGGGTGAAAAGCTTTGCAGAAAATATGAAAAAGGTATAGTTTTTCCTCTGTATGTCTTAATTTGGTATTTATACAATGACTTGATTAGTTATCCACAAAATGATTTATGCTACACACTCGCAGAAGATGTAAACAACTTCTTTGGTTTAAATATACTCTGATTATGGACTGGTAGACTGCGAGGTAGACCTGGTATGACAACATGGATAATTACCTGTAGGAATGTACACTGACAAGATGAAAACCATGTTCCTTGTACTACCAAATGAGGCCTGACAATCAAAACCAACTGCAATGTACTAGCAGCGGTCACTTGCCACTTTATTGACAACCCGACACACTTGTTTTTAACCAAAGTGATATTTGTACAAATTTTCCTAGTCAATAAAGAATTTTTTTAAATAGGGTAATGGGCAAATACCACTGCATGCATTACAAATAGAAGTATATCCATATCATAACTTGATCGATACTATGGCTAAGATATTTGAAACGGTAGTTGAATATCTATCATTGATTGATTTTGACTTCGCTATGTTTATAAGACAGAAATTCTCATATTGTTTGCTAGTTATGACAGGTCATGCTCCTTGTAAGGCTGAAATATCCATTCAATACTGAAACATTTTTCTATTTTATAATCAAATTTCTCCCTGGCGGACTAGGTTTCGGCGTTTCTGCCTCCACCCCGTACGGTTTGACCCAGATTTTTTTTGATTTTTTATCATTCAATATATCATATTGTTGATATGATAGATACCATGTATAATCTAGATGAAATAATTTATAGTGTCTGTAACTATTTGATGGCCGTGCTTTAGAACTTGAGAATAACAGATGTTTCCTATTTGTTTGCTTGGGAGGTCTTACGCTTGGATTTACGCCAAGTCAATTCATGGAAATCGTCTTCATGTAGGTTTCTTGTTTTACCGAGGCTCTATGTATTTGGAAGTATGCTTAGGCTACTTGTTTGTCATTCCAAACGGCTGTTGTAGACGGACAACATCCCATTACGATATTTTTTTTAAACCTGATACATGTATGTTGTTATTAGCGGTTATAAACGTACGACTATTAAACGACATTCCAGTATCGGAGATTTTATCGTTATTGTCCTCAGGGTACTAACAAATAACATGTCGTACATAAAACACTCGGACGTTTTTCCGACTCGTTCATTGATTGTAGATTCATATTGTGTACAAAAAGTTAACTTCCGTTTCATACAATGAACTGGCAGCTTGTGGATTGTTCAACGCCGTTCTAGTTCTAGTGGACTTCCGGCACTCTTCAGTACAATCACCTCTGACCCTGTTTACCTCGGACGCCAATGACACCATGTTAAGGCAGGTTTACAGAACTACCATTGTTCCTTTTTTTATAGCGTTCAGCATATGAACTTGGACATTTACCTGAGACTTATAGGTATAAGACACCGAAATTTTATTCCCGACTCTCACCGATCCGATGGTCGGGATGAATCGGAAACAAATTTCGGTGTCTTATAGGCTTTACAAAGATATGAAACACCTGACCATTCATTAATGTAGAGGCTATTCTTTTCCTAATTCAATTTTATATAAATCTTATTCTAAAGGTGCAGCTAGGCGTTCCTCCACTTGACTGATGATTCGGAGGAACTATTCTACATGAAGTAAAATATCATGATGTCTTTTTTTTATAGATAAATGAGCCTAGCTCTCTTTTCCTTTAATATTAGATGTATTGAAGTAATTCATTTTGGGGATTTGATAACGATACATATCAATTTTTACTTGATATAATATTTACATCCATACATTCACAAGAAGATTCTCTTCTCGGTGAACTATTGTTAAAACCCATAGCATTGGATATTGTTCATAATTCATGTCATTAATTGTTCGTCTTTAGATATACAATCTGAAGGTATAAGAATGTCATGAGATATTGGACACATACGTCGTGTCTGTCTTTTATAAGAAACGAACCGTGTTTTACCTATGTACTCCTATTTGCATCCGGGTTCATTTTCCAAAGTGGATATCCAAACGTCCTCCATTCCGGTTTCAACGGTATGAACAGCAGGTCCGTTGGTGTCAAGAAAACTTTGTTTTTCTTGAGACAAACTAAATATAGAATTAATAGAAATAGAGAAAAAAAGATTAAAAAGATAGAATAACATAAATGAGCTTCATTAAAGCCATAGGAAATAATCTGCCTGCTTATTTTTTAAAGTCAATGGTGTTTATGCAGTGTAATCTGTGCAGCAGAATATATAGCATTTCTTCGTAAGGAGCTGTAGCGGTCGCCATCTATGCACTTATATTTCCATTCAGATATGATGTATAGAAGACCAGGTGTATTAAGTGCTACCCGCCGGATTTAGATAATAATTATCTATAAGATAGGTTGTTTGAGTAGAAAAACATAACACTTCGAATATATTTTCATCTTTATAGTAAAACACATCTTACCTTGATATCTCTGTGAACCGTTTGAATAAGAAACAAGAGCAGTATATTGTGGAGAATATGGGATGTTTTAGTTAAGCCTATAAGACACCGACCCGACCGCTGTGCCTGATTCTACCTTTGCCCGACGGATCTGTCGGGTTTGTGACAATCTGCATCAATGTACGCACTTCACCGACCCGATTTTATTGCTTTTCCCGACGGGTCGGGCATTACTACCATGTCAGATATGACCGACTCTCCCTGACCTTAAGATTTCGGTGTACGCACATTCACCAATTGTTCCAGATTCTAAGCAGGCCGTATAGATAGCAATACTACCTATTACTCAGTCCGATTTACAAGTGCCTTATATCGATTTGTAGGATAGAGAGAGGCAATCATAAATCTGAAAACCGTTTCTCGATATTTCAATTTGATCTGAAGTTATTAAACTTTGAATTAATTTCTATGATTCCACACCAGCGGCCCGTGGCTCACCCTGGCTCGGCTCCCGCCGGCTCTCTTTGATCTCATCCCGGGTAATTTACAAGGTTATAAAAGGAGGAACTGTCATCGGGAACAGTGTAGATGTCGGTGTCTTATGGGTATAAGACACCAAGATTTTATTCCTGACTCTCACCGAGCCGATGGTCGGGATGAATCGGGAACAAATTTCGGTGTCTTATAGGCTTTAGATATGGCTCTCACCTACTACGACAGAATAGCCTCCCACCTACTATGATGGAATATGATGTACTATGATAGACCTCCCGATGTGCCACAATGTTGGCGATAAGCATTACACCATTGTTTCTGACATCATAGTCCATCACCAAAAAGTGCGATAGGCCACCAATAGGGCTATGAGTCACTATCATGTGCTACAAAATTCCAGCATGCTTGTATTTCGTAAGATCCCGTAGGTTTCAGGTCTCTTTCTTCAAAGCGCATTGGCAGTGAACTGGGGTGATGACGGACTTGTTGAGCTGACTTGGCTTGTCCAGTTGTTGAAGCGTGGAGACCTCCTGACTTACCTGCTATGATCCCAGCCTCTGCTCTCTTGAACCTTCTAGAAAACTATTCTGTGAACACTTGATCTCACTCTCTGAGTCTTTTATTGATGTTTGCTACAGTATGTACACTCTTTCCCAAAGCAACCTCTAACGTTGTCGGAGTTTGTGGATTCGAGTCCCACTGCAGCCACTTTTCTCCTTCACCCTCATCAGTTGTAGATTTATTGCTATATCAAAAACCAGTCCTTCTCATTCCATGTCTATGTGGTGTGGGAAGTAAGAGAACTCTCACCTCTGTAAATGTGAAGGGGTGAGATTTCGCCTAAATTCATCTCATAGATTTTGTCAAACTCAAGGTAAATTTGATAGAACATATTGGATGTTAAACTACCGAAACAAACAAACAAACCAACAAACCAACAAACAAAGGACCACAACCCCTCTTCATCTCAGTAGCAGCTATGGACTAGCCACTTGAGATCCTCAATTATATATATGTATACACATCATGTATGTATGTATGTATGTATGTATGTATGTATGTATGTATGTATGTATGTATGTATGTATACATGTATGTATGTATGTGTATGTATGTATATGTATCGGTCACCGGTTGACTCTATTCTAACCTCGGATGACCGTATATCGTTCCGGCGATTAGATATGCTAGCCCATGAGTGTGTTAACCCACAGGTCAGCTCGTCTTTCGGATGAAAGCCGGGTTCCTTAACCTAAACTGTTGATAAATAAGAAGTACAGGCAGGCTTGGGAAAAATATAATTCTAATGATTGATATAGTAGATACAATTTTATTACGATAGTATAAACGTAAAGTATTAGGATGAAATATGAATTATGGGTGAATGGAGTAATAGAATATTTTTAAAAAAGGGTAGGTGGGTGGTGATAAAATAAATGATGGTGATAAGGGGTATGGTTGAAGGTGAGAGGGCGGGGCGGGTGGAAATGGATAGGGGTGATTGGAGAGTAGGACGGTAGGTGGGGTATGAGTGATGGGTGTTGTATATGTGCACCATAGGGCAATGACACCCCCTGACCTACAGTCATGGAGAACACCATGTTGAATCAGTAGGTTAGTCGTACAATGATATATTCCGTTAGGAGAATCTCGGATTCTTTATAAGCTTTCCTTCTTTAGAGGGTAATGGATAGCTAGTTCTTTGGCAAGGCAAATTGATTCAGGTTCAAAAGCAAGGCTGTTTACTAATATTGGTGAGACAGTTCATAACAACAAGAAATAGGATAGTAATCCCACCCCCAAAGCAGTGTTGTATTACGCAGTATTTAATGTATGCCTTTGAGCGCTGTCACAAATGTGGTGTCTGGGAGTGCAGCTGGAGGATTTAACTATTTGACAGTTTGTGATACAATGTACATGTGTGTATGTATTGAATGAAGAAGTGTTCCGAACATACGTTAGGAGTTTATATTGTCCTGTTTCTAAAGGAAGGTGAAAATGCAAACACGATTTAGTTCACTAATACACACCCCAGTCCGTATTTAGGCGAGGCATGTGACCCTTGCCACAAGGTGTTGTAAGGATTTAGAATATATTGGATCCCCAGAGCGTAACGAAAAGATATACATAACAAGATGGTACACGAAGATCTAGTCTATAGAAAACCAACTGAAAGCTTATAAAAAGTCTTGAAAATCATCGCCACACTGATCGGGCATATATCCTCTTGTGATATGGAGTCATTTGGACAAGCTTATTTTGCGCATCGATACCTGGTATCCTTAGACCCCTCTCACGATCCTGCATTAACTAGTTCAACTCTTAATCAACCTGTTTATGTGTTTGTGACACCTTTGTAGACTTATCAGTTATCAATTGTGAAAAAATTTGTTTCTGTGTTAGCTATAAGGATTTTATTACTATGATTTAGGCTCTAATTACTTGGACTGTTTCACTACGAAATTTGTTTAGTGGATTCACCCAAACGTTATATAATTTACTATATACCCATGCCGTATATACTGTAAATAGGCACCGTTTGACGTATGACGTTTGGCATATGACGTAAAAATACTGTACAGACCGCCGGTCCGTACACTAAAATACGGACCACCTTCCCGTACACGTTTATTAAGATATTGATGTAAAGCCAAATGAAATTGATTTTTTTTTAATTTCGGGTATATAGTAAATACATAACGTCCAACCATGCTTGTACAAGTCACAGAACTTGATGATAATTTACGGTTTGTACAGAACTCGGCATAAATGCCTTGGTCCGTACAAACCGTAAATTACCATCTCGTTCTGTGAATTGTACAAGCATGCATCAGGACGTTCTATATAAATATCCAAACAGACTGAAGGTTGGAGTCTCAACCTACCCTAGGAATCCTGTATTCCATAAGAACTACTTACAATGGGACTCTATCATCTTTATCTTCCAAGATCCGCTTTGTGTTAAATATGGATATAGGGTCACGAAATACTTAAGTGACCTTCGCAAATGAATTTTTATGATATTGTACTTCCTGAAATGTTGTAATATTTTTACCCATACTGTTGGGCCAAGTAATACCGGCCGATGCCCTAAATAAAGAGTAAAAAAAAATAAGAGGGAGAGACTTATAATTGATTTAATCTTTCCGTACACGATTTGACTAGCGTGTGTGACTTGCAGAACTCACACAGTTGGAAGAACCCTGGCTATTTGCATTTATAGTGCAAAGATAATGTTTATAGTATATGTATCTTTGACGGTAGATCGGTACGTCAGCCTATACGGTTTGGTACTAAAAAACTTAAGGAAAATAGCAGAGACATTGACATGGTTTGGTACCCAACTTGGTCAACCATGTCGGCTTAATTGGCTTTACATCTGGGAGGTGTTTTATAGTAGCGACGATCGTTATTAGTGTCCGTTTCCGTTGCATAGTCAAATTATCATACCTGGGCATGTATGTGTTAAAATATTGTTATGTATAGAAGTCTATAGTTGGGAGCTATATTATGGCACATGCTGCTATATCCAAATAAGTCTTTAAGCATCAGTGATCGTTTCAACTCCACAGAGCAATGCAATACCTTGTCTATGGAACACTTCCCGGTATTACCCATGTTTGGATGCACGAGGAAGTTGATTCTTTTTTATTTGACTAAACCATGATGTCTCCATGTTACGACTCTGGCGGTAGTGCAATACAGATCACATCCTCGATAAATACTCCTTCATTATGTCTATTCATCCTACATAGAATTCGAAGGTAGACACATGATCTTAAGGAAGCAGGGGCAGTGAAACAGGGGCAATGAAAGCCGATGTTTATTAAATACCGCTTCACTGATTTGCTGAAGCATATCAAATAGATACGCATATTGAGTCTTTTTAACCGAAGTGGATACCTTTTCAGGAACGATGGGTGAAAGTTTGAAGCACTTAGGTTTTTCGGGGCCGAATTATTTTGCCTTTTATTCATAGCATACAGAGTAATATTTACACAGTAAAACCCCGCTTAAGGGAACACCCTCCATTCCGAGCAAAGTCTTCCCTTAAGCGGAGTGACCCCTTAAGCGAGGTGTCCCAGAAGCGGGGTTTTACGGTACACAATATACGAAAGTCAACCTTTGAATAGGGAAAAAACACTTATTGAAATGTTTCCCTAAAACCTGACAGATTACATACAGGAGCACCACCACTTGTCACCAGGGCCGTTCCAAGCAGTCCGTATGATACGTTCAAGTGAGAGTAAGCTCAGTCATGTATGTAGGTATTTTTTAACCATCTCAGACATTTATCGCGTTTGAGACTCTGTTGTTTGATCTCAAACCAAGCGAATTGGACGAGATATAAATAGTGATAACTTACTTGAATTTGGGAATGAAAACCCTATAGAAACCTATGGTATTGGCTAGCAAACCAAGTTAGTGCAATCCCACAATGCACCAGAAAAATGGCAGGTGTATCAAGCTAGTCCGCCCCACTCTCCAAACAGATCTTTCATGGCGCTAGTGCTTGCTAATTTCTGCCTCAACCCAGTGACGTCATACGCTGGTTCCTCTGGCATAAACTGAACCTGTGTGCGAATTTTTATGAAATACTGCCCGCTGCTAGGGGTGCAGTAATGAAAATGTTCGTGCCCGCTGTGAGAGTGACTTAATAAGTCATCAAAATGTCGTTTTTTCATCAATTTGAGTTATATAATAATAAGATATATATTATGAGTTGGAAAATATAAGAATTGTTAAACGAGCTTCACAGACAATCCAGCTATTACTTTTTCAGCTTCGAATCACTTTATAATGTAAATCGACATCTGATTAGACCACCCCTTCAAGTGACCATATGTAACATGTTGACAAACAAAACCCTGCAACACATGGTGTATGGGCCAGATTTTGTCCCCACAAAAAATAGGTCAAGGCAGAGATATAGGTAGCCTCAAGAAGTAGAGCGCAGGATATCTGCTAGGAGAATAAGCCCAAAACCGTCCCCTGTTTCGCCTAGTATGGTCCGTGAAGGTCTTATGAGAACATGGCTCCTATTGGCCATTCCCCTTCGATGAGACAAAAGTAGCATCAGGTGGAAACCCGTGTGGCTGTGGAGTCGGGCGGGTGCCTCCCATTCGCTGATTCAGCTACGCAAAACATTTTCTCTGTTCCGCTCTGCGCCTGGAATAAACAACTCAGTATGCTCCTTCATCCCACCACACCTGGGATCAGGTTTACTTGAGTATTTAGAAGGAACTGCATCAATATCCATAGATACTGAATGTATGCCATGCGTATAGGGCATATAGCCTATGATCCATAGGCGCCGCCATGACGCCCCCCGAGTAGGTGTTCTTCACTAATGGAGGTGAAAAAGTAGGTGTTTTTTCACTAAAGGAGGTGGAAAAGAAATGAGTGATAATTGGGAAATGTTACAACCTTAGCCTTGCTCACATATTTATATAAAGTGTTCCATATGGAAAATATCATGTCTTGGGTTTAATCATTATGTTATCCTGCTCTGGGTTGGGTGTAGAGAGTCAAGAGAACCATGGTTAAATATTGAAAGGCAGTTGAATTTCGTAAGAAAAAAGAGCCAGAATACAGGTTTGTCCCCCGACCACCTAGTGACTGCTTCGTGAACTAACAATGGCTCTGTCCCCTATAGGTTGCGGAGTAATTGCCTCATGAGATTACGTAGCAAGCCAGAATGAATGGCATATTTTCAGTGATTATGGTTCGAGTGCGATTCAGATTTTATCTCACCACTATCATTGACTAATTGACTTACATTTGTGACATATCCCCATTGAGTTTTTCTCCAAAATACCCCATGGGCGTTGGGTACGAGTTCTCATCAAGTCTATGGGGAAAAAATACCAGGGGCGGGGGGAGAGAATAGATGATCGTTCAGCACCACCGGCCAGCACGAGCTGTCACTTCCACATGTCTCCTTCTTCTTTTTATAACAAATAAATATATGATAGTTTTCCGGTGTGTTATAAAAAAACTGAACAGTCTCAATATATTTGCCAAATATCTAAGAAGTCAACCTAATAGTCTTGGAGAAATGTCAAAATACGTCTCAATTTCAAAACCCTCTGAAATTTGATGACCTTTGACCTCTAATAAAAGGACAAATGGACACATTTATAGAAAAATGGCTACCATATCTGGAATGGTCAAAGTCTTAGCTTTCATTTGATACAATAAAATTGCTGCTAAACTTCCATGGAACGAAACTCCTTAAATAACAGGATTTCAGGGAGCTGGCCCGCTGACTATTATATCTTATTACAAATCCTATCTAATAATGTCGCCTTTGACACAACCTCATTTGGAAACCTGAAGCCATTCTGTCCTACTTATATCTGGTAAAGTCTATCGCATCATAGAACACACATTGGGGGGCAGGATGACTTGAGCTAGCAGAACATGTATGTTGTATAACTTTAGATTCTGGAAATACTGTCTCCGGTTTACAGTCTTGGCACTGTCTAAACGCTGAAGGTTCTGGCATGTCATTTGGTCTCAACTGTCCATACAACGTGAATCCCTTGAGAGCGCCCCCTGTTGGCACTTATGAGAGACATCTCAAGCACTGCTGACACATAGCCCTGTGACCTCCCCCCCCCCCCCCCCTAAACACACACACTCCTAGACAACACTCCAACTCCCCTCACCCTCCCCTCACCCTCCCTCACAATACACTACATATGTAACCAATGTAGTACCTTTCATCCAACAAACAACACCAAAACATACCTAAACCAAGCACTCAATGAAAAACATCCAAACCCTAACAAATCTAGCAAAACAAACCACCAGACTGGAGGAAGAACTGAAAAAAAAGACCCACAACGTGTAGAACACAAATAGCACAGCTCACTACTAAAACCAGTCAACGAGTACCAAAACATACATAAACCAAGCATTCAATGAAAACATCCAAACCCTAACAAACCTAGCAAAACAAACCACCAGACTGGAGGAAGAACTGAAAAAGAAAAGAAAAACCACAACGTACATAACACAAATAGCACAGCTCACCACTAAAACCAGTCAATGAGTACCAAAACATACATAAACCAAGCATTCAATGAAAACATCCAAACCCTGATAAACCTAGCAAAACAAACCACCAGACTGGAGGAAGAACTGAAAAAGAAAAGAAAAACCACAACGTACATAACACAAATAGCACAGCTTACTACTGAAACCAGTCTTTGCTTGAGCGACCTGGTAGACCAGGAAGATGTATGTGAAATATGATGATGAGGTTGATGGGTGACTGGTATATGATAAGAAACCCAACGTAAACGCTGTGCATTGTTTATATAAAACAGTTCCTAAAGTGCCCATGAAGTGGCAGAAAAAGTTGTTTTCTTCTGGATAGAATACGGAAAGCCATAATAGCGATTTGTAGGCTCCATAGGTTTAGTATGGAGACTACATATTAGGTATATAATAGTAATATGGCTCATTATCACCCAACCATGTCGCGGGCCTTGGGATGGTTCAGTCGGGCCGCCCCAGGGAGTGCCGGTGGGGTATGTCACGGGTGTGTGGGGCGGGTGGGGATGTTGTCTCTCTCCACCCCTCAAACATTCAAAACTCGGCATATGCCGCTTGTCATGTCGCTTTGTAGCCTGCTGTCAGTGGATCCTCAGAGGGTTGGGGAAGTTCCGCTTGATATTTACAGATCCTTTTA
Source organism: Alentia gelatinosa (assembly GCA_950022655.1). Classification (NCBI taxonomy): domain Eukaryota; kingdom Metazoa; phylum Annelida; class Polychaeta; order Phyllodocida; family Polynoidae; genus Alentia; species Alentia gelatinosa. Next base: position 54,366,853 of record OX465583.1, on the reverse strand, counting down.
TTTCAACAGTAAGAGGGTGCGTCCACCAACCACGACAAGGCTACGACAAGTGCCGACATGAAAGTTCCAACCGCAGCCTTGTCGCAGCCTTGTCGTGAGAAGAACATTGTCGGGACAGCGGTGTCGGGGCGTGTCGTAGACGTTGCCGGTTTCCGTAAAAAAGGCGCCCATGGTTCCGACACACTACGACAGTGATATGGAGGAAACCACAACACTCCACGACAAAGGTCCAGTCGTAGCAAAAATCGAACATGTTCGATATTGTCGTGGCCTTGTCGGAGGGCCTCCGACAGGCCCCCGACAAGCATGGTGTCGCAGCCTGTCGGGGCCTTGTCGTAGCCTCTTGTCAGGAACTATGTTCCACCAACCACGACAAGGCTACGACAGGCCTTCCAATCGTAGAGCTGTCGTGGACCTTGTCGGAAAGCCGTTGTCGCAGCCTTGTCGTGGTTGGTGGACGCACCCTCTAATACTCAATAAACTCTCCGCACTTTTGACAAACACCCCTAGCTATGCGTATGCTAAAAGACTAACTAGAACCGGTATGAATGAACAAATTCCCACTCTGTAAAGGGCTGATTCCACCAACAGGATGGATTTGTCGTGATATATCTTGGTATATCTTGTTATATCTTACAGTGTCGCAATGTGTCGTAACTCTGTTGTCGCAAAATGTAGGTGTGCGGTGTCGGGTGTATATTTTGGTGCTCCACCACCGCGACACCTCAAGACACATCCCGACAAATTTTAACGCGATTATTAACCTACCCCGACTTAGCAAGACACCCAAATCGTGGCTAATATCGCTAGATCTTGTGTGTTGGTGGAATCACCACTTAAACAGGATTGTGCTTGTAAAACCAACTATAGGTAAACTATATCTAACCGTGCAGTATACTGAGAACTATGTACCAACTCAAATGTCCAATGTCTAAATTGTAGGACTTGTGCAAGAAGACTGTTGACAACAACATATATACTAGGAGGGCCAGACAATTAAAAAGCAGTCACAACAAGATAGTGACTGATGTCAAAGTTCTCTTTATTGGCGAAATACTATATTTACAGTGATGTGATACTTGAGGATGTATGTAAAATCAAGTCAATAAAGAAATGTTTTTAAAAAATCCTTGAAGTATGACCCTGCCGAATGCCTCAAAAACATGAATAATATTCCATATTTACTGCTGGAACATTGTTTCAATAACTTGCAATTAATTTTAGCCTTTGCCTCATTCTCGTAATTCATTCAAAACTTTCATTTGGACATCATTTTATTTGTGGCTTTGGGATAATGGATTCTGACATTTTCATGAGGGTTGAAATACATTTTCTATTTTTGGTCAATGATGCGAAGGTACAGATTACATCTTAGTACTTGGTAATTTGAACTAATTGGATATGCTATTATGATGATAACTGATATGGACCCCTTTCATCAGATATTAGAATGACAGTGGGTAGGCTAATGTATCATATGTAAAACCGCCTGATCTATATGGTATTTGATTTGGATCTCAGATTAGTTGCTTATCAGATTTCTATTTCTTATTCTAAGGCTTATTTTTCCAAATATTTCTTTTATTGTATCACGTAGTTTCAGTACAATAGTAACATGATGGTAGTAATGATACATCAATATGATACTATGAAGCGGGCAAATCTATGTACTGATGTTATCCTCCATTCATTACATTGGTGTTGACAAACCAGTTGGACTCATTTAATTGAAACTATCACTCATTTGACCATACTGCCGATAATATATATATATATAAGGACTACCCAAATGTATCATTTATGGTGAATCAGTAAAAAGCCTATGCGAGAAAGGTTGGGGCTCACATATTGGTGAGGTTTATTATGGAATGTTTGGATGAATACTCTATACAGGGGTTAACAGTGAAGAAGATATGTTTTACACAGGAACTATAGCAGAAGACAGGAGTTGTTTTGTTGAAGACCACAGAGACCAACTCTCTCGGAATCCTAATTCAATGGATGATAAACAGAAGGTTAGGTATACGCCTAATCATCCCGAAAATGATTGAAATCTTCAATTGATTTTACTTGCGAGGTCTCAAAATATTGAATGACTCTAAAGCCTGAGTATACATATACATATACATGTATGTATATCCCTGTGTAGGGTGGACTTATACTGACACTTAAGGGGTCCTTTCTGCATTTCCTACACTATCCCACTACTAAGGATTATTAGGCTGAGGTTGCAACTGATGATATTACTTGAACTATGGTGTCTGTTAAACGTCCCTTATTCTCTTCTTTTACTCTCTATATTTTAGCAATGTTCATTAAGGGAATATTGTATGTACAACCACGGAATTCAACGATACAGTCGTTTTTTTTCACTCTGGCCCTAGCCCCCTATCCCTGATTTTTATGGCGGATGTTAAGCCGAATGAGCAGTAGGTACCAAGTATCAGGTGTGAGGCAATCATTAGAGGATCGTGGATCTACGCAGATTATTGAAACCAACAAGGAAGCAGCAGGGCATCAGCCGTTTGGTAGCTGTTTTTCTCTGTCAAGACTTGCTTAAGGGGGTCTTCCACTGGACCGACGGTAGCCGATTCTGTTGCCCGACTATCGCCGATCATTATCGGATGCCCTAGAATTTCTCAAATCTTTGAAAATGGTCATTTATTAAACTATTATTATCAGAGTTAAATAAATTACAATACGTGAGCTTCCTCTCCAGGGCCCAGGAACAATTGATCGGGTGACAAATCACCCTTAATATTCGAAAACTATGTATAGGCAATCATGATCTATAAGCCTATTGCATACTCATACTCTATAACTATGATATAGTGACTATGGCAGCCTTCATTTACTCCTACCATTAGTTAACCATATTAATGAAGTATGATATTACAGCTTGGCTAACACTAATGACATGTAAGTGTAGACATAGTTAGACAATATAAAGATCAAACCGCCCGAATAATAGACAGGCTGACAGCAAACTACGGTGAATCATTTAAAAACCTCATTGTATTCATAACAAGATCATGCACCATAACAGGACTGGGCTTTTCCACAAAGTAACGTCCAAATACCCGTAGGTGTTGAAACCCGGAGGTAGAAAGAAATGCCCGTAGTGACGAGCAAAACATCTACCATGGCGTTGAAAAATTACATATATAACTGGCCTGTGTTTTCTGACCGTGTCTGTGACTGTTGTGTGGCACGAGTTAAGCGCCACAGGCTGCAGGAGAATCAACCTGGGGCGAAATTTTCGAAAAGAGCAGAGCTGCCAAGTTTCGGTGGTGGACTTCAGTGCCATTTGGTCAAGTGAGGGACTCGTGCCTGCAAGCGGATAGATAAGAGGCAAAGACCCCGTAAACTATTGATGACTGTCTTATTTCTATGAACAGCCGATTTTCTATGTCTACAAAACTATCTAGATTTACGATTACTGCTGTGATACTGCCCTAGCATTGGAAGATCTTTCGTAAGAAAGAACTGTCTATGCTTTACTAAATAAAAAACAAAACAAAAAAACAACAGCTATTGATTTTTCAAATTTTAGAGCTTTTTTTTATCAAGGCGGGGGGGGGGTGCTATGGAAGTCAATTAATCATTGTTATCAAAATTCAGGTAATGCATCAAAATTGATCATAAGTCTTTCCCATATGATACAAACCAATAAACTATAATTATTTGTAACTCTTTGGTAAATCCGTGGGACTTGACAAACCGGCAAAGAGTATGTTCTGTATCGTTCCAACACGTACAGAAGTTTTACTTATCACCATCTTTCCTCTGGTTGATCATGATTGGTAATGGGTTATATGTCACTGTTAACTTTGCTCTTTATTCACCCTTAAAGGGAAAGCATGACTTTGGGTAATTTCTCTTGCGGGTTAATTTGTTTCTCTTCTGGTCATAATTAACGACTAATTAGACTGAAGAAGGACTTTCCCGACTATTTATTCACATTTCCCAACTATTTCCATTTCAAAGGAAGCTTGAAATCTCTTGGTCGTTCCTTTCATCTTATTATAAACCTATGCACATCATACTAATACTTACTGGCCTGTGCTCCCTATATCTTAAAAAAAGATCATGTATGGCACAGTATGCCGTACACTGTTACACAGACCAGGAGGTCGTTTAATAATCTAGGCTCGTACATAAAGAGCCTTTTTCTGTAACTCGTGCAAGGCCTATCGTTTAATAATATTGAAGTTCGTTCGCTGCAATAGTCTTAGCCGTCCATAAGGTCGTTGATAAGTGTTGAATAAGGTTGACCCACCTCGTCCCTGGGTCTCCTTGGTGTACAGAAAAGGGTCTTCATGTACGATCCTAGATTATTCAACAGGCCCCAGGTGTTTTCACTTGGCAATTGACCGGGTTATATTTTTGGACTCTGAACGAGCAGTGCAGTCTGGTTTGTGTCCAAGTCCGACCCCTTTTATGGCTACTTCTAAAATAGCCCACGAGCTTAATCCCCGAGGCCACAAACAGCTGTAAAAAAACTATTTTTATTCTTTTCTGTATACTTTAAAACAATACTCTGAGCCACGGACCTATTTCAGGCCCATGTCTGAACACCAGTAGTTATATAGAACGTCCTGACCATGCTGTACAAGCTGCAAAACGAAATTATTTTGTGGCTTGTACAAGCATGGTAGGTCATTATATATTTACCATATACCCGAAATTATGAAAAATCATTAATTCAATTTGGCCTAACAACTGATATTTTAGTCAATGTGTATGGGAAGTTGTTCCGCATTTTCCCATACGGAACAGTGTTCTGTACAGTATTTTTACTTTATATGGCGAGACGGTGCGTATTTACAGTATACGGCATGGGTATATATAAAAAGTTAGTTACATTCATGGCATAAATGTATAAGTATGCTGTACGTATGACAACCATCTTTGACTCAGTACCCTGAAGGAGATATCTCAAATAGTCTCTATTTCGTGGTATAATAGGGAGGCATTGTAATGAACCAAATGGTGGTGTCGTGGCGCACTAAAGGCTGGCGTATAGTGCTAATTATAAACCCTGACCTGGGGTAAACGTGGCCTGAATAGCTATTTTTACTCAAGCGTGCAAGCTGCGTGTCTTACGAAATGGGAACCCACTTTGGAGTCATCGACCCGCAGAGGATGAGCATGTACATCACTGACATGCTTTGCTAATACTTCCTGCAAAGGTCAAGGCATATTCATCCTACCATAAACTTTATACAACCTCTCAGCAGCATCAAGACCAACTGCATATTGCCACAGAGATTTGCACTGCATCTAGGATCTCTATTGAGGCTCCGAGATTCGAAACCCATATAGAAAAAGGCATAAAAAAATCATGAACAAACGATACCTACACAATATTGAATGGTTTCAGAGACAAGCGGCCGTGTGCTCCGAGGAGTTGACTCTAGGCAATATCCCCGCATATGCTCGGATATTACTACGCGTCTTCTCCCCGGAGCATACAGCACTATTTGTCTGTATGCGCCGCCCGGAGCATACAACATATCTGTATGCGCCGGGTTTGTCCATACACACTCCCTTTTTCTGTGAACAAGTTATCTTAGGTGGATACTTAGATGAATTATAAAGTGATATATATATATATATAATATTGACTGGTTTCAGATACAAGCGGCCATATGCTCCGATGATTTGACGCGTGGTAATATCCGAGCGTATGCGAGGATATTGCGTAGAGTCAACTCCGAGGAGCATACAACCGCTTTTATCTGAAACCAGTCTATATTGCATTTATTATCCACCTTTTCTGCACAAGTGATATGTCGATATCAGTTCATTTTAGTTATGGACTATTTTTCCGTATGCACTATTCTTCTGTATGCGCCACCCGGAGCATACAACAAATCCGTATGCGCCGGGTATTCCATACACGCTGCCTATGTGTTTTCTAAGGGCACTTTGTATTCAGTGGATAATAAATCCGTAGCCTTCACCTGGGACTTTCCAACTGGTAACTATCATTATTCTACTCATTTGAATATGCGTTATAAACGCGGAAGTCATAAATATGGGTTTACACTATGATCCCAGAGGCCGCAGTTTCAGGAAGTTCAAGGATCACGTTTTATTATCCACCTAATACAAAGTGTCCATAGAAAACACATAGGGAATTTTTATGGACATACCCGGCGCATACGGATATGTTGTATGCTCCGGGTGGCGCATACGGAAAAATAGTGCGTATGGGAAAATAGTGAATAACTAAAACAAATTAATATCGACATGCCACTTGTCAAAAAAGGTGGATAATAAATACAATATAGACTGGTTTCAGATAAAAGCGGTTGTATGCTCCTCGGAGTTGACTCTACGCAATATCCTCACATACGCTCTGATATTACTACGCGTCAACTCCTCGGAGCATACGGCCGCTTGTATCTGAAACCAGTCAATATTGTGTATGTCCATGCTAACCTCCCGAGTTGTGTCACTTCCATCCCGTTTTGTTCAATGTGCCCTCTACGGCCGACTGCGTTCGGTCACGTCCCTCCCTTTTTGTCCCTGGACAGCCGACTTCGTTTGGCCACATCCAGTCATATTATGTGGCATTCATCACATTGTAAAGTTCTAGTGTCTTCATCCCTATCGTGATCAATTATATTGGTTTCTATCTGAAGAGATTAGTCATCTAAGTTGTCTGTATTTATTAGTACCAAAAGGAATGCACTAGGACAGTTGCCATTTTGTAGCAGCTCCTTTCTGTCTTGATGTTGACTGCACGGCAACCATATAATGAATAGCATGTTTTCCCTCATTATCGCTCGCTCTAGTAACTTTCCCTGTCCAGCCACATGGGGGCAGGGTGCGCTGACATGACACCTGAGTTGTTAGTGACATGAGCAGCCCTCCTGGCATGCGCAAAAGACCATAATGAGACTGGTCAATCCTCATTGGTTGTTGCCTCAACAGTCAATCCCAGCACAGAGATGACAAACTTACCCTGTAGCAAGATACCACCTGCTGACAGTATATAACCCGATGAACTTGTTATTGAATCAGTTAAGTTCTTGACTCATAGCAATGAGTAAAGACCCTCTAGAGGTTACTAAACTCCCTATTATCGCCCCAGGTAAGTAAAAGTTCCGCTCCCGACAGACTGGCCACAATACGACTGCATGAACCACATTTTCCTGATTTATAATTGGAGAAACTAAATATAATTTCGGATTTACAAGTAGAAATATCTGAAATTTCCATTTCTGGCATCAGAATTTCAATTTGAAGATTTCTGAAAATGGTTAAACTGCATTAGTTCTGGGTTACAGGTCAAGGGTCTATCACAATACAACGTCGGCAACTAGCGAACACCGGAACTTGTAAACAGACTGAATTATGGGATACCTCAATAGGGTCTATAGAGACTCCTTGCTCATAGTAGTACCCAGTACATCTGTGTTTGAGTTCTTACTCCCTTTCTCTTAAGGTCTACACCTAGTTAGTCTATGCCTCTAGGCTTTACAACATGTCACTATGGCCTGGTACGATTCTAATTACACCGTGTAACGCCATGGCCGCTGTGGCCAGTTTTTTTACAATTTAAAATTCTGCCACTCCGGCCACGGTGATCAGGGTTTGTCACATTTGTCTACCCCGTCCCTCCGAGTTGTGTCACGTCCCTCACGTTTCGTCCAAGGTGGTCCATGGAGCACATGGCCACCGTGGTCGCCGGAAACATAGTGTAAAGGTAGCATAGCGGGGATGTGGACCTAGGGAGTGGTAAAAGCAGTGCGAGTGAGTGCAAACGTCTGGCTGTTTACCCAGAGTTCATCCTCAGACAAGCAGACAACTCCCTCCCCCGTCATCTCCGCTCAGGTCTTGACGTTCGCCATTAGTTTTTGCATCATTATATATTTTATTATCCATGGTGTACAAAGTCCCCATTGAAAATATATGGGAACTCAGGAATCCACTACCCATTATATAAAACCTGTCAGATACCATAACTGTGGTATATGGATTCAGATATGTGGTATACGGCCTAAAAGCCATGGTGGTATACGGCCTAAAAGCCATGGTATACGGAAAAATAGTCCCTTTGTGCTATAGAGCAAAAACATTGTCCATATTGATAAATCCTTTAATATGGCAATTTCTTGCATTAATTTACTTGAGAAGATGGATAATAAATACAACAAACGGTGGTTATGTGAACAGGTGGCTCTATAAACCACTCGAGGTTGACGCTCACTAGCGCTCGTGTATTACTAAGCGCCAAACACTCGTGGCTTACGGCTGCCAGACCACAAAACCATCGTTAATTGTCAATGTACTTCTCAGATAGATCAATTGTGTTATATCTAGTTTTAACTAGAATTTATTCTTGCATCAGTTTGATGTTTGATTCCGGTTTAATTTAGGGACATGGATTTGTATTTCGAAATATCAGCATCGTTTATGGTGGTCTCAGGATTATAGTTCACAATAATAATTCGAATAACAATACTTGCTATGACAGACTTTTCTTTGCCAAGAAAAAAACATTGTATTGTTGGTACAGATGGCTGTTTTATGTTGGCTGCTGAGTAATTTTTCATCTCAACAATTGAACAAACTCTCCAAAAGGAGAAATAGCATTTGTGTTCACTTTGCTCTCTACACACTTCCACAGACACAGATCTCCTCTTTCCAACACTAACCCCCCAAAAAACAACAACAAAAAACACCTTCAGCAGCAGCCGCCATGACAGTTTCGAAACAGCCATTGTTTTGTTAAGTAAGCATCCTGGAGTCTGGACCTAATGCACATACTGATGTGGACATTTCTTGTATTTCCAGAGAGAGAAACAGAATACCCGCCTTACGATGGTTTTTTCAACAACTGGGCGCACCCTGACTGGGGAGCAGCAGGTGAGCAGTATTTGCGATGTCTTATTTGCATTTGTATGATTAAACTTCCTTATTTACATTGATCGGAACTTTTTTGGGGGTAAAACTATTCAATCTGGAAAATTTCACGTGTAGGTGTAAACTTTATTTCCTAGAAGTTTGTTTTACTCAAAGAGTGTTTTATTGTACTAGAAAATGAGGATATGGCATGGGGTAATTAGAGGAAAATGCACGAGATGAGAATAACTTGGTCCATATTCCACCAAGTTTTATCGCGGAGTAATTCACAAAGTGAAGCTGAGTGAATTACGCAGAGGTCAAACAAGGTAGAGTGAGGACCAAGGTATTTTCATCGAGTGGCTTTCTGATTTTATCTCTCCCATAATAATGATCAGAAACATTATTTTAATAAAAATAATTTGCCCAATTAGCCATTGACTATTGGGCATACCTCCTTCACGGCCATAGAGTCTAAGTTCCTAACGTTATGCCTATGAAGTAAAATACTAGGGTGAGAAAAATGGAATGCCGCATACAAAGGCTGGTGTTGAACCACACACCTCTGTGTGTAAATAAAATTTCTAATTGGAACTGAGCCTAGCACATCCCAAAGTGACACTAATTAGGTTTTATGAAATAAAACGAGATGGCTCTGCGGAATTACATTATATCACAAGAAGATGTCTATTATGTCTGTCAAAGCTTCAAAGATTTTCTTTCGTAGGCTTCTGTTAAAGTGGTTCCTTATTTCACCTGTAGTATTATAATTGTGCAAAAGTTTCCACTTTCAAAGTTTGAGGAGTTTCTTTTATTTATCCGCATCAGATACAACAAATCGTTCCTGCTTATTGTAATTCGGTCGTTCAACAACAAAATAACTTAGAGCAATTATCCGATAGTATGTCAAATAGAATTTTGTTAAACACTGCAAACTCCAGAAATTGTGTTATACTGCAATAAAGAACTAAGCATGCTCAATGTAGCTAAGCGGTGGATCCTACATATATGAACAGGAGGAATTCCCCACGTCAAACACCCCATGTATGGAGATGCACACTTGTCCGCAAAGTAGCTCAAGCCGGAGACACACCAAGCGAGAAATGCAGGAATTTCCTAAATCACTAACACAAAATGACGTGTATGTGAGCTATTATTTCACATTTCACCAGATTTTTGCTTCTTAGATGCTAAACTATCGATGGGAGATGTTACTATGAAATAATATCTCACATAGACGCCATTTCTTTGTTTATTTAGCACATATTTCATCTTTACAGACGGTTTTACTTAACGGCTTACAAGCCAAGTACCATCTACCAGTACATTTCTACGTTCAAGTACATTTTTACCTCGAATAATATTACTTTGACTACTCCTCGTTCTTTAACATTTATCGATCCTCAAACTTTTTTGATCAAATCATATTTGAGTGTAATGAGATGGGATGAGATAGGGTGATATCACGATTCCTACTATTAATTACCATCTGTGCATTCTCACCCAGTGTCCATTTGCATCTAAATCTTCGATTATATAGGAGAGATCAACACATACTAATTCAGCGTATCTTAGTTCTTAAGTCTTAGATTTGAAATACGGGGCGAAAAGCACTTCTGGTCCAAACCGATGCTACCTTGAATATGACAATAACTCGTCACTCAAAAAAATTTAAAAAAAAGAAAAAGTTCTTAAGTCTTCAGCAGCCTTAATGGCCTTTTAAAATGCCATATTCAGTTGGTGATTCCAGAAATCGCTACTTTTCTCGCTTGGTGTATCCCCAGCATAAAGTATCATGCACGTAACTTAATAACGCACTACCTCACGGTCATGCAAACGTAACCAGATAGTTTCCTTCTGTTTACAGAAACTCATCTGTTCCGACTGATTCCCCCGGCATACAGTGACGGCACGTATGAGCCCTCTGGACCAGACCGGCCAAATCCGTTTGAGATTAGCGATGCCGTGATGGCCGGCCTGACGGGCAAACCGTCCTACATGAACCGTACCGCGCTACTCGTCTTCTTTGGTAAGTCACCTTGTATTCTGAGACCTTTCACAGTTTCTTTATTGGATTGATACTGGTGTAGGGTACATAGCTATTGTGTTATGTGAAGTGGCAATCTTGCCCTCGACGCCAAACAAAACACCAGGGTACATTTGTTTTTTTTATTGTTTTATTAGCTCACAAATTCATCACAAGGATGGTCTTCCATTTATGGCGTTTCGTGTATGCTCTTAACAATCCAACGTCAGAAAGAAGTATCTTTCCTCATATATTCAGTATTTGTGGCGGTTCTGTTGTCAATGGCTTTTATTTTTAACCCTTTAGCTACGCTATGATGCTTGGAGGCAATCCTGGGCATAGTATGTTATGATCCTTGAGGTATTTTAGATAATTGCTTTTTTTTACTGAAATAATTCGAATATTTTGATAATATTTTTCCAATCTATGTAAACCTATATAATAGTTAATGTCATTACTATTATATAACATCCTGATTATTTTGGGTTACCATGGAGGTGTCATATAATGACGTCACTGTGGATGTTGTGAAAAGTGCCAACGTACTCCAGGAGAGAAAATGGGCTAGGGTTAAGGTTAGATGTAAGGATAGGGTTAAGGTTAGGGATAGGGTTAGGTTTGGGGTTAGGGATAGGATAAGGGTTAGGGATAGGGTTAGGTTTAGGGTTAGGGATAGGGTAAGAGTTAGGGATATGGTGAGGGGAATAGTTTTCTGTTTGTTTTCCTCCCAAGAGACCAAATTTGAAGCCAAGATAACATACTTACTGCTAAGTATAGATGTATTAATAGCACACTTGAGTTGGGAACATGTCAAGTTCGTTGAAGGTCAAGTTCTTCCAATGGGTCGAGTTCGTTCTGTATTGAGTTTTGTATGGGTTGAGTTCATTACTGGTCGAATTCTCCAATATTCAGGCTACTTGAGAACTCGACCCGAAAAGAATTTGACCCATAGTTGTCTGTTTGTTTCTTCCCCAGAGAATGCCAAATTTGAAGCCAAGATAACATACTTACTTACTCTGTAGGTAGTATTTATCCACAGTTGAGACACTTGATTTGAGAAGATTTAAAAGGGGTCGAGTTCGTTACGGTTCGAGTTCGTTACGGGTCGAGTTTTCACTAGTCGAGTTCGTTACGGGTTGAGTTCTCTAGTATTCAAATTCACTCTGTATCTTTCTTGATCTTTCAGGTCAGCAGGTGGTAGAGGAGATTCTGGACGCTCAGCGGGCGGGATGCCCTCCTGAATACTTCAACATCGCCATCCCTAAAGGGCACAAAATGTATGACAAAGAGAATGAGGGTGGCAAGGAGATGCCCTTTCTGCGGTCACGTTATGATATGCGCACCGGTCTCTCACCCAACAATCCACGCCAACAGGTATGTCTCCATGTCTTACATCATTCCATCATAGAAGGAAGACTTTTTATTTACGTTTATTGTTTATACTGGAGGGATCCATTCGGCGTATAGGGAGCCAAAGTGCACCCGCTGCAACCACAGATAGCCGGTCACAAAATACTATTTCCGGGTATAGGCGCTCAGTACTTAGACTATGTAGGTTCGAGATTATATGTGTCATTCTCCAATCTTTTAGATCCAAATTTGTAATAAACTAACAACTGTCATCGTAGTTTTGAAACAAAGTTATTCAGAGACGATAGTTATAAACTTCACTTCAAAAGTAACAAACGAGACCAAAAACATAATTTTTTTACAACTACGAAGTTTTTAAACGAACCTCAACGGAACGATAAAATTATAAACACAAAAACATAAGTCTAGCCTCAAACCCCCATAGCTTTAAATAGCACTAAGCCTCGTTCTTACTGGCCACCGGAAATGGTGTTTAGTAGGTGGGTATCTGTGGTTTCAGCGGGTTTAATTTGGCTCCCTATAGGGCCGATCTTCCACGGTCTCCAGTTTTACCATTTTTTCAAGTGAGTCTCACTGGTCCAGGATATGGACTTACGTGCGGACTTTCCAACTGGTTGACAGAAACATGACTTAATTACTAACAAATTCAAGAGCTACTTATATTATATTAGGGATATTCGGTATCCGTCTATATTTCAGATTTACATATAAGCATGTCTTGCGAATAGACTTACAAAAGTACAATTATATATCTACAACTTCGATACAGTAATTTCGTTGCTTGCTCTGGGGATAGCAGGGATTACTTCATAGTTTACTCTAAGTGTTTTAAGTCTTGACTTTAGCAAAAGAATTCCACCTTTGTTTCGGTATTGCGTACAGTCGCCTTTTCTTTATTCCACAGACGTATACATGTGTAGGGGTTGGGGTGGTTAATTGGTGTTGTGCACCTTCTACACTAGAGGACACAGAGTTGCGGTCCCTGCTGTGTGGTGATTAGGGTGAGCCCATGCATGGAAGTGCCACGGGTTGTCCCTTATAAAGTAACTTAACTTATAAAAAGTTGAGACCGCAGTGGGTCGACAGGTCATTCACTGTGTTCTCTCTGCGAAGACGAAACCCTTGGGGCCTCACATTGTTGTGGTTTTCTGTAACCTCTCGGTGGTTGAGCTCTGATCATCAGGTTCAGTTGACAGCAACTAGGTCCTTTGTATGCTACTTGGCATTCCGGTCCTAAGGGACGTTTGTTGGTTGTTCTGGGGTTGAGCTTTGGCTCCTCAGTGTAACTGAGTAAAATGTATTTGTTAAAACTAGATAAATTAAATTGCCTGTTTCTGGATTTCTGTGACTAGTGGTTACTTAGCCAACCAGCTTACTCTAAAATGAACATACTTACAGGTGTAACTTTCCCGTAGTATATTATACAAAGACACGAGAGACTAGTTTGCCCAAAACACGCTAGTCAAATTGGTCAAGATGACTGCGATACTTTATTAATACATAACAATTAAAAAAAAATTAAAAAATTCCAATCGATCAATACGTGTGGTTCGATGTGGGGTAGGTGAAGAACAGGCAGGGTATCGTAGACCGGCGATAGGTGTCGCTGGCGGTGAGGACGATAACACACCACCTCTAGCGGGTTCTTGATAATATACCCGACTAACGACTTACACCTTAGTCTCCCCGTAACTAATCGCCGGAGAATCATCACCTAGAGGTAAGGTGAACGCTACACGTGTCTCCTTTGCGGGTGATTCTTTTGTGTCTATCTTTTTCGTACATTCTCGATTGAAGTGTTCTGTAATTGTTGTTCTAGGAATCTCTGCAGCTGAAACAAATAGAATCTTCATTACTTTCGAATTATCATGCAATCACAGTACCAGAATTAGTAAACATATCGTTGAAAAGTAGAATATGTTATTGGTTGTGCCCCGTAAAAGGCAATAGCCTCTCTCTCCCTAAATTTAGCTTATATGATAGTGCAGGTAAATAAACATTACCCATATTGTTTTGAGTGTTTCCGATTACCCACAAGCCAATAGTTCAGGTTGCCTTATATTGAGTAAGTTTGTGTTCACTGCCGGGATAAGTCTCTTTTCTGCCTCTCCAATATATCTACCCTCTGAGACCTATAACGCATGAGAAGTCCTACATATATGTATGTAATGTTCTTGTTGAAGCCACTAACCAAGAATACCCAAGTATTGTCTTGTGTTTCCAGTTTTTATTTACATGTTTCACAATCAGTGTTACATTCGGTTTGTTATTGTACTATTCAAAAGTCGTACATATATGTATGTAGTTGGCGGCCTAACCCTATTTTTCATAATGGATCTTTTAATGTGCGAATCCAGAGCGTTATTCCCTGATGCGGTGTCTGTACTTTTGGTTTGATGTTGCTGGTATGATTCTCATTCTACCCTTAAATGTCAAATCAATACTACTATCAATATCTGCTCCAACTCTCGACGGTTGACCTAGAAACAGATTGCGAAACGGGCTCTGATTTTGTAGGCATCAGAAAACCGAAACGCAACAGAAGTGATATGTGAATTTGTGAATGTTTTCTAAGAGTCCTCATCGTAATCGATACTCTCAGGGCTATATTACTGATAGGAATTGATGGTTGTATATGTCTTGTTGTTCTTACCTCATCAATATGATGGCAATATCTCTATTTTTTCAAGATTTCTCTCTCGCATATATATACGATCTTCACCTATGGATGTTTTCTTAAAATGTTTTCTATTTTTCGAATTGGTCCATGAGTTTTTTTATATTTCTTTGGCATTCAAACAGTAACTACTGTGGAGGGCAATCGGGCCTAGACACATTCATCCCTTGTTCCAATAGTTTATGATGCCTTTCTTCTATATGTGCCTCTTTACCTCGTTTATATTGGTGTTGTTGACTCTCCTTATTTATTCTCTCTTCATTGGATATTTTCTGATGTTTGATTTCGAGTCTCTCCTGTGTTTCTGAAAACTTTGGTACATCGTTGTTGGTGTTGTTTCTCTTGCCTTCGTGGCCCAGGGGCCCGTTTGATAATCTAGGATCATACATGTATGACATAGAAGCCCAGGGACGATGTGAGACAGCTTATTGCATCACATAAGGACGACCTTGTGGACGGCTAACACCGTCTCAGCGAATAATATTATTAAACGATTATGCTTCTACGAGCTAGAGAAAAGGGTCTTAATGTATGATCCTAGATTATTAAACGGGCCCTTATATCGTTACTGCTGCGATACTCTTTTGCTACCTTGACTGTATCCCATGCCTGTTGTGATGTTAAATTTTCCCAGTGCGATCATATTGTTTTTTTACTTCCCCTTTATTCCACTTCTTCCTGGTTTCTATATCCCTGATTTCCCCAAAGTGTATCATCTTCTGTGGTATTTTTGCCTTGTCTATGTTGGCTTTTAAATTGATATCCATAATGACCTATTGCTAGTCAGACTTCAGCCAGACTAGAGTCTATTACATACGCCCTCCAGAGGTTACTCGACTCCCGATTATCGCCCAGGGTAAACACAAGTTCCGCTCGCGAGAAACTGGGCACACCACGATCATATGAACCACAGTTGTCCCATTTATATTTGAGTAACCTGAACATAATTTTAGCTTAACATGTAGAAATAGCTGAAATTTCCATTTCTTACATCGAATTTCCCATTTGAAGACTTATAAAAACCGTTAAAAAGCAATGATTGTGGGCTACGGGTCAAGGGCCTATCACCATACAACGTCGGTAACCAGCGAGACCGGGACCTGTAAACAGACTGAATTCTGGGATACCTCAATAGGGTCTATGGGGTCAGTGGTGATAATTACTTGCTGGAAGTGTGATATGGCCACCCCTACTATATCTGAATTTTTTGTATTTGATATTATCGACCCCGTCACATTGTATAGCGCAGAAAGTAATCCACCAGGAAATTATACGATAGCGCCACTGTAGTCAGGGGAAAACCACTATTTTCTGCTGTCATGATCTATAAATAATCGTGAGACTAGGCTGAAATCCTTTTATGGCAAACCAAATAAAATCCTTTTGATAAAATCCATTGATAACTGGACACGCCACCTGGTGTTTTATTTAGCATCTGGGGACAAGGAGGCCATACAGATATAACAATATATCTACGTGCCCTATACGTAATGCATAAGGGGAGAAGGAAAGGGATGCATAATTTCCATACCAACTTTGATTTGTTTGTTTACCAAAAACAATTCTCCCAGGCTGATCGTGATCATCGGATTTTTTGTTTGTGTTCTTCATTGTTATCGGCAACACCGACCAATGGGAAAGAGTTTAACACAGGCGGGAAAACTCGTGCGGAGAAGACAGTCGTGGTAGTGTTACAGCAGACCCCGTTGGCCATTCTACTTTGATTTATTATTTCACCCTGGTATTTTTCTCCATAGGCTTAAAGTTATATAGTTTAAATATAGTTTTCTTCAATATTTCCAGAAACAGGACGGTGACCTATGTATTCTGAAATTTAGATGTGTAGTACTATACACATACTTTAAATTCCGTAAAAGTTTGAGGAAAATGTCATGGGTTTTACTATGTGTAAAGCAACTTTTTAGAAATTCTATACATTCTAATATAAAATTATCATTATGTCGATCTTTAAATCAAAAACTAGCATGGTGACCCCAAAATTTTCTACAACGTACCCAAAGTATTCTACAACACTTCGAGATCATCATATTAAACTTTCAGGAAAATGACATGAGTTTTAATTTTCAAGCCAAATTGTCCGATATGCTTTTAAAGTTATTAGCTCATACTCCACGGACTCTACAGTAGTGTACCCAATACTCAATGGCTAACTGGGTGGGTTATTTTTATTGAGTAATAATGTTTCTGATTATGTATAAAGGGTGAGGTAAAATCAGAAACCCACTCGATGAAGATAACTTGGTCCACACTTTACCTCGTATGACCACTATATAATTCACTCACCTTCGCTTCGTGAATTACTCCGCTGTCAAACTTTGTAGAATACGGACCAAGGTATTTTCATCTCATGAGTTTCCTCCGTCCATACTCCACCTTGTTTGACCACTACGAAATTCACTCAGCTTTGCTTCCTGAATTACTTCACGTTAAAACTCGGTGGAGTACAGACCAGGATGTTTTCTTCTCATGAGTTTCCTTCTAATTACTTGTAGATTGATAAAACGTGATAGAAACACCTCTATCTGGCAAGCCGATGCTTCCTTGATTTAAAAAAAAAAAAAAAAAAATTCTGATAACTTGTAGGTTGAAATAATTTACCGAATCTATTTTTTTTTTTTACAGTTGAATGAGATCTCTGCCTTCATGGACGGGTCCCTGATGTACGGGCCGAACAAGGCCTGGACTGATGCTCTGAGGTTGTTCAAGGACGGCTTACTGGCCGCTACCAACGACACGAAACCCGAGTCCGAGGTCGGCTACTACCCAGCCCTGAACGACATCAAACTGCCCTTTGCCAACCCGCCACCTCCCAGAATCCACAAACTTCTCCCTGTTAAGAGATTCTTCAGTGAGTGTTGGAACCTTACGATACATACGGTTATAACTTGTATAAGTTGTCTTAACGTCTGCAGTGTTGCACTTGAGGGATATTTCATTTAAAGTCCACCACAGAAATGTTAAGGCCTCTTTGTATGTACTTTTATCAACCTATTTTTTATAATGATAGAGATGCTTAGTTAGATAAAGCATGCCATCTGGTGAACTTAATAGGCGTATTCTATTTAATGTACTTATTCTAAGTATAAGTTGTGCCTCTATGGCAAGCCGATGCTACCTTGAAAGGTAACATGACAATTTCCTATCAGTTTTGAACCATGTTGCTATAGTGTCTCCAGGAAGTCATTTGTTCTAGTTAACAAATTATATATAAATAGATTTTTGCATTTACATCTTAACAAATACTCCTTCATTCAATTAACTGCTTATGGTACTAGGTTTTGTCATAGTGTAAATTATTGATAATGATCACCTATTACGAAATTAGCTCTCATATGATTAATAAGTACAATTACTACGGTATGTGGTTATTACCTGCACCTTGTGGATAAAGCCATTAATAGACATACACTTGTTTGCTCTTAAAAGAAATCGGAAACCCTCGCGGCAACGAGAATCCCTTCCTACTGGCGTTTGGGATTGTCTGGTTCCGTTATCACAACTTGAAGGCGAGACAGGTCAAGGAGGCCTTCCCAGATTATAACGATGAGAAGATCTTCAACGAGGCCAGGAAGTGGACCATAGCTGCCCATCAGGTGCGTATTCATATGCGGGGGAATATTTAGATACAGGGATGCCTGTTGCGGTCAGAAAAAAAAACATTGAAATATTTACTATTGCAATACAGGGTTTACGCATTACATACACATGACAGTGGTGAATCAAAGGATTAAGGGAAAGCTAGAGTTTTTACATGGGTCAGTGGGGAGGTTCAGTGGGGGATCATGGGCTGTGGCTGCATTGGGTATTTTAGCAGTTGATATGTCAATATTATACTAGGGAAAATAATTGTTTATCCTGAAAATGAAAACATGCATTTAAATGAAAACATTGAAAACTGGCATCCCTGTATTAAGATGTCTATTATCATATACCAGTGCAAGAATGTCTCATATATACACCCTAGTAGTAATGATTTCATTCGTTCACACTGTGGCGTAATATATATAATACTACCCTCCGTACCATGTGATCACTCATTCTTCTATTGAGTGAGTTGTAGAATGGCATTTTTAATGATTTCTAGGTATATAATAATAAAAAGACATAGTGAGTGTGTCTGAATTCCATCTGTTCCTCGATATTTTGGTCAGAGATACTCACCTCATTCTTCGAATTCGGTGAGTATTTCTGACCAAAATATCGAGGAACAGATTCTATTCAGCCACACTAACCATGTCTTTCTATATTGCCATCATTTATAGAAATGAGATGTGAATATCAGTTCTGTCCTTCAAAGTATTCCTCAACGTTTTCCCTGAATCAGTCTTACACAAGCTTGGCTCTTCTTCCCCACCCCAAACGTGAATAAACCTATACGATGGTCCAGTACTAAAAGATAAACAGTTAATCAGAAAAAAACAAATACAAAGAATCAATAAAGTATAAAACTGCTGTAAGATGGAATGAACTGGCACCCGAAACACGGAGGATACCTGTAGGATGAAGATTTATTCACACATCTTATTAAAAATAATCTAAGAACCAAGCTCAACACTCAAGAGTAAAGTTAGCTATGTCGAACACCTCCCAGACACAAGAAATTCTAAGCAAGCTGAGAAATAAATACTGGCTCTTGATGAATATGCACGTAGAAAAAAACTAGTATCTGTAAACTTATAGAACTATGTAACCATATCACTGTTTGCAGGTTAAAGTCATGTACCTGTATGCACTTAATGTTATGTATAATATATCTTCAAGGAACCGCAAGCTCTGTACGCCTACTCGGTAGGCACTATGCGGAATAACAACTATTAAGAACTGGAGTTGCCGGAGGATAGGCGCAACAGCCCCTAGGCATTCTCTCCAGTATAAATAAAAACTTCTTTTTTTTAAACCTGCAAGAGAAAAACTCAATGTTTCTGTTGTAAACATCAATATGAATACAGTTCATTAGAAGGAAACTCATGACCTTTTGGGTTCGAGTCCCACTGCAGTCACAATTCCCCTTCATCCCAGCAGTGGTAGATTTTCTGCTATATCAAAGGCCAATCCCTCTCATACCTTGTCTATGTAATGTTGGAACTAGAATAACTTCCAACTCGGTAAATGTGTAGGGGTGAGATTTCTACCTACATTCATCTCATTGATTCGATCAAACCCAAAGTACGTCTAGTAGAACGTATTGGACGTTAAGCTTCCCAAACAACAACAGCAACAACAACACAATAGGGAACTGAGTCCCCAATGGGAATTGCAAATACATAATAGAGGTGGAAGAACAGTCACACAGTATCAGCCACGAAGACCTGAGAATGAGGAATAAGTTTAGAATATACTTGCAAAGATTAATAGAACGTTGCTGAAACACCTCTATGGAAAGCCGATGCTACCTTAAAAAATTGATAATGAAAAAAAAAGAATATACTTGCAGTATATCTGTGAAGGAAATGAGCCACCCCTATATAACTAGTTCAGAACTCGCCCGCAAACAAAAGTCATTTGATTCGTAAAATACTTTTATATTGAGTGTTACCAGGGTACCTATTTTCTATGTTCCAGAGGATTGTAATGTATGAATGGCTGGCAGCTTGGACATCAAAGGATCTGGAAACTTACAAAGGTAAGTATATCATAAGACCATAGCCTCATATCTTACAAATCTAAAAGGTTCCTGCTCATAGTAATAAAGAGTGATGCGGATGCTATGCATAAAAATACCTTTCTTATTATGGTATATATATATATATATATATATATATATATATATATATATATATATATATATATATATATATATATATAATAATAATAATAATAATATATAGAGGCACCCCGTCAGAAAATCGCTCAACATTGGTTCTATTTCAAATAATGATTTCCATTCTTGTGTAGTTCTCCCCCCGTACGACAAAAATACTATTTACCGCAAAAGCTCGGGTAAAAAAAGTGCCTCTAATTCTATATCTTGTGTTTTGAGAGCAATGTCCTGTTCTATTTTCTCAGCCTATGACCCGACGATACATCCCGGAATAGCGCATGTCTTCCAGTCAGCCGCTATGAGGTTTGGCCATACCCTGGTACCGCCTGGTGTCTTCCGGAGGTAAAAAGTCATATTCATGATCCAATAATTTACTTCTTCATATGGCATAGAATGATTATATAGAAATTGATGAGTGTTTCGTCTGTGTTCCCATTTTCCATTGAGTTTGGAGCGTGCAGTAATATAGAAAGACATGGTTAGTGTGTCTGAATAGAATCTGTTCCTCGATATTTCTGACCAAAATATCGAGGAACAGATGGAATTCACACACACTCACTATGTCTTTTTATTATTATATACCTAGAAATCATTAAGAATGCCATTCTACAACTAACTAAATAGAAGAATGCATGGTCTCATGGTACGGAGGGTAGTATTGTACATATAACGCCATAGTGTGGACGAATGAAATCATTACTACTAGGGCGTATAGTTGAGACATTCGTGCACCGGTATGTAAAAATATGAACGAAGTGTTCGAAACGAGATTGCGAACAAGGACTCAAATGTGTTTCTGATTTGATCTTAAGCCAGAAATATTCATCTGTTTACCACCCATTAAGTATGAGTTACCTTACTCACAAGCTTGTTGAGTATGAGTTCCTTATGTTAAGCCTATAGAAGTTTATACCAGGCTAATTAGATTAATAAATAGCCACCATAACGAAACGTCTAGATATCATATCTAATATCTTATATTCTTATTTACCTATGGCGGAATACTCTAAAGCTACATAACGCTGAAGTGGCGGACAGTAGAGATTCAGATGTTCTGAGACGTTTCAAAAACTCCCTATTATAGCGAAGAGTGTGTACCCACTGAATATGGAGGTATTTGGCATGGCAGATTAACTTAAATTAGTTTATATACCTTGAATCATGTGCTATAGCTACAGAATGTAAACATACTCTATCGATGCTGCTGTGGCACCCCTCTCATAGGATCTCACACTCTCTAAGTCGTATTCTGTATTCTCACTACGCTCTATTGAGAAGAATTCTTAACGAACTAGGCTCAGAGCCTTGAGAATCTACTGGCCTGCCTCTCGTGCTAAAGACGTACATCAATGCAACCAAAGATTCCTATAATCTCAATAATGCCACCAAGCTGGAATACTTGTACAGGTTACGACTTAGAGATTGTGAGATCTTATGAGAGGGGTGCACGTGACGTCGCCCCTGCATGACATTGTTGCATATGGGTTATAGTTTCCCTCTAATAGTGCTGACCAGTGGGAGGGAGAGGGATTAACCTTTACGAAGTCATGTGACCAATGAGCCTACATTAAGTTTGTTCAAGGATGTGACATATTAATTGGCGTGATGGAGTGAGGTTACTAAAAACTACCTACCATCTAGTGAAGTACTGCCATATTACCCTACCGTCATTTCGTTGTAATATCACGAAACATCACACAATTTCATGTAATTGCTTATATGGCCTGAGTTGTCTTCGTGGAATGATATCCTGAAGCACGGCTAAGAGATATCTGTAGTGGAAGACAATAAACGCCATGTAAGCAATTATTATAACGTTTAGTGACGTTTAAATTTTACCCTACCCCATCACATGTTTTTAAATGTATTTGGCACCCGTGCATATTTTTAATTGCATATGTCACCCCGACATGTATATACATATTATATGGCATAACTGTGGCACACAGTAACTCTATGTTAGGTCTTTGGAGATTTATAGGAGGAGTAGGATAATCATTGGTTCAAAACTTCAGGACTACACTAGAGTACTGACAATGGTTACAATGTAAAACTACACCAATGTATTCACATTCGATTTGAATTCTTTATATTCTGTAGGGGAAGAGCGCCTGGTTGTCGATTCAGAGAGACACAACCACTGACTGGGTTTGGTGGTAAACATGGTCTTCGAACCTGCAATGTCTACTGGACTGGCCAGGTAAATCATGATTAAGATTCAATGAAATGCTACTAGATAAATTCAATTGTTTATAGATCATGTACACGACATGTACAAGGCATACACCTAGGTATCTATGGTTCCTGAATGCTTAAAAGGCATATCCTACAATTGACAGTGGCACCACCTGGTGATTTTTAAATAATGTCAATTATTAGTCAAAACTGGGTTCTTGAGATTTATTCTAATTCTACATGAGTAAATTTAGAATTTTGTCCAGTTTATCCAATCTCAATAGGTAAAATAGGACAATTTGCATTTGCATGATTTACATAGGAAATCAACTGAAAAATATGGTTTTCTTCAATTCTTTCAAAAACAAGGACGGTGACCTTAAAATAGTAAAAACAAAAAAAAGATGGTAAACATGAATAAGTAGTACTATATATGACCTATATTCTGTGAAAATTTGAGGAAAATTACATGGGTTTTACAATGTGAAAAAATACTTTTTAGAATTTCTATATATTTTTATACAAAATTATCATCATATTGATCTATAAATCAAAAACTAGCATGTTGACCCCCGATTTGTAAGTTTTCAACAACACTAGGAGATGATCGTCTTAAATCCGATAGCTTTGATATAAGATATACAATAACGCAATATATATCATTGTAAAACTGGCAAAATGACGGCCTTCAGGCATTATGCGTGAATGCGTGAATAAATGGTGACTTCCAGGCATCACGCATCGATAACATGTGATGCCCCAGGCATCATGCGTCCTTAAAGGGTTAACCGTATCAAATATCTATTTTTAACTATGAGTTAACCAGCATACAACTCTTGTAAAAATGGTTTAAAATGTTGTGTAGCAGATCCTGTACCAGGTGAATAAAATGAATTAAAATTGGCTTCCTACAGGAGGTCATGGCCGAGTCGACCAATCAGGTTGAAGAGCTGCTTATGGGAATGGCTTCCCAGATTACGGAGAGGGAAGACAACATCATCACGCCAGACCTGAGGGGTGAGTGTTCCCAGGCTTTGTCACTGTGTAGGGGAACAGAGGTCGTCTGCTAGCCGTTCTGTGTGTAGCAGCGGCGGCACTGAGTAGGTGCCGGCTCTGCTATTTTTGGCACCGTGTAAGAACCAGTCTAAACGGGTTTTCTGGCCACCTGGCAGGTACCTCGGGTATGGGCTGGTTCTGTATGGGTCCCAGCAGAACTGACTGGTCAGCTGGGTACTAGTCTTACATAGAACCACCGGTGGGGACCCAGCAGGGTTCTGTACATGCTCAGTGAGACCCAGCAGGTGTATATAGAAGCCTGCTGAAGCTTAGCTGAACACACTGGGGTGTGGAGGGACTACATGTGCCGTCCCTCTACAGGGCTTTGTCTCTGTTCTCTGCCAAGGGCGCTAGACCTTTGGGTCCCCTGTCAGAGAGTCCTGGTTCTCTAGAAGGAGATGGTTGACCATCTGGCCCCCTTTCTGGATGTAATTCTGGGATCCCGAGATGAGAGCAGAAGATGACACCTTTGGGGCCCTGTGATCCTCAAGGGCAGAGCCATGGTACTGGGTGGCTGTGGTGAAACACAGCAGTGGGTTTGCGGGTGGGACCAGCACTGGGATGGCATTCTGGACCAAGACTGTGGTGGTGCTCAGGAGGAGCTTCGGCAATATCCGACACCAAGCCACTACAACTGATAGAAAGAGAAGAACAAACTTTTTTTTCATTTATTTGTGCAAAAGCAAGGGGTCTTCTGCTGAAGCAGGTACAATGAGCACCTCTGATACCTTTTGTTACTGTTGTTATTATTGTTAACATGACTACACCTGAACATTCCAATTCATACATGTTACGAGGGATGGGGAGTTAGCTCAGTGGTTAAGGCACTGGACTTGCAATCCCAAGGTTGTAGCGCTGTAGATTCGAGTCCCACTGCAGCTACGTTTCTCCTTCAACCCCAGAAGTGGTAGGTGTACTGCTATATCAAAGGCCAATCCTTCTCATACCATGTCTATGTGGTGTGGGAACAAAGAACTCTCACCTCGGTAAATGTGTAGGGGTGAGATTTCTTCCTAAATTCATCTTATAGATTTGATAACCATCAAACCCAAGGAAGTCTGATAGAACATATTGGACGTTAAACTACCCAAACAACAACAACAACAACTCATGTTACAATGGTAGATTACCATGATACCAAGTTTGTTACTATACATATTTATTACGGTAGACATGAAATGTTCCAATTTACTGACTAAAAATAGGAAGTGAGGTTAGTTGCTATGAAAGATTATGTTTTGTTATGAATCATGATCACCACAATGGGATGATCCTATTCTGAACACTTGTGTAGGATAATATGAACAATATTCTTAATGCAGTTTATTCATTATTGGTTTATTGCTGCCCTGAAGATGACCCTTAGGCGGACCTTCCTCAAGAACAAATTTTGAAATTAGTCATTACACTTTCATATGTTGTCCATTGCCTTTGAAAAATAGACCAATCGGCTTCACATTCCCTTACATTTTTTAACTATATCGCTGATATGATTCGTGTGAGATGTTGGAGGAAAGAAAAGCATGTGATTATTATTTTTCAAAATGTATTTAGCATGTCCACTTTCTCCACTGATTCTGTAGGCAGTGTGTTTGGGGCACTGGAATTCTCCAGACGGGACCTTATGGCTATTAACATACAGAGAGGCAGGGATCATGGTTTACCAGACTATAACACCGTCCGCCAACACCTAGGACTCAAGAAACGTACGAGTTTTGCAGAAATAAACGATCAAATAGATCCACAGGTGAGAGCTTTGAATTTCAATGAAAGTGAAATTATTATTATCATTTTCTTTAAAAAAATCAATGGTGACAAAAAGGTGTCAGTCTATTGGGAGAAGTTAAGGAATAGTATGAGTAGGGTAGCACACTTATAGAAATATTTTCCTAAGACTAAATGGGTAGCCCCTTTGGTAGTTTAAGTGTCCCGAGTCAATATACATTCTTTGGTTGATTCTTTCATTTGATATTCCTTTGGAACTGAAACGAACATGTACTACATCGTTTCATGAAGAAAATATATTGAACTATCTTACACGTGGGTATATTTTGCCAAGATTCTTTTTATTATTCTTCTGAATATATGATATCAAAATAAAATAAATTGTTTAGAGAAGATTTTGTGCTGGGGCAATGGGCACCGTGTACTGGGAAAATCTATGGGTACTGTAGAGATGTATTGTACCAATATCAAAGCATCTAACAAATGATGTGGGGCAAAACTACAAAACTAGCCCCCTGTATCTTATTTTGCTTTAAGCTTCATATATGTGGATTTGGAGATATATAAAGTTATATATAGGTTTAAATGGGAGATGAGGCTCAGGGGAGTGGGGGCAGAACCCTCCACTGCCGGGCTGAGGCGGGCACGGCCAACTACCTCCAGGGCTCCGGTGCATGCGCAGTCAGCACGCGCTCTGCTTTACACTCTAAGCATCACTATGGCGGACGGTATAGAGTCTGCCTCCGACTTCGACTTCGACACTACATGGGCCAAGGAGTGAGGCCTCAAACGGAAAAAGATGGAGGTCCCTGTCGAGGACGACCACACAGACTACAACATCCTAATGATTGTGATGAAGCAAGATGTCAAAGAGATCTCAGTCGCCCTGGGACAAGCAAGGAGACTACAGCAGCCACTGGCTGAAGCACATCTTGTTTCTGACTGATGAGTAAAGGGCCTCTTCCACTGAGCTGCCTTGAATGAGACTACACTGGGTATCTGCGAAATATGTCTATTATAGAGGGAACCTATAAATGTTTAGGGTCAAAGCTCATATCCCATCAAGTGTGAATTATATAGCGATTCAAATTAAATGGGATCGAGCTCTGACCATAAATCTGAATAGGTTTCTGAATTTATCTAACTCTTTTACATTGACTAATGGACTAACCTTTGTGACATACTCCCCCATTGAGTTTTTTTTCTAAATACTCAATGGGCGTTGAATATGAGTTCCCAAAGTTAAGTTGAATGGGAAAAATGACCAGGGGTGAGATAAAGTGTACAAACCCAAAGCCTAGTCACTGCTGGTTAAGATTTTGCCAGTTCATCACCGTGTGGCTGCTGCATTGAGCATGTGACCTGCTCCTCCACACCTCTCTCTATAATTGAGCTAACACGGGCGCCCTTTTTATCTTACCCCGCGTATAAATCTCCATAGACTTAACATGGTGGGCCTGTATGCCACAGTTATGCCATAGAATATTTATATGCCACTCGTGACATATGAAGTTAAAAACATATGACAGGGTTGGATAAAATCTAAACATCACTCAATTTCATATAATTGTTTACATGGCATTCGTTGTCTTTTGCTACAGATATCACTCAGCTCTGCTTCGTGATATCATTCCGCAAACTCATGCCATATAAACAATCCTATGAAATTTTGTGATGTTTCATGATATTATGCCATACTGTAGGCCCAGTGGAGCATGTCCTTAAGCACATGATGCCAAGATATGTCTATGCATAGTAACATGAAAGTTCAGTACCCTGCATTTAGCCTGATATTAACAGCTTTACATTGAATTTCCATTTACAGGTGTTGGCCAACCTGAGCGCTGTTTATGGTGGTAACATTGATAACCTGGATCTCTGGCCTGCTGGTCTACTGGAGACGACAAGAGGTGGTCCTGGCGAAACGTTTACAGCTATCATCCTTGACCAATTCAGAAGAATTCGTGATGGAGACAGATTTTGGTTTGAAAATGAACAAAACGGGTAAGAGATCCAATAAATGCAATTGGAGAGATGCGGTCCATGTGTAAAAGCAAGCAATGATAATAAAAATGATCTAATTAAGTTTAGATTTTTCATGAATACGATCATGCACGATCGTAGAGGATCTTTGGACATGTCGTACAAGTATAATGGGTGGTTGTAACTCTTTTTTTCATATGCATTAATCTATCGAAATTAGAAAATATTTTGGGAGAATTTTTCTTTACATCTGATGTACCTATACTCGGAATTTTATTATTCTCCTTTTGGTATTTCAATTGTAAGAACTATATTTTTCTAAACCACCATGTTTTAGTTGACCAATGTGGCACTGCACAACTTGGCTTCTTTTGCAAAACCTACTGCTGCGCCTACCCCAATCTGTTTACAAGCATCTCTTATAACGATTGTCATGACTGAAAAACACCATGCATACTTCTATGGTTTTTCTAAGACAATCATTCTTCACGACTGTTTTGGCGCCAATCTCCCATGGCGTGCTACGATTGTGTTTATAGGACACCTGCCGTCTTTTGTCTTCCAAACTGTTGTACATTCGCTGGGTGATCATATTTCAACTCTCCAGAAAGATATCAGAGCCCTGGCACAAACAAATTTCAGTATTATAAGTAACGCTCGTGTATTACGACGTGTCAACCTTTCATGCTTTATGACTGCCTGTCCACAAATCATCGATTATTGTCTATCTCTGTAATAGGTTCAGAACAGTGAAATATTACGAATGGTATATATGGTATAATAATGGTAAGATGTATTAAGAACTGATATTACTAAAAGTGTGTTTTATTGTACTCACAGGTTGTTCACCAAAGAGGAAATCCAGGAGATCATGTCATACACACTTCGTGACGTCATTCTCAACGTCACCAGCATCACAGCTAATGACATTCAAATGAATCCTTTCTTCTTCAAGGCTGGTGTGTTATTTTAGCTTTTTTTAAATTATTTTTTTATTCACTTCTTTCAATGAAGAAAGCTCTTCCAGTGAATACAAAACCGCTTGCTCCAGACTACATTTATCAGAGTAACAAAGTTTGATTGGTGATGTAATGAACTGTGTTAAATATACAAAATACTGTAGCAACAGTGATTTGTTTTTACAAAAACAACACTTTTTAAAGGTACACATGTCAGTCAAACTGAGTGTTTCCTATAGATAATCTAACTTTAAGTCTGTCCATATATTTCGAAAATTCTCATTTGAATTTCTTTTTCTCTTGGTATCTGAATTTTGCAAAATATCTGGCAACTCATTTCACCCTTTGATTCCCCTGTACCTGGGCGACTTTGCATACGAATCATTTTGAAAGGGTTTTCCAATGAATTTAACCTTTTAATGTCTCCTCGTACCTAGGGCTCTATTGTCTATCAATATAGGGTTTTTAGATAGTTTATACATGATGGAAAGTATTTGTAAACTACGACGTCTTTCAATTATTTCTTTTAAATATTACATATTGTATGTAGTTGTTTACAGAGGGACATTGGTTGTATCTCTAATCTTTTTTTTCATCCCCATCTTACATAGCTGGTGTTTTGTTACAGGGGATCCATGCCCTCAACCCTTCCAGCTGTCAGCAGAGAATAGGTCGGCTCTGTCTGAGTGCACTCCTCAGTTGACCTACGATTACTTCACTGGCAGTGCAGTCTCCTACATTCTATCCTTTCTTGGAATTGGCGTCTTCTTGTTAGGTAAGTATCTACAAACAATCAGATGATATAATAGGACACGAGATAGGAGAGACTGAATGTATTACACCGTGAATAAGTGACAATTAACTGGTATGGGATTCCTCACATTTTGTATATGAATTTAGATATATTTATATCATCATACAATCGGAACATTGCTTACATTTACCTTATCCTATATTGTATTCCAATCTACTCCCATCAATCATATATTTTGATATTTGCAATATACATCCTGGTTTGCCTTATGAATGTCACCACGTGCATATGTATTAATTATAATTTTATCAAAGATAGTTTCAAAATACTTATATTTATGTTTTTATTTCTTTTGTTTCTTAAGAAAATAACCTCATCCTCGCGGAGATTTATTGGTAATTCCGTTTTCTAACTGTATAAAATTTGTTGCCACGTCCGACAATATACTTTTTTTTATTATGCATTCACTTCTTGTATCTATTCATTTCACTCCATAGCTATAGTGTTGGTGTTGATTGCGCTTACCAAATGGAACAAACACAAAATACAAAAGCAAAGAGCATCCTCCAGGGCTAAGTCTTTAAAGCATAACCAAGAAAAGAAAGAGCGATCAACTTCTGCGAGTGATATCACCCCAGGTAAATATGCATCCACGTCTTGTTCTGTGAGTAGGCTTTTAAGGAAGAAACTGATGAGTGTTTGGTCTGTGTCCTCATTGGCCATCGAGTTTGGATTGCGCAGTAATATGAACGAGGCGATAGCCGAGTGAATATTCCGAAGCCTTCAAACGAGATGGCTTAACGGGACTCAGACCAAATACGAATATGTTTCTGATTTTATCTTAGCTTGGATAAAGTTATCTGTTTATCACCCGTTGAGTATGAGTTACCGTACTCGCATGACTGTTGAGAACGAGTTCCTAATGTTAAGTCTATGAACAGTTATACCAGGCTAAGATAATAGAAATTTCACCATCAGGCATCAATTGAGTTCACCTTCACAGAGCAGGGATAGACTAGATTATTGACTCTGAAGTTAAGTTATCAAATGTCAACCATGCCTCCTCGTTAGGGGACCCTCCATTAAATACGTACGCACTTACGGGGGTGGAAAATGTTGGAAATTTTGAGTATGTTCCTGCTTTGTTCTATTGTGTACAAGATTGGGAGGGGGTTGGGATAAAAATTTCAGCAGTTCTGCGTACATACCTTATGGATGTCCCTAAGGCTGTTTGTGTACCATCTCGTAGATATGTTGTCTTCATAAGATATTTGGCTGCAGTGTAAAACACCACGCAACCCAACCCACTTTTGATAACTAAAGTGATCATTCAAGGGTCAAAATCGATCTCGATCCTCCCACTACAGTTGTTATGCAGAGCATCCAATTTTCATTAGTTAAACCACAAGAGCTCATATGTGGGAGGGTGGTTAGATCATACACAGCAAGAGAATACTTCTATCATCTAGAAATAGAAGTTGGGTATCACCATTATCCATCCATCAATCGATGATGGTGTAATCCATTCACCTTCGTTTTGTCTCTTGCTGTCAATGGCAGGTCCACGACAACGACCACCTTATAATTATGAACGTAGATAAATGTGGTAGAGTAATAGCGCTATTGGTGGTCAAATCACGAATGATGATTTTTTTTTAAATTATTTATGCAAAGTATCTCTCGGTTCAGGAGGTGCACAGGGATATGGTTTATATCAACAGTCAACATACCCTTATATAGATCTTATCCGCACTTTGTTATTAATGGGTAATTGCTTGCTCACTTATTAATCTCGTCAATATATTTCAAATATGTTGATATTTGGAAGAATTGTTAGTTAAGTCGCTGGTATTATGACTCAACTAATCGTCAGGTAGGCTAACAATTTGTAGTGGAGCAGATAATTCATAACCCACTAGATGGTAAGGTTCATTGCTGACCTAACAGCTAGCGACATTGTTACTACCGAAGGTAGACCACACCTCATTGCTATCATTCCATAAAGAGTGTAAATATTCAATAAGGTCCTACACCCATCAACGCCGATTCTAACCCGATAGGTCTTAAGTCCATTTCTAATCAAGCGATTTCGGAATATCCATGTACCCTTGTCTGCGACAGAGGAATGATATTTTGTCTTAGGCAACGCATCCTAACACAGTTGGCCCTAGTCGGTACATGTGGTACTGCTAGGCAAGGGTGTAACTGCGATTGGTGAATGCCCCCTGCAGAGATGTTCTTTTGTTGCCGACAAATTGTCGGCCGATGATCCCAAATCACTTGCCAAAATGTTGATAAATTCTGTTGGTGACAATGGAACGTTGGAAATACACCCCATTGTGCTGGCCGATAGGAGCCGGCGCAATTTGCCTGCAACAAGGTCACTGACAATATACGATTTGGGAACCAATTGTTCAATCCCGAATCGGTTGGTCTGCATTAGACTTAACCATTGACTTCCCAATCTAAATCAAATTTCCATCGGGAGGTCAGACAAAATCATGGCAGTGTACCACACTTCTATGATTGACTCACCTAAATGTTACGATTGGCTCCTGAAACGCCTCGATTAAAAACGCCAATCGTAGGCCCTCTGATAAGATCTGACGTGTTTTCATAGCCTTTGTATAAATTGGGAGCCTATTTGATGACAACATGTCTCTTATGTGTGAGATACTTTGCAGAAAATCATGAAATTTCAAAATTAGGCAGATTGCATAGAGACACATAATTCCTGTAAATATGTATTTATTTGAGAAAGTCTAATGGTCTGAAAATTATATTTTCATATCGGAATAATGATTTTTTACCACATTTATATTTTTCAATTTGATTGTTTTAGTGCCTGAAAAAGAATATTATGATACATTGTAAATACCTCAAAAATATTATTCAGATTCGTCCAATACATCCAAAATTATAGGATATTTTGATATGAAAATTCTGCCTGAGATCTACAATGATATATACTGATTGAATAGTGAGCCAGTCGTGAACGTTGTTTACTTTTTTGTTCTTCCGAAGGCGATCCAACAGCCTATAATAGACACCCATGTCTACGATTAGAATTTTCAGGGAATTCCCGATTCACGATTTTCCCATTTCTAATCAGAGTTCATCGGGAGGTCAATCGTGGTGCATCGGCGTTGGTGGGTGCAGGGCTTTAAACTACATAACAGCATTCAGGATAGCATTAGGGGGTTGGGTATTTCCTATTCGTAATAAGTGGAATTTAGAGGCGTTACACAGAAAACATCAACTTGAACAAAATATGCTTCATTGTAAGGTTATGAAGCCTCATCGATGTCTTACCTCCAATGTTTTCAGTGCCCAGTCCTGTATATTACCTCCACGAAAATGTGCGAACATTCAGAGAACTATTCCAACCAGGAAGCACACACAAACGAAAAAGGAAGAAACTATACGTGTTGGGTAAACCATTTCCATGTGATGGCATCTAATGCTACATGCCCCATATAGATGAGGTACAGGACATTTAAGAATCAATATTACATGCTGTAAATTCTTTTCCAAAAGTTAACGAAAATATTTCATTAGAGGTTATCCAGTAATATATATGAGATGTAGGAGGTAAATGCCTTCTCATATGGCAGATGAAATGATTCATGGTAAATTGGAGACATTCTTAAATATCCTGTAAGTGTGAAATGATCTGGTACATTGACTACTCATACAGACCCATCTACCATCAACCCCAACTTGTGTGTATGCTTCAACAATCCATGCGATAGATTTACATGCCACCATTCGCTACCTCCTTCTCTGCAGCTAATTAGAATAAGTTTTGTCCACTTGACATTCATCTCAAATATACATTCATTAACAGGGATGCCAGTTTTAAATGTTTCCATTTAAAATCATGTCTTCATTTTCAGAATGAATTATACTTCTCATTGTGTGATATTGCCATACCAAGTGCTAAATGATCCAATTCAGCCACAACCTATTAGTTTTTGTTGGCTCTGAGCTACGGCTGGCTGGTAGGTTTGATGAGAGTATAGCTCCTGCGTTGACTGCTCCCAGCTTATTCTGCATTGGAGGTGATGAGAGACTCCGGTTGATAACCGCAAACCGCAAACCCATGAGCGGAGACTTAATTTCGATAGTTTGGCCAGAATTTTAGCATACCGGCCTTTTGGCTGATCACTCTTTCAGTCTAAATAAAACACATACAAATTTATTTTTTTTAAACCTATATTCCTCCACTGAACCTCCCAACTGACTCAAGTAAAAACTTGAGCTTCCCCTTCACCCATTGATTCACCACTGTAATGCATATGTAATGCATAATAAACCATGTATTGCAATGCAAAATAGTTCAATGGGATTTTTTTCTGGCCCCAACTGGCATCCCTGATATATTACAGTGAGCATTGTTTTAAAGAATTGATTGAGATTTGACTGCATGTGCTTATTATATCATCCAAGTAAAACACTAACTCCCCTCATATAGAGACTTCTAGGTTTTCAACAGTGCCACGAACAGTAACTATAGTCATGTATTTTGGGTAACCATGTAAACCAGTCAGATCTTCACTTTCGCCAAGGGAACCTTCCCAGCCATTCCAGAATAGATTAGATATCACTGCGCATGTTATCAGAGGCCAAGATTTCGGTCTCTTCCTTGTTGGTATTTCATATATTTCTGGTTTTAGTAATTGCTTATCTTCCTATTTCCTTTTCTTTCACTTTTATTGTATGCAGAAACAAAATGAGTAATGAGCCATCAATTTCATCAGCACATAGGCTACAATTCTGGTTAGCGTGCACCAATTTACAGGTTTCCTTGAAATACCTGCAGCTGAGGTTAACAATCATTTCATTAGATGGACTATCCTATTTGCTCAACTATGCTTACATGATTTCAATGTTCAAAACATCGTGCACTAGATAAATACTGTTTTGCTGTATCCTACGGGCAAAACCATTTAAATCCAATATCATAAACAAATGTTCAGTAATTGCATTTTAAAATTATTGTGACATACTAACTTGAGATAATTTAATATGATCACGAGTGTATTTTGCTATGTCTGACCAATAATGTTTACATTTATGATTATTTTTAATTAAATCTAAGTGATCATTATTCATTATATGCAATATAGAAGTGTTGAACCAATAAAGATGTAATCCGAGCCACCGGCTGGCTTTTTGTTGCTCTTCCACCACCCAGGGCATGCGCCCGGTATCATAGCCGGTCTTAAACCACCTGAAATATTTGCATATTCTCGACAGCCTGCCATCAGGGCTCCCTGCTGGCAAAAACTGATTTATTAGTTTTTGCTGGTTCTGAGCTACGGCTGGCTGGTAGGTTTGATGAGAGTATGGCTCCTGCGTTGACTGCTCCCAGCTTATTCTGCATTTGGAGGTGGTGAGAGACTCCGGTTGATAACCACGAACCGCAAACCCATGAGTGGAGACTGAAAATTCTGACAATTTCGATATTTTGGCCAGAATTTTAGCACAAGGTTGTGCTATACACATTTATAAGATCTACACTTGTCTTTATTTACCTACATTGTTCAGTTAACCATAGTATTTATTGGAAATTGAAGATGCCACCCGTTGCGCCCATATCGACTGGACGGGGAAGTTGGCAAGCACCATAATGTGGCCAATGTCCACCAGACGGTGGCACTGGCTTCTCACTGCTCCTGCATCTGGCAGGCACCTGCTGTTGGTATACGGGCACTGTGTGGTCGTTGGCCGGCTAGAAAAGGTGGGCTGGTGGAAGAGCGCCGTAAAAAATAGACATTTTCGGCAGGCCAGACAGCAGGCACTGCCAAGGAGCTCAGCTAAGAGGCTGGCCTAGCGTCAAAATAACGCCTAGTTGGTGGAACACACTCTTTACTGTGAGCCAACTACGTGGAGAACACGGCTACTGAGATCAAAATTATGGTAATATTGTATAGAGGTAGCCGAATTAAGAATATCAGCAGAATATCAGCAGTTTATTTTGTAATATTCACACTGTCTATTTCATTGGCGGCCATCCTTGAAGTGTGTTCGCACCGAGAGGTGGAGGGGGGTGTCAGAATTTTCGGAAATGATGTGTATGCTCCTTCTTTGTTCTATTGCATACAATATTGAGGAGCGGGGATAAAAATTGTCGGAATTTTTCCGTACATACTTTAAGGATGACCCCTTACCGGCTAGACTTTGGATCTTGCATCCTTTTTGAGGTCCTTTGTGAAAGAATAAGACAATCCAGCAATTTCGAAATCATATTGCCATTACATATCCCCTTGTCATATATCTGTGTATTTCGTTTTCAGGTGTCTTACATTTTTTCTGAATTCTCCTTGCCTGGCCGCTTACCCCTCTATTCCTATTATTAAGGATAAACCGTACCTTATGACATCAACTTCATCTCTTCGTTTGACTTTCAGCCATTGAGTGGGTGGGGCGGAAGGAGGGAGAGCGAGAGGTTCTCATAAAACTGGACGGTAAAAAACACCAGATCGTGGTACAAACAAGCAGTGGCAAATTTATCCGTGCTATCGACTTAAACCTGGTCAGTCAGGCAGTGACGGGCGGCGACACCGTCTCCACAGTCGCCTCAATGGACAAAGGATCCCGCCTCGTGCGCCTCAGAGTCCCCAGAGAGTACGACTTGGTACGTAGTGTGTATTTCTTCCTTGTGTATCTACCTTTAAAATATCCTAAATATCTCATGGGCGTTGGATACGAGTTCGCAATGTTAAGGCTATGGAGAGAAAATACCAGGGGTAAGATAAATGTGTTTACCATCCACTTAATACCCTGCGTTGGAAGATCTACCTATGGTAGAAATGTTTGTGGCAAATAAAAAGAAATAAAATGAAATACAAATCTAGAAAAGTGTGATAATACAAAGTGTGCATAGAAAACACATTGAGTGGTGTGTATCACCATAACCGGAGCACACAGGTATGTTGTATACTCCAGGCTGCAAAAGCCGGCGCATACGGGAAAATAGTGCATATGAAAAATATGGTGCGTACTAATACCAGAACGCCACCTGTCGGGAAAAGGTGGATAATGAATACAGTATAGACTGGTTTCAGATAAAAGCGTTTGTATGCTTCTCGAAGCTGACTGCGCAATATCCTCGCATACGCTCGGATATTACTACGCGTCAACTCTGTGGACCATACGGTGCATATAGTTTGTGAGTTGATCATAGAATCCTTGTCGTTTATTTTTTCCAACTGGGGTTTCACTCAAGAGTCTTCTTTTTATTTTTATTCAACTGAAAACATTACACCTTTAATTGTGCGTTCTTCCTTGCAATACAGCTTGTTATATAAATCAGATCTTCATTTTTGTTAACTGATAAAGGACATTACAGGGCAGCAGAGAAACGCATAGATCAGGACTAAACAGTAATACTTTGCCTCTACGATTGTTTTTAGTCATGAAACTTAAATTAGAGTTTATCCGGAGCTTATGCAAGGGAGAGTTCATTTGGACTCATAATATGATTTGTTAGTTTACATATCATATACTTCATGATTGTTTCATTGTCAGCGGTCATGTGACTGTTGGTGTCACTGTCTGCCATGGTCATGTCATAAAATACTTATATGCCACGCATGACATATGAAGTTAAAAACACGTGATAATGTAGGATAAAATCTAAACATCACTGAATTTCATGAAATTTTATGACATTTTGTTACGTATCTTGGTATAGGACTCCGGATATGTAAGCATTTGTGTTGTTCAAGTATAGATATTTGATTTCATACATTTTCCTTTTTTTGTCCTTTTCACCAGGTACTTAAGTTTGGAGGAAGACAACCTCGAGACATGTTCATCAAGGAACTGCACTCATTCCTGAGAAGTCAGAGTATCGAGGTCGCGGACCCTACTCCTATGTCCGAGAACCAGATTTACACCACAACAACAACCAAAGCCGTCAGGTCAAAGCTGCTGGAGCGCTTCTTCAGGGTGACCTTTGCCTATGTAAGAAATCTTTTTTTTCATTTATCCAAATGAAGTACAAGGCATTCTGCCTCACTGCAGGTTTTGTATGTCTTTGTTAAGGCAGTTCACAATTATCATCATCGAGCACAGGAACAAAGCAGGGTGGTCTCCCTCAGGAGAAAGAGAAAAGAAATAGGAGAAAGATTGTAACTTAATGACAGTATGAGATGGGATGGGATGGAATAGGTACATATCATTATACAACTGATTTATGTTAGATATCTTTTATTTTTACTTCCTACTTTGGTAAAAAAAAAAAAAAAAAAAAAGTTAATCATTTTGAATGCCAACATTCGCTATCATAACAGCTTTATGTAGAACTGGATCGAGAGTCGTATGAATAGACAATACTCCATCAGTTTGGATGTGCCGCAATCATTAACAAGGCAAAGCATTTTGTTGTATCGGAAAAACCTATTCCATGAGAGATACTCCCAATAAACAAAGAAGAAAGGCGAGTGAGGATTACAGCGCATCCAGACGAGTGGAGTATTGATTCGAGTGCGGTTCTGGATTCATCTCATCCCTTTCATAGACATTAGCATAGCATCATAATATCAGAATAATTCAAATTACTTCGTGTATCCTGTCTCTCTCTGTTGCTGTGTTGTCTGTTCTCTGAAATCCTGGCCGCTGATCGGTCAATCGCATCTCGTATCGCTCCGCCACGGCCATAGTGTAGTATTTTATCCTACACCTAATAAAAAAACTCCATAGGCTTAACATTGGGTCACTGTATTTGGTCTGGAGTTCAGAAAAATGAAAAATATCGCTCTAGTGGGATACACTTGACAAATGACGTCATTTGTTAATGTAGAAGTAATTTAGACGGGCGGGGTAGGAAAAATTCTAAACCAAACTCGAGTTAGTCGTGTTATTGTTCATTGCACTCCGGCAAGATCGCGTATTACTGCTCTCGGCTTCGCCTCGCGCAGTAGTACACAATCTTGCCGTTGTGTGATAAACAACAACATGACTTACTCTTGTTTGGTTTCTCAATAGTCTCTTTACTGGGGTGATCGTTGAGTTATATTTAAAATGTTACCCTAATGGTTAAACTTGTACCAGGGGTGAGATAATGGACATGTTGTCACTTATATATTTTACTCAATGGTTGTATGCACCACAGCAGGGATAGGATATTATGTGTGTATTATCCACCTAATACAAAGTGTCCATAGAAAAGACGTATGGAGCGTGTATGGACTAGAGAAGAAACCAACAAGTTTTGGTCAAAGTTGTCCTTCTTCACGAATTTGATGCGGAGTGATATGAACGAGGCGACAGGTTTGACCAAAACGAGTTGCTTTCTGTATTTATCTCACCCCTGTACACCCTAAAAGAATAGACAACACACAGGATATTAACCGTGGAGAACGGACTGCAATACCTGTAGGGGCATGGAGAACGAGTTCCCAATGTTAAGTCTATGGACATTTATTCCAGGAGTGAGATAGATACCTGGTGCATACGGATATGTTGTATGCTCTGGGGGCGCATACGGAAAATAGTGCTTACGGAAAAATATAGTGCATTAAACTAATTGATATCGACATTGCACTTGTCCAGAAAAGGTGGATAATAAATACAATATAGACTGGTTTCAGATAAAAGCAGAAGTATGCTCTTCTGAGTTGACTCTCCGCAATATCCTCGCATGCGCTAGGATATTACTATGCGTCACCTACTCGGAGCATACGGCCGCTTGTATCTGGAACAAATCAATAATGTGTATTAATCTCCATTCCGAATAGACGATCTGAAGCTGGGCCTCATTCTACATGTTTGTAATTTGTTCTTTGTTTCTTTATTTATCAAAATTATGGTTCATCTTAATTTCTTATTTACTTCTACCCTCTTTCCAGGCTTTCAAGTACGAGTCTCCTGAAAAACTTCGAAAGCTTAAAGTAAATGGAAACGAAATGCATGACATCATCACATGTCAATTGACTAAAATTGA
Organism: Alentia gelatinosa; assembly: GCA_950022655.1. Classification (NCBI taxonomy): domain Eukaryota; kingdom Metazoa; phylum Annelida; class Polychaeta; order Phyllodocida; family Polynoidae; genus Alentia; species Alentia gelatinosa. The sequence goes on along the minus strand of OX465583.1, from coordinate 54,327,537 downwards.
GTTTGCCGAAGCTCTGTCACTAAAGCCGAACTCAGCCTTTATTGAGAACATGTTCAGCCTGGTGGACAGGGATCAAAATGGATATTTATCCTTCAGGGAATTCTTAGACGTTATAGTTATCTTTTCTAAAGGTAAGTACATGTATTTAATAACAAGGAGATTTTGCTGAGTAGCTTTTACAATTCTCAAAATGGTGTTACATAAAAAAAAAGTTAATAGAATATTTACACTTTTTGCACAATCCTCTGGATATTTCCGTCTTTTTTTCTTTTTCTTAGAGCATTCAGCATTCTATTAGACTATGATTTTTATGTAGATATTTATCGGAGTGTACTCTTCTAGGAAAACAATTAATCCAAGTTATGATACCTTTTAGATTGCTAGCAAACAGTTTAGGATTTGGCTCAAAAGGGCAATATTATACTGGTGGCGTCACATTGTGTAAAGGGGGTGTTCCACTGGACCGACGGTAGCCGATTCCGTAGCCAGACAATCGCCGATTATTATTGGATGCCATAGAATTTCTCAAATATTTGAAAATGGTCTTTTAATAAACTATTTTTATCAGAATTAAATAAATTACAATACGTGAGCTTCCTCTTAAGGGCCCAGGAACAATTGATCGGCCTGGTGGATTTTGCCCTTTAGCAGAAGGGGTTTTACCACTAATGCGAATTTTCCACCAGCTAATAATGACCACCGATTATGGCGTATCGAACCCCCGACCGATTATGCGACAAATTTAGTGTAATAATCGTTATACGGAAAGAGAAAGGGTCAAAGATTTTTCTCTACGGCCTTATGCAATATGGCACCACCAACCGAATTCTGCACCCATCAACCAAATTAAAGCACGTTGAAATAATCGATGATGCTCTGCATTTCACTACTAAAAGTTGGTGAGCGTCCACCGTATTTTTGTAGTGCAGGTCACCCATTGTGTTCTCCTAACCTTTCACAAGAAAAACCACGGACTGACTTTTGTACAGCGTGAAAATTATCGGTGGGTTTTTAGTCGGCAGGTGGAAACGCCGTGTAAGTCACTGCATGAACATCATTATTTTACATATGGATGCGCCCAGCGTATATAAGTAGGTATTTTGCGTATACAAGGTCGTCCAATTCCCCGTGTGTATACACCTCATCTGTAGGCATATATAAGCATCCAGTGAAGAGGGCTTCACTGAGAGCGGGGGGGGGGGGGGAGGGCTTCCTGCTGAGGACACCTTACTTCTACCAACACAAACAGGCGGGAGGCAGTGGGGGAAGAGGATATTTCCTCTCATATACGCCGAGTGTGAAATACAGCCAAGACGCCTCCGTATATAAGGCCTGGGCATATATATATATATACATATATATGAAAACAAGTCAATATTCAGCCAATACATACACCTATGGCGTATATATAAATAAAATGGTGGTTTTCGTGCAGTGAGTGGTTTGTGATAGTAGATCTGCTGTTTATCCGATGTAGGAAATATGATCATGGTAACACCCAGCTGTTAATTACTACATATTTCTTTTCAGGCAGTGGAGAGGACAAATCAAGGCTTCTTTTTGACATGTATGATTTTGATCAAAACGGATATCTGGACCGACAAGAATTTCGCAATATGCTCAAGTGAGTATACAAAGCAGGAATACTGACTGAATCTAACGACATTTTCGATTATTGATATTAAAGATACTGGAATTTGATTACCCCTAGGTCGTATTTATTAAGACGTTATCATGTGAAAAGGTCAGAGTACCTATCAATATAACCTTATAAATGTCAATTCAATGGAAAACCCTTTTGAAGTTAGGGTTTCTAGCGAATAAACTAGTAGAGTACTTATATAGAACGACCTGACCATGCTGTACATGCTACAAAACGAGATGGGGAATTGTTGCTTTTTAAAGAACGAGGCCGCAGGCCGAGTTCCGTAAATGATACCAATTCCCATCGAGTTTTGTAGCATGTACAAGCATGGTGGGTCATTATATGTATTATATATGTATTATATCTATTATATATATATATACCTAGAATCAATCAAATCTTGCAATATATTGGCATAGAAGACATGTCAGTGTGAAAGCCCACACACTGCTGATGTTTCAACTTTTGCTGTACAACAGTGTACTGCACAGGGTTCAGTACACAATTTATACTGCATTTGGGAGCAGCAGTACAATATACTGCATGGGTATAGAATAACAACTTTAACTTGGTGGAGGGAGATCTTATATAGAATGTCCTGACCATGCTGTACAAGCTACAAAAGGAGATGGCAATTTACGGTTTATATGAAACGAGGCGTTTACGCCGAGTTCCGTACAAACCGTTAATTGTTATCAAGTTTTGTGGCTTGTTCAAGCATGGTAGGTCGTTCTATATTTACTATATACTCGAAATTGATAAAAATCATTTATTCAATTCAGCCTAATAATTGATATTTTAGTCAATGCGTATGGGGAAGTGTTCTGTATTTTCCAGTACGGTATTTTTACGTTATATGGCGAAACGGTGCGTATTTACAGTATATACTGCATGGGTATATAGTAAATTACTATCGTAAAACTGGATGAGTTTTAATCTTGGCCACCACATGCCATTCCTGGAGTTTGGCATAGTGACTTCATGAGGCGAAGCCGAGTGAAGTCCGGAGCCAAAACTCCAGGAGTGGAATGCGGTGGCCACGATTAAAACGAATCAGGTTTTGATTTTATCCTACCCCGTCTCCTCGATTTTGGAATATTATGTGATAACAATTCTGTATGCCACTAGTGGCATATAAAACTCCGTATGCCAGTCAGTGTGGCATACGGAAACTCAATGTTAAGCCTATAGTGTTTTATATTAGGGGTAGGATAATAAACACTACCTTAGAGGAACTGTTCACACATATAATGTATACCATCTCCGTTGTAGGTCCCTGATGGAATTGGCAAGTGAAAGTATATCTGAGGATCAGGTAACGGAGTTGGTGGACACAATGATTCGGTCGGGTGGGCTGGAAAATAGAGCGGAAATCACCTTCACTGACTTCACAAATCTGTTGGACGGCTACCAAAATGAATTTAACTACGCATCACTCTCATTTGAAGGTAAATTCAAATCAATAATCTTCATTAGTAAATAACATAACAAAAGTCACTAAGATTGTAAAACAGATGAAAATATACCCTACTCTAGCATTGTATTATTTACTTAGGTGTAATTTTCGTATGCGCATCCACACTTTCAACACTAATGTCCTTGGCACTGGGGCTTTCATGATCAACAGAAGAAAAAAACCGCGAGAATTATACGCCAGTGTGACTGTAGCACCAGAAACGTGAATACTGATCTAAACACAACGTATATTATCGTATATTAGTCCTTAGTTTCTTCTTGTTACCCACCCATCCCTTCGTTGGGGGCCACCCAGAAAGTATGTACGCATAATTTCTGGAATTGTTGACCCCCACCTACCTACCCCCTCACAATCTTGTAGGCAATAGAGTCAAGAAGGAGCATACGCAAAATTTCCGAAATTATCACCCGCCACAGGGGCCACAGGGGCCACGTGACCCTCACCTCCCTAAATTTTCCCATCGATGGCACGTGCTTTATGTTTAGAAATAAGCTCATTCTTGGTCTCCGATTTAACAGGCATCACAGACAGCACAATAGACACCAAGCCGAAGAAACGTGACAATGCACCAAAGCGAGCCAGACACACCTTCCATCGTGCTTACAGGTACCGTGTTTTCATCAGGATATCTCATATCGTAACACTGCCTTGACCTTGGTATGTCTACTTCTTTATCACACCCCTGATATTTTTGTCCCATACGCTTATCATTGGGAACATGCCCATACGAGTATTGCAGTCCTTTCTCCATGGTCTATATCCTGTGTGTTTTCCGTTCGTTTAGTGTGAACAGGGGTGAGATAAATGCAGAAAGCCAACTTGTTTTGGTCAAAGTCAGTGTTCTCCAACTCATTAGAATGCTACATGATATTCCCTCGGCTGTCGCCTCGTTCATATCACACTGCATCAAACTCGTGCAGAACGACGACTTTGACCAAAACTTGTTGGTTCCTTCTTTAGTCCTAGTCCTCTAGCAACGTTCCCAGCCGGGAGAACGAGAATTGACTCCCAGCTGCTTGGACACCTAGCGACACTAACTAGAAGTGATTTACAGCTACTCGGAGCCCAAGCGGGACCAGATAGAACTATCTCCCATCTGCGCTTGGGAGATGCAAGAAAAGGAGGTTCACTTCATTTTGGTATACAAGCATGGGACTTGGTACATTGTTAGAACTTGATGTACAGGTAGAGCTTGATATCGAAGTACTGATCATAATTAGATTAGGGGCCAAGCTTATGTTGTTGTTTTTTTTAGCATGGCCATCAAATTCAATATGGCTGCCAAAGTTAATAGTAACTGCACTTTTCCTTGAGTGGACAATAAAATATTTATAAGGTATGTTTGTATACCAAAATGAAGTCATCTCGCACCATTCTCCTGAACTATATGGCCCGTATGCCATATTACTTACAGTAAATCAATAGAATTGCAACAGTGCAAATAGAATAATTGTCTTTTACAAGAGCAATATTCATGGCTTGATTTTTAAATATTATCACCCCGTTTCCACGATTTTTGAATATTAGAAAGTAGTGACATAAGCAACACTTTATGTCACGCCCGTGACATAAACAAATCCCATGTTAAGCCTATGGCGTTTTTTATTAGGGGTAGGATAGAATCATACATTAATCCACCCGACCTCTACACATATTTGGTTTCTTGGGTTCATCAAAGTAGTATCGACTTGGAAAGTTTAATAACACTCCTAATTGGTTTCTTCAGTTCAGTTCAGGATGAGGCCTCCAGTAAATGGCAGTCTATGGCCAAGGTGGAAGTGACAGAAAGTGTGAACAACAACGACACAGGGAACACGCACATCACCACATTCGTCAGCTACATAGAGAACCACCGCCTGCAGATCTTCTGGCTCTCTCTCTACACCTTGGTGGTGATCGGCATATTCGCAGAGCGTGCATATTGTGAGTCTAACATAAAGTGGAATTCACAAAGTGGGATTCATGTTCGTCACAGGATTCAAAATCTCATGGGATTATGTCCATTTTAGGGTTAAATGTCGCCAACAATTATAGAGGGAAAACATGTCTCAGGGAGACGGAACCCTACAATTTAGACGAAGAAATTGCGTTCGAGTATAGAATCTCAGTGGGATTTCTCTCAGACAATCACCCTGTGAGGTACATGAATTCCATCGTGTGAATCTCACTTAAGAACCGCTTACTTGTCCACATAGTGGACCTGTGATTTACATACTGTTTGTAATGCTTATCCACAGTATTTGTGCTGTTCATACTGTTCAACATTATCAAACAGGCTTGATGTGGTTCCATCACGAATTCTTCTGAATTGGTCAAGGATGATAGCTGTAAACGTTTCGCCAGGACCACCTCTTGTTGTCTCCAGTAGACCAGCAGGCCAGAGATCCAGGTTATCAATGTTACCACCATAAACAGCGCTCAGGTTGGCCAATATCTGTAAATGCAAATTAAATGTAAAGCTGTTAATATCAGGCTAAAGCTCAGCAGTCAATACCAGTTTCAGAATTAACCCTTTAATGATGGGCTACTCCCATAAGGATGGGTGCTGGTGGCAGTTTGTCCTGCTAGAGGATGGGCACTTAATGGTTAGAACTCAAAATTCAAGTTTGTAATCATATAACAGGATACATTTTGTTTCTTTTGAATAGAAATACTAAACATGATATCATATTTATATTCTGTTAAGATTTCATGAATATTGCTCTATTATTTATTTGTTAAAACATTTATGTAAATATTGGAATAATGATGCCTCAAGGCATCATGCGTCTTTAGTGCTGTGATGCCTCCAGGCATCATGCATCTTTAGTGCTGTGATGCCTCCAGGCATCATGCATCTTTAGTGCTGTGATGCCTCCAGGCATCATGCGTCTTCAGTGATGTGATGCCTCCAGGCATCATGCGTCTTTAGTGCTGTGATGCCTCTAAGCATCATGCGTCTTTAGTGCTGTGATGCCTCCAGGCATCATGCGTCTTTAGTGCTGTGATGCCTCCAGGAATCATTCGTCTTTAGTGCTGTGATGCCTCTAGGCATCATGCAGCCTTAAAGGGTTAACAATAGATTTAATGTACAAGAACAACATTGAACATAACGAGCGGCTTGGTTCTTACTACTTCAGATTACTCGGTGGAGCGTGAGCATGTCGGGCTGCGGCGTATTGCTGGATACGGCGTGACAGTGACCCGTGGGGCGGCGAGCGCCATGATGTTTACATACTCCACCATGCTGGTCACTATGTGCCGCAACACCATCACCTTCCTGAGAGAAACTTTCCTCAGACACTACATCCCCTTCGACAATTCCATCGATATGCACAAGTACATCTCTTTCCTTGCCCTAATCAGCACACGTAAGTTATACTTTTTCTACAGGTCCATTGTAGTAAGTTATTATCCATCTCTATTATCCATCGAATACTAAGTCCCCATTGAAAAAGTATGGGGACTCAGTTGACAACGACCCATTATATAAAACCTGTCAGATACCATAACTGTGGTATACCGATTCAAAGTCGTGGAACACGGCATTCAAATCCATGGTATACGGGAAAATAGTCCCTTTGTGCTATAGAGCAAAGATATAGTCCCTATTGTTGTACCCTTTAATATGACAATTACTGCTTCCAATTTATTCCATAAGATGGATAATAAATACAATATACGATGGTTTTGTATACTGGCGACATTGTAAACCACTTGAGGTTGACGTCGTAATATACTCGATAGCGCTCGTGTATTACTACGCGTCACCCACTCGTGGTTTACGGCCGCCTGTCAACAAAACCACTGATTATTGTCCATGTCATTATAGTCCAGCACAAGGTAGCATATGCAGAGGGATCTTCATATATGTCTCTCTTCTGTTCTCAAGATATTACCTGCTTTCTGATTCAAACTACCCGACGGCCTAATATACAGTAGGGTATAGGCTATATTAGAGAGTCCTTTTATATTCAGCACTTTAATGCCAAATATTATCCGTGCAGAGTCACCAACTACCTCGTGTTACATTCTGCTAAACAATCTCATCTTTGTTTCTAAAATGAAAATTCTGAAAAATACGGAATGTCAAAATAATATCTCAGTGAAAAATAAGGTAAATTTAACATAATATTCTACCCACAACACCCTGTTATAATTTATCTTCTTATCGAGACCAAATACAAAATTATAGTCAATCTATATTTTGTCGTATTCGTCACATCAATATTAAGTCCATTTTTAAGGTAGCATCGGCTTGTAGTAGAGGTGTTATAGCCACGTCTCACTAATCAATATTAAGTCCAGACTATCATTGGTTCTGAATGATATACATTAATATATACGATAAAGAACCATTGATAGACTAGACGTAGAAAAGATACTATAAGTCAGAGTCCATCTTCCCGTTGATACTGACATACACTAGGTGGCGTACCATGGTGCCGTACACATTTAGTTCCTCATCCGCCCAAAAGATGGCTTCACTACTCTCCACCCTTCGCTGAAGGTGAAGGCCAACGCACACTTAGCGATATTTCTCCTTGCAGTATGTTTGCGATATTGGAGGGAGACTGCCGCAAGGGAGGGATGCTCAACGCAGCAGGGTGGGGGAGGGAGAAAAGTCGCTATATGAAAAGTACCTCGGGCTTCGGCCTCCAACTTATATCGCAAAGCATTTCAAGGCACCCCTAGCGATATTTCGTTGCGATATTATCCCTTGGCCGAGGTACAATATCGCAAGGATGGCTTCTGGAGCCTACTATATTCCTTAAATTCCATTAATTGGTCCCGTGACTGGCCCGGCGGCCCACCCAGCAGGTGGTTGCTTAAAAAGTTACAATATCACAAGGAAAAGAATTGACATGTCAATTCCCAAAGTTGGATGCGACACTCTTCCTTTTGGATGGGAAATATAGCATCCGACTTTGTACCTCTGCGAAAAGAGGTGCAAAAGTGGTGCAATATCGCAAGGGGTCAAATTCACATTTGGCGATAATGTACCAGAAAAACATTGCAAGGGGACTTCTACGGCAACGTTTTGCTCATGATATGAAATAGTCACTAAGTGTGCGTTGGTGTTGAGAGAGAAACAATAACTTCGTAGTTAAAATAGAATCCCATAATAGAACAGAGATGACAGCTTTCCACCTTTCCAGGGAAATCCTTGTTTTTATTTTCTGTATAATTTAATTTTTCTTATATCAAACAGAGATAATATGAACTTAGCCTCATTCACGCCCATAAAACTGGTCTGATTCTCCCCCTAGACTCTCAGCCCCACGCCATGGCCGACACTAATGTTTTCCACGTTTTGTCGGTCTCCCAGAGTCAGCGATTTAGACATGAAATTTTCACTTTTTTTCTGAACCCAACTGACGTCCCTGATAGAAGATAGTAATGGTGCAAAGCGTCCAAAGTTTACCTCTTTGTCCACCAGCAAACCTATATATATGTATATTTATATGTTTGATTTCCAGTCATCCACATCATCGGTCACTCATTGAATATGTACCACATCTCGACACAGACAGCAAATGACCTGACGTGCCTTTTCAGGAACTACTACCATGCGTAAGAATAAAATATTCGCCATTTATTATGTGGATAGTATCTAGATAGAATCATTTCAATCCCTCTAGAAATAAATGCAATATGGGGAACGTTAGTTTGTCGAATGGATATCGGGTTTCCGGATGTAACTTTGCTAAAGCAATTTGTTACTGTTTATGTTTTTTGCTACTTATTGCTAGGAAGGTTCTTTAGATTTTACCTTCAATGATCTATTATACAGAGCTAATTTGTTTCTGAATTTACTAGGCCATCTAAAGGTGCCATTATTACAATATTAAGGATATACGCAATATAAGAAATATCTATATAATAAGCTGGAACTCAGAATGACACACTATATTTATGGGCCCGCTTATGAAGCCAAGCTACAACTATGAGGCTGACACCATAGCCCCTTTATTGGCCATTTTGGATAATGCAGATCTACATAAGAAAAAGACATATCTATTTGGCCAATAAAGAATTTTTTAAAGTGGCCTTCATACCTTCATGCTTGATTGTAACCTTTAAGAGGACAAACACAGGGGCCTGATTTCATTTGGGGAAAATACATTTTTCTAATAATATTAATTGAGCATCTACTTTACAGGTCCTCCTTTTAAAAAGTTTATGAGACATCAGATTCCTTTTTTAATCATGTTTTTATCATTTTTTTATCTTTCTTTATTCATATCCTTCAGTGGTAGTACATCATCTCACAAAATAGAGTTTACATATATTCTTTGGTATATCAATAAAGAAGGTTTAGGCCTCAACTGAGACTAGTTGATTATCATGGCCAAACCCATCCGATTGAAAATATTACACTGTTTGCGGTTGAGTTTTTATACACAATCTTATCATCCACAAATCTAGGATCAGATGTTGATGCTAAACGAAATTTGGTAAACATAATAGATACGCAGATGATACAATAGATAGATGTTACGGTTTTCTACACTAGAAAAATAGTTGTTAATCTATAAGCTGTATTACTGTCAGCTATCCTGTAGTAAACTACAAGTAGCTGCTGTATTGTCAATCCGAGCCCAAGAGGGACAAGACGGCAGAACGACTCCGGCCGAGTCTGGATTATCTGTAAAGATTCGACCCTAATAAATTGAAAATAATGATAATAATGATAATAACAATACTAATAATGATATGGTAATGATAATAATAATGATGATAATAATGATAATAATAATGATAATTTAATATCAATAATGATGATGATAATAATAAGATTAAAGAGAACATTGATGTCATGTCTTTTGGTGGACACCTGGACAGGGTTGATAATTAAATGCACGTCTCTCCATAGATCTGACGAACTGCCCAAGTTCCACTACTGGTGCTGGGAGACCCTGACTGGTTTCACGGGCGTGCTGTTGACCCTTCAAGTGGGCACCATCTACATCTTCTCCACCAAGTATGCGCGGCGCAACGCCTTCCGTGCCTTCTGGGTGATCCATAACAGCTACCCGGTCTTCTTCATCCTCATGGTGCTCCACGGCGCCGGGCGCCTCGTCCAACCCCCATTCTTCCATTACTTCCTCCTGGGTCCGTTGGTGCTCTTCACGCTTGATAAACTGGTCAGTATCAGCCGCAAGAAGGTGGAGATTGCCGTCGTCAAGGCTGAGCTGCTACCGTCTGGTGAGTACGCGAATTTCAGGACCAAAGTAAAAACCAACAAGTTTTGGTGAAACTCATCATTCTCCACGAGTTTGATGTGGAGTGATACGTGAATGAGGCAACTGCCCCCGAGTGAATATCACATAGCATTCAAAGGAGTTGGCGTTCACAAATTTCAAGATTGACCCGGCGTTTACATTAGAAGACTAAATATGTGGCATCTGTAGATCATCAAGCCAGTAGGCGTCAGGTGGTGGCAATGTTCACCGCAAAAGTTGTCAACCCAGAATATACTCGAGCGTTTACACCGATGACTAAGTTTTCACAGAAATGCTAATTCAAGCTCACTAGAAATAGTCGTGGGCATCAGAGCATGTCCAATAATCGTTAGGTGGTGCCAAATTGAATTATCTGACATAATCAGACGATCTGCAGTTGCCACACACTTGGAGTTTAGACTAGACTATCATTTTACTGCTGAAAGTTGTCAGGATGTGCAAAATGCCAGAATCGCCAGCCAGAACCGTCTAGTATAAACGCTGGGTAAACAAGTTTTGGTCAAAGTCGTCATTCTCCACGAGTTTGATGTGGAGTGATATATGAAAGAGACAACTGCCCCTGAGTGAATATCACATAGCATTCGCAGAAGTTGGGGTATGCGAATTTCAAGACTAAGAAAGAAATTGATGAGTGTTTGGTCTGTTTCCCTGTTCACCATCGGGTTTGGAGCGAGCAGTAATATGGACGAGGCAATAGCCGAGTGAATATCTTGAGGCACTCCAAACGAGATTACAAACGGGGACTCAGACCAAGTATGAATATGTTTCTGCATTTTATCTTAGCCTGGAAATGGGTTTGGAGCGTGCAGTAATATGTGTTTAGTTATCCCGTGTCTCCTGATAAACGTTTAGGATTAGCTCACCTATTGAGCAATTATGAGTAGTTACAGTTACGACTGAGCTTTTTCTTATCATGGGTAAGGAGTACATCATGCAAGGCAGGTTTTCATTGCAGTGTTTCGTATTCAGACAATAGTAACAAAAGTCTGTGAGTTATTCCATACAACGGGAAATATTTACATAATAACATGCTGACCCAGAAGCAAAACCTACCAAATCCCAATAGAAAATCCCTATAGGAAAGCTTAAATATATATTGTTACAATGATAGAAACACTTAATGAATAATCACAATATAAGATTAATCGAAGTGTAACCACTAACTGTAAGTATACTGGCTGCGACAACCTATATCAAATTGACCAAAATCACTATCACCGCGTCACTTCACTTCAAATTGTAGCTATATGGTAACTTTTGTATCATTCCCCCTTCTCATGGGTCTGCCAATGACAGACCCATCCTACAATCTTATTGTATTCAATGTAAATAAGTTTATATATTTTTCTGTCATGGCTACAGATGTCACCTTCATCGAGTTCAAGAGGCCTCAGAACTTTGAATACAAGTCCGGTCAGTGGGTGAGGATCGCGAGTCTGGCGCAGAGCAAGTCGGAGTACCACCCGTTTACCTTGACGTCAGCCCCGCACGAGGCCAACCTGAGCGTACACGTCAGGGCAGTAGGACCATGGACCATGAACCTCCGCAAGACCTACGACCCGGCCAATCTGAGGGAAAGCGCACTACCAAAGGTATGCCCTGTATGAGATACCACCAACATGAGAATTAACAGCTATATAAAGACTAGAGGCCTAGACTAGCTAGGTGCAGACTAGATTGGCAACTAACCCCCGTCTGCGCTGAGCTAGGGGTTGGTCGGCTTAAATTCCACACGGTATCCTTTTGTGTTCGTCTCAAACCAAGTAGTTCTGTTCTCTGATTTCTTTAAGCAGAAATACTCAATAATATATATCCATAGCTTCAGAAATTGATAATGAAGGGTAGCTTTAGGGTCGTTTTATTCTTTATAAAAAAATACACTCAATAGGAAATAACAAAATAGTAAGTTGTCTTCGTGGTTATGAAATAATATCGTAAAACTGGATGTGTTTTAATCTTAGCCACCGTATGTCAGGACTGGAGTTTGGCAAAGTGACTTCATGAGGCGAAGCTGAGTGAAGTCCATAGCCAAAACTTCAGGAGTGGCATGCGATGGCCAATATTAAAACGAATCTGGTTTTGATTTTATCCTATCTCCTCGATTTGTGAATATTATGTGATAACAATTCTGTATGGCACTAGTGGCATATAAAACTCCGTATGCCAGTCAGCGTGGCATACGGAAACCAAATGTTAAGCCTATGGGATTTTATATTAGGGGTAGGATAATACACTCTCCATGCGGTGCACAAGGTCAGGCAAGAGAGTAAAATAGTAAAACAGACATATCCTACCCTGTAGCGCAGCCAAGATTCACCAGATGGCATATTCCTATCTAAAGGTATAAGTAATGCACAGGTGGGAACCAGCAAAGGGTCAAGGCGGCATCTGAATTTAACCCAACCAGAGCTAACTTTTTGTAGCTCTGGTTGCCAGTGTAGGTGTAGACCTTAAGATTAGGGGTGTAAGTACTCAAACACAGATGTACTAGGTACCACTATGAGTCAAGAACTTAAGTGATTTTAATGACAGACTGTTCAGCTTATATATATGCAGACAGTAGGTGGCATCTTGCTGCAGGTTGAGCCTGCAAGCTCTGTGCTGTGGTTGGTTGTTGAACCCACAGCCAATCAGGATGTACTGGTCTCGTGCTAGTCTGTTGCACATGCCAGGAGGGCAGCATGATGCCCCAGTCACACTGGCGTAAATTTCGGCGTTTCTTCTACGTATTTAAATTGGTGGGGAGTACGTATTAGCTACGGATTTGGAACGCATTTGTTTGCTTTCCTTCAACGTTTTAGTACGCTTCTCAACGTTCATCAACGCTTCTTTACGCTTTTGTACGTATTGTGGCGTTTTTCGGCGAATTCCGACTTTCATTTACGCATCTCCGCGTTTTCCCGCGCATTGCGGCGCATTTTTAAATTTCAAAATGCGTAGAAGACCGTAGAGGTGCGTACACGGAAAAACGCCGTTTTTTACGCCAGTGTGACTGGGGCATATGACACCGACGACCCAAGTGTCATGTCATTGTGCCCTGACCCCATATAGAGAGACCTGGATCTAGAGTGAGCTTTAAAGAGGGTAAACATGCCATTCACTACATGGCTGCTGTGCAGTAAATATCAAGACAGGGAGAAATGCCTACACCCACCCTTTCACCACACATCTCACTTCATCACCGACATATTTTATTACTATTTCATTCTTATCAATTCAATAATTATCAAATCTTATAAATTATCAACTTTTATTGCCATAAGACATTCTCAACAAATCACTCAGTTTAAACATTTTATTTTCCTCCCAACTTTTTCTTTGGGGATTGGGGTAATGCAGCGCTTAGGTGTTTAAAGCTATACTTTGTTTAAGATATAGATCTGGTCAAGGCTATATATACCAAACTTTTAATTCGAAGATATGTAATGTTAATTTCCATCGTAATTGTTACTTCTCCGCGTAATCTGTTCATACGTATTTTGCCAATCAGGGAAAACAAATTGCTTTTATTGGAGAAATAATCTCCCACGCGTTGGATATAGATAATTTGTTTCTTACCAGAAGGCAACACAATAAGTACATAGGTCTTCGTGCTGGAACATTAAATACTGCCAATAATATAACATTCATTATTTACTATGACAATCCACAATAAAAGCCAATTTCAGTGTATTACTTACAATGTGTCAGCCATAGTGTCGCCTGGATGGAAATGACAAACATATACTACTTACAGACCTTATTTTTGGCAATCTTCAGAATGGGATATATAACTAGGTTCATTCGCCCTACACGTAGCGGAGATTACGGACAAAGAGGTCCCTTGGGGCAAAGTAATGCGTAAGAAGATTGGCGGCCATTTCTTTTATTACATTTGCAATGCAGAATGATAAATACAACATCTGATACTTGTGTGTGCATCATCCTTGTCTCACCCTCAACATTGACTTATGGGCTATCATTTATGACATAATCCCCCGTTGGATATTTTTCCTGAGTATTTGATGGGCGTTAGATACGAGTTCCCAATGTTAGGTCTATGGAGAAAAATACCAGGGGTGAGATAAACCTTTTTATATAAACCATAATGTTGTCACTTTTCCTATTTAATAGATATATCTGGATGGACCATACGGTGAGGGTCACCAGGACTGGCACAAGTATGACGTTAGTGTGCTTGTTGGCGGAGGTATTGGCGTCACACCCTTCGCAGCCATCTTAAAGGATCTGGTCAATAGATCAAAAGCGGGAGGCCGCATCGTCTGTCAAAAGGTATGAGGCCCATCCCGTACTATCGGGTTTTTTTTTTTTTTTTTTCTTTAATAGCAGCGTTTATTGACATAAAAAAGGGTACAATTACAATGAGATTTCCTGACAAGACGCTAAAGGAGGAACAGGTAGTAACAATTACAACATTCCAGTTCAAACAACAAAGAGTTATGATGAAATCATAGCTGCTTATTCTTTTATGGATAGTTAGATCCTTCACCAAACTAAATACATTATTGAGCAGGGTGTTACAGAACTAAATCATTTCAGCTGTCTATATGAGGTTGTGTACATTGTCAATGATTCATTCAGTGCAGACACATTACTATTACAAAATTGATAACAAATACGGGTCTTTATATGCATTAACAGGGTTCAGGTCATTTGGGAAATAAAATATGATGATCATTTTAAAGTTGACTTTTATGTGAATAAAACAAACCCGGTAACCTAGAGACGAGGATATTTCTTCTATGTACCTACTAGATACGGCAATTCCCATTCATGATCTAAATTATAGCGTTGTTTTTCAATACTATATGATAGCTGGTTTGGCTCACACTTTCGCCTTGAATGTCACCTGGTTAGCGATTGTAATGATATCGCCCAGAAATATCAGAAACGTTCGAGCAATAACATGGGGGCCATCCATAAGTTACCATCCACCTAATACAAAGTGTCCATTGAAAACACACAGGGAGTTTATATGCACATACCCGGCGCATACGGATATGTTGTATGCTCCGGGTGGCGCATACGGAAAAATAGTGCGTCCGGAAAAATAATGCATAACCAAAACGAACTGATATCGACATGCCCCTTGTCCAGAAAGGTTGGATGATAAATACAATATAGACTGGTTTCAGATAAAAGCGGTTGTATGCTCCTCAGAGTTGACTCTGCGCAATATCCTCGCATCCGCTTGTATTTTACCACGCGTCAACTCCTTGGATCATACGGCCGCTTATATCTGAAACCAGTCGATATTGTGTATATATGTACGCACCAGGGGAAGGTAACAAAATATGGAAATTTTGCGTATGCTCCTTCTCTGTTCTATTGCGAACAAGATTTGGGATTTTGCGTATACATACGTTATGGATAGCCCCATAGATATAAATACCCTTTGCTACCTATTGAGTGCCTTTCAATATGACCTGAATCTCATCTTTCCATCTCCAGGTGTACTTCCTGTGGATCACACGTACCCAGAAACAGTTTGAGTGGATGACAGACATCATTCGCCAGGTGGAGGAGAACGACCCTAATAACATGGTCAGCGTGCATATCTTCATCACCCAATTCAAGGAGAAGTTCGACATCAGGACAACCATGCTGGTGAGTAATTGGAAGGGAATTCATGAGATAAAAATAATTTGGTCCGTACGCCACCGAGTTTGACTACGGAGAAATTCACATAGCGAAGCTGGATGAATTATTCAGCAGTGATGAGGTGGAGTCAGGACAAAGTTATTTTCATCGAGCGTGTTTCTGATTTTCTCACACTGTATGTTAAACTATGGAGAAAAATACTGGGGTGAGATAATATATATCCATACATATACGTGAAGTTAAAGCCTTAGGCGTTGCTTCCAGGATTACAACATTTCAGTATTTTACAGTATTTCAAAGGAGAAAGTTTGTAGAGAAACTCATGAGAATATTTTCTAGTTTTCCACCGAGTTTTGGCGGGTCCAAGTGCTGAGACAAACGCGTATGAGCGAGCTTCCTGTGTAGATTTACATGAATATATATATATATATATATATATATATATATAACTAAACCCTGCTAGGTTTGGGTAGGAGCACGGGTTAGTCTCTAATCGCATGGCGTGTATATTGCTTGGTATTCTTGACTGTTCTAGGCTGCTGCTTAAACAGTCCTAGCATATGGACATGCTGGTAATAAGCATGAGAAATAGTTATCTGCTAGCCTTGTTAAGCAATGATTGTCTCTCTTACCACATCTAACTTGTTTTCCAGTATATCTGCGAGAGACATTTCCAAAAGATCTCCAATCGCAGTATTTTCACTGGTCTTCGCTCGATAACACATTTTGGACGACCAGACTTTAGTGGATTCTTCCAGTCATTACTACAGGAACACTCTAAGGTGAATATCATAGTGTACATATTTCACGAGTTTACAATAGAATACCTTAAATCTTCTCTCTTGACCTTTGGAAAAAGGATGTTCTATTGGAAAAGCTTTTTACTTTCTGTACGTAATCTCTATACGTAATCAGTAATAAAGAGTTCATGGATTAGGACGGGGCCTGTAAAATTTCGTATTCTTAGTTATTCCTTAGAGTATTATATACCTATGCCAGAAATGCCTGTAAATACCAACCTCTGCTATGCAAATGTTAGTTGACACGTACCACCACACTGTGCCGGTATGGCAACGTACCACCATACTTTGTATACGATTGGTAGCACTTAACACGGAAATCGGTGAATAAAATATAAATCAAAATTATACGGTCTAAAGATTCATACCGAAAATTTCAAAATCATATCATGATTATAGATAATGCAAAGTGTTTAAAACTGGTTTACGAAAAGCCAGTTGTAAACAGCACCGAGTCACGTTCCCGCATGAGCATATTTCATAGCCGAAAGTCACTTCCGATCGCCACATCTGGAGATCGGTTCGAAATGGTTATGTTTTGGTTAATATTTAAATAAATATCGATATCAAGAGGTATATGATACCAGTGGAACTTGTTAACCATATTGGGATCTCTCGTACCTTATTTCTTTAGATATAGAAATATCTTGATATTTTTATCAAAAGAAATACGGTACGAGAGGCCATCCCAATAAGGTAAACATGTTTCACTAAGGTAGTTATTGCAAGTCCGAGTCTAGTAGTTACATACCCGCGTAGGACACGATGATGAAAGCAATAGTAAAAAATATTTACCTTTGTTTTTCGCCCTTTCTCAAGGTGAACGTGTTTGGAGTGTTCAGCTGTGGCCCACCTCCGATGACTGCGGGCGTAGAACAAGCCTGCACTGAAGTAAACCAGGTTTCTGCAAATGGACTTTTTGTACATCACTTTGAGAACTTCTAGACCTCCTATATCAGATGCTAAAAGGACTCTACAGCAAGCAGCATTCACCTTACGTTAGAGAGAGAAATACCTGAAAAAGAAATCCGATAATGTTCACTTTAAAATGAAGTTCGTGATACTTTTCTTAGCACAAAGTAGGGTTTATGGGGAAGTTTCCGCTTTATTATTGTATTACTTCTGGTAGGTGATGTTACAGGCAAGAGAAATGTCGCTAATATTGCACACAGAAAATTTAACATTGCAAATGTGAAAAGTGCTACAGATAACGGTAAGACATTCGGCACACTTCACGCCATATCTCAAAGGGAATGTGGCGTAAATTCAATTAAAAAAAAATTATTCTTGGAAATAAAGCTGCTTATATATATATAAAGTTCACATTCGGAATGATAACACTGCACCCAACACCCCCATGAGGGAGCAGGGTGTGCTTTATCAAACCGTGAAGATACTTTTAACCAAGAAATCCAAGATCACCTAACGTAAACAGTTAAAATGGCATGGTTTTGTATAGCGAACACTGAGCCATTGCTTTCTCTGATCATGAACTTTATAATTGATAAATCATTGTTCATCACTTTAATCACCAGAGGTATAACAAGGGAACGACTGCGAATCCCAATGGACATTTCCAATGTTAATCTCGAGAAATCCTTGGGGGAATATAGTGACCTCAATTAATCCACAATGTATAGTTTCATTAACTAGATCGTATGTGTATACTGCCATCCAGGTAGTGATCGATGATGATTCAATAGTCAAGGCAGATTGCTTACGTCAAAGGAGGGGTTGGTGTGAAAATGAATGTTGACTTACGTAGTTTGGGAAATTCCACATAAATAGGAAATGTGTCACTTTAGCTTATATGGGCCGAATAAAATCTTTTAGATGAAAAAGGTGCTTTAAAAAACATGTATTAATCTCACTGAAATTCAAAGTATCCTTGAAATGAATTAATTTCAGCCAAAGGAAAGGAAATACATATCGGAATTATGCAGCGTGATATAATATCCTTATACGTAAACCAGGGTTTGATATTTCTGTATGCATGGAGATAATAGGATTAGGGACCCTACCAACATAAGAAGTAGGATAAAACAATAAAATTGTATATGTGTGTTAATTCTGTATCTCTAACATTCCTTACAACCAGGAAAAACTGAATACAGGATGATGGAAACTAAAGACATTCAGACAATTTCATTCCTGTTTATTACTGATAACTTTGCCACTGTATTGATTGCGAAGAGACACACATTAATGCTGACTTCACATATATTGTGGATAAGATGCTGACTAAATGCGATGTGAACAAACTTTCTGCTAACATTTTTGATATAAAACTGATCCGCTGAGAACATAGCTGATTATTACAAGAACTATAAATAGTTCAAACAGATAAATAACACTGGTTTAGATGTTTATTACCCCCCTGGTATTTTCCTCATAGACTCAACATTAGGATCTCGTACTCAATGCCCATGGGGTATTTAGAAAAAGTACCCAATGGGGGATTATGTCACAAATGTTAGACAATTAGTCAATATGAGGGGTGAGATAAATTCAGAAACCTATTCAAGTTTACTGTCAGAGCTCGATCCTATTTTGCTTGAATCGCTCGATAATTTATGTGGCTTCGCCTTGTGGATTACTACACTATTCAAACTGGATGGGATACGAGCTCTGACCATAAACTTTCGTATGTTTCATCTTTGATATCTTGATAACATTGTGTGTATTCACTGCATTGACTATATTTCCCATCGAAGCTCCAAACTCAGGCGATGAAACTGGTAACAAACCAGTTCAACTGCATATTTACACAATATCACCATGATTTTGATCTGAGTGGTCGTATTCTCCATGAAGTTGACACGTAGTAAATCTCCAAGCGATGTCGAGGAGTATTGCGTACGGTAGTGTCAACAACAAGAGGAATACGGCCACACAGGTCAAACTCATGGTAATATTGTATTTATTACTCACCTTTAGAATAATTATTAGAAACAAATCTTGTAAATTATTAGAAACTCGACTTAAGTGTCGTGCATCTTTTATATAAAAGAGTTATTAAAGTGTCTTGAGGTGGCAGAACCACCCGTATTCTACTGAGTAGATTCTGACTTTCCTTATTTTACTCAGTAACAATCTGTAGGCTCCATAGGTTTAGTGTGGAGACTCTGTATTAGATGGGTAATAAATTATATGCACATGACACTTTCAAGTGTGGATACATTAATAATATGATGCCACTCCAGTCTGTTAATGTACAGATACTTGCCGGGAGACTAAAGTTGTGATATCTCTATTACGTAGAGAGTTACTGTACGTCTTACCTAGCATGCATACCCCAGGCATGAGAAGATGTTTTGAGTGTTTTAGTGTGACTGTTTCCTGATTTGTCGGATTTTCCTCTTTTTATGCATCAGAAGGTGACGATATTCATCAAAGGGATATAGGAATAGTAGATGAAGTTATCGCTTTAATCATGGTAGAAATATGTTGATAATTTCTGTTATTTTCCACCAAATAATGGGTTCTCTCTGGACCGTACTCAGTCACGGGAGAGGAATATTCAGTTAAAAAATACATTACCTAATCAAAGAGTTGTATATATTTATAGAAATAAAATGATTTTTGAAGTGTTTCTAACACGGAAAATGCTGTTACCAGAAGATTTGTTACAAATATCTGAAACTTAAACACTGACATTCAGGGGCCCGTTTAAGAATCTAGGATCGTACATGAAGACCCATTTCTGTACGTCGTATAGGTTTTTAATAATATTTAAGTCTGTTCGATAAGACAGTATCAGCCGTCCAAAACGTCGTCCATAAGTGTTGAATAACGTTTACCTACATTGTCCCTGGGCCTCTATGTCATACAGAAAAGGGTCTACAAGTACGATTCCAGATTATTAAAAGGGCTCCTGGTCATTGGAACCTGGCATTATGAAACGATATTCTCAGGAGCTAAATATGTACTACCTTGCTTTACAGTCTCCTAGTACAGGGCAATAGAATCTTAGAGTGGTACCGATGTACCTAATTAGAATCGCGTTGAGGTTCATTAAGGATCACCTACTCCAATCTAGCCTGGAAGCCTGGGCCCTGTTTTTTAGACACGATATCGCAAGTCTACGATCGCCTGAGATCGGATCAAGATTCTACGGCATTTTCGACGACACAAGATGGCGGGTGTGCAATAGACAGTGTCGTAGGTTGAATAAAACGATCTTGGCGGAAGTTAAGACAGGTATAGAACTGTCTTAGGTTCTATAAAACGTCACTGTGGATTTCCTGTGCTTCCTATACGAATCAAGCAATGCAATTTTAACACGAGTAAGGGATACATATGACCTATTATCGTCCCAAATATAAAGAAGATCGGCCTCCCACCTCCTGATACGCAGTCAATGTCAAGGTCCCTGCATAAATTAGCGGAGGTGTCGGGAAAATAAACTGACAACCAGAGCAGACGATTGCTATGACGAAATTCAAACGCCAATAACTTCGGAATGGTGAGGCCAATTTTCTTCATATTTAGTAATATTTCATTGCTTAATTCCAAAGGGAAGTGAAGTTGCGCATTCGATACGACATGTCCAGAGTGGTCTTAGACCTACGGCACTTAGGACCACACTTTCTGGTCCAGTGGCCACAGAGTGTCGTGACTATAGCACACCTTTTACCTCCCTATGTGTCTATCTTCAGCAAGTGTCGCAGCCAGCCTAAGATCATAGCTCTATAGGACACTGACAGCTGAAACATGTCGTAAGTTACGAATGTCGTGACTAAAAAACAGGCCCCTAGCCTAGTCACATTAAAGTCCACGTAAAGGGTTCCATTTTTATGGTGTACTATGGGTAACGCCTCCATTTCTTGCGCTCTCCTAGCAGAAACCTTGTACTCTACTTCCACAAAAGATCTGCTGGAAGAGTGTCACATTGGCAGACTGTGACTGTTGAGCCTAGACTGGCCTCAGTCCCTATATCCTTTTCTTTTAATTTCATTTATTTTATCTGGACTTGAATTAGGCCTACAGGCCTATCTTACTTACATCGAGTACAACAGGATTGCTGTTAAACTATCAGCAACAGTATTTCTTCAGAATAAAGCACTGAAGGTAGTAAATCGCTAGTATAGAAGAATAGAAGAAAAAGGGGATAACAGGGGATAACATAAATGTGTGGCTCTCAGAGTCATGGTGGACAGGTTGCTGAAGAAAATAGTTCTAGGAAAGTGAATGGTTTTATCCGGAAACCTTACGTCTGAAATCCTGTACTGCAGGCTAGAGTAACTCCTGGTGGATCAAATGATATTGCCATAAACTGACATCCAGGCAAATCATTGTTGGCCTGGTGGCACCCACGGTCTTCCGACCATATACCGGTCCATGTAACTAGGAGCAAATGTTATTTCCATTCATAATGGAAGAGCACGGTATACCAAAATCTCTTAAATAAATGTACAAGAATATCATAGGATATTATTTATCAGTAAGCCATTTATATTTGAAAGTATCAAGAATGCTTCAATAAACCCAGAGAATGGATTTAATAGTTGTTTTCAAGTATCATCAACAGGAATATGTATTATGGTATAGACATCTACATATGTGAAGAGATGGCAACTGATTACTTAATTGAAATAGTTGAATCCTAAATCTTAGTTTCTTTTTAAGTATATCCTGTGACATTTTTACTTTATCAATATGTTGGTATATTTCTTTTGAGGTGTTTGTCATTTGTTGGCTAACATTTTCGATTTTGACATGTGCCTGGTCTAGCATACCACGGATCCCATTCAGCTTGCGGTTGTGACTGAATTTTTCATTGAGGGTCTTGGTCAACTGCCCTATTTTCTCTGGTTAATAGGTCAGCTATGCCACTCAGTTCGCTCTCTAATAGCCCCTTAGCTCTTGAGGCACTTATGTTTGTTTGGCTTGAAGGTACTTCATTTGGAGTACTGCTAGTGCCCTTGGTAGTCCTCTTACTAACATATTTGTCATCTGTTTTCCTTCTACTTCTAAGATATATTCAGCACTATTATCATGGTCCATTGATATGTGATTCCTGTCCATTGATATGTGATTTCTGTTGATTTGCTTCACCACACCGCACACACATTCACATGGTCACTCAGCCATGAAAGTTCTATTAAACGGAACCAAGTCAGTAGTGGGACATGGATACGGGATACTGGGATACTGGGCCCCTGCTCATTTAACCAGGCCTTTATAGTTGGGGCATTGATAGTGAAGGGATGGATTCTTTTCAGCAAGCTGAAACCCTGTGTGAGCATTCTAACCTCTATCTAGATGACGTATATGAGCGCGTTTTCCCGCGCTCAATAAACAACACTCCAAATGTTATAGCATCGACTACGATGTACCATCAGATTCTGATCCAACACAATGCCTATTTCATAACACTCAGGGTCCTAGATACTTATAACAAATTCTATAAGTGATGTAAACTATTTTAAAGGCGTTTATTGGTACTTCTTAAACGTACATGGAATTAATATTCAATACAACAGTAAATTATCCATGTACAACATGATGAGAAATTTTATAGCTGCTTGTAGTAAATTTCAACTTAATAGGGCCAATGATTTAATGAAAAAAAATTGAGTATTCGGCCTGATCTGGGACCTGTTTCACTAGTTTCATGACATGTCTAGATGGCGTCTGTGACACCATACAGACATATTGGGGTTGACTAGTTTCGTAACAACACAAGGAGTGCTGGCACAAGTGGCGCTGTAGTGTCACTGTTCGCATCACCAACATTGTGACACAACATGCGACAATAGATGTGACATGTGTTATGAGATGTGACTTCGTTTTGTCCATTCTTGCTTGCACTGTTGGTCCTGCTTTTCATGTCTGTCTAACACTTTTGTCACAAAACTAGTGAAACAGGTACCTGGCCTCAGATGAATTAAGGAATTAGTATGGAGACCACCAAGCTCTTATTCATGATATCAATTATATTCCTTGTGCTCTTGTTTCAATATACACTGTTCCATTTTCAGTTTGTTCCTGAATTCCAGTGCCCGTTTTTATACACTCAGTTTACAATCAGGGAAGAGGCGTTGCCTGTATATAGCGATGTAAACATTAGTAAAACAACTATGGTGGAACTTGGAGTTCCCCGAGTGACGCCCTCTCTCGGGAACAACCAGCCTCACTAGGTGCTCAGAAGATATTAGATTGACAACCAACCCCTGTCTGCGCCGAGCTCCGACATAGGGGTTGGTCAGGTTAAATCCAAAGCGCTATCTGCGTGTGAGCGGCTCAACCAAAGTTGTTTTGTTCTAGTCGGCTCTAAAAGAAGGCATACTTAATAGAAAGGTTTTTTTGGGTTTTTTATTCAAAATTTTTTAACGACGGTACAGACGTTCATCTTCTACAGTCGATCTTCCACGCTGGCATCAGCACAGAAAACTACAAGATTACGTGAGACAGGACTCTACAGGACAAAACATTCATTCACTCCCTCCCTCATTTATCCTATATATTATGTACATCTAGATCACCATACTTTACATTAAACATACTTAACACCATATTCGTCTTCTGACTTCTTTTGTGTTGCCATGATTTCTTTTTCTCGATATAAATCTATTTGCCTTACCATACTTGGTCTTCTGCACTTTATTGATATAAGTTGGTTCTATTGTAGCACATTTTGTATCTATTCCTTGACCTTCATCTTAAAATTATAACCTTCTATTAACTGTGTTTTTTGTTTATAGCTTAAACATTTGATAATGAAACCTAGCTTTATGTTCATTATATTCAATACACAATATTACCATGATTTCGAACTGAGTGGCCGTATTCTCCGCGTAGTTGACACGTAGTAAAACTCCGAGCGATAGCGAGGAGTATTGCGTAGCGTCAACTACAAGGAGAATACGGCCACACAGATCGAAATCATGGTAATGTTGTATTTATTGCTCACTTATTTTTAGATTTAAGCAATAAATATGATCGTTAGAAAACTTTTCAACATAGTTAAGAAGTTATGTTTGGGACTCCTTTCATCTCAAAAATCCGTATGCTCCTAGGAGATTCCGCAGGTCCGTATCCTACTCAGTAGCGATCTGTAATCTCCATAGGCTTAGTATGGAGACTCCGTATCAGGTGGGTAATAAATAGACAATAATCGATGGTTTTGTGGACAGGCGGCCGTAAACTATGAGAGGTTGACGCGTAGTAATACACGAGCGCTAGCGAGTGTATTGCGACGTCAACCGCGAGTGGTTTACAGAGCTGCCTTTCCACAAAATCATCGTTTGTTGCATTTATTATCCATCTTTTTGAATAAATTAAACCCAGTAATTGCCATGTTAACGGGTAAAACACTAGGAACTATTTCTTTGCTCTATACACTGCACGAAAACCACTATTTTGAGTGTTATATTAAATTTTCAGATAAAAGGTCATGGCAACCTTTCCCAACTAGTTCTGATCACTTATCTATTTATTGCACTTATCTAACTAGTTTTCTGAAGCCATCTTCAATAAGAAACTATCTTTCAGCCGTAAATTTTTACAACAAAATGTACGGTCATCAAGACATGTCAACTGATTTCAAAGTTAAAATGACCTTAAAGGGTATCGACAGGCTTTTTCATGTAGACACTACTACTCGTTATCCTATGTCTGTTTGTGATATGAAGATGTTATTCTCAAAGTTGAATATGAAATCGGAGTCTGACAATGTTTTCTGGTTATGCCTACTCTTGGGCTTTAGGGGTCTTCTAAGGAAATCCCATTATATTTTCTCTTCCCACACTATTAAAAGGAAGGATATCTCAGTATACGATGACCACATTGAGCTAGTGGTTCGTACATCAAAAACTGATCAGTTGGGTTTGAAAAAACAAATCTTAAGATTTGATGACATTGATTCATCTCCTTTCTGTTTAAAACCTTACCTTAACAATGTACTTCTATTTCAAAAACCATTTTCAGATGATTATCTACTCATATTTAGGAGTGGAAACACACTCCTACCTCTGACTTATCAGAGGATAAATAACAGGTTAAAAAGCCTAGCTAGTGCAATAGGTTTTGGTAGTGGCTCAGTTACATGTCATTCCCTTAGACATGGCGGGGCAACCTTTCTCAAGGACCTGGGTCTGCCTACATCAGACATCAAAGTCAGAGGTAATTGGGTCTCTGGTGTAGTAAACACTTATCTACACCAGACTTCTGCCACGGTAAAGTATTCTGATCGTTTGGCAGCAAATCACTTGAAATTATTGAATTGATCTCTCAATTGTGGCTGGCGGGTTTTTGCCCATGTTTATATATATTTACCGCCATCCCTGTTTTGTGTTCAATCCATGCACCTATTTATTATAGGTTAATATTATTTATGTCACTATATAAATTATTATATATATATAAATTAATTAACCGCCGAACCGCGGAGGACTCGACAAGTCTAGTTGCCGTATAATATCAGCTGGTTTGTTGTCGGAGTCTAGTTACCAGGAAACGGGGTCACCAAGGTCGCACGTGACGTAACGTTCACCGCAACGGTTATTCCGCTGCCTCAAATCAACAACACGAGTCGTGTTTTAAGTCTTACCTTTAGGCTTAGCCTATTCTATGTATCGATCTAGATGTTCAGGTTTATTGTAAATGTTTTAATAAACCCATGTTTATATATATTTACCGCCATCCCTGTTTCGTGTTCAATCCATTCACCTATTTATTATAGGTTAATATTATTTATACATATATATACATCACTGGATAACGCACGTATCAGCTGTATAGTGGCTTGTTTATAAAATACTTATATACACCTCTTATACGCGTCTACGTTTCGGGTGTCTACAAGACAGTTTCCATATGTAGACGCGCGCGACTTGGCTGTCTTTCATGCCTGGCGTATTTAAGATAAAATATACTCTGCGCAACATATATATACGCCAGGCGTATATATGATACAAAAAAACAAAAAAAATTACGACCCGCGGCCCGCCCGGGCCTGTGGGTATTGGTAGAGGATACACCAACACTGACCCGCCACCCGCGACCTCCCAACCCCACCCCCTACCGCCCCCCCCCCCCCCCCACCACCCCACGCCACCCCCAGCCAGCCTCAGTGAGAAGCCCCCCGCTGCCCGCCGCCCACCACTCACCGCCGGCCGCCGGCCGCGTTTGTGCAGGTTGACTCAGTGGAAAGGCGTCCTGAGGGCGGGCGGCTGGGCGGGTGGCTGTGAGGGTGGCGGCCGCATTCACGCTACTTCTAACAAGGCGGGGGCGGAGTCGGAGTCGGAGTCGGAGTCGGGAGGAGGACTCTGTCAACCAGAGACACTGGGGGGAGGCGATTATATAGTAAGGCTGACTGTCCACACATTGAAATGGTGTTTTAAAGTTAAATAAAATATCAGAAAAACTCCTCCTATCATAGGAGCTCATATTTTTTTTAAAAAAGGTCACTTTTTTTTTTTTTGTAGCAAATGTTTGTTTCTCTATCAATCCATGTCGATAGAGAAATAAAAAAGGGTCAGAATTTCATATGATTGTTCATATGGCGTGAGTTCTCTTCACAGAATGATATCACAAAGCAGTGCTTAGTTATATCTATAGTGAAAGACAATGAACGCCATGTAAATGATCGTATGAAATGTTGTGACGTTTAGATTTTACCCTGCCCTGAGGCATTCCCCAGCATAGACCGGATAATGCCTTGAGGCATTCCCCCGCGGAAACCGTATAATGCCTTGAGGCATTATTTATGAAATTTAGTAATATTTACCATTTCATTGTTTTATGGCGAAATAATTGATCAATAAATCTGAAACTTTCAGAGAATGTACCTATGATATAGTATTTAATACTGTTTGGTAAACCAAATAATAGATAAGATTGATGTGTCATATCACGTGGTTAAATAATGGAATATGAGTTTAGACAAAAATTGGCCCGTCCCCTGGAGTTATACCAATCTAAATCACCCGCCCCGACCAACAGGGCTCTGCCACAGACTCCCGTCTTTAAAGGGTTAACTTCATATGTCACGGGAGGCATAAGAATATCTTATGGCATAACTGTGGCATACAACTACACAATGTTAAGTCTATGGAGATTTATATGAGGGTAAGATAGGTTGTCAAAAGATATAACGACTGGATAGTAGTCCATTGTCAGATGAAAAACTACATCAAATTTTGAAAGTCATTGATGCTTTCTTGCGGTAGAGGAGCTCTTTTATCAATTAGGAAATGTTCATTTCAAGTTCTGGCACATGCAGGTCTTCCATTTGAAAAACCTGACCGATCCTCGCACTATATGTACATCCGACGGCTGAAGAGGGAAAAGTTAAAAATAGAATCCCAGATTTCCTGGAATGAAGACCAGAAGTGAGTGAAGGCTTGATGGTGGCACCGACGACAGGGCCCCATTGCTCCACGTTTACGACAGAGTTGCGGATCGCAGAATAGCGATCCGAGGGCCTAAATGTTGCTCCTGAAATTTTGTGGATGGCGCCATAATCGCATAGGCGCATCGCTGCGTAAAATACTGCTTTTAGCGATACTTTTTATGCTGACCTTCACAGCACTGCGGATCGAATCACCACTTGTTCTTCTGCCTATAGGAAATCCACACCACCAGTTTTAACTGTGATGCCATCTGTATTTAATTAAAGAACCAATGAATTTTCTTCTGTCTCATTCAATATGTGCCCCTGAATTGTTGTATCGCTATCGCATCGTAATATATCGCTGAAATATAGAGATACGATCCGATATTACGAGAGCAACGCCTTTTCAGTCCAGGGCCCCGTTGCTCCTGTTTTGTGGTATCGCTAGCTATAATCCATAGACTTAACCTTGGGAACTTTTATCTAACGCCCATCAGATATTTAGGAAAAATATCTAATGGGTGATTATGACACAAATGATAGCCCATTAGTCAATGTTAAGGGTGAGATAAATTCAGAATCCCATTCAGGTTTGTCAGAGCTCGATCCCATCTTCTTTGAATCACTACGTAATTCACGCGGCTTCGCCTTGTAAATTACTACGTGATTCAAACTCGATGGGATATGAGCTCAGACCCTAAACTCTCAAAGGTTTCCTCTATAATATATGCATGAGATTTGCTATTTTCCACATCGTAAAAATGCAGTGTATGCCCCGTCAAGGCTCCAGGGGTCAATAGAGCTTATTCGACGGTGGCGCCAGCTGCCAACATCGATGTGCGAGCTGCTTACGGTTGCTGGCAGCGGTGGCAGGTGGTCCACGGGTGTGGATTGATGAGTTCTCGTTTTAGAGGTCACCTTGTGTACCTCAGCACGAAAATAGCAGGTACTCACCTCGCCGTACTGCAGCCATTCATTATTATAGAACTAACAGGCAGCGGGAACCGGCCAAGTGCTGTCAGTTTTATCGAATAAGTCACTGTGTGCTGCAGACATTATTCTACTTTGCTGGTTTCAACGTGCCCCGTCGTGAATGACCAGGGAACCTGCGTAATTATACTCTCTGTTGGACAAAAGGTGAAAGGGGGCTTGGAAAAACGGTAGATCTTTTAGCCCGGCACCCACTGCCACCTGAACACAACCACAGACCTCCCGATGCACTAGAACTCCCAATACACGATTATAATCGTGGTGTACCGAGCCATGTCACCATGGCACTTACCGTGCAAAAGTATTTCACATTATGGAGTCATTAAAGGCATATCCTGAAATACACAGTGGCGCCACCTGGTGACTTTCAAATACTGGCAATTATCAATTAACACCAGGGACCTGTTTCACTAGTTTCGTGACATGTCTAGATGGCGTCTAGATGGTGTTTCCGGTTTCATAAGAACTAGACATTAGACTTCGTTTTGTTCGTTCTTGCTTGCACTGTTGGTGCCACTTTTCATGTCCGTCTAACACTTTTGTCACGAAACTAGTGAAACAGGTCCATGATGTGTAGATTTGTCTAATTCTTATGTTTGGGGTCTGTCTTTTCCTAAGGGCAGCTACTTGTGTTGTCACAAAACTAAACAACCCCAATGTCTGTATGGTGTCACAGACATGTCACGAAACTAGTGAAATAGGTCCCAGTTTCTTTGACTTATTCTAATACCAAATGAGTGAAGTATCATCTTATCATCGAGTTTGACCAAACCCAATAGGTAAATTAGGCCAATTTGCATTTGACTGATTTACATAGGAAATGTACTGAAAAATATCGTTTTCTTCAATTCATTCAAAAGCAAGGATAGTGACCTATGATTTTTAAAACTTTTAGAATTCCTATATATTCTTTAAATAAATCTCTAAATCAAAAACTAGCACGGTGACCCCAGATTTTGAAGTCAGATATGTGTTCTACAACACTAGGAGATCATCACATTTAATTTTCAGGATATTGACATGGGTTTAATTTTGAAGGCAAATTGTCCAATATGTCTTTAAGATGGTACTTCATGAGGTATATTTAGTGATGGATACCAGGTAGCGCAACAGTTTACTGAGGTGTAATAACTCCGCTAGATATCTATCCATATGAGGCTTTATCTCACCCTTGGTGTTTTTGTCCCATAGGCTTCACATTGGGAACTCGTTCTCTATGCCCCCATGAGTATTGCCGTTCTTTCTCCATGGTAAGATATGGTAGAATATAGACCATAGGTCTATATACTGTGTATTGTCCTTTCTTTTAGTGTGTACAGGGGTGAGCGGAATACAGAAAGCAACTCATTTTGCTCAAAGTCGTTGTTCTCTAACTCGTTTCAATGCTATGTGAAATTCACTTGGCTTCGCCTTTTTCATATCACTCCGTATCAAACTCGGGGAGAACGACAACTTTGACCAAAACTTGTTGGTTTCTTCTTGAGGACTTCTAGGGTCACGCCACCGCTTACAGATTCACCATTTCGCTTTTTGGAGGAGCTCACGTGTTATTTTCTTCTGTTTTACGCAGCCTATTTGAATTTCCTTTAATTGTTGTTATATTGATGAATAGGGGACGGGATTGCATTGAGTTTCCCTGTTCCTGGCCAAACTATATTCGTAGTGTGTTTATTCGCCATTAGAAAGCCGTATACCATTGGTCAATTATTCAACACTGATCAGGGACCTTGGACCCGTTTCAATAGTCTGTAGGACGTCCGTTATTGGGTGTAGTGACACGATAGCGACAGGTTGCGTTGCAGTAGTTTAGTGACAACCGATTCTGTGACACAGGGTAATAGACAGGCGCAAATAGTGGCATGTACCATTTCAGAAGTGGCTGTCCAGTCACTGTAGTGGTCACTATAGTGTCCCAAATAGTGAGAGGGTATACCCTCTCGCTTCTATTGTCACAAACGTGTAACTTTACTTCCTGTATGAATTAAGCTATGAAACTTTAACCCCAATTAGGGAGATATATAACTTATAAACATGCCAAATATGAAGGAGATCGACCCATGCAATCCAACGATATTCACATTTGAATTCTGTCATAGCAAATGCTGCTCTGGTGGCCAGTGTAGAATTATTCAAGCACTGTCGCTAATTTATGCAGTGACCTCACCTTGACAGCACTTGTTCCCGGTAGCACTAACACCATCCATTGTCAGGCCCAGGGAGTAATATCACCATGTCGCCAATAGTGAACTGACACACCACCCCAATAGTGACATGCCTTTTGCAACGAGTCCTAACTTTTTCTGCTATTCTTGTCACTATTGGGTTCACTAATCATGTCACTAACCGGATAGTGACGCCCTTTCTATTGAAACGGGCCCCTGTTTCACTAGTTTTGTGACAAAGGTGTTATACAGACATGAAAAGCGGCTCCAGCAGTGCAAGCAAGAACGGACAAAACAAAGTCACGTTTCAGAACACATGTCACATCTATTGTCGCATGTTGTGTCACAATGTCGGTGTTGTGAACAGTGACACTACAGTGCCACTTGTGCCAGCGCTACTTGTGTTGGCACAAAAATAGTCAACCCCAAAATGTCTGTAGTGTCACAGATGCCATCTAGACATGTCACGAAACTAGTGAAACAAGTGATCGATCTTTTTCGGTATACGGAAGTCAGGAACTTGTTTCACTAGTTTTGTGACATGTCTAGATGGCGTCTAGATGGTGTGCCTGGTTTCATAAGAACTAGACATTAGACTTTGTTTTGTCAGTTTTTTCTTGCACTGTTGGTGCCGCTTTTCATATCTGTCTAACACTTTTGTCACAAAACTAGTGAAACAGGTCCATGATGTGTCTAATTCTTATGTTTGGGGTCTGCCTTTTCCTAAGGGCAGCTACTTGTGGTGTCATGAAACTAGACAAACCCAATGTCTGTATAGTGTCACAGACATGTCACAAGACTAGTGAAACAGGTCCCAGATCGGTGAATGGAAACAAGAGTGTCTAGAGAAATGCTCAACAATCAATTGTGCATAGATTATTCAATAAGTAATGACCGACTTTGTTGAACGCCCAACAGAATCAAAACGCTTTCATCGGTGAGGTTCAAGGTTTTCGGGAGAAATCTAAATCGGTATTGAGATATGATATGCAGTAGAAACAAGTCATTCACAGCACCCTCCCCGATTATTTGATTCCGACGTGCAGTCGGTGGCACCACCTACAGCCTGTATAGGGACTTCAATTCATCGGTGAAGGGCAGCTGTAGAGCTTCATCTGTACGGATATCCATGACATGCTCATGGCCCGTATGGGGAAATCCCCGGGCAGCCTACACTATAGGTAAGAAGCATACCGAGGTTTTCATGCTGTTATAGACGTGTCTGACCTTATCGTTTGTCTGAAGCCTTCAGACAAACACCAAGGTCATTCACCTCTTGCACATAAGTGTGTCGCTGCTGTAGTAGAGAGAACGTGTTGCATGTGGCTAGCCACCGCTTGCCAGAAACCAGCCACACACTGGCATTCGAAAACGAGTCAAGCCCACACCTGAATCGGCAGCATGGCTTCAGTCCCATAAGCACAGAGTAACTGTAGAAGTGTAAATCGTTGTTATGTCCTGAATAACAGGCCGATTTTTATAAATAAAATATTGTTAGAAAGCTAAAATTTGGGCTTATTTGTTGGTATGATATTATACCTGTGTTATAGCAAGGATTTCCAGTAAAAGAGTGAACATCCGGATTATTTAGGTAAAAGAAACCATGTTACCTTCATGTTCTCACTGTGATTTAATGAAAAATCTATCGGGATGACCTATAGAAATAAACATCCTATCTTTTTAGGTATTTCCAGACGATTAAAATGATACTAATATTATCAGGTTGTGATAGATATTTCCTGAGATAATGGACTATTAAGACGGATGACAAAAAGAGCACTAAAAACATGATTTTCTGATATTTTATAGTGTTTTAAGTCTGAAATAGTAAACCTGTTACAGAACAAAAATTTAAAAAAAGAAATATAGGGAAATAAATATTCCTCTTGCAAAATATTGCAAGACAACTTTGTATCAAAGCCAGTATCAGAAATGCAATGGTATCAGAAAATCTAATTTTTAGAGCTCTCATTGACTCCTTGTCATCTGTCATATTATCCTCTATTATCTCAGGAAATATCCATCACAACCTGGTAATATAGGTATCATTTTAAGCATCTTGAGATGCCTAAAAGGATTGGATGTTTCTTTCTGTATGTCATCGCGATTGATTTTTCATAAAATCGCTGTGAAAACAGGAAAGTAACATGTTTTAATGTTTTTCATTTAAACAATTCCGATTTTCATTCTATGACAGGAAATGTTATCCATGACACAGGTATATCATGTATATCCCAACAGATAGGCCTAAAGTCTCGGCTTTCTAACAATGTATCGTTTATACAAATTGGCCGATTAGTTAAGACGTGAGACCGATTTCCATCTTTCAAGTTAGAGAAACAATAGTATTTTTATCATTGCTCAGGACTGAGTGGAGAGGGCTCGTCTCGTTTTCGATTGACGTACATAGGCGGCCATTACAAGATGGCGCCAGTGAGAAGAGGGTCTATACACGTCTTTGTAAAAGCCATTTTCCACTGGCCGACTATTCACCACCGATCTGCAGTCATGAACCACCAATCGATTGTTTGATATATAAACGCCAGATCGGTGAATGGAAACAAGCATGTAGAGAGTTTCTCACCGATCAATTGTGCATAGATTATGCAATGAGGCCACCATCGACCGACTTTTTACCTTCCGATAAAATTGAAAGGGTTTGAAATAGTTGGTGATGGTCATTGCGATTGGAGGACAATTCAGTTGGTTTGAACCTTCAAATGGGTGACCCATGGCCAGTTGGTCAGGGGTGGTCATTGCGCCCCCTGGTGACTCCTCCTCTCACTACCAGCACCCCGGCGCATCCCCTAGCGCATCCTTCGCGCACCTCACACCGATGTGCGACCGCTCAGCACGCTTCTCTCTACACTGGCAACCAGAGCTACACAAAGTTAGCTCTGGTCGGGTTAAAATGAACAATGACCTTCACATGGCGTGGTAACTGGTTGTTTATGCTATTTCACTGGGTATAGGAAGTTCATTTTCACTATTTTAACGTATGTCCATGTGTCTGATCCTATGGCCGCCATGGCTTGTTGTCATTTGCTGCCACTTCCTCTTAACCTCAAAGTCACTTTTAAGTATTTATTATTTACTCTGCATGGATTTCATGAAAGAATCATACAGGTAGACTAGATTGTCAATTATTGAACCTAATAATATTTTCAAGTATGTAGATATACTTTCAGAGCTTAAATTTAACAAAAGTTTTTGGTTTGGGGCGAACACAAGGGACACAGGGGGATACCGTATGTGATTTAAGCCGACCAACCCCTATATCATAGAAGGGGTTGGTTGCCAAACTAGCTTCTCTCTCTCACTTCTCGCTTCACGTTTTAAAGGCCTGTTTCCATTGGCCGATTTCCCATCATCGATCTACAGTCAGGAACCACAGACGGACTTTTGGCAATGCTGACCCAATATCGGTCAATGGAAGCAACTATGGCCGTGAAATAATCCATGACTTTTTCTGTCTAGATTATGCAATGTGGCACGAGCCACCACTGGGTGAAGGCTAAGTCAGTGAGTGAAATCTACTACCATCAGCGATTTTTCTATACCAACGCACAGTCAGTGGCACCACCGACAGACTTTCTGTGCAACTCAAAAAGTCTAAGCAATCTTCGTCGGCCAATGGAAACGGACCTTTACACCGTACACACGTACATTTTTCTTCCCACCCACCCTCTCCTATCTCTTCTACTCCCTTCTCTCGTAGGGCTATATTATTGTATTATTATTATTATTATAATACCTCATATAATAAGTAAACATTACATCACTTATTATATCTACTGTTTATCATAATTGACCACAAAACAAACTATGTCAATTATCCATACATACTTATTGATTATTCATTGTATACTGTATCTACTTATTCATATCAATAAGTACTCCGTATGATTATCGGCCAATATGTGCAGACTGAGAATGCGGGCCTTATTAAAAAAGAATCAGAATGTTTCTTTATTGCTGACTTTACATCCATCATATCTACAATATTGAGCCATGACATCACTGTGTAAACTTCTTGCTGTACTTCATACATTAGTGTTATGTTTTCTATAGTATTTATACAATGCATCTATTCCCATAATTAATAAACCAGTTTTAAGTAACAAAACAGCAATAAAGTGAGGTGAGTATCAGGCTTCACCTATAGCCTAGTTTTCATACCCTCCCCCCCCCCCCCACCCCATTACCAGTTTGTTAGCATAAATGATGTATAGCCACAGAAAAAAAACCTTTATCGACAGCTGCAGCTCATCCCAAGATACAGCATGCACTGAAAACTTTGGAGACTATTATTGAACTAGATTTCCGTGCAGATCCTTAGTAAAGACGTTACCTTGTTGTCTGTGCCTCTTGACTAGAGTTGTGATGTATGTATTAAGAATATCTCAGGGTGCTTCCTAACAGGTCCTCGCTCCAGATAGAGGTTAAGGCCTAACTGTTTGGACTGCCACCCCCAGCGTTTGAACCATCCCCTGTCTTCGTTTGGACTGACCCCACGATAGGGTATATAAGGAGGCAGATTTGCACTCACAACTCACTTGGAACCCAGACACCGTGGCGTCAACATGTCCAGGCTGCTCAGCATTACCACCACTGCAGTGTCAGGCTTGAAATACCATAGGACACTCAGCTACAGAGGCCTTTACTGAGGATTGGGCTTCTCCATAAGCTACTATCACCCCAGCACTGGAGGAAAAGACACTGATGACTGCTACCACTACTTGGATCATCTATATCCACAAGTCAAGGAGACATTGAACAATAACTGAAAGTGATAGACAGTGAGTACTGCTTTGACCAAGAGGACTTATATTATATGAACACTACAGAAGTGTATATGATTTTGTATGTTGATGAGAATTGTTATGTAACTGTATACTTTGTTATAATATATGTTATTAACTTATATCTGTGTATGGTGGTTATCTGTCTTCTTCATTTAGTATAGAAGATATTCTGAATTCTCTTTTCTTGTCACTGGGTTAGCTAGTCGATAAGATTAGGCTACTCTACGTGGCAGAGTAAAGTACACATGTAGAGAATGTAGTTGCATTGATCCGGAGGCCTATGCTGTGATTCTCTCAGAAATTAGCCAATTAACTTGATCGACTTAATTCGTATTGAAGCTGGCTGCTGTAGACAAATAGAAGCGAGAGGGTATACCCTCGCGCTATTTAAGACCACTACAGTGACCGGACATCGGTCTTATGAAATGGTCAGGCGACTATTAGCACCCGTCTGTAAAACGGAGTCACAGAATCGGTTGTCACTAAACTACTGCAACACAACCTGTCACTATCGTGTCACGACACCCAATTGTTTTCAATCAATTTATTGTAACCTCTCGTGAGCTAGAGATTTCAAAACGTTTTTATTTTGCACAGCATCACACCCCCTATAGCTTTTATATCTTAAAAAAAACTATCGGTCACCTGTTCTCAATCTATGCTATATTAGGCCATCATTCAATTAATGTGTATTGCAATAGTCACTTTCCCTTTGGGACAATACCTTTAAAGTTGTTTCCAGGTTCTACCTTTACTAGGCTCCAGGAATAATACAATCATATTGTACATGAAAGGCAAATCCTACAATTCACAGTGACGCCACCTCGTGTTATTTTCTACAACACTGTGAGATGAACACCATATTCAACTTGTAGAAAATTGACATGGGTTTTAATTTTGGAGGCAAGTTGTCCGTTAAGCCTTTAACAGGTGCAACAGAGTTGGGAAGTTTTTGGTATAAAGCAAGTATAAGCTGCTATGAATATTTAATAATGAAAGACTTCATGATGTCTCATGTGGAGATACAAAGAATTTATAAAGTTACGTGTACCTCTTTAGATTTGCTTCAAATTAGACAATGTACCCGGCGGTTATATAGGATCTCGTTAGAAGAGGTTCCGAGTCTGAAACAACCCACTTTTACAAATGACACACATTTCAATGTTAAGATTTTCAATTGAAATAACATAGAAACGCACAAAATTGTTAAAATACCTAATTCACAAAAGAAATGGACTAGATATTTCAAAATACCAATGGTTGATCACGATAGATGGGAAGTTATATACACTAATGTATACAAAGCAGCAAGAGACACAAATTGCAATCCAAGGAATGGCCACCTACACAAAAGAAAAATAGTTCCGACTCCAACATGTAACTACTGTACAGAACTTGACAGTATAACACTTCTTAATTACTTGTTTTTCTGGAATACAATACCGAACTTTACAAAAGAAATAGCAGATATAGATATAGATTTAACATTTGTAGCTACTCAAGTTAGCATGCTGAAGAAAGGATACATACAAGGATATTTCGATGGAATGTAAAGTGATGATAAATTGTTTTGATGAAAAAACATGTAGAGACATATCGTTCACTCTCAGCCTGGGTTCAAATATCATGCAAGCTTTTCGGGACATTCAATTTCCTAGGTATTCTCTCTTTGTCTCAAACCATTGCTATTTCATCTAAACAACCCAGCTATACCCCATTTCAGTATTTGACCCTGAGAGTCAATATGGCAAAGCATTATGTTGTGTATATGTAAACCATGGACGAGTATGAGCCCTGTGTACTGTGTCTTAAATGAGCATAACTCTCGATATTCATGGCCATATCACAGGAACCTTTCACATTCAAATAAAGCCTATTCATATCAGATAAATCCAACTTCTATCGTTCAGTGATCTCGTTCTATATCGATATTAAACTTCCAAGAATTAAATTTTCCCAGATGTAGTTCTCATGTTACAGTATTACATTCACAGAGCCCTCCAGGCAAGTCGTTTATTTTGTGAGAGTTGTCAGTCTTCTCTGACGATGATCCTTTTTTCTCTCACGTAATATTTAATGTGTCTCGCCCTCTTCACAGTTTGTAAGGACCTCATGTTCTCTCTCCTCTATTGTCAGGACATCTGACAGTGATATAGATTTCCACTGAGTTAAATCCGTTTTTCTTTTAAATTCCAAAGCACTGCCGCTATCACACGTGTGAGTGGTGAAATACATTACTATCGGAAGCACCTTTTTCGGCGTTTATATTAGATGTCTACCGATGCCTACCGGGAACAAGTGCCATCAAGGTGAAGGTCACTGCATAAATTAGCAACAGCGCTTGAATAATTCTACACTGGCCACCAGAGCAGCATTTTCTATGACAGAATTCAAATGTGAATATCGTTGAATTGCATGAGTCGATCTCCTTCATATTTGGCATGCTTATAAATTATATGTGTCCCTAACTGGGGTTAAAGTTTCATAGCTTAATCCTTACAGAAAGTAAAGTTACACGTTTGAAACAATAGAAGCGAGAGGGTATACCCTCTCGCTATTTAGGACCACTACAGTGACCGGACATCGGTCTTATGAAATGGTCAGGGGACTATAAGCACCCGTCTGTAAAACGAAGTCACAGAATCGGTTGTCACTAAACTACTGCAACGCAACCTGTCACTATCGTGTCACGACACCCAATTACGGACGTCCTACAGACTATTGAAACGGGCCCCTGTTTCACTAGTCTTGTAACATGTCTAGGTGGCATCTAGATGGTGTGTCCGGTTTCATAAGAACTAGACATTAGACTTCGTTTTGTCCGTTCTTGCTTGCACTGTAGGTACTGCTTTTCATGTCTGTCTAACACTTTTGTCATGAAACTAGTAAAACACTGGGAGCTGTTTCAAAAGTCGAGTAAAGTCTATGGTTTTGAAACAGCTCCCTGGTCCATGACGTGTAGATTTGTCTAATTCTTATGTTTGGGGTCTGTCTTTACCTCAGGGCAGCTACTTGTGTTGTCATGAAACTAGACAACCCCAATGTCTATATGGTGTCACAGACATGTCACGAGACTAGTGAAACAGGTCCCTGGAGTAGTTGCCGTGTATAAGCTTTAACACCTACCCGCTCCAGCCCTCTGTAGACTGCCCCCTCCACTCAAAGAGCCCGCCAAGACCCGCTAGACAACTTCCACACACTCCTATTCAGGACTTGCACACTAGCGCCATCTTGTAATGGCCGCCTAAGTAGGTCAATCAAAAACGAGACAATCCCTCTCCACTGAGTGTATTGCAGGCGGACAGCCATGCTTCACTGTGTGGGTGCCTGTGTAGCTAACGGGAAGTAGTAAATATTCATATGTTCCCTTATGATAATCAAAATATAAACTTACAGACTGTCTTTTGCACATCTTTAATTACTCACTGGTCTTTATTGCAAGTCTCTATGCTCATTTTTTGCGAAGTTATAACGTGAATTGCAGAGTGTCTTCATGCCACACTTATGACGTTTTGACGCTGTATTTTCGCGGAGTTTTACTGACCTATAAACTGCACTAGTTCCTGACTTTCCTGGTCTGGAACCACAAAACACTTTGACAAGTGCAATCGAAGGGGCACTTTCTGAAATGGAGATGGATTACTCCCATGAGCAGGACAGCGGGATCCCGGCAGGCATGGCTGCCTGTACCCAGTCTCTGCTTCTCGAGCGCCTGTATCAGTGTCAAGTGTCACTCAGGAGCGACGGAAATTATGTCAAGAACAGCGAATAATGCATGGATTTTGACAAAAATGGTATCAAATAAAACCCACGATTCAGGGCGTTGATGTGAGGTGTTCGAAGTGCGCAATCATATAGTTTAAGCACATGTTGCGAATAAACGGCTACAAAGTTTGTAGGATGTCATGGCAGGGCGACTGGAACTGTCACTCTTGAAAAATGTCGTTCGAAGCAGTATTTTTTTTTTTTTAATTGATTTCTTTATTGATTCAAAACAGATTTATACAGGTAGGTGTCATCATGTTGTTAGACCAGGTTTGAGAATCAACAAAGCGGCAGTAGGTCTCAGCCTTTTCATAAGGCTGGTTTAAATGACCAAGCCGTTCCAACAATAAAACGTCTTAGATTTGTAGCATTTTTAAAACATGGAAGAAAAGAAACAGGTATAAATTTTGGTTCAACCATGATTGGAAAACGTAAGGCACTTATCCACATCACTTGACATTGGTTACAGTGTCACTATATAATAATCACCCTTTGGGATCAGCTTGTTCCCAATAGCAAAGAAAGAAAAACCTGACTAGTCGTATCAGTCTAGCCATACCTTAGCCTTCATATTAGCCTTAGTAAACTTTTAAAACATCTTGGAAGTTTCTGTATTTCGTATCAATGGTGATAATCTTTCATTTCCCAAGTCTGGTAACTTATTCCTTACAAATATCACCGCAATGTGGTTATTCATACCCCAACAAACGATCACATGAAAAACGGCAAAGCTATGGATCGTACTCCGGGCGATGTTGTTTACATCACATCGCCTCGTTTTAGAATGTGAGTATATTGGTGGTTTTTGGCAAACAGAGGCTAATTACATGCGACCAGCGCTACCCGTTTAAACGCTCGATCCCAGAGCCACGCTTATGTGCAAGTGGTGAATAATCTCACCTGTGTAGGTTGATTTGTATACCATGCCAGAAACAGATTAATCTCGATAATCCGAAGTGTTGTACCGGTGTGTAGACGTTAGGGCCCACCACCCAAAAATCGGGACGTTAGGGCCCACTCGTCGACTCGTTAGGCCCCACCTATCATAAGATCGACATATAACATTGAAATAGCGCTAACAAGTTAACAAACCTTAAATAATTCTGCAAATTCAGGTGGGCCCTAACGTCTATTTATGCTACTTCTCACTCCTGGCGCCACAGGTGTAAACTCGGTGTCGCGGTACGGTCGAGGCGTGACTGTGTCTTTCTCCCCACCGGGCTCGGCTGTGCCCTAACGTCCCGACTTACAGGTGGTGGGCCCTAACGTCCTGCAATCGTTGTACACACACTGATAAGCCATCTCACTTGAGGTTTTTGGCCTCTTCATACTGAAATTACGCGGAGTCCCGCTTACACGGGGGGTCACTTACACGGATTTAAATTAAACATCTAAAAGGGAGAATAATTTCCGGTCTGAACAAAACTGTCCGCTTACGCGAGGTGTCCGCCTACGTGAAGTCTCGCCAGGGGTACGTCGCATTTCAAAGCGAGAGGCCGCAACAGCGAGCGGCACTTTGTTCATAGTGGACAAGTCTTTGATTCGTGGCCCAGTCAGAGAAGGATACATACTAAAATGAACTTTATTCTGATTGTGATTAATCATTTAATGAATATTCATAATCAAAGACTTGTGCAAGTCTAGGCCCGTTTCTATTGGCCCATTTCCCGTCACCGATCTACAGTCAGAAACCACCGACGGACTTTAGGCCCTGCTGACTCCGAATTTTCTCGTGAAATGACCCACAACTTTTTCTGCTTAGATTATGCAATGTGGCACCGCCCATCGCTGAGTGAAAGCTTGGTCACTGAGGGAAATCTACTACCCTCACCGATTTTTCGATACCGAAGCATACTAAGCAAACAAGGTGGCATTCCCGACAGACTCTCTGGGTAACACAAAAGTTACCTCGTTTTCGTCGGCCAATGGAAACGGACCTATGTGCGGTGATTCTTGACTTTGGCACCACATGACAACTTTCAGCCGTAAAAAGCTAGAAGTTGTCTAGTGTAAAGGTCAAGTGCGTGGTGACTGTAGATCGTCCGAGTACGTCAGGTTATGCAATTTGGCACCGTCTGGCGATTATGTAGACCCTTTGAGGGCTGACGATTATTCCATGCCAGCTTGAATTAGTCGTCTAGACAGCTGGCGATTCCGTAAAATCTCAGTAGTCAACCACCTCAAGTTTTGGCCAAAACGAGTGTTTTGTGTTGAAGACCACGACTTTTTACTTAATTCTTCTTTATACCTGTAAGTTTGGATAATACATACATTCACCTGTAGTTTAACAAGGATTCAACCGTCGCCTATAATCATCTAGAGTGAGCGCCTGCTAATATACCTTTAAGTGGACAGCAGAAAGTAATACGTTCCTCATATAACCTCGTCGAGTATAAATGTTTATTGTGCTTCTTCGGTCGGCGATTCTTGGTGATTGTAATTGAGCACCACCTGACGACTATTGCCTAGACGATTTACGTTTGTCAGGGTTTTAGTCGTCTAGTGTAAACGCCGGATGGAGGCACCTCACCTGGCGTTTACACTGGACGACTCCTAACGAGACGACGGTAGATCGTCAGCCAATAGTCGGCAGGTGGTGGCAATGTCAGCTGCACAAGTCGTTGAACTCAGAATGTACCCGAGCGTTTACACTGGGTTTGTTTTTTTTTGGTTTTTTTTATTGGTCAGGTTCGCTACAAGTTATTGATGCGGTCTACCACCTTCCCAGGATTCTATATAATGATACTATGTTACTTACTCGCAGGTAAGTTCGGTGTCAGGTTTTGTTTTACTGTTAGATCTATATAGTTAACATTTAGTATGATTTTACATATGATAATACATGAGATATACAGACAATATGATGAGAAACATATTATACACGAACATACAATACAAACAATACATTACAACAACGATATAATATAATATCATGCACATAAACAGATAGGAGTGACGTACGAGGTCTCGATTCGGTATTAAGAAAATCTGAGTATAGTCTATACTATCCGCTTATTATATGCTACATTTCATCTATATACTTGCTATATGTTTCTTTATGGCTGCTTTGAAAGAGCTTTTAGTATCTGATATCTTTATTTTGGTTGGCAGTGCATTCCATTGCATTTTTCCACTATAGGCTGGTGATTTTTTTAGTAGCTCTGTTTTTGGTCGAGGTAGTGGAAACCGTTGGTCATCCCTCGCCCTCGTTCTAGGACCGTCAAACTGGCGACTTTAAGTTTTCATAGAATCGCCGCCCATGTAGACGACTAATCCAAGGCCGCTTGAAAAAGTCGCGGGCATTAGAACATGACCAATATTCTCTAGGTGGTGCCTAACTGTGTAATCTGATGTAACCAGACGATCTACAGTCGCCACGCGCTTGGCGTTTACATTGAACGATTTCTATCATTTTACTGTTGAAAGGCAAAATACCAGGGGGCTGTTGAATAAACTACGAAAGAGAAAAAAGTCTCCCAGAATCGTCCTTGGGGCCATAGTGTTGTATAAAATAATATGCTGTAAACTGAAGATATTTTGACAACAAGAGTGTTGTATACAAATACCTTCATCTACATAATATCTTCTGTCTTGTCATACAATACTAAATGGAAAACATCGTCCAGGATGTCGTTTATCGTTGGAGTTATCGCATCGTTCAGACCAGCACCAGAAACGAACGAACGTTATTCAACATCCCCCAGAATCGCCGCCTGGAATCGTCTAGTGTAAACGCCGGGTGGGGGCGCCACACGCCGCCCCGTCTGATTTCTCATAGGTCCGTCAGTCCCAACGGACGCAGGCAGATCCACAAGCCGCGCCTGCGCCTGCTGCAGCGTGCCCGACACCACCCCAGCCCCAGCCCAGTCCCGCCCCTCCCCCAGCCCCAGCCCATGCCTCAGACTCCTGCTAGACTTCAGCATGACAATGCAGGAGTGCAGGAGGCTAGAGTCTACCTGTTAGAAACACGTTCGCTGAATCAACAATAGCCGGTTAAATATCAAAGCAGTGACTTAATCCTGTTGGTGCCTCAAGAGGATACATAATGGAGTGGAAGATTTAACAGGATATTCTACGTTCATTTGTTTTTTTTTCTAATATGTAGAGAAGGATTTGATACGGAACACCGTCTGCTATGTGCTACAGGATGTGTCAATGTGCCTTTCCCGGTAAGTGTCCAGTTTTATATACTTTTCATTAGTGTGGTCTTAATACGGTTTTAGTGGTCAAGTGGGTGTACGTATATTAATCCATGAAGACAATTAGGACTATCATGAAAATATAGAAAGTGCAGACATGACGCAAATGGCAGATTTAATTAAATTTGTTTCTCATCAAATTTCCTCTCCTCAAAAGAAACTACTTGTAGGTTGTAAATAGTGTTTCCAAGCAATATCCCGGCATCGACTACATAAATAAAACGCTAATTGTGTTCGACAGGGAAAGTCGAGTTAGTCACCTTTTCAGGTTTTTTCTGTTCGTTATTAAGATTGATACTTTTCTTTATTTCGTTGTTCTTAATTGCCCACCTATATTAATACACAGTTGTCTGGAGTTTTGCATCATCATGATCTGCCCATGAATTGTAAAAGCCATCTGCCGCAGCTTGCTTTTGTTGGCTGCCCAAAAGAGCTATGCGGGAGATGCATCTCGCTCCTAGATGTTTTCATGATCTTTCTAAATTGTGTACTTTGTGTATTTTGAATAATATAACATTGCAGAATTGCATGAGAAAACAGGGATACCACCGATGCTTAAGAGAAGGAGGTACGAAATGCTAGCCACCTGTATGCGCAAGCAAGCAATAAACGATAACAAATAAAACTTCTGAAAAGGCCCGCAACAGTCTACTCGCAATACTCGCTTATGGTATGAATTATGGAACAACCTACCTGATGCCCTAAAACGGTGCACTAGTAAAATGTCCTTTAAAAGAGGTA
Organism: Alentia gelatinosa; assembly: GCA_950022655.1. Taxonomy (NCBI): domain Eukaryota; kingdom Metazoa; phylum Annelida; class Polychaeta; order Phyllodocida; family Polynoidae; genus Alentia; species Alentia gelatinosa. The sequence goes on along the minus strand of OX465583.1, from coordinate 54,282,788 downwards.
TAAAAGATAAGAGAGTTATACGAACTAGCCCCAAGAAAATAAGCACACACCAGAAACAAGCAGGTGATAGAAAGACCAGCCTCAAATACATATAAAACACCAACATATCATCCATAACCATTTCATCCTACACCAGAAATGCACCAAAACCATATAGGTGGGCCATATATGAACGCAATTTAGGCATGGCGTCCACCTACTGCGATAGAAATTTAGACCTCCCGATATGGCACTGATACAAAAAACAAACATCGTAGAGCATATTGGAGCCATATCGTGGTAGGTGGACGCCGGGCCTTACAGATGTATCTTTTCCATGTCTTAAATGCGAGAGCTGCAGTGTTGAATATCGTAACTCAGTCACAAATGCACGTAGAGACGTCAAGTAAAAGATTGAATGTGTGGAAAAACCTGAGAAATACTATTTTTGAATATTGATTAACAAAAGGGGTTGGGCAACAACCATAAAGATATTTTAACGAGACTTAGAAATATCCGCTGCCCTTTCCCGCTGTTAGTGCCATTATTTCGGTATTCCTTTCGCTATGGTGCCGAAGCTAGTAAGATGGGTCCCTGTTTCTCTAGCAAATTATATGATTTAACCTGCATTGGTGGAGTAGTTATCCCGAGAATTGTGAACAAAATCCGATTAAAGAAGCAAGAAGGACTGAAAAGATTTGCATAAAACAAAAAAAACGAATACTGAAAAGTATAAGAAGTCCGCATTACTTATAGGAATTAAGTTGTGGAATATAATCCCAAGAGATATTCAAATAATCAGAAAAGGAGATAACTTCAAAAACCATGTGAAGGATTATATCAACAATAATAAAGAAATGTTTATAGATTTATAATACATGATATGTGTTTGTGAAGTCCGATGTATTGTCCACTGTATTGTCCCACACGGAGTAAATGTGGAAGATCACCAATTATTTGGTGAACATTTATGTCCTTTTTCACTTTTGAAATAAACATGTCTTGATAAAAAAAAACACTAAAAAAACCTGAAATCAAAAACACACCCAATGATAGACATTCACTTGGTAAATACAGGTCTATTATCCATTTTCAAATGACAATTTCGAATGACCACAGTAGACAGTGTGTAAAAAGCTGTTTTAACTTCATTCAACACTTATGGACGACCTTAGCCAACAGACTTAAATGTTATTAAATGATAACCCTTGTAAGGGTACAGAAAATGGTCTTCGTGTACGATCCTAGATTATTCAACGAGCCCCTGGATTATAAAATAGGCCTTAGGTGATGTAGGGCCATCTTTAGTTTCTAAGGCCAGGCGTCCACCTACTATGATAGTGTTTTTTTATAAGTGCTTTTATGTCCACCTTAATATTAGTCCAAAACATATTTGTTTTGGGGTGACAAGCAGGTATGTTTTGGGACTAATGGTGTACCGGTTCGTAAAAAGTGCCCTCACACCCGGGAGTACTTCTACCTATCCGGTTGTTGGAGACAAGTCGCTACCCCGTGCTTGTGCCCCTAGCACGGGTTGGTTCGGAATATCCTTGGTAAGGCCGCGGAGATGCGGGATTTACAACCTAGCTTAACCTAGAACACAAAACCAGACTCCTGACACTTAGGTACAATATCTTTATTGTCAAGCTGCGGATCTTAGTTACAGTCCCTTGGTACTGCGTCTACCAAGTAGCGTAAGGGAAGAGATTCTGGGACCTGTTTTATTAGTTTCGTGAAATGTCTGTGACACCATACAGACATTGGGGTTGTCTAGCTTCGTGACAGCACAAGTAGCTGCCCTTAGGAAAAGACAGACCTCAGACATAAGAATTAGATGAATCTACACATCATGGACCTGTTTCACTAGTTTCGTGACAAAAGTGGCACCAACAGTGCAAGCAAGAACGGACAAAACGAAGTCTAATGTCTAGTTCTTATGAAACCGGACAAACCGGACACGCCATCTAGACATGTCACGAAACTAGTGAAACAGGTCCCAGGTCTCTTCACCGCTGGAAGGTTTTCGGAGAAACCTAGCAGTTCACTGCTATGAGGCTCCAAGTGTTCACTCGACACAGAGGCACCACAAGGAGACCTGTCGACCTGCTGCGGACTGTATACTGACTTAGTTACGTAATGCGGGCGACCCCTACGTTAGCAATTCAAGACCGGTTTTGACTGGTAATTGACAATATTTAAAAATCCCCAGGTGGCGCCTGCGTGAATTGTCCGATTTGCCTTTAAACAACAGTTGGAAAGGGTTCAGGAGAAGTGTCAAAGTGGCTCACACTGTTTCTGATCAGGGAGCTGTTTCATTAGTTAAAGAAACTCTCATAGTTGCTCTCACTAACCAGATAGCGGCACCTCGCTGACAGCGAGCGGCACTTTGGACCAAAGCGGCACCAACAGTGGTAGTACCCGTTTCAATAGTTAGGCTCTGTAACTCTGCTAAGAATTCATATAGAAGCGTCAAATGAAAACCGAAATGTGGGGAAAGATACAAGGAATAATTTGGAATTATTAAATCATTCGATATATAGTGATTTATTAAATGTCTCGTTTGTTATGGTGGCATAGCTAGCGGCACTGGGATCTTTACAGCGACGCCAGTTCTGAAACGAGACCATAGAACTCTCGCTTTTAGTGCCGTTGATTGCTCTCGCTTTGGCGGTGGCCATTCCCGTTTACTCCCCCCGGCTTTTGAAACAGCTCCCTGTATTGTAGAACAAAAAACTATCCAATTAAGCAAAGAGTAAGATCAGGCATCCTTATCAATAGATGTCTTCCTCTCTGTATCTCCAGTGTCCTTTATCCAAAGGTCACCCCCGGGGATTGGGTTGATGACATTACAGTTAGTGTATTGCAAGTTATCTGCTGAGAAATGAGCTGTCCCTGAAATCTTCTGTAAGTGGATTAATAACGAAATTGAAGCCAACTATATGAAGCATCCGGCCAGTCCAGAACATGCGGTGTTATGTGGCGTTTCCACCTGCCGAATATGAACTCTGATCATTATAAAGACACGGGTCTGCCATTTTGAAATATTCTATTTCAATTAGAATTTGATGGGCTATATGATTTCACCCAATTACGTGATATTCTAAGATGTAAGATTTGAGTATATACAGTTTTATCGAGATTGGTAGGAAAACTCCGTATCAAGAAGAAGTGTGTAAATATGATGAGACATAGATAATTATGACTATATACAATTTGTTAGAATGATACAACATTAAAAATTTCATCAGTTCTTTTTGGGCGACTGATGATCACGTCTGAGGGCCTGAGGGCTGATTGACTACATAAATTTAGGGTGTCGGTTAAGGCTCGTTTCCATTGGCCAACAAACACTGTGTAGATTTTCTGTGTTCTCCTAATAGCCTTTTTCCATTTTGCGTCAGCAGTGCTAAGGTCCGGCAGTGATTCCTGACTGTATATCGGTGATGGCCAATGGAAATAGGCTATAAGGAGAACATAAAAAAATCTATACCGTGTTTGTCGGCCAATGGAAAAGGGCCTAAGGCCTCGAAGCGGCGTACACAGGCGGAACCCAGCCAAGGCCTGTGTGCTCACTCGCATTATAAGCAAGGTAACGCTAGTCATTTTTGTGTGCATTATGGGTAATGCCTCCATGTTTACGCTGGTTTACCCGCCAAACGTCTAACGTCTTAATTATCGTAGGGTTTCCGTTGACAGGTGGAAACGGCACATAACTTGTATCACAAGTTTCGTAACATAGATCCAGCACCTCAACCGGGGCTAAAGCAGAAGATTGGTGAATTGGTCCAAGCTTTGAAAGCTATGATATTTGTGCTTTCACCTTGAAGTTTCCGCTTAAACTCTATTTTTATTTTCCTCATTCTTAGGTATCCTTGGATTTGTTCCGAAAGACCTTTTACTTGTACTTTAAAGAAAACTGATATGGAGTGGGTAAAATGATATAAAGATATATAAGCACCGTATGCTATTTGAGACTGGGTATTACCAGCGTACCTATTAGCTTTCTAACCAAGGATGACAGCAGTTTCCATTCTGTTGAAATGTGTCAAATAAACTATATAGTTCACTTTCTCCGTGTCATCCCACCTCAAGACCGATTCTCAAGTTCTTGCTTTGTTTCCTCTACAGTTTAGATATTATACCTGAGAGACTGTTACCATCTATAAATACTCCATACTTTAAGCTAGGAAGTATCATAATCTCGGCCACTTTTATGACATTAATGTTTTCCATTAGGCTTCTTTGTTCCCAGAACATATAGCTTTCTAAATATGTCTCCGTTGTCTCTATGCACCTGTCAACTGTTTTAACATTCGCGAAGTCACATGAATACAATTCATACTAAAAGGAATTTCACTCAATATGAAGCGTTTTGGAAACATGATGGATATAACCAGTTTAATTGCCTGCATAAATGTTAGAACAGAGCAGGTCGAGAAGAAAGCTTGGGCTCCGTTTAAAAGGTTTTAGGCCTGGCCAAAGAATCGACCGGGGAGCAGACCAGCAATCCAAGAGCTACCTGAGGAAAGAGACCCATCACGTTTGATAAGTGGTGTCCCCTTTAGGGAGAGTAATCCTGTATAATTGGTCCCCCTCAGGTGAATTTAAGGCCCGGCGTCCACCTACTACGATATGGCTCTGATATGCTCTACGATGCACTTCCCGATAAAAGATCAAAACTCCATTCAATGCGTGGTAGATTGGCATGTCTAGACATATGTCTACGATTTTGCACCTTCCCAATATGGCACCGATTTTGACATTTTGTATTGGCGCCATATCGGGAGGTCTACGATTCTATCGTAGTAGGTGGACGCCGGGCCTTAATCTCTGTTATACACAGTGTGGAGATTACAGGTAAAGATTCCCTTGTGCACAAAACCAGTGCAGGAGAAGATCAGTGGTCATTTTCTCTTTTCTTTTATACTTTGAAAGTGCAACGATGACTGATAAAAACAATATGAACTGGTTTCAGATAAAAGCGGTCGTATTCTCCTCGAACTAGACTACGTAATATCCTCGCGTTCGCTTGAATGTTACTAGGTGTCTAGTACCCGGAGATTACGGCCGCTTGGCTTGAAACCAGTTAATATTGTGGATTTAATTGGGTTTGTAAATAATATGGAATATATAAATCGCATGTATTTGAATGCAGGACATGTTCCCAGACTCAAGTGAAGCAACCCTTAAGATCTTTTACCAGAGCAGTTGCTCAGTCGCCTATACTTTAGAAGAAACCTATTCAAGTTCACGGCCAGTGCTCGTATCCCATTGAGTTTGAATCGCCATGTGAATTACTACGCGATTCAAACGAGATGGAATACGAGCACTAACCGTAGACTTGAATAGGGTTCTGAATTTATTTCACTCCTCACATTGACTAATTGGCTGTGATTTGTGGCATAATCCCCCATTAAGTATGTTTTTCTGAATATTCCATGAGCATTGAGTACGAGTTTCCAATGTTAAGTCAATGGGGGAAAATAACCAGGGGTGAGATGAATCAATGTTCCACACCTATCCTAGTTTGAATGTACCCTGTGAATGGTTACCCTTGATATGTCCCTGCTTACGACTGACCTTAAAACCGTTATCCCTAATAAGAATCCCCCTCACATTTTCTTTTCCATCTACATGTCCTATATGAATATGTAGAAGTTACTCTTTCTCAAATGAGGATTATTCCTACTAGACACCATCTACATGTCCTATATGAATTATGTAGAAGTTACTCTTTCGCAAATGAGGATTATTCCTACTAGACGTTGTAGTTTGTTATAGCGTGCTCGCACGTGCTATATACGTTGCCTATAAAAGGTCATATACACTTTCAGCGTGCTGAGAAAAATGTATCCCTTAACTATCTGCGTGCTATTCACTGTGCTATTGGATAAGGAGCAGGGTGCCAGTGTCTGAGGGTCTCAGGAGCATGCCCAGCTGACCATGACCAATCACTCCAACTCCGAAATACCTCATTGACCCACTGCTGCTTGATATGTTTTGATCCTAGTCTCAGGCAGATAGAGAAATGGCAAGTTGACTGGATGCAAGTGGGTTACAGAAAACGATCCATAGACTGAATGTAACCCAAACCTTTCAGTTGTTATTCATTCAAAATTGCACGCTCATTCATCATTTGCTCCTAGTTTATATATGCGATTACTTAATAACTTTTTATTTGTACAAATTCGTTTTATAGTTGAATTGTTTATTGACACATGCTAATCATGCCAGGTCGGGACAACCTTTCACATTATATGTTCTAAAGACTAAGTAGTATAACATGGGAGACAATATCATAGATATAAAATAGTTATTATTTATCTAAAATTGCACGCTCATTCATCAATGATGAACTTTCTTTTTACTCCTAGTTATTAAACGTACCCCTCTTTCTGTTACCAGTTACTGTTGACATCATCTGACTCAACGCTGGGTACTACACGCCGCAAATGGCACTGAGCAGCGGAAGCATGCTCTGTGTAGTTTAAGCAGTCCAGGAGAGCAGCTCCCCGATATGCCACCGTCCGTGCACGACCTTTTCACTTGTAACATCCAATGGAGCTGACAGGTCAAGACACTATGTATCACCGGCGGCGGTCCTACGACGCGCTCCACAGTGACGGGTTCAATATCCCTCCGGACCCCGAGTGCCTGCCTGCCCAAGGCGAGCTGGCCTTAATCACATTAACACGGGCAGCGTCTAACCTAGATCTACAGACAGCAGCAACCTGGAATCCCCCGTGCCTGGAGGGCAACGGAAGTGATTACTCCTACCTCGATATGGCCGCTGGATATGCGAGAGTCAGCGCCACTGTGGAAGACGCGACGGTGGGAACGGTGGCGGGGGCCCAGGATGATAACAATAGTAACCCGCTGCCATGGGAAATGACCTTCAACGAGAACAGTCTCATTGCTGTGGTGACCTACTCGGTGTTGCTCCTCGTTGGCGGACTTGGCAACCTCATCGTCTTCGTGACCCTGTTCCGCAACCGACACAGGCGCTCACGGGTGAACCGCTTCATCATGCACCTCTCCGTGGCCGACATGATCGTGACCTTCGTCATGATGCCCTTGGAGATCGGCTGGCACCTCACCGTGTCCTGGAGGGGCGGGGACGCCACCTGCCGGGCGCTGATGTTCTTCCGGGCGTTCGGCTTTTATCTCTCCTCGTTCATTCTCATCAGCATCAGCCTGGATCGCTACTTCGCCATCGCACACCCACTCAGCCTCACTAATGCCAACCACAGGGGGTCGCTGATGCTGCTACTGGCCTGGATCTTCAGTGTCATCGCAAGTATTCCACAGGTAATTGTTTTAGATAATCTATTTTTCTTTATTGTCCATCTAATATAAAGTGTCCATATAAAACACATGTGGATTGTGTATCTACATACCCGGAGTATAGGGATATGTTATATTATCCACCTAATACAAAGTGTCCATAGAAAACACATAGGGAGTTTGTATGGACATACCCGGTGCATACAGATATGTTGTATGCTCCGGTGGTGCATACGGAAAAATAGTGCGTGCGGAAAAATAGTGTATAACTAAAACGAACTGATATCGACATGCCACCTACCCATAAAAGGTGGATAATAAATACAATATAGACTAGTTTCAGATAAAAGCGTTTGTATGCTCCTCGGAGTTGACTCTGCGCAATATCCACGCATACGCTCGGATATTACTACGCGTCAACTCCTCGGAGCATACGGCCGCTTGTATCGCAAAGCAGTCAATATTGTGTATGTATGCTCCGTGTAGCAAAAGCCGGAGGTCGAGATTACTGCCGATTGTGTCTGAAAGCAGTTAATATTGTGGTTTTAATTGTAAATATTCTGAGATATCCAAATCGCATGCATTCGAATGAGGATATATGTTTCCAGACCCAAGTGATGGAACTCTTAAGAACTTTTACCCGAGCGCTTACTCAGTCGCCTACTTTAAGCCAGGGACACACCAAGTGAGTCAAGGCAGCGATCTCCAGAATCGCCAACACAAAATGTGAGATATTATTTCCTGATACTTTCTCCAACTTATAATGTAGCGTATTAGAAGCAATAATCCGATGAAACATGAGATAATAGGTCACAGCCAGACCATCTTGTGTTGGCGATTCTGAAAATCTCTGCGTTTCTCGCTTGGTGTGTTCTCCAATGCGGAGAGCGGCGTTTCCACCAACAGATGAAAACCCCACTGATTATGTGCACCCTGTACAAAAGTTGGTCTGTGTCTGTGCTAGTAATCATTGAACCCGAAGCTTACATTCTTTTTCCACCTGATGATCGATTATGTTTTCCAAATGCATGTGCACCGATTATTCAATATGTGTAGGACCTAACGAGCCTGAAGACTAGTCCTCTCTGAAATAACATAGAAATCTGTGGTGTTGAGAAAAAACACTGTTTCTAATCAAAATGGTCAGCAGAGAGAAAAATTGTTGACCTTTTTGTCTCCACCTTGCAGTCGGTTGGCGGTGTTAAATGCCATAATCGGTGGTCAGGATTGTCAGGTGGAAACGCAACATTACCCCTCTATTTAGGGAATAGACATTTTTCCACAGGCCAGGAGTACTCCTTACCAACAGTGCAAGCGAGAACGTACTATCGTAAAACTGGATGAGTTTTAATCTTGGCTACCGTATGCCACGACTAGAGTTTGGCATAGTGACTTCATGAGGCGAAGCCGAGTGAAGTCTGGAGCCAAAACTCCAGGAGTGGCATGCGGTGACCAAGATTAAAACAAATCAGGTTTTGATTTTATCCTATCCAGTCTCCTCGATTTTGGAATATGACGTGATAATAATTCTGTATGCCACTAGTGGCATATAAAACTCTGTATGCCAGTCAGCGTGGCATACGGAAACTCAATATTAAGCTTATGGGATTTTATATTAGGGGTAGGATAAAAAACAAAGTCTAATGTCTAGTTCTTATGAAACCGGAACACCATCTGGATACCATCTAGACATGTCACGAAACTAGTGAAACAGGTCCCTGGAGGTCGTTACATTTTCTTGGCATACAAGAGGTGAACGCCCGAGGAGAGGTCGTACGAGAGTTTGGGTTCGATAAACCGATCTATCGTGGGGAAAGAGACTTGCAGCCGATGATCCACGAGCTCTCATCCATTTCATTTAGGAACGACAAAAAAGTATATTACACTGCATGAACATCATTATTTTATATATGGATGTGCCCGGCGTATATAAGTAGGTATTTTGCGTATACAAGGTCGTCCAATTCCCCGTGTGTATACACCTGATTTGTAGGTGTATATAAGCATCCAGTGAAGAGGGCTTCACTGAGAGTGGGCGGGGGGAGGTGGGGGAGGGGGTGGGGGGAGGGCTTCCTACTGAGTACACCTGTACTTCTACCAACACAAACGGGCGGGAGGCGGTGGGGGAGAGGATATTTCTTCTCATATATGCCGGGTGTGAAATACAGCCAAGACACGTCCATATATAAGGCCTGGGTGTATACATATACATATATATGAAAACAAGTCAATATTCAGCCAATACATGCACTTCCGCGATGGCGTATATATGAATAAAATAGTGGTTTTCGTGCAGTGTTAGGATTGTCTTTAGGGCCATAGTGTTGTATAAAATATTGTGTTGTAAGCATAGAATACGCTGATGATAAAATCAATCTAAAGCTTTTACAAGGTGTTGTATACAATACGTTCATTTAGAAAATATCTTCTGTCTTGTTATGAAACACTGATTGCAAAAAGTGGTCCTGGATATCGTTTATCGTTGGATTGATCGTTCGTCCAGAAACAGAGCCAGACACGAACGAACTTTATTCAACAGCCCCTAGGTCTGCAGTGCGGGTTTTATAGCACAAGCCCAGACGTAGTATAAGGCTGTTTCTGTCGATAGAAATATATTATCAAATACAGTGTTGGGTAAAGGAGTGCAGAGTATGACAGAAGCAGAATGTGGGATTTGAAATAGTAAAATACAACATTTCCGCTTGACTCAATAAGTTCCTTAATTTATCGGTCCCGATTGGAACACTGGACTGTAATTTATCGGCCACGAAGGTACATCACCATGGGGGGGGGGGATGTCCAAATCTTAGGCAAAGTTCTGTAGGGGGTGCCACACTGACCGACTCAATTTCTAGGCCTCGCTGAGCTTACGATCGTTCTTTTGTCGCCGAGAAAGGAACATTCATGTTCCGAAATCGTACACTGTATAATGGCTTTTAGAACATATTTAATATAATCATGAAATAAGAGATGAAATACCATTTTAGAACCAGGAACTATTTTTCTAATCTATTTACTTCGCTCCTGAAATTGCGCATTTATATCAGTACCATAAAAACATTCTTGGAAAAGAAAGGCACTTCTCAATATCTACACTGAGGGATCCGCGACACCAAGGTGTAAATTACACCAAGAAAAAATACCTAACAAAAATTTCATATCATTACCATACATCAGAGCAGGTCAAATAGACATATTACTCCGCACGTGGAATCTCCGGTTCATTTCGTGCATTTTACTCAGTCGCTTTAATTATCTGGGAACTGTCTTCTCTGTAGATTGCGAAGAACAATGTAGATTTAGGAGACGGCTAATGAACAAATCAATGATTTAGAAACACTAAAAGACTTGAAACCCAAATATGGTGAGACAAGAACTATCCTACATTTATATCATGTACACCCTGTGCATGATATGAATGATGTGAAATGATATGTTGTATATGGTGTATTATTTCACCCCGGTATTTTTCTCCATAGGCTTAACATTAGGAATTCGTACTCCATGGCCATGAAGTTCGTGTACCCAATACTCAATGACTAATTTGGTGAGCCAGTTCATCAATAAATAATGTCATACGGGGTGAGATAAAATCAGAAACCCACACGATGAAAATAACTTGGTCCACACTCCACCTCGTCTGCCTACAGAGTAATTCACTCAGCTTTGCTTCGTAAATTACTCTGCAGTCAAAGTCGGTGGAGTACGGACCAAGCTATTTTCATCTCGTGGGTTTCCTTCTAAGAGGGCCATGACATGGAGAATCAGGTTCTAGAGCGTTCTTGCAAGCTCTATATACGTTGCCTAAAGGTTAGAGGGGTCACATATAGACTTCCAGGGTACTGCAAAAAAGATTATCCCTTCACTATCTGTGTGCTATTCGCTGTGCTCTTGGAAATGGAGCAGAGTGCCAGTGTCTTAGAGTCTTAGAGTCTTAGAGATCTGACCACCTGACCATAACCAATCACCCAAAACTAAAATACCTCTAGACCCATTGGTGCTTGATATGTTTCTATCCTCGACTCAGACAGTTGCAGAAATAACAAGTTGACTGGGTGCAAAACGGAATGTACTGAATGTATCCCAAACCTATTAATGGTTATTCATTTACAATTGCACACTCATTCATCAATAATGATCATACTATTTGCTCCTAGTTCTCTTTTTTTAAGTTGCACAGAACGTTTACTACCACACAAATCACCAATGAGCAATTAGGTTCTGAAGCTCATGGTAAATGTCATGTCGTTTTGTTTTATCCTGTAGCTATTTTTCAGCTGTGTCCGTGTCTATCATTACGACGTGATGGAGTGGACTCTACGTTATACCCGGTACCGGAATCCCATAATCCTCTGGGTATCGATCAACAGAACGATGTCTTAACCCTTTCTGGCAGGGCAATGCAATATGGCATTCCCCTGGCCATGGCAGGACAATGCCATATGGCATTCCCCTGGCCAGGGCCGGACAATGCCATATGGCATTCCCGTATGGAATGGATGAACCACTCTGTATTTGTTCCTTTGTAACTTTTTGAAAAATTATCGCAGAATCATAAAGATTATATGAGATATTATGCTCAATGTTGCCAGTAGGTCATTAAAATATCGAAAAGTTCTAATATAAAATACAGATTTACTGAAAATTTCAAATTTGTAATTTCTTTCAATAATATTGACAACAAAAGCTGGCCATACAAAGGCCACAATTGGTTCTGGTGCCTGCTGTAGTATTGGTACATGTTGAATGATGTGTGGCTCTTGAAGGGTTCAATTGTTCCAATTGAATCCAGACTGTCAGACCTTCTACTAATGTATATCTCTATAAATCACTAACTTAAAGAGAAGCGGTTCTATAAATAGTTCCCACCATTACCCTTGTTAAATGACGTGGAGAGAAGCGCTTCTATTAAAAACTTCCCACTATGGACTTTCTTAAATGACGTCCGCTGGCAGTTCACTGTACATGAACTAAAGTAAGAAACTGATTTATAGTAATGAATACCTAGACATTCTATTCTTATATATACCTGTGGGCGAACACTCTATATCTATATAAGGCTGCTGGGGGTGTAGTAACTTGCGTTTCCTCACCAAGGCTGACGGTTTCTTACCTAGATATTGACCCTTGCGTTGATAGAAGACCAAAAGCTAAGAGTCGTAAATTTAAAAACTAGTGTTTTTGTTTTAAAAACTGCCTGTAACGGCAAAGAGTATGTAACAACTCAATAAAGGGGAATTTGGCGTTGCAGACAAAACAGTTTAAATAGCTTAAAGGCAGTTTCATCACAATAGCTGCAATGTCAAGGCCTGTAAAATGAAAACATACTATAGGGCACATAGCTATTGCGTTATGGAAACGGCCATCTCCCCCCCCCCCCCCCCCACACGCCAAACAAAACACGAATAAAAATATCGTTTTTTTGCCTGCCGTGGAGGGAATTTAGCCTCGTCTCACGATTATCTATACATTACAGTGGTTGTCCTCTGACGTGCACCCACTAAGATCTCACACTCTCTAAGTGGTATTCTGTATTACAGTCCAAATAAAGCCACTAGGGCGCCAAGTACACAGTATTCCCGCTAGGTGGCATCATTGAGATTATAGGAATTTTTGGGTTGCATTGATGTATTTGTTTACCACGGGAGGCAGGCCAGTGGATTATCAAGGCTCTAAGCCTAGTCCATTAAGAATTCTTCTCCCATAGGGCGTAGTGAGAATCTTGTACAGAATACCACTTAGAGAGTGTCAGATCGTATAAGAGGGGTGCACCCACAGTTTTTTGGTTACCAGTTTGATGTTTTTATCAAACATTAGATGTTCATCTAATACGACCCCTAGGTAGTTGTACTCTTGGACCCATGTTAGGGTGTTTAGACATAAACACTTTGGGTGGACTATTCTTAAACTTATTCAGTTTGCATCAAGAACCGGACCAGACCACTTATGTTTTCTTAGCATTGATAATTGATAGATTTGATCTGGTGCACTCGTCTATGTCTAGGCCAACTTGCAGTTTAGCTGCAGCTTCAGCTGGGCTTGCGGAAGATACATATATTGCTAGTTCATCAGCATGAAATTTTAAAATCAGACCATGTTCTTTGACCAATTTCGCGAAGTCATTGATGTACCAAATGAATAGTAAAGGCCCTAGTACAAAAACCCTGGGGCACTCCATATGCAACCGGGGCATAGGGCGACGATATTTTGTCGAAAAAAGTGCATTAATGTAGGTTACTAACTAGCCGCCCGTGATGTACGCTGTAGAAAGCCTTTTTAAAATTGACAAAGACTACCGTTGTTAGATTACTGCAATCCCTGTACAAGTCCAGTTTAAGCCCGATACCCATCTACCGATTAAGAGTTGAATGATTAGTTCGCAAATCGTATAGGAATCGGTGAACTTGTCGTAGGCAAATTACGTAACCCCCTCAGCCTGTGTCGGCCACCCAATCAAGCCCCATTTGCCAACGTTCTGTTGTCGGCAACTAGATTTATCAACATGTTGATAAACTTTCGCCACCGATTATGGAACATAGAAACCACAACTTGTCGGTGACAAAAGGATATCTGAAGAAGGTGGTTCACTAACCGGTGGCTCACCCTTGCCTAGCTGTCCTACATCTACCGACTACGGCGACTCCCTTAGGATGCCTTGGCCGACACAAATTACTGGCCGTTTGTCGCCGACAGAGGTACATAAATGTTCCGAAATCGGTAGATAGGCATTGGGCTTAAAGACCATTACCCACTGTACGATTCTGGAACATTGATGTTCCTTTGTCGGCGACAAAGGGACAGTCTTTAGTCTCAGGCCAGGTCCCTGGTACAGAATCGCCCAGTGTGGCACCCCCCTCCAGTCCCTGGCCTAGGACTAGTCCTAACCCCCCGTAGGGATGTTCTTTTGTCGCCGACAAAGTACAGGTCCATGTTCCGAAATCGGCCCCGACAGATTTATCAACATGTTGATAAAATTTGTCCCCGACAACGGAGTTTAAGAAATACCCCCCGTGGTGCATTCCGACATCGGTCCCAAATTTGTCTTAAGGTTGTCTTAAGGTTTCCTGAAAGTAGTATGCCACACACAGAATTGGTGATTCCCGCCGATTTCTTGGTATTCCCGCCCAGGAACAGAAAGGTTCCTTTATCTTAGGACTCTAGTCTCTGTAAAAGTCTTTACTCTGTCGTCCAGTGTGCATTGGATAGTTGTAAGACAAACAGGCACTAAGGACTGGCAATGCCTGGTTACTCGTAGCCAGTCTTTGAGGAAATAAATCCTTACTCCATCGCCCAGTGTGTACTGAGTTGCTTAAGACAACCCGTACCACCCCCTCTCTCATATCACGCTGGTTTTAGGGCCCCCCTTACGAGTTTGCCTGAGACAAGCTAAGGATACGCTAAAGATTTAAGGGAGTTAGTCCTTAGGAAATGAATCGTACAGTGGGCATTCGGTTTTAGTTGGTAAAGCCTGATGCCCATCTACCGATTCAGGGTTGAGCGATTAGTTCCCAAATCGTATAGGAGTCGGTGAACTTGTCGCAGGCAAATTATGTAACCCTTCTCTCGACCGGCAGACATTGAGGAGATGGGGTGGTGGATATTAGTCTTAAGCAAATCGGTCTACTAATCGTTGGCTGACCCTTGCCTAGCTGTCCTACATCTACTGACTACGGCCGACTCCGTTAGGATGTCTTGGGTGAGACAAATTACCGTCCGTTTGTCGCCGACAAAGGTACATGAATGTTCCGAAATCGGTAGATGGGCATTGGGCTTAACACCTCCCGATGTATCTTCTCCACAACTTTGGTTTGTAGTTGTAGCGGTGATATAGGTCTCCAGTTGGTTTTTTGGAGTGGCGTTATATAACTAGGAGACTCATAACAGCATGCATAGCAACACTCAAAGTTGGCGGGAAACTGGCGGGAGAATAAACATCTGTGCACAATGGAGTTACTCGATAGGTTGAACATGGTTTTGTATTTGTTTAAAATTGTATAAGAACAGGGAAACTAACCCCCAGAGAAAGGAAGTCAAGTTTCTCGGTAAGGAGAGAAAGAAATACTTAACTTTTTCCATCCTTACCATGCAACCAATAATTTTGTTTTACTATTGTACTGTACTTTGGGCTATATATTACCCAATTGTCCTGTGTGCTCGAAGATGTTGTTCTTCTGAAGATTAGATCTTTAAAACACATAAAACAGAGATTGATGTACTTTAATAGGGATTTCACTCCCCAAAGTATACTATGTAGATTGAAACTATAGCTAGTATCAGGATTTATTGTTAAAACACCAAAGAAAAAACACGTGAATTGCTCGGAAAAAAAAGTCCGAAGAAATGTTACTGTTAAGAAGGAAAGAAATTCTGCCACTTCTTCTATTCTTGCTGCAAAGTGAGACCACTTTGGAACACGTTCGCTTGCTGGTACAGTAATTTCAGTAGGAAGCCCTTAAACTTGACAGAAAGGGATATTCTTCTCGGCCAGTGTTTCAATGGTTTTTTCCTGAAAGTTCTAAATTTCATCCTCCTTTCCTTAAAGTTATATATTTATAGACAAAGACTTTTCCATGAGAGTAAAACTGATTTCCTCTCCTGGTTATCAGAATTTTGTTACCAATTAAGGATCGAGGAACATATCTGCCTTTTGGAGAACAAGCCGGAAAAGTTCAAGAAATGGAAGTCCATCCTCTTACATATCCAGGTTGATTGGGCCGTATGATTTACTTGCTAGGAGATAGGGGGAGGACTGGGGGGGGGGGGGATTCCGGGGGGGGGGGGGGTAGTGAGGATTATCTGGGAGGCGGAAGAATCCAAGAAGAGTTAATTATTAACTATAAAGTCTTGTTGTCCAACTCCTGTTACAGAACTATATTTTGTTGTTCCTTTTTTCTCGGGCCAGAACCCTTTTTTTTTTTAATCTTTTTTTTTAAATTTTTTTTTTCCCGTCCTCTATGTCATGTCTTGTTATGTTCATGTCCAGTATAACCATGTTTCTCCCAAAAGGGGGGGGGGGGGAAACACCCTCTTTTTTATTGTTCTTGGAAGAATGTACATTGTTGTGAAATGCGTCCAACACTTCAATTAGTATGAGACAGGAAAAGAAATTATTATAAGTGTGCTATATTGTTCTTGCAAATAGTTAGATAGGCTTTTCAGAGTTTCCTTGTACAATCTTTGATTTCAGACATTGTTCTACGTTGGAGTGACCACTTGTAGCATTTTGGATAGTCCATTATGTGCCGATGGAAAGTTCACATGTATTTTCTACCTGAACTTACTGTAACTCTTTCAGTTCAATTAATAGAGCAAAGCTCGATATTCAAAAAAAAAAAAGGAAAGAAATTAACGAAAATTGCTATACATATCGCGTCACTATCTAGATTTAACAACTTGAGAAGAAACTGAATGAAATTTCCTTGGAACAAAAATGAAAAAAAAATATATATGACCATCAGTCTCAATGTCTGGAGTAACTTTATAATTGGACAATTAGTTTACCGGCCGCAAGTAAGTCCAAAACCCCGTAGGATAAATTGTACATTGACATATGAGCAGGGGGCATTTAGAGACTTTACAATCACCTAGCAGAAGTTAGTGCGTGCTGATTGTGACCGATAGATTTTGGCGCTATAGGCAGTGAATGCTGTCCAGGTACATTGATCGAAGATGTTTTCAAGGGAGGTACTTTATTACCCACCCAATACGGAGTCTTCATACTAAGCCTATGAACAGAATGGAGACTCCAAATCACTACTGAGTAGAATACGGAAAGCGGTATTCTCCTCGGAGAATACGGCTTTCTCGGCCACCTGACGGGCATTATAGGAAATGTTTTAAATAAACAATGCACGGTGCTTGCGTCGAATTTCGAATTATTTATCAGATTTGTTTACTTATAATTAGTCAAGTAATAAATACAATATTACCATGACTTTGATCTGTGTGGCCATATTCCCCTTGTTGTTGATGCTACGCAATACTTTTACTACGTGTCAACTACGCGGAGAATACGGCCACTCAGATCGAAATCATGGTAATACTGTGTATTTATTATCCACCTAATACAAAGTGTCCATAGAAAACACATAGGGATTGTGTATGACCATATCCGGAGCATACAGATATGTTGTATGCTCCAGGCTGCAAAAGCCTGCGCATATGGAAAAATCTTGTATAATTGTATAATAAAGACGATAATGACTGACACAGAAGCACGGTATGAATATAACATTTATTGAGATACGTAATAATAGAAGATAAATTTATATAGTACTTATAATATAAATGTAATTAAAATGTAACAGAAATGTCATGAGCTATTGAGAAGCCTTACGGAGGAGGGGAAGTTGAGTAGATGAGAGTGATGAGTTTTTGTAGGGTTGGTGAGCAGTTCCTTTCGGTTGGCGTCCCAGAGTTGAAGTGGACGCAGACGGGTTGCAGAGAGGATTGGCCACGTGACCGGAAACACGTGACGGAGCATTGGTAGTAACCGTCCATTGTTATCGCATTACCGTCAAATCTTCCAGTTAACCGTAATGGAAAAATAGTACTTATATAGAACGTCCTAACCATGCTGTACAAGTCACAGAACTCGATGACAATTTACGGTTTGTACGGAACGAGGCGTTTACGCCGAGTTCCGTACAAACCTGTGACTTGTACAAGCATGGTTGGATGTTATATATTTACTATATACACGAAATTTAAAAAAAGTCATTAATTTCGTTTGTCTTAACAACCAATATCTAATAAATGTGTATGGCAACTGATGATTGATAAAATATAGACGGGTGTCAGATAAAAGCGGCTGTATGCTCATCGGAGATAACTCTGCGCAATATCCTCGCATGTGCTCGGATATCATTATAGGCTAGTCCTTGGAGCTTACGACCAGTTTGTATCTGAAACCAGTCAATATTGTGTATGTGTGAGGCAGCGCATTGAGCGCCGCTGCGAGGAATAGGATGAAGAATGAATTTATTCACAGTGGAGTGACTTGCCTCCTCGATTGCCTTTCTGTTGGCAGCGGCGATGTGGGAGGTAAGTAGAGGTTGGCTATCAGGGAGTATGTGGGCGGTGATGTCAGGAGATCAGGCAGGTGGTTAAAGATGAATTTAATCAATTAAACTCTGTTTATTAGTTCTAAAGAGTAAGCCCCGCCCACACGACCGTCAGGCAAGCGCACAACAGGGCATTTCTCAGCTGGGAGCTGCTTGGGGCACTAGATGAGGCGACCGCCGCTAGACACACAGGCCCGTTCGCTTTCTGTATTTTAAATGAAATTATCATCAGGACTAATTTCCGTAGTTTTTCTTTAAGGATGGCAGACGTGGAAATCCAGCACCACGTGAGATTATACTCCTGACCTGCTCATTGTGGAAGATAATTGAAAAGAAGAGAAATAGGATAAGGCCTGGCGTCCACCTACTGCGATAGAAATTTAGACCTACCGATATGGCACCGATAAAAAACAAATCGGAGACATATCGGGAAGGTGCAAAATCGTATACATATGTCGAGACATACCAATCCACCATGCATTGCATGGGGTTTTTATCGGTGTCTAATCGCAGAAACGTGGTTAAGTAGAAAGGTTAGGCCTGGCGCCCACCTACTACGATATTGCTTCGATATGGTCTACGATGGACCTCCCGATACAAAATCAAAATCGAGTCGGAAGGTCACCTAATATCAGGGCAGTTGACCACGTCTCTACGATTAGACACCGATACAAAATGGGGGTCTACGATTTCGTTCCGATGCAGAACCCGTATCGTAGGCTCTCTACGATATTTAAACATGATTCAATGGCGCTGCCCAATCGGGAGCATCGCAGAGTATTCTGCTGGGAAAATTGCTCTCACGGGTGTAATACTGGTCAAAATAATTATGAAAATTTGCAATTAAATATAAGATTCAAATACCCGTATGCCCTGACAATTTAGTGAATTTTGTTCAATTAGGCCCGGCGTCCACCTACTACGATATGGCTCCGATATGGTCTACGATGCACCTCCCGATAAAAAAATCAAAATCGCGTCGGAAGGTTACCTGATATCGGCGCAGTTGACCACGTTTCTGCGATTAGACAGCGATAAAGACCCCATACAACCCGTGGTGAATTGGCATGTCTAGCCATATGTCTACGATTTTGCACCTTCCCGATATGGCACCAATTTTGACATTTTGTATCGGTGCCATATCGGGAGGTCTACGATTCTATCGTAGTAGGTGGACGCCGGGCCTAAGGTTTAAGTGTCTGAAATCAATATTTTTTTTAGTTTGACTTGGAACAGAGCTTTTAGTGCCTGAAAAAGTACATTATTGTTCTATGTGTCCTGGTAAACATTATCGATGCGGTATTTCCTGAATTATAGTGTATCATATATCTAAAAATGAAGATAACATTTCAAGTATGCACATTAGCACTGCTAATATCATGGGGCTTGTCGGGACCATGGTCACCTTTTTTTACCAGTCAACCCCTTACGATGCGTGGTGAATTGGCATGTCTAGGTATACATATGTCTACGATATTGCACGTTCCCGATATGTCTCCGATATTTGCTTTGATGATGATTCACCACCTACCGTATTCCACCAGGGAATCGTAAGCAACTCCGGATTTTCCGTGGGGCAAGACGGCAGATTGGGTTTCCTTTTTGTCTAGCTCTTGTGCAGAGTATGATGGAGATAAAGGGGGACTGATACAATCTGCCCGTATGCATGTATCGTAGTGTACGAGGCCTCGATTCTAAAGAAAATCGTCGTGGGGGACAATCTGCCCAGTATCCGTGTTTAATCATTCACATATCCTCCACTTATTGAGAAGGCTCCTATCGGATAACACCCCCTGGAGTCCCGTAGTTGAATCATAATACCAAGAGCAGCCTTAAGCGCCAGATTCACTAAGGCGACCAAGTGAATGCGTCTTGGATCCATGCGACTGTGCGAATCCCATGCGATGATATTCAATATACCACCTACCCCCTCGACCCTTAAATTCCCCCTACAAATTCGGGCGGGTGAACGGGAAACCATCGTAAACTTGTGGTAATCATTTCATATGACACAGGTGCTTGAGCGATCAGAATTCTATGGATTGAAACCAGCGAAAGGGTGAGATCTCATTGCTTTCTCTCAATGAAAGGAGATCAGAGAACTATAGTTATAAATTATGTTTTTAGTATGGGAAGATTTAATCCTAAGGATAGAAGTTCATCTAAGTGAAGAAATACGAAAAAGAATAGCAGGTTTCACTTAATCACTACACGAGAATCTCACTCTCGTGGCCCTTCAGTCACCAAGCTGAGGTCTGGTTCACTCTGTCCGTATGTACAGAAGAAGCTCCAAGCGGATCCGTCCAGAATCATAGTTTTTTAGATATGGTAGGTAAAAAGAAAGAAGGGCGTCAGTGAGAGTCCCGCCAGGGGCATCGCAGACCTCTAGAGACAAGTCTAGAGACAAGCAGGCATAGTAACACAAGGCAAGGGCACACTTTGCTGATGAGGACAGGATATCAAAGCAGATCAGGAAAGTTAAATCTTCCAGGAGAGTGATGAGATCCGCCGTTGTCTCGGAGTAAAAAGTGACTGTATACTCCATAGTCCTCATGGTGATTTTTGACAAGGCAAAGATTTAACAAACATGTGATAATATTTCAGTGGTGGTAGATATTTATATTTTATTACTTTGTTTATATGCCTTACCATAAGTAGGGTATTTGGCTAAATGGTCGGTACAGGATAAGAAATCCTTCCTCAACTTGATCTTTTCTATCAGTAAAACATTGTAATTGTCAAAATCAAGGATGGTGACTTATGATTTTTAAAACTTAAATGTATAGTGCAGGGAAACAGGGTACCAGTACCTATAACACACACCAGGGAGCTGTTTCAAAAAATGGGTTAAGTCTATGATTTTGAAACAGCTCCCAGGAGGCAGCAGCAATGCCCACTGGTACCTGCACACCCCCTGAGTAAACACTCCCCCAAAAGCCAATATAAAATCAATACTGATTGGTGACAGCACCGTTCCCGCCACAACATGGGGGGGGGGGGGGTTGACTGGCCAGTCAGAGTGGATGTCAAGGGTTAAATGCACTTCTAAACCTATCAGAATACAGGCTCCAAATGACAGTGAAACGTACCGAGCCCATGAAGCTGGCCGTAGACACACACGGATCACTTGCTCAGTAGTCGCCTTTCCGACGCCACGTCTATTCCACATTAAATGTATAGTACTATTAGGAAACGTCCTTACTGTTGGCGAAACGTTTATCGTTCGAGATCAGTCGCCGATTTCATACGGCCTTCCGCCTATGGCGTCAGGCCGTATGAAATCGGCGACTGGCCGAGAACGAGAACTGTTTCGTTCACAGTTAGGACGTTTGCTTATTATTATATCCCTTAAGATAATTAAAAACGTCATTTTAATGACTTACAAAATCTCAGTCACAGCGGGCACGAACATTATTATTACTAAAAAAAACTAGCACTGTGACACCCATTTCTTAATTAGGATATCTGTTCTACAACACCTTAACATCATCATATCCGGTTTTCAGGAAAGTGGAATGGGTTTTGATTTACAAGGCAAATTGCCCAATATGCCTTAAGCATCTGTATATTCATCTGTAGCGTCGGTAATTCTTATGGGTTAGATGAAGGCCTATTTTTCCAAAAGCAAGAGATCTTTACTTTCAGAAAATGTCTTCCACTCGAGAGCACTCACCCGAGAGCAGATGGGTTTCTAATTATCAGAGGATTTTTTTTTTAATTTAGCTTTAAATTGGATTTGATTTGGGAGTTAGATTCATTAAATTCCCTAGAGCCACCCAGTCTCTCTCTGCTTACCAGAACCGTTCTTTGATCCTGTCCTTGAAAGGTGAGCCAGTGTTCCCCTTCGCCTCTCCTTAGAATCCAACCTCTCCCCAATACTGATGAACCAATTCATAATTACACACGTGTGCTAAAAGGAGTGGGATAACATGGATTGATCCGTCTTCGTTATTCATCACTGGTCTGACTATGGGTAGTACTGAAAGTCAGTTTCCATAGACCGACAAAAACGGCACCTATTTTTCGAGGTACCCTAACCCGGCGTTTACACTAGACGATTCTGGCCGGCGATTCTGGCATTTTGCACCTCCTGACGACTTTCACCAATAAAATGATAGAAATTGTCTAATGTAAACGCCACACATTTGGTGACTGCAGATTGTCTGGTTACATCAGATTATACAATTACCTGGCGTTTACACTAGACGACTAAATACGTGGCGACTGTAGATCGTCAACCAATAGTCGCCAGGTGGTGGCAAGTCCACCCCAAAAGTCGTCAACGTCAGAATTTACCCGAACATTCACACTGACGACTATGATTTTTCACAGAATCGCCGCCCATGTAGATGACTTATTCAAGACAGCTTGAAATAATCGCTGGCATCAGAGCGTGCCCAATAGTCGTGAAGTGGTACTTTATTGCGTAATCATATGGTATCAGACGATCTGCAGTCGCACACTCTTGCCGGTTATATTAGACGATTTTTAGACTGTTACGGGTGAAAGTGGTCAGGTTCAAGAATCGCCGCCTATAATCGTCGAGTGTAAACGATGGGATAGGCACTACTTGGCAACTATTGGACAAGCTCTGGGACCCACGACTATTTCAAGTGGGCGTGAATTAGTCGTCGACACAGGCGGCAATTCTGTGAAAACTTATAGTTGGCAGTGTAAATGCTTGGGTACATTCTGAGATCAACGACTTTTGCGGTGGAAATTGCCACCACCTGATGACTATTGGCTTGACAATCTACAGTCGCCGTATTTAGTTGTCTAGTGTAAACGCCGGGCATTTACACTAGACAATTAATTATAGGTGGCGATTCTTGAATTTTGCACCACCTGACGACTTTCAGCAGTCAATTGCTAGACATTGGTACATATGAAAGGTGCTACCGCATGAGAATATATTTGAGTTTTGCAGCCGATATTGCATAATCGAGCACCACCTGACGACTATTACCTGGACGACCTACAGTCGTCATGTTTTAGTCGTCTAGTGTAAATGCCAGGTAACAGCCTGTCAGCGATGGCCACCAAGTGCACGTCTGTCACAAGTAATCAGTAAGTGGGCAGTAGATGCCTTGTTTTCGCTGCATTTAACATATAAATACGAATGGAATTTCCAGGCCAAAACCTTGAGCATCGATGATTAAATCAAAGCGTGTTGACTCAGTCGGTGGTGGTTGTTGGGCTTCTTCCAGCAGGCACACTTTGACTCGGACAGAAACCCTTCAGCTGCAACTGGCTGATATAACTATTTTGGCGTTGTCATAGACACGAGCTAGACTTGCTCAAGTCTTTGATTGTGGACACAATCAAGAAATAAAACTACGTTGCAACATTTGGATTTACCCTACCGCCTGACAGGCCCAAGAGTCATCCCAGCGAGGAAGGGTGGGGAAGATGGAGTGGTCGGGGTAGGCATAGTAAATAGTGACTCAAGGCAGTCTAGATACAAACCTAGAGTTCAAATTCCATTTGAATGCGACACAAAATATGAGAAAAATTATTTTTCTAATTCAAATCTAATGACTCGAATAAGTGATAGAATGAAATCAAAAACAATATTCTATGATTGTCTTAGAGTGGTCCAATTCATGAATTTACCGTTCATATTTTAAGAATATGAAAAATCAGCAAATGGTTGTCTATATGTATATTGTTAGTTTTTAATTGTATTTTATAATAATTCATTAAAAAATAGCAAATATCACTCACGGCATGCCACAAAGATTAAGTATAGGACCATTGCTATTTCTGACATTTTCAATCTCATACGATAATATAAAATCGAATTCTATGAAAGAAATTCTACCAGAAAACTACCCCTTCTCTCTCTGCGTACCATTCACTGTGATAGTGGGAAAGGAGCAGCATGCCAGTGTCTCAGGGTCTTAGAAGCATGCTCAGCTGACCATGACCAATCACTAGACCGAAATACCTCATTGACCCACTGGTGCTTGATATGTTTGGATCCTAGATTCAAAACTAACTGGGTTCAATTAGGTTACAGTAAACTATCCATAGACAGAATGTAACCCAAACCTTTTATTGTTATTCATATATAATTGCACGCTCATTAATCGACGATGAACATACCATTTGCTCCTAGTCAATAGATGGTCTGATCTTTCTCAGTTTACTCCATCGCTGCCGTAGTTTAGATACTGTCTTTTCAACATGTCGATTATAATTTAACTTATTATCTATTTGGACTCCTAGATAGTTATACAAGGAGACCACCTTTAACTGCTGGTCTGCTACAAGACATGTCTCTGCACTGTTACCAGCACCTATCCACATAAGACAGGACTTATTTATATTAACAGTTTACCTTTTCTTTATAAAGAAGTTATTCATGATGTCCATTTCTGTTTGCATCATATTTTTCACTGAATCGGGATTCTTACCACTAACTATCAGGATTAAGTCATCTGCGTACATTACTATCTCACATTGGTGGAGCAATCTGAAGATGTTGTTTATGAAAATTACGAACAGGATATTATCCTACCCCTAATATAAAATCCCATAGGCTTAACATTGAGTTTCCGTATACCACGCTGACTGGCATACAGAGTTTTATATGCCACTAGCGCCATACAGAATTGTTATCACGTAATATTCCAAAATCGAGGAGACGGGATAGGATAAAATCAAAACCTGATTCGTTTTAATCTTGGCCAGTGCATGCCACTCCAGTCGTGGTATACGGTGGCCAAGATTAAAACTCATCCAGTTTTACGATAAAGCCTAGGACTGAGCCCTGTAGTACCCCATAATTTGTCATTGCCACAGGTGGGCAGCTGCATATCCTTCACTTGATATCGCTGCTCTTTCCCAGCCAGTAGTAGTGTCGCTTTATCCACAACGCTGTTCTTCTAAAACGATTACACCAAAGAATGGAGTCTAAATGGCCTTACACTATTCTCAGCGGTTCTCACACAGTCACATCACAAGGTAATGAGGACACCAGTGGTCCTCACAATTTTACAAGGTTCACAACACGCTTTTAAAATGGCACTTTCCATCACGCGGTATGATTAGATTTGCTACTTATGGTTGTTCTCGTCAGTAATGGATATTCTGCTAATAATGGAAAGTGCGCTTTTCCATAAGTGGCAAACACATGCTACCATGCTAGGGTGGGTTTTTATTGCTAATAATGGACATAAAGGACCTCACACGATGGTTGTGGTACAGTCGACACCTTGAAACGAATCAGATTTTTTTTTTATATAGTTCTAAGTGTTTATTGACTCAAAACATTTGTCAAGTAGTTTGACGATCTTCCATGCTTTCGTCAGTACATATGTTGAGGGCATACAGATACAACAGGACATTACATCACATTCATACACAACAGTTATACTAACACAGGTATTATTATATACCTGTGGTAGTATATCCTACGTATACTGCCCGCTCCTACCCATGGCGTATTTATACCCGTACGCCACACTGTGACGTACGGGGTATGTGATCACGTGACCAGGTAAAATTTCGCCATTTTTAGGTATATAATAATATGAAAACAGGCTGACTGTCTTCGTACGTCAAAATACTTAATTGGTAAAACTGTTGATCACATACATCCCTTTGCCTACGGCATCGGGATGTATGTGAGCAACAGTTTCACCGCGTATTTTTGACGTACGAAGACAGTAAGCCAGTTTCCGTATAATATGTCTACACACTTGGCACGGATACGCTGGGTTCTAGCAGTAGTCGGCAAATGCGATATACTCCCAAACCCAAAGGTGTGATCAGACAGGACCAGTAGGCTCAACTGCTCAATTATTGACGCACTAGATCCGTGAAAAATAGGCTAGCTCGCAGGGGAGGTCTCTAGAACTCATTGTCGAGGATAGAACTTGTCCATGCTACAGTTTATTAGAACGTGCTCGTACGCAGTATATACGTTTCCTATAAAAAGGTTAGAGTGGTCACATACACTTTCTGTTCTATTGGATAAGGAGCAGGGTACCAGTGTCTGTGGGTCTTAGAGCCATGCCCAGTTGACCATGACCAATTGCTCAAGACTGAACTCCCTCGTTGACCCACTGTTGCTTGGTATGTTTTGCTACTTGACTCAGGCAGTTAGAGAAATGGCAAGTTGACTGGATGTAAGTGGGTTATAGAAAACGATCCATAGACTGAATGTAATCCGAACCTTTTAGTTGTTATTCATTTTAAATTGCACGCTCATTCATCATTTGCTCCTAGTTTATATATGTGATAACTTTTTATTTATACAAATTCGTTTTATAGTTGAATTGTTAATTGACACATGATAATCATGCCAGGTCGGGACAACCTTCCACATTATATGTTCTAAAGATTAAGTAGTCTAACATGGGAGACAATAACATAGATATAAAATAGACATAGACCAAGAACAAACATACACAATGGCCAAGCATCTAGTATATCTTCTGATCCACCATATAATATAGTAATTAATGTCTGTTTAACCTTACAGCTAAAAGATGTCCAACTTTAAAGTTTTGCACATTTCCTGGAAATAGATCCCACAATTTACTGGGCATATACAAATATAAAGGATGCTGCCGGTATTTCTTCGTATTCAATCTTTTTACTTTGATTTTTAGTTACTCTTCACTTCTTGTAACATATTCATTAATACTCAAACAGTTGTGAGAGTTTAGGTTCCACCATTTTGTAACAGATACGAAAATTACATTTCCTTCTGCAATTTAGTGGCCCAATTATGGATCCTTCCTAAACCTCATACTTTTAGACTGACCCACATCTACCCTGGGTCCCTAGTTCATAAATATCTGCATTTCTTATTGTTATTTTCTCCCATTATATCATGGGTAATGTCTGTGTATTTTGATACAGGCATCATCATTTGCTTTATCATTTGCAATTTCGCGTCTTTTGTTAATAGGTAGATTTGAATTTAGCTTCTTATATTTGAATTGTTTTTTATTATATTATGACGTTATATCATCATACTTTCATATATTTGATCTTTTATCTGATGTTGCTCCCAAGTATCGGTATTGCTGTGCTGTATCAATAGTTTCTCCTACTACTCGTAACACGTGGTTATCCCTATCGAAGGCCATTTTCTAAAGTATTTTGTACTGCGGGGTAAAAGGAACATGTCCTCCCACAAAATTTAACATGTAATCGAAATGAACTTGAATAAATATCTTGAAGTACATGAACTGTGAAGTATTATCAACCTATTCAACTTAAGGAAAAAATAATCAAGTTTGCTCAAAACCCAAAAGAAAGTTGTGTTCTATGTTCGATCAAAATACATTGTAAAGCCTTGAGGCCTAGACTGGCTAGGTGTAGACCTTAAGAGTAAGGGAATAAAAACTCAGAAACTTATACACTAGGTACTACTATGAGTCAAGAACTTGACTGCTTTTAATGACAGATTCTTCAGCTTATATGCAGACAGCAGGTGGCATCTTGCTACAGGGTAAGCTTGTTAGTTCTGGGCTGGATTGGCTGCTGAAGCAATAGCCAATTAGGATAGACTGGTCTCATTCCTGTCTGTCGTAAATGTCAGGAGGGACTTATTGTTACAACAACGCTTCTTTCAAAACACTCTGAGAGGGTTTCTATCAACAACAGTCATAAAGAAAATACACAATATTAACAGGATTTTAATCTGTGTGGCCGTATTCTATGAGTAGGTGATAGCGAGGAGTATTGCGTAGTGTCAACAACAAGGAGATATGGCCACAAAGAACTAATCATGTTAATTTTGTATTTACTACTCACCTTTCCACTAATCATTAGAAAAGAATCTTGTAAATAATTAGAAACTCGACGTAAGCGATGTACTTTGTTTATATAAGATAGTTCCTAAAGTGCCGAGGGATGTGACAGAAAAAGCTGTGTTATTCTGCGTACAATACGGCTTTCTGTATCATCTCAGTAGCAATCTGTGGAGTCTATAGGGTTGTTGTCTTTTTTTATGGGGGGGGGGGGTTAGCAAAAACTTTATTCAGCATAACAAAAATACAATGGTATATTCTCTTCACGTACATTTTTCCAATTTTTTCCAAACTTTTCATGACATAAAACAATTTTGGTTAGACAAGTCTACTCTCTCAGTCATGTTTTTGCTCCTTTTTTATGATTTTTTATAGAAAAAACCCTATAAGGGCAAAGAAAATATGGTTTAGCTAAAGCCTGACTTACTAATCTGTCATTTGTTCTTATATGCAATTGCCACTCTCAAGTCTATAGGTTTAATATGGAGACTGCGCATGAGATGGATGATAAGTGCGATGAACTCTAATGATTCGGGAAAAGCATGTGACCTTTCATTATGGATTTATGTTTTGCAGAGCATCATTTTCCATGTGGAGTATCACCCGGTCCACAAGGACTACGCACAATGTGTCACGTTCCACTTCTTTCCTACGCCCAAACATGAGCTTGCATACAACCTGTTCAACATTGTAGCCGTCTACGCTTTACCGCTACTGGTCATCATCATCTCATATACACTCATCTTACTGGAGATCTCCAGAAAAAGTCGCCAAAGTAAATGTAAGCCTTCTTTATTCATTCTTTATTTTTTTAATTATGAGCCATATGGTCCTTCTTAAACAGTACATGTATTTCTTATATAAACTCATGCATAAGTCTGCTCCCGGAAAAGAGAAGTTTTGAGCATCCTAGAAATCAATTAGCTACTCTCACGAATCCCAAAAATCTACAGACTTAGACAGCTTCAAGAAATGTGGGAAAACGTAATATGATGCGGTGGGTCAATAGTACTATGTTGTTACTTCATCTTCCCATCCCATCTCATTCGAATATTTACTCAAATGTCTTCTCCTCCATAATCAACTATACATTTTTTTTCTATTTTTGATGATTCTTCACGCTGGACTTTTGGATGATATCTTGCTGTACAAAGATTTCCAGACAGTGTATCAGAATAACCTATATGAGAGGTACAATAAACATGATAAAAAAAAAAGGAATAGAGGGAAACTATGTTCCGGTGAGCAAAAGTTCAAAGTCACAAGGTAAGGCTTGGAAAAATTACTGCCCAAGGCGTCAGCCGCGGGCAGTAATTTTCCCAAGCCTTACCGAGTAACTTTGACTTTTGCTTACCGGTACTTGGTTTCCCTATTCCTATATACCTTCAAATATCGATAAAAATGCTTAATTCTTTACCTGAAACACTTCCGAAGCAAATGCCACCCTTATCGATTAACCACAACAGCTATTGTTTCATCCCGCTGCTGTATTGTATCACGTGACCAGAGCGGGACGAAAACGTCAGAGCGGGACGAAAACATGAGAGCGGGACGAAAACGTCAACCTCGACACATAACTTATTTTTAATGCACCCCCCAGCAGCGGTATGTAACTCTAGTTAGTTCAATAATGGGTATATAGGAATGGCTGTTACTACCTGTGTTTCCCATGTCGTTTCTGAATGTACCCAGTAAAGTACATGTCTATCTATTGCCCGTGGTCTTCCAGCCTCACCGCCTTTGTCGCTTGATCCAGTTTCCTCACGCCGACTGGAGATTTCTCGTGTGTGTTCAACGCCCATAGAGAAAGCCAGGATACGAACATTGAAGATGACCATTGTCATAGGTAGGCCTTGGGTGTGCGTATTGTTCTCTATCAAGTGAATGCTGAATTATAGCGGAATCATTATCTGAGTAAATAGATTTCCTACGCTGTTATAGTTATGAACTGGGACACGGAATCTAACCTAGTCCTCATACATCATTGTTGAGCGCTGTGATACCTTTCCTTGTCTGTATTGTCTCACTTTATCTTTATCTTTCTCGTAACTGGAGATATCTCCTCCCTGTTTCTTTCTTTCTTTCCAGTGTATCAAATACCTTTTGGTGAATGAAACCATAGTCATTGACCGATGGTTAAGCAGCACTTAGTGTTGCGCAGGTAATGAATCTATCTAGGCCAGGTGTTATGTTATCAAAATTGCTTCATTCCTATGTATATATCAAGCCTCATTCCTTATCAAACAAAAATTTGGATATCGGTTCTTGGCAAGATAACATTATAACTGATAAACAAATGGTTCTATATTAAAGTGAAAAATGAAGGTGATGTAAACAGTCTGGGCTTTTATCCTACCCCTAATAAAAAACTCCATAGGCTTAACATTGGGTCACTGTATTCGGTCTGGAGTTCAGAAAAATGAAAAATATCGCTCTAGTGGGATACACTTGACAAATGACGTCATTTGTTAATGTAGAAGTAATTTTGATGGGCGGGGTAGGATAAATTCTAAACCAAACTCGAGTTAGTCGTGTCATTGTTCATCGCACTCCGGCAAGATCGCGTATTATTGCTCTCGGCTTCGCCTTGCGCAGTAATATGCGATCTTGCCGTTGTGCAATAAACAACAACACGACTAACTCTTGTTTGGTTTCTCCATAATATCATCTGAATGAAAGGTCACTAAAAGTATTTTGACGTATGAAGAGAGTCAGCCTGTTTTCGTAATAATGTAGATGTTAAAATAGTAAGATTTTACCTCATGATGACCTATACCGTCAAGCGGAATTCAGGGATTAATGCACCTGAGACTGGTGCCCTCACCTCAAGCCCTCACCTCAAAGGCACCCCTCTCATAAAATTTCATACTCTCTAAGTGGTATTCTGTACTCTCGCTATGCTCTATGGGAGAAAACTCTTAACGAAGTAGGCTTAGAGCCTTGAGAATCCACTGGCCTGCCTCCCGTGCTAAAGACGTACATCAATTAAACCCAAAGATTCCTATAATCTCAATGATGCCACCTAGCGGGGATACTGTGTGCCAGTGGATTATCAAGGCTCTAAGTCTAAGTCTAGCCCATTAAGAATTCTTCTCGCGTAGTGAGAACCTTGTACAGGATACCACTTAAAGGGTGTGAGATCTCATGAGAGGGGTGCCTGTGTCCAGGCTGAGTATTCAGAACAGAGGGAGCTGACTTCAGCGACCATCTTCCCTGCCCTAAGAGACGTTGTCTGAGACCGCGTACCTGGGACCTGTTTCACTAGTTTCGTGACATTAGGCCTAGACAGACATCAACAGGGGCACCAACAGTGCAAGCAACAGCGGAAAAAGTCTAGCAAATATCAGAGGGTCGGAGTGGCCAATCTTCTTTATATTTGGAACGATTATAGTTTATATGTACCCCCTACCCGTGTTAAAGTGTCATCGCTTAATTCCTATGGGAAGTCAGTGAAATTCCGCGTGTCTTTGATTGCAGTCTTGTGATCTGTCTGTATGGTGTCGCAGACGCCATCTAGTCATGTCACGAAACTACTGAAACAGGTCCCTGGCCTGTGCGTAGCGTGGTCAGTGTATCTGTCACATGCCACTGTTGAGAGTCCCCATGCCGCACAGCGATGAGGGAGGGGGGGGGGATATACCCAGCTGGCAGAGTGGCCTGCTGGTCATTACTGTGTGGGAGATCCCTGCTCCCCACAGGTGGGGCATGGGCAACTCATACACAAATGGATTCACAGTGAGGGTAGTTACTACATCCTGCATGAGGAGCAAGTTTACACAGAGATACACAGATACATCGATACACAGAGATACAGAAAGACATAGATACACAGACCAGGGAGCTGTTTTAAAGCCATAGACTTAACCCACGTTTTGAAACAGCTCCCAGACCAGATATACATGGTCAGACTCAAAGTCACACACTGACATACACTCTCAGATACTATATCTACATACAGACAGAAAGAGATATACAGACAGGCAAAGACAAACAGATGTAAATACAGATACATAGACACATACATGATATACATACATACTGTAATGTGTGAGCATATTTCAATAAGATGAAGTGCTAAATCTGCCATCTTGGATGAATATCTTGTCACATGAGCGCAGATGAGTATACAGTTCATTTCTTACACATACCTCCCCTTCCCCCTCCACACACAAATCATGTTTACAAATAACCTTTGTAGGACCAGTACGACCTTGACTCCACGTGTCATGACTCACTGCTAGGAGAGTGAGTCAGTGGCTGCCTGACTGAAAATTGTGCTATGCTTACATACTGCTTGGAGGTCCTGTGGTAAACAAATAATGATACTAAAGTCTAGCCCTGCCAGTTTTTGATAGGCCCTTTTAACAGGTCATCTATCATATTGTGAAAGGGTTATATTTTTAAAATAAGTTATTGCAGATACCTCGTGAAAGGAGAGGTTTGATTGGCACAGTTCAAGTTTGCTAAGAATATCCCTCTACCTGTGCTATTAGTAGAGGAGCAAATGACCTAAAAATGGGTCACAATGACACCCGAGAGTCTCCTGGCTGAAACTTGAGATGTTGGTCAATTATGACCTCAGGAATCTAAATCTGACGCTCGTTTCTTCTAAAAAGTGTAGCATCATGCTCGTTTCCATGGTAACAGAAGAAAAACATATTTTAATATTTACTGATGTATATTAAATACTTTGATATAAAAAGGTAAAAATATGCATTTTTTCTGTGAAGAAAATCATTGATTCTTGTGTCAAAAGTATACACTATGAAAATATGCCCTTTTCCATTCTCATAGAAGAATTGTTGCCATGGTATATTATTCGTTTGAATAGGGAACCAGTCTAGCATTTCACATGCCTGTTTTTGCAGTGGTCGTGTTTATTGTGTGCTGGACGCCTTACTTCGTCATGTCCGCTTGGTGGTGGTTCGACAAGTAAGATATTTCAGAGATGTACTCCTTAAATGTCAAACCTGTTAAAACTTACTAAAAACTTCCTCTGTGTAGATATTCCATGATGGGGTGAGATCCATAGGAGATATTTTAGGTACATTTTTCTCTCTCAAATTTCAAGTTTGTGCTTCTATTAAAGAGTAATATTGGCCCGGCTCAAAGGCAGTCATACATCATACTACCAACGTATTCTAGCTGAGATATTCAGCACAATGGATCCTCAGTCAACTTATAGAACATGTTGTCGTCATATCTTAAACCTACTAGCATACACTTAAGTCTGTATTATAACACAAATTGATATTAAATCAATGCATATTTATGATGCAATTGATCATTTCCACCATTCAGAGATACAGCTGAGAAGATCAACAGAAGAGTACAACGGGGACTCTTTCTGTTTGCTGTGTCAAACTCCTGTGTGGACCCTATAGTCTACGGTAAGCCGGACCAACTCATAATTTCTTCTGTACATGACCAGTACTGTATTTTTGGCACATGTAATTCATGTAAACCATGCACAGCTTCCTTTCTTGAGGCATGGATATTTTAAACCCCCGTAGTTCCTTATGTAGCCGTAGGCAGATAAACCTAGGCTTGATGGTCTGTACGCTGGTTCCCGGGGTATCCGCTAGGAGGCTTGGCGGAGATATACCCGCAGGGAGAGGCCGATGAAATTGGTCAGCTTTCTGACTAATTTTGTAAGCGCATGCGCGGGCCACAGAATGTAAACAAATAAAATGGCGCGTATGGAGGCGTTACCAATAATGCACCACGAAACTGGAGTGGAGTGGTCTGCGGTGTCCCACAGGGATCTAACCTTGGGCCAACCCTTTTTATTATTTTTGTAAATGATGTTAAAGCCGCCATAAAAAATGTTGGTTTAAAATTATATGCTGACGATACTGTCATATTTGCTGAAGGTGACACAAAGGAAGAAGTATGTTAGAAGCTACAACCAGCTCTCAACAAATTTGAACTCTGGTCAGAGCAAAATAAACTCTCCATAAATGTGAAAAAAACGAAGTATATGACATTTGGGTCAGCTCATAAATGTAGAAAAATAGGACATGTGTCGCTACATTTGAAAAACTTGGAATTACAAAATGTTAAACAATATAAATATTTAGGGTATTTACTTGATCAGAACCTATCTTATAATTTACATTTGAAAGACATAATAAAGAAAATAAATTATCGTGCCTATCAACTTAGCAAAATGAGATGTTTTATGGACAAAAATATTTGTCTGAGAATGTTCTCCCATATTACGACTATGGTGATATATTTTACCACAATGCCTCTCGATATATGTTGGAAAAGCTGCAACAATTGCAGAATCACTGCTTAAGAATTGTGTTACAAGCAGAACGACTCAGACCAATTAGGGAACTACATTCATGTACAAAAATACCTTACCTACATGAAAGAAGGATGGCACATCTAAGTAATTTTATGTATAAAAGAGCGCAACAAGCTGAATATCTAGATGTACGAGACTTGAATACCAGACTTTTTAATGCTCCTGTTTTACATGTTTTACAACCTAACACCGTGGCATATATAAAAAGTATACAGTACTCAGGAGGTACTCACTGGAATGCACTCCCTGTACTTGTGCGTCAAACTCCATCATATGACGAATTTAAGAAACTGACCAAGACCATAATGATTGAGTCAATCCCGTAAAAGGAAAGTATTGGTTACTGCCTATAGAAAAGGAGTTCCCTTTGTCTGCTGCACATGTATTCATATTGCCAAAGTGTTAACCAACCTTAACTTAAGAGCACCTAACCATGATTATGTCACAACTATATTCCTTAGCGGATCCACGAAGTGTATAGTGCCCATGTATTTATCTTTTGTTAACGGAACGCCTGAAGAAAACCAGCATAGGAATACTCCGCAGCTGAGAGGGCGTTCACCGCTGTCTTTTATTGGCCGGAACAAATGTCATAAGATGTCAAAGCAATCAAGGGTGTAAAGTGTAAGTCAGACATAGTGCGACTCTGTTCGTTCCTCACTAGAGTCGGACCTGAGGTCATAGTCAAACTTGAGACTGACACGATTGGTGGTAACCAGCTCAATTCAAAATTCAAGGATTCAAATTGGTGGATGGTTAATTGAGGAACTGTCCTACCCAGGGATTCAAAGGAGGATTTAATAAGGAACTAGCGACTTCGTCGAGTCCGAGTTAGGGTGGAAAATATAGAAAAACGATTAGTCGAACAGCAAGTGCGGGAACCAAACTCCCTACACCCGCATCCTTAGCTGAACACGCTGCTGACTGCTCCAAAGAGCCAGATGCTTGTTACCTACCACATATAAAACGTGTAATTTTCCGTACTATCCGCTTGAAGAGTCTCCCGGACATAGAGACATAGTGAACCCGACCTAGGGTTGGAGACTGAAGGCCCACGAGAGTGAGATTCTCGTGCAGTGAAAAACTCGACCCTGTTCTTCTTTTTTATAGGACTATACTCAGACAAGCTTCCTCTCTTATGATTCATTTTGAGCCAAGCTGAAATCAAAGTTTAATACTGTAGTTTTCTTATCTACTTTTCTCGTGAGAAACCAATGAGATCTCGACTTTCGCTGGTATCCCGCTTTCAAAACTCGCTGATTCCTCCCACCCACCAGCAGCCTAAGTATTTGACCCCACCAAAACGATCTGACTTTGTGGAGCAGTCGTCAGGGTGTTCGTCTGGGGATGTGAACGTCGGCGGTTCAAATCCAGGCCGTTGTTTCACTTTTCAATATTTCAACTCGGACTCGACGAAGTCGCTAGTAATGGGTCAAATACTTATAGTGGTGGCTGGAGTGGTGGTGGGTGGGGGGAATCAGCGGAATTTTGAAGGGGCTACCAGCGAAAGTGAGATCTCATTGGTTTCTCAGGAGAAAAGTAGATCAGAAGACTACAATACTAAACTTTGATTTCGGCATGGCGCGAATTGAATCAGAAGAGAAGAAGTTTGTCTGAGTATAGTCCTATAAAAAAGAACAGGTTCGAGTTTTTCACTACACGAGATTCCCACTCTCGTGGCGCTTCAGTCTCCAAGCATAGGTTTGGTTCACTCTGTCTCTATGTGCGGGACTATCTCCAAGCGGATCCAATCAAAATCATAGTTTTTTAGATATAGTAGGTAAAAGGGTAACATCTGCTGCTCCTATGATGTGAGACTGAAGATTGTAAGTTGTTGAATTCAACTGTCTTTTTTACTCCATGTCACTTCCTTTACAAACGTTATTGTGCGAACCAATTTGGTTCGCAAAGGTTCTCAAAGTTTGCCTATGTCCTTGAGTACGGTACAACCTGTGAGGAGTGATAGCGGACACACAGTCTTGTGCTACATATGACTACTTCTAGTTGGTAGAGTAAAGCGGCTATTCCGCCAAAAAGGCCCTCAGCAGGCGGATTTTGCCCTCCAGCCGACGTTTGCCGCCGGGGCCGGTGTAGTGCCAAAATCGGTTACCCTGCCAAAAATGGTAATTATCGCCCACCCAATACGCGAATGCGTCTGCACACGCTCTTCCGGTCAGATTTCACGGACTATCGGACATACTACTATTTTGATGTGATTTAAATGTAAATAAATGAAAAGAGTAGTATTTAGACATGAGAATTACATGTCGTGATATGTTTAATTTCGGCAAATTTCATCACTGCGTATGTTCACGCATGCGCACAAGATACTAGTGGGCGATAATTACCATTTTTTGCAGGGTAACCGATTTTGGCACTACACCGCCCAAACAGTTCTCCATACACTACGCCGCTCTGGATCCGCGAAAGCAGCGTATTGAGCGGAGCAGCGTGTACACCTGTCGGGATTTGTACGGGAACGGTCACATTACGTCAAATAACCACGGAATTATGCTGTGAATCGAACAATTGAGGTAAATAAAGATACGCCTTGATGTTATGAATGTGTATGGTATGCTCTGGCACTACATTTCAATCCAAATCACCGCAACCATCTGAACTTTCGGTCTCCGTTCGTAGTATTACTCCTCCCGTAGCCGGCCCTGTCTCCAAACAGGGCCGGGTGTTGACTCCATACACCCCAACCCTGCCTTGTCATTCCAGACTGGCCACAGTCTGACATGTATGAAAAAGAAATTGAATCAATAAATATATACCCATTTGTCTTTGCCAACCTTCAAAATAGTTGTTGCTTACTTTATAACTGTGTATTTAAAAATAGTTTTCCAGTAGATCTTGGCTGGTTCTCAAAGCCAGCCATTTTGTTCAGTTTTCCTCGCTGGTTCCCTAGCTGCTTAGCGCCTCGCCTAATGACATAGAACAGCTGTTCACCCCTGAATGGAGATCAGGGGTGAATTCTTTACCTACTCCTCCCGGGGCCGCCCGCTGAATAATGACGGTATGTATCGTAGTATATGCGGGCGAGCGGTCAACACGGACCCAGGGAATAGCTCTCGACATGCTCTTGGCATCACTCTCAGTGTAGCTCTTGGCACGTCGCCGGCCAACCAGGGGCTAAAAATCAAATGAAACAGTTTTCCGCCGGCGGTGCTTTACGGGGGAGGTTGGCCTTCTCTATGGTTTTCACTATATTTTGGTGGAACAGCCTAAAAATTGGCTATTGGCCCCTGGCTGGCGGCTGGCGACCACCAACAGGGCAGCCAATTCTGCCCGGCGATGGGGTTTTGGAGGCACGGGGAGGAGCTGGCGGTCGGCAGGGGCCGGCCGTGAGGGTCCATTGAGCTGTCATGAGCTGTTCCACCAAGCAGATTATTGCCACCACCGGGAGATTTTGGCCAGCTATTGCTGCTGAAAACCAATAGGCGACCACAAGGACTCGGCCGGGCCCTGCCAGGCCTAGGCTGCTTTGGTGGAATAGCTGCTTAAGTGTTATAGGTACGCCTGAGTTTCTGTTGGATGAGGATTTGTTCACTTCTGCTACGAGCAGATTGTCACTGTGTTCTGAGATCAATTATTCTCTTGGATTTGATTCTGACCCAGATCCAGCTTTTAATCCCAGTCAGTCAGAGCCTTTACCAGCCACAACGCAGTTGGCCCAGCAAACTACTCGCATGGCTAAGTATAAGTGGCAGGGTGGGCGACTCCGACGGCAAAAGAGGGCCAGTGTCACGGTCAGTAAAGCCTTTGGCTATGCCCAAGGCTTTTTCTCCTGTTTCGTGGTACAGAAAGAAAGACGAGTGGAGTGATAATTTTTCACTCCTCACTTCACAAATTTGTGACCCTAAAGGTTATGCAAATGAACTCACTTCAGTCTGGTCAAAATAGAGTTCCTTCAGTGTTGATCGATGAGAACTCTGAGGAGGCCAGACCTCAATCTGGGAAAACCCCTTGTCTAGTGAAATGATGGCAATATTATATGAGGAATTTCCCCGCCCAGGGAACATTGTAGTACTTCATAAAACATGTATAAATGTCGAGATTCTGGACGGTGATTTACTCGAATGGGCCAAGAATTGGGACAATTAGTTTGTCTCAGTGTAGTGGGCACCGTCCCCTTGGTGAAAGTGTTTGGAAACCCATTAAGCAAACCACGAACAAGGTTAATGATATTCGGTGAATCGCTCTGAGACAGTTCCTTAAAAACATCACATGGACAAATGAATTAGCAAGGACTGTAAAAGGTCCCTTGGGATATCAGGAGAAACAGAATTATGCTGACAAAGAAAAGGCCTCATGGAAACAGATTTAACGAAGCTATGGATACTAGTCAGACAGAGGCAATGACACCAATCATCCGAGAATGGTGGAGGAGACGAACCCCCCCCCCCCCCCCCCCCATCTCAAGGTATGCTAACAAACAGAGCAAACAGGGCAAAGGCCGGGGAAGGGGCCAAAGGCAACCCTGAGAACAGTAAGTGAGACTTTCATTGATTTTTAGAGAACTGAGGTTTTTCAGGCTGGAAAGATCACAAGAGATACATCGGATTTCGATCGGGAGCCTGACCAACCTCATGTCCCTGACTCAGCCTGTAGAGATAGACAATATGACGGCATTAGCCTTGAACAGATAGAAAAAATGTGTAAGCAGGGTATACTTGGAAGAGCTACTAGTTCACTTAGCTACTAGTTCACATGTGTCCCTTTTTTTAATGGAGAAGGATTTAGGAGAGTACAGAACTATGTTGAACTTGTTCTAATTCAAGTTGTCCACTCTTTATGAATATGGGAACGAAACAGGGATCTCCATCAACTCAACTTCAGAGGACAGAGGTGTCCCAATCGTGGGCCACACTTTTCACGCAGATCATAAAGCAGATTGTCCATTATCTAGGTAATACGTCTGGAGTATCCATGTATTTCTACAAACACGATAGATTGGTGTTTGGAGAGTCAGAAGGGGAGGTCAGACAGACTTTGCAGTATTTGGGATCACGATCAATTTACAAAAATCTCATTTGGACCCAAGATAATAGATTGAAACAGGATCTTGTCAGATTTCCCTCCCCATCGGTAGACCGGAAAGAACTGTAGGAAACGTAGGATCAGTATACATGTTTTTGCTAGGAAACCTATCAGCAACTAGGCCAGGAAACGTCAAAGCGGGCGTACTAGAAAAGAAGCTGATACAATAAAGAAATGACGCTCTTAGCATGAACAAATGACATTTTGAGCACCAAATGAACTAAATGACCAGGAGAAGACATGTCGTCGGGAATTGTTAGAGGTACTGCCGCATGCCTAAAATACAGACAAAAATCGATGGTTTTGTGGAGAGACGGCGGTAAACCACTCGAGGTTGACACGTCGTAATACATCAGCACTAGCGAGTGTAAACATTGACATTGGAGGCATAGGCATTAGGTGATAAAGTGGTGCAACCCTTCAGTGAAGAAATCAAATAACCGGAGGTATATGTTCACTTCGAAGTGGAACAGGGACCCATTTCAATAGTGTGTAGGACGTCCGTTATTGGGTCCCGCGACACAATAGCGGCAGGTAGCGTTTCAATAGTTTAGTAACAACCCACTTCCTGAGACTAAAGTTAGGATGGACACCAACAGTGGCATGTACCATTTCAAAATAAGCATGTCCGGTCACTAGTGGTGCCACTGTTGTGTCCAACATAGCGAGAGGGTATACCCTCTCGCTAATGTGGTCACAAAGCCCACAGTCACAGCCGTAATGTGGAATTTCATGGGAATTGAGCACTGAAACTTTTACACAAATTGGGGGACCATATATAACCTATAAACATTTCAAATATGAAGAAGATTGGCAGTTCCGATTCGCCAATATTTGTGTTTGAATTTTGTTGTAGCAAACGCTGCTCTGGTGGCCAGTTTTGGCCTTCTCAGTCAAGTGGTAGCTAATTTATGTGTCGACCTTGACATTGACTGCGCTTGTTCCCGGTTCATTATGGTAGCGCATGCCGTGTTTCACTTGTTTTTTTTTTCGCTATGCTGTCCCAAACTAGGGACACATCCACAACAGTGAACTGACACACCACCCCAACAGTGACATGCCTTATGAAACGAGACTTAAATCTTTTCGCTATTCCTGCCACTATTGGTGTCACTATTTGTGTCACTAACTGGCTAGTGACGTCCATCTATTGAAACGGGCCCCAGGTAGTGTAATGAGTATGAATCTTTGTATTATGACCCTGATGCATGGATGTAGAGGACATTTGGAAGTAACTCAGCCTACCAAAACCACATGGATGCCCTTACAATGTGATGGACTGTTTTTCCTTCTTTTCATCTAATGGGCAGGACATTATGGAAGATGATGAAAGACCAGCCACAGGGACTCTTTGCTTACCCATTGTTGGAATCTCAAACTTGTTTCCCGCTGATTAATTGAATCGGGAACTTAGAACGAGCGAGGAGAATACCCGCGAGAGAAGTGACCTTAAATTGGCTGGGAAGGAAGGACATCAGATTTCCAATGATGGGGAGGTGAAGTTTGACGTTCATGGCGCTGTAGAGGACATGTGGAAGCAACTCAGCCAACCCAAAACCACGTGGATAATGCTCAACTGGTCATGGGCGAAGGCAATAAGGGAATAATATGGAACAATGTTGTTGGTGTTTGCATCCCTGTTATTGTTCGACAAACTGAATCATATCCTGAGTTTAAAAAACTCACCAAAGGAATTTTCATGTGTAAGTGGAATGCATGTTTAACGATATGTTGACGAGAATTAGAGTTTTCACTTAAAAAATTGGGACCTATATTTTGTGTATTGTGTGTCAGATACAAACTATTAAAGTGATTTACATGAAATTATGTCCTGTTGTTTTATTCTAGATCCACAGAAGGGAAAGTGAATGAAATTTTGGTTCCTTATCTGAACAAGATCAAATAGCCCAGGCCGTCACTGGGGCCTGACCCTTTATTCATTATCAGTTTGGACCGATAGGTTTCCCTGTTAAAATTTGGCTGTTTAGAGCTGTGATTGACAGACTGTCAATCCCAGGGGCCCCACGGCACCCCGGAACCGAGGTTGATTATGGTTGAATTTCACACATTTGTTCAATTAGCAATCAGTGCAGCTTTTAATGGGAAAGGGATCTGCAGCTAAAACGCTTCCGAGAATTTCATAAAATTTGCTTTTACTCTGTACCATATCGAGGATAAATGGCAGCAAAACACGTCCAATTTGTAAGTAATGTAATACGACTGTTCAGGGTCAGCGTAGGAAAGGTAACTAGGAATGCATGCGTCCCTTTTAAAGTTACTTTTTCCGAGAAAAGAACGATGCGCAGCTGCTGGTCCTAAAGACGATCTTTATAAGTGAAAAAGAAATATCTTTCACCAGATATCCTAAAAGGTTGTTTCAAAAGGGGACTATTATCTCACCCCTGGTATTTTTGTCCCATGGGTTTACCATGCCCCTACGAGTATTGCAGTCCGTTCCCCATGGTCTGTATCCTGTGCATCGTCCATTCCTTAAGTGTGCACAGGGCCGAAATAAAAGTAAATACAGAAAGAGACTTGTTTTGGTCAAAGTCGTTGTTCTCCAAATCGTTTGAATGCTACATGATATTCACTCCACTGTCGCCTTGTTCATATCACTCAGCATCAAACTCATGGAGAACGATGACTTTGACAATAACTTGTTGGGTTTTTTTCTTTATCCTACCCCTAATAAAAAACGCCATAGGTTTAACATCAAGATGACTCAATGTATTTGACAGAGCGTTAATTAAAGTGTTATTTATGCACCAAGGTGAATATAATATAAAAAAAAAACCAGACCAATCAGGGATGAGATAACGAAAGTAGATCCGGCAGCATTGATAAATGTAGCCATCCTCCGATGAGTGCCAACTTGCTACTAACATTGATAATTACAAAATTACCTCTCTATATATATTGGTGAGATGGGGTAGGATAAATACGAAACCGAACTCGACTTAGCCTTCTCGATGTTTATACCACTCTGGTCAGGTCTGATACTCACTACACAGCCTGCCCATCGTGGAATAAACATTGACAAGGCTAACTCTCGTTTGGTTTCTACTAATTATTACCTCTAGATCAACCAGTGGCATCGATACTTCCCCAATAGTGGTGGGTCTGCACTCGTTTGACCACTACATGTATAATTCACTCGGCTTCGCTTTGTGGATTTACTACGCGGTCACACTCGGTGGAGTACGTACCAAGTTATTTTCATCTCGTGCGTTTCCTTCTAAGTATCTGCTATCTTCTTTTTCTCCTTAGGGATGTACACCACTGTGTTCCGGCGTGCCATGAGGAAACACTGGGCTATCTTCCGGTCGTGGTTTACTGCTTCTGGTGGCCTTAGGACCTATCCCGATTGGCGGAATGTGCCTCAAAACG
This sequence comes from Alentia gelatinosa, assembly GCA_950022655.1. Classification (NCBI taxonomy): domain Eukaryota; kingdom Metazoa; phylum Annelida; class Polychaeta; order Phyllodocida; family Polynoidae; genus Alentia; species Alentia gelatinosa. Next base: position 54,239,952 of record OX465583.1, on the reverse strand, counting down.
CCGGACCTTATGGATAACTAGTACAGGGACTTGTTTCACTAGTTTCGTGACATGTCTGTGACACCCTACAGATATTGGGGTTGTCTAGTTTCGTGACAACACAAGTAGCTGCCCTTAGGAAAAGACAGACCCCAAACATAAGAATTAGAAAAATATCGTTTGAAGAGGCGTGTGAGCGGTCCGGGTGAAAAAAAAATTTCTGGATCTGGATAAATCCGTTGACAGCATCTAGGAATTTTTTGATATCATAAGAATTAGTTCTACATATTATGGGACCTGTTCCACTAGTTTCGTTACAAAAGTGTTAGACAGACATGAAAAGCGGCACCAACAGTATAAGCAAGAACGGACAAAATGAAGTTTAATGTCTAGTTTTTATGAAACCGGACACACCATCTCGACGCCATCTAGACATGTCACGAAACTAGTGAAACAGGGGCCCGTTTCAATAGAATGGGTCACTAAGCCACTTAGTGACATGTGTAGTGACTCAAAAAGTGACAGGAATAGTGACAAAATTTAATTCTCGTTGCAAAAGGCATGTCACTATTGGGGTGGTGTGTCCGTTCACATTCCGTGACATAGTGACATTGCTGCCTGGGCCTTATAATGGATGGTGTTACTGCTATCGGGAACAAGTGGTGTCAAGGTGAAGGTCACTGGATAAATTATCGACTGCGCTTGGGTACTACACTGGACACCAGAGCAGCATTTTCTATGACAAAATTCAAATGTGAATATCTCTGGATTGCATGGACCGATATCCTTCATATTTTGCATGTTTATAAGTTGTATGTGTCCCTAACTGGGGTTAAAGTTTCATAGCGTTATCCTTATGGTAAGTAAAGTTATGTGTTTGTGACATCAAAAACGAGAGGGTATACCCTCTCGCTATTATAGACACTATAGTGACCCTTTTAGTGACCGGACAGCCACTTCTGAAATGGTACAAGCCACTATTTGCGGCTGTCTCTTAACCTATGTCCCACAAACGGTTGTCCCTTAACTATTGCAACGCGAAGTACTGCTATTGTGTCACTAAACCCAATAACGGACGTCCTACAGACTATTGAAACGGGTCCCTGGTCCCAGGTTTTCATTCTGTTGGACTTGCTTATTGTGTTCTGTGCAAGCGTTGTTTATTTTCCAGAACATTATTTCTGGGTATTTTTTAAATAATAAGCGTAGCGGTTTTATATTCTCCACCCAAGAAGATATTGATGATGTATGTGACTCTCCACCGGTGCACTATTGCGAGGGTAACTCATACTCACGGAAGAAAACAACAAGTAGGCACCCACCATTGACACAATCCCTGAGAAAAAAGTTATGAGCATACAAGGAAGGTTATTATATTTCATAAGGAGCGTCTAACGCATATTTCAATAGTAGGAAATGTCACAATTGACCATAGCTCTTTTTTTCTGAAATGTACAGTAAGATACAAGATTGGATATTAAATCGGAATACCTGCTTCATCAGCCTAAAATATTAATCGACTGCACATGCGTTTCTTTTCTATCATGTATGTAATATCATCACTAAACTCTAGATACTTAATTTGCGAATCATATTGTGTTTTTATCCTGTCTTAATTTGTCGTGTGTGCATGGAGTAGCAAGTGACAATTGTAATATTATACTCGAAGTTGATTGTAAACGGAATCATATGGCCCGTCATTTTTACACCTGCCTTGTTTGTTTATATGTGATGCACAAGTTATTCCAAGTTATCAGGCAGAAAGGGGGAAGATCAACAAGAAAGACCTTGAAGAACACAGTCATTTGCCATATATGAGAACCCTTATTACAAACTACAATATTATACTTTATCTTTGCACGTACTGTTTGTTAAGTTACAAGGAAGAACTCTGACAAATCCTGAACTATATATTGTAATGATCACATCTGAATAAAAGATAAAAAAAAAAAAAAAGAGTGTTATATTGTACAATTCTTTGGAGTATCCCAATGCGACAGACAACACAAAAGCAATCACAAGCAACAGATAAAAAAACCAAGCGGGTAATGAATAAAAGGTTGACAGACAATAAAAGGTTGACAGACAACACAGTTGGGTTAGGTAAAATTTGTTATGTCTCGTGTGCGTTACTTGATCTGGTGGGATCTGTGAACGCCTTCGGTCGGAAAAAAAATACTCTGACTAATATCAATTCAGTAAAAGATTTTTATCCCAGGCGCCAACCACACCAATTGAAGAATGGGAGAGAAAATATAGATACAACGCATTTTTATTGGTGTCTCAATAACTAAGATAAAATTACAATCACGTCAACCTCGAGTGGTTTACAGAGCCGCCTGTCTACAAAAGCATCGTTTGTTTTATTTATCATCCATCTTCTCGAGTAAATCTAACACAGTTATTGCTTTATCCGGGGGTATAACAATAGGGTTATTTATTTGCTCTATAGTACAAAGGGAGTACTTTCCCATATACCATGGCTTTGAGACTGTATACCCACCTGTTTTGAATCCATATGCCACGGTATCTGACAAGTTTTATATAATGGGCCCCCATTACATGTATTTTCTTCATTTTTCTATTCAGTATCAGATTATAGGTCCACCTCCAAGGGCGTTCTTCCATGCATGATAATCAAAATAGCACAAGTAATAATAGGTGCCAATTTCAGCTATTCACTGAGGTCGCCTGTTTAAGCACACTGTTGATTATCTGACAGTTACATTGTTATTGTATTGTCAATGGGGTCTTTATATACGATGGATGATACATCTCCGCCATGGAATTATATTATGGAACATCATCAGGAATAGTACTATAGTAACTTTTAAGATCAATAATAAACTGCGTTCAATCCAAACCCCCCCCCCCCCCCCCTTTTTTTTTTTTTACAGCCTTCATCGTGATAATGGAAGAAAACCAAGATGAGTGAGATCGGTTTTGGCCACGAGACAGTCCATGGCCGCCTCTGTGCACAAGCTGAATACTACCGTTTGTTTGACCAAACACCGGGTTGCCAGTTGACTAACGTGTAGCATTAACAAGAACCTCCAATTATTCATGGTAACTTAAGTCTAGTTCTGGCTCACCTGATTTTGTTTTTGATTTTACGGCCTTCGCTCTTCGAGCTCAGACCGTAAAATCAGGCCAAGGACCACGTACAAAACAACATCCACAAAGCCTAAGCCAGTATTCTCTAATTACTATGTCCAGTTTGGCAAGGTTGGCGAACTCATCCACGTCAGACAGATTCTTCGTCTTTTTATTATTCTCAGTTAGGAGGTTCATTTCCGAGCAAGCCATGAAGTTGTCCATATTTCTGTTTAATTTTTGCTTTATTACCTGAGAATTGTGTCCTGCTGTGTAAACTTTGATATCATCTGCATATAACCCACAGTTGACATCTTCAAAAACCCTGGTTACGTCATTGATATAATAGATGAACAGTAGGGGTCCAAGGACAGACCCCTGAGGTACACCATAATCAATGGCGTTCCAGACTGACACTGCTGATCCGAATCTTATTCGTGGTTTCCTGTTTTTAAAGTACGAACCTAGCCATCATTGATAACAGTTTGGTAAGCCTAGTTTACAGATATTTTCCAATAGGCGACCTTGGTGAACATTGTCGAACACCTTGCGGAAATCAATATAGATAGCACCCTATACCTGCTTATTATCTCGTGACAACTAAAAGGTTGTTTACCACCTGATAAATGGCATCAATTTTACCATTTTTCTTTCTATAATCAAATTGCTTGGGTACTAAGATCAGGTTCTCCTCAAGGACGATGCTCAGGTAGCTGTGCATTATGTGCTCTGCAATTTTTACGGGGACCGGTAACAGCGAAATAGGTCGCCAGTTGTTGGGGTCTTCTCGTTATGGAATTAATTAGATCCTTCTATTCAACAAATAATGGAGTAGTAAGAATTAAAATTACATGTTAGAATTAAGTACTCTACGCATGACTGGATGTGAAATTATAGGATACATGTTATCTATCCTCCTACGTGGAATATGAATTGTACTTCCATCGCTCTCCATCCTATCTATATATGATTAAGAGTTGTATATTGATTTTCTAATAAAAGAATTAATGTAATATGTACACTCTTGTTCCCTGTAAACCCACTCCCTGTTAATGGATGTGCAGGATTTTATACCTGTCCCCATCATGTGCTAAGATTCTCCATCACCAGCTGACATATAGCTTGTTGGTCTAGGGGTATGATTCTCGCTTTGGGTGCAAGAGGTCCCAGGTTCCAATCCAGGATCAAGACTATTCCCTTTTGACTTATCCATATCCTGCTAGCTAGCAAGTGTAAGAGAAAAGCACAAGATACAGAAGAATCCAAGGTGTTTGTATAAACTATGAAAAAACGTGTGTGAATATGGTATATTTGAAGAAACATTAGTTATGGCAATGAAGAGGTATTTTAGGTCATGTGACAAGTGAAACTTTTCTCAATGTCTTAAGGCATTCTCACCTCAAGAGACATACTGCATCAGGGCATGCTTGCCTGTATGGCTACTGCTACCAAGCAATTAGGCTACGAGAGGCCCTGGGTTCCAATACTGAACACAACCAGTTAGTTTTATACTTTAGGATATCCAATCAAAGATCATGATGGTCACAACCACTATTTTACTGGTCCCTCTTCTCACTTTGGGTGCATGAGGTCCCGTGTCCAAATCACCTTTGACTTCTCCATATCCAGCTTTATTTTCGTGAATGTCTTCTGGCATTCTCGCCCTCCAGAGAGATACTGCTTTGAGGAACCCCCCCCCCCCCCCCCCCCCATAGCTACTCACCCCAGCATTCTGCTAGGCTGAAAAGGGTTAATGTCCTCATGCTGATTATCTGCTGAAATTCTCAGTGGGGGGTTTTCTTCCAATTGCTTGACTTGTAATGTAATACTCATGACTCATCTACTGGTGGTAATATCTATGATACTGAGACTACTGACAACCAGAGTGAACTAGACTCTGTAAGTTCAAGAAAAGAAAGGTTTACTTTGCAAGAAACTTGAAAAATGCTATGTTTTGATATGAAGGACTACATGCAGACTACAGTTTTATATAATCCCTCAACAAAAAAAGGGATCTAAATATGTTGGCTTGTGAAAGCGCACCATATTTAAAGAAAACTAGAGGCAAAGGAGAAACAGTTTCAAGGGATCTTCTTCTTCGTCAGGCTTGTTGGTCTAGTGATTATGAACATTTGTTAAATGGAAAACACAATAAGAATCAAGGGAGGGAGGGAGGTAATGGTGTTGGATTTCTGGTGTTGTTTAGCGCCAGTATTCCCAACACACTCCATACAGATATCCTGGCTACTGGTCTGATTCATGGGCCAGTCAGAGAAGGATATAATATATACTATAATGAACAGCTGATTGTCTTTATTCATTTAATGAATGTTCATAATCAGAGACTTGAGCAAGTCTACGTCAGATGTAATCGGCACCCGGCGACAGTAGTCTATTTTTATATATTGCGCACCCGTTGCGGTCCAATGAATACCTAAGGGAGGTGGAAGCCTGTTGCATTATATATAAATACACTGAACTATACAATAAATAAAAATACCCTTCTGTCGCCGGGTGCGGACCGGTATCGACGGTATTGAGACTCTAATTATTCAGAATACATTACTTTAATGTATTATAATGTAAGCCGCAAAAACCGTTCCCCGTCTCCCCTAATATATTTCGGTCTTGTCCTATAGGTCAAACCGAAATAATAATAAGTCAAAGGAACTGGTTTGAATTGATTATTGCCGCCATTATAAAATCTTCAGGTGACTTCACTGTGTATTGTAGTATATGCCTTTAAGAGTAAGGAGAGTGACAATGCAGGTGATAAAGTTTTATTGTATGACTGTACAGTACAGACGAGAACTATTTCATATACATCTCTACACATTTCTTAAAATCTTTTATTCAAACTTGTCTTCTGACACGACTGGCATAATCTTTAAATTATATGCAGATACGCAAATTCTTGGATTACTGGCGACAGTCGCACTAAAGTCGTTATCATCTGTGTTAGAATAAATATATGAGTACGAGAGTAAGGCACTACACATTTAGAATCTCTTAATCGACCGGTTCACTTCGAATCCTTCACCAAGGTTTTAAGCCTATCCAGGTGTTCCATGGCTCTGAAATTAAAACCCAGAGTCAATTTAGCCTTAAACACTGCTATTTGAGGAAGGCTCGAATCACTAATAATTAGCATTAGCAGCTGGGGTGGTATTTGCAGTTTTCAGCAACAGATATAAACAGGGATAACAGTTGGGTCACGAAAGAATAGGAAATATTTTTCATGTGAAATTTACTGTCTCAGAGAGACTTAGGTATCATGGAAAGCACATCATTATTGGCTATAGAATGGGGCTGGGGTGTATCGAGAGGTTGGAACCACTATTCAATGGTGTGAGTGAGGCCAATTTATTATCTCTTTGTTTTACCCAAAAAAAAGGAATTTTATAAACTGAAAATGAAACCAAGAATTTCCTTGGAAAAGAGAAAAATTGCCATCTCAGAATGAAACAACGGCATTATATACTTGACTATAATCGTATTAAATTTTTTATTTTTTTTCGTATTACAAAACGCTATTCCGAACGTTTACTTGTGATTATCTTGGTACCGTTATCTCGTAATGGAAGCCTTCGATACATCAGTCACTGTTCAACGCTGGAGGGCTTGATAGAATTACACCAATAGGGATCAATAGAAGGGCCACTAGATCAACTGATAAGGATAATCTGGATTTGAAACATCCATAAAGGGGAAGATTTCGGAAATCGGCGTTATATACCGGAATTTCAGTACGGAACTCTTTGAAAGTCGATATAAAAGGCCAAGGTCGAAAACCGAATTTAACCCTTTGGCGCCGGGTGACACCTTAAGGCATCGCCGTATGTGGCCGGGTGATGCCTTAAGGCACCATTTTCTAAAACTTACAAAATCATAGTTTATGTGTAATAACTTTGTAAATAATTAATCAATAATGATGAATTTTTCACAGAATGTTGATATCACATTACACTTACGATTTTGAAATACTCATGAAATAATTTTAAAGATCACGTGTTTTATCGCGCCGGGTGACACCTTAAGGCATCGCCGTATGTGGCCGGGTGATGCCTTAAGGCACCATTTTCTAAAACTTACAAAATCATAGTTTATGTGTAATAACTTTGTAAATAATTAATCAATAATGATGAATTTTTCACAGAATGTTGATATCACATTACACTTACGATTTTGAAATACTCATGAAATAATTTTAAAGATCACGTGTTTTATCACGTGATCAAACAGTGAAATTATCAAAATTGGCCTGAAAAGACCCGTCCCCTGGAGGTATATACTAACACCCTATCTGGCCTTAAAGACATTGCTTAGCTAGAGGTGCCCGGCGTGAAAGGGTTAAGAGAGGGGTATTGAAAAAGCTTAGGGTCTAGAGGAATGAGTGGCAATAAGAGAGGACAATCGTGATAGGTTAACAAGCCTGTATATATTCCAAATCTGCAGGATCTTTTAATAATTTTCAATTGTATAGAATCCAAGGCAAGTAACCAACATTATATTTATGACAATAAGATCAAAATGTGTAAGTGTTTTTGGTTGTAAGGGTAAAAAAAATCAATATATATTATGTGATTACGGAATGAGCCGGGAAGACCTGGCTACTTTTCTATCACCTGTCCTGTGTACATAATGTGGTGGTAGTTTGAAGTTGAACACTGTTCGCATTGTATTTCTTGTTTGGAAGACCGAATCATGTATTCTAATACGAGAAATGAAAACCTTTTTAATAAAAAGCGCGTCTAGCTAAAGAATACCTTGCTATGTGAAGGTTTGGTCAACTCGACCGTGTATCTATGAAGCCAGCCTCACTTTTGGCAGAGCGGAGGCATTTATTTAAGTTCTGTTTTGCTCTGAATGGCTACCAGTAAGAGAAGTGGTCAAATTACATCAGAATGACTCATTTTGCCCAACACTAGAATAACAATTTTTTGTCTTTAATACGAGTTCCTGTCATATCGTTTTATATGACATCAGATTGTAAAACTTTCTCTATTGTAGAGTGAAATATTGTTTTTCTATATTCTTGACCGGTGATAACTGACAGCCACTGAATAGAAACTGTGAAGCGCGTCATAAAGAGCGCATATTAGAAAATGGTTGCAGCATCTCACCTTTGTAGGGATCCTGTGCCTTGCTGTTCTTCAAAGCTGTCAGTGTCGGCTACAAGATGTTTATAGGCCACCAATGATTTCCGACTTGCGACCGCCTGTGTTTCCTGTGACAAATTCAAATGACATTCAAATCGCTGATTAGTTAAAGAAGCCGCAGAAAAGAGTACTTGGAGAACGGTATAGTAGTAAAAAGAAGTATATAAAAGGTAAAAAAAAAGTTAATTACTATAAAGAAATGTTTCTGCGAAGGAGACTGCAGGAATTCATAAAGCAACAAGGTTTTCAAGGTCAATTAACTTTCAAATTATGCTAAACATCCAATCATTAATCAAGTGAAACATGTTAGAGATACATGTATTACAGACTACAGTGCTACATCATTAAATATCTAAATTTACCCTACCCCTAATAATAAACGCCATAGGCTTAAAATAGGATGTGTTTATATCACGGGTGTGACATAAAGTGTTGTTTATGTCACTACCTTAATAATATTCAAAAATTCTGGAAACGGGGTAGGATAAAATCTAGACACCACTCGTTTAAGTTCAGGTTTATTTATATCACTCATTGTGTAGGCTCCGTAATCAAAAATTGGGGAAACGGGTTAGGATATAATCTAGACACCACTCGTTTAAGTTCAGGTTTATCTATGTCACTCATTGAGTTGGTTCCGTCATCTCACGACTCGTGGGAGTATGGAGCCAACACAATGAGTGACACGAATAAACTCAAACTGGTGACATCTCTTAATTCTCGGGAGCGGAACGTTTAGTTTCTTTCACGACCGCTTGGGGCAAAGGGTATTGCCAGTTTCGATCACCCTAGCTTTCTGTTATTATCGCTCGATCGACAAAACGTAAATCGATGTTTGAACTCACTGTACATGATTAATATACATAATTAAAGGTATTTTGATGTGTTTCTAACCAGATATATCAATAAACATTGTGGGATACAAGTTTGAATGTTTGAATCTGCAAATTTATGTACTTTTGAGCAAGTTTTTATTTTGACATTTGTAGCAGCCTGGCATCTGCAATTTCGGCAGTTTGCTGGGGAAAACACCATATAAAACAATCTTTGCAAAACGAATTGGTACAAAAAAACCACTAAACATCTTCTCCTATTCTCCACCTCTATACCATTTTTTGTTTGGTGCTTCTAAGTTGGATATTTACTGAGATATTACCAGAGATGTACAGTGGATTTAATATTGGTTTCAATGGAGTGAAAAGTTGTTTAAACCTTCGTGAGTACGAGAGTGCACTGCACCGCTTTCGGGAAAATAAACTGCAGAGCGAGAGAATCGAGCAACGCAATGTATCTTCGTGACGTCGGCACCGCTCCCGAGAATAGTATCATTGTTCAAAATTAATTTTGGACTGCGTCTTCGTCGGCAAAAATGAAGAGCCGACTTGGTGAGGTGAAGCGTCCTAGGAGATTACTTGTGGCCGTCTGACAGCTAAATATCTAAATACACCTCTGTTATTTACACGAGTGTACCTGTTTAATATGAAGAGAGTTTTACAGCATGTTATAATCAGCTTCGCCCATTATTTAAATGATGTCCTTGATCAAGTCTTATAATTGATCTTTTTTTTTTTTTTTTTTTTTTGCTCTAGAGGTGTTATTGCCACGTCCTAATAATTATAATTGATTAATCAATTAGTCCTTGTGATAGGGTTTCTAATATCCATACGTTAATAAGATTACAGATGCTTAAATTCAAGTGACTTAATTTCACACCTGTGTTTCAGGTTTCCTGGAAGCTCCATCCTGGCCAGTCTCTGATAGTCTCGCTCCGTCGGGACACTCTTTATTTTCTACTTCTCCATTTGGTGGGGATTGCGTCATCTCGTTCATGCTTTGGTCGGCAGGCGGCGGCACCATACCCTGCACTTTGAAGAGCATATTCTTCAGTGCCTCCATACTGCCGTGCTGGTTGGGACCACTGAGTGTATGTGCTGTCTCCTGGTGGACAAGTAAAGGACCGTTTTATTTTTTTATTATATACCATTGCCGTATATCCTGTCAATATGCACAGTTTCGCCATATAACGTAAAACACTCATTGTTCCATACGCTTCGATCAAATTATAAGTTAGAATATCAGTTATTAGCCAAATTAAAGAGCTGGTTCCACCAACAAGATGGATTTACCATGGTAAATCTTGTTATATCTTACAGCGTTGCGATATGTTGTGCCTCCATTGTCTTGATACATAACGCTATGATATGTATACTTTTTCACCATGCCATGTGTATACATTTGTACTTTGGTACTCCACCACCGCGACACCTCATGATGCATTGAGACAAACAGGCACGCGATTATTCAAAACATAGATTTAAAATACGGGGCGAAAAGCACATCTGGTCCCAACCGATGCTAAAAAAAAAAAAAAAATTTAAAATTATTCAAAACCTAGCAAGATTTAGCAAGACAACGAAATCGTGACTAATCTCACTATATCTTGTGTGTTGGTGGAACCAGCATTTAAGTCAATAATTTTATTGATCTTGATATAAAACGACCCACCATACTTGTACAAGCTAAAAACTTGATGATAATCTACGGTTTGTATGGAACTCGGTGTAGACGCCTTGTTCCGTACAAACCGTAAATTATCATCTCGTTTTGTAGTATGTACTTCATGGTCACTATGGTCTATATAAATACTACATTTAGAGAAACGTTCACCTATCGCGGGGCCTGTTTCATACAACAGTGGGAAGCAAAGACTGAAGGTGTGCAGCATTTATACAAAACGCCCCCAACATGTAAGCTACAAAGGGACCATCCATAAAGTACGTACGCACTGAGGGCGTGGGGGGGGGGGGGGCTACACACTTTTGGAAATGTTGCGTATGCTCCTGTTCTATTGTGTAAATGATAGGGAGCGGGTGATGGGGGGGGGGGTGGAATTTCATAAATATACAAACTTTGTAGATTAATTCCCATCGAGTTGTCTAGCTTGTACAGGATGGTAAGGGCGTTCTTTATCTCACCGTGGTACAAGTTTAGCCATAGGAATAACATTAGGAAAATATACTCAACGATCACCCTGGTATAGTTACAATACTACGCCACGGCCGTGGCGTAGTGGATTTGCTTAGTATATTCTGATTATTCTGAAGTTGTGATGTTATTTAAACGATAGAAAGGGGTAAGATAAATTCAGAACCGCTCTCGAATCGTAAAATCGACAATACTCCACTCGTTTGGCTGTGCCATAATCGTCACTCGGCTTTGCCTCGATGACGATTGCGGCCCAGCCAAACTCGTGGAGTATTGTCTATTTATACGATTCTCGATGCAGTTCTATATAAATATTTATCATACATCGAAAATTGATAAACTTTTGGCCTACAACGAATGTTTCTCCAGTATACCATGGCTCTGAAGCCGTTTACTATGGTTTTGAATCCGTATACCATGCTTATGGTATCTGACAGGTTTTAAACAAGGGGTAGTGGTTTACTGAGTCCCCATGCATTTTCAATGGGTACTTGGTATACCATGGATAATAAGTCTATAGTGGAAACCTATGAAAGTTTAGGGTCAAAGCTCGTATTCCATCGAGTTTGAATCACATAGAAATTCACAAGGCGAAGCCAGGTGAATTACATAGCGATTCAAACGAGATTGGATCAAGCTCTGACCCTAAACATGAATAGGTTTCTGAATTAATCTCATCCTTCACATTGACTAATGGGCTAACAGTTGTGACATAATCCCAAATTGGATATTTTTCCTAAATATCTCATGGGCGTTGGATACGAGTTCCCAATGTTAAGTCTAGGGAGAAAAAACACCAGGGGTGAGATAATAATAAAGAAGAAACCAACAAGTTTTGGTCAAAGTCATTGTTCTCCATGGGTTTGATGCGGAGTGATATGAACGAGGCGGAAGCCGTGTGAATATCACGTAGCGACAAACGAGTTGGAGAACAACGATATTGACCAAAACGAGTTGCTTTCTGTATTTATCTCACCCCTGTACACACTAAAAGAATGGCTGTTGCAAAGGATATAGACCATGGAGAACGGACTGCAATACTCGTAGGGGCATGGAGAACGAGTCTCCAATGTTAAGTCTATGGAGAATAAATACCAGGGGTGTGATAATCCTGCGTACCCACATGAGCCGGCGTGGAGCTGCTCGGAGACCGGGGTGTGTGGAGAAGGCCCGGGGCGGGGCGGGGGCGGCGGCCGTCAGCCCGCCCCGCTGCCCGCCTGGACGGGGCTCGCCAGGCACTCGGCTATGAACTCGTCAATAATGTTCCACCGGCCCCTATCCACTACGCCAGTATCGCGCGTGTCCCTCACACACTCACTCAACAAGCTGTGCACTAGTTCTTTCCGCCGGATTCGTAATTTCTGTTGTACCTGCAAGTTAGAGGTAGCACCACATGAGAAGGTCTCCTTTTTCGATTTTTTTTTTTTTTTTTAATAGCTCATTTACATTTGGGATTTAGCATTTTGATAAAATCGATAGCCAGGACTTGAAGTGTTGCTATTAGCTGCAAACGATCGGGTTTGGTCAAGAGGTCAGAATAGATGAAGCGGTTAACATAGAATTTTCAGAAATGTTTTTAGTTTGTAAAGTCTTAGGAAGGTTTAAGCACCAAAGATCCCGATGTGTTTAGAAACATGAGGGGTGGTTTGTTTTTTATTTCTGCTGCCTGCAGCATATCGTGGGGCCAAAATACAACCAGAAATGGGAGGTTTTGAATTTGATGAGTTAATGTAGAAGTTTCATGAGTTAGTGAATTTCACTTTAGAGACATTCAGAAAACGCAGAGTGCTACCTCTAACCTTGGCAGTAACAGAACCATGCAATCATGGGACCAGTGTAACAGAAGAACAACCCATTCATACATTACTTGAAATCATTTCTCTTTGAAAACGTAAGTAAAGGAATATCGGTCAATGACATGAAGGAGAGACAAGAAAAACAAAGATGAAGATACCTTTAGACGTGAGTTATTTCTAAGGTCAGGGATGTCAGCAGTCCTTGAAAGAAATCTCTGAAGTCATTTTCTGGGACAAATCCCCCACCCCCTCCCCCAACTACAATGATCACGTTTACAGGGAACTTCAAAACGATGATAGCTCTGTCCCCTGGTGAGTGGACTAGTACCACAATCTGTGCTCTCCAAGCAGAACCTCATATTCATGTCCTATTAATGTTAAACCAAATATGTGCAAAGGGAGATAATAGTATGAAGCTGGTTCGTGGTGTTACCTATGCATTCAAAGTAGTTTGTATGGTAACAGCCCAATGGTTACAGGGATTTCAGAAATTTTCATCTATGCATTATCCATTGGCAGCATGTCAGGGAAAAAAATATCTTGGAAGTAATGATGCACACATTTACAGGGAAGTTGTACATATGGGATTCTAAAAACAATATGGGGTTGGCATAAACATGTTTTGGTAAGGCTTTTAAAAAGTAAGATAATATTTCCGAGTTTTATAAAAAAAAAATCTTTAAAAAAATCCATGATTTCAGGGATTTCGCTTAACTCTGACATCCCTGTAAGGTATATTCGGTGTAAATTACCTTATCTGTTTCATCAAGGCACTCCTTAAGGAACGAGTCCACAATGTTGGCTCGCTTCTCTTTCGACGATTCTAAAACGGCACCGAAGCTTAATTCATCCGACACATATTTCGGAGGTTTGCTGAAGGACAAACAAATTCAAACCATATTGAAGGTTTTATCAAGTGAACTCACAGTGGTATAATTTACGAAGACTGTAAAAATAACACGACGACGCGGATATTCATAATTATAGTCGTGATATTATTAGAAAGACCAAAGAGTTACTTGCTTGAAGCTTTGACTACAGTTCTATATTGGTGGTCATATGACCCAACGCATCACAAGACATGCAATAAACGCACTTGGACCACTGATAAAATAGTATTAGACCAACAATTCCCAAATACTTAAAACTATGAACGCTCACCACTATACTTAATGTCAATCTGGGATATACCACCAGAAAGAACTAGAAAAAACTCAAGATAGCTCATATTTCAAAACAAAAATGAAGGAATACTTAATAAGTAACATGGATGATTGGTAATATGGTAATCTGGGGGAAAACGGACCCGGTCAGTCACTATCAATTTATTCTTTTTTTTCTTATTGATTCATTTATTCCAAATAAAAAAATATACACGGAAATTACATAAATCGATTGTACAATACAAAGTATAATCATTCTTAAATCCAAGCTAACTTGTAATGCGCTATATCGTCTCGTATTGTCTACATATTTATTGCTTAATTTGCCCGGGAGCAAATTTATGTATTTTTTTTTGAGAATATATATTTATTGACCACAAATTGACATTCAATGCAGCTTACATTGATCTTCCATATCACGGCTTGTTGAACAATGCTACATGTTAGAACGCCTCAAAAATGCTTACTATTAACCTAACATAACTCAATCAACTTTGACATGTTTCCCTTAATTTCTTTTTGAACCAATGATTAGAACAGAACTGATTTCTTCAAATTTTGTTTACTGATTTCTTTCAATGTTCATGCAACAGAGGATACATGTGCCACGTCCTAGATATAAAACTGGATACATTGACAATAATCGATGGTTTTGTGGACAGGCGGCCGTAAACCACGAGAGGTTGACGCGTAGTAATACACAAGCGTAAGCAAGTGTATTACATTGTCAACCTCGAAAGGTTTACAGATCCTTGTTGCATTTATTATCCATCTTTTCGAATAAATTAAACCCAGTAATTGTCATATCAAAAGGTATAACAATAGGGATTAACATATCGTGCTCTATAGCACAATGGGACTATTTTTACCGTATACCATGGTTTTGGGACCCTATACCCTAGATTTGAATCCGTATACCACAGATATGGTATCTGACAGGTTTTATTATATGATAGGTCGTGGTTTACTGAGTCCCCATACATTTTCAATGGGGTCTTTGTATACGATGGATAATAAATCGGATTAGATTATTCTAGTTAAGAAAACGGGACTCACTACGATGGCTGTTTCTCCCACTCTCGGTCGCCATCCAGGATGTCCTCCGTTCTCACACTCACCGCCCCCGGGGAGCAACTCTGCTGCTCGCCTGAAGGTGGCGCCATCAGCAGGGCACGTACCCGCTCCGTGAAGTCAGCGCTGAGGTCACGTGGGTCGACCCCGAGATCTCGTGTCGCAGCCAGCGCCAGATCTGCCAAAGAGGGAGGAAGGGAGGTTGGGTCCAGTGGTCAACGACCAATCTCAGGTGATAAGCGGAAAGGGGTAATTCCAAATTTCTACAACCAGGAATGTCTGCGCTTTGATATTCAGACTTGTTTATTTATTGGTTTTCTAAAAAAAATTTACTTTTTCGATAAGTGGAAAGGATACCCAGACGGTTTTATGAGCACCTTTATTCGCAGGAATGTATAAAATTGAATGTACTTTGGGATATATTGTTGATAGGAGCAGTACATATAGTGATATGCAATAGAAAGGATTAAGGACTATGAACTATCGACAAGTACGACCAAAAGATATTTTCTTTGTAATGGTGTGAACACTGTATGCCAGAGTGAGATCATGGATTTGATATTGATATTCGCAACTCGAAAGCTAAGAATCAAATATCAAATTTAGTAATTACACTAAATAACTGTTCGTATTGATTGTGAAGAAGTACCATTGACGATACTGTAAGGACCTCCACATCGGCATTATTGCTGATATCCTTGCAGTGTACAAAAAGAATTCTTTTTAAAAACTAAAAGAAAAACAACAGGGACTGAGGTGGAGCATGGAACAACATGAATGAACTGTTTTCCCAATCGCTCTACCATGCAAATCTGCAGAATATGAAAATGATATGAAATGGAAAAAAAAATCTGCAGAATATGAAATAGCATGCATGTTGACAGGATAAGACTGTAGGTTGATAGTTTATCATAATTTCCAATGTTGCCAATAAAATAATAGAAGCATTTACCTGTTTTATAGAACAAGGTCAAAGTTGAATAATTGTTAAATACTTATTGAATCAAGTGTATCAATGAACGGTTAATAAAGGGACTCGATGAACAAGGCAGCAGTCCCTTTGATGTCTCCCCACACTAACTCCTCTATTACTAACATATACACCAGTTTCCGACACCATAGCTAGATATAAAACTACCAGCCTCTACATTATATTACAGGTTTACAGCTTGGACTTGAAATATCCTCGCCGTGACTGTGATAACGCCCTGCGTTCCTTGGATAAACTGCATTAAATTATGGCATCAGGATGATGATGAGGAAAAAGATAATCACTTTCTCATTTCTAAGAAGGAAATTGATGAGTGTTTGGTCTGTGTCCTCGTTCGCCATCGAATTTAGAGTGCTCAGTAATATGAACGAGGCGATAGGCGAGTGAATATTCTGAAGCGCACCAAACGAGATGGTGAACAGGGACTCAGACCAAGCACGAATATGTTTCTGATTTTATCTTAGCCTGGAAATATTCATCTCTTTATCACCCGTTGAGAACGAGTTATCGTTCTCGCAAGCCTGTTGAGAACGAGTTCGTAATGCTAAGCCTATGGACGTTTATACCAGGCTAAGATAATAAATTATGAAAAGTAATGGTTTTGTTTGTTTTCACATCCAGTCAAATACCACAGATCCTTTCCAGATTTTCTCAATGTTCAGCTTTTCTCACTGCTTTTACACCACAAGGGTGGCGATCGAATCTATGTGATGAATTCAGGTAGAAATCTCACCCCTACACAATACAGTAATATTGCACAAGTTATCATCAAGCTATATTTAGTAGAAACCGAACGAGAGTTAGACTTGACCATGTTTATGCCACGACGGGAAGGTCGCGTATTACTACACGAGGCGTACCCGAGTGTAGTGAGGAGCAGACCTGACCAGAGTGGCATAGACATGGACAAGTCTAACTCGAGTTCGGTTTCGTATTTATCCTACCTCGTCTATGCTTTTGTATTACTAAAAGATAAATATTGAGTCAATGACCAACAGAACTTTTTTTCATAGTAGCTGACATCCTGCTCTCTGATTGGTCAATATTGTTATTACTCTAGTGGCATAAAAAAACACTTTATGTCACGGCCTGCCACATAAAAGTTCCCTATGTTAAGTCTATGGCGGTTTTTTATTAGGGGTAGGATAAAGCCATTTAAATCACCTCTCAAGTAAAGGGCATGCTCCACTAATCCAGCGATATGGTGTCAAAAGGGCACCGCACGGCTGTCACACAGTGCTCATGTTATTTCAAGTACAGAGACTAGGGTGGTGGAGCAACTCACACAACGATGAACCAGCAGAACCTACTGAATCAGCATTCGCCGGTCACCGGCCAATCACTAGCCACCAGCAGTGACTGGGGTGGAGGGTTTGTACACTATGAGCGTGTTTGGCAGACACGTGATGTCAAGTATCACCAACCAAGTGGAGCACACCCTTTATTATTATATACCTATTGCCGAACATCTATGAAATAATTCCCGCTGCCAGGGATGCAGTATGAATTTTTGTATTACGTGATGTCAAGTATCACCAACCAAGTGGAGCACACCCTTTATTATTATATACCTATTGCCGAACATATATGAAATAATTCCCGCTGCCAGGGATGCAGTATGAATAATGTTCGGGTATAGTGAGCCTCTAGTGGATATTTGGGTGCACTGTGTCTGTTGTGTGCTTCATAAGTACATAAAATAGTTTTTGTATAATATTTAGGTATATAATAATAAGAAAACGTAGTGACTGAACCCATAGGGTTGCAATTCTGAGCCTTTCGTTCTATAAAATACATCCCTCCGCCTCTGCCATTTTATATACCAAAAGACCTTGAACGGCCATCCCTAAGTGCTTAGTAACCACGTTTCCTCTTAATACATATACATCGTCCGTTTTCCATTGTTAAGTGTCAGGTTAGTCCTATAACCACTAACAGAATTAAGACCGGGGTAGACAGGGCTGTGCGGTTGCCTGTGTCTGGGTGAGGAGTAGAGATTAGGCTGATTACCATGCTCGGGCGTGTCGGCGCTCTCAGGGCTGCTCACGTACGCCGGGCTGGGCACGTACCCGGGCATGGCGCGCGGCTTGGGCGGGTTCCGCAGGAGCTGCTCCGTCTCCGGGGTCAGCAGCCCCAGCGTGCGCAGCTTGGTCGGCGAGTAGGCGCCTGGTGAGCCGCCTGCCGGGGCCGGTGGTGAGTAGGCGCCGGACGGGATGCCTGCTGGGTGCCGGGCGGTCGGTGAGTAGGCGCCGGACGGGCCGCCTGCTGGGTGCCGGGCGGTCGGTGAGTAGGCGCCGGGCGGGCCGCCTGCCGGGGCTGGCGAGTAGGCGCCGGGCGGGCCGCCTGCCGGGAGCCGGGCGGGCAGCAGCGGGGACTGGTAGGCGTGCAGCGCGCCGCCCTCACACAGATGCCCGGTGATGATGCTGCTGGGGCCCTCCTCCACCTCCTGCAGGAGTCTATTCGCGAAATCACGTCGCATCGAAGTCAGCATCTTACACGGAGGCTCCCCCGTGGCGGCGCTGCGGTGGCGGGCGGCGGCGGGGCCCGGAGGTCCGGCGGCGGGGTTCGTGTACCGCCGTGTGGCGGGCGGGGAGCGTAGCGAGGACTGGAGTTTGATCCCCCGCCCGTCAGGCGTGGCACACAGCAGGTCGTCGGTGGTCAAACTGACCCGATCCAACTGACCCTTACCCGCCACCATACCCACCCTCCCTTGCTCCCTCCCATCTCTCATCAAATACATATCGTCTTTACTCTTGTGGTTCCACCTCTGGTAGGAGGAGACTGGGGTGAGCTCCTGCCTGTGATCACTGGGGTAGGTGCTGTGTCTTGTTGCTCCATGGCAGTGATGCCCCTCATCAGGTGGTGGACTGAGCTGTGAGCTTCCTAGGTCCTTGACCCAGCCCGGTGGGGAGCGCCCTCCACCGCCATGCTGCCGCGTACACGGGCTGGCACTGAGGACCGTGGGCCTCGCCGTACTCCCCACATAAGGCATGTGTGAGTCTGTGCTGTAGACGTCTGGCTGCGGGCGTACCGCGGACAGATTCACAGAGGCCGGGTCTATCCCCGCTCTCCGCGCCTCCTCCACGTAATCCTTCATGGTCTTGTAGCCACGCTTCACGGTACTGTTGAGGACTGGCTTCACGCCTGTAGAGCTCACGGCGGTGTAGTTCTCCGGTCGCGCATTGAGCAGGGCGTTGGTGGACATGGACACTTCAGTGGACGTGGGGCTGGTACCAGGAAGAGGGGATATACATGACAGCAAACGTTGTGATTCTGTCAATGCGTTGTTCACGATCGAGCCCCCTGTAATAAAAAAATTGATTAATTACCTAAACATTCATTATGAAGACTGAGATAGAAAATATATTTCACTTAATCACCTGAAGAAGTGCTATAAAATAGCACGAAACATCGTGTTCTCCTTGATACCATATATCATACCACAACATTGTCATCTTGGTTGCAATATAACACCTTTGAAAGAATCCACGGTGTCTGTATTTTTTTTGTGATTTTCTCCACTTCAAGAAAAATAAATTTGTTATATATCAAATTTGTTGGGGTTTTTTTGCTGCCACTGAAAGCACATATGCCACGTCCTATCTAAAAGTTAAATTTGTTGTATCTGTTGTGGGTAGGTTCATTCAACATCGAGTTTGAATTACATAGCTGTTCAAATGAGATGTGTATTTGGTATCAAATTAAAGCTCCTGGTGTCAGGGGTGCATTCAACGTGGTATTATGTGCATCTAGGTATTCCCCAAACCGTAGTAATCATATATTCACAACAAGATATGACCTAAATAAGCATGTCTGAAGTCCATTTTGTGACACTTCAAAAGCAATCTTTGATCCAGCAAAAAGATTTTTTTTTTAAATAAAAATAAAAATAAAAATAAAATAGAGCCCTCATCATATTTTTCAAGGTTTGGTGATGAGAAACAAGTATTTTTTTGAGTGGCCTCAATAACATTAGCCTGGAAAGAGCCTTGAGAGCTTACCACCAACGACTTGCGCCATGTCCCCTCGTCCCCGCAGCGTGGTCTTCGCCTCCAGTCTCTCGTAGGCCTCATCCACCATCTTCTTGAGCGCCTTGAGTCGCTGCACCTGGATCTGGTCGGCGTAGTCGGAGCGGGCGGCGTACGGCGTGAGCAGCTCCTCCACCGGCTCCACCCGCCGGGCGGCCGGCAGCAGGAGCCCCGGCCGGCCCTCGTGTCGCTTGATGTAGGCCTCCAGGGCCGCGCTCGCCGACGGGTACTCCTTATCCTGTGTGGGATGAAAGCAATTTATTATTATCATATATCCATGGCCGTATGTCCTTCACATACTGCTCGCTGCTACCAACGACCTATACATACACAATATTGACTGGTTTCAGATACAAGCGGCCGTATGCTCCGAGGAGTTGACGCGTAGTAATATCCGAGCGTATGCGAGGATATTGCCGAGAATCAACTCCGAGGAGCATACAACCGCTTTTATCTGAAACCAGTCTATATTGTGTATTTATTATCCACCTTTTCTGGGCAAGTGGCATGTCAATATCAGTTCATTTTAGTTATGCACTATTTTTCTGTACGCACTATTTTTCCATATGCGCCACCCGGAGCATACAACATATCCATATGCGCCGGGTATGTCCATACACACTCCCTATGTGTTTTCTATGGACACTTCGTATTAGGTGGATAATAAATAGCCGTACGTCACAGTGTGACGTACGGGGTATGATATCACGCGACCAGCTCGAATTTCGCCAGTTTTAGGTATGTATCAATACGAAAACGGGCTGAATGTCTTAGTACGTCAATATTCTAGGTAAAATCATTGATCACTCTACGTCGGGATGTATCTGATCAATTATTTTAACGCGTATTTTTGAGGTATGAAGACAGTAAGCCAGTTATCCACTTAATAGAAAGTGTCCATAGAAAACACATGGGGAGTGTGTATGGACATACCCCTATGTATACGGATATGGTGTATGCTCCGGGGGCGCATACGGTAAAATAGTGCGTACGGAAAAATAGTTCATAACTAAAACGAATTTATATCGACATGCTACTTGTCCGGAAAAGGTGGGTTATAAATACAAGTTTCTAGTTTCAGGTAAACGCAGTTGGATGCTCCTCGCAGTTGACTCTAGGCAATATCCTCGCATACGTTCAGATATTACTGCGTGTCAACTTTTCGCATAGAGGTTCTAAGAGTGAGATAATATCGTAAAACTGGATGAGTTTTAATCTTGGCCACCGTATGCCACGACTGGAGTTTGGCATAGTCACTTCATGAGGCGAAGCAGAGTGAAGTCCGGAGCCAAAACTCCAGGAGTAGCATGCGGTGGCCAAGATTAAAACTCAATGTTAAACCTATGGAATTTTATAAAGGGGTAGGATAATAGACGATCTACAATTAGATTTACTATCATGGGAGTTGACTACAGCGGTAGTTAATGGGTATTGGTATTCGCACGTTGAAACGTCTACAGGACCCATACTGTGCATTCAAGGATTTATTGACGAGTTTCAGTAACTGGTGTGCTCACCTTAAACATGACAGCCGACTGGACGGGCTCGGCGGGCGTCACCCAGTGGTCGTCGCTGTACTTGGTGAAGTAAGGACCCGTCACCGGACTAAGCGTCTGGCCGGACGCTGCAGCCATCGCGGACAGGCACCGCGCTCACCACCTGAAAAACACGAGGACGTCTGAGTGAGAAAGAGTGAAGATCGAGCTAGACCAGTTTCCCCATACATACCTATGTTTCATAGGTATCTACTCCCCATAGTTTGTTTCCTTGGTTTTATTACTGTAGGCAGCAATCAAACATTTACCTTTTATTTCTGAGACAACTTTATATCGCCATTGCCCTAGTTACCATCAATATCGTGCATTTGGTCTTTCTGTTACTTTCACGGAATGTATTGCTGTTGTTTAAGCGGATACGCGTCACTATCACCCGCCCCACAATCACTCGGTTACGTTCTCCCCCGTCAAAGCTCGGCCGCCTATACCCGTCTGCGGGCGGCATGCATGAGGTGTCAATGGCCCATGTAAAAGCCTGGTAGCGAGTCGGTAGCAGTCCGGCCGGGTATTTTACTGTGATCTTTATTGTTGAAAATATTGTTTAAATCAAAGTGAAATATGCAACAAGTTCGGAATCTGTTTTGTATTTGAGCAAGTATTAAAGACAATTTTCCCAAAATTTACATTTTTACTATCATAATATAGATAGCAAAACATTAATGCAATTCAGTTATGATTTATAGCATATTTGCACTTGTACTGGCCGCGTATATGTTGGTACAGGCAGGTAAAACAGATGCCCAGATTCGGTCTACCCGGCCATGCCCCCGGCCGCATCCCCGGCCCCGGCCGCGTGTGTGTGGGTACAAGCGGGCGAAAAAAGCTACCCTGAGTCGGCGTCGCGCCGAGGGGAGAACGTGACCGGGTGATTGTGGCGCAGGTGTTAGTGACCTGTATTCGTTTAAGCGATTCTATCTTGATTTGCGAAGTCATTTGAACTATTCTGATACTATGATGCTATTCTAATGTCCTTGAGGGGTAAAATAAATCCAGAATACCACTCGAATCATTAAATAGACAATACTCCACTCATTTGGATGCACCGCAATCGTTACTTGGCTTTGCCTTGATGACGACTGCGGCGCATCCAAACTGTAGAGTATTGCCTATTTATACGATTTTCGGCAGAAAGCAACCAACCACATAACAAGTTTGTAGCGAATGTAACAAATTGCTACTAGCTCACGTTATGCAATAGTGAACAGGGATAAATATCACTCAATGATGAAAAATATCAATAATTACCTTCTGTATTACACCTATTGATCCAATATTGTCGGTTCATAATTCATCTAATAGGTGGATCAGCGGCGTGGAAGATAATCCAACCACGAGTGCAAAACAAACACTGATGGCGAGATCCCATTATCTGCCTGTTATGTGTATTCCCTTAACCGTGTGATACTGACCTATCAGGGCGTGCACTTTATTCACAGCTTTCTAGGTTGTACTGCTTACATTGATTATCTTTTCTACGGGTCCTCTGGGTAAGCCTGACTCGATGCTACATTAGGCATTGTTGCAATTCTCCCACCGGATACCAAAAAACTGCCCTAAAAGAGTTCGTACAAAAACTCTATACGTAAACTATCTGTCATGGACATAAATAATTAATACCTAGCCTGTCTGGTCATAGTTCTGGGATCAAAGATTACGTATAACACTAAATTGTACGATGTCATTGTATGTAAATTTTACAGGTCTTATGGGCCTTATCATCTTCAGCAATCTCATTTACTAACCAAACTTTTCCCTCCTTTTTTGCTGATTGAAATGGGCTATATGGCATACGCTAGAATATTTCAATATATGTGAATACTTCCTTGTGAAGCGATTGAAGATAGTTATGATGGAATAACTATAGTGCATATTCACTGCGCTACATATCAAGCTAATGGAACAATGTATAATCTCTTTAGAACTCTTATATATCAAACAATTGCGGCGATGGAAGACCGCCGCCCATGTAGGCGAATTGTTGTCAATAAAAAATCTATAAAAATTCGTTTTTTATGGAATAATTTTCCAGTGCCCCCTGTTCACTCGGGCTACCGCCTTGGCGGTGGCTGTGTTTCCTTTGTGAGTGAAGATATGAGAAAAAAATATTATTGTTGTAATTCGACTTTGTCGTGGGATTGGTAGGTCGTCTACGTGGATACCCCGCATACCCCACAGCAGGGAATCCTGAATGATTTGACGAGAGTCTAGATCCCTTCTAGCCATGATCCCAATCATACGCGTCCCTATATAGATGTGGCTTATTGCCGGAGGGATTAACTTTACATGGCAGAGTGGGCCATTGGGATTTGCTTTATCTTAATCCACCTGATCTCACACCTCAACGCCCAGTGATACTCGCCATAAATCGGTGGTTCTAACCCTGTGGAGATCACTCTGGGATTAAGGCGGCATGTCATCTGCCAGATAAACCTCTATGGCTACGTGCGCGGCTACCAGCCAACCACCACATGCGTCATGTGGATTATTGGAGAGGTGGTGTCCAATCATAGCTTTAAAGGCATGCCCTACAATTCACAGTGGTGTCACCTGGTGATTTTTAAATAATGTCAATTATTAGTCAAAACTGGTTTTTAGGGATTCCTATTAATTCTACATGAGTAAATTTAACATTTGGTCCAGTTTATCCGATCTTAATAGGCAAAATAGGTCAATTTACACCTGCTTGATTTACATAGGAAATGTACTGAAAAATATGGTTTTCTTCAATCCTTTCAAAAACAAGGATGGTGACCTATGGTTTTTGAAACTTAAATAAGAAGTACTAAGAATTCATGGGAGACTTGGCATGTAGTTTGGGATGCAGAGAAAAAATTAATAAGAAGTTCTATATATGAATTATATTCTGTGAAAGTTTGAGGAAAATGACATGGGTTTTACTATGTGAAAAAATACTTTTTAGAATTTGTATATATTCTAAAATAAAATTATCATGATATTGATCTATAAATCAAAAACTAGCACGGTGATCCCCGATTTCTAAGTTAGATATGTATTCGACAACACTTGGAGATCATCAAATCAAATTTTCAGGAAATTGACGTGAGATTTAATTTTCAAGCCAAATTGTCTGATATGCCTTTAAGTGATTTATCATCCACCGAATACATAGCGTCTATAGAAAACACATGGGCAGCGTGTATCTACATATTTGGGGCATACAGATATGTTGTATGCTCCGGGTTGCAAAAGCCGGCCCATACAGAAAATTAGTGCGTATGAAAAAATAGTGCATACCTAAATGAACTAATATCAGTACCCCCAACTTTTCAGGAAAATGTGGATGATAAATACAATACAGACTGGTTTCAGATAAAAGCGGTTGAATACTCCTCTGGGTTCCAGCTGCGCAATATCCTCGCGTGCGCTCGGATATTGCACGCGTCAACTCCTCTGAGCAAAGTTTAAAATGCCTCGAATAGTAAGCCATTCATTTTGGTTTGCTAGATAATCTCACCCGGCTTTGCCTCGCGAGATTACTCCACAACCAAAACATATGACATATTTTCGATATCTATGGATCGCGATGCAGTTCCTTATTATCAATATTGGGTTTGTTTGTTATATGTTTGTATGGGTTGTTTAATAAGGTCCAATTTGTTCAATTTGTTCAATTAGTGCTTGGAGTATTGCATAAAGTATTGATGTCTCCTTGTCACATGCCTTGACTACCCTCCGTGTGTACAGCGTTATTGGCCATTGACTGGCGTGTTTGAACCACAGTTTATTGTGCATGAGGCTCAATTTATTCTCTCTTTGTTTTACATAAGAATAACTGAAATTGAAAACAAGGATTTCCTCGGGAAATAGGAAGACTGCCACCTCTATAAAATACAAATACAGACCATAGTAACATTGGTTGCTAGTATTTAGTGTATGGCCTGCTTATTCAATGGAGAATAACCTGTCCATATTCAATGAAACTATATGGATGTATCACGTCAAAATTCAAAACACCTAGAGCGGTCCTACTTTGGTTCTGACATAGAAACACAATGCCAATATGCTGGTTTAATACTACCTCAGCGGTATACTCTGATATATTACTGTAGTGTTGCAAATCAACCTCCAATAATGAGCAATGCAAAAAAAGGGACAGGCACAAAAGTAGTAAAAAAATTGATATGATCTGTGGTAAAAACACATTTTGCAATGTACGTGATCAGCTATTCCA
This sequence comes from Alentia gelatinosa, assembly GCA_950022655.1. Classification (NCBI taxonomy): domain Eukaryota; kingdom Metazoa; phylum Annelida; class Polychaeta; order Phyllodocida; family Polynoidae; genus Alentia; species Alentia gelatinosa. Next base: position 54,213,939 of record OX465583.1, on the reverse strand, counting down.
TAATCCTACGAGTAGGAGAGATGGATGATTTTAGGCAACGCAAAGGATTTGAGTTTAGCTTGGGAAGTATGGGCATTAACTTTTCCACGACACTGCAACGAGTACTACTGTTCAGCTCTGTAAGCCTTGTCAATGCTGTGCTAGCTGTTACCAACATGGCTATAGAATAAAATACCGATACAACAAAGGAGCCTCATGATGAGTGCAAACAATGAGTACTCAACTCATTACACATCAAAACACTCACACAAGGGAACCAAACCAAACAGTTACAACATAATATTGTATATGTATTTGTTCTTTATGTCTACAGCGTAACAAAGAAAGTCTCCTTTTCGTAAGAAAATATTTGATGTGTTACCTAATTCTTCCACCAGGAGAAAGATGCTATCATGGTGATAGTATCTCGGACACAGTAAGTCCATTCAACTGAACTAAGTCTCTAGGTCCCTAACCAACTGACAAATATAAACATATTAATAAACATGCGTGTTATCACTGCGGAGTATTCAAAACCATTCGACTGTGCTTTACATCAAAGGTATTCCCTCGTCCCCCAGGACTTCCTTATCACACCGCAGAAGCGGGTAAGTAAATGTTTAATGTCTAATGAGTAAATAAGACTTGTATGGGTTCTGGACGAATTGCCCTGTGGTAATGCGGTCGGCGCCGGTAAGCGTACAGTGGACACAGTGTGTCGGTCTAATAGTAGGGAGCTAAGTCTGTGTGCAATAGAAAGCGGCAGGCCACATTCCCTGCCACACGAGTGTCAAGCTCACAATGTTCAAAGCAAAGAGGCCGAGTCCCACTGCAGCCACCTTTCTCCTTCACCCTCAGCAGTGGTAGAGACACTGCTATATCAAAGGCCAGTCTTTCTCATACCATGTCTATGTGGTGTGGTGTACAGCCATCTTTCTCTTTCATCCCCGGCAGTGGTAGATTTACTGCTATATCAAAGGCCAATCCTTCTCATACCATGTCTGTGTGCTGTGGTGTGCCGCCACCTTTCTCCTTTGTCCCCAGCAGTGGTAGATTTACTGCTATATCAAAGGCCAGTCTTTCTCATACCATGTCTATGTGGTGTGGTGTACAGCCATCTTTCTCTTTCATCCCCGGCAGTGGTAGATTTACTGCTATATCAAAGGCCAATCCTTCTCATACCATGTCTATGTGGTGTGGTGTGCAGCCACCTTTCTCCTTCACCCGCAGCACTGGTAGATTTACTGCTATACCAAAGGCCAATCCTTCTCATACCATGTCTATGTGGTGTGGTGTGCAGCCACCTTTCTCCTTCACCCGCAGCACTTGTAGATTTACTGCTATACCAAAGGCCAATCCTTCTTATACCATGTCTTTGTGCTGTAGGAAGTAAAAGATCTCTCACCTCGGTAAATGTGTAGGGGATGAGATTCCTGCCTGAATTCATCTCATAGATTCAATCTCTACCCTTGTGGTGTAAAACAGTGAGAAAAGCTGAACCGTGAGTTATTCCCTATATACCTACATACAAACAAACCAAACCGGCAGCACGAGGACTGTCATGCCATATCTCGGGTGCGAAATTGCGCAAATGAACATGCAATATTTCTTGAGGGGGAGAAAATACTCCGGTATGGGTGACGCTTTCAGCAGAGTGCCTATCTTTTCAGTAAATAAAAAGTGGGATTAACTTGATGGGATCCATGTACTTCACAGGCTGCTGAGATTCTGTACTCGAACACAATTTCTTCGTCTAAATTGTAGGGTTCTATTTCCCTGAGATGTATTTTTCCCCTGGAATTCTTGGTGACATTTACCCCTAAAAAGGAACAGAATCTCATGAGATTTTGAACCCTGTGAGGTACATAAATCCCACCGTGTGAATTCCACTTTATGCTGGTAGTATGGCCATGCAGGGTGACTGGTAGTAGACCTCTTATGGTTAGATTATCCTAACCACCTCGACACGCAAAGATTTTCCATCTGGTGTATACACTACCCACCACCTAACCGCAGGGTTCCCCTTAATCCCCCTGGCCTCATAACCTTCCCTGTCCACACGACATTCTTTATTGTGCTCAGCCACACTCCAGAGACTAAAGTGAAGTGAAATGAAGAGATTAACACGGTGGGGGAACCATCTGGTTGGTGATTCGACAGTGAAAGAATATTGTCCAATATGCAGGTACAGTGCGTTCTTCTACTAAGTGTAACTAGGAGCAAATAGTATGTTCATCATTGATGAATGTGCGTGCGATTATACATGGATAACAATTAAAAGGTTTTGGGTTGCATTCAGAGTATGGATAGTTTTCTGTAACCCACTTGCACCCAGTCAACATGCCATTTCTGCAACTGCCTGAGTCTAGGATCCAAACATATCAAGCACTAGTGGGTCTTGAGGTATTTCGGTCTTGAGTGATTGGTCATGGTCTGCTGGGCACCCTCTATGACACTGGTACCCTGCTCCTTTCAACATATCACAGTGAATAGCACGCAGATAGTGAAGGGATAGTTTGTTATTTTTGGCATCACGCTAGAAGTCTATATGTGACCACCCTTACCTTTAGGCAACGTATACAGACCAACCAAGTACGCTCTAAAAGGGATTCCGCAAATAGAGGTATTGAGGTGAGGTAATTTACTTCTCTTTCTTTTCCGCTTATTTATCGAACGTCTATTCTTTATGGGGAGCCATCCATAAAGTATGTACGTAGAATTTCCAAAATTTTTACCCTCAAACCCCTGCATCAGTGCGTATATATTAAAGGGAAACAAGGTTACTGTATATATGTACGTGATAAATACATGGTAAAATTGACCGTCAGATGAACCGATGCAAAAGGTAGAGGTTCATCTGATCGTCGATTTCATATTTCATTTGGCTGTTTGCATATTTTCATTTTCCTGTTTTCATATTATTAAATACCTTAAAATAGTCACATTTCACCTTAACTTTTGGACGATTTGTAGGGCTTCGCCACCGCACATAACACCAAATTTCATACAATTGTTTATATGGCATGAGTTGTTTTCGCGGAATGATATCACGAAGCGGAGCTGAGTGATATCTGCAGCAGAAGACAACGAATGTCATGTAAACAATTGTATGAAACTAAGTGAGGTTTAGATTTTATCCTACCCCATCACATGTTTTTAACTTCATATGTCACCTGTGGCATATAAATATTATATGGCACAACCGTGGCATACAGTCACTCCATGTTAAGGCTATGGGTATTTATATGAGGGGTAGGATAATACCCCATACGCCACGTACATGTAGTACGGCCATAAATACGATAGGACCGGGTGGTATACGTAGGACATATGACCACAGGTATATAATAATATATGGATGGCCCCTAGACAATTATGTTTTAGTGTTTTGGGGCCCATATATGACGTCTTATCATATATCTTCCCACAACTTCCTCTTATTATATATCTTCCAACAATTATGCCATGGAGCAGTAAGTAGCTGTAACTTCACTCATTAGAGAGGACAAACATCGTATCATCGTGTTCAGACCCATTGTTGAATTCCCCGGTTTAGGGATAACCTACTGTTGTTTGCTACATGGATTGATTTTAACATGAAACCCCTGGTGTCCACCGAGATTGGTGCAATAGGGCTCAAGGTGAGTAAACACCTTTAACACAGGCACCCCACCACGACCCCCCACTGATTGGACAAACGGGACGTAGCCGCTGCACGCCATGTTAGCTGCTCCCTGGTGGAAACCCACCAAACACCTGGCAGTTTAAGACCACCCAGTGGCAGTGCACAATGTGGTATTCCTATATACCTATGGCTGTACACTCTATGCTTACACCACGCTCTGGGGGGTGGAGTAACTATCTGATACTACCCAAGGTTGGTATACTACCCAAGGTTGCCGTATACTACCCAAGGTTGACATTTAGACCAATCAGATTGTCTCTTATTAAACCACATTTGAAGGTATATAGGAATAGGGAAACCAAGTACCAGTGAAAGGAAGTCAAAATTACTCGGTAAGGCTTGGAAAAATTACTGCCCGCGGCCAGGGCCTTGGGCAGTAATTTTTCCAAGCCTTACCTCGTAACTTTGACTTCCTTTCACCGGAACATAGTTTCCCTCTATTCCATCTCCCTGGAGCACCCAGTACTATAAGAGTCATGTCGCACTTATTATAATAGAAACTTTTAGTCTGTCGCTCCATGGTCGTTCAATGCAATTTGCAATGATGTACGTGAGCATCCTTCAGGTTTATTGTGAGAAACTGTTGTCGTTACTTCCGTTGCTTACTTGATGAAGTTTGCAAATCTATTTTCGTTTTCAATCTCGCCAGGGACAGACTAGTTCACACAAATCTGTTTTCATGTGAATTATTGTGTAACTTATCAATTACAGCAATTGATTGTATAGAACTTAGTGATAGAAGTTACAAATAGTTCGGGTATGAAAGAGTGTCTTCCTATGTAAACATAAAACTGTTCAATTAAGATCAAGAAATCTTTTGCAACTAATGACATGTGTCTTGATCTTTATTACCCACCTAATACCATATCCATATCAAACCTATGGTGCCTACAGATCGCTACTGAGTAGAATACGGAAACCTGTATTTTAATGAGTGGAATACTACTTTTACTGCCACTTCACGGGCAAATTAGGAATTATTTCATATAAACAATGCACGGCGCTTATGTCAAGATTACAATAACTTCAAGATTTTTTCCCTATTAATTAGTTAAAAGGTGAGCAGTAAATACAACATTACCATGATTTTTATCTATGTGGCAGTATTCTACTTGTAGTTGCCACGACGCAATACTACTCGCTATCGCTCGGAGTTTTACTACATGTCAACTATGCGGGGAATACGACCATGCAGATGAAAATCATGGTAACATTGTGTATTTAGGTACAATACTGAAGACCAATCAATTATAAAATAATACCCTAGGCACCTGAAAGAGTAAAGGAATCTGTAACAGAACTCACGAGTCCCGTTTACGCTTTATGTCGTTATGAGTTCAGATTACCATTTTGATGAATTTTCTTTTATCTTTAATGCTTTTATTCATGCTGAAGTACATTCAGCCATTAACCGATATGATTATGCATCCATACGTAGTACAAAATCCAATTCCTTTTTACTTTTCATTTCGATAACATAACACCCTGCAAAAAGGCCCTTCATTATATAATGATCAAGTTTGTTTTATCAGCAGAACTTGTCCAGTTCTTGCTCATCGTATTGTTATATGTCCCCCATGCTTATCTTATATGTCAGATATTTAATGTTAAATACAATTTTTTATCTCACCCCAGATATTTTTTCTCCATAGACTTAACATTGGAAACTCGTATCTAACACCCATTAGATATTTAGGAAATATATCCAATGGGGGATAATGTCACAAATGTTAGCCCATTAGTCAATATTAAGGGTGAGATAAATTCAGAAACCCATTCAAGTTTAGGGTCAGAGCTCGATCCCATCTCATTTGAATCACATAGCAATTCACGCGGCTTCGCCTTGTGAATTACTACATGATTCAAACTCGATGGGATACGAGCTCAGACCCTAAACTTTCATGGGTTTCCTCTATAAAGTCTCTCTTCACAATGAATATACCCATTGTCCGTGTTGTTATTTAATTTATACTACATGTTGGGTATAGGGGTATAGCATCGGTCAGCTTTTCACGGTCAAACATACCATCAACGAATGTGGATTCGTATATCGACACAAAAGCGAATTAACTTAGCAAACCAAGCCATTAGTATTATGGGACACACACAAAAGGGATGACAAAATATTGCTGTAGTTCAAATGTACTTACTTTAACATTATACGTGGTATAAACATTTGGAGTAAAGTATCGCTTTGAGATCAGTATGGTAGCAGTGGTAGAATATTTTTTCAATAGACAAGGCGTGAAATCGTAACAAATATTGTACATTTCAAAGAAGGAAAGTTAGTAGGTGGGCTTCTTGGTGAATTATAAATAAAGATTCAAATTGTTCTAATGAGCTAAATGACTATCAATACTTTTTCCGGCTTTTCAGTAATATTTTTTCAAGACAATATAGTTGTTATTTTACAAACTCCGATCTATCACAAACGGATTATAGCTTAAATATTCGAACAACTTTGAAAGACTCTGGGGAAAATATTTCTCATCCTGAAAATCGGGCCCTCGATTTTCCCCGATTTCACCGATTTTCCCGGGAAAAGTCTTTGAACGACAGCCTCACAATACCTATATATGTGAATCTTTTTCGTTTTTAGAATTTAAATTTCCCTGGAAAATTACATTTTTATGGCGCTGTGGGAAAGGTTAACAAAGGTGCTATATCGAATAAACAGGCAAGTGTAATTAGCAATTCCTTAGCATAAAATCCCTTAAACCCCAGGGCTTTGAGGCAAACACCCAAAGGCTGATCAAAGTGTGGTTCAGTATACATCCTTGTCCCTGAGCCTGCTTAGCTCGCAGTGCATCGCTCCCACCGTAAATCCCTTAATCCTCCAGTACATGTTCGTGTTTGGGGTAGGGACGAAATAACCCCATGCGCACTGGGGAACGCATGTCGACCAAACGTCCAAAGTGTTTCAAAATGGACCTAGGATTTCCAGAGAGTGTGGAAGAATTTCAACTAAGCACGTTGAAGGTGGAAAGGTACACGGAGGTATGGTTTCTTTAAAATGTGCCCGATTGACATTTGTTTAACCTGAGATTATGAAAAAGCCGCGAAATGGTGAACAGGAGGTTCACACCAATCTGTTGTCTGGTCGTAGGTAACTGTCAAATGAATCTGATACTTGGACTCGGCCAATTAATACAAAGAACGGAAACAAGACGCATACTTATAGGGTACATAGCTATTGTTTTGTGGAGGTGGCCATCTTGACCCCGGCGCTAAACAAAACACCAGGTGGCGGGTCCAGTTATCTATGAATTTTATTGAAATTATCTTTTGGGATTTGCCATAAAAGGGTTTTGGCTTTGTCTCACGCTTATCTATAGATTATGACAGGAGAAAATAAAGGTTGTCCCCTGACTACAATGGCGCAAGCTTAAATAATTATATGGCGGATGATGGCGGGACTAGCAATCACTCTGTGCCCTATAGACTGAAATCTTTGTTTGATATCAGTATGATTTGATGAAGATTACTATGCACATGCATAATACTTTGTCCAAAGTATCAAATACATTTCTTGGTCTAGAACGATTATCAGAAATGCATATTTGAGCATTATCTCAATTGCATATCCAAAGTAACTATATAGTCAAAAGGGACTAGGTTGTAGTTCATCGGTGCTACTTTTGTTTGGTTTTACAATCCAGTTTAGGTTATGAATTTTACTGTAAGTTATACGGAAACTACACACCTAGGAAAACTCTGGGTATAATTTGATTGGCATACACATATAAATTGGGGCCTCATTGTTTTGGTGAAATCCTAACTAGACAGCAGCTCTACAATTTAAACCACTCTCTTTTACGCTATTCTACATGAAATCCTGTGCCACACCAGCCAATACACGGATAAGGCGTTGCGGCCAGCCTACCCTTTTAGCACTTTGAGGCATACCGGAAAAATTGCCTGGAAAATTAAAACCCATGTCATTTTTATGAAACTTAAATATGATGGTCACTAAGAGTTGTAGAACACATATCTGAATTAAGAATCAGGGGTCATCATGCTCCTTTTTGATTTACAGAAATTCTAAAAGGTAGTTTTTTCACATAGTAAAGTCAATGTCATTTACCTAAAACTTTTACAGAGCATAGTAGATGTATAGTACTAGATATTTAAGTTTTAGAATTCATAGGTCACCGTCCTTGTTTTTGAAAGAATCAAAGAAAACTGTATTTTCCAAGACATTTCCTATATTTATAAATCAAGCAAATGTTAATTGGAATATTTTACCTTTCTCATTTCATTTTATCACTTTCAAAGTCCCAATATATTTTGCAACTATTATGGGATATTCTTTTAGCATTTCATGCATTGATTATTCTTTATCCTGCCTCAAGTTATATATCATTACGTTTTTATTCTCTTTATTTTTCCCTGATGTGCCTATTCCGGTCGTTTATAATCTCTTACCTCGTCTAGCCTACGTCAAGATTTAACCGATGGAATAAGAAGGTCCCAAGTACTAGGTTACTTTCGATTGGCAACATCAAAATCCAATTGTGCGCCTTTCTAAAGGCGTACTCTAGGGTTTCACGTGATGTGGGTCTTTCACGGCGAGCGCGATACATACGCTACCCAAGGCTTCAATTCATAAACATGCCAAGGGAGAACCCACACACAAAGCCTCCAGTATTGTGAGCGATACGCATACATACAATGTTGGTAGGCACTTCACTGGCGGGGTCTGTGGATTGGGTTTTAATGGTCGAGAAACAAACGGCGCGCGTTAAGACCTCATACAAACTACACCAGTCCAAGGACTCGGTGTTGTCCGCAACCATAAATATGCATTACCCAACGCGGAGCAGGTATTCTATGAGCTGGCCACCAGGGAGCGCGTCGAGAGCCCTCAGACAGCGCCCCCAACTGGAGGCTTCACACACCACAGGCCCACCATGCCACCGCCTCCGGAAAAATTGATCACTAAACAAATGCCCAAGCACAATATTTCTCCCACCTTTGCCCAATCGTGTTAGGGCCAATTCGTGGATTGATGCTAATTCAGCAACTAGTTAAATATTGGGTTTCTACCTAGACAGTAACTGTATCTTGTGCTTGGGATATAGGACCAGCAAGGGCGTTATTACGGTTTAAAGTCCTTGTCAAAACAGGATATGGTAGTGTGAAAATCAAACCTACCCCAAGCAAAGGGCTATCTCGGGAAAAGAAACTTGACACAGTGATTCTAGTTATAAATGAAGATCTAACACCGTGACTATAGAAGTAACGTAAGCAAATGAAAAAGAAAATCCGAGGTGGATTATTTTAGAAAATATACATACAATACTTCACAATATAATTGATAACACAAAGGATAGATATAACATCAAATGCATGTTAATCTATTCGAAAATGGGAAAAAAATCACCGGGCAATGTTTTTTATTTGAGATACGCCATCGATTTAAAACACACACTGATGAGATACGGTCGAGAGTCCTCGATCTTGATTATGCCCAGTTTACACTGTGCGACTGGAGGTACTTAGGTACGCCCAGTCTGACACGAAAGGTACCTGTGAGCGCGTAGAATGACAAAACCCCAGTGTGAACTGTGCGCTTCCCCGCTAGTCTGAGACTGGGCGTAGCGGGTATGCCCAGTCTCAGACTGGAGGTACTTCAGGTACGCCCAATCGTAACCATTTTTGAATATAAAATATGCCTGATAGTTGGTACTGTTAGTCGCCAACTGGGCATACCGAGCTACCTCCAGTCGCAAGCTTTCTAGTCGCAAGGGGGGTGATTCACACACATATTTGAGCGTAACTTGAGATTTGGTGCCCGAGTTTGGAACATCCAGTCGGCGGCTAGAAGGACCCAGTCGCAAGCCCTCCAGTCACACAGTGTGAATGGGGCATTATCGCTAAGAAATGACAGGGAAAAAACTTCACAAAGAGGAAGGAACAACTGTAATCTGTTATCTGGATCAAGACAAAAGGTTGGTGGGACAAGATAATAGAACCAATCTATATCAAACAAACAAGCGTGTTAAAAGAAAGTTTATGGACTCAAGGCAAGCGATCGAGGTCGAGTGAGTGAGACAGTAAAGTGGTGGTTTTTTAGGGGGGGGGGGGGGGGGGGGTGGTGTCCAGCTACTGCGATCCTGTCATCGGGAGTGTATCGTAGAGGTTCCAGATGAAAAATTACATCGTGTCAGAAAGAAAGGTGAAATCGCAGTAAAGGGCCGAACCCACCAGGCTTCCGATGCATAATGAGAGGTCTTACGACGCGCTATACCATCGTTGCTACGATACACAATTGCTTTGAATTGAATGGGCGCCAGGGTGCATCGGGAGATCTGAATTTCTACGTCAACGTTGGTGGGTTCCAAGTCTTATAGAACTCCCGATGAAAAAAAATATGCATCGTAGGCTGTACTACGATATCTGCATCGTAGTACATCGGGAGGTCTTCAATTTCTATCATAGTAGGTGGACATCTTAAAGGTTTTCTATTTTTGATATCATCACCACGAAGTATCCATATCTTAACGCCCAGGCAAGGACACTGTAACGGTGAAAATCCCCTTCACAGCTACTACAGCTCAATGACAGGGATGTCAACAGCCCTCATAGAAAATCCCTGAAGTTATTTGCTGGGGCAAACCCCTCTTCTCACCCCATACACACGAGAAATGTAGCGCCACTTGCCCTTGCAAGGATATAGCATTGATTCTTGGTTAACGAGTTGTAGAGCTTCATATCACTGGGAATTTCTTTATGATATAGTCATTATGTCACTTACGACGTAATATACAATTCAGTGCGTCGATATGAAGATGGCAATTTGAAGGAGCAGTAGTAGCATGGTTGAATTTAGCTGTATAACCGGACCCTTTTTTGAGACACAAATGTGCCGTTTTCGATTCAAGAAGGCTACATTTCAACTTATATCTGAAACTGTGTGTCCCTTTCCAGGAATGCGCATCGCAATTATTTCTGACCAGATATTTTTCCATCAGAAATATACCTGTCTACGAATCAAATACAGCATTGAACAGCTTTTAAACATACACATATGAACATGGACGAAACGAGACAGATAACCTATTAACCCATATACACACCTGACAGAGCATTGCCTTTTACAGTAATCACCTGATTGCCAAACGTGATCAATCAAAGGTTCAGACTAAATTCACTTTAGATCTCACTCGATAAATAAGTGGGGACTCTATCCTGGTAGTTCTTTCCTGCTCATAGGTGCCTACGTATTAACAATGCAGATAAATGCCTTAAGCCAAAATGTGCTTACACACCCACATATACATACACACAACAAATTGCATCTAATCTCCCCCCGTAACACTGCACTGACACATCCTGGAAGGACCGTGGAGCGTGGCCAGCACCACTCGGTCCTAAGGCCCGGCCCCACTGGTACAATGTGATGGTCGCAAGTCAAAAGATAGACAATAAACGATGGTTTTGTGGGCAGGCGGCCGTAAAACACGAGGGGTTGACGCGCAGTTATACACGAGCGCTAGTTATCACTCGACATCAACCTTGAGTGGTTTACAGAGCCGCCTGTCCACAAAAGCATCGTTTGTTGTATCTATTATCCATCTTCCCGAGTAGGTCTGAGTAATTGCCAAATTGAAGGGTATGATAATAGGGACCTTTTCTTTGCTGTATAGTACAAAGGGGCTACTTTCGCATATACCATGGCATTGAGGCTGTATACCACAGATTTGAATCCGTACATAGACGTAGGTGTAGCCACAAGCATTGCGATGATTCAGTCGCATCAGTGGTGCATACCCAGGGATTTTCGTGCGATCAAATGTAGCAGATCCGTCGCAGTTGGGTCATAAATGTTGGCGATGCGGCATCCATGGGCCCATAAAATGTGTGCGACGACCACATCGCAGTGTGCGACGATCACATCGCAGTATGCAACGATTGCATCGTAGTGTGCGATCATCGCATCGTAGTGTGCGACCATCGCATCGCAGTGTGCAACGATTGCATCGCAGTGTGCAACGATCGCATTGCAGTATGCAACGATCGTATCGCAGTGTGATACGATTGCATCGCACCAGTAGGGCCGGGCCTTTAACTCCCCCGCATCCCTAACCGTGGGTGGCTCTGGCCGCGCCGGTAACGGAATTCGATTGGCAAAGCCAATACTGTGAAATGAGGCAAGGCTCCAAAACATTAAAATCCCAATAAGATTAAGACTGATCAGCTTGTGGCCTTCGAGGCGCGGCGGGGACGTTCAAACACTCGTTTTGTGACCTGCTGTCAGAAGCGGGTGGCAGGAAAAAGGCCCGCCGCCCTTACTACGCCTTGGCATTGTTTGGGGTCGCCAACCTATTAAGTTATTAACTCGATCCTCTGGTTAGCGCCGGGGATCAGTCGGGCTTTAACCCTGAGCCCCTGCGCCACGTTCACGCGACTTCTTGCGCTCAGCCATCACAGTGTTTGTATTTCTACTTACCCTGAACTATAAGTCAATTATTTTTTTTACATTTGGCAACTATTGGTTCCGGTAAATACCCAGGTCAGCTTTTAAGGCCGGTAACGGTAGTGTAAATAATAAAGATACATCTATCAGAAAAAAAGCTCCATAATAGAATGCATTGAGTTGTTTATAATATTACTTGAAGTAATACTATACACTTCACACATAGTTTGGACATGTCAACAAAGTTTGGACATGTCATGGGTATAGTAAGCATATGCCTGAACCGTATGGAGCTATACAGTCATTAAATACACACAACAGAAAAGTCAACCGTGACTTTCAACTCAAGGCTGAATTTTATGCCATTCATTAGATCACTTCCTCTGTGTTTTTTGTGGGGTTTTTTTTGTAAAATGAACATCGGATTATATCTATTATCTAATGTCTCGTTGTTGATAAATTTCGCACTATTAATGATACTTCTTTTTAGAGAAGGAACAAACTACAAATGTTTCCCTTTAATGCTAGATAAGCATACAATTTAGTTGATAGAAAAATCCCAAGTATATATATATATATATATACATTTAGAAATAGTATTTTTGAAACATAATTGTTTTCATTAACTGAAGAAATAAATACATTCGGATTTCGTGGGGTTACCAGTTTATCATCACACAGATTAGATAACGAGATCAGAGCTCTCCGCTGACAAAAATGCACTTCGGCGACTATTTAAAGCAAACTATCCACAAACAAAAGAAAATGGAACTGTTCATCAATTATTAAACCGCATGTATGCAAAAAGTGTCCACATTCAAATTGAACATCTATATACTGATGAGGGGCCATCCATAAAGTACGTGCTCAGAATTTCTTAAATTTCTCTCAATCTTGTACGCATAAATGTACCTTATGGATGGCCTCTTGAGTGGTTGTTGGTCATTTCCCATAGCATTTTTAACAAACGTGCAAATACTCACTAGCCACTCCAGGTATCCCTGAGTCCAGGCGCACAGTTGTCAGTGCAAGTCTGGCACGGTGGAGGGTGGTTCAGCTCTGAGTGGTCAGTGGCGGTGGGAGCGGTCCCGGCTTCTGTGCGCCCGTCCTCGGCCGGGGACTAGGGGAGACGACCGTGGTCAGCGTGGCCGGAGACGTGTGGCTACTCGGTCCGTGTTCACCGACCGTCTGGGGAAATCTGCCCCTCCCTCTCACACCGCCACCACTGACCGCCGCTCGTATCGCCCACCTCAGTTAGGGCTGCTCTGATTGGCTGAGAGCTGCAGCAGTAGCCCCTCCTACTTTCTAAAGAGCCCCCGGACCCCAGCCTCGCCTGAGGTCGATCTATAACCAATACAGGGTCCACAAGGGCTATTTCATATGATACAGGCCTCTACGAACATAGTCTTTTAAAGGCATATCCTACAATCCGCAGTGGTGCCACCTGGCGATTTTTTTATATTGACACTTATCCCTTCGCATTGGTTCTTTGGGACAACCCAATATGTAAAATAGGCCTATTTACATTTGCTGATTTATGAAGACCTGTAATATACTATATTTTCTTCTATTCTCTCAAAATAAAGGTTAGTGACCTACAGTTTACATTACTTAGAGGTGAAGCACTACGGTTTTACTATATTCTGTAAACTTTTGAAGAAAATGACATGGGATTTAGTATGTGAAAACTAACTGTTTCAATTTTCTATATATTCTTTTATAATTGTATTATAATATCGACCTCTAAATCAAAAACCAGCATGGTGGCTCCCAAGTTCTAAATTAGTTATGTGTTCTACAACACATGGAGATCATCATATTCAATTTTCAGGAAATTGGCATGGGCTTTGATTTTCAAGGTAAATTGTCCAATATGCATTTAACTGTGAGAACTCTGTTTATAACTTTATGGACTTCTTCAATTTAGATGACAAGATTCTAATTCTTCGGCGATGGTTTGGAATAAAACGTTCCTTCATTTAAGGATCACAGCTGGCAGCAAGTAACTCTTTAAAGCCCATAAATCACGACATCTACCATTAGGTTCACCTCAGAAATCTCTGAGGAAAAGATAGCATATTTGACACTTTAGTTGTCAAAGAATGCCACGAGTTATACACAACATTGTATAGCAAGCCGACTGATACAAATAACTAATTACATTGTATAGACGAGGCGCACAGCTTCAGCGACTGCTGGTAAAAAAAAAATTTAGCCACAGGGGGCGTCATAGGTCCCATCTTTTCCTCTTATGATGCCTGATAAGCTGTTTTGCAGCAAAACCTTTGACATAACTCCAACTTGGGGATCCCCCAACGTCTTCTGAGATCCATTTGGATCTAACTTCACTGACCTCGCAAATTTGTTGATAGTTGACCATTTCCCATTTCCTGGGATAAACAGGAGTCCCTGGTAACGTCACCAATCATGATGTCATAACCAGTAGGCACGCCATGGAAATGACAACGGTGTGGAAAGTTCCTTTCCCATTTCAAGGTAGCATCCAGCTGGAGATGAACATATTTCAGCCCCGTCTATAATATACTCAATATAATTCAAAGTCTGAATCTGATTTTACCATTATTACACGCCATTGCCTTTATAATGTATGTGTTATGCCAACATTCCGACTTCTGATATATGGAAAATAGAGATATTTGGATTAACCAAACAAAGCCTTTATATATATATATATTAAAAACATATCTGTATTCATTGTATTTGAGACGTGGCAATAGACACCTCTGTATATAAAGCCAATGCTGCTTTACATTTCTTTAAAAATATGCTTTATATTTAAAAAAACATATATACATTAAAAACATAGTCTGCTGCAACAATATATTTCTGTCAAAATCGACATAATACATTGCATACTGATTTCTCATGGGTCTAATGTCATACTTTATCTTGTTTTTAATGGATCGACCTATCCCCGTATTCCCATATCATACTTTAGCAGATCCAAACTTTATCCCCAGGCATAGATCCAGATCTATGTTGAGCATACACATGGCATATAGCTGGAGAGCTGGTCAAACTACTTCAAGTCAGTGTATCGTCACAGGGGTGCCCCCTGCGTCGTAATGACGTGGTAATGACGTGGTAATGACGTGGTAATGACGGTCCTCTACACTGAGAGCCCCCTGGTGCGATAATCGGGTACTAATACCCGCGAGTTGGGATTAACGAGTCTGGGTTTAGTCAGAGAAAAGCCATCGGTTCGGTTTCCCTTCTGCGTGAAGGGGCCTTGACAATCTCAGGTCCACAGTCTGAACAGTCAAACCAAGACCCTGCCGAGAAAAATACACCTAATCACAGAGACCCACCCATCTCCGGCCTAATCTGCCGTATGCCTTCTATACGCGCCGTGTGCACGCTTAACGGAGTGAGCTGCAGGGCATGGACCTTTTTCCATAGGCTGGCTTCGCACCTTATCTGCCTGGTTAAGCAATGCCTGCAGCCAAACAAACCCCTGGCAACGTATTCTTTAGCATTGAATCGCTGAGTGTATGGCAGTAATATGTTTATGATATCCGTGTACATTATTTACAGAGAAATAATAATGATTCGGATTGCATTGTATTATATGGTATTCCAGCTCAAATCTGGTATGTCATACATGTACATTGCCTCAATGATACTTTAGATATAGCATAGATAACATAGGATCACCGAAATTGAATACACAATAATACATTGGTAGGCCTAGCTATCATATGCTCATCTTTCTCCAAGTTAAAACCCAAACAATTATCAACTATTAATAAAGATATTCCAGACTTATTGATACAATGCCCTTGATTGTTCTAGCAGTCTAATCTGTACAAAGCCAACACTCATGCAATCACAACCACCATTCACACTCTAGCTGCGAATGTTGTATATCTCTATGGGCATGTGGGTGGACACGGCCGTGTTTGTCCGAGCGCCGGGCTAACTAAGGAACTCACCGTTAGGTGCCGTTCAACGGAAACACCCGTATTTTCACTGATCACGCTGAGATCGTAATTATTCACAAAGTTCCTGGCTTCAGACTTGCAAGAGGAATATAATTCCACAAGTGGTATTTCTGTCTTGGTGACGGGTTAGCTTGCCTGCGACGGGCACATATATATGGGGCTGTTTGATAATCTATGTTCGTACATGAAGACCCTTTTCTGTAGCTCGAACAAGGATTATCGTTTAACAATATTTAAATCTGTTTGCTGAGACAGTATTAGTCGTCCGTAAGGTTGTCGATAAGTGTTGTATAAACTTAAGTTCACCCACATCGTCCCTGGGTCTTTATGACATACAGAAAAGGGTCTACATGAACGATCCTAGACTATTAAACGGGCCCCTGGTCCGGTTAGATGTTATTCCCTTAGATCTGTATGTGCACTGCCTAAAATAGACGATGACCCGAACTTAAAGCAAAAAAAACGAAGTTATTTCTATTCACCTAAACTGGATCCGTTTGGTTAAGTCTACTGTAGTTCAGGGATGTCAGATGTGGTCAGACAAAGAATGGAAATATTCAAATACGGAATTTACAGTGAGACCGAGAAGGAAAACTAAGCGGTATAAATTGTGTACTGCACCCTGTGGAGTACACGGTTATACTGAAGACGTTGAAACATCAGCAGTGTGTGGGCTTTTACGTTGACATGTCTCCTATGCCAAAATATGGTAGGATTTTATTGATTTTGGGTATACAATAAATATATAACGACCCAACATGCTTGTACATGCTACAAAACTGGATGGGAATTGATGTTATTTACAGAACTCTGCCTGGGGCCTCATCCGTAAAAGACAACAACTTTCCATCTCGTTTTGCAGCATGTACAGCATGTCAGGTCTTTCTATATAAATACTAAAAATGAAAAAGAAAAAAAGAAAAAAAAAAGTATTTCCAAGGAAAAGTAGAAAACTACCATCTCTGGTGATTTGGAGCTCATGGCCACCTTCTTCCATAGAATGAAATGAGAATATAAGATTTATACGTGCGTTTCATCGGAAAATGAGAATGTATTTCTCTATACTTGTTATTTCATTACCCGAAGGGTAGCTAGGATTTCTTATAGGTAGACCTGACTTAAGTTCAATGTTAATGAGATAAGAACTGCACTTTACGCCACCACATTTCTTCTGACGCAAATACCAACACTGTCATGTCCTGGCGTAACTCTCAAAGATAATGAGGCTCCAGGACCTCTTGGGATATGTCCACAAATAATTAGACATATTTTTTTGTATTTCACACACACGACAATGAGTAGGAGAATGTTTTCTATCTACACTCTGAGATGAGTTCACACTTACCGCGTGCCATTGTCGTGACGAGAGTCGGGCTACCGAGGATTGTCCGTGTGCCTGTAAAATAGACAAAGGGATGGGTTATTTATGTCAGTCAAGCACTATACAACCTGCCTTCAACTGGTGTCTTTTTTCAGATGTCAATTACTTTCTGTCCTCTTGAATAAAGATAATTGAATGAATAAATATGTTAAACAAACAAACAAAAAGGAATCAATGCATACATGGCTTTACTATGGAGAATACTTCAAAAACAGAACAAAATTGAGCACGTGCCTTTTTACAAAGCCGAGGCTACCTTGAATATCTTTATTTTTACTTCATTTTTTAATCTAATCCAATGACCTAATAAATGATCGGGGACAATATTTTGTTTTCACATTTTCTTCAAAGGGTTCACAAGTTGGGCTACTTCTAAAACTGGAATTTGCGACTTTGTATGGCGAACCTAACATTGGACACAGCATACAGAGACAATCTTAAGCCTATGAGACAGCGACACGAAGATTCTTCCCAATCACACCTTTTGCCCGACGGATCCGTCGTGTCGGTCAGAATCGGCGAACTTTATGTCGCTGTCCGCACCTTACAGACCCGATTATGATCGGGTCGGGCATTGTTAGCATAACTTTAGCCTCGTCTCACGTTTATCTATACATTAAAACAGCAGATAACAGTGGTTGTCCCCTGACAACAGTGGTGCTATCTTACAATTTCCTGGTGGCAATAGGGAAACTAGAACTTATTCTGTGCCCGATAGGATCGTAGAAACTCAAGTGGATTGAGACAGTGTAATAGCATGCCATGAAAACAAGGTTATGTACATATCGACCAGTTTCCACCAACTATCCCTGTTATCCTAGAGCACAACGTAGTGCCTTAGGCTCGTAGTAACATCGATACCCCATTAGTATTGCTAGGTACCTGGGGTAATTAACTATTCAGATGGTCTGAATTGGGGAATGGTCTGCAATACTTGTAGTGGCATGGATGGTGTTCATGCTGTTGTAATTAGATGAGTGTTCTTCAATCATTACAGGAAGAGATTGATTCCTTCTATGCTACTCTGCTAGGACTCTTTTGTGTGTGTCAATTTCCAGTCTGAAGTAACATGGAAATAGGCAAAGCTGAGCCTACTCTTTACCTCCAGCCTAAATATGAAAATATATAAATAGAAATGTAGAACGAGTTCCCAATGTTAAGCAAGCCTATGGGACAAAAGTACCAGGGGTGAGATAATGTTCATCTCTCACAGGCCAGTAATGACTGATTGCTGTTGGCAGTCAACCACACTGGGTCTGTAAAGTGTGTCCAGCGACGAGAATGAGGCAGGTCCAAAGAAATGACTAGACACAATATGATCAGTGTTGATCGGTAATGTCATTATGGACACTAAGACTATGGACCTTATACGGTTATGCAAAACTCAGGATTTACATGTACATCTTATGTGTAGGGCTCTTGATGTTCAACTGTAAATATGTTTATGTTTCTCTCAAAACTCAGGCAAAACAAAATGTTTCAGCTATGTAAATCGGGTAAGGTTTGAACCATGAAAACCAATTGTAATCAGTTGAGGTTTGAACCTTTTTATTGGTTTCTCGGCTACGATGATACATATACGATACCTTAACAAAGCTGTACAAAATATGAGACTAATAAAGAAATTTTGGAAAAAAAATAAAAATGTCTAAGATGGTCTAAGGCCGAGTTTACACCTGCCGACGGAAAACCCACCGATATTTTATAGGGAACAGACCGATATCTTTAGGCAAGCGAAACAGTGTTATGTCTGGCTGTATCAGGGTTTTCCGTTTTATATTTGATAGTTAGACATCTATGAATTTATATACATTACATTCGTATGAAAATCTATGTATTTTAGAGCCAACCTCATTTAAATTAATTGGCTTTGCATTTGTTTTTATATATATATTCATACATGTACTTCCTTGAGCAGATTTGTCTGTGCCAAACATGCATTCCTTTTCAAGTTTTCTTTTTTTAATTGCGTAATGCTTATTGGTCTTCCTGACCTCAAGCAAAGAGCGTACCTAATTACCTTTCCTTATGTTGTAATTCATAAAGAGTCATATGCACTACTTCGGTTATAGCCGGGAATAACTTGGCATGGTAGAGCACTGTATAATTTATAATACACTTACATGGGTTTACATATTTACACAGAAGGTGACCTTTAATGTTATTATGATGGTTATCTTCTTACGTGTTAGAGCGTGTGGAAACGACGGCCAGCAGCTTATTTCGTATTGTTGTAGGTTAATAAGTTACGATTGGGAGAGCGACAGAAAGAATTGACACAGGTCCAATGTTAGAGTC
Source organism: Alentia gelatinosa (assembly GCA_950022655.1). Classification (NCBI taxonomy): domain Eukaryota; kingdom Metazoa; phylum Annelida; class Polychaeta; order Phyllodocida; family Polynoidae; genus Alentia; species Alentia gelatinosa. The sequence continues at coordinate 54,194,215 of OX465583.1, read as the reverse complement.
AAATGAGAAAAGAAAATGCTTTGAATAATCTATTGAGGTTCCTCTCATTTGGTTACAGTTATCCTGGCAGATCTCCTGCATGTATTAACGGTATAACCCCGCGTAAATGGACACACTCCGTTCCGGGCCAAAGTGGCCGCTTACGCGGGTTTTCAAGTTTCCTCCAGTGTAATATGCAAGTGTCATATACAGATATGTAGGGGAGACAGAGGCGATGATAGATCTGAAATCCATTTCCCAAATATCTTATTTGGATCCGAAATTATTCAACTTTGAATTTCAAAATGTATTTTTCATGAATATAATCACACACATTCATGAAAAAAAACACAGTTTAATCTATTTTTGGTAGGGTGTCCGTCGGAGGTGTTCACTTACACAGGTTTTTAGGCCTTTTCGTACAGAAATAACTGTCCGCTTATGTGGGGTGTCCTTTTACGCAAGGTGTTCCGTAACGCGAGGTGTTCCCCATATGCAAGGAGTCCGCTTAAGCGGGGTTAATCTAAACACACGATAGAGGGAAAAAAAACTCCGTTCTGAACAAAAGTGTCCGCTTGCGCGGGGTGTCCGCTTACGCAGGTAAGCGCTTACGCGGGGTGTCCGTTAGGCGGGGTTCTGCTGTACCTCGCGTTGTGCTGGCGACAGAGAGGCGTGTTGGACTGTCAGATAGCTGTGTGGTATCACGTCTCTGTGCTACCAGAACGTACAGGCGCCAGTTTCTTTGACATTCGACTCCATAAATAGTGTTTGAGTCAGTGAAAGGAATACATGGCAAGGAAAACACACTTAAACCGTGCCCGCTGTAATTATCTATAGTAGGATAAAAGACCGAGTACATTTTGCCCTGAAAAAATAAAGAGCTTCTGTTTATGCAATTTGAAAGGTCGTCACACGACGTCTGAGCATGTTGACAGAACCGTAGCGGTTCTAGCCGCCTGGCCAAAAGTAGAGTGTGCACGCAAAAACAAAACTTATGTGAATGGTATGCGTAGTCCGTAGACCACAACATCTCCCCCCTTTAAAACTTAAATAGTGAATGGCAGTGCTTCAACCTGGAGTATTTGCTTTTACTAATGGGCTTCACATTCACCTCCTCACTGTGGTGATTCGGGAGAGCCTGCTCTGACGGTTTTCAAAGAGTCGAGCTCATGAGTTGAAAATACACAGAATGTGTTAATGGAACACCATTTGCAAAACGTATATTTTGGTTGAGTCTAGTGATGGAAAAACATTGGGGGAATATCTCGGGTAGATGCATGAATATCATGATTCATTCGAATGAATGCTAATACTAAAAAGCAACTACCAATAATCCTTTCAACCGAAAAGATGGTAATCATACAATAGTACACGTATATAAATATTCCGTGTAAAATTGTCGGAGAGTATGATAAGGTCTCACATTTAAAAAGGAGAATCCAATCCTTAACCTATTTTTTCAAATACATAATTTATCTTTGTTTATGACCAGCATGTGACCAGTTATACATTCGTTTGAGGTATTTCATTGGTGGTTATTGAAATCGTAGCTTTTAAATTGCTAGATCTATGTGTAATTGATATAAAAGTAATTTTCGGTTTACATACATTAATGGTAACATCGAAGCCTGTTAATAAATCCAAACCTGTATGATACATTTTAACAAAAATGGTTTGTGTGATTTTTTCGTTCCGTCGGGGTTTGCGAGAAACTCAATGGTTGGAAAAATGTTTACCTTACATTTTAACAAAAATGTACCCATAATCAATTCTTTCCCAACTGTCAACCTCATATTATCATCATGCAAATACTAATGATAATCAAGAGGAATTCAAGTCCTTATATTCTTCATAGAGCAATAGTTCCCCGACACGAAGGTTCAGGAACATAAAAAAGACTTGACCCTACAGCGTATACGTGTATGTGGTTATTAGTTAAACACATTTTGAAGTCATTCCTAAAATGTCTAGATGAGACGAATATTTGTACCGTAAGGCTAGTTCACACTGTGCAACTGGGGTGGGAGCGGCGAGCAGTACCTCCAGTCACAGACTTGAGGCACCATGCTTGAAATTGGGCATTCCAAATCCAGTACACCCAGTTGCAAGGGACGCTCAACTATGTGTGTGAATCACACCGCTTGCGACTGGATGTCCCTTTGTACGCCCAGTCTGAGACTGGGCATACCAAATATCAAACATGTTTGATATTCAAAATGCTTGTGACTGGGTGTACTTTAGGTACCTCCAGTCTCAGAATAGCAGGAATCGTGCAGTTCGCACTGTGCATTTTGCCGTGCTGAGTACACAGAGGTACTCCCGGTCTCAGACTGGGCATACCTATGTACATGTGTACCTCAAAACGCACAGTGTAAATTGGCCATAATGTATTTATGTATCAGAAATATCATTAAGAATACGAGGCACATACACTTCTTAACACAGCCGAGGCAGAAAAAAAAGTTTCAGAAATATCATACTGTTCCAAGTAACAATATGAAGATAATATATATAGTTTTCCTAATGTTCATTCTTTTGATTTTTGTTCGTGTAAAAGACAGCAATGTCGGAGGTGATTATATCCTATCCCAGTCAATTACCAGTCAGGTAATAAATTGCCCATATCTAATTCCAAACGTCCTTCCAGACGACCCCCCCCCCCCCAAAAAAAAATAAATAAATAAATAAATAAAAATAAATAAACAAGATGAATAGAAAAAAAATCGAAACATGATCCCAAAACGGCAAATAGACCCCATGTACCGTCAATGACTATTTATAATCATACAGGTGTCGTGGCAATTCTTTTTATTAGTTCTTACACGGAAAAAAGTTCTAGTTTGTTTTTCAAATACATGAAGTTTTTAAAAACTTGTAAATAATTACAAAAAGTAGGTGAATGTACAATTAACTTTGTAGAATTGGAAACAATACTGCGAGTTGAATTCTAGGAAGAAAAAATCTAATAAATCAGTTTTTGTCATATCCCTCCAAACGTCGAAAACATAACGGAGGCCAGCACTATTTTTCCCGATATGCTATGGGTTTGCATACTATAAACGTGTCTATCAGAGGCCCGACACTGAGACTGATATCATTGAGTTCACAGGCGCCAATGGAACACCCCCTTTAAGGGCCTCTTCAACCAGGCTGCTTTGAATTTGACTCTGCCGGGCATCTGCCAAACATGCTTATATTGTACAAACCCACTGGCCAGGTCACCATGATGCCCCAGTCACACTGGCGTAAAAAACGGAGTTTTTCCGTGTACGCACGTCTACGTTCTTCTACGCATTTTGGAATCTCAAAATACGCCGCAAAACGCCGCAATACGCAGAGATGCGTAAAGGAAAGTCGGAATGCGCCGGAAAAAAACCACAATGCGTACAGAAGCGTAGATAAGCGTTGATGAACGTTGAGAAGTGTACTAAAACGTTAAAGAAAAGCAAACAAATTTGTTCCAAATCCGTTGCTAATACGTGGTCTCCAACAATTCAAATACGTAGAAGAAACGCCGAATTTTACGCCAGGGTGACTGGGGCATTAGTGGCCACCAGCCAGTAATTGGCGTAAGCTAATTTATTCGGTTTTGCCAATTCATCACTGTCTAGCCAGTGAACATGTGACCTGCTCCACCGCAATGGTCTCTATACTTGAGCTAACACGGGTGCCGTGTGGCTGCCACATGGGTGCTGTGCTCATCACGCCATAGGCCTACTGCCAGCCTGGTGGGGCACGCCCTTAACTGGGGCTCCAGCGATACTGCCCTGGGTGGGGCCCATGGGGTATAACCCCAGCTTTTTTTTTTTAGCTTTTCAAAATGAATTCCTGGTCTCGCCTGAGAGTGTAAATTGCCTTGACTGCAAAAACAGTATTCGTCATCTTTTAGTTTGGACCCCCACCCTTCACCCTAAAATATAATTTCCCTTTGAATTCACATCGATCTAAAAGTGCCCCATGGTATGTAAAACAGTCCGGAAAACCCAATGCCTGCTGATTGGTTGGCTGACAACAAAGTTGGCCCCCAGCAGAATTAGTGAAAATAAGGTGCCCCCCAAGGAAATGGTAAAAAAAAAAAAAAAGTGTCCCGTCCTAAATAAATATACCAATATCTCCACAGGGATACCTGATAGAAATTGCATGTGGCTGCATGGTAAACAATGCCACCGAAATAGGTTTTATAATAACACCCCACTCCAGCCGTGAATAATGAACGTTCCCTCATCTTCGTTCCAGAAGACCAGGGCATACCGGGGGGTACAGTGGACACGTTCACCCAAAACAATATTTTCCCAGGATGGTCTTTACAGACTGAAAATTCGGTAAAGTCACTTTTAAAAATTTTGTTTCTATCTTTTATAGTTAAAAAGTTATGCTAATATACACCAATTGTTATTTACATAGGGACAACACATATTGGCATATACACTGACACCTATTTGGGGAACGGCAGGGGGCAAATACATACAAGAGATTTGGGTAAGGTAATACCAAGTGTGCCCCCCCCCCCCCTTCCACCCCTAAAAAGAGTCCATGCTCTATACACCCTTGTTTAAGCGTTGTTTTAAAAAATCCACTATGTCAACTTAAAGACTCTAAATGCCAAGCTCTTTGAGGTGCTTTGCCTCCTGGACCTCGACCCCTTCTAATCTTCCCAAATAATCCCGGGTGTGTAACCAAAATCCTGAGTAGAGCTTTATACATCAAAGTGATCTTGGGGGTCTCTTTCCCCCCCCCCCCCCCCCCCACCCCAAAAAAAAAAAACAAAAAACAACTCCAAGGAGGAGCTTGATGCTAGACCTCTGGCAATATTCGCAGATAGCTCAAGATATGTAACCCCCTTACTGAAAGAAAATTCTGGGACACCTTGTGAAATGTTCATAATTCAGTTACTTCTAGGAGCTTAACCCTCTGGACCCCCTGGAGGAGCTTGCTGCTAGAACCCTAGCAATATGCCCAGGTCGCCTACAATATTTAACCCCCTTCCCTGAAACAAAATCCTGGATACAGGTTGCATATTATCCAAGTTCTTCAAGGGTTTTTTTCTCCCTGGACCCCCAGTAGGGGCTTTGCTGCTAGACCCCTGGCAATATTCCATGATAGCCTAAGATGTGTAACCCCCAACACTGAGACAATGATCTGGATACAGACCATATAATGTATATAATTCAAGTTTTTCAGGGGGGGGGGGGGGGGCGTCGACCACTGGACCCCCAGAAGAGGCTTTGCTGCTAGACCCTCCTTCAATGAAATTTTTAGGGACAGCTTATATAATAAATAAAATCGAAATGTTTGGGGGAGGGCTTTTCTTGGATACAGCTTGTATAATATATAAAATTCAAGTTTTACCGGGGACTTCGCCCCCTGGACCCCCCCCCCCCCCCCCCCCCCCCGAGGAGCTTTGCTGATGGATCGCTGGCAACATTCACCGTGGAACAGAGTCCTGGATACAGCTTGTATATTCCATAGAGTCCAAGTGTGTCCGGGGCTTTGCCCCCGTACCTTGAGGGGCTTCTAAGCCGAACCCCTGTCAATTAAATTTAAAAAATCCTGAGAACGTCCCTGAGTATAGGTCAGTAATTATCACTATTCTATTTTCAAATAAATAATTCTCGGGAAATAAGCTAGACTTGCTGTCTTACTTAGGAACATCTGAACATCTGAAGCTTTCAGGAAAGCTTATAAGCTTAAATCACAGAAAGTGTGCATATGGGGGTCTGGGGTGAAATGGGTGGGTCTGTGAATAAACCTTGGAGTATCTCAAAGTTCTTTATTGTGGGTAATGTATAGGTGTTGAGTCACCTGCTCATGAAGTGTTATGATTTAAATATGAAAACCATTGTTATGGCAACTCATGGAACCTTTACACTCTGGAAACGATGTCCGGGCGAGTGACATTTGGGTGTATTCCAGGTTAGGGGCCACCATCTAAGTTTTGTAATATGATTTTGGTGCCAATTTCTACATTTTTTCTAGTTGAAGAGTGTCTAAGGGTTAGGTTCTAGGTATTCTGATGAGTGGTTATTGGTATGTTCCTTTGCACTGGGTTGTTTCATGCAAGGGTAAAACAAGTATTTTACCTTAAATTCTAGGTCCCTAAATATACATTACTTGTCATTTAGGTTAACAGGAGTACAGAGTTAGGTAGGCACTATCAATTATATGGAGGAAAATCCCCAGGGGACACACTTTGAGGCAGTATATAGTTTTAGTGAGGCAAAAATCTGTGAAAACAAGAGAAATCCCATTCAAAAGACCTTGTTATTATGTGAAATGTCACTCGGACGGACATTTTTCTGTTTTTATACCATTTAGCCCCATAGGGGTTAAGGGAGTGGTTCAAAATAAGTTTACTGTTATGTGGCTTGTTATATTTGACAATATAAAATCTCCAGGGGACACACTTTGAGGCAGTATATAGCTTTAGTGGGGCAACAACCATACTGCCCCTCACCAAAATTGCTCTTGAATAATTTTGCCCCTCCACCACACTGCCCCTCCACCATACTGCCCCTCAACCATACTGCCCCTAAATGATACTGTCCCTCACCGATGCTGCCCCTTTAACATACTGCCCCTCTACAATACTGTCCCTCCACCATACTGTCCCTCTACAATACTGCCCCTCCACCATACTTCCCCTCTACTATAATGTCCCTCTGTCATACTGCCCCTCCACCAAACTGCCCCTCTAACATACTGCCCCTGTACCATACTGACCCTCCACTATACTGCCCCTCTACAATACTGTCCCTCCACCATACTGCCCATCTACAATACTGCCCCTCCCCCATACTGCCCCTTTACCATATTGTCCCTCTACAATACAGCCCCTCACCCATACTGCCCCTCACCCATACTGCCCCTCACCCATACTGCCCCTCAACTGTGCCACACTGACCCTCCACTATACTACCCCCTTACAATACTGTCCCTCCACCATACTGCCCATCTACAATACTGCTCCTCCACCATTCTGCCCCTTTACCATACTGCCCCTCTACCATACAGCCCCTCACCCATACTGCCCCTCACCCATACTGTCCCTCAACTGTACTGCCTCTCACCCATACTGCCCCTCAACCACCATACTGTCCCTCAGCAATACTCCCTCTCAACGTTACTGCCCTTAAACCAAATTGCTCCTCTACCATACTGCCTCTCATCCATACTACCCTTAATCCATACTGCCCTTAAATCATACTGCCCCTCAACCTCACTGCCCTGAACCATACTGACTGAAAGCATACTTTATCCTACCCCTAATATAAAATCCCATAGGCTTAACATTGGATTTCCGTATGCCACGCTGACTGGCATACAGAGTTTTATATGCCACTAGTGGCATACAGCATTGTTATCACGTAATATTCCAAAATCGAGGAGATAGGGTAGGATAAAATCAAAACCCGATTCGTTTTAATCTTGGCCACCGTTTCCACTCCTGAAGTTTTGGCTCCGGACTTCACTCGGCTTCGCCTCATGAAGTCACTATGCCAAACTCCAGTCGTGGAATACGGTGGCCAAGATTAAACCTCATCCAGTTTTACGATAGTACCTTATAGGGACATTATAGTACAGGGGAAGTATGGTGGAGGGGCAGTTTTGTAGAGGGACAGTATGGTGGAGGGACAGCATTGTAGAGGGGCAGCATGTTAAAGGGGCAGCATTGGTGAGGGGCAGTATCATGGTGGAGGGACAGTATAGTATAGGGGCAGTATGGTGGAGGGGCAGTATGGTGGAGGGACAGTATAGTAGAGGGGCAGTGTGGTGAAAGGGCAGTATGGTGGAAGGGCAGTATGGTAGAGGGGTAGTATGGTGGAGGGGCAGTATAGTAGAGGGGAAGTTATGTTGAGGGGCAGTGTAGTAGAGGGGCAGTGTGGTAAAGGGGCAGTATGGTGGAGGGACAGTATGGTAGAGGGGCAGTATGGTGGAGGGGCAGTATCATGGTGGAGGAGCTGTATGGTAAAGGGACAGTATGGTGGAGGGGCAGTATCATGGTGGAGGAGCTGTATGGTAAAGGGGCAGTATGGTGGAGGGACAGTAATTTAGAGGGACAGTATGGTAGAGGGACAGCATTGTAGAGGGGCAGCATGTTAAAGGGGCAGCATTGGTGAGGGGCAGTATGGTGGAGGGACAGTATAGTAGAGGGGCAGTACGATGGAGGGGCAGTATGGTAGGGGAGCATTATGGTGGAGGGGCAGTATAGCAGAGGGGAAGTTATGTTGAGGGGCATTATGGTGGAGGAGCAGTATGGTAGAGGGGCAGTATGGTGGAGGGGCAGTATGGTGGAAGGACAGTATAGTAGAGGGGCAGTATGGTAAAAGGGCAGTATGGTGGAGGGACAGTATAGTAGAGGGGCAGTATGGTGAAAGGGCAGTATGGCGGAGGGGTAGTATGGCAGAGGGGCAGTATGGTGGAGGGGCAGTATGGTGGAGGGGCAGTATAGTAGAGGGAAAGTTATGTTGAGGGGCAGTATGGTGGAGGAGCAGTATGGTAAAGGGGCAGTATGGTGGAGGGACAGTAATTTAGAGGGACAATATGGTGGAGTGACAACATTGTAGAGGGGCAGCCTTGGTGAGTGACAGTATCATGGTGGAGGGGCAGTATGGTGGAGGAGCAGTATGGTAAAAGGGCAGTATGGTGGAGGGACAGTATAGTAGAGGGGCAGTATGGTGAAAGGGCAGTATGGTGGAGGGGCAGTCTGGTGGAGGGACAGTATAGTATAGGGGCAGTATGATGAAAGGGCAGTATGGTAGAGGGGCAGTATGGTGGAGGGGCAGTATAGTAGAGGGGAAGTTATGTTGAGGGGCAGTATGGTGGAGGAGCAGTATGGTAAAGGGGCAGTATGGTGGAAGGACAGTATAGTAGAGGGGCAGTATGATGGAAGGCCAGTATGGTGGAGGGACAATGTAGTAGTTACTCCTACTGGTCCTATTGGTGGCCAAAACGGTCAAGTTTTTTCTATCAAAACTAATAAAAACGTCGCTATCTGAAAAACATTACTCAGGTGTCACTCGCCAAGACATTGACTCGCCCAGACATAAAGGTTATTCCCACCTGCTGTTCTGCAATATGACCGAGAAGTAAATGAACTATAAGTTTGGCAGTTAGATACAGGTGGGGGGTAATGACCTAACACAGTTAGGGGAGTTAAATACAACAATAGCAGACACAATGGGCATTAATCTGAATTGTGTGTCCGGACAAGAAATTTGGGCATTTTTCATAGAAAGCACTAATAATACCCTCAGAAAAAAGATTACAGCGGAATTCCTCTTTTTTTCCGCTACACATATACTACCCCCAATGTCTTACTTTTAGTGGCAAATTTGAGCCCAAATGGGGGGCTGATATGCTGCTGAATTATCGCCCGGACATACCTCTTTACAAAATTTGAATTTCTGCAAAAATGTAGAAAAAAAAACTCCACTGATACAATATTTGGTTGAAATTGACCGTGAGACATCCCACTAGGCACTATAGGTAAAAGATGAGGTACATATATCCAGTACTATTTCTCAAGAATCTTATAAATTGACTCACTTTTAATCATTATTTGGCCAATTACGGGTCATTTTTAGACTATTTTAGGCCTCTGGAACCTCAAATATGGATTTCCAATCATCAAAATCTATATCATATATATAATATAATATATGTAACATCAAGACCTCATCGACCCCGATTATATAAGAAAAGAAAAGGAATAATAAAATGGAAATCTTAGGAATGGGGGCCAGCGGAAGTCTAAAAATGCCAAAAGCTCACTTTCTGTGATTTAAGACCTTATATAGATTCTAGATCTAGTTATACTTCTCAAGTTCTCTCTGTTTAGAACAGTCATTCAAGTTTGAACACGTAGATCGAGCTACTGTCAACCGATAAATTGATAAAAGTAATGCCCAAGCTGAGGTTTGAAAACATGACAGGTGGAAGGGAAATTATTCTGGAATCACACGCTACCTACGTATTCATTACATCATGGTAATTTAATTTTCAACTTGTGAGTCTTCAAGTAAAAGCAAGTATAAAAATTACTTCAACAAAACCGGCTAAGCTTATTTAAACCAACACATGTCACCTATTATCGCTCAGATTCGTACGTCAGATGATTTGATCTTTTAGAAATAACGTTGGCGAAACCCACCTTTCAATCATGCCTCTGAAGATTCCCTATAGTTGAATGTCGTGGCTATTCGCGATAGGTATACACACTTTAGTATATATTTTGTGACTGTTTACAAGTTCAAACTATGCCTCAAATCTTCCATTTGTTTGTATTTGGCAACGACTCGATGTTCCTGCCATCTTGTGGTGAAATCACACATTGCACGAGATAGTATTCTCCAAGCAGAGATCGACAATCAATGTATGACAAAGGATAGTGAAGAATCTGCTGGGAGACTGAAAATGGCTTGTAGTGTAGCAAATTTTCACCAGACGGCGTCGTTCACGCTTACATGTCCCATGTAAGGAAAACGTCAAACCACAAAACCAACTGATGAAGGGGGTGTGGCCTAGAACCTGAAACAATACCTCACATACCGGTACTAAAACAATCCACTTGACTACACAAAATAAACAAAACAAAAGATTATATAAATGAAATATTCAAGTTAGATAACAACGAACTATTTAAAGGACATATAGGCCGCCCAACCATATTGGAGACTGAAAATTATTTCTTTTTTATTTGGTTATTGGTATTCAAAGGTTCTCATGTTAACTTTGGTTGTAACCAAGATATACGGCATATAGCCTATGATCCATGGGCGCCGCCATGACGCCCCCCGAGTAGGTGTTCTTCACTAAAGGAGGTGAAAAAGTAGCTGTTCTTCACTAATGGAGGTGGAAAAGGAGTGAGTGATAATTGGGAAATGTCACAACTTCAGCCTTGCTCACATATTTATATAAAGTGTTCCTAATGGAAAATATCATGTCTTGGGTTTCGTTATTATGTCATCCTACTTTGGGATGGGTGTAGAGAGTCAAAAGAACCGTGGTAAAATATTGAAAGGCAGTTGAATTATGTAAGAACAAAGAGCCAGAATACAGGTTTGTCCCCCGACCACCTAGTGACTGCTTCGTGAACTAACAATGGCTCTGTCCCCTATAGATTTTCAAAAGGTAGACTGTAGTGCGTCCCGTTGTCGCTAGGGCTAGGGCGCTCAGGCTCTCAATCTCATACCGCAAAACAAGGCACGGTTCTAGACGGACTATGCAAAAGGTAGCATCAGAGATTTATGGCTTCATTTTCACATATATTTTGAATTCATTTAGATAATGTATCTGTTTTAATTTTTCACATATTTTCTAGGAAATCATGTTAAAAGTTATGTAAAATGCTTTAATTCTGGAATATGAGTAAAGATTATATAGAATTCCGTGTGGAAGCAAAAAGAAACCCCAGTTTTTAAGTAGAGAATTATTTTATAATCATTTTGATACCTGAACGTTTAATGTACTCACAGTTCAAGTACAAATGGACTGTTTACTTATTAAAGTAGCAAAATGCCCCTTTTGGATATTTGCCATATGTCAAAGCAATGTCATGGTACTAGGTAATAAATGGAGAAAAGAGCTTACCTGGTAGATTTACAGGAACTCATTTAAAGAACTCAAGGATACAGACGATTTGGTGCAAATATACAATTTCACAGAAAAAAAATACAAGCAGCAGTTTTGGGTGTAGACTAATCCAAATCTATAAAAGTAGATTAACCTAAACCTTTACACTAGTTATGTTTAGGTGAATAAATATTATACTGCGCTGAAGCACATATATTGTAATATCAATGCAGACGTTTGAATTAGTCTGGAATTTTAAAAAAATATTGTAAATTCGACTACACGTGTTTCCTTCATTCGTATGATAAATATTTTGCAGGGCCTAAAAAATTGACCCACTGGGCAGAACCCAGTTGAATCAAACCTTTCATTCATTCTACCAAAGACTAGAACCTTTCTTATCCAAGTGAGTAAAAGTACAATATCCCTTATTGATCAACGGTTCTAAAATATTTTTGTCAAATTTTATTAAGATGTACATGTATACTTTTATTCAGCATCCACTCCATATACAAAACTTGGCATCATATACTATTGGCTATGCGAGGTCAATGGTCGCCGAATTGATTGTAGTTAAATCTAAAGTAGCACTAATTAAGTCTGTGTAGATAATGTTCCTACGATGAACTTACCCTTAGAACTTGTATTCATTTACAACTTCCACTAGTATTTGGCTTTTATGGGCATATAACTTATCCGATGGGTATTTTTTCCTACCCGAGCATATTCCTGCCCTAATAAATACACTCCTTAGTGATGAATTGATGAAAACCACCCAATTCATTCTAAATTTACCATTATGATGATTTACTTTGAGGAATCATAGGGTGACAATACGCTGAGACTCTGACGTGATAAATGATATAACTATGTATGCTAAAAGTATACACATCGAAATTTTCAATGATATGGGACAATAACGTTTTCTGGAGTATTATGACTCAACTAAGTCTTCACATTATAAAACATATTTTTATAAGTACATAATGGTGTAGCTAACACTATGTAGACTATCACGATGCGCAACTTTGTGTTATGATATCAACCATTCTCTTGTATTATTAAAGTTCATAATAATACAGCACTATACAGCTCAATTCAATACATCAATACTCTTGAAGTTTCGAATCCTGTACAATTTCTTTTGTATGTATTTTTATGAAGGGAACGATGGTTACATTTGTGTTATGCTAAATTCACTATCGTAACTTCGCGTAAAAGTTGTGCATCAATATTTCTATGAGTGACTAGTCCGTTTTCCCAATTCCATATCATCATTTGACAATTACACTGATTGTCGCGCAATGCTACTAAATAATTAGTTCAAGTAAGCACCAATCAATTCTTCTCAGCGATTCACAGTCGAACTAAGCAAGTGAAAGCATTCTTTAATCACATTCAAAACATTAGGTTTAAAATCAATAGGATCTAAAAAATAAAAAATAAAAAGTGGTTTGTATACCAAGAAATTATACATGAATTTACCTCATCACTAGATTGGGATATCCAAAATGTTAAAGAATTAAAGGGAGCTACTGAAAATGACAGCGCAATATCCATCATATTAGAATCCACTGAATAAAGAATACGACAGGAAATGTCTGTACAACAATTCGAAATATTTTGAATAATGCATCCCTAGTAAAGAACAAAAACTAATGGTAATGTTTGGCAAGGCGCCTACTGTGTGTACTATGCAGTTGAAGCCGGCAAATTGAAACTCTGCTTGTATGGCCATAAGCCAATGTGTTCCCACAGAAATATAATTTGATTTCAAGAGCTGGCTTTATGTAGAGGAGTCTCCACATAGGATTATTAACTGGATGGTGTGAGCAATGTTTATCTGTAGGTTATGTTGAAGACTATCTTGTTGATTGTAAATCCAAATCTTTCTTGCATAACTGAGAGTGAAGGTTATCTGTAGGTTATGTTGAAGACTATCTTGTTGATTGTATATCCAAATCTTGCTTGTATAACTGAGTGTGGGTATTGGAATCTGTACCGCCATATGACGTCACCGCTGCCTCGCTGAAAAAACAGGTGTCGGACAGTTAGAATTTCTGAAACGTTCTTAGACAAAAACAGTGGATAAATACATATAATCAGATTTGATATTATTTGATACTAATGTTGATGAGCTATACATATACATATGCAATTGCTTTGTAATACAAATATTAGCTTGGTCTTATGTTTTGAGTATGAGGGTATTCTAAGTCAACATTATCCTGGTCAGAATGAAATTTAATATGTTTGTCAAACATAATCATATATATCAATGATGAATATTGAAACACGCAGCCCAAAAGGTTCAAACAAAAACTTTGGCATGCAGCAATATATATGTATATGATATTGATATAAATGTGCACATGGGGAACTGGTGTTTTGTCAGAAATAGGAGTGAAAAAGACATCTAAAAATGCATCAATATTAATTTTGAGAAGAGAATTAGGATAAGGTAGAAAATATGTGAATGGTGAAATCAGTGATCAAGTGATCATTTTTGATTCATGGTAAATCCAGTCTTATCTCACCGCAGTATTTTTCTCCATAGATTTAACGTTAGGAACTCATACTCCACGGCCGTTAAGGCAGTGTACCCAATACTCTAAGGCTGATTAAGTGTTCATTTCATTAATTAATAATGTTACACGAGGTGAGATAAAATCAGAAACGCACTGAATGGAAATAACTTGGTCGGCACTCCACCTCGTTTGACCACTACGTAATTCACTCAACTTCGCTTTGTGAATTACTCCGCGGTCAAACTTAGTGTAGTATGGACCAACGTATTTTCATCTTGTGAGGTTCCTTCGAAATATTCATTTATTGTATGCACAATGCCCTTGTAAGGCACTGACTCCTGTTTGCTTGTCTCTCTTCCAATGATATATCTGAATTCCAGATTACAATTTAGAAATCAAGGTAGCGTATGTCTATAAAAAATATTTTTAAGGAAATTAATTTCGTTTGAAAAAATCTAGCATCGGGAATTAAGATCATATCACCAATGTTTATATGAGGCACTGCTGATTTGCATTCTCTTCACTAAAACACGAGTGCGAACATTGGCCACTGTGTATTAGTCCTACTTACAACAATGTTAGTCCTTACAAGGAATCAGGATAAATGTCTGTCTCATCCAAAGACACTTTGTCCCTCCATTTGAACGCATTCCTCGTTCCACCCTTCCATCCATTCATTTTTGGAGCCATCTACTTGAAGCAGACGTTGCGGACTGTTACTCCTAGCGACACAAAAAGGGCGGGAAAACGTCAACAAGCTAGCACTCCAAGAAACAGCCTCTGTCCTACCAGGCCTAATCAGAAGATGTGTATGGAAGCTGAGGAAATTGCTGTGCTTTTGTTTTAACAGCCGACACGAAATCTAAACAATGAAAACGTACACATGCATACTAGAGAAGAATTCTATGAGGAACCATCCTCAGAATGGACTGGCAAGAAATGTACCGGACCTCCTGGGTACGACTGAGGGGTTGAAGGAGGGGTCTCCAATAGTCACTTGTCAATAATGTCAACAGGAGGATCGAGATTGTCTTTTGCCAATAGAGCAATGAAGCCAAAAATTATTCATAAGAACAAAGTCTATTGTTATGGTTATGAAAGGGTCAGGCGATAAACACGCTCTGAAAACAAAACCTCATTGCCAGCTTTGTCTGGGCTTATATTAAAAAAAGAGGATAATTGCTCTGTCGTCTTGTATTTAACATAAATCAGAGTTTCACTTCCAATTCTTCTACACAAATACATAAAGAAATCAAAGCACCCGATGAAAGCACAATTTCAACTAGCTTCTAATGCATTTAGATGATAGACCACCAGATGACATAACATTTGAGAATCGAAATATCATGAGCACTATGTGATGTCTACAACTAAAAGCTGCATTGCCGGCCCTATTTTAGTAGGCCTATATACAAAAAATAACATCAGGATACAAAGAAGATTATTTGTGAGTCCATTAATTATAATATCTATTAAAGAGTGTTTGGAACCTCCCTTTGTAGAATGACCCTATAGATAGGATTGGGTTTAATCCCTGTCCGGTATCATGGCAAATGGTGTGTGGCCTCATGATAAATCTACCAGAAACTAAAGAAGAAACCAACAAGTTTTGGTCAAAGTCATCATTCTCCAAGAGATTGATGTAGAGCAATATTAACGAGGCCAAGCCAAGTGAATATCTTGTAGTGTTCAAACGAGGTGAAGAACAATGACTTTGACCAAAACTGTCGTTTTCCCTATTAATCTCTCCCCTGAAAGAATGGACAACACACTGGATATATGGCATCATACACCATGGGGAACGGACTGTAATACTCATAGGGGCATGGGGAACGAGGTACCGATGTCAAGCATATGGGACAAAAATATCAAGGGTGAGATAAAATGTATGTTATAATTCTAAGAAAGGAGGGCAGTATAACCCAACCCAACATGGAAGCACTGAATGGAAGCTTGTCCAACTACGTACTTCACAAGTAAAAGCTTGGAATGATTGGGAGGAGAGAGTGCTGATAATGGATGGACTGCACAACACAAGGGAACCACTTTCGAAACGCCTGAGCAAAAAGCGAGTGTAACACGGATTATACATATATATACCCTAAGCATACATGTAGAGAATCATTGCCAAACTTGTGTTGAGTTATTACAATTTCCAACACGATTCACAATTTGCTATTATATAAAGAAAATAAGTAAATTTACAAAGTTTTCTTTTGAGTTTGAGTTGGCGTACGTATAGATATGGAGTGTAGCAACCAACAGAACATCCGTTTGGATATGATATTCTAGATGGCGCTTGAGGCATTCATGTCGTTATGAATTGTCTATTACCTAGTGCAGAACTCCCCGGTGGTATCGGAACTATACATGGGAAACATGTGCATAGAGAAAGCCTTTATTGCGTCCATGGTAAAGGCAGTTGTCACATTACCATGGTTATATCCTAGGTAATCTCGATATAGTTGATAAATTCAACAAATCATAATGTGGGTAGACCTCTGGCATTAAAGCCTTGTCTTTTATATCTGCCTTACAATATTTATTATGTGGGTTGTCACATTGACATCTGAGGAACAGAGCTTTTAGAAATAGCTTAGAATAAATTTAACCATTTTGTCCCGATTGAAGTTATGAAATAAGATGCTTGGTCTGTACAAAGGCTATCGATTGATTTTTCTGTGATATTGCGTTTTATGACGCCAAAGATCAACATGTTATAAAGCAGACTCCACAATGAAAAGGGGACGTGAAAAGTTCATTACAAACATTAAATGCAGAAAGCTTTGATTTTTGTGCATGTATATACCGAATGCCCACAGAAAATACACAGCAGTCAAGTACCTGTAAAATCAGCAGTGCAATTCAGTGTCTTAGCGTTAACCAAGCATGCAGTTATATCATCAATAAGAATGCATAACTCCATTTTACTTAAATACCAAGGATTATTTTTGTTAGGAAGTCAAGTCAGGGTGATGAGCAAACAAAAAAGAGGTGTGACTATTGCTTGGTACTTACCTATCATGGACGGGTGTCATAAGACTATCCATCGTGCCATCATCTTTACACGCCGATGGAGTTTTACTGCAAATGAGCAAGCCACAAACATTAGGCCTGGCGTCCACCTACTATGATAGAAATTTAGACTTACCGATATGGCTCCGATACAATAAGTCAAAATCGTAGACACCCTACGATACAGGTTTTTCATCGGGACCAAATCGTAGAAACCCTTTTACAATGGAGTCTAATCGCAGAGGGGTGATCAACTGCCCCGATTATAGGTGACCTTCCGACGCGATTTTTATATTTTATCGGGAGGGCCATCGTAGACCATATCGGAGCCATATCGTGGTAGGTGGACGCCGGGCCTTTTAGACAGTAAATGCAGAGTATGACAGGCATGGCCAAATTAAGTATGTCTGATTAATAAAATGTGGCCTTATAGTCTATTTGCATCAGTGGCTAACTGAAGGTTGGCGGTAATGCGAGACAGAATACCTCAGTAACCAAGGAGCCTCACGTGTTCGCCTGGTCACGTGCACCTACCACTCACGTGACCACCCGCACCTCAATTAAACTCTAGTACAGTCTGTTGTCGCCAGGGCCAAGACACACAGGCTCAAACTATAAGACTGTTATGCGCGGCCATTTTGAGTCCGGAATTCCTACCTCTGCTGGTGCTAAGCTGCCCTGACTGATTTGCCAGTAACAAGTGGCTTGAATTGGCTCTAAAATTAGAACAGCCAATCACAAAATTCCTTTCTCCAATCAGGCAGAGGGAACAGGCAAATGGGAGCCTTGCTCTGTTAGACCCTTACAGACCGTAAGCCTAAGGCAGCGCAGTCTGTAAACGGACAACACTTCAAACCGCCTCCCCTACACTCACCCTCACTTTCTCCCGGACCGCCAACATATATGACATAAGGTAAATATGTGTATATTTTCATGCATTAGGCAATATATACATTTTTTTTTTCAAAAATATGTTTATTGGCCAGAAAAAACATTCAATGAATTATAAATTGATCTTCCATATCAGTCGGTCTAACAGATACAGGCAATATGGGACTATAACAAGAAAAGTCACAAGAACGTCATAAAACCGAACCTCATTGGCCTTAGTCTTCCGTATACCAATCGTTATTATTATTTTCAAACCTCAATAGTTCTTAGTGTGGTTAGATATGTACCGCAGTCGGTAACTGTCAAAAAAAATTTAAAACGAAGACCGTAATTAAGCAATTTTGAATTGTCAAATAACTGAGCGGACAATCAAAACATATTATTCTCATTCGAGTAGGGCTAGTAATACTCCCGCAAGTTGTTGACTATATCCTACCTTATGGTTTGGTTAGACTGTAGGTGCTCATCTTCTGTAGCATTTCGCCGACCGCACCACAGTCCAATCCGGCGCCGCTGGATCGCCAAACACCAACAGAAACCTAGTCAATAGAGGTGAAATAATTAGTGTATTGAAGGTGTTGTCTATTACTAAATTGGTAACCTTGTATTGGTAAAGATAGGGAAAAAAGAATATCTGGAGACTTAAAGGCATATCCAACAGTTCACGAAGGCGCCACCCGGTGATTCTTAAATATTATCAAGTATCGGTCAAAACTGGTTATTTGTAATTCATTCTAAATCTAAATGAGTAAATCTAACGTTTTGTTTAGTTTATCCAATTGTAGTAGGTATGATAGGGCAATTTACAGTTTCATGATTTATATATGAAATGTACTGAAAAATATGGTTTTCTTTAATTTTTTCAAAATCAAGGATGGTATTACACCTGAGAGAAAATGACATGGGGTTTATTATGTGAAAAAGCAACTTCTTCGAATTTCTATACATTCTAATAAAAAAATGTCAAAGTATTCATCTCTAAATCCAAAACTAGCACGCGATGACTCCCAATTCATAAGTTTTATATGTGTATTACAACACTTAGAGATCATCGTATTCATATTTCAGGAAAATGACATGTGTAAAAATTGAATATTATATTGATCAGCTAAACGTTATTCATGGATGACTTGCCAATGGGCAGAATGAATAAAATCTCTTTAACCCCCCCCCCCCCCTCCCCCCCACAGAAGAAAAAAAATCATAGTTCTTTTCTATACCTGGCAATATAAGCATGACGCCGAAGCCAATGAAGCCTACACCAATAACGGTAGCTGACGTTCGGATGCCTAGACCAAGGGTTATGGCGACCGGAACGACGCCGACCAGCGCGAACCCGCTGCCGATGCCGATAACCAGCGCCGGGCCGCGGTACACAGACGCAAGCCGAGGCATGACGTCACTTCCGGCTGAGTATGCCTGGAGAGGGACGGAGGACGGTGAAGATATGCGTCAGCGTTCTGATGACGTCTGCTTTACGTCACAGCTATCTTCTGGTCAATCGTGTTTCACTAGGCGGTACTTTTTTCATTTTCTATTCCAAAGGTGTTAGACATACATGGAAGAAAAAAAAGATGACTTCAATTAGGGCCTATAGATATACCAAGACCATATAGAATTATGTCGATTTTTGGAGAGTAAGGACGGTGTGTAAAGCCAAAGGTGCATGACTGTTTTTCTTTTAATAGAATTATTCATGGTGCTACTGTACAAAATGGATTTTCCAACAAATGACCCGAGAAGACTGTTTTTCTGGTACAGGATTTATGTGATTTGTATTAACCATAAGATAAACCCGCTTAAACAATATAGGAATAGAGACAATGTAAACAATACAAACTAAATCATGTATGATAAACAAAAAGATGAAAGAAGTGGTTAGTGATATTTGAAACCATATTGTTTTAGTTTCGTTGCTGTCAATTTAACTAGAAAACTCCTGCTTAACTATCTTCATAAACTACTCCAATGAATCAGTATACTGTTCCATAGTTTTCGTCCCCGAAGTAAATCTGAATATAGCCTTCAGTAAATGTGACGTGTTTTGAACGTAGCCTATGACATGACACAGCAGAACATCTGTATAAACTGGAGGAAATGAATGGCATGCACATAGGATCAATCCGCCGTTTATCAATGAAGTCTTCATTAGTCGGGCGGTGAAACATGTTTCTCTGAACTGTTCTGATTATCCTGTTTTTCACAGCTTAATTTATGAACCTAATTTAAGGTTTCCTGTGAGAAAATATGGATGGGTATATGCAAATCCCCTCATTTTACTTATAGAAGCTATTTACCGACATTAATGGGAGAGGATATCCCGCAAGCAAAGCGGTTTACAAATACAAACCCCAGTCTTGTGTGGTCTTGAATAACTGTCAGAAAATGTATTGAATTAGAGAGGTTCATGACATATTTAGATAGTCTACATATATGCTGGGGAATTTGGCATTGATTTTATTTACATAATAGTATATAACCGTTATTATGCGCAGCTTTCCCTGAATTGATTTCTGATCTTCTCAATCGTATGGCCTTCAGTGGAATGACACTGGCTAATCGACTACGCTATATTACCATTGTATATACTTCTTTGCAAGGCCTGTTTTGTAGATCATTGTTCTGTAGATATTCTATGAACGTCAGTTCATTGCATGCACCAGTGCTCATAACTACGGAAACTGTCTCTGTATGTAGTTTATAACGTAAGGCTCCTATCTCTTTATTAGCTCTGAATATTTTGTCAGTCCTTATACATTAGCCTAATTCCTCAGACACAAAGCATATACAATATTGTCGGGATACTGTTTTCGTAATTGAGGAGCTAGTGTATTTATACTTGGCCTTCAAATTAGTTACTACAATAACATTCTTTAGTGTGAAGGAGAACAAGTAGAGAAACATTAGCATGGTATATCTTAAATTTATGAAAAGGTAAAGTGTAAGATATTCGACAATATTTGATATGCACTCTTTTTACTGATTTGTGAACCTTATCGGTTGAACGTGACAGACCTTTGCATGCATACAATCGCAGAATTGTGTTTTATCCTACCCCTAACAAAAAACGCCATAGGCTTAACATGGGATTTGTTTATATCGTTGGTGTGACATAAAGTGTTGTTTGTGTCACTGCTTTCTAATATTCAAAAATCGTGGAAACAGGGTTGGATAAAATCTTGATGACACTAGTTTGAGTTTATTTATGTCACGCATTGTGTTGGCTATTACGGAGCCAACATAATGCGCCTCGTGAGATTACGGAGCCAACACAATGCATGACATGAATAAACACAAACTCATGACATCTCTTGATATTCTAAATCACATTTCACCTGATCATAGCTTACATCACAGTTCACATAAGAATTATGAAACAAGCGACCGTGAATGACGGGTCCACTTACCTCCAAACAAGCACTCCTCGTCAACGTGAAGGAGAGAGTCTGTGTTCTGCTGTGTGGGCCTGGAGGATGATAATGGCTCGCATTGAGTGTCAATGTGTTGGCTGTGTTGACATACCCGAGTCGGCGTACGGAGGACGTGTCGGGGGTACCCTCAGCCACTCTGAGCAGCTCAGGGTCCTGGAGCACATCTCCCAGTCGCTCCCACAGCGTGCAGCCCTGTCCTTCAGGTTCGCTCGCCCTCGTCCTAGACCGTCACAAGGCGCCAATGCTGTGCGTACGGGCTCCAGCCCCCTCTCATTGTCCCCACATGTGAAAAGGACGTGCCAAATGCTGTCCCTGCTCAGGCAATGCCACTCGCATCTGGCGGAAGTGCACAGGTGCTACTTCCGCTGTGGATTGTTGACGAGAGGGAGCTGGACCAGTAGATTATACTGTGCTGCTGCTGCAGCTGCTGCTATTGCTGCTGCCGCTGCTGCTGCCACTAGTGGTGGCGATGGCAATGGTGGACTGGCACTGCTGTTGTGGTAGTCATGTTAATGCTACCGGCGGCGGCTGCTGCTGCTGTCATTGGCACCAGGCTGGACCGAGCGCTCGCATGCAGGCGCCATTCAGGGCAGCCTTATTGCACGCGCGCTGACGCTGTGCAGTGTACGGGCGGCTCCAAAGGCGCCTCGGTTTTCACCGCACTATAGGGTATACCTGCCTGTCCCTAGCTGGCATCAAACTCCGGTCCTAAAACCAGCTGTGCACACATGTATACATGTATATACACGTGTCAACCGAAATAGGACAGACCAGGCATGCCAGACAGCGATCGTGTACTCGTGGTGCTGCTAGTACGATGGTGGGAGTGGGGACAGTGGCGTTGGCCCGGTGGTGTAGTGGGGCATTGTACCATCCGTGACTCACAACTCACGCTTATAACGTTAATGTGCAATCAGCTGCTTATTGACATTGCGTAGCCATCGCATTAGCGTGTACTATTTGCCGTTGCCTCGGTGTTCCCTGTACACAAAAACACACGCTGACCGCCAGTATTTCAGTATAACGTACGTCCTCTCGTACTGCGGGGGTTTTTTTTCGGTGAAAATATTAAACGAGCGAGTTTAAATTTTTTATCAAAACATCTAAAAGAAAGTGACTGTGGTTTTTTTGGGTGATCTTCTACTATTTTTTACCAAAAGGAATATTACGATAGGGTATGAGAGGACGACTTAATAAGGTCAATATGCTTTACTTAAATCCGATACCGCAAATTTTGAATAAATATTGAAATATTAACCAACAACGTGACTATGTCAAATCACTATCCAGAGCGTGTTGGTATGGCAGAAGTATATGGCAGAAATATGTGTTTAATTTCTTACAAAAAAAATAGAATGTATTTGATAGTTTTATATTTTGATATATAATTTGATAATATCTTATTATTATTGTCTGCGTAATTTTACTGTGACATTTAATATTTGTTATCAATCGTTCCATGTACACTGCTATACTCCCTTGCATTTATTTCGTATTCAGAGTATGCTTTTATCCATTTCCCTACCAGCATGCTGTGGCGGGTATGACGATAATACCTATACCGTAGCAGAGGTTGGTATCTGAGTGACTTACCTGCATAGGTATACAATAAATATTTCATCATTACGAGTAGCGAGTGTAACTTGACGTTGAATTAAATGGGTGCCCATATGTGTTGGTTTAGTCCGTTAAAAAATAACTGTTAATGTCTTTTTTCCATCGATGTTATTCATGGGGCTTACAAATATGTCCATATATGACTTTTAAAAAGCTTCTGGAGAGACTCGAGTAAGTGCATAAGATACACGCTCATCATGTACCTTATCATCCTCTTAATACAAAGTGTCCATAATAAACCTATAGGAAGTCTGTATGGACATATCCGATGCATACAGGTATGTTGTACGCTCCGGACTGTAAAAACCGACGCACACGGAAAAATAGTCTGAATGAAAAAAGTGAGATTTTATCTCACTGGGTAAAACATACATATGGAATCTTTCGGAGCATGTTTTTCTTTCCTTTAATATGTTATAATATCTGAGATCGTTATTATTGAGGCTGTTGAGATCAGTACGAGAGTGTACACCTTCTCGGATGTGGTGCCGCTGAGGCCAAAAATGAACGCGTTATCTGTTATTGAAGTTGGTCCCAGATTTATCTTATACTGGACATGTATACTGGGTCCGGAGTATTATGATCATAGCTCCTCGCCCAAAAATGTCTTCCCATAACTGAAAAAGACCAATCATACATTCCGATGTTTTGTTAAACAATTGCCTATATCACTTTGTAAATAAGCGTTAATGGTTGTAGATGGTGAAATACACGATGCGTGTGTTTGATAATATGGCTTGCTCTAAAGGAGTTACACATGTACTTCGAAAAATGAAGGGTTCCCTGGAAATGAGACTCATTTCGATATACTACTACGCTCTCTCAAACCCTCTACAACCTCTCAGTAGGCCTCCTCAAATCGGCAAAGTGGCTCTCTCGCCCATTATTATGCGATTGCCTCCGATTTAAGGCTCACTCCTGCTATTCTGTCTCCCTGCCTGTTCATATAAGGAGTAAAAGTGAACCCACTAAAACCGTAGATACCTATGCTCAAAACATCATTTCCGGAGGTCAGTAGGGATGTGGCTTAGTGCTACAGCTATGTGGGCTCGAGGTAGAATATCGAATTTGGTCTCATTTGTGACTATTGAAGTGTAGTTTACTTCTATCGTCTCTGAATAGGTTATTTTAAAAAAGGTTATTCAAAGTATTGCAGAATGGCGCATATGATCTCAAACCTATATAGTCAAAGTACTGAGCGTCCATCCCCGGAAATGGTATTTTGTTTACAGGTATCTGCGGTTTCAGCGGGTTCACTTTGGCTCCCTATTCATCTGCTGCTATTCACCTCAGATATTCATTTCCGCCGTGACAATTGACCTTGACAATTGTAACGTCACGAATCCGCGGGGAAAGGTCATCCGTCCCCTGAAAGGCGTGCGCAGCACATGTAACATTATGAACCTTAATCCTTCCAAGTAACTGCATGATACCTTTGGGTAAATGCAGGTTTCTCACTATACCATCTTTCTGCTCTGATGTTATTTGATATTGTTTATTATGATGCAACTAATTTGATCATCTTATAATGTCATGTATAAAATCACGTCGACTAATTAAATGTCTACAATATATCAATACCAAATGAAATCTGGTTACTTTCTGTATACCATGGTTAAGGAAAACCTTCATTCATACTATTATATAGCATTATCGCCTTGCCAGAAGGGAGGGCGTAGCAATATCTATAGAAGAGAAGGGAGGGCGTTCCCTTCCAGGAAGTAAACCATTACTTCCCTTTTATTCGAGCGAAATCAGTAGGCGTTGCTGAGATAATAACAAAAGGGATTTCAAGGGGTAGTGAATGGGAACGGGCCAGGATCATGTTCTTTCGAGCAGAGTGAAAACTTCATTGTTCAGGTGCATCTTATTTGGTGTTTGAAACATCCTACTTCCATTAGAGTCTTTTTCTCCACCAAAACCCCATGCATACATGTGCCCCAACCATTAAGTTAGGCCCGGCGTCCACTTACTACGATAGAAATTTAGAACTACCGATATGGCTCCGATACAAAAAACAAATATCGGAGACATATCGGGAAGGTGCAAAATCGTAGACATATATATATAGACATGCCAATCCACCACGCATTGTATGGAGTTTTTTTCGGTGCCTAATCGCAGAGACATGGTCAACTGCCCCAATATTAGGTGACCTTCCGACGCGATTTTGATTTTTCATCGGGAGGTGCATCGTAGACCATATCGGGGCCATATCGTAGTAGGTGGACGCTGGGCCTTATGCTTACAGACCTTACAAATCCTTGGAAATGACCGGGAACGTAACTAAAAATTTCTTGAGTGATAGTGATGTGTGTCACAGAAGAGGTGGCAAATGTCAAGAGGGATTCTAGCAAACCGGTCAGCCGAGTATAGATTTTTTTTAAAGATTTATATTTATGCTTGAGGATAACAGTAGACTCAGACGTCCTATCTGGGATGTCTATAAGACTGTTTAGATCCAATTTTGGGATAAAGCCCACTGTTTCTGTTTGAATTTAAATCTATCATGTATCTATATTGCATATTGCTGCTGGTAGCAAATTCCATTCGACACTTCCCCTATATATCCTTCGCTCATGTATTTTTCAATTCTTGGGGGTTCTCACAATAAATTTAAGTGTATCACGTAGCCTAGTTCTATTGTCATTCACTTTTACTAGCAAGTCCGTATTTTTAGATTGAGTATTTACAGGTAGTTTCCCAGGTGCACCAAATGTCTAGCTTTGAGAGTTTGATGCAGTGCAATTATTGGTAACACATATGTGTCATTCAGGCAGCTATTTTGAATTCCTTGTAGCTTGCTCAATCTTTTCTGATCTAAGTTGGTTTTTTTAAATTTCAGTGAGTATATAGGCTTAATGTGATGTTAGTTGAATAGTATTGTCAAGTATTACTCATTATTAAGTGTTGATCTAAAATTATCTATTAATTAAGGTATTTATATTGATAGACTATGGATATTTGACTACTACAAAATCAGACTTTGCTATTTGCAAATGCAGAAAAAATACGAATAGTTTTGTTTTGAATTCTACAAGTCAAGAGTCCCCCCGTTCTGACGCCAATGAGAACATTAGCTGGTGCCCGGCTGGGTATGTGGTTGTACTAACATATTCCGCCGTGGCCCCTAGTCAGTCGGAATCGGTCAATCGGTCAGTCTCCATGGGTCTGTCAGTATTAGTCAGTCAGTATTTGTCAGCCAGAATCGGCAATTTAGTATTGGTCAGTCGGGATTGGTCAGTTGGAATTGATCAGTCAGTATGAATCTGTTAGTATTGGTCAGTCAGTGTCAGCTGCAATCAGTCAGTCAGTACTTATCAGTCAATATTGGTCAATCAGTCAGACAATTGGTCAGTTGGTATTGGTCAGTCAGGATCTGTCATTCGGTATTGATTGATGATTCCAGGAAAACATAATAATTCTGAACAAATATCTTTAATCACGAATCTCAAACCCTAGATATCATGATTTAAGAATAAGCACAAAGACAAGAAATATATACTTCCTAATCAAAGTTAAGATATACTGGTGGGATGGAGTCTCCATAGGTTTAGTATGGAGACTCTGCATTAGGCAGGTAATGAATTGGTGATGGAATGTACTCTATAAAGTATAATTTAATTATTATTGAGACAATATGTATGTGGAACCCACCAAATTGTAGCCAGCACACCATAGAATACCACGCAATCACTGCATTGTCTCTAAACATAATCTAAATGTGTTATACAAACGCATAATGCATATACACTCAGTTCTCCAATGAAACAGAATACGTTGCCGGGTCTATGTTTGGCCCATTGCGTCACCAAGCAGATAAGGCGCATCGCCGGCCAGTGTGGAAAAAGGCCTATTAGCCACTGCTGTACATTATCCCACTCGGCAGGAATGAGCCTTGGTAATTACGAAAGAGGATCGATCATCATTCACAATTCTATACTTCTCTGTGTCTTTGCACATGTTCCATAACAAAAACCAATCCAACAAAATGTATTTACCACTGCAAACATGATTCCACAAATGGCCCTGCCACAAACAGTTCAAGCTTGAGGCCTATGGTACATTAACAGTGTTAATGGCCAGACATGCAGTGTCTCGTAATAACATGGGGATTGTGCTTCTTGGGTTACAGTTCTTTGCAGATATAGACAGACAGATACCAACTGACTGATACCAACTAAACCAGCTGATCAATACAGACTGACCAATCCCGACTGACCAATACCAACGGACCAATACTTACTGACGGAGGGACCAATACCAACCGACCAATTCTGACTAATCAATACCGACTGACCAATACTGACTGACTGTTACTGATAGACCAATACTGACTGACCAATACTGACTGACCAATACTGACGGACCAATCCTGACTGACCAGTACTGACTGACCAATACCAACTGATCAATACCAACTGACCAATACCAACTGATACCGAAACACCAATACCGACTTACTGATACCAACTGCCTGATATTGACATAAACATGTCAAAATTTGGATTCATTGATGAATCTGCTAATAGCTCATGTAAATTATGTGTGTTTTAAATCATTTATTACCCTTCCACAGGAAATGGAAGACACATTCCATTCTGAAGATGGTATGTTTTACCATGCTGGAAAAAGACACTGATGTCTTAACTTCACTAATTATAAACCTTTCAAGCTATGAATATTTAGCACTTTGTTCTGAAAAGAATATCATCTTATCAAAAAGTGAGAGAAATTCTAAAATCAATACTTGGGTGAAAAAAAAGGATATTCTTAAGTTGAAGAAGGATGTCTTATACTACACTGGCTATTTTGTTTGAATGTTTGGCATACAGAGTGATAAAACACAAAAAGCCACTACCAATGGAACACTATCATACATTTTGTAAGTCTAGGGTCCTTTACCTTGTCAAAGATCACTGTGTGTATTATTCCATTCCCCCAAGATGGTACCAACCAATCGTACCGGCTCATGGACTAACTTGGACGTGGCAATACAAACAGTTCTGAATTCTGATTTATCAGAATTCAGAACTAACTGACCAATGACTGCCTGCGGCCACCTTCCAGTCAAATGACCGTAGCGACCACCAGGCCACCATGTGGGCCCATTTGGAACTAATGTGAATTCAAATTACATGCTATTTATAATATTGCTCATATATATTTTTGATATCTACAAAATATAAACGTGAAATAGTCATGTAAACACCCATAGACTTTAAGCGGAAAAGTTTGCCCGGAGTGGAAATGGGTCAACGTGCAGTAATAGCAGTGCGTGCCTTCTAATTTTTTTTGTGTTGCAATTATGTTTTTAATGTTTTGGCATTCTGCTTTTTCGTGTTGGCAAAGACTTTTCACAAAATACAATTCGTAGGGACTTTCTTGAAAACATTTTCAAAAATTCTGTAAGGAAACAAAAGCGGAATGCAAAAATTGCACAAGCAAGTGGAATATAAAAAAATGGAGAAAAAAAACAGAATGGGAAAATACAAAGATACACAACACAAAAATGTGCAATGCAAAAAGAAGGACCATAAAGTTTTTGCGAAAAGCGTAGTGATGCATTTTACAAAGCACAATTAAGGGACGCGTGACTTTTGACCTAGAGGGAAGGGTATCAATTACTTATCCCCTGATGAAAATATGATGTGCCATTAACAGCTGGCGCTGGTCCATCTACTATGGACATGCATTTGCTACTTGTTGGCCTTGCGATACCACATTTGCACGCCTGGCCCACAAGCCCTTCTCGCTGACCATCCAATGGGTCAGGCTGGTTGGATTTCGCAAGTTGGGTCTCATTGGCTGTGTCAGGTGGGTTGTATCATGCAGGTTGTGTCAGGCTGGTTGAGTTGGGCCAGTTGTTTGGGCAAGTTTGAGAGGGAGAAGGGGGGGGGGGTGTGAGCAGGTAAGTTGGAGGGCGGGATGGCAGATGACTTGGGCAAATAGCTCAGCTATCCTTGTTTGGTGGG
Source organism: Alentia gelatinosa (assembly GCA_950022655.1). NCBI lineage: Eukaryota > Metazoa > Annelida > Polychaeta > Phyllodocida > Polynoidae > Alentia > Alentia gelatinosa. Next base: position 54,165,208 of record OX465583.1, on the reverse strand, counting down.
TAAGTTGGGCTGATAAGGTGAGCAGGTTGATAGATATAGATAGGTAGATGTGTATGCAGTTTGATGGCTAGTCAGCTTGATGGGTAGGAAGGTAGATGGGTACATGCACCTTGATGGGATGGCAGCTTGATGGGTAGGCAAGTTGATGGGTTGGCAGGTTCATGGGTGGGCAGGTTCATGGGTAGGTAGGTAGTTCGGTAGGCAGGCAGGTGGGATGGCAGGTTCATGGGTAGGCAAGTTGATGGTACCGGTAGGCAGTTTCATAGGTTGACAGGTTCATGGGTGGGCAAGTTGATTGGATGGTAGGTTGACAGGTTGATGGATTGGCAGGTTGATGGGTGGGCAGGTTGATGGGTAGGTAGGTAGTTGGGTAGGCAGGTAGGTGGAATGGCAGGTTGATGGGTAGGCAGGATCATAGGTTGGCAGGTTGATGGGTGGGCAAGTTGATGGGATGCTAGGTTGATGGATTGGCATGTTTCCTGGTAGGCAGGCTGATAGGTTGGCAGGTTGATGGGTAGATAGGAAGATGAGTAGATAAGTAGATGGGTAGATAAGTAGATGGGTAGGCAGGTTAATGGGTTGGAAGGATGATGGGTATGCAATTTGATGGGATGACAGGTTTATCATGGATAGGCATGCCAGTTGGTGGTTAGACAGGTTGATTGGGATGGCAGGTTGATTGGTAGGCTGGTTGTTGGGTGGCAGGTTCACGGATTGACAGGTCCATGATTAGCAGGTTCAGGTTGACGGGATTGCAGGTTCTTGAGTAGGCAGGTTCATTTTAAACAGGTAGGTTGACGGGCAGGTTGATTTTATGGCAGTTTGATGGGTGTGCAGCTTTGCCAGTTTGAGAGCCTGAGCGCCTTGGGCCTGGCGACAACGGGACGTACTACAATCTGCCAAGTTGTCTGTGAAAGAGACTAGTTCACGGCCTTGTCAGACTCCTCTTTGCGCACCAAGCGGTCATGAAAGAGACTATGCACAACACTCACGTATCCGGTGATGGAGAACTGGTCTCTTTCACGACCACTTGAGGTACACATGGCAGCAGACAAGGCTATCTTGAGCCGTGAACACGCCGTCTGGTGAATGTTGGCCGCACTACAGGCAAGGTGATACACTCTTCAAGCAGATCTTTTGAGCTGTTAGAGCGAAGGATCTCTGCTAGAAGATTGATGGTGATCACACTGCAGCGCTCGACAAATGTACGGAACATTGGTTTTGCCGACAACAAGCTAGAGCGGTGCAGTCTGGATGTTGGCTGGTACCCGCCTGTATCAACGATAACAGGCAGGTAGTGAACGTTGGTTGCAGCGCTGGCAGAGGATGAATGCTGGTTTTGGACTCTATCATGGGAAGTGTCTGACAGACCCAAAACCAGCTCAATTTTCAAAATCCAACTGACATTGCACATGCCGCGATGTGGTTTTCACGAGCAGTAAACTCTAATGGGATATAAATCTGATACAATTGAAATGAGATTAAGGTAATATGACTAATGATACAACGCCCTAGTTGAAATGTTGATTGGAAACTAACTTTGATGGTTTTGACAGGTGCTTGAGCGATAATAGGGGCCGCAGGCGCTTGACAATTAATTATGACAGTGTAACTAGCTCAGAGATCGACTGCCAGTATGTGTAATACATTCCAAAACCAAGCCAGGTTTACAAAACATCAGTTCCATATTAGATCTATCCTTATGTATTTAGTTAAAGTGTACATTATCCATTACATGTGGTTCCTACTCACACTAGCACCACATACGCCATGTTGTTTATTTACAGCCTGAAGTCTGCGCATGCGCTCACCGAGGTTACCAAAATCAGGCATATCGCATCGATCTGTACCTGCGGTCTAATTCCGCCGTGCCCCCTAGCGGATGACCGGGGAACCAGCGTAGTCTGGATGGTGCTAAATTGGTTCCCCGGGTATCCGCTAGAGGGCACCGTGGCATACACACTGCATCGCTCGATGAACTCAGGTTTTGAACAGAGCGATAAACCGGAGCGGCGCAGTGTGGCGGATTATACCAAACACGGTGAGAGCGAGGCTCGGCGGAAAATACGGCGCTCGAAATCTGTCGACGATCTGGAATTCAACTGTGCTTTATTATATAGGTAGGTATGTTACTGAATTTGCTAATGTCAGTTAATGTTATCTCGATACGGGAATAAAGTATATTTGAGTCTCCTAGAATCAACCAGTATGACATGTCTTTATCGTTAGGACAGTTTGAAAAAGTAATCTCCTTCTAGCCCTGCGTTCTCGTTATTTTGCTTCACTGCCTTCAGTCGACGTTTTCGTGAGTTCGATTTTGGTTCAAGGGAGGATTTTGTTATCATTCTTGTACTTTGAGACCCACTGAGATATCCTTGTGCCATTCACCCTTTGGGCTATATACTTAATCTATGACAGGGTAAAAACAAAACAACCAGATAATCAGGAACTGTGCCTTCGAGGCCGAATCACATGGTTACTTGGTAATTAAAATCCGCCTCATGAGTGGAAGCGGTAACACTGTCAGACGATTTACAATTGCATCCGATAATTCGCACTGAAAACGGGACGATGGGCACTGGAATCCCAAATCTGCTACGTTGATTTGCACCAATAATCCTGTGCTCACTGCTTTTATCCTTTTTCATTTCACCCAAGCTTCGGGTTAGATACAAGGTTAAATGGGAATGTGTTCCACCGGATAGGCCATATTTCGACACCCCCAGTCCCCGCCTGCCTTGAAGAACCGTCCTCGATTTAGAAGATAAATTGGTAAAACAGCAGATCAGGAAAGTCAGAATTTGAATCTCCACAGGTAACACAGCAGATCTGGGGCCTCCAGCCTATAAGATAGGGAATGGCACTTTGCGGGCCCAATACCCGACGATCTATCGCCATTTTCGAACCAAACGGTCGATTTAAACGCAATAAAAAGGCCAGCACCGGAATAAGCACGGTAACTGGAGATTTAGGTACCAGAGAGAATTAGGTACCAGGATAACTATGGAGAACTAGGTACCATGGTGAAGTAGGTTTATAGTCATATATACACAACCCTAAACCTGACCCAACCAGGGTCAGGTTTAGGGTTGTGTATATATGACTATAAACCAATTTATGTGCACTTTTCAAAGTTTTTACACCTAGAGGCTCAATGCCTCCAAAACTTGGCAAAAGGGTTAGGCTCAAGGCGTCCACAGGGTAGGCTCAAGGCCATCAAATAAAGGCTCAAGGCATCCAGGGCTTAAGTTAAACCGTCGTGGGCGCAAGGCGTCTAAAACCCGCGGTCGCCAGTGGGCATACTATCGTAAAACCGGATGAGTTTTAATCTTGGCTCCTGTATGCCACGACTGGAGTTTGGCGTAGTGATATCACGAGGCGGAGCCGAGTGGTATCCGGAACCAAAACTCCAGGAGTGGCATGTGGGAGCCAAGATAAAACGAATCAGGTTTTGATTTTATCCTACCCCTCTCTACAATATTTTGATATTAGAATCATGAATGAAAATCATAAAAATTCCGTATGCCCCTAGTAGCATACAAACGTCCGTATGCCAGTCAGCGTGGCATACGGAATCTCAGTGCTAATCCTATGGGATTTTATATTAGGGGTAGGATAAAGCCTGCTCCACCACACCTATTCTTAAATATCCGCTGGGCTGCCAAATGTTACGAATATCCTTTTTGTAATTTTACGAATGTCCACACTCACTCCTCAGCCAGAAGGCTTGGGTGTTTTGGATTCGGGTTAGGGATGTATATAAATTTGGGGTAAACTAGTGCACTATAGGGGATTGATAAATATATGTATAAAGTCATCGGCATATGAAGACATAACCCAAATTACTTCACCAATACTTTTTAAAGGTTTTTATTTATACTGGCCATCTGAGCTTAGGTGCAGAGTGCCCCTATCTTTCGCTGTACCCTGTTAGTTTGTCCCTTTTTTTTTATTCCCTTGTCCAATTAGACTTACATGGGGGTCGGTGTATCAACTTTCTAAAGACTGACACTTGTCCAAACCTCATTGATAAATCAAGTCCTTCTATGAATCCTCTTATACATAACTAGAGCCAGTTCATGTAAGTTCCTGCACATATACAATGTTACGATTTTTCATATCGCTTGGCATGCTATCTTCGTTATAAAATAGCTGACAGTGCTGCTTTCATCCGAATGGGTTTCAAGTCCCCATTGGAAATGTATGGGGCCACAATAAACCACTACCGAGTGTTTATTACTGGCTGTAAATCACACTCATTGTCTACAGCTTTTTAATGATCATGGGTAAGAAATAAACAATCATTGGTTTTGGGACGGTCGGCTCTGTAAACCACTCAAGGTTCGTGTAAGCTACCGCTATCGCTCGTGTATTACTTCTCGTCAGCTACTCATGATTTATGACGGCCTGTCAAAAAAATCTCATTGATTTTTGTCGGTTATCTATTGACAGTAAATGTATACAAAGATGTAGCAGTCTTTTATTTTCCAACTTTCTTTTCCAACCTTTTTCCTCAGTTGCGTGCCTGTCAGTAGAAATCTGTGATGGGGTACATGTACTTTATCCTACCCCTAATAAAAACACCATAGGCTTAACATTGGCTGACTTAATTCTAACAAGCGTGCAGTAAACTGTTATTTATTGCATAAGGGTAACATGAATTATTGGAGACAGGATAGGATAAATACCGAACTCGAGTTTTAGTGTTAGCGTGTGTCACACTCCAGTCAGGTCTGCTTCTCACAAGGCTCGGCTAATGCCTCGCGCAGTAGTTTGTAACCTGCCCATCGTGCATACACACAAACACTAGTAACTCTTGTTGTAGAGAAGGCCTATCAAACTCACTGTGGTGTTTTGTTTCAGCCACGCGTGATCATGGCAGAGGCTGCACCTCCACCTCCTGACGCTGAGGAAATGGTGACCCACTTACAGCAGATGTTTCCCCAGGTGGGCGCTGACCTGGTCGGGGAGATCATCCGCAAACGGACCGGAGGCATCCTCGCCTTCAATAAAGAAGCCGTCCTCAGCAATTGCATCGATGATTTACTCTCCACCATGGCTTGGGATGCCGAACAAGACTCCCACAATGATAGTATCGTCCTCCTAGATTCATCGAGAGAAATGCCCAGAAGAGACGTGGGTCAAGGTACTGGCAACACAAGTGAGTGGGTTCTGTCCTTTTTAGTTTTTGTTTAAGTGGGTGCTATTTAAGTTATTTAATTCGATACCGATATGCTATTCATGGTAATATGTAATAGTTTGAGAGAAAGGAGACGGAAAGTTTGCATTAGATATAATGACACGAAATTTTGCTCAAGTTGATGACACATTGGGCCTAATATTAACGCTTTTATTTTCACGATGATATATATGTATAGAAATAATCGCAGCTGATCCACTTGGTTATGCAAGGCGTCCGGCCAAACAACTTCATAGCAACATATTCCTTGGCATTAGAGGACTGAGGGTAGGAGGGGAATATGCTTATGATACCCGTTTAGATTATATCCAGAGAGAAAATACTGTGCTTGCATCGTGTTATATGGTAATCCAACTTTGATTTGGTGGGTTAAATGTGTATATAGCCTCGATAATATTTCAGATATGGTTAAGACAACACAGAAACAATGCATACAGGTGGCAGAGATACACTGGCACAGACCTGGTCACCAGGGGCTTATCCTCTGTGGGAAAAAACAAAGCATTTACCAACTCTTCACTTGAGACACTCCTTCTTATAATGCTCTAGTTTGTCCCAACAGTCCTATGTTACGGGAAATAAAAGCCATGTGCTCACACCCGCCATTCAAAATCTAGGCGTGAAGGCATTGAATTTGCTTCGCCATGACGCCAGACTGAGTGGTGTTTCTTCAGGAAACAAAGATTTTCGAAAAAATTATAGAAAAGAAATTTTGTGGCCAAAATAGTCCAGTACCGGAGGTTGGCAAATAAATTGTCAGCTGAATTGACCTGTAGCCAATTACAGGGAGCAGCTTCATACTCGTCAGCTTGCTGACCCGATTGTTATGTTGCAGCGACTGGTTTGCCGTTGTCAGTATGATGTGACCGGCGGAGTGTTGTGTCAATGGTCTGCGGCATAGCCCTTCAGTGAGGCAGCACCATAAAACGGGCATAGGGTCCCGCTGCTACAAGCAGACCAAAGTTTGAGTTAATTTGTCTTTCAAGAACCAGTTAGGTCAACCAATGAGTCAGTCCTAACAGGAAGTAACTGGCCTACCTAGACGTAAAACTACACAAATAAACAAACAATGAGCGGTAAATAGCCGACCGCTAGGTGCGCTGAACGGTAATTCATGTATTAGAGGTGCACCAAAGAAGATCTTTTTCTACAAATTCGTCCAGGTGTTATCATAATCAATTCATTTGAGTTATCAGCCAGAAAAAGGATTCAATCGCGATTATCTAGATCAAATCGCAAGATTGTTTATGAATTTCAGCTGATGTACCATATTGATTAAGCCTATTAAGGTAATAAGACCGATGTTGCCTCTAAATGCGGTTCATTTTAATGTTTGTAATGGCACCTTCTGATCCAGTGCTCTAAGAAAACACACGGGCTCCCTTCCTATGCAGTAGCCTTTAGTTGGTAATACAAACCACTGCTGGAATAAATACGCCATAAATCCCATGAGCATCTCGCCGCTGTATTTTAAAGGTCTCGTTTCCATTTCTAGAAACGTGGATAGATTTGACTGCCGAGACGCCTGAACTTGGGGCACACAATAGAAAACGGTAAGTATAACAGACGTATACATGTTTAAAAGGGGAAACTACTAAAAAAAAAAAACGCGTTTTGTGCAAGAGTCGCCGTAATTTTCAAGTAGTTGATGTGTAGTAATATCCGAGGAACAGCAAAAAGATTACGTCGTCAACTACGGGGACTAAAATAGTCGCTATTGTAATTATTACACCTACACCAAGAACATAGCTCAAATTAAGTAAGGAATTAAACAAAACATTGACATTTACTAAAAGATTTACGTTAACAGTCGTCATGAGTATTTGTGTGTAAAAAACCCAACAACATGTAAATCTCTTCTATATTAAATATAAATCTCTTCTATATAATTGCAGAGTTTAATATCGTTTTCAGGAACATTTTTTGGGTGTTTTATGTAAACTGACAGCACTCCAGGGAGTGTGCCTGAGGAAGTATTTCCCCAGAATCTCAGGATGCAAAGCCACGGAATAAGAGCGGTATTTCAAAACTTTAGTGCCACTTTCATATACATTTTGTACCACAGTCGCATGTACTCAGAGTTCTAACTGACCATGATGGAGCAACTACTTTACGCAGAACTACTGTTTTCTTCAATATAAAAAAGCCATATCTGACTTGAGCCTCAACACGCCGACTCTGGCCAATCACACATTTGCCCGACCCATCCGTCGGGTCGACCAGAATCGGAGAAGTCTTTGTCGGGGGTAATGACCGATTATAATCGGGGAGATTTTGGTACTCTTTTACATTGTTCCCGACCTTTCCCGATTATAATGGGCGATGGGGTCGGTGAGATTCTGGGAATGATGTCGATGTTTTATAAGTTCCATCAAATCTGTTTGTTCTGAGATGATATTTTTATTTTTCCAACAGGAAGCGACCAGCTTCGCCACAGGTTCGTATCCACCATTACATACTAGATTCCAGTTTTCTAGCAGCTCTCACAGAGAACAAGAGAAACCCAGCCCTGAGACATAATATCTACTATGGTTTGCTTTTTATACAATTGCAAAGATCTTCAGATATAGCAAAATATGTTTTATAGGTTTAAAACAGCGTGATAGCGTGTCCCAGTACTACCTCGCATGTAGGTAATTGTAAAGCAAATAACTGGTTGTTTGCCCTCATGATGGACAAATAGAGTGTGCATGTTAATGGCCTTTTGATATCTGAGAAGAAATTTTCAAAAACCCGTAAATCTCCTCAAGGTCCGCTGCCATACCCGTTGGGGGCTTAGAGATATGTTTATCATTTTGTAGAACGCCTAACCATATTTTCCAAAGGAAACTTTGTTTTCATATTTATAAAATTCGTTTCTCTTGTGTAAAACAAAGAGAGAATAAATTGGCCATTATTCACACCAATGGACAGTAGTCCAAACTCCTCCATAAACCCCAACCCGATAACGATGTATCTTCCATGTTTTCTCAGTTTCTCTGAGGCAGCAAATTCCACATGGAAAATTATTCCTCTCTTCTTTTTTGATGAGCCCAACATAGGAATGTCTAATGATCTTATAAAGATATTCTGCAGAATATAGAACTTATAGTTTACCCCATTTATTGCAGAACTACACATATACCCACTCTCATAGCAGATAGCTAGATATCCTATACTGCCAGTCCATGTCCAAGGATCTGCTAGAAGAGTGATGGCGATTCCCCATACAACATGTGCGTTTTAGGTGATACATAAACTGGCCTCAGTTCCCATGTAGAATTTTTTCCTGACCCCCCACTGGCATACCTGCCAAAAGACATCCCTGTCATTTTGTGGAAAGCCTACAATGAGTCGAGGAGCCACTGTATATATTTGCGCCTGAAAAATTAATATCTGGGTAGAGTAAAACCCGCCAAACCGTCTTGGTGTGTTCCGAACTGAACCTCTATAGAATTTGGAAATATAGGCATAGATACCACAACTTGACCTCCACACAGAGATCGTATCTTTTCAGTAAGCCTTTAAAGCCAAAGTAAACTAAAGAAATCCCACCCATAAAGCAATATTAAAAAATAACCATAGACTATGCCAAAACAACACAACAGTAGCCTTATTATCAATGTGAGATGACTTACATATACAATCTCTAGGATATACCTTTAAACCTTTGATCGTCCTTGTATATACCCTCAGGGTCCCCTGGGACATCAAACCGCAAACAAAGTACACCAATAATCATGAAATCAGCATGGATTCATATGCACTTTCTTTTTTTCAACAGGATATAGCCTTAGACTCGAGCATAATCTTCGATAGCGACGACGACCTATTTGATGGATACATAACTACAGACAGCAGCGGTAGCTTCAGCTCACACACTGAAAGCTCCCCGTTTCCTAAAATTCCAACACTTGACCACTCAGTTACCTCAAACACCACTGTCTCACCCGTAGTGCCCAATATCAACCTTGGACCTATTCTAGAAGGCATGAGACAAGCCAGGGAGCCTGTGAGACCACAGCGCAGCGCAGCAGCCAAGGCGCCGGCTGCTGCAGCCACAGCAGAAACCACAGCTGTGCACGGAGAAATTCGAACTATAACTTTTGGAGTTTTCCACCAAACTACATCAAAACGGATTGCGCCGCCCGCGGCAGCGGCTGGGCGGCCAGACGACGACCCCGGGGAAGATCTGCCTGATCTAGACTTGCCGTTAGAACCAGTGCCACGCAGGAAACCCAGGTTAGATCTTCAGAACGATGAGCTTCCGGATTTAGATAGCATACCCCTCCCTCCTGAGATACATCCAAACGCACGTCGGGAACCTAAAGTGCTAACTCCACAAGAGGAGGATCAGGATCGACGTGGAGAAATAAAACGGCGCCTGTCTCAACTGATAGAACACAGGGAAATGCAACAACTGCCGGCACATCAGAAACAGCAGCAGCCAGTAGCACAACAGCGGCAACCAGTACCACAACACCAACAGCCAGTAGTACAACAGCAACAGCCAGTACCACAGCAGCAACAGCCAGTAGTGCAACAGCCAGTACCACAGCAGCAACAGCCAGTAATACAACAGCAACAGCCAGTAGCGCAACAGCAACAGCCAGTACCACAGCAGCAGCAGCCAGTAGTACAACAGCAACAGCCAGTAGCGCAACAGCAACAGCCAGTACCACAGCAGCAACAGCCAGTACCGCAGCAGCAACAGCCAGTAGCGCAACAGCAACAGCCAGTACCACAGCAGCAACAGCCAGTACCGCAACAGCAACAGCCTATGGTGGAACATGAAGTGAGGGAATTGGCAGCAGCACGAGAACCCACTCCCGAAGAAGTATTTGAGCAGAAAGTCTCCACGGTGGTAAGTATTTTATAGGTAGCATGATAGTTAGAGGAGGAAAGACACTGGATGGAAGCAGTTTTGAATACATGTTGTTACTATATCTCAGGAGATGTTGTAGGTGTAATCTTCTCTGCAGTTATCGCATAAGTGAGTTGTCACTAGCGGGACTGCATACATCATTGCTTACCATAATCGCACAGTGACACAGGCGATGGTTGCATTTCTAGGTAATTTGCGTGGTGATCATTATGTTTATTCAAAACAGGCATGATGTGTAGTTATAGACCTGGGTATAAACGACAGTTGCAAGCGGTTTCATCATGTTTGAAATATCTGAACTGGCAGATACTGCTCTGTGTCAGTAGCTGTTAAGATCAGATTTTTTTTTTTTCATCAAATTCTAGCAATGGCACGGCGGATAGTGTGCCTGTTCTTTTATTCAGCACCAGCAAATCAAGCTTAGAACAATACATTCTGATCGGACGGTAAGCGTACAGATAGCTAGCTAACTACTATAAGTATGAGAAATTAAATACATGTTTTGACATCCAGTTCAGTCATCGAACAATTGGTAAGATCCGCACATTTGCATCAGTATTGGGTCTATTACATAAATATGTATCGATAGTATATCGTACTCTGGAATTAAATTACCATTTTATCACAGGTTGTAATCACCCAAATGGCGGTACCCCACTAATATAATGGTTAAGAATAATTAACAAGTCTCAATGGGAGGTCTGGAGCAGCATTTATCTCACCCCTGGTACAAGCTTCGCCATAGAAATACCATTAGAAAAAAATACTCAACGATCACCCCAGTAAAGTAACTATACTACGCCACGGCCGTGGCGTAGTGAATGTGAGATGACGTCATATGGATTTGCTAAGTATATTTTAACTATTTTGATGTTGTGATGCTATCTAATGGCAGAGAAAGGGGTGAGATAAATCCAGAACCACACTCGAATCCTAAAATACACAATACTCCACTCGTTTGGATGTACCGTAATCGTCACTCGGCTTCGCCTCGATGACGACTGCGGCACATCCAAACTTGTGGAGTATTGTGTATTTATACGATTCTCGATGTAGTTCTATATAAATGCTCAATGTGAGAGATGTTCATCAAAGTTGATTTGACCTACAGGTGGGTCAATGCTCCGATGATAAAGGGTCACCTAAGCTTCGATTACTGTCCATTTTACTGTCATTTCTGTGGCAAATGGGAAATAATTTTTCATGGTGAAGTGGTCGTTAGCTATAGATTGACATTAAACACAGGGTTTCTGACCGAATTAAGACTATCAAATAAACTTACTCAGCTAAAAATGTGACATTTCAACGGTTAGGGAGTATCACAGTTAGCTTACTTAGCCGTCCCCTTCATCAACTAGCTATAGTGTAAGCAGTGTGAAAGGTTAGCCTTTGTCTATAGCCTGTTGTAGTACACCCGCTTGTAGTGTCACCATATGTTTGCTAAGTACAGATAGGATTATATCGATTTAAATGAAACTGATTTCAGTTTTGGCCTTGCTCTCTTTTCTGGAGATTGACTCATCTTTAAGAACTCCCTTGTGGGCATATATTTACCCCTTAACCTGGTTTAATGTTATTACAATAGAACTCATTTGAAAGGGAACAAAAAAGAGTAGGTATCAGGAAGTAGAATTTTCAAAATAAAATCTTTATTAATGGAGATATTCATGCATTCTTAAAAATGGGCTGGGTGAGCACATACATTTCTTTGGGTAGGAAACAGTGTGCAGGGATGCCAGTCTGTAGGATTTTGCCTACATGTAGGATTTTCATTTTAGTCTCAAAGAGATGAAACTTTCAAGAAATTGTATACTGTGAGAACAATACACACTCTAGGTTCCCTAAAATCTAAATCTTAGATAAACCTGTTCTGTAATCTTTCAAAATTCTTAATTCAGCTAACCCCAGCACACTCTATTACAGGGCTTATGGATCCCAGTGCTCCAACCTACAGCTGTAGGATGGTCGGATTCTTGTGGGAAATGCTCCTACGGATAAGGGCAAACTTGTATACTGACATCTGATTGGCTTAAAACATGTACCCACTCTCATAGCAGGCACCTAGATATCCTATACTGCCAGTCGATGCCCAAGGATCTGCTAGGAGAGTGATGGGGATTCCCCATACACCATGTGCGTTTTAGGTGATACATAGACTGGCCTCAGTCCTCATGTAGGAATTTTTCCTGACCCCCCACTGGCATCCCTGAGTGTGGGTAAGCTGTTACCTATCATAGCAGTTATCGTCACGGGGGCATCCATAAAGTACATATGCAGGGTCCAAATTTTCAGAAATTTTGCATATATATTTTATGGAATGCAGCCAGGCTATGATTGGCTGTTCATGAGATTGATTACTTCTAATTGTGTCGGTTGATCTTAGGTTCGCACTATAACACCTAGGTTAGTCGTATGATACTCCACCAAAAAATAATCTCCTATTCCAACAGGGCCATCCGTAAAATATGCAGCACTGAGGAGGGGTGGATGGGTCAAAAATTTTGGAATTTTTGCCTATGCTCTTTCTTTGTTCTATTGCGTACAAGATTGGAAGTGGGGGTGGGGGTACAAAATTTCAGAAATTCTCCTGAAGAGGCCAGACTCTGTATGTCACACCCAGTTAGTTTTAAAGAACAACATATATTTCATAGAGTGCAAAACTTATCTAAAAATGACACCTGATCTTGATTTCAGCTAAACCTATTTCCTCTTGTGGAGCCAGACTATTTAAGAAAGACCATGGCGGAATTCTTAGCGAACGAGGTGGAGTTTATGGTAAATCACCTCTTAGAGAATGAAGACTATCCGCGCCTCCAGAAAAAGAAGGTGAGCTTTGAACCAACATATTGAATCCTTCACTTTGCAGATTTATATGTGCACAGAGATGGCAGTTTTCCACTTTTCCAAGGTAAAAAAGATGATACGAATTTAGCCTCTGGTTTGAACCTCCCTACTTTGCCTAAGCCTCATCCCATTGCCAACATACTGTCCATGTTTTTCTCAGTCCTCCGGAGGCAGTAAATTCCTCATGAAAGATACTTCCACTTTTTTCCCTTTACTGACATCCCTGACTGTAACCATCAAGCGCCAGCTATGTGCGTGTATATTCTGGTCTTTTATCTCACCTTTTGTATTTTTCCCCGTGGACTTAACATTGGAAACTCGTACTCAACGCCCATGGAGTATTACAAAAAACCGTAATGGTATGATGTCAGAAACTTAAGCCAATCAGTCAGGTGAGATAAAATCGGAAGTGATCTCACGAGGCAAAGCCTTATGAGATAACCTAGCTTTGTGAGATTACCAAGCAAAACAAAATGAATAGCATATTTTCAGTAGCTACGGATCGTGATGCAGTTCCTTCTTCATAACTTTTGCATTTTCTTGGAGTTTAGTGTGAGATAAAAGCAGGGTAAGGTCATGGTTGTGACGTAATGATTTCTGTGTGTGAGCTACTCGCCCTCTCACATGGTCGGGGTTTTATTGAACAAGGACTGACGACACGACATTGAATAAGTGCTTCACGTTTTCAATTTTAAAAGGCCAGGTTTAGGCCACTCAAAAAAAAACTTGTTTCTCATCACCGCGCGCATCAGAAAAAACTATTTTAGAAGATTTTTTTTTCATAAATAAGATGAACCTTGATAGAATTTATGAAAGGTATGTGTATTTAGTATCAAATTAAAGCTCCTGATGTCACAGATGCATTAAACGTACACCCAGTAAAAATCTGGAAACCCTGCGTAATTTCACACCCCGTGTAAGTGCACACTTCGGAGGCTGTTCGCTTATGCGGGGTTTTACTGTATGTCTGAAGCCCATTTTATGACACTTCAAAAGTCATCTTTGATCTAGCTAAAAAAAAACTTAAAAAAAACGCCCTCGTCATATTGTTCATGGCTTGGTGATGAGAAACAAGTTTGTTTTTTTAGTGGCCTTAGTAAGAAGTTATATACTCGTATCTCTGAAGGTCATTATCACTATTCATGGTGTAAATTTTCCCCATAAAGGGACTGGCTCCCCAACACCCCCATGGGGACCGCTATCCACACGGGGACAGAATTTTCACATTTATTTTTAATTAATATTTCATAACATCCTTCGATTCAGTCATGAATCTTCCATGAATGGTAGTACCCACGTGGACAATATTATTCTACATATGCCTGTTAAATGTGATGAATCGGTATGATATACAATTTTTTTTAATGATATAAAGATAACAAGCAAGTGATCACGATTTATCTTCTGTAGGGGAATGCGTCACAAGGTACCTTAGGTAACAAGATGAACTAATAATTCAAATTTATCTTTAATTGCATGTTTAAAGGGAAGCGTTTGTACCACAGTTTTAAGGCTATTCGAAATTTTTGTCACCTCAGTAGGCTGGGCTTTTCATGTAGCTAGAGGATCTGAAAGCATGTTTAATTTAGTTTAATATTAATCGTCGCTACGTGTCTCTCTTTGTGTTGAATCAAGATTCTGAGCATCCCGTGATAACTTGAAGATTGAGTTAACAAGCTGTTTGATCTACTTGCACATAGACGCTCTACTTTACAATGCGCATGTGGCGCAGCTATACTCGTATCAGTTGGCCTGCATCTAACAATGGTACGAAGCCCCCTGTTCTGCAAGCCTTGCAACTTAGCGGTGTCCACCATCAACCTTTAATTATGTATGCAATTTTTTGTCCTATTCTTTATATTATAGTTTAGTATACCCTCGTTTATTCACACAAATTACATCTTGCAATTAGCATCCAGTACACCATATATTTCATGTCTTTTTGGTAAAAGAGATTTCTCCCTAATTTGCATCCAAAATGCTTTGGTCTGTTATATTTTGGTTCTCTGGTATACTTCTTGTGAGGTCGATCTGCCACTCGTCACCTGCTGACGGTTCTTTTGGTATTTTCCAGCCTGCTCCCCCAAAATCACAACCAAAGAAAGTAAACTACTTTGATGCTGAACGCGTCAGAACCGGGCTTCCATCGTTTGAATACAGGAACACCTGTCATGCCCTACTTCAAAAAGACTTCAAAAGGGTAGGTCTGAATTTTGTTTATTTACTTTTAGTCATAATCACATGTTGACTGCGCTATGATCAACAGACCTTTGATGTGGTGATATTAGTCAATGACGTCGTGAACACAACATTGTTTCTGTCAGATGTAAATCAAGACGGATTATAAGACAGGTAATGTTCCATGCCACCATTTCGTTCCCCCAATGCCCCCTTCTGCATTTGCACGTATACATGTACTACGGTAATCTTTTCATCAATACATTTTAGTAGTAAGGTTCAGGTTCTTTTGTAAGATTACTAGCAGGTGGAGAGTTGGTCTTAAGGCTATGGCTATAGCCTACTGTAGTACACTGCTTGTAGAGTTACTTGGTGACCTGACCGCATTTTTGCTTTCTATAGCTCACTAAGTACAGATAGGAATAATAAGATTTCTGTTTTAGAAAGAAGGTTTTATGGTGGTTCAATGCCTTACAGTTTTAATATTAAGTATTTTGGCATGTATTTGAAAGAAAAAAAGTGAATTCAGTTTGGGGCGACTTTTGTAGTCACAGGTCCATTTTTAAGAACTCCTTTATGGAGATATTTCTACCCCTTAGACTGGTTGAATCACAATATGACATGCCTCATTTGAAAGAGAATAAAAGACAGTAGGTGCTAGGAGGTGGAATTTTTGAAGTAGGTTCTGTACTTACAGAGATATTCAAGTATTTGTTAAAAGTGGGGGGTGAGGGGGATTTGGGGGTGAAATGGGCCTACCCAAACAGATGTTTCCTCAATATTGATTTGCATTCAGCATTAGTGTAACATCTCCATAAGTAGCACTGACAGTTGCTTTCACTCTAGGAAGGTTCTCTATTTAGGTGAAATGTATATTTGATGTGCTATTCATGTATTTTTGCCAAATCTCATAATGGAAGGGGGGAGGCAGCAGGTGTTTGAGTGGATGGTTTATTCAGCCTATTTACACACAAATAGAAGTCAAAATGGTCCATAACTTTGTTCTAGGAATCAGTCAAGACCAAGTCAAATGATATTTGTTTGTAAAAGTATTTGAAATTTCATTTACCACCAGATATTGGCTTGACCTACTTTATTGGTGTATATAAGAACAGAGTGGGCAGGCAGCATGCAGACAGGTCTGTGTGCACTCATCCATGAACTATCACCATGAGGCATCTAAATATGTATTATGAGTAGGTAGGGCATTACTGATTGCCAATTAAAAAATCCCCTACAGTTAGCTAAATATATGTGTGCATTGATCCATGACCTGCTGAGTTCACAGAGGAGTAGGGCTTTAAATAGCCAATCAATGCAGGCCCTTCCCTGTTCATGGATGCCCTCACTCACTCACTCACTCACTCACTCACTCACTCACTCACTCACTCACTCACTCACTCACTCACTCACTCACTCACTCACTCACTCACTCACTCACTATACTGGGGCTTCCTTGTTAGCAGGTGGACAGTTGGTCTTTAGGTTATGGCTATAGCCTACTGTAGTACAACTGCTTGTAAAGTCACTAAGTGACCTGACCACATTTTTGCCTTTTATAGCTAACTAAGTACAGATAGGAAAATGATTTCTGTTTTGGACAGAAGGTTTTATGGTGTTTCAATGCCATACAGTTTTGATATTTATTATTTTGGTATGGATTTTAAAATAATAGTGAATTCAGTTTGGGGGGGGGGGGGACATTTGTAGTCACAGGTCCATTTTTAAGAACTCCCAAAATGCACATATTTCTACCCCTTAAACTGGCTCAATCATAATATGATATGCCTCATTAGAAAGAGAATAAAAAACAGTAGGTGCTAGGAAGTGGAATTTTCAAGGTAGATTCTATATTTACTGAGATATTCAAGTATTTGTTGAAAGTGGGGGGGATTTTGAGTGAAATGGGCATACTGAAACAGATGTTTACTCAATATTTATTTATAGTGAACATTAGTGTACCATTTACCATCTCCATAAGTGGCACTGACAGTTGGTTACCCTCTAGGAAGTGTCATTATTTAGGTTAAACTTGTATTTGGCATGATATTCATGTATTTTTGCCTAATTTCAGAGAAGGGGGGGGGGGTAGCAGCCATCTTTGAATTTTAGTGCAGTCATGTTCCCCCAGAGGACTCTAGTTCCTGTCACTCTCCAAGCATATTGGCACATGCCCTATACCTATATCCTTATAATAACACTAAGTATCTGGTTGAAGCTCAGTCTCACTTTGAACATGGAGCCTGTAGTATGTCAAACTAACACTATATGGAGCCATGACTAAGTACAGATAGGTATATGATTTCTTTTTTTCTGGACAAGTTTTATGGTAATGGAATATCCTAGTTTTATTATTTAGTATTTTGGCATTGATTTAAAAAGACAAACTACTTTATGAACTTTGCGGTGGGATCGGACACACTTCCAGATACGCCATGTCTAACCATATACTTGATGAACTTCCCCAAACACCTGACAGGCCCAGTAATCAAAGACTTGTAAGATATGCACAAAACTTGTATAAGTTTCTCCTATGGTAACCCAACACCTCTCTTTCCCCCTCCCCTATACCTCCAATTCCTTCCAACTCCTGGGGGGCTTCCTTGATCTCATAGTAAGTAATTATTGGTGGACCTTGTATAGAGTCTAAAATGCGTCCACCTGCTAATTTGGCCTTTAAAGGCCAATATTTCTAATTCAAAATGCACTCTTAGCTCTTGTTATAGTAATTAATTTTTGGCAGACCTTTGAGCGTATTGAATTTTAAATGCATCTGCCTGCTAATTTGGTCTTTGCCAATATTTCTATCTTTGAAATGCACACCTAGTTCTTGTTTCTTACCCTACTTCTTGGCGTTCTAATTGTTTTATTCATGAGATGGAACATGCACTGGTAAGATCAATATGTTCTGGACATGGCTAAATATTTAGTCTGTAGCAGTTACCGCTTCAGTGAGCTCAATGTGTGACATCAGCCAGCGCCATCGATCCGTTCAACTGTGATGACCTTAGTGACAGCAGCGTAATCATGGTGATTCGCTTGGTGTCAGTTGTTGACAAATGGTTTTGATACTGTATACAATGGGATTGTCAGGTGCTGTCATGGGGTGGGGGTGACAAAAACAGTGGTTTCATCCATATGAGTCCTCAGGCTGAATAGGATTAACAGGGATTGTGATGTTAGAGAGCTGTCCGAAGTGGCCCTGTCAACTGGGATTGACAAGTAAAGAACCTGGACTTTCATCTCTGTGTCAGATATGGGGTATGATCAGTTTGTAAGTGTGGATCTGACAAGGCAGATCGCTTTATTACATTGTTGGTGCATGATGAAAAAATATGTAGATGTGTCTGTTTACATCTGATCGAACAGATTTACTTGTCCCAAGTGGAAAAGGTAGGTGACAACTGAAATCTTGGATTCCCAGACCAGAGGTGAGGAGGAAAAAAGGTAAGCTCAATATATTTTAAATTTTGCAGGTGTCGGTGAAAGACCTTCGGAGATTGGAGAGTCTGCATAATTTCTATTATGCTCTGATCTACAAGGCACTGCTCGATGCTCAGGCCCAGAGTGGATTTGACATGATGAATGCTGCAGATGAAGCTAGCAGTAAGTACTTCACTTTACTTTGTTCATTATTGTGAGGAAAGTGCAGCTCAGCATAAATTTATTCAGTTCAATTATTTCTGCAGGGGCTAGCTCAGCAAACAAATACACATACTACATGCAACCAGTTGTGTATTCAAAGTTTATGGGCATATTTTGGGATAGTTGAATAGACCGGATTTTGTTTATCTAACAAAAGTAAGCCAATTATCAGTCATGAACATGTAGTAGGTCGTCTGACTATGTAAAAATGTGTCTTGGCGTAAATTTGAATTCCATCCTCGGCTTTTCCTTTCAGATTATAATTGTCAGTTTTCCGGGCTAATATACTAAGTTTTGATCATACACTAAGTCTTGATCTTGTCTGAGATAAATAATGGATATAGTCAGGATTCGGATATTTTCCCCATCTCTGTATAAATCAGATATTGAGTTGATATTTTAAAATTGCAGGGAAGAAGTACGCCAGGTCAACAGTCACCCCGCCTGCATCACGAGTGATCGCTGCCGGCGGCGTTTTACCCAGTCCAGAGTCACCAATTAGATGCATACCCGTCACAGTCAAACTAACTGGTATGCAGGAACCTTATACTCTACTAAGATCGTGCATGGTCAGCTTTTTGTTGTCTTTCTTGTAAGGAAGACCATATAAATATACTTTTACTGTTCTATACCGAGTGCTCAACCAGGACTGTCCTGGCGAAATATTTGTATCCTCCTTTAGAAACAGACTTTTCCTGTTTTTTGTTTCAAAACTATATGTGGAGAGGGGTTATGACATCACTCTATGATGTCATATCTGAGAGTGCTTCATGGTTACAGGTTAGGTACAGTAATAAAACGATGTTCCTGTCCTTTTAACTATATACCTTAATTTTTTTTATATATTTACCTGAGTTATGTCGTAAGAGCCATTTTTAGTCGAATTTGGGCACAAAAAGGTCAATGTGAACCCTAGCTTTCGCTTCGACCGTGGAATGCGGCCGTGACGTTATCGCATAGCAACACGCATAGCTACCTGCTTAGCAACACTCATTGTCACTTGGAACCTGGCGGGAAACCGTCAGGACGAAAACATAGCGGATGCTCACCCAACATACTCCCATTTTTTTGTAAGTTTAATGCCATTTTTATTCATGTTTTTATTGCTGTACTTCCATGTTTTCCGTAATTCATATATATTTCTTTGATTTTGCAGTATTTCAGTGTGTTTTCTTTATGTACTGTAAGGTTAACGTTACCGATGTCGAAGTGATAAAAAAATATAGGCCATTTTGAAATAATGACGTAATCCCGTTTGTTTACACTGTAAAACGAACCGTGATTCACTACAAAGCTGTGCAGTACATTGTGAGGTAATAATTCAGATTAAACGCCTGGTATGTTTTCCCTATATTTGCACCTTGAAGTATTTTGAATTTCAATGAATATACCTCTAATCGCCATTCGAAATCAAATTTTGGCACACAGAGCTGGTTCGCCCATGCTGATACGCCCACGTACATTAACGTTAAGCCTTAAGATACAGTGAGTAAAAGTGGGCCTTACATGTCACACTGGGCCGTACATCATCTTTTTAGCACTGAAATATGATTTATTCACAATACACCGAGCACAGGTCAGTAACAGTAAGACAGATTTGCACAGGTGTATGATAAAGTTCTAAAACTGTCATTCGTGATTAGTATCGCACTGGGAAGTGGATATTTAGCCTTGTTTCACTTTCAACTGATTACCTACGTAGCATTGTTTGAATGTAAACTGCAGACTATTCACTGTAAACTGAGTGTTGAATGTTCACTGTTGGCTTGCTATAAACAGCCTTTTTACTGTTTGATGACTTTTTTAATTGACTAGACGAACTATTCTGCCCCTAGATGGTATTGATGGATTGGGTGTGGAGTGGAGAGACATGGGAATATAATTATATAGAACATCCTGACCATGCTATACACGTCACAGAACGAGATGCTAATTTACGGTTTATACGGACCGAGGCGTTTACGCCGAGTTCCGTACAAACCATAAATTAGCATCACGTTCTGTGACTTGTACAAGCATGGTTGGACGTTATATATTTACTATATACCCAAAATTTTAAAAAAAAATCAATTTCATTTTGCTTAACAACCAAAATTTTAATAAATGTGTATGGGTAGGTAGTCCGTATTTTGGTGTACGGACCACTAGTCCGTACAGTATTTTTATGTCATATGCTGACACGGTGCGTATTTACAGTATATACAGTATGGGTATATAGTAAATGGTCGAATTCTGACATGTACATGGCATAAGGCCGACCTAGGATGAAATTCGTACTTGCAATGGTCCATTTGTCCAGTGTTCTGTCCCCAACAACTCTTAAATGTTCTCTGTAAAATCTCAATTCTTTCAGACAAAACTCATACTGTCGACTGCAAAATGTTGAAAATTGGTCGACCAAATCACCAGAGCATAAATTTTACAAAGTGCCCCGAGTTGAAGGAGGAGGTGGAATTCATCATAAATGAAATGAAAGTCGAGAGTGAGGTATGTTACAGAGATGGTAGTGTTCCTATTTTCCAAGGAAATCCTTGTTTTCATTTTCAATTTATAAGAATCCTTTTCTTGTGTAAACAAAGAAAGACTGAATTAAAACAAACATTTAATAGAGGGATCCATTCTCAGAAAAGTCGTCCGTTAACACGGGGTGTCCATTAGTGGGGGTTCTACTACATATGTTAGAAAGCAATATTTAAGCCCTACTAGTGATCAAGATACTATGACAGTGCAACAAACCACAAGATGGCTTTTGGCATCAAATATCCTACATAGGAATAGAGGTCAGAACTATTACTTATTATATACCCGTGCACGAAACTGACGTCTTTACTGTATGTAAGTATTATTTAGTTATTAAATGTATGTGCACGAAATTCAGTGTACGGGCACCGGGTGCACGAAACAGGAAGCAGTTAGCTTGTTCCCGATCGTATATTTCACATACGAACCATGAAAGTTCTGCTGGGAGAGTGACTGGTGGACGTTGGCCGCATTTCACGTAGTAATCGAGTTCTCCGCGGAGCAGTGTATCGGCGTGTCGGGATTTGTACGGAACGGTCAGAAAACATCAAATAACCGCGGAATTACGCATTTAATCGAACAATGAAGGTAAATAAAGATAAGGATTGATGTTATGAATGTGTATGGCACGCTATGGTGCTAGAATTCTGCCGAAAGTGTCGGAGTTTTCGATGTCCGTTCGATGTTACGTACATACACTATTAACCTAAGACATAGAATGTGGTCGGAGAGTGAGAGGTTGATGACGACATAGGCGGAAGCCTCGCTATCATATCGATAGCGACGTTGTCGCGAAAACCAGGATTCGAGTACACGATGCTGTGCCCGGAAACTTTGATAATAGCGATTAGGTAAATATTTAATTAATTATAACGATTTGAGGGTATATAATAAATAGAATACAGTCTAGGCTACGATTGACGTCGTTTTGTACTTGGTCCTAGCTCCAGATGTACGTCCTTCGCTCTACGAGCTCAGGACGTACAGCTGGAGCTAGGACCACGTACAAAACGACGTCCACATAGCCTAAGCCAGTATTCTCTAATTATTGTACAGTGTGCAGAACGGAATCTGTACAGCTGGCCAGTAAGTGTGACACATCTGTGCACATTTTAATGATGCGTCTCATCATTGCCACATAGTTCATAGATACCTTGGTGCTAACTAAACACACTGACTAATCCAGAAGCATTGAAAAACACAAATTAGTTGGCGACCTTGCACCCAACGAATGAAAAGAAAGTCAGGATTGATATCATATAAAAAGTATGGAGAAAACAAGACAAACACTTCAAATTGTTGGGTTTTTTTTTTGGTTTTTTTTAAAATCAGATCAAGGACCGTCGACTAGCAGAGCTGATGAACGAAGGCGAGTACGAGGCGACGGGACAACTCATCGAGTGTGGGTGTTGTTATGGGGAAATTCCCTTTGAGGTCATGGTTCAGTGCTATGAAGGTCATCTCTTCTGCCGGGACTGCCTCAAGAACTACGCCAAGGAAGCCGTCTACGGCCAGGGCAAGGTGCGTTTTGTGTTCAGTCCATGCTCAGGATTGTGTTTTGTTTGTTTGTTTTTTTTAATCTTTCTTTATTGGTACATTGATTCATTACAATATCCATCGTTGTATAATATCTATCGGAGGTTCATCCCAATAATGAGGCATAGGCCTCAGTTGTGGTCAACTGATTTTCATGGCTTTACCTGTACCCGTCCTTTGCAATTAATTTAAACAAAATTAGAAATGAAATTTTTAAAAAAAGATAGAAATGAAATAACGTACAGAAATTAACTGACATTTCTCGGGAAAAAGTGAATGTAATAGTATTCGGAAATAATTCTTTTACTGGTTAGGCATGTTTTAAAGTAAAACAATATAGAAAATGTGACCTCGATTCATGTAATCCAATTGACAACAGGAAAATAGACAGTAAAGAGTTTTGATTTTTTTATGTATTTTACGGGTTAGGCATCTCTTGCAACAGTATGTCTTCCCTTAATAGTGATTGGTAAATTATGTCCTCTATGTTACACTTCAGGCTGTCTTGGCGTGTATGTCGAATGGCTGCGAAGCTACGTTTCCTAAAGGTAATTTATTTTCTTATTTTTAAAGGTAATATAAGTTCGTTCTAGAACAATAAACAGTTCTGTAAATGTGCAGTAATGAAGAGGGGCGATGGATAGCATTTTGCTGGATATCATGCCATGTAGCATGTAGCTGGTGCTTTAATATCATCTATGGTACATCAACTCTTTTTTGAAATGGTCAAATATCCAATCCCGCTTTCGACGTGTTGCTGAAAATAGTAAAACAGAATGGCAGTTTTCAATATTTCATTTGAAATTCATGTTTTATTTTCAGACTAAAAGAAAATTTCCCATGTAATATTGATATACCAACTGCACAATTACCCAATTCATCCACAGCCCATGCTCCCCCAACTGAACCTCCACCCTGACCCATGTAGAAACTTGACCTTTCCCTTGATTCCCCACTGTAATGCCTATGTAATGTGTAAACCTGTATTGCAATAAAAAAATATTTCAATGTTTTTTCTCTGACCCCAACTGGCAAACCTGGTTCAATAATGATGTCTGATGATGATTCTGAAAGATGAAACTGTGACTTACGACATACCTAGAGCCCAGCCGGCTTCGCCATCTGCAAACTGTGGTTCACGTAGGAACTTGCTAGGCCTAGCAAACCGAGCATAGTGATCAATGGATAGTTAACATGACGACTCTATTTGATGACATCACAAATATGAACATTTGCTCCTGTGATTCAAGCAATGGCATCATATAGAACGGTTGTTTATCACCCTCGTTCTATATTATCTACACATGGATGCAAGTTTGCCGAAAAATGACACAATTTCAACATCTCCTACACAATGATGGCAATGTTTGAGTGGTATCTCCTGTTTAGTTTTACATTTATCTCTTTTCAAATACTAAGATTAACAGTATTATAAAGAGGAATTAGAATATATATGTTTATCTATTCATAGCTATTATGTCCCAAAATGATGTTATAAAAGCTTCCCATTTATAAGGGTTTTAGATTTCCGATTTTTTTTCTTCACTTCCGTCTTATTGCGTCCCTTTGATTAAGATGTCCAGATAATTTCAAAGGTGCCTTTCACGAACCATTAAGCATATGGATTGTCATTTCTAGGATGGGTCTTGAAATTAAGAAAACGATGCAGTAACCTTTTTACCGCTTGTATACTTATTCCATGAATAGCAATGCCCATAGCTGGCAGTACTCTTTGAGTAACCACTCAGCTTAGACATGATCCATGCCTTCTCTGTGCAATAAACGGTTTATCAACCAACAGAAAACTTTTCATCACATAGTATTAACTCGTTACTAGGTTACCACTAGGATAAAATTGTATGAATGTAGCTGGCATTGGAAGCTCACCCACATTTTTTTCTGATGATTTCGGTTGCTATTCGCCAGATACCAGAAACTTTCTGGTGAATCTTAACCCAGTGGAACTCACACTTGTAGGCATTGCACTCTCCTATCCGTTAGGAGGGAAGAGGTATGGCCTAAGGCCATGAAAACAAATTTTATAAGTGTACAAGCATCTATATGTGGCAGTATAAGAATCTGTTATATTTGTATTAAAGAAGTGATCACAGGATTAAGTCATGAATATCTTGGTTTAAAACTTATGTTGTTCATTGTAGATCAGATGGAGCGAGCATTACCAAGTGAGATGATAGAGAAGTATGAAGAGAGACTCAAAGAAGAGGCCCTCAACCTGGCAGATATTGAAGGCCTAGTCCGGTAACTGTTCAACATTTTCATAGTGTTTAAGGCATACAGAGATATGGTCTGTTTAATATACATACATGGAAAATATTTACGTGCTATTGTATACGAAAATCATTTCCTAATTATAAAACTGAAAATACTATTTTCAGAGATTGCAATTTCACATTTCCCAGAGAAATCCCTGTTTTCATTTTCAGTTCATTAAATTCTTTTTTCGTGTGTTACACAAAGAGAGAATAAATTGTGCTTCATTCAACCAATCAACAGTAGTTCTAACATCTCCATTCCATAGTCAATAACGATGTGTTTTCCATGTTTTTCAGTTGTAGTAAATTCCACATGTAGAATATTTCCTACATTTTCATGACCCCAACTGACAACCCCGGTTGTTGATGTGAGGTGACAATAACTAAACCGACGGTTTCATCTTAAGAGAGTCCTCAGACTGCACTGTGGTTAGAAATCTGTAGTCCTGGACAAAAAAAAACATTAAGTCTAAATAACTGTTGATATGATTCATTTCCCTGCAGCTGCCCAGACTGTGACTTTGCTGCAGTTCTCCCTACTGGAGATAAAGTCTTCAAATGTCAGAACCAAGAATGTCTGAAGGTATGTTCTGATCCCTTAACTAAAAATTATCTTCAGTTTCTACCAGCATGTGCAACTAATCTTTGGGTTTCAAATTGGGTAAAACATGGATATCATTTGATGTAGTGGTTTCCTAGACGAGCAAAAGAAGGGTAAGGGATAGAACTATATTGATCTTTTTTAGTGGAGTTGACATGATATGAATCCCAATGAGACCACCTGATTGAGACCACCTTTTTTTTATTTGGTACCAAACCCCCTCTCAGCCTATGACAGGTTGTAATCTGTCACAAATATGGGTTTAACTTAAGATCTTGGCAACCATAGCGAATGACTTGTATTGTTATAACGATTTAAACTTCCAAATGATAACTTCACAGGAAACCTGTCGCTATTGCAAAGAAGACTGGACAGAGCATTTCGGAATTCCCTGCAGCGAGCTGGAGAAGAAGGACGAGACAAAGTTACGGCTGGCCTAGTAAGTAATTCCCTTTATCCAACGCCTGGTATTTTTACTGATGGAATTAAAATTGGGAACTTGTACTCAATGCCCATGGAGTATTGTAAAAAAGAGCTCAATGGGGTATGTCACAAGTGTTAGCCAAATAGTCAGTGATATTGGTGAGATAAAATCTTAACCACACTCCATCCATGGCCACTGAAATTGTGCCATTTCTTTTGGTTTGCTGCGTAATCTCAATCAGCTTTGCCTTGTGAGATTACTCCACAATAAAAATTTATGGGATATTTTTAGTGGCTATGGATTTCGATGGAGTTTCCTTTAATATTTATTCCCACCCTTGAAAAATAGTAGAAGCAGAGGACCGTTTGGCGTGAAAGTTCTCCACTCTAGGTGAACGATTTGTTATGTACTTCCACTGCCTGGTATGCATTGTTGCTAGAAGACAATCCACACGAAATTATGTAAATGAATATGTGGCTGTCTTAGACATATTATTTACAACTATTGAGACTGAAGATATAAACTTTCTCAATCGGAGTTTAAATACTAAAACTAAAAGTGTAATTTTAGAAAAAATAGAATATATATTATAATTTCACAACCAAAATAATATTACAAGTGCTTCCTCTTGATAATATATATGAATTTCCGACTCTTTTTGTCATTTTTTTCCTCGTTCTTTCTTCTTTCATCCTCGTTACTAGGATAACCCGTTTTTTTATTCCCACTGCAGTGAAGAGAAAATGACTCTGGCCAAAATTCGGGTCTGCCACCGGTGCAAGACGTCATTCACAAAGAGTGATGGTTGTAACAGAATGACGTGCCGGTGTAAGGCCACGATGTGTTACATCTGCAGACACCCCGACGTAAGTAAATGTGTTATGATTATGTGTTAAGGTGGACGAGAAAAAGTGTAGGAAACCTTATCATACCAAATGCCATCACCCTTGAGTTGCCAAAATTTATTATCCATGGTATATTAACTGCCCATTGAGAATGTATGGGACTGAATAAACCACTACCCATTGTTTAAAAACTGTCAGATACCACAACCATTGTATACGGATTCAAATCCGTGGTATACCATCCCAAAGCAATTGTATACGCGAAAATAGTCCATTTGTGTGTTAGAGAAAACCTAGTCCCTATTGACATACGTTTTGATTTGGCAATTCCTGCCTTTAATTCAATGGAGAAGATGGGTAATAAATACAACAAACGATGGTTTTGTAGACAGGCAGCTCTGTAAAACACTCGAGATTGACGTCCACCTGTCCACAAAACATCGATTATTGTCTAAATATTCTCTGGTTATGAACGACCTGAGCCGTCAAGCCCGCAGAGACTGTTGACCATGCTCAAGCTGGCCCTCTCCGTATCAATCATATTTATGGCTACTTTGATTCCCAGTAAAGCCAGGCTCCTGCTACTTGCGACACACTCTGACATGGCCAAGGCATGGCTATGAATCAAAATTCACACATTATAGCCTTGTCGGAAAGTTGAAAATTTGGAGTAGTGTCAAGTGCAAAGCTAAATTACCGCACCGTCAGTGTGTCAGAAGGTTGGAAAATTTGGCGTTGGTGTATATCTAAATGTTTGTCATAGTGTCAGGAGCTCAGTGGGTTCAGGCCTTAGTTACTTGTGCAAAACGTATCATTTTGTGTAGAAGATTATATTGATAACTGATAACGTAGAGATTAATCAAAAGTTGAGGTTACATACTCAATATTATTATGATTTCGATCTGCGTGGTCATATTCTTCACGTAGTTGACGCGTAGTAATACTCCGAGCAATAACAAGTAGTATTTGCACAGATCAAATTCGCAGATCAAAATCATGAAACCTAGTGAATTAATCGAAAACTAAACCAGAATCTTTATCTAGCTCCAATTGTTTTATACTTCACATTTGATTCCGTGGAATAATAATACACCCAAAATTAACAGTCAAATCTTCAAATCACCCATTTTCATTCTTCACATAGTGGTGGGTAGTTTAATTATTGATTGCTGTATCTAGAACTGGAGATTGATATGCCAACGACATGTTATCACGAATCTATCCGGTTTTGTCTTTTTTTTTGATGTAAGCCAAAAGCTCTAAATTGAAGACCATGCTTGCGTTATTTTTATGTGCAAATAAAAAAGATATATAAAAGAAATGATAATGTAAATTATTCCCTATTCATGTAATTTTCATTTCATTTCAATACAGATTGAATACAAACATTTCTGCCAAGACCTTCGTGATCCAGGACAGCCATGCAAGAAGTGCCACAAATGTTTCTTGTGGTCCAACCCAGAAGTGAGTACGAGTTTCATTTAATATTAAATACCACTGATGTATAGACTGTAAATATGCACCGTTTCACCCTGTTCCGTAGTCGCTCGCCAAAACATTAGTTGTTATGTACAATTAGGGTAAGTTTTCATAAATTTTGGATGCATGACAAATATAGAACAACCTACCTATGCTGTGCAATTCCCATCTCGTTTTGTACCTTGTACAGCATGGTCGTTCTATATACATACAGACCGTCTGCCATGAGTTTACATGTGATAGAACATACTCTACGTGATTTTTCATGATTATATTGAAAGAGATTTACAACCATCAGTACCCACAAAGTCCTTTTATATCAACGAGGTCCAGACTAACCCATTGAAGCCAGTGTCCTTAGCAGTTCCAAGTTTCTCTCTTTCAATTGAAATTATCAGCACTCCTCCTTTCCCTAGCTCTGTTCCATAGACTTATGGGGGACGGTAGGCTAGACATCTGTAGTTACGTAAATGTAATAATGTAAGCCTACTGAAAATAGGGTGACTTTACATCCTAGTTAGTTAACTCCAGAATAAATATTAACCTTAAAAAAAAAAAAAAGTTAATATTGTAAACAATTCATAAGCAATGAGCACGTAGACCCCATTGAAAATGTAGGGGGCCGCAGTAAACAACTTCCCATTGTTTTTTAGTGGCCGTAAACCACGCCCATGGTGTACGGCTTTTCCAAACCTGGTATCGAATTTCTAGGAATGTAAATTATTATCGGCTCTGTAAACCACTCGAGGTTAATGACGTAATTCTTTCGCTGTCGCTCATGTAATACTTCGTGTCATCCACTCGTGGTTTAAGGCCGCCTGCCCATTTACCCTCAAGGTCCCCTGGGTCGTTATAACCACAAACAAACAGACAATAACTACGGCCGCCTGCTCGAAAAATCATCAACAAATGTCTAGGAGTCGCTCTAGTCTGAAATACATCAAGTAATACATGACTGATAACTCGTCTACCACATTTCCAGGAGGATGACGAACGTGCGGTACAGGAAATAAAGAAGCAAGCAATGGAAGAGAGAAAGGCCAAAGGTATTCTCATCTTATTCTTTCAGAGATGTTAGTTATCCACTCTTTTCAAGGAAATCCACTTTTTCCTTTGTAGTGTGTGCTTTTTTTTTGTCTTTGTGTGAAATAAAGTACACTTCAGCAGTAACAAGTTAGACCAAAAACAAAATTGTAGCTTCGAGCCCCCATAGACCGTATTAGTGTGACATCATTTGACCTGCCGAGAGCGGGGTTTCCCTTACGTTCTGGTGCCAAAAATTGGGATATCCCTTCATAAGTGCAGCAGTCAGCGATCCTAGACATCTCAAATTTTTTAATTCTACAGTATATTTAACTCTACTATGCTGTAATGCTACATCTATGCAGTGCTTCTGGGAGTTTGGATTTGTTTGGCACCAAAATGACGTCAGGACTAATGTGGTCTATCACTTAAGGACTGAGCCTCGTTCTGACTGAGCTCCGGAAGTGGTGTTTGAGCACAGGTATCTCCGGTTTTAGCGGTCTACTTTGTTTCCCTTCAGGTACTTGTGTTCATCATGTAAGCTGGTTTCCTGGGTTTTGTGATGAACTTATCTGAACCCAACAGGAGTGATATATTCTGGTGAATTTTGTTCTAAAGACTATCATGATCGAATTTTGTAGGTGCAGGTTAGTTGCCTTGTCATTCATCTGCGTCCCATGTGATATGGTATTGCTTCAGAATGTTCCTCGCAGAGAACCTTGGTATAGCCAACAACATTTCTGGATTTGTACCCGACTTCCCTGTAAATGTGGCCATTATGACTTCCATGATCTTCAGGGTTTTCCCTGACATGATGCCAATGGGTAACGTATGTATCCCTGAAGTTACCATACAAACCACTTTGAATGCATAAATCAGATAGCATCAGGAACCAGTTTCATATTACAATCTCCCATGCACATATTTGGTTTAACATCAATAGGACATCAGAGATAGGGCACTGCTTGGAGAACAGATTGTAGTGCCAATCATACTCACTAAGGCTTGGAAAAATCACTGCCCGCGGCTAAGCTTTGGGCAGTAATTTTTCCATATAGCTTTGGACAGTAATTTTTCCAAGCCTTTGACTTATTTCCACGGGTACATGGTTTCCCTATTCCTATATACCTTCAACCTGGGCAGTAAACGTCAACCTGTGCAGTAACTTCAACCTGGGCAGTAAACAAAAGTTATTCCACCCCCAGCAGCGTTAAGTAATCATAGGTTGTTCGCTCATAGGTATATAGGAATAACTGACAAGGTTTTCTAAGGTCTATCTCTGTCTTCAGGTTTTGATGACGAGAAGGAGATAGGAGCTCCAGATGAACCTAAGAAAGAGCCACCCAAGAAGCAACAGCAGCAGCCACCGCAGCAGCATCAGCAGCAACAGAGACAAATACAGCAGCAACAACAGAGGGCGCCAGTTCAACACAACGACCGCCAACGTCATGGGGACCGGGACCGCCATCGGGACCGCGATCGTCGCCAAGATGCCGATCGCCACCAATATCACGATCGTCACCATGATCGCTACCAAAACGCCCACATGGACCGCCACCTAGTCCAGGGATTGGTGCAGAACTATGGCCAAGGTGATAGGAACAGGCAATGGCCACAGCAGTTGGACTGGAGGCAAGGTGGCGAGAGATACTACTACCAACAAGGAGCCCAGAATGCCAACTGGAACGAGCAGGCAAATTACTTCAACAATTATCAGAGGTATTAAAAGTACCAGGAAACTACCGACAGTATTATAGAGAGACATGGTTAGTGTGGCTGAATGAAATCTGTTCCTTGTTGTTTGAAATCGGAAATATTCGCAGAGTTTGAAGAACGAGGTGAATATTTCCGGCCAAAACTACAAGGAACAGATGTATTTCAGACGCACTCACTGTGTCTCCTTAACCTTATATACCTGAAAATTATTAAAAACGCCATTTTACATAACGTCACATGGTACGGAGTGCACAAACTATTAGTTTGTGTGCAGAATGGAATCCATACAGCTGGTCAGTGAATGGGAGACATTTGTACAATAGGGCGTGCTTCTCATCACTGCTACATACTTTATAGATGCCTTGGTGCTAGATAAACACACTGACTAATCCAGAAGCATTGAAAAATGCAAATTAGTTGGTAACCTTGCATTCCACAAATGACAAAGGAAGTCAGAATTGATATAGGGTATGGAGAAAAGAAAATGAACACTTCAAATACATTTTCTAAGTCATTAAGAGACCACTTTAAATGCATTAACTAAGTCATGATAGTGATAGACATGTGTTTTGTTATCTGTTTATTTAGAAACTTCAGTAACCGTGTACTTTTTCTGGTTTAATCTTTGTCATTCGACTGGTCGTCCCTCCATGTTGAAGTTCTGTAGGGAGGAGAGTGGGGTCTGCATCTGTCGAGAGGCCTTCTAACCCCTGACGTCCATTACTCAATCGACAGAGGCTTAAATACCCATCATAAAGCGAATATGGGACAACTCCCATGTATTAGACCGTCCATTTTCTCACTCCTGGCATTTTCCCCCTATAGACTTAACATTGTAATTTTGTACTGAAAGCCCATGGAGTATTGTAGAAAAAAAAACTCGATAGGGCATGATGTCACAAATTTTAGTCAATTAGTCTGTGACAGGGGTGAGAAAAGATCTGAACCGCACTCGATCCATAGCCATTGAAAGTATGTCATTCATTTGCTGCATAGTCTCACTCGGCAGTGTCTCGTGGGATTACTCCACAGCCAAAGCCCATGGCATATGTTAAGTAGATATGGATCTTGATGCAGTTCCTTATTATCAATACAGGCCTTCATTATAAGTCATTTTCACATGAGACTGCCAAATTAGCGGACGAACAAGGTCTACTTTTCTTGAAAAACTAAACACCTATCAATACCTCAAAGTGCTGTGTTGTGAACTTGACAAAGGTATATACTTTAATTAGATATTGTTGATTCACATTTGAATGAGTCTGTATGCAATCGAACTTTCATCAGTGTGAAACTGGCTTTCATTCCAGAATTACCATATATATCACAGGCTGAAAACAAAACCCAGCAACTGGTAACGGAGTGGCTCCCAACATTTTGAACCCACTGCCCCTTACCCTCCAATATGCTTAATCTCAGAAGATGTCCAAATCGAACAATTAGGTTCACGTTATCTGTTTCGTGGTTTAATTGGGGTTCATTTGGTGCGGAGCTTTTTTTCCCCCCCATAAAAACTCGCATTATACTTTAGGGATTTCAGACCTTCTTCAAGTCTAAAAGTTCAGCAGACATTTTCTTTGTCGTTAACGTGTCTGGAACCTCAAGCCGAACTGCACTGTCTCTGACTGCTACCTTGGCGCTTTTAAGAAAATGTAAACTATCACTCAGATTTCCATGTAGTGATGGTATGTTCGGTATTGGATGTGCTTGAGTTACGATATAATAAGAGATGACAGATTTCCACTTTTCCAAGGAAATCCTTGTTTTTTATTTCCAGTTTATTAAGTGATTTTTCTTGTACGAAACAAAGGAGATATAAATTGAGCCTCATTTACGCCTATAGAAAGGTGATTTTGACCCCTCCCCCAGCCCAATGCTATGACGATACAGACGTATTTTTTTAATGTATTTTCAGACTCTGAGGCAGTAAATGTCACATGAAAAATACCTCACTATGTTTTTCTTGACACCTACTGACATCCCTACAAAATAGAAACCCAGTATGATGGATCCCATTAAGAGTGTGGAAGTCACTGTAGTTGATAGTTGCTCGCAGTTCCAACAGTGTCCACTTTTATAGGTTTTGGCCGTGTACGGAGTTTACAATAGAAGCATCACGTGTTTATCCTCGTACTGGACAGTAGTGTCCGGTCTACGTTCACGAGGTCATAGCCACTTCAGTGACGAGTCTGAGAACCTCTCGTTAAACCACAAACAAACCTCTTGACCTTAATTAAGTAAACGTGATTAAAATTGATTCCTTTGACTGAGTTACGACTCCTCTTCCCTGAGTGGGTGTGGGTATCAATTCCTGTCAGGATTTATTTTTTGTTAATAAAACATTTACGTTCCCTTTCCTTTAAGTTAACTTGGATATATGCGTGCTTGAACATCATATATAGTGACTGTTAAGTCGTATCCCTGTAACAAACTCCGGTTTCAAAACTGCTACAGGCTTGTTCTGTTATTTGAAATTATGTGCTTCATGTTCCAAGAATCTTATTTTTGCTTAAGAAGAAACGGGGTGAAGGTTGCTGAACATTCTCCATTACTTGGGTATAAGTTGTATGATTGACTTATGTTTGATTGGAAGTGGATGACGATGAATCATTATAACACAATGCATCATATGAAGCTTTCTGATGTTTGGCATAATACTTACTTCTGTGTCCTTCACGTCCATGTCGACAGAAAGGATGGTGGCTAATATCCGTGATAAAAAAGGAAGCCACCATAAAACAGGTTTAAGTTCACCGAAGATTGACTGATGTCCGAAATTTCAAGATTCTGTTTTTTGAATTTTTAAAATATACAATAAAGGTTTCTGAAGTTATTCTGTTCCATTCATTATTTTTGAACAATTGAAAAAACACGTGATATAGATGATTGGAATAAATAAATTCCATGTTTGCAGAGATAACATTTTTTATGTTTCAAAACCAATTTATGGCCTCTGCTGACTGCCTTTCTTTAAAAAGAATTAACATATTTTCTCCGCGGATTTAATTCGATATCAGGAGTTATGCTTGGGATGTAAAAACTATCCGGAATTTCGAGAGAAAAGGACATGCCTTTATTCAATAGAAAAGGCAATGTTCGGTCAAGGCAATTGACTAAAATATTAAACTCCTGGTTGATCCAATATAACTCGGAATATGCAAATGATGGAAAACTGAATCTTGGATGTGCATTCCGCCCCTCTATGTTCTCTTCTCTAGGCTGTAAGAATCGATCAGCTGATTAAAAGTTGTGAAAATAATTCTCTTTGGCCGCTAATATTTAGTATATTTGATGTTTAGTTCTCTCCCTTTTTCAACATTAATTTTATGGCTAAATGTACATTACGATCAGGTAATGTTATCGAATGGCATATTCCAGATTTGTTGGTCAGTCCTCCTGTGCAGAAGGGCAATAAATACCATTCTGGGACTTTTTTCTATTCATAGAGATGATCGACGAGTCCGTTATCAAAAACCATTAATCATCTAAAAACTTGCGCATGCAAGTTCTATTTGTATTGATCCATTTGCCTTAAAGGCATATCGGACAATTTAGCTTGAAAATTATAACCCATGTAATTTTCCTGAAACTTAAATATGATAATCTCTAAGTGTTGTAGAACACATATCTAACTTAAATCGGGGGTAACCGTGCTGCTCTTAATTTACAGATCAATATTATATTATGATAATTTTATAATAGAATATATAGAAATTCTAACGAGTTGCTTTAAACATGATGAAACCTATGTAATTTTCCTGAAACTTTCACAGATTGTAGTTGATGTAAAGTACTACACATTAAGTTTTGAGAATTCATAGGTCACTATCCTTGTTTTTTTAATGATTTAAAAAAACTATTTTCCAGTACATTTCCTATGTAAATCAAGCAAATGTTAGTTGGCCTATTTTATCTATAACGATTGGATAAACGGGACAGAACGTTAGACTTAGTCAACGGGCATTGGAATGAATCCCAAGGAATGAGGTTTAATTGAATATTCAAAAATCACCAGGTGAAGCCAGTGTGAATTGTAGGTTATGCCTTTAATATGAATGTGTTGAAAACCCGATCATCTAGTGAGGCACAGTTGTGATAGGGTGGTATTCTCGGCGAATACTGGAGAACTCGACACGTTTCAAAATCCTCCCAAATCAAGCATCTCAACTGTGAATAAATACCATATTTAAATAGTAAGTATAAATCTTGACCTCAAATTTGGTCTTCTCTGG
Source organism: Alentia gelatinosa (assembly GCA_950022655.1). Lineage (NCBI taxonomy): Eukaryota > Metazoa > Annelida > Polychaeta > Phyllodocida > Polynoidae > Alentia > Alentia gelatinosa. The sequence goes on along the minus strand of OX465583.1, from coordinate 54,129,828 downwards.
GGAAGAAAACAAACAGAATACCCTACCCTTAAACCTAAACCTAGTTGGACTTATTTTCTATATGCGCTGGTGTATTTGTCTAAAAGATAACTAATCAGCCCTTTATATGAAAATGTCTTATTCATAAGTATCTGGAACGGGTCGAGTTCTCCAATCGATTTCTACAAAACGGGTAGAGTTCTCCTGACAACTACGGGTCGAGTTCGTTTCGGGTCGAGTTCTCCAGTAACCTCGGCATGCTCAAAGAAAACTGGACACAGGTTTGATTCCGTTAAAGGAGTCTAGTTAAGTTGCTTATAGGAAAATAAGCGATTGTTTCTTCATGAATAACAAGAACAACACAGTGAATAACGTTTCATCGTTTTATTTGATTAAAACCATCCTCACGAGGTAAGATGACACGTCCACTTTTAATATGCAAGAGATGCAGAGTGAAAGAAAACAATTCCTTTTTAATCCTCCCAAATATATAGCAAATCCATGTTCACTCTTCTTAAAAAAAACCTCTTTCCTGCATCCCAGACAACATAAAATGCATCGTAATAATAAAAGAAAATAAACACCATAAAACGTAATTAACATTTTTTCCATTTCTTTTCCGTGAGCTTCAAATACCATCTTACTGTTTTTTTCTGATGTTAATCAGATGTTTTTGAGATATAACTTTACAAGTTTGCTTGAATATTTACATTTCATGTAACACATTTATCTTGCAGACGGTTCTTTGTACATGATCGTAGTTCTTAGAACTAGTACAGCATTTTCCATACCTTAATACACGCACACTCCTTTCAGTACATTCACTCCAGAGTTATATACACCTTATTACAAAAGCCAAACAGAACTGACTTTATTTTATACATCTTTACCACATAGGCCAAGTATGTAAGCTTTCTAACACACCGGGTCGTCCATCTAGTTTACCTTCACTCTTGGCCCGATTCTTGTACGCTAAATAGTCTGTACACCATCCCATACTTGATCAGGACTTCCATACAGCGAACGAGGTTTAGAGACCTTGGCCTCAGGTCAAGTTAGACGAGGTAGCTGTGGCTAGAGCGCCATGACTTCTTGTAAAGGAGCATGGTAATTAATAGACACATGATCTCATTTCAACTGTCAGACTTTGTGACATCTGAAATAATAAGGCGCACAATAAAGTTTAACTTCATTGGCAGCACTAGAAAAAGAGTGATCAAATGTCATGAGGCATGAGGATGACACACCCCATAAATTATCTCCGACTGAAAAGAAGTTATGACTATGCATGATTTTGTGTTCATGATAATGAAAAAAAACTCCACTAAACAATGGCACTGAACTGTTTTTCAGGGATATCCTTCACATAAGGAAGGTAGACGTTTACAATAGCTTGACTTCCTTGACGGTATCTTGACGATATGGCCTGTAAGACTGATATAAAACAGTCACTGTGAGCTGCACCTGCATGGATACGTGAATACACCGGCCACCAACACGCGTACACACTACTCCACATCGCTATCCTTGTCGTCATCCTTGTGCTTGTGCTTCTTATGCTTGTGCTTTTTGTGCTTGTGTTTCTTGTGCTTCTTGGCCTTCTTTTTGTGTTTATGCTTCTTCTTCTCCGGCTCAGGCGAGAGGCTGCTGGAGGAGCTGGCTTTCCGTTTGCGGAGGGCTCCGGGGGAGGGTGAGCGGCTGAAGCTGCGGTCCGAGTGGTCCGAGTCGGAGAGCGCGCCGGCCCGCTCGGCCCCGCGCTCCGCCGCCCGCCCGCCGCCCGTGCCGCTCTCCGACACGTCGTCAGGCTCGTCGTAGTCCGGCTCGAACTTCTCCTCGTCAAAGGTGGACACTTTGCGGTCCAGTTTCTTGGAGGTGACTGGCCGCTCCGCCTTCTGACTGCTCCGTTCTTGCCGATCACGGACTGCTGCCGGCTCGCCAGCTTTAAGAGTCTTTTTCTCCTCTGAGTTCTCCGCCTGCGCTTCTTTGACCTGCCTCTCTGCTGACTTCTCTCTGGGTTTCTCTCTGGGTTCCTGTGACGGTTCTACATCGTCCTTCTGGGAGGGGCCACCAGACGAACCCTTCTCCGGGTCCTGCTCGGGCTGAGCTGGCTTCTCGCGGCCTGCACTGGACTCCCTGCTGCCTTCCCTAGACGAGCTCTGGTCCACGTGCTTACTCTTCATCAGCTCGCGGCGGCGGTCGGGTTTACTCTCCGTCTTCCCGTCTCGCCTCTCACCCTGCCTGCTACCCTCCTGTCGCGTGTCCTCCCGGGGCTCGCTCTCCCGGGGCTGGCTGTGGTTGCTGCCGGTCTCCTCCCGTTGCCGGGAACTCTTCTCTCTACTCCCGCGACTGGGCCGGGCCTTCCCCTCCTCGTCCTCCGTCGAGAACTCCCGCCTGATACGTTTCTGCGGGGGTCGGTGCGTATCGGGGCCGGGGTCGGGGGAGCCCGTCCTCCCTGCCCGCCTCGCCTCCTCCTCGGCCCGCTGCCGGCGCCGCCCGTCCCGCCGGTGCTCGCTGCCGCTGTCGTTGTAGTGGTCGTCGTCCTGGCGGCGCGTGTCCCGCTTGAGGATCACCTTGGTGCGCACCTCTTTGGGCGGCGGGGAGGCGTCGCGGCGCTCCTTCTCCTCCTTGGCGGAGATGGTGACCTGGACGGAGGACTGGCGGGAGATGACGCGGCGCCCGGCCTCCTGCTTGTCCAGCTCCGTCTCGTCCAGGTAGACGCGCCGCCCCCCGCCGCCGCTGCTGCTGCTGGTGCTCGGCCGCTTGATGGAGATGGCCGACGCCACCACCGAGCCGCGCGGTTTGCTGATCAGCTTCTCGGCGTTCTCTATCACAGATCTGGAACCAATGGAAAATACACCGTTATCATCTCAAAAACCACGATGAAAAAGGAGACATATCATCTCAAATATCACAATATGCGTCATCTTAGCATACATGTTCATCAGCATAGAAACAGGGCAACTTCTATTACATGTAAACCATAAATACGATTTTTTTGTTATCTCGTATGATTAAGATGAATACCAATCATATATAATGTAATCAAAATATATAAAGTTCATATCAATAAGAATTCACATAGAATAAATAGTCCTGAAATCACCCTCTAAACTTTCCCTTCTTGGCTGATCAAATGTAATATATCTGTACGAGAGACGCGCCTGCGACCATTTTTATCTTTCACCGAATACTGAGTCTCCATACTAAACTTATGGAACCTACCTTTCCGTATTATACTGAGTAGAATACGGAAAGACAGAAAAAACTCCCTAGGGTGCAGAGTAGTGGGTGAGAAGATCAGCGGCTCTTTTGTCTTTTATTTGATAATTTGTATTTGGAATGCTAATAATAAATACAACATTACCATGATTTTAATCTGCGTGGTCACATTCTCCTCATAGTTGACACGACGCAATATCCGAGCGAATGCGAGGATATTAGTACGCGTCAACTACCCGAATAACATGACCATACAGATAAAAAATCATGGTAATATTGTGTATTTAGTATCTACTATTGGTGAAAATCACTCGGTCTGGTTTCACCTACTTTGGCAGTGGTTTCTTCTCGGGTTTTCGGCGTTGTTGTAACTGACGCTCGCGCTCCTGCTTCCAGTCCTCCTCCGACATGTCGCTGAGCGAGTCGCGCTCCCACTTGGACAGCTCCGGGGCGTCGACGACGAGGCGGCTGTCGTCGTCGTGGGCGGCGGCGGGGCGGGCCTTCTTGGCCGGGCTGGCCGGGTCCCCGCGCCGCGCTGCCGCCGTCTTCAGCTTGCCGCCGAGCCGCTCCTTGATGCTGGGTTTGCGCCGCACCTCCTGGTCGGCCTGCAGCTCGCCCGCCGCCCGCGCCGCCTTCTCCGCCTTCACGTCGCCGGCCGCGACCGCCAACACCTTCCTCTTCACCTCCTTTACAGACTCATGGTCTTTCCGTAACTCCTTCTTCACCTCTACCTTGGTTCTGGTGAGCGTACCGTTGTCACCCTCGCCAAGCCTATCCTGACTCGTCTTTTGTCTGCTAGAGTTCTGGGAGTCCACGCGAACCTTCTTGCTGGGGACTTCGGCATATCTATCCTGGTTTTGCACAAGCCGCGTTTCTGTTTCTTTGTGACTAGTTTTTTCTGTTTTGGATGCTGGGATAGCGACCAGGTTGGACTGACTGTGTTCTTTGGGTCGACTCTTTGTACTTTCAGTAGCACTCGGAGCTTCATTAGGATCAGCTTTGACTTTATTTCGTAAAAGTTGCTCCTTTTTACTGGAAGATTTGACATGTTTCTCTTTTTTCTCTGCCGATGTTTTGGATGATTTCCTTTTGACAGAGTCCTTCGACTCTTTACCCTGAGATGACTTCTTCACCTTCACTGGTTGCCCGTCCTCAGCCTCACTCGCGTGTTTCGACTGTTTCTTACTCGTTTTAGAAGCAGAATCAGATCTGGACTTTGAAGTCTTCTCTTTCTTCGCAACCTTCTCCCCACCACCATCAACCTTCTTCGCGGCCTTCACCTTGGACTTCTCGGCCTTCTCGGTGGCCTTCTTCCCCTTGTCCTGACTTGGGGGCCGTTTCGACCAGTCTTGTCTATGATAGTCCTGATCTCTTGAGCCATCTCTGGAGTCTCTAGGGAGATCGCGTTGGTCTTTTGGAATGTCTCTACCATCCCTTGGATCTCTCATTTCGCGCGGATCCCGTTGGTCTCTTGGATCCTTCTGGTCTCTTGGATCCCGTTGGTCTCTTGGATCCCTCTGGTCTCTTGGATCCCTCTGGTCTCTTGGATCCCGTTGGTCTCTTGGATCCCGTTGGTCTCTTGGATCCCGTTGGTCTCTTGGATCCCTTTGATCTCTTGGATCCCGCTGGTCTCTTGGATCCCGCTGGTCTCTTGGTTCTCTCTGATCTCTTGAATCCCTTGGGCGTGGCGGACCACTATAGTGATCTCTGCCTCCCCTGCCTCTGCCTCTCGGCGGCCGGTCCCTCCAGTGGTGCGGCGGGGGGCCTCCGGGCGGGCCTCCGTGCGGGGGAGGGCCGTGTTCGAAGCCTCCGGGCGGCGGGAAGGGCGGTCGGCCCTGAGGGTCTCGGTCATAGTAGTCGCGGTAGTAATTCCGGTACCAGTCGTTGTAGTGAGGATTCTGTCGGTCGTACCTGCGTCAAAGGAAATACGAGCAATATGTAAGTGGGTTTCATTATTTGTTGGAGCAGATAATTAGGATACAAAAGTCTTTTGGGCGTTTTCTATTCTAGAAGGACTGGTAAGACAAGATGCGTCTTCTCGAGCATTTCCCCATCTCCATGAAATCCTTTAATATTAATCTGATCTCAATTAAATGCCAGGGGGAGTAGGTTTTTGTCACACCTGGTTCGTAAAAAGGGGTCAGTAAAAAATCCTACATGGGGACTGAGGCTAGTCTATGTATCACCTAAAATGCATGTTGAATAGGGGAATTCCCATCACTCTCCTAGCAGATCCTTGGGCATTGACAGGCAGTATAGGATATCTGGAAAGCTTCTATGAGAGTGGGTCTATGTATAGTTCTGCATTAAATGGGATACTCTTTAAAGAAAATTATTTAAAAAAATTACCACACATTATCAGTTCATAGGCCCTCTGAGTGTGCTCGGGTAGCTGATTTCATAATTTTGAAAGATTATAGAACAAAATTATCTAAGATTTAGTTTTAAGGTAACCAGAAGTCTATATTGTTCTAAATCCCTGAACTTACAGGATCTACAAGTGATCAACATCAGAATCTATACATACCCGTAGAATTCATCTGGACCAGGATGGGGTGGCGAGAATCCACCAGGTGGACCCCCGTCCCTCGGGAACTTGTCGCCGCCGAAAGGAGGAAACCGCTGCGGATGTCCGGGCGGCGGGGGCGACCTGTACCTGCCGCCGTAGTAACTGGGCGACCAGGAGCGTCCAGAGTTGTTGAACGGTGCTTGGTTTGAGCGTCGCTGCGGCGGCGGTGAGCGCGACCGCCGCACGTAGTTGTTCCGGCGCTGCGGCGGCGGCGGCGCCGGGGAACGTCGGCGGGGCGGAAGTGGTGACCTAGACCGGCGAGGTGAAACTGACCAAGACTTGGAACGTCTAATAGATCGTGACCTTGATCTTGAGCGTGACCTTGGTGTCCTCGACCGTGACCTTGAGAATGACCTCGGGCGTGACCGTGACCTTGATTTCCGCCTTGTGAAAGACCGAGATCGAGACCGTGACCTAGATCGTGACCGGGAACGCGACCTTGTCCTCTTTCTAGGGGTTCGTGACCTTGGCGTTCTAGAGCGTGATCTTGAGAATGACCTGCTTGATAATGATCTTGACCTCGATCGAGAAAAGGACCTTGTTCTTGACCTCGTTCGTGACCGTGTCTTAGACCTATTAATTAAAAAAAAATCATGTTTAGTTGTATCGTTAATTAGAACACAAAAAGTTAAAGAAGACTAACGAAAGTAATAAAGTTCGTTTAATGATTTACTAACTGATAAAGTATCAATGTAACCCTAACCTGCTTAGCCACCGATTCCACATCGTTGAGCGTAGAATTTTCAAATTTAAAATAAAGTTGACATTATCAAACGACCAACGTTTCAGAAGGGCGCACTTCCTTCTTCAGGGCCAGTGACAAATATGTGAAGATATTCCTAATGCTCTCTCATTTACACTAAATTTTTTTAAACTACACAATAAGAGCAGCATATTGAAAGTTCATTAGTGGACTGGATCTCCAGTTTTTTTGAATGAAAATAACAAACTTACCTAGATGGTTTCTTTTTATTCTTGTACTCCAGGAGTTCTTTGGCAAAATCATCAAGTGGATCGGACTTCGGGGGTCTAAAATAGAAAAATATTCATGTAAACGGAGGACACAACTTCAGCAAAAAACAGTTGCCTGAGTGACATTTTTTTTAATATAAAACCAAAACCGATTCGTGATAAGTACGGGTTTTTTTTGCGGAGGTTTATAGATTCTGCGATATAGCAGTGAGTCAATCACTGCTGGGACTAAAGGAGAAAAGTGGCTGCAGTTGGACTCGAACCCAACTCCCACAACCTCGGAATTACAAGTCTAGTGCCTTAACCACTTAGCTAACTCCCCACCCCCTTTCGCTGTGTGATTACCACCAGACCCAGCTGCCTGCCTCTGGGTCCCCATTGCCACCTATAGATTCCAATGGAATTCAGAGTTGAAGAAATAAACACAATGAAAAACTGAAATACCCAGAAACTGGCATCCCTGAGATAATTGTACAGAAATGACAGAAATCTGAATCTACTTACATCGGTTGCTGCTCTGAAAGTAGACGTTCCTTCTCTCGGTAGAACTCCTCTTGTGTGAGAGGCTTGTGGGGCGGAGGCGGCCTGATGTGGGGTGCTGGTGGGTAGGCGGGTGGTGGTCCGCGAGGTCCTCCCATAAAGGGACCCGGTAGAGGCGGCATGGGACCTGAAAGACAATCACACGACACGACGATAAGATGTGTGACCAAGAGACTCATAGGGCGCCTTAAGTTAGCCAGATTCAGAAAAGACAACCGGGTTTAATTAGGAATATGATCAGGGTTTACAGATGCGGTGAGGCAAAAAGTATGAAAGCTGATAAGCCACCAGTGGATGATCAGGAATCTTGGTGCTCATCTGCTTTTCCACATTCTAGCCAATCGTATGGCTGGAAATTTTCAGTGCGATGAGTGAACTTGTTGAGATATGCACCTTCTAAACCTTTGAGTTCAAAGTTTACATTGAACAGTGCAGGTCTCCCTTGAAGCTTAATAACCCGCAGTCCATGTCAATATATCAGTACCTGAGGTGACATACGAACGTTTTTGTATATTTGGGTAAGAATGGTTGCTTTATCAATAAAATCTGCCTTAATTATATAGTTTCTAACTTGTTGAAAAAGTTAAGTATATACCTATATTCATATATACATATGGAAGTACATGTAAGTGGAAATGGTTGAAAAGCACCTGAAATTTTGGAAGCCTGTAAGCCCTGATCATTGATGGTATATATGAAGACTTTACTCACCAGGCATTCCCCTGAAGGCGGGCGGGGGCGGACCCCGAGGTGGGGGCGGGCCTCTCATCGGGGGCGGTAAAGGTCCACGCATTCCCATCGGCGGCGGGTGAATGGGTGGAGGCGGGCCCATGTGCGGGGGCGGCGGGTGGTTCGGGGGTGGCGGGTGGGGCGGGGGTCCGGTCGGGGTGGGTGCCGGGCCGCTGACGGACATGGGCGGGTAGAGGGCGGGCGGCGGCGGCTGGCCCGGCGGCGGCAGGCCGGACAGGGCCGGGTTGTTCTGGGCCGGCGCTCGGTAGGGCTCATGGCTCTGTGGGGGCAGTGGGGGCGCGGCGGCTGGTTGTGGTGGTTGTAGAGGTGGTACACTCTCCTGTGGTGTTACTGTGGGCTGTGGTGGTGTCGCCACAGATACGGTGGGTGGAGCCACGCTGTGAAATGAAAGGTGAAGAATTAGTAAAGAAAATTTCATATGTTATCTTTGTTTTACAACACATATTATTTACAAATCTAAGATTGTTTATTTTATTTAACGTCCAGTCAACCATTACAGGTCCTTCCCAGACGTTTCCAAGTTTCTTTTACACCACACGGGTGATCAAATCTATCTGATGAATTCAAGTAGAAATCTCACCCTTACACATTTACCGAGGTGAATTCTTTTACTTCCCACACGACATAGGGAAATACCATGTGATTTGTTTAAATCATCTATAAGCAGAGTGTAGTTTAGGAACTATTCTACAGCTTAGCAATAGTAACGGGAATGGTGCCTCGAGACCTTCTCCTGTCCTCAGAGGACTGTGGGGAACGTGGTACGGTGGAGCAGCTTACCTTACAGGTGGGTATTGCGGGGGTACGTCTGGTGGCATGGAGACGGGCGGCATGGAAGCGGGAGGGCGATTCGACTCGTCCGTCAAACTGATGATATCTGCAAAATGAGTCAAGTTTGTTAGTGTTTTATAGGTGTTATCACGCCATGTACTTACTGGTACAGAAACAAGGGAAATTGTAGTTCTAATTAGCATACTTTATGTATAACTGGAAAAACAACATGAGGGTAAAATGAAAAGATTAGTGATGAGCTACACTGTAAAATATCAAGAGAATGGTGGTCCTATTGTATGCATTATTTCTGAAAACGTGGCAAAGCGTACAGAACGAGCTACCGCATAAGAGTGAGGAGCAGATCGTTTGCTCCCAGTATATATAGTCAGACCACTCGCTACCTTGGCGACCTTAACAACCGAGTCGTTTGTATAGTAACGTTCGAATTGTTGATACTGTGACATCACCGGATTGGGAGAGGTTTTCCCATATATGGTGTGATGCGTGAGGGGTGAAAAAACGGGAGGACCCGATCTTTCCAAGCAGTTTCGCTAGGTGCTCTTCAGGCTCGATTTTAGGGGGGGAAGGGGGGGAGTTTTAGTCTCCTGACAAGTGGCAGGAGTTCCCTACGCTTCCTAAGCGGTTCTCCCACTTGTAGTGGGAGATAAATAAAGTGGGAAAAGATGTTGCAAGGTTGAACATAGGCTTCCCATTCTATTTTTACTGGCAGTAAAAAGGTTTTACTGTCAAGGGCTGTGTACTTGGGGTAAGGACACAGTTTTAAGTGGTAGCAACAGCCAGTGTGGCTGGAAAGAGTGGTCAGGTTGGCATTAGGGCAATGCATACCAGCTATAAAAGGTTTATTAAACCCCAAAAAAAAACACAAAAAAAAACACAAAAAAAAACTATTGTATGCATTATGGGGAGTTTATATGAATCTGTCACCAAGTGCTCATCCATCTACCCAGACACATTAAGACGAGGCTAGGTAAAGGAGGGGCCACAAATAGAAAATACCATGTATTCACTAAGAGGCATGGGCCTTGGATATTGTATAAAATTGGCAGGGTGTGGGTGTGGGTGCGGGTGTGTGGGGCAGCTCAGTCACTTAACAGGGTCCAGGGACACCCGGACACCATCATTTAACAAATAAGTACAACTGCAACAAATAACAAAACAGATCACCAATACAAGAACTTAACTTACTATCAGGAGAGTCACCTGGAGAAAACGTTCAAAGATGGTTCCGAGTACAGTTCATGTTTATCAGAATGTATCACAAATATGCAGGCTACTTTTGGTCATAATGCTTTACATATATTTTTGTAAGTATCCGTACAGCAACGCATCAGATAAGAAACTTACTTGACTCTCGGATTCCTCCATCTCTTCTTAACATCTCAAACTGGAAAAAACAAAAACATCTTATAAGTAAAGCTTGATGAATGTGGTATCAAAAAAGCGACAAGCTTCTAACGCTTACCAAATCATACATCATGAATATGCAGATTATATCACAACTCATGTTTGACTTTCGATAACATTTGAGAGACGGCAAATCAAATCTGTGATTCTTTAAATCTTATGAATATAAATTGAAACAAATAAGGACTTACGTTTCTCCTGTCATAGGGGGGAGGATTGCGGTCAAAGTCCCTGTCGTTGAACCTGTCCCTGTAGCCTTCTCGATACCCGTCCCTCTCCATCTCCCAGTCGCGGCGGTGGTGGAAGCCCTCGTCCCTGGTCGGTGTCCCTGACCTAAAACCCCTGTAAGAAGTCAACACCATGTTAATGTTCTACTAATACATATCAGAAGTGGGAAGGACATGTGTAGCTAGGGTTCTCACGTTTGTAATATACAATATCAGTTAATTAATATATTATTTCCTATAAGTCCGAATTACATATTACGTAAAGGCAAATATTCACAATTTCAAGTCTACAGCATTTTAATCACAATATTTTATAACTGGACTGAAAAGCTAGAATTCTGTTTGTGACTTTATTTATATCGCATGAACTGAAAAAGACAACCATATGTTTATTTTGTCCTATAAAGGAGATGATAGTTCAGACTCGTAGGTGGCCTTACTGACAAGCTACGAGACATAAAAGAGCCACGTACCTGCGCATGAAGCGTCGTCCCCGACCGTCGCGCCTGTCATAGTCGTAGCCGCGGTCATATCCACGGCCGTAGTTACGGTCGTATCCCCCACGGTCGTCGTAGCCGCGCCGGTCGCCGTAGTCCCGGTGACGGTCGAAGTTCTCCTTCGGTGAGAGTGCTGCATTCAGAGTAAGACTCGTTATAAGATGGAAGATCAGATTTACCCTTTTTTTATAAATTAAACCAGGAATAAATCAAAACTAGAAATAAATCACAGGAGAAAAATTGCGGCTAAATATAGATGTTACTCATTATTGAGACGGCTTTATAGACGGAGACAGCGACAGAGACAAAGGACGTTGATAAACCTTTTTCCTTCTTAATGATAATTGTTTAATGGTAAAAAAAACCCACAAAAAAGAACCCCGACGATCGTCAATGCAATGATTGTACGGTGAATGTAAGGTGAGTTTTTTCCCCAATTATTTTTATTCCATACATATTTACTTTAATTATTATTCCATATTATTATGTAAAACTGAAGAGGCGGAGGCAACGTCTGATGGTACTTCGGGGGACAGTTCAAAACCACCGTAACCATGTACACTGGTGGGTGTGGCATCATACATTGATGTCACACCTGCCCTCCCAAGGGTCACCAGGGAAAAGCCTTGGGGAAAAAAATAAAAAAAATAAAATAAAATGGTAGAGGGAGCAGTTAAATCTTACCCCGGGACTCGTCCTTTTTCTCTGCCGGTTTCGGGGAGCCTGTCTGTGGCGGGGTCGGGGCGGACACCGGTTTGCTGGCGGGGGGCGCGGCGGGCGGCGGCGGCTCGCCGGCCTTGTTCTTCTTGGCCTTGGTGTAGCCCGTCTCGTTGAGGTAGTTCCTGACGGCCGTACGCAGGAACATGTTGGGCGTGAGGTTGTCGGGCGACACGTGCGACTCGCCGCAGTTAGGACACGTGTGGTCCTCCGACTCGAGCAGCGCAGTGCGCACACACTCGTCACAGAAGGAAATACCGCAGCACTGGATGACGACGGCGTCGGTGACGATGTCCTTACACATGGGACAGAGCAGCTCGCGCGGCACCTGACACTCCAACTCCTCCTGGTCCGGGGTGCTCGACTTGACGAAGGGCGGCTTCTCCTTCTTACCCTGCTGGTAGGCTTGCCTGGAAAATGAGAGCGGTTTCAATTAGTCAGATTAATTGTACATGCCTCAGCAATGTTCACTGTCTTGTGCGCGACAAAGAATACCTGCTTTAGCAGATTGTGACTGTACTTGAAATCCTTAAATAAAAAACAACAACAACTAAAACCAAACTGCACTTTTGAAGGTTGTACATTATAGTAATAAAATCGTATTATGTCGGAGATTGAGTAGAAGGTATAGTGGTCAGCTGAACAAATGTTGGCTAGTAATGTTGATGTAAATTGTATCATGGCTTAAACAATAGAACTGTAAAATACATCATGTCTTGAACCATAGAACTAATGTTAATGTGAAATATAGCATGGCTAAAACCATAGAACCGGCAATTTATCTTGGCTTAAATCATATTTTCACCCAAGCCTTGACCAACGTACTTGTACATCCGAATACACACGAAAAATTACAAGAATTACCGGTAACCAAAATGGTGTTGTGCCATTATCAGAAGCAGCAGAAATTTGTAACGACATACTTAAACTTGCAAAAAGATGTGATGTATTTTCCAGATTAACTTACGCATCAATGGTGGGCACAGCATAGTTGCCATTGGAGGTGAGCAATGCGCCGGGCAGTGTGGGGTCGTTGACGACAGTCAGGAAACTCTGAGGGATGCCTGTGCTCCGCTTAATTCTCGTTGTCTCCTGAGGCACGGGTCCGTCCTGTCAGAACCATAAAAAGTCCAGTTTAACAAATATATTTAAGTTCTAATAGAGAACATCACTTAGCAGTCCCCACATGGTCTACGTTTTATTCATACCTGCTTTGTTTAAGGGGACCCTTAGGGTATAGAGGGGACTAACTGAAGGTTAAGCTTTGGGGATAGAATTTGTGAGATGAATTTAAGTAGAAATCTCACTCCTTTATATTCAGCCAGGATACTGATTACATACCAGAATACAATAAAATTCATTTGATCCCTCCCTCCCCGAGTGGTTTACAGAACCACCTGTCCACAAAACCATCGCTTGTTGTATCTATTATATCCATCTTCTCGAATAAATTAAACCCAGGAATTGCCATATTGAAGGGTATGTCAATAGGGACTATTTTTTTGCTCTACAGAACATATGGACTATTTCCCCATATACCATGTCTTTGAGGTCGTATACAATGGATTTGAATCCATATATCAGGTTAAGTTATCTGATAGTTTTTAAACAATGAGTAGTGGTTTACTGTGGCCCCATACATTTCTAATAGGGACTTGGTATACGATGAATGATAAAATCTAGGGATAATTAGAGGAAACCGTGCGTTACGAGTAAGAAATGAAATAACTAACCCTAACTCCAGGGCAGGTGTGGATGTAGTGGCCAGTCTTCTGACAGCGATGACATGTGTAACCAACTGGAGGGGAACCCACGGGAAACTTTGGCTTGATGTAACTGCAATCAATTCAACAACAATGATTGTAAATATTCCTGCAGAAGTTTCATTGTTAAATCTTTTGTCTATATCTACTACATAATTTATCTACGGAGAGGCAGTTTTGTCTTGACGAATTGTTACATTATATTCACGAAGCTCATGACGCAGAGAATCTAATTCTTCGTGCATAATTTTGTTTCAAGGAAAAGTTTTTATAGTCGACATTCCCTAATCTGGAAAATTAAATCTTCGGTTACCTCCCAAAATATATGACGTAAAAGAGTGTGCACCCATGAAATTTCACTTACTTGGATTGATCATAATCCTTTGTTGATTGAGACATCATAGCTTTAATCTTATCATCTTCCGAGGCGTTGGCACTGACCAGGTCAGGGGTCTGAGAAATACAGACGAACTTTGTCAAATTAACCATTATCATTAAAACATGTTGAGCAATCCAACTATTCTTCTCTTTGGATCAAACTATTTCAGTAATTCTGTCCAATTCACTATGTAGCTATACTTCTTGTTGGATCAGTTTGTTTGTGGTGTAACGTCCCACGGGACCATGAGGGTATTTAGGGACCAGCAATGATTTAAGTTTTCACTTTCGTAGGCTTATTGCAGTCAATTCTTTTCAATATCATATAAAAAAAAAAAAAACGAAAAAAATCTGTCTTTATACACAGTATTCTTCATCCAAACTAAGCAAAGAGGAAGTATATTGTGGATTTTTTTTTGATTTTTTTTAATTTTCGGTGTATAGAGGATGAAAATGGGGTTGAACTGGGGTAGCTAGTTTCCTGTTCGTACACAATTTACACAGATGTGAATTTTCATCACGGCAATAAAAACTGTCCTTACCTCCCGCAGTTTCTCAAAACTGATCTTCTGCGGCTGCTGAAAAACCAAGTCAATAGCAACTTTAGCTTGTAGATCAGGTTAAACGGTACAATTATCTAACTGGCTAAGATGATTAAAAGGGCGCTTAGAAACATGTGGATGATCCTGAGTTTGTATGGTGTTAGAGCTCCTACCTTCAAGAATTGTTTTTCCATTTAAACAAATATTTCAAAATAACATTAGTTTACTGGTTCATGTCTTCTTCCGAACCACGACCCAACCGATTTAATAGCATGCCAATGTAGTGATACTAAAGATTCTATGGAACCATCTAAATTCATTTTTTTTTCTTTATATGACAAAGAAACAGTAGATTACTTATGATTTATATGTGGATGCATTTGGAAACGAATCTACAGCATGAGGTTCCATAGGCGTGGTGGAATGAGATATGCAATATATCTAATGCAAATAAATTATTTTCCCCTTTATTGGTTGCCTCGAAAACGTTTAGACATGGGCCTTATACAAGCATGAATTAATCCATGACAGTACTATTTTTCATCTGAAAATATAGGGCTGGGAATAGTTTGCAGCACGCCGTAACTGCCTCGCGGGAGTGTCCTCGCCAAGCGGTGAGGGCAGGCACCTGGGCTGGCGGAGCGTTGCGGGGTGGAAATGCCTGAAAGGTGAAATACACTTCCCAGAACATACCAACATGCAACGTGTTCGCATAAAAAAACCAACTCATTCTTCCTACGCAATAAAGTATACTCGCACATTCAATTTGTCGCCCAAATATAATTTAGTGTAATGCTATAACTATAATTTGGATCAAACTTCCCATCCCTGCTTCAGTATATATTCACATCAGAATAATACAGCTGAAGTAGAGAAAGAGCCATTCATATTTTATGGATTCTGTGCGTGTGTTAGTTCTGATAATGATATCCAAACCATTTAAAAAATGATAAAATATGAAACACAGAAGAAAACACTAGCAATGGGTTGTATGGTGTCAGTTAATTATTTTTCACTCGTGTGAAATAGTTCTATTATAGATGCATATGCAAATAGAGATCCAAAGTACTGCCTATAAGAAGGCGCACTTATTGAAAAACTTTGGTTGGGACACACCAAGATTTCCAAACAAATTATTTTCATAATTCAAGAGAAATTTGTTCACAAAAACATTTGTTAAAACAAATACATTATTTTCTTCTGCATCGTTTGCTTCATACTGACAGCACGATATGCTGAATAATTTATTTTGATATCATTATATCTAAAATGTTGAGTGCAAGATCATGTCCCTGTATGGCATTTCATTGGTAACGACCTATATTGTCTTAATGAAAAAAGTTGATGATTTTAATTAATTTAGATAGCATTTGCCAACGCCAGTCCGAAATATCATATTACACAAAATTAAATAGCACTATTACTAAGTGGTTGGTTCCTTGAAGGTGTTTTACGTCATACAGGATCATATGCCTGCGATGAGGTACAATGAGGTACCTAAAGGTTAGGTTTGCGGATATGGGATCAATGAAAAACTGCCCATCAGTAAACGCGGATGGTCAGTCATCTATGCATATAAATGTTGAAGCCACAAACCATCGGAATTTGTCGCTATAAGGCCGTTCCAGTGGAAACATTTAAAAATTAATCATAAAATGTTTGTACGTGCGACGCGATATCGCAAAACCTTCAGATGATAAGTAGATGCAGGTTTCCAAGAAATTCTGAGGTAATTTTTTGAGCTTTCAGAAATAACTCTCCTTTAATCAAATGTAGATTTGAGTACATCTTTGAAAACTTTAAAGATGTAAATTATAAACAAAACCTTTTGATGTTATGAAGAAAAGGTACAAGACATCCCCAATTCGTGATTCAAAACGGGATGTCTCAGACAATTTCAAGCGTTATGGTCCTGAAACTAAATGTGTAGCCTGTAAATGGGGGATTACTCTGGGGCTCAGAGGTACTCAATGAAACCTACGACAGGGGCAAAATGGTTTGTAACTTCCGTAGATTCGTGCACCTTCCCAGGTCTCTTCATCCGCGTTATTTCAGGTCTATTACAGATGTGTAGATGCAACACATAACATAAGTTTATGTGAATTGCAATTTCATATTTACGTTTGCCTTATTCACATGGAAACTGCTTTTCAGGCGTAGAACGAACACTAATTGTTGCTTTTCAACAAGGCAAGAAAATAGACGGTATCTAGACTATATCAGATAGTTTGGGTCAGGTTATCAATTCCAAGAAATTCTGGAAATGATCAAACAGATAAATAAATATGGCCTAGGGCAGATTTGTTTGGCACAGATTTATGTGTGCCCTTCAGAAGTCTTCATACCGATGTTAAAAGGGGACAACTTCAATTGGCTGTGGTTTATGAGGATGTTTTGAATAGGTTGTATCAGGGTTTGTTAGTGTAGTTTCACGTCTCGGTAGCCTAGTTACGTCCTTTTGAGATTGACTCATTGATTGACCTTTCTGGTTCTGGTAAAAAAAACATGCAAACTCAAAATGGTTCTGCTTGTAGTAGTGGAACCCTATGCCGGATTTTTAGTGCTGCCTCACTGAAGGGCTGTGACGCAGACCATTGGCACAACACTCGACTGGTCACTTTATGTAGCAGGTAGGCCCACACAGGACATTGATTATTTAAAGGCAAAAACTTCAATTAACATCTCTGTTGCAAGCAACACGTTATAGATATGGTTATGCAAATGGTAATTAAGCAAGTATCAAGAAGTGGTTTGATGCGACAGCCCAGACATTTCTAAGATGCATGTCAACCATCAGTTTCCGTCAATCCTAATGTACTTCAGTGATAGGGGGATATGTTGGCGATATTATACTCAAAATTATTTCTTGTTAGACATAACATATGCTAACTGCGACTATTTAAACATTGGCTTTGACATTAACATGCTTGGGACATGAAAGAATATCGCATTGTTATGGCATTAGTTTATGGACATGGAGAGCATATTCAAACCTTGCATCAAGAGAACACGACAGAACAGGAGATGGGAGGAGAGTGGCTTGAAAAGCCTCCAAAACCATCCGTGAGCTGGGTGGAGAGCACTGGAGGGATCACTAGTCACCAGGTAGGCTTCAGTCTGCTAGCTGTGACAGTGGTTACCAGACACCTTGTCCCCTAACAACATAATACAACTTAAGCTTTCCTAGACATCCCTCAATTCAACACTATTATTGATCAAAAATAAGTTATATACAGATCAGAATGATATGCAATCAAAACCTGGATTATCAGAAAGTTGTCATACGATGCCAAAACAGTTCAATTTTGTCACCAACAAATGCAATCATTAAATGCAGAAGGACTGCTTTAGAAAAGTAAGATTTTAGCCAACGAATGACATATTCCCAGAGATGACAGAGGTCTAAAAAATCCTTGGAAAATATAAGAATCCCGTTTATATCTACTGATTATCTGAGACGGGATCAAGACTTATTACCCTAGAAAACCCTGGAAACCTAACATCTTGGTTAAAATGATTCCATACTTCATTTCACATCTAGTAATGGCAGAACAGACCTGAAGAACTTACGTGGATAAACAAAAGTATGAAAATGGTCATGAATTTTGCTTCACCTTCTTTCAAGTCGCACAAATGCACACAAGTGATCTACCTTTTCATTTTTTCTACACCTACATACTTCCTGAGACCTGGATGCAAGGATATAGCTACATTGAAAGGAAATGGCAATTGAATTTAAATGCTCCATGTGAAATCTCCGTGACATAAGAAGTAGATTCTTCTCTGCGGTTTGAATGCATGAGAGTCCCTTCGGGAAATACGAAAATTAAAAAGATATTTCTATAATCAACAGTGAGGAAAATTAGGATTGAGGAAAAAAATCGGAAATCTAAATACCTTAAAAAAGGGAGCATTTGTAACATCATTTTGTTACATACTGGCTATTCGATATTTGTGTACTAATTTCCCTTGATTATAGTTATCTTAGTATTTGAAGAGACTAATGTGAAACTAAGCAGGAGATTCACTGTAATAGTGCTCTCCCTGTGTAGGAAATGTTGGAATTCCGTCATATGTCGGCAAACTTGCCGAGTGGTTATTTTAGGCAGAATATGTCATGCTCTGATTATACAGACATGTCGAGACAGAAACAACAAATCTCCCCAGCACTGAACTCACAGAATGCCACTCATTACAGATGTTATCATCTGATGCTTATCTAAACATCAAGAATCCATTAAAATAGAATTAGAATATTGAAAATGTATGTGCTGAGAGTGTAGCATCACTGTTGGATACGGAGATTAGAATCTAGCACAATAGAAAGGGAACAAAACCTGCAATCCTGTCCAGAAGAGACTAACAAAACCTACAAGTGTTTTAAGCTGCACAGTGACGCCAGGGTTTAACAGGTTCAATAGAATTCAATTTCAGTGTTATGCAGTTTGTGTAGTTTCACATCCCAGTAGGCTGGTTATGTCCTTTTGAGACCGACTCATTGATTGACCTATCTGGTTCTGGTGAAAGAAAAGTATACAAACTCAAGATGGTTCTGCTTGTAGCAGTGGGACCCTATGGTAGTTTTAAGTGCTTCCTAACTGAAGTCGTAAAGGAAGATTCCAGAGATGATGGCCCATATCAAAGTTATGGAAGGCATCTTTCAGCACATCAACCTAGTTTTCCTTCTTGTAATTTCATAGACAATTGGCAAAGTATAGCTGCCAAATATTTTGATCCTATCTTGCAACTACTTTTAGAAACTATCACTAATATTGATCTTATTGGTACTTAGTGGAAAATGTTTATTTTCCGATAAACATAAGATTAGCTTCTTCACAAACAACAAATCAAACAAGAAAGAAATGACATGTTATGTGTCTACATTCAGTCTATGCAGCACAAAATAAATGAGATGAATCAGATACCAGAGGGCTTGGGGAAAAGAAGGAAATTATCTAAATTCTGCTCATCTAGACTTCAAATCTTTACCTCAAATGATAACGGTGAAAAGGGTTGGGGGGGGGGGGGGCGCAAATGCCAATCATGAAGGGAGAAACTCTCTCTGGGACGAGATGTCTGGTTGCTTTAATGTACAGGTAATTCTCATTTTGTGGATTCCACTTGATGAGGTATGGGGACAAATTCGCGTGCGCATGAACATTCACAACAGCCGATCAAAAGCAGCTGCTGTATGCGGTATGCCTTTGTTTCCCTGCACATTGTTAGAAGTTCTTGGTGATCGCAACAAAACCATCAGAATAGGAAAACTATTTCGTCTTTTTGAACCTTTCAGAATGGACATGAAATCTTATTCTAAAAAAGCCAAAAACTTATTTTTTTTAAGTTCATGATGTGTAAAAAAGATATATCAACAAGCCTAAAGTAACCACAAAAATCACATTCCCTAATTTCAGGCAGTGTAACGGAGTGACCACTGAGGCCTTGAAGGGAAAAGCTCAGCAGCGGCCAATTTTTAGGTTTAAGACTATGTTCAAACAAAGTCTGGTCACCATACACACCTAAGAAATGAAAGCATAAAAAATGCAAGAAATAAAAAGGTTGACACTAAACTTTTTAGTATAAAAGTAAGACAAATGACTTAAAGAATGACCTACAATTGTTTGACACAGTCAATTTTAGCTAACGTTTTTTTATTTATCGGGTCCCCATTCTTTCAAACTACATCAAACCAAATCTATCATGATGATGAATGACTATTATATAAATATGAACACTGATGAAGAAATATTAGGCTGAAAAAACAAAATGATTCTACTTATTTTGAAAGATCTTTATTGCTTATGTGTCAGTATGTTTGACACCGTACGTTCACACAAGCAAGATCCAATGGCATCAGTCTTATGATGGTTGTTTTCAAACAACGAGCTCCAGCCCAAATGGTCAGGCTCTGTTCGTTGATTACCACATTCATATTTAGCACCATTTCAGTTTGTACACTTCGTTGTGACAGTATTTACAGTGTAGCACCACAGGGGGGATTATGTTCAAGGCAGATCCAAAATCGCCTCATTCAGTCACACATAGCTTCACCAAAGCACCCAAATCTGTCCCTGACTAGACCAACCAGTGAACTTCAAAAGAACATGCAAAAGCTTTATATCCATGTATCAGTTCATGAAAACTTCGTAACTTTTACATTATCACCTTTTCATCAAATACTTCACCTGTCTGAAGCAGAAGAAATACATTTTGTTAAGCACTCCTCAAACTGTCTAGACATCCTTTGAAAAGACTGAGGTTTCAGAAATGTTTTTAAAATGAATACATTTGCCAGAATATAACAAGACGTACTAAGATGTTGAAAACTGAAAATTTGGTTTCTTATGCTTCCAGACCACAGGCATGGGATTTGAAAAGCAAAATTCGGATAAAGGTGTTGGGGTTTCGGGTGCCTCTATTTTCAGCTTATCTTTGTGAATTTGAGCGCTAAAACGGCTCATTTTTACCATCAACTTTTTTCTAATAAATTTTCTTTCAAAGATGACTTGTGGGACTTCAAACGGTCAGGTTTTCCAGGGAAATCACACGCCTGAGACCAGTTTTATAAGCAAGAGCATCCGATAGTTTGATTATTTAAAGTCTAACGCCCTACAGTTTGAGGAGTGCAATGATAACCCATACACAACATCAATTAGTTCGCAATTCATACACCATCATATGTACTGATACTCCTGTAATAGGTAATTATCTCAATAGTGTTGCAGCATTCTTATGGGTGCCTCAAATGATATTGGGAGGCCTTCACGTGCATGTAACCAACAACTGATAACATGCGTTTATAGAGAAATCTGTAGGTCCAACAGGTTTATATTTTCATTCATATAAGTAATTTGTATGATAGCAGACTGGTTTTGGTAGCTTTAGTTTGCAACTACCCATATGGACATAATTCACCTTTATGAAATGTGTCATGGTTCACGCTCGAGCAGATAGCTGAAAGTAGCGTCCTGCAGAAAAGACTTTCATACAATTCTGTGAAATCTGTAATCTTGTCAAGACATTATCATCCACCTGATGGAAACAGTATGGAGATCTTTATAATTTCAGTCGGGATACTCAAATGTTTGAGGAAATTAATAAATACTAACATAGACGGAAGTGATACATACAGAAGCGCTAAATAACGTTATCATTTTAATAGTGAATATCAAGGAATATTGAGACTAGAATAGTTTTATGATCATGTGTGAAGTAACTCGCACAACTTTTAAGCACTTTTTAACTTTCCAAAATGGGGACATATTATAATGTATTATCATAATACATCAATGTATACAACCACAACTTCAGGTCTAATGAATAGATTGACAGATGATTTATTACATACAAGGCAAACTTCACTTGAAATCCCCCTGTTCATGTTCATCGTCTGAAATCACGGTAGGAAACTGCGAGTCTAGTTGCGAACTGCTCTATGGAGGTTATGTCACCCATGCATGTGTACTTGGGAAGACAACTGTATAATCGAGGGGGTTAGCACAAGAAACTTGTTTGTAAATAACGGAAAAGGACAAGCATTAGCACACTAACACTGACGCAAGATAGATTTGACGAACATTGAATACTATGTTAACATAAAAAGGAGTACAGTGATCATTCAAAAAAAAAAAAAAGTGATCTGTCTAGACCATATCTGGTTCTCCTGAAATTGAAAGGACCGCATCCTGCGCTTCGCTCGACTTTCAATATCGTCCTCCACTTCTGAGATTCGCGATTTAAAGTTCTTTGATTTCACAGATAACTGTCGGGGTGCTTGGCTGCACCAACAAGATCATTTTCCACAAGATTTCGTTCTCACCGACGAAACATCCTTCATCAAAACACGACAGGGACGTGGGAATTACGAGTAACATATCCTGGATTTCTTCTTTGGTAATCAGTGTAGGATTTCTCTTCGTAGCATGAATTCACTTGTAAGTGATACTGAAGCTTTCTAGATGTTGCTCGGTTTTAATCAAGGACACAACATAGCAGAATTCTATGCACAACTCGATTCAGTTGTTACTTGCTCATACATCAACTACTCAACCCGTAGAACATATCACAAAATCAAAGTGTATTTTGAATGGTGGAACATTTCACTTGTGATTTTAAGTAATCAGACATGTCGGTAGAAATGTTTCTCAGTTCCAACTTGTATTCAGGCATACATCATTCTTTCACTTCAGTTATTTCCATCAAAATAGATAAAAGATATTTATGGTTTTCGACATAGGGTTTTACTTATCGAACCGGTTTGGACAGTGTTCCGCGCTAACTTGCTTCTTACCACAGTGACTCATTATCAATATATTAATCCTCAACTGATGTATCATTACTAGGGATGCCAGGGAGGTTTTTAAAAAAACAACCCATCAACTACATTGTCACCTTTGACATACTGATTATCTGACACAATATATTAAATATATATCATGTAGGGGTGGCTGTGAAGTCTGAGACAACCTAAAATTCTCGCCAACATAAACAAAGTGCCCACAACGTTTGATATCCAAGTCACAAGCTCAGATTTATTGAAAAAATATTAAGTATTTTTTAAATTCAACGTCAGATGTGATAGGGAGAGAAGGTTGGGATTTGATTTTCAATATCTAGATTACACCCAAAGTTATTATAATTTGACTTATTGTCTATCCAAGTCCACAATCCAGTGTTTTATTTCTGATTCTGTTTAATCGTTTAACGAATGTTCAGTCAAAGACCTGAGCAAGTCTGAGGTCAACCGCAGCATGTAAGCCTATACAGGTCCTAGTTAAAAACATGACTGGAGAGTTTCGGTGAGTTACTGATACCCTATAGCGGTTTATCAGACAGGCAGTGTACCCGCAGGGAAACGACAGTCTGGGTGCTGCTCGGTGCCTACCACTGGCTACGAGTATGGGGCTCCTGCCGCGAGATTCACACATTTCAGTGCCATTCTCGGATACGCGTTAAGGTGAGGAAAAAAAACCTGAAATCCGGTCAACTGGCATCCCTGTATTAGGAGTCTATTGGGAAACATATCTGCATGTAAACCGTATTCCGAATCTAAGTCTATGTCAATTGCATTTTCGAAGTGTTTTTTAAGAGTGCACATGCTAAGGATTGCCAAAATGGTCAAATTCTTAGTGCCATCTTGCCTTTCTTAAAAATTAAAGGACTATCTAAAATTAGCAGTACTTCTATCAAATGCATTAACAGTCACTCTCGCTTTTATCCAATAACAACAATAGGTTTTTAAAATAAACTGTTTATTGCAAATTCTTCATACAACCGTCCATCATTTTTGCAGTCTTTTGATTTCAATAATCACACAACTCTTCTGAAGCAATGGATCACGTCAAAAGATTGAATGTCAAGATCAAATAATGAATAAATATGTACTGTGTATGATATACAACATTGATTCCTTTGGACATCACTTCGATTTTGTAAGGGTAATGGAACAATCTTCCTTGCTTAACTTGTATAGCACTTAGTTGAGTTTTTTTCTAGTAATAAAATGTACTCGAAAATACTCTGCTTAAAATAATGTTTATTTGATTACAAGTGGGCCAAACAAGATTGTTTCATTACAATTTCATTATAGGGGACAGAAGGGTGCTATGGTTAAGAATACCGGACACTGCTCAGAATGGAGCAACAAATGTGGGGTTGGACATCAGTATTTATGGTCACAGAACTGACCTCTCGAAACGTACACGTATTATTTCACATGTTTATGTGAGACTTACAATTCCACATTATCGTCATATACAGTGATTTTTGTTCACACACACGTGCGTCGAATAAAATACTGAGAGCAATTTACTATTGCTCACTATCAAGATGAGAAAAAACTCTGAAGCACTTTATTATTGATCGACTATACTATTTAGAATAAATTTTGAGATATTCAACTAACCTTAAATAGGAAATTTATAAAACTACATACTCCCTGAGGTACTTGAATCCCACGTCGTTGATGACCCCTTAAAAGAAATAGAAGAGATCATTAGTTAAAAAAATATCATTGAAGTGGTTCAGTAATAGTTCAGATATCAATCCAGGCCTTCCCAGTTTGATATTGTTGACACCAGAAAAGTAGCTTCAAAATGTAATTTGCTGAGACACCCCCCGTCCCCCCCCCCAAAAAAAAAAACAACTACAAAGCTTAGTTGTGGTGTAAAGCTGGTTCCTGGGGTTAGCCATCCATTCAGAGTGGTTTGTATGGTAACAGTGCAAGAGTTTCAGGGATTTTCATCCATGCATTAACTATGGGGAGCTTGGAAGTAATAATGCACACATTTATAAGGAAATTACTTGTTATACCAATGTAAAGAAAATCATATGTACTTCTAAATCACGCCAAACTGGCAATGCATGAAAACCAGCTTCATAGGAAGCCAGGTTTTGATAATCTAAATAAAATATTTTTTAAAAATAGCAATTTAAAATTGAGGAAACCCAGTTCACTTTCAGCTGCATCATACAAATAGTTAATATATTTACAATAAATCTATATCAAACTTACCATTGTTTTGTTATTTTTGCGATGGGTATCCTTGCAACGATCACGGATGCGTTCTTCGGTATCAAGTCATCATCATTCTGGTATTCTGTGGCGAGACAGTAAGACGTTAGTGACCCAGTTAGAATAACATGGAAACCAAGAAACCATATATGTCATTAAAAAAAGCCTGATAGTTATTTAATTTGAGAGTAGGGATGTTTTTTCAGCATCAGAACTGATAACAGTCTGACACCAGTTTGTGGGGTGTCACAGCAACTAGATTGTCATATTGAGTATATACAAGTATATTACCTGTGTAGAAAATGTAGGGGGGATAATGTTTCAAGCATAAATACTTTTATTCACCCTGGCGTCAAACAGAAAAACGGGAATCGAGGGGTGGTCATGTTTAACTAATGTAGCCATTGTAGGTCAATTGTGGTTTCTTAAAAACAGACCGAGACATGCCCATGGAGACTGAATTGCGACAAGAGTGAGAATCTTGCGTGCAGAAAATTTAATCCTGCTGTGCTTTTTCTTTTAGTTCTATACCCAGATATAGTTTTCCCCTCATGATTTATTTATACCCAAGTTGAAAACAAATTTAATGCTGTTGGTTTCTCTTTCTGAGAAGAGCCTAATAGCCTCCACTATGG
Organism: Alentia gelatinosa; assembly: GCA_950022655.1. NCBI lineage: Eukaryota > Metazoa > Annelida > Polychaeta > Phyllodocida > Polynoidae > Alentia > Alentia gelatinosa. The sequence continues at coordinate 54,104,328 of OX465583.1, read as the reverse complement.
TCCAATGGGTCGTCCAATTCTCCGAGTCATCTGGTGACTTCCGGTTTAAAATACCCTCCAAGTTATGCAAATTTCCCTGACAACGGACTGAGTCCGCCATATTGCTGGTGACCACAAAGCGCTGTCAGAGTGTTAAATGGTGAAGAAATATTGTTTCCGACATTCTTATGTGCAATCTTTACATGTAATCATTTAAATAGGATTAGATACAATATCCAGACATGATTTGAAAGTGCCAACTTAAAGAAAACTGGTTGTTTCGATGATTTGTTGACATCGCATCAACAGTCTAAACCACGGCTATCACATTCCCATTTGATCTGAAATTTTCAGGGAACTTTGATTTTATCAAGAGAAGTGGCTCAGAAGCACTTTAAACATCCTCACATATTAGATAGTATTGTAAATGAACGTTTGAACGCTCCATAGGCCTAGCATTGCGAAGTTGCTTCTCCAAGATGGCCGTTCCCCTGTCAAAAGCAGGGTTCGTAGCGCCACCTACTTCCAGGCTGACTCGACGAATGACACAAGGTCCCCCAAATTTTGACATTACAACATGTACAGGACAATCAGCTAAGCCAACCCCAATTCCAACTGATAAATATGAATAAATCCTTTGTCTACAGAGTGTTATTCTTATATCAAATCAAATTCCCAATTAATTTATTCCAACCCGAGCCATTTTGAATAATTGTTGACTGGTAACAACTTCCAGTATATAGCAATTCTTCGATCCGGCCTGGAAGTAGGTGGCGCTACGAACCCCCTGGGTGGCGATGTTGGAGAAGCACCTCCGCAATGTTAAGTCTATGGGACCGTTCGAACGTGCATTTATGATACTTTTTAATTTGTGAGGATGTTTTAAGTACTTCTGACGCATTCCTTCTACCAGAATTAAACTTCTACCAGTTTAAAATACTTGCATATATCTCGGGCCTAGACTGTGAAATGTGAATATGGTTCTAATCTCAAGGCAACTTAAAATCAATCTTACAGTGGCAGTATTATTTGTTTTTATTTTTCATACTTCATAATTCTCAATTGAGTAATAATACGATTGATGATGGGAATTTTGGATCTCATTTTAAGATGGATTTAGAAAATGATTGGAATTCTTCAATTAAAGAGTGGTTGTGAGCTTGGCATGACATAAAAGATCAATAGATCAGAGATGAAGCCACTATCATGCACTTTCTGACATTAGTGTTGTCACTTCTATGAATAATGTTTTGTGGTACACCCTTGTCTATGTGTGCAGAAAGGAACCTCTATACAAGGGGACCTATAAAAGTCCATAAAATTACTTTAGCATTGAATTGCTAACCAGCTGTCGGAACGGGGCTAGTAATACCGACTACCAAGGCTCGAGTTCCACTTTTAACTCCCACATCACATGGAACCAATTCAAACGGCGGTTAAAAAGCAATAAATGTTTTACTATGAAATTCGACCGAAAGTAACCTACCTTCTTTGGTCTGTGCATTGGTGACTTGAATTTCGAAGTCTGTTGCTTTCACGTTTCCTAGTTTCTTATTAATAATGGCCTTCTTCAAGTCCCCGAGTGATATATGAATACCATCGAATGTGATGGTATCGTAGTCGAGACTACTTTTGAACTTGTAATGTACGCAAGACATGGTGGTACACGTCTATTTTCCTCTCAGACACGCGGTGAACTGGCTTCAGCGGCTCGCTGCAGCCCGCTTTGTGCGCAGAATGTGGCTGGTCGAGTCACGTGACCCAGACCATTAACGTCCAAGCTTGTCTTAGCAAGCTACTCCAGAAAAATAGTCCTTTTAAACACCAATACTACACTCATTTCAAATACAGATACTTTTACACTTAATAAATACAATTATGAGATATACCACAAGCTAGATACGGCAAACACTTCCTGGAATACACATAGATAGCATGCTTTGCCGAGCCATGATGTCATGCCGATGTCATTTCCCGATAAGCATGCTGAAACATTTCGATGGTCTTCAACGTCGATATACTCATTACTCTGTCACATCGAACGTTCCAGAAGATATAACAGGTGTCGAATTAACGTAAAAATCCTTTCCTTCGTTAGCTTTCAATTATGAAGCAAATATGAACGATGTCCTTCTCCTCTCCTGTGTACGTCTTCAGTCGTGTCCTCCTCGTGAATACGCCAAGTTTGTGGAGTAAAATACGTAAATACTTGTTCCTCTAACTGGAATGGTAATTCACGGAAAGCCAAATATAGGGTTCAGATATAAAATACTTACATTACAATGTTTATTATTTGTCTCTTAATCTTCCTAGTTCGGTTTTATTAAGAAATGGTTAGTTGATTTGTTATTCATCTTATCATCATGAGTTGAACGAGTATTGTATCTTTCGTTTTCTTGTAATATCATTCTGTATTTTATGTCAGACTTTGGGGATTACACCATCACTCGGACGGGTTCTCGCAATTTCTCGGAAAATCCCCGCAACTCTCGTTCTTCGAAGGTGACGTCATTCAAAGAAAATGGCGCCCATTAGGGAAATCCGATGGTGAGTATTCCCAATGAACCTTACATCGAAATATTACCTTTGTAATGGTAGCTACTCGAAGATAACAACCAAACATGTCAACGTGAGCTTGAGAAACCCCTTAAGTCTATGTATAACAATTGTTGCATCATATTGATTATTCTGTCACCTCTGAAATCTCAGTGTTTACATTCCTTTGGGTCCGTTTCCGTGCAGGGTCGATCGTCAACTCGACGGAAAAGTTGGCATAGCATCCGTGTTTGCAATCGATGGTTACTTTGCCGTCGTTGTCTTTGTTCTCTTTTGGATACTTTGCATATATACTAACACTCTTTGTTATGTGAATTAGCTTATGTTAAAAAAAATACATCTTTTCAATGACAATAACATCTGATCTCCACAACATCCATTATCAGTATAAGCCGTCTGATCAGCTGAGCCTGAAACGTCACAAGGAACCGTCACAAGCTCCGTTGTCAGCATCGAGTACCGCGGTAGCTCCTCAGAATCAGATGGTTGCTCCCCGGGAAACTGATTAAGATTTGGACGAGAGTCATGACGAAGTTGTAAAACACAGTATAGAATAGGCAGTATATTATAATGCCGCCCGGCGTTTTATTCTATTATTCTAGAAGGATTTACATATAATATATCCTTTTTGCAAAATACACACATGTATATTCCAAGGCTATATAGCCTAGATCTAGTCTTTGTCAGACAGGCTCTGACTTTCTAGCGGTGCTATATTACTAGATCTAGATTATATGCCTTTATTTTTAATTTGAACTTCAACTTTCAATCTATAAAACTTCAAGCCATACATACTCTGTCATACTAGGTCTAATGATAGACACAAACGATATATGGAGTGATAGGTATCCCAATTGCTTCCGTTGAACGCCATCTAACAGTGAGACCTTTAGTTAGGCCGGTGCTCGGACAAACAGGGCCGAGTCCACCCACATGCATATAATCTTATGCAGCATTCACAGCTAGAGTGTGAATGGTGGGTGTGATAGCAGGAGTGTTGGTTTTTGACAGATTAGACTGCTACAATAATAAAGGGCATTGTATCAACGAGTCTGGACTATCTAAACTTTATAGTTGATAATTGTTTTGGTCTTAAGTTGGAGAAAAATAAGCATATGATAGCTAGGCCTGCAAATGTATTATTGTGTATTCATTTTCGGTGATCCTGTGTTATCCAAGCTATATCTAAAGTATTATTGAGGCGACATGCATGTATGACACACCAAATTTGAGCTGGGATACCATAGAATACGATGCAATCGTTATAATTTCTCTGAAAAAATATACAAGGGCATTATAAACGTATTACGCTAATATACACTCAGTGATCCAATGTTAAAGAATACGTTGCCAGGGTGTTGTTTGGCTGCAGGCATTGCGGAACCAAGTAGATAACGTGTGACAGGTCTATTATAATCACAATATTTTTCGGTCTCCTCAAATGAAAGCTTGAGTATATATTTGTGAAGCCAACGAAAAAAATAATTCTATAAAATGATCTCATGAATAGCATGTGTTTCGTTCACATTTTCTCCGAACGGCTTACCTTTTCTTAGGGGCTAAAGATGATAAAATGAATTACATCCCATAATTTGACATTATACTGTGTCCTATATAATTCTTGATGGGTAACAGATGATTCATTTGCGCTCAGAATGGAGCGATTGGCACCAGGAACCCAAATTTGCTCCGACTAAGGGCACTAAGATTTCTGGTGCGAAAAACTACGAATATTCCCGTTTTCATCACTTTTATTCTTCTTCTTTTTTATGTAACTCACCTTTTAATTTAAGTACGAAAACACGGCACCCAGGAGAACCCGGCCGTTCAGGAAGAACGATCGAAATTACCGCTATGAAATTGTGAAATTTAGATTACATATTAACTGCAAGTATAGCATGTGAGAAATTTTATGGAACCATTAAGTTTCCTCAATTATTCCTATTAGATATTCTTGAGAGGGTGCCGGGTTCTCCGCGTACCGTGTTAGGGTTAGATTTACTGGTAGGTTAACGGTTAAGTTTAGCCATGGACTCAAATGACCGGTATGTGGTTTAGCGGATGATTAGGGTTCTGGAAGTGTACTATATATACAGCTTAGAATAGGCCGATACACCAGTGCCAAACTTACAAAGATTTGAGGCAAAAGAGAATATTGTAGGGGAGTGGTAAGAGATAGTGTAAGTCGTCTACTACTTAGTGCAAATCATCCAGTGCGAATCTTTGCAGTAGTCGTGCGAATCGTCCGCCAGTGCGAATCGACAGCAATAATAAGGCCACGTCAGCTCTAAGGCGACATCAGCGATAAATACTCTATTGGTGTCGAGATAAAAGCTGACAAAATCAAATTTAATCGAAATCAATTTTCAGATGTCATGATATCAGGAAATGATTTATCACGCAGAAACTCCAAAGGCATGCCTAGCTGGGCGTTATAATAATTAGAGACATCTGCCTTTTTCTTCTGATCTACTTTTTTTTCTACCATTTTGCTGCTATCATTTCTTCATATGTTCAGACTACAAGGGCGATGGGCGGGCCGCACCGGTAGATCTGCATGCCACTACTTGAACGTATTTCGGTAGTTGTCAAGTCTGACATGTTGTTGATATTGTTCATGAGGACAGTGGTACCATATCTGATTTCGTGGTCTCCTCTTTACGCGTGCACTGTATGCTGACGTCACCTGTGACTGGTCTGTTATGTAGAGTTGGAACTAGATTGGCATTTATCACGCATTTATTGTGTGTATATCCATTAGGACAAATCGCTCTTGTATTAAAGGGACAATCTAAGGTTTCACCATTGAGCTAGACTTGGGACTCACCGAAAACCTAACGCGACGACCGTTGCCATTCTCCATCCTGAGGAACAGGTTACATCTCTAAGTCCTCTCTCTCTCTCTCATTCCACTCAATGATTATCAGTAATGAACTCTTTAAGGCTGAATGCGAGTCATGGACGAGTATAAGGACTGCCAGGCGCACTGATATTAGGCTGCATATTATAGTGCCATATTCTATTGGAGAATTTGGTAATAAACGGAAGAATTAGTTGACAAATATGACTCATATGTCGATAGCCACGATAGGTTACATATCAAATTGTTAACTATCTTATTATTTTCTTGTTTCAGGCTGTCTGCAAAATTAAATTCTTGATTCGGATTTCTACAAGAAAAACGCAGACAGGATCATTTGGAAATGTAGTTGAATTAGCGGTAAGTGTCCAGTATATAAAGTCATATGAATATTAGACAATTCACCTAGAAACTTAAAACGTGTCATGATTCTAGAACTTGAATATAATAATCTCCAATGTTGTTGTACCCGTCCAAGAAATTTGGATTTCACATGGTAAACCCTATGCCATTTTATCCAAACTTGAACAGAATCATATAGTAAACGTGTAGTACTAGACATTTAAGTGCTAGAAACTATAGATCACTGGACTTATTTCTGAAAAAAATATTTTCAGTACATTTCCTGTATAGGATAACAAATATAAATAAATAGGCATATTCTACCGATTTGGTTAAGACGAACTTGATTGAATTGAAGACAAGGCGACGCCCTTCCCTACAGCGATGTGGGTACAAAATGGATGAGATTTGTTATGTTTTGGTAAAAAAAATTGTGATTTCGTTCGGGGTAATGCTGACAGCAGTTCCCCATTGGAAAAAAATGAAGTAGTGAGCGCACTCAAACAGCCACGTTTTCACAATATGATTTGTTATTTTACTCTGTTGGCTCTAGAATGAATTACAAGAAAGCAGGTTTGACTAACAGTTATTATTATTTAGATATCCTGATTAGTCCAGAACGTAGTTGGATTAATTGGTTTTAGATAATTTAAATGTCTCAGATTACCATGGACTGAAAAGGAATCGGATAGTCAGCTATTTAACTGTCTATTATAACTGAGCTGAACTTTGGTCTAACTTGTGTCCAAATCAGGAAGTTAGGGGACACAAAGGGCCCGCTTTCAGTTTCCCATCACGCTGCTGTGTCACATTTTCCCTTTCGCATCTCACTATGACTCCATAAACAACACTCACAAAAACATAAAATTGTAAAGTATGGATTTAAACGAGCAACTGATGTATGCCGAAACCTGCTGAAAATGGAGAACTACTGGGATCTTAAAAATCTGAAAAATTGTTTAAGCACAGCTGGCGGTGAAAGCAGACCTAAATTATTTCTGATTGTTTTGGGCGCTACTCACTGTGTCCACTCACCATGTTTGAAAGATTTGTAGAGATTCATGCCACTTAAAGATATTCTGAAAACGTGGCTAAGGTTTCACTTGCTCGAGCTACTGCATAAAAAAACACTTAAATATATTCTTCGATATATTCTGAAGAGACCGGAGACTTTCCGATGAACCCTTAGTATGTTGGAACTCGCACCTGTTGCTTAAGTTGTAACACGTTTGTAGGTAATAGTGTCGGTGTTTTACATCAATTCAATTGTTAAGATCTTTATTTTTTTCGAACGGCAGCAGGAAGACAAAGTTTATCTCCATCAAAACGAAGAAATACCCCCAATTGTAAAGATCATACCGTAGGATGAGATATGTAATTGACTACTATGATGGTGGAATTGAACCATCAACATAACATGTTTAAATGATCACCCTCGCACTCTTCCTCTTGTATTTTGTGTGTAGAATATCCGTGTATGGGCCAAAGAGACTGAGCCTGTGCACGACGGGAGGTAGAGCTGGGAGAAGCTGACTGCTGGCTGGTAATGAGTGCGGTACTGGACCATGGGTGAACACGGGCAGGATGGATACTCAAGACTAGACACGAGTGAAGCACTAGCCCAGGCCACTGCCTTTTACCATAAAGGTGGGTCCAATTTACGCCACAAGGCAATTTACAGGATGCAAGTTTTCCGACAAATGACGGAATTCTGACATTTCCTACACACTAACAGCATCGCAATTTAACAGTGTTTAGTTCCACATTTTTCTTTCACCAAATACTAAAAGTAACAGTATGATTAAAGAAATTAGAATACATGTATATATTCATCGATTCACAAAGATGGCAGTTTTTCACTTTCCATTGACTTTTCTTTTCATTTCCAGTCAATCAAATTATTTTTCTTTTATAAAACCAAAATTGTATCAATTGAATCTCATTCACGCCAATAAATAAGTGTTATGAGGCACTAAATTCCATATGGAAAATATTCAACTTTTTTCCCTGAGCCCAACTGACAGTCCAGGACTCAAGGCCATTATGTTCCAAAATAATGTTGAGGGGTTTTAATTTCCTATTTTTTTGTCATTGCCGACTTTCTTTCCTGATAATTTAACACAGCGGTTTCCTTAAATTAGTGTGGATGTGATAATAGTTCCGTTATTGTTAACATCATATTTTTTGTTTGACTGACGGACACTTTATGTCTCGTCTCCATTAATTAACCATATGATATTCAGATACTAAGAAGGAACTACATCGAGAGCCATAAACATTGAAAATATGCCATGAGATTTAGTTGTGGGAGTAATCTCACAAGGCAAAGCCGAATGTGATAACATGATATTCAAATGCCAATAAAGTAACCAAAGTAAGTCTAATTGTACCAATTGGACATTAAACTACCCAAACAAACAAATTCCCAATTCTTGATGGCATTTTTTGTTTGAAATCATCAACACATGTTTCTGGATTATTGTAGTCCCTTGGGAATAAATCTTTAAGAAACAAAATTCAAAAAAGTGTTTTTGATAAGACTTTGTGAGCAGTGTGTAAGCTGACAATGTACTCTCTCGGTGTAGGTGAGTTCTTGGCGGCGGCGCAGTGCTACACGGCGTGCCTACATGAGCTGCCCATCAACCGGCATAATGAACATCGTATCGGTATTATCTACAACCGTGCCACCTGTCACCTCAAACTGGTGAGTTCTTTCAGTCTTAGAGTAAGGTAGACGTGGCTTCTGTAGGTGTACCTCCTACCGCTTCACGACCACATGTCAATAAGGGGCCATCCATAAAGTATGTACGCACTGAGGGGGGGTCCAAAATTTCGGAAATTTTGCGTATGCTCCTTCTTTGTTCTATTGCGTACAAAATCAGGAGAGGGGGTGGGGGGTGAAAAAATTTCAGAAACTCTGCGTACATACTTTATGGATGGCCCCTAAAGAGAAATTGTCTGGAATTTTTCTGATCTTCGAATACCCCCGGCAGACCAGAGCACTTTGAAAATTAAGTCCTTTCATTCTTGTCTGGATGTTAAAGCATCTTCTGAAATTTTGAGAAATTATATTTCGTATGATGAAGGTGTGGGTCACGTAAACCCCTTGTTATTTCGGTTTGACCTATAGGTCAAGACCGAAATATATTAGGGGAGATGGGGAACGGTTTTTGCGGCTTACATTATAATACATTAAAGTAATGTATTCTGAATAATTAGAGTCTCGATACCGTCGATACCGGTCCGCACCAGGCGACTGTAGTATATTTTTATATATTGTATAGGCACCTGTTGCGGTTCAGTGTATTTATATATATATTGCAACAGGCTTCTCCCTCCCTCCCGGCGGCTCTCTTTGATCTTAACTTTGATATTAACTCGTAATTTACGAGGTTATAAAAGGAGGAGGTGTCGTCGGGAAGAGTACATGTCGGTGTCTTATAGGTATAATATATGAAACGGGCCCCTGATATCGGCGCCCGCACCCGGTGTCTAGAGCTTTCAGATTGAGGGAGGGAGGGAGGTGCAATATATAAAAAAACACTACTGTCGCCGGCACCCGTTGCGGCATCCGTTGCACTTCAATTTGTTGAAACCGAAATCATGGCAATGCCATGCCTACTATTAATCCTTGTTATAGAATGCGCCATAATAGCAGGCACCATATATGTTGATCTTGTAGCCTAACTAACCTATTCATTAACATGCATTTTCTGTTTATCATTGGTTTTCAACCGGTTAGTATGTGCGATATTATATACACAAGAATGACTGGTTTTGTGTGTGAGTCCCCGTAACCTTGGAGTAGCTGACGTATAGTTACATCTGAGCGACAACGAGGATGTTACGTCATCCACGACGAGGAGCTTACAGCCACTCATATAAAAAAAGTCGTTATTGATTGTACTTCCGATCTACATGATTAATAACAATTCTATTACAATACAAAGGTTTATTGCAAGACATGTAGTTCCAAATTACGCCATAACACCATGGCACTGTTAAGCATGGTGATAATTCAGTACATACTTACGCCATTTATATAGTTCACAACTTTTCATTGTTTTTAGTATGCAAAACGTTTCTGCTGGTAAATGAGACAATAATGACTGATTATAAATTAATTGATATTGAATGAACATTCAAGAAACTTATTTCGAAGTACATAAGGATTTGACATTACTATGTTGTGAATGAGGGTAGGTGTATTCTTGTTAGCAGCTACCGCTTGCGTAAGCTCGATAACTGTTATGGGCTACATTATCAGAACCGTTCGATATTTTATATCATTATGAATGTGGCTGTTTTCCTGAACGTCCGGGTAGCGAATTTCAGGCACTCTATACATTTCCTGTGTAGAGTTGGTAATAGGTGGACCATAAACATCAATATCCTTCAATATATATCCTTTTATTTTCAGAAAGATTATGAGAACCTCCTGAGAGACTGTGACGCAGGTAAGTTCTTGAATGCAGTGCAGAAAGTTGAGATAAACTTTACTATTTCCCCCCTGTGCTTCCAGATGTCTTTTTGATATTACAAGTACAGTAAAACCCCTCTTCCAGGACACCCCGCTTAAGGGGACACCCCGCTTAAGGGGACACCCCGCTTAAGGGGACAGTTTTTCGGTACAGAAATGCTTTAAAACCCCGCTTAAGGGGACAGTTTGGAGGGACATCATATCAAAAACACTGAAAATCCAAGTTTATGGTGTCCGTTTGTCTGGGACAGACAGTTGTTGCAAATAGAACAATAGACTGAGCATTCCCGTGTGGGCCCGGGCGGCCGGAGTGTGTTTTTTCAAGGTGATAACCACATCTCTAGCAGCTCTGGGCGGGCCACAGTGAGTGGGTATTAGTCTGAGCGACTTTTGCACCTGTTGAAGGTAGGGGGTTAGATGCCCGCTTACAGGTTAGCGGTGGGCTTTGAAGGTGCGGACTTCGAAGGTGCGGTATTCCGTGAGCCGTCGCGGCTCTGGGTGGCTCACGGTTATGGGGCTGCTGACTTCTCTCAGAAGTTAGGGGGGGGGGGGGGGGTCATTGAACAGAGGTGTAAAAAGGAGCGAATTTCACAAGGAAGGCATATCCATCTTCAACCTCTATTATCTATTTATTTTTATTTTTTTGTACATTTATATTCATTTATATTGTATGATTTATAATTATTTGCTTATTCATTAATAAACCTTTTAAACTAATAACCATCGTTTCCTTCATTTATATAGGTATTCTCTATTTTATAACCACTGGCATACTGAAAACCCCGCTTAAGGATACACCCTGCTTAAGGGGGCACTTGGCCTGGAACGGAAGGTGTCCCCTTAAGAGGGGTTTTACTGTACGCATTTTGATGATACGCAGCGAACGTCTCTTACTGCAGGCGGTCATAAAGATAAATACATTGCGGATAAAACATATGTGCATATATATGTCAATATATGTTACTTCTTTCTATGTCTTTTTTTAATAAAGAACGAATCAATGCTATGTCTAATTATCACCTTTCTTATGATTCATGTCTTCTGACATTGTACTTTATTCTAGTTTTAGAATTGGATCCAAAGAACACCAAGTTGTACAGTAGGAAATTGAAGGCGCTATGTTCGCTCGGACGTTTTACAGAGGCGTACTCCGTCGCCAACCATTGGACCAAAATCGCACCAGAGGTAACGTACAAAGTTTACATCAAAGTATGAATTTGAATAATTATCAGACGTGGTAAAAGCACACCTCACTTACACATTTGGCATCGCTTGTACTCGTGTTCTTAGTGATGAAGATCTGGAGACGTAGCAGGTAGAGATTCTTATGCAAAAAAACCCCACAAAAATACGTGCTTTAGTAATGTATAAGATATAATCATACATTTGAAATAGTTTTATAAACAGCATATGTAATGATGCATATGCACACTGCAATGAAACCCTGCCAGAAGGCAGATTGCATGTTGTACTCTCTCGAGTGAATAGATTTTGAGAAAAACAAATTTTAAAATGTATGAGTTATACATAACAAATTATGTTAAATATTTGTATTATTCATAGATATTAAAAAAATCAAATAGATATATGCGGTCACATATGCACATATCCAATATGACTTGCTATTGCAGAATCCACAAGCCAAAAAGGAACACGACCGTCTAAATAGAATAGTAACGGCTTTACAGGAACAAGTAAGTAAAAATTGGTTGACTCACCTGAATTAACAGAACTTTTTCAATATCTTTTGTCTAATATTTGCATATGTGTACAGCATAAAACTTCACCACAATCCATATTAGATAAGATTTTTTTTTCCTTTTTTAGATTAGATATTTATCCTCTCCTACCTTGTCATCATATCACTTTGATTCCCTCTGCAGGAAGATGACGGTCTTGAGGATTCTTTGGACGAGCCTGGAATGTCACTGGTATTGGCGGACGGGGCCCCGGCGGCTGCCGGTCTGGACTGTGGCAGGAACGGTGGGGCTGAGGCAGCGGCCGAGGTGAATGGAACAGCTGCAGCACCAGACCCAATGGCCTGTGACGCAGGTACTCAGGCTTTACTATTTATCGTATACAAAGTCACAATTGAAAATGTATGGTGACTCAGTAAACCATTACCCATTGTTTAAAAACTGTCAGATATCATAACCATGGTATACAGATTTTAATCCATTGTATATCCAAAAGAATAGTCCTTTTGTGTTACAGGGCATAAAAAATAGTCCCCGTTGATATTCCCTATGATATGGCGATGCCTGGGTACTACAAACGATGTCGATATCGTAATACACTTGAAAACGCTCGTGCATTACAACGCGTCAACTTCTCGTGGTTTACGACCACCTGTCCACAAATCCATCGATTATTGTCTTTATATTCAATAAAACTCATAATCTTTATTGTTTATAAAATCTTTGAGAAGAATTGACTGAAATAGGTTTACAAAAGTGAAAAGCTTAAATCATTGATAGTCCTATATCCCCGCAGGTCCCTGGGACGTTAAACCACTAGTAAACAATCCTGATCAATTTAGAAATAAATAGTGGATACAATCAGGATTTGGATATTTTCTGGTTTTTTTTCTAGACCTTAATGGTATCTCTGTGTTAAGTAAATTGAATTGAACATAACATATTTGCTGGCTTTTCCCTTCTATATCAGGAAGTCAATTATTGGTATTTGTCTTCTACCAGGTGGCGCCACTGGTGGTAGCGCCAGCATGGAGCCGTCATTCACCTGCCCCAGTTGTGACATCATGTTTGGGACTCGACATGAACTCCAGGTACATCGGAAAAGTGAGCTCCACCGCAAGAAGATGGCATCAGATGAGGAGAACGAGTGGAAGTACCGAGCCCCCCCTCGCGGGCTCACCTCGAGGGAGTATTCCAAATGTCCAAGGTACAAACACAATATTAAATGAATCTGATTTCCTTCTAACACCCTTCCTTTTTCTTGGTGTAGACGTGGAACGTGTTTGTTGTCCCAATTTACCGATGGTGGTGGGTCATTCGGTTCCCATTGTGGATTGGGAATTTTTCAGAAAAAACACAATATCAACTTAAACCAAATAATATTGGTTTTATTATTCAGCATTGCAATTTTAGGTTATTAAAGGTGGTTAAATCAAAGGACCACCAATGGAGCAGCAATGAACCACCGCACCTGGCAAACATCAATTATTATTTCGGTTTGACCTGTAGGTCAAGACCAAAATATATTAGGAGAGACGGGGAACGTTTTTTGAGGCTTACATTATAATACATTACAGTAATATATTCTGAATAATTAGACCCTCGAAACCCTTGATACCGGGTCCGCACCCGGCGACAGTAGTGTACTTTTATATATTGTGTAGGCACCCGTTGCGGTTCAATGAATACCTACTAGCGGTTGGGGCCCCACAGGTCAGATGTGGTCCGCACCCGGCGACAGTAGTGTATTTATATATATTGCAACAGGCTTCCCCCTCCCTCCCTCCCTCCCTCCCTCCCTCCCTCCCTCCCTCCCTCCCTCCCTCCCTCCCTCCCTCCCTCCCTCCCTCCCTCCCTCCCTCCCTCCCTCCCTCCCTCCCTCCCTCCCTCCCTCCCTCCCTCCCTCCCTCCCTCCCTCCCTCCCTCCCTCCCTCCCTCCCTCCCTCCCTCCCTCCCTCCCTCGTGGCACACTGCACCGCTAGAGCAACCTACAGAAACAGGTTTTGCGGTACAATAAACCGGAGCGGCGCAGTGTGCGCTCGTGGGTGTTCGTTGAACCGCAACAGGTGCCGATACCAGACATGGAGTGCGTTCGATTGGTATATTTATGTTACGTTGAGCCTCTGACCATGTTTTGTTTGCTGGTGACCTATTTGACCTGATTCCCTCGAACACGTCTGGTGTCGGCGCCATTGCGGTTCAATGAATACCTACTAGCGGGTGGGGTTTGCTCTGGTCAGATGTGGTCCGCACCCGGCGACAGTAGTGTATTTATATATATTGCAGCAGGCTTCCACCTCCCTCCCTCCCTCCCTCCCTCCCTCCCTCCCTCCCTCCCTCCCTCCCTCCCTCCCTCCCTCCCTCCCTCCCTCCCTCCCTCCCTCCCTCCCTCCCTCCCTCCCTCCCTCCCTCCCTCCCTCCCTCCCTCCCTCCCTCCCTCCCTCCCTCCCTCCCTCCCTCCCTCCCTCCCTCCCTCCCTTTTATTTCTTAATACCAATTACCTAAGGTTGAATTGACTATTCCATAATATACAATCTTTTATTCAACGCTGACCGACAAGGGACAATTGAACGACATCGTAGAAAAACCTACGAACTTTATTCAACGGGCCCCAGGTCAAATAGGTCACCAGCAAACCTGCACAGGTCAGATGTGGTCCGCACCCGGTGACAGTAGTGTATTTTTATATATTGCGCAGGCACCCGTTACGGCTCAATGAATACCTACTAGCGGTTGGGACTTGCTCTGGTCAGATGTGGTCCGCACCCGGCGACAGTAGTGTATTTTTATATATTGCCACAGGCTTCCACCTCCCTCCCTCCCTCCCTCCCTCCCTCCCTCCCTCCCTCCCTCCCTCCCTCCCTCCCTCCCTCCCTCCCTCCCTCCCTCCCTCCCTCCCTCCCTCCCTCCCTCCCTCCCTCCCTCCCTCCCTCCCTCCCTCCCTCCCTCCCTCCCTTTTATTTCTTAAAACATGTATACATTACTTGTTGAAACCGAAATCATGGCAATGCCTTGCCTACTATTAATCCTTGTGTATCAGATTTAAGGCCTGGATAGAGGACGGGACTGATTTTGGCCCGTGGAACCAGTACTAAGAGAAAATGAGGTTACTGACCCCAAAGGGATGACCGTTTGTGGTCTTCTGATGCCATAAATAGGTCCGACGCTGCAGGCGGAAGCACATTTATCCCATCAAAAGGCCCAGAATGGCATCCCTTTTGACTCAGTCACTACGTTTTCTTATTGTTATATATACCTAAATATCAAGAAAACGCCATTTTATATACTTATTTTATGTACCTATTGACCTGATACATTCAGTATGGCCACAGTGCGCCTGAATATTCACAACTGCCACAGTGCGCCCGAACATTATTTAATACTGCACCCCTTGCAGTGGGTAGGATTTCATGTTCAGGTATGTAATGATCATCAATATGGGTTACGAAAATGAGCTCAGTACTAATTTTCTATTATAGATACTTCGGGAAAGGCACTTGTCGGTTTGGTATCCGGTGCAGCCAGGCACACTCAGAGGGTGAACTGGCCGAATGGAAGGAGCGCTTCGAGCAGAAGAAGGAGCGGCTGCAGATGGCGAAGGACAAAGATGAGCAGTCCAGCAGTTATGCAGAGCAGCTCCTTAAGGCCTGGATGAATACTGACAGCCCAGAGGCCGTGGTCAGTGCCTCTTTAATGCTATTTTTGAATCTGTATTTCTCAAGAGAAAAGTATATGCATGTCAAAAGTGAGATGATGTGCACTTATAGCGTGAGGATAATCCTGTGAAGTTGTTGAGTATCGAATCCTTTATTCTATGTATAGACCCGACTTACTGGCCACGACCTTTCTGTTAAATAATTGCAAATTCAATTCACCTTCAGTACATTACACGTAATTACCAGTTGATGGGGAGTTAAGTGGTTAAGACACTAGACTTGTAATCCCAAGATTTTGAGTTCGAGTCCTACTGCAACCACCTTCCTCCTTCATCCCCAGCAGTGGTTGATTTACTGCTATATCGCCAAATCGCTCTCATACCATGTCTATGTGGTCTGGGAACTAAAATAACTCTCACTTCGGTAAATGTGTAGGGGTGAGATTTTTACCTAAATTCATCTCATTGATTCGATTACCACCGTTGTGATGTAAAACCAGCGAGTAAAAAAGGTGAACCATGAGTTAGTCCCTATATACCTTCAGGGTCCCCTGGGACATTAAATAAGCAAACCAATCCAAACGTAATTACCATCATAAGTTCCTATTTTAATTGTGCACTGTCCTACACAAAACACAGCCGGGACTTGATGTACTCCCACTGAGGGCTGATCATATTAGCTACAAGACGATGGTATTCTTAACTTGAATCAAAATGTCATAAATGAAAATTGAAGTGTCTTCTCAGATATCAAGAACTGAGCTAATCCTCGTAGTCCTTACCCTTGATTTACAAGAAATATCTCCACCAGTGTGATGTTGATATTATGAACCCTGGAATAAGTCAGTGGGCTGTGACAACGATTAGGTTAATTTCCCGATACATGTAGATTGGACTATTATCCATACCGTCTGTTTACACCATTGTTGTCCTCATTACAGATGACTGAGACGCTGGAAGGGGTCAACGTCCACGTTGGCTCTGACCTTTCTGTAACCATGACAACCAAGCGCTGTACTCACACCTGGACCTTCACCATCACCAGCAAGGTCAGTCGACATGTCAACCAAAGTACATATCCTTTACCACTGAAAATGATAAAAAGGAACTATATCGAGATCTATATCCACTGAAAATATGCCATGAGTTTGGGTTGCCGAGTAATCTCATGAGGTTAAGCCAAGGTTAAACCAAAATGAATGGCGCATTTTCAGTGGGTATGGATCGGATGCGGTTCAAATTTTATCTCATCCTTATCACTGACTAATTGGCTAACGTTTATGACATCATCATCCATTGAGTGTTTCTTTTACAATGCTCCATGTGTGGCGAGTATCCGTTCCCAATAGTAAATCTATGGGGACAAATAAATGGCTGCTTCCATAAAACAATAGCTATATGCTCTATACATACAAACACGTGACTATGGTCTGTTACAGATGTGTCTGCGTCGGGTGCTTCTCTTGGACGATGCCACTCGTCGCCATTTCCAGATTGCCGCCGTCACTGTGGGCCCCAAGAAATCACAGAAATCACAAACACTCCCGGAGAACCGCCAACACTGGACCAACCCATCTTTCTCAGCCAGTCGACAAAATGTTGATAAAGTCTACCGAATTAAGGTCAGTTCTCCCCATTTGAAACTGTGTAAATCATAACAGGGATGCAAGATTGCCGCCAATTGACGGATATCTGAATTTTTCGAGATTTTGATGGCAAGGACATAAAACATAGATATTTGGCAATATTTACACAATGGCGGCACCTGATAATTTGGGCTTCAAATGGGAGCCAAGTCAGCGGCAGTGTGAGGCCAAATGTGTGAGATAGGCTGTGTTTCACTCCCCTTTATGTTGTTGATTAGAACACAATGCACACAAAATGATGTAAATGAAATGGTATTAATCTTAGATATTTACAGCTACTGACACTAAAGATATTGAAAATAGCCCAATCAATCGTTAACTACTAAAACAAAAAGTATAATTAAGAAAAAATAGAATATGTACATATATCCGTGACCAAAGTAATGTTAGAAATGCTTCCCTTTTAGATAATATTAAATTTCCGCAATAATCTTATATGAAATGTATGCTATCAACAGACATATGTTTTCTGGGTGTATCTTCAACATGGTGGTATTTTTACTTGCTTGTAGGTGGCCTTCAAGACAGATATATATGGTGCCTTGCGTCAGAACGTCATATTTGACTTCGGCTCAGAACCGGTGCTAACACGTCAACTGTCGGTCGACTCGAAACCCGTCTCCGATCTTGACGTGACCAGTCTAGACTTGAAACTTGATGAGACTGGTCGCTGGGACCTTTCCACCAAGACCATCATTCCATTCATACCCAGGTAAGCTGTAGTTACCAACTCCACCGTCCAGTAGTAATCGTTCCAGATATTCAGCTTCCTTAGATAGCCACTTCATTTAGATATTCTATCCGTGTATGAATGGCACATAATGTAGGTCTGTTAGCATCTCATGGTGATTGGTGCAGCATGGTTGTGATGTAGATAACTGAGATAGATATGCAGTCGTCCCTTGACAATTTCATGTCAGTTTAACCCATTGTTGTGTTTCAATTTCTCTATTGAGATAAGAGCGTGAGCTTTCCCTTGGCCCAAACAGCCAAGCTCGCCCCCGCGCTAATACTCCTTAGCAACAATCAATAAGGTCACTCCCACGCATAAACAATAGTAAATATTGTAGCGATCCTGTTTAAAAGACAACAACACCGAGAATTAAAATGCCCAAGCGATAATCACGCTATATTGTAACAATAAACATGTATAATAATTAATACAGTCGACAATCCTAACCAAGATACATTACAGTGCGAAAAGGGTACCAGGATGCCCCTGGGCTATATATATGTCTCTGGGGGAGAGAATATCTTCAGGCATTCAGTAAAATTTTACTTGTCATGTGACCTAGAGAACTTCTTTGTTGCCATGATTGAATTTATTTATAAAATGTATCAATTTTCACATATACCTTTCCATATAGAGACTCTTTAAATTTTCCCTGTATTTATTGAAAAATGGCCTGACTATATCGTGAATGCCTGTAGGCATTTTCGCCCCGTGTGTACATATTGCCTGTATGCATTTTCGCCCTGAATGGGTTAAAAAAAACCACAAATAACCTGTTCTTCTCTTTGCCAGTCCCCACATAAAGGAGCCCGAGGAGGAGGCGCTACTGCGGCGCTACCCGCCCCCGATGGAGGGCCGGTTCACGGTGTCCGAGGCGCTGCTCGAGCCCAGCCTCCTGCCGCACCTCTACAAGACACGCATGCATGACCTGCTCTACATTGAGGAGATGGCTCAGTTCTCAAGCATCTCCAAGTAGGTTATGTTGTTATACCTCCATGTATACCTCATAATCCCAATAATACGCCTCGTGCAATTCATAGTCAACATATTACTTATCCACCGAATACAAAGTGTTAATAGTAAATCTAAAGGAACTCTGTATGAACATACCCGGCACACACAGATATGGTGTATGTGCTGTTTTGCGAAAAAGCATGCATACAGAAAAATAGTCCCTATAGAAAAATAGAGCGTAACTAAAGCGAACTAATATCCGCACACCGGTTATCAATCAAATAAAGGTTCATAATGAATACAATATAGATTGGTTTTAGATAAAAGTGGTTGCATGCTCCTATAAGTTGACTCTACATAATATACTCGCATGTGCTCAGATATTAACTCCTGGAAGCATACGGCCGCTTGTATCTGAAACCTGTCAATATTTTGTATATGCATTTATATAAGAAAAGGTAATATAATTTTTTTAAATTCATTTATTTGTAAAATCACTGTTACCCAAGGTAACGAAGATATAACGTTAAGGATGATGGAAATAGAATGTGTGCAAATTAGAACCAGTTAATTTTGATAATCTGAACGAGCGTCTTAATTATCATTATAGATTTGTAAATGTATTTTCTTATTCAGATTATTTCATTGTTTATGTTTTGAACTTCCAGGTTCAACGTGAAAACAACAGTACAGATCGTAGACCGCTTCATGCTGATGCCCAGCACAGTGACCGTAGCCAAGTTTGCACAGGGCGGGGAACTGTTTGCTCAGATGAGGCTCATGTCGGATATCTCTGAGGACACAGCACAGGGTCGACTTATCCTGCAGAATGTCAGCCATGTGTATATCGCACCCTACGACCCGAGGCAGGAGGAGCGAGAGGGGCCACAGTCACAAGACCCAGACAAGGTAAACAGCTAGACTGAGAACAGTGTTAACCCACTATGCCTAGAACGCTTTGATGCCTTGAGGCATTTGCGGGCCTAGTACGCTGTGATGACTTGAGACATTTGCGGGCCTAGTACGCTGTGATGCCTTGAGGCATTCCCGGGCCTAGTACAATATGACGCCTTGAGGCATTCCCAGGCCTAGTATGCTATGATGCCTTAAAGCATTCCTGGGCCTAGTATGCCTTAGAGCATAATTTTTCGAAATTTCAGTAATTGTTATTTTGTTAAGAAATACTGCGAAATCATTGATAATATTTTCCAAAACTATGTACAACAATATAATAGTTCATATCATCAAGGAATTATGGCAAGATTTTGAAATGGAAATATCGAAATAAGACTAAAATTAGCTGTAAAGAGACCTAAGGGTGGCTTATTACAGGGCGTGCATTGGTCACCAGGCAGTGTATCGAGTAGTCTGTAGATTGAGAAGCTTGAGTTAGCTACAGTAATCAACGAGAGTTAGAGCAATGCCAAAGTTAATCAGAGGACATGGTTTGTTAGTCTCTATTAAGGGACCCCAAACTGAATTCCACTCCACCCTTGGAGTTTGTTGCCATCTATTTTATGAACACTTTCCATATGGGAAATCCTTATTTTATGATGAGTACTCAAAGAATAACGAGAAAATTGATCATGTTTAATGTTTGAAGTGTTAACCGAGAAAGATTTTTTTAAATTTGGTAACACCGTATGAATGTGTCTTCATTTTCTAGGTGTATGAAGCCTTTGTTGAAGAAAAGGGAAAGAACTTTATCTTCATCCGACTGTCTGCCCAATGTGTTAACGAGATGAAGCTCAGCATAGACCAGGAATTCTCTGCACAGGTAGGGTGGGAAGATGTCGACATCATCACGTTAGTGACAACTGCAATCGTAATACTCAGAGATAGCAGTTCTCCTCAGTTTTCATTTTCAGTTTATAAATCTATCTTTTCTTGTGAAAAACAAAGAGAGAATAAATTAAGCATTATTCATACCAATAAATAATGGTTCAGACCTCCTCACACATAACATCACTATTTCATTGCCAATAACGATGTGTTTTTTGTGTTGAACGGGGCCTATCGGTGAGCTCGTTCCCCACCACAATAACGATGTGTTTTCCATGTTTTCTCAGTCTTTCTGAGGCAGTAAATTCCAGATGGAAAAAATTTCCTCTTTTTTTCATGACACCAACTTACATCCCTGAATATTTATCTTAAGTTATTCCACATTGAAAACACGATGATAAGCATTCTCGCATGAATAAGTGGGAGAGATATGCCACTCAATACCCCTTAGAATGGTTAAACTTTCAGGGTTTTTTCTATTGCTATTTCTTTTGTTGAGAAGTAAATTACAATATCTCACACCTTAATACAAACTGTTTGATATAGTTAATTGAGGAAAAATCAACTAATTTCTATGAAATATGTAGAGAATAGATCACCAAAAAAACAGACACAGTAGTTCAAATTGTTTTGTATTGGTCGCCAAGATGACAGTAGGCGTTGTAATTTGATATCAAGCCTTAAAAAGGAACTGCATTGAGATCTGTAGCCACTGAAAATATACCATGAGTTTTTGTTGGGGAATAATCTCAAGAGGCAAAGCCGAGTGACATTTTTTTAGCAAACGAAATGTGGTTATGGATCGAGTGCGGTTCAAATTTTATCTCATCCCTATCACTGACGAATTAGCTAACATTAGTGACAATATCCCCCACTGAGTGTGCTTTTTACAATACGCCATGGGCGTTGAGTACAAGTCCCCAGGGTTAAGTCTATGGAGAAGAAATATCGGGGATGAGATAAAGATCCCAACGTTTTGTGCTGCTTTATATAACCTCTTTTATGAAATTATTTGACAGGTTCAGTTCCAGCTAAACCGCCTCCCTCTGTGTGAAATGCACGACGCCGTGGACAGACTGCCTGATGAACACTTCGTATTTCCCGATCTTACCCACTTGGACCATATACCCTGGAACCCCCAACGGTTGGTCATAGATCTAATTATTTACCACAGCTAAACTGAGTATGGAAATGAAAAGGTGCTCTATGGTTACAACCGTCATAGGCAAAATATTAACGAGTTATAGAATTAAACCTCCTTTGGAGTGATGTTGGTTAGGTTTTTTTGATAATAAGTAAATAGGCTTCATTTAAAAGAATCTGATCTTTTGCACGCAGGTTCTTTTATTGAAGAGGTTGTAAAATCTACCTCCACCCCTGACCATGCATATTACACAATGCAATATAACACAATGTCATAACTACGGCATATTTGTTTTATTCTTAGAGAATGCAGCAGGTACGGCCAATGAAACCAGAGTGTCAAATTTCACTTGACGATTTATTGCGTGTTTTGAAATTTTCAGTTTTAGTAATTCTTAAAGCAAAACTTTTTTGGGTGTGTCTCTCATTAGCAAATTACCCATGAATGAGCCTCTCAATTCGTTATTTTCCACATCTTAACTGTAACACAAAGTACGCAGCTCCACTCAAATACTGTAATCCCGGTTATAGCAGATTTCTTGTGTAAAACAAACAGGGAATAAAATGGGCTTCATTTACACCAATAAACAGTGTTTTAAACCTCCCCATATACCACAGTCCCATTCCATTGCCAATAGCTATGTGTATTTGATATTTTCTAAGTTTCCTGGGCATTAAATTCCACATTCGAAATTGTTCGTCATTTTTTTTCATAACCCCACCTTACATCCCTACATTATAGGTCGGTATGTGGCTTGGGCAATTATACTGCCTCTGAGTCAACATATCGTGTCATATTCTATTTTGTAATTAAACATAGTTAATGGAAATTAGAGGTGTCATATCATAAGGGCATTAAATTTTCAGAATTCATTTGCCCTTTGCTCTATTAATATGCATTACTCCATTCATCTTACCTATAATCAACGATTGTTCATTGTTTCACGATAATTTGCATTTGATGTGACATACACCCGGGATGTCTGACCATCCGTTCTTCACATTAATTTTGCACCGTCTGAGAGCGCCCGAACTTATTTGTATCGTTTGGAGCTCTTAAGCGTGGTTTTGCAGTATTTGACACTCTTTATGGAATTCCACTTTAATACTTTGAGCGTTTCAAATTTTACCGTTTTGTATAATTTTCTTATTTCATTTTTGTTCAATAGAATAGGCCCAACATTCCCTTTTCTTAGTGCTTCGTTTGTCTCAGGGAGAATTCAGAAATAATATACAACCTTCAGAGGTCCCTTCAGCGGTGGTGTATTGCATATTGCCATCAAGGATTTATGCCATTTGTAGAAGAAGATAAAGCATATAAATATAGGATTCTGAAAACCCGGAGAATTAACTATAATCGTCAAGATAATCAGAACTATTAAGATAGATTATCAACTGGTAATACCGAACCTGCCCGGCCTAAATGGTAAATTAGTAATCAAGCTAAACTATTACTCAGTGTAAATATAATATTGCTATGTAGTATTTTCCTAGCTAGCTGTCTCAGCTAAAACTATATCTCTGCTAGATGTTAATCTTTTCTATACCTGTAAATATGTTGGGTATACTCAATAATGCCTGAAAAGGTTTCTTCAATCCACGCTGGCCAATTGAACCTACCGAAGGTCGGGTATAGTTACCCTTGAAATATCTCCAGTCTAAAATAATACTTAAACAAAATCTAAGATTGAAAAAAAACCACCGGGGGCACCTCCGCCAGCCAGAGGTGGTACTGGGATTAACAGCTGCTCATCATGGAATTGTTTATGGATTTACTTTCTTTAGCCTGTATCATACCTTGTGCAAAGCACCTTCTAGAAAATACGACGTAAATGATGAAGGTCTCTAGGTTTATATGATGGACCAAATGTTTTTGTTGAATTCCGACAAAATGTTGTACTTTTACTGCTTTATTTTCAGCCAATGGAGTGATAAGTTAGATATCCGACTGAACGCCAAACAGAAGGAGGCCATTGTTGCCATCACAACGGACACCATACACCGCCTGCCACCGATCCTTATCGTGGGGCCGTACGGCACGGGGAAAACTTTTACACTCGCCCAGGCCACCAAACAGATTCTAAAACAGGAAGGCACGAGAGTCCTCATCTGTACCCACAGCAACAGGTGTGTGTTTCATGAGAAAACCCCCATTATGCCAAGCATGCAATGTGCCCATAAATGTTCAGCATATCCTGCTGAACCGTTAAAGGGTGCAAGAAAATAGATGAAAATACTATAGAGGAAACCCATGAAAGTTTAGGGTCTGAGCTTGTATCCTATCGAGTTTGAATCACGTAGTAATTCCCAAGGCGAAGCCACGTGAATTGCTATGTGATTCAAATGAGATGGGATACAAGCTCAGACCCTAAACTTTCATGGGTTTCTGAATTTATCTCACCCTTGATATTGACTAATGGGCTAACATTTGTGACATTATCCCACATTGGCTATATTTCCTAAATATCTAATGGGTGTTAGATACGAGTTTGCAATGTTAAGTCTATGGAGAAAAATTATCTGGGGTGAGATAAATTCAGAAACCCATTCAAGTTTATGGTCAGCACTCGATCCAATCTCGTTTGAATCGCGGCAAAGTTCACGTGGCTTCACCTCATGAATTACTATGCGATTCAAACTCGGTCGGATACAAGCTCTGACCCTAATCTTTTATTAGTTTCCTCTATATTATCTCATCCTTCACATTGACTAATGGGCTAACATTTGAGACATAATCCCCTACTGGATATTTTTTCTAAATATCTTGGCCCCTATATACCCTCAGGGTCAGCTTTGACGTTAAACCCCAAACAAACAAACAATTCTAAATACCTTATGGGCGTTGGATACGAGTTCCCGATGTTACGTCTATGGAGAAAAAATACCAGGTGTGAGATAATTAAAAAGATACTAACAACATGAATAATATTTCCTCGTCTTATTTTGTGCCCAACTGACATCCTTGCTTCTATGCGTCCACCTTATCGTGCCGTGTGTTTTATACACAGCGCGGCAGATCTGTACATCAAGGACTACCTCCACCCGTACGTGGAGGAGGGCCACCCGGAGGCTCGCCCGCTGCGCATCTACTACCGTCAGCGCTGGACCAACACCGTGCACCCCGTGGTGTTTGAGTACTGTCTAGTCATTAACCGGGGCACGCCACAGGTGCAGTTCTTCAGGCCTACCCGGGAGGACGTGGAGTCGCACCGCGTCATCGTGTGTACGCTCAGCACCACCCGCTACCTGTACGACCTGGGCCTTGATCAAAGTGAGCACCTCTCAATCCATGAAGTCTGGTTGAACAAATTGGACGTTAAACTAACCCAAACAAACAAACTCAATCCATCTTTGGTTTTTAATCAATCTATCTTCTGTACGGTGATGCAAGTTTGCCGATAAACGACGGAATTCCTATATTTTTTACACCGGGAGAGCAATGTTTGAGTGGCATCTCCTGCTTAGTTTTACATTTATCTTTTTCAAATACTAAAAGATAAAAGTGTAATTAAGGAAAATTAGTATACATGTATATAATATCGATTCATAGCCATTATGTTGCAAATAAATGCTTCTTCTTTAAAGCGTTTTCCTCAACCCCGAATATCATCCCTGTTTATAGGTCCTCCCAATATCAGAACCTATTCGAGGTATTTTATACAAAAAGAAAGGATGTATCTTCTCAAGTGTCTGAAATATTGATCTATTCAAAGCACTGGGCACTCCCAGTAAATTACCCAAACAAACCCAAGTCAAGTCTGACACACTTCCATTGTACCACACCAACCATACGATATTATCTCATACTAAAAACATATATATACTTTGTATAACAGACATATCAGAGGTAATTGTCACCTAGATATAACGAACACATTTTAACCTCAGTGTTTGCACATTTGCAGACTGCTTCTCACACATACTGCTTGACGAATCGGCTCAAGCCATGGAAGCTGAGACGATAATGCCGATGGCCGTGGCAGGTTCCAAGACGCGGATTGTGCTCGCTGGAGACCATATGCAGGTACATGATTACCACCCTTCATATGAACAATATGAGACCATATGCAGGTACATGATTACCACCCTTCATATGAACAATATGAAACCATATGCAGGTACATGATTACCACCCTTCACATGAACAATATGAGACCATATGCAGGTACATGATTACCACCCTTCACATGAACAATATGAGACTATATGCAGGTACATGATTACCACCCTTCACATGAACAATATGAGACCATATGCAGGTACATGATTACCACCCTTCACATGAACAATATGAGACCATATGCAGGTACATGATTACCACCCTTCACATGAACAATATGAGACTATATGCAGGTACATGATTACCACCCTTCACATGAACAATATGAGACCATATGCAGGTACATGATTACCACCATTTACATTAAACATGAGCAATGACAGTGTGTATGATGTTAGTAGGATATCATGAGTGGGGAGTAAGCTCAGTGGTTAAGGCACTGGACTTGTCACCCCAAGGTTGTGGGTTTGAGTCCCACTGCAGCCACTTTTCCCCTTCATCCCCAGCAGTGGTAGATTTACTGCTATATCAAAGGCCAGTCCTTCTCATACCATGTGTATGTGGTATGGTGTGCAACCACTTCTCTTAAACCAAAGTAAGTCTAATTAAAAAAAATTGGACGTAAAACTACCCAAACAAACAAACCACTTTCCTCCTTCATCCTCAACAGTGGTAGACTTAATACTTAATGCAATATCAAAGGCTAGCCATCCTCATACCATGTCTAAAGTTCTGTTGAGCCATTTCATCTATTATCCTTGTTCAGTCATGCATTAAGTATATCCATAGTAAATTGAATCCTATCTTAGCCTGGTATAAACGTCCATAACCTTAACATTAAGAACTCATACTCCACAGGCTTGCAATACGGTAACTCATACTCCACGGGTGACAAACAGATAAATATTTCCAGGATAAGATAAATTCAAAAACATATTCGTGCTTGGTCCCCATTCATTCCAGTCCAAACCCAATGGCGAACGAGGACACAGACCAAACACCCATCAATTTCTTTCTTAATATTTCAAATTACCCGTAGTGAGTTTAGCCTTATTTTGTATCGCTCTCCATGTACAGCTCAGTCCGGAGGTACACTCTGACTTTGCGCGGGACCGCAACCTGCACGTGTCTCTGCTGGAGCGGATGTACGACCTGTACCCGTACAGCAACCCGTGCCGCATCCTGCTGTGTGAGAACTACCGCTCACACAAGGTCGTGCTCGACTACACCTCGGAGCTCTTCTACGACAACAAGCTGGTGGCCAGCGGCAGTCAGCCGCGCCACGAGCTCTTCTACCCGCTCTCCTTCTTCACGGCGCGCGGCGAGGACCTGCAGCACCAGAACAGCACCACCTTCTACAACAACTCGGAGGTCAGTCTGCTTTATTATTATCCACCTTACACAAAGTGTCCATAGAAAACACATAGGGAGTGTGTATGGACATACCCGGCGCATACGGATGTGTTAAATGGTCTGGGGTCGCATATGGAAAAATAGTGCATACAGAAAAATAGTGCTTAACTAAACGAACTGATAGCAACATGCCACTTTTCTAGGAAGGAAATTGGAATAGGGAGTGTGTATGGACGCATACGGATATATGTTGTATGATTTGGGGGCACATACGGAAATCGTGCATAACTAAAAGAACTGATATCAACATGCCGCTTGTCCAGAAAAGGTGGATAATGAATACAATATAGACTAGTTTTAGATAAAAGAGGTTGTATGCTCCTCGGAGTTGACTTTACGCAATATCCTCACATACGCTCGGATATTACTGCGTGTCAACTACTCGGAGCATACGTTCACTTGTATCTGGAACCAGTCAAAATTGTGTATTTATTATCCATCTAAAAAAAGTGTCCATGGAAAACACATGAGGATCGTGTATTTACACAATTCACGTTGCGATATAGGGCGCATCTAGAAAAATAGTGCGTACTGAAAAATAACGTGTATCGAAAGTGAACTAATATCAGAACGCCACATCTCTGGAAAAGGTAGATCTATACAGAATACAAGTATAACATCTTATTTTGGAATTTTAGTTTTAAAAACCAAAAAAAAACCTGAAGGAAGACATACTTGGTTTTTATGATTAGTTTATGAGCGACCGGCAACGGTCACCACAGGGAATCTTCTGAAATTATTCTTCTTTTAAGTATTCAAATATTTTGACTTTGAATTTTGCAATAAGCAATAATATGCAAGATGTATACGTATAACACCATAAACTGTATATTCATCTGATATGTTTCATGTGTAATATCTCGTCGCTTTTCCTGTTTAGGTTTATGAATTGGTGGAGCGGGTGAGCGAGCTGAGTAAAATGTGGCCCAAATGTTGGGGCTCTATCGACGACAACGGGATCGGCGTCGTCTCTCCCTACTCTGACCAGGTCAGTCCTTACCTCGCATTTATCCAGTCATGTATTTGTGTGGATGAAACTTTCTCCGTCATAGGCACCATATATCTATAATGGTAGATCTGTTATGGCATAGAAAAGGTTTAGCATATTCTGATCAGGATGCTAGTTTTCCTATTTTCAAAGGAAATCCTTGTTTTAATTTTCTGTTTATACAATTCTTTCTTCTTGTGTAAAAGAAAGAGAGGTTAAATTGGACCTCATACACAAAACTCAAAAGATGATGACGTCATAAACGTTAGCTGATGAATCAGTGATAGATGTGAGATAAAATGTGAACAACATTCGATCTATTAGTTTAGGTTTTCAACATAATATATTTTTTTTATTTTTTTATTTTTTTTTATTTAGCAAAAACATACATCATCACTAGGCTTTGACTCGTGAGATAACTTTACAACCAAAACTCATGGCGTATTTTAGCTGCTACGGATCTTGACGCAGTTCCTTTTTAATGCTCCCCACTTTTTTTGTTTGTTTGTTTGTACATTGTGGGATATTATTGTGATATCTTGTCAATGATAAGATACAAAATTTAAAGGAAATAGCAGGCGTTAAGGTTTTTGAGTGTTGCACCACAGAGGGAGATGTCATGTCTCCGTTGATTGCTCACTGCAGGTAATCCGGATCCGAGCCGAGTTGAGGAAACGTAAACTGTACAACGTGTCCGTAGAGCGGGTCCTCAACGTGCAAGGTGAGAGTCGCAGCATCTTACTGACTCAGTTCATCGTACAGACAACGGCCTCCCACTGGTCCTGTGACACCGCATAGTCCTACTTTTAATACGTGTATTCATCACAGATAAGATCTGATTTCTATTGTTGTTGACAAAAACCATAGGTTGCGAAGCTCGCCCTATGAACCAGGAGACACTATAGCAATATAGTTTAAAATTGACAGAAAACTGTCATTTTCAAGGTAGCATCGGCTTGCCATAGAGGTGTCATTGCCACGTCGTAATAATGTCAAATTACATCTAGATGGACTAGTCTTTGGTACCATTTTTATAGAACTTGGTAAACATATATATACGCTAAACAGATTACACTACGTTCACTTCGCTGAATATTTCCGAATCAAAACAACACGGAACAGATTCCATTCAGGCATACTAAGCATTTCTCTCTATACTGTTGTAAGGTTAAGCCAAGCAAAAACATTTTCTTTGCAAAATACATTTTTGAAGTTCCAACACAAATGATTTTTACATGAAACGGATGAACAGATATGGATCGGTATGCATATTAATTTCTTTAAAATAAATGATACGAGGCACATACACTTCTAAACACAAAAAAAGGAAAAAAAGAAAATGCATATTAATTTCTAACCTATTACATTCAAGGAAATTTACATACTTTTTATACCGTAGGTCCTACTACCATTATATGCTACATTGCCTAGTTATCGTGATATTATAAGTCATTTTGATATACAAGTATGTGTTAGGTCCTATTACCATTATATGCTACATTGCCTAGTTATCGTAATATCATTAAGTCGTTTTAACATACACGTATGCGTGGTTGCAGGTAAACAGTTCCGTGCCATCTTTCTGAGCACGGTACGTACGGAACACACGTGTAGTGCCGACGACTCGTTAGAGGACTACATCGACTACGGCTTCCTCTCCAACGTGAAGCTGCTCAACACGGCCATCACCCGCGCACAGAGCCTGGTGGCCGTCGTCGGCGACCCCATCTCCCTCTGTACCATCGGCAAGTGCAGGTACGAGCACGTGATAACACGTTTTTTTCTGTATTATGAGATTTTATCTGTCATCAACTCCCTCTCTCTGTACTATGTCCCTTCATCTATTATTATATACCTGTGGTAGTATATCCTACACATACTGCCCGCTCCTACCCATGGCGTATTTATACCCGTACGCCACACTGTGACGTACGGGGTATGTGATCACGTGACCAGGTAAAATTTCGCCATTTTTAGGTATATAATAATACGAAAACAGGCTGACTGTCTCCGTACGTCAAAATACTTGGTAAAACTGTTGATCACATACATCCCGATGCCGGAGGCAGAGGGATTTATGTGATCAACAGTTTCACCGCGTATTTTTGACGTACGAAGAGAGTAAGCCAGTTTCCGTATACTACCTCCCATCTACTGACTCCCTAACTGCCTGTCCTTAATCTCCCTGATATTATAAATATACCTATTAAAAAAATATGATAATAAAAAAGATTAAGAAAATTATTATATACCTGTGAACGAATGTCTCACTTTTACTGCCCAGCTGTACGGATTCCGTTCGTGCATGCATACTGTGCGGAACTACCCGCCCCTTCCATCTGGTGCAACTTTGCCATCTTCGTGTATACTTCATAGCTTGACACTATGGGTGGTCTTAAAGAAAATATTCCCACTACTCGGTATTGGGCTGGATCCGATAATAAGACATGTTTTACCGACATGTTTCGAACTATGAGACCTTCATCAGGATGTGACTTTATTGCTTGGTTAGAATGAATTGAAAACATATCTCCGTTATTTTTCAACCCATATTGTTGGGTCTGTGGCATCGGCTATTTTCAATCAAATTTCCAAGAATGTTCATTGGTGATGGTTGATTCACTTCTTGTAATTCCTTATCAGAGGAAACATACAATTCAGATAATAGTTCCTTTGTAAGTTTGCCAGCAAGAGTGACCCACCAGTTCATTTGTAAGGATTTTATTTGATTTTAAAAAAAATTTCCGGCTGTGTTTAGAAGTGTATGTGCCTCGTATTCCTAAAAAAAAAAAAAAAATTTAAATTGTATTTCCATTAAATCCCACAGGAAACTCTGGGAGCGCTTCATTGAGATCTGCAACAAGAACAACTCGCTGCATGGCATTACGTGGAACGTGCTTCGCTCGCAGCTTGACGGCGTAGAGCTGAAGAAGACCTACGTTCTGAACCCACTGGCGCCCGAGTTTGTACCGAACAGACTCCGCCATGCCTGCTACAGCGCCCCGGAGCCGGTGGGATTCGGGAAGTATGGATACACCTTCACATCTCAGGCGCCCCGATCCAGCTGGTTAGCACGACCCCACGGCGCTTTTCTACCACCACAGCAGCACTTAGGGGTAAGATAGTCACTATTTTACTATTAATAAGAAATACATGATTGTATAGCTGTATATGCTCATCCTTTATGGAATATGGATTCTTTTTATCTATTTAAAAATGAGAAAGATTTTCTGAAGTAGACTGAAAGGAGTGCAAGTACAACTCAACAACTGTTGGTTTGATGAAGTCGTTCTTTTTCTAATGGTAAATAGACTTCAATTTTGCTTTACATATTTGCGGACAGACAGTTCGTTTGTATATGCCATTAATGCTGATCTATATCTAAATGCTAATATGCATATTACTCAACTTATAATTTGATAGAGTATATGAAATTTGCACAATTTTCTTTAAATGTAGAGGCTAAATGAATACAGTAAAACTCCGCTTAAGCGGAGTGTCCCCTTAGCCCCGTTAAGTGGAGTTAAATTAAACTCTTAATAGATCGAAATATCCCCATACACAGGGTGACTCCTTAAGTGGGGTGTTCCTGAAGTGGGGTTTTACTGTATTTTAATTAAAGAAATCAGATACAGTACATCATGTAGAAAAATTTATTCATTTAATATTTCCAGATGTATTATCCGCAGCCCATGATGCCCATGCAATATGTACCGCCCATGTCATACTGGCCTCAGCAGTCGCGGACGAGTAACCACGCATTGACGACGGCTGCTGCGACACTCACCGGCTCTCCCATCACACTGCCCGTCACCTCCCAGAAGATGGCCACGACAACAACCACCGCCGCCAGTTACTCGAGCAGCTTCGACACCCAGACACCTACATCCACTACACCTACATCCTCAGTGGGGAACAAACAGGTGGCTGCTCCCAAGGCTAAGCCCCAGGATGCCCAGCTGAACGTGGTGGCGGCACACAACGGGAGTCCACTGGGGGGAACCCCGGTGAGCGTCTTCCAGCCGCCCTTACCGAGGCTCGGCTACCAGCAGCCGGCCTACCAGCAGCCCGGGCCCCGCCCGCCCTTCTTCCCGTCAGCTCACCTCGTCCCACAGGTGTACGCCATGGGGCCACACTACATGATGCCGCCACAGCCCCCCTCCCGCACCCACCCGCCACCAGGGAGCGCGCCGCTGGGGGCACACAACCTCCTGGGAGCCCCCATCACCCACCACCAGCTGGCTCCACTGGGCATCTACCCTCTGAGCACTGTGGGTACGGCTGTGTCTGCAGCAAGCACCACCAACACCACCCCGAGCCCGATGAGTCCCCTCCAGACCTGGCCGAGCCTGCCCCCGGCATCCTCAGCCCCACCCCCACCCCCAGCCCCAGTCGCAATGGTGAAGGAGGAGAGACCATCTCCAAACACAACCACCGCTGCCAAGTCACCGCTCCAAGCGCCGGCCATAGATACCAACCATAACAGTGTACAGCTCCTGCCCAACGTGTGCAATGCCAGCCCCGAGGTGAAGGGTGCGGTGG
The DNA here is from genome assembly GCA_950022655.1 of Alentia gelatinosa. Classification (NCBI taxonomy): domain Eukaryota; kingdom Metazoa; phylum Annelida; class Polychaeta; order Phyllodocida; family Polynoidae; genus Alentia; species Alentia gelatinosa. The sequence continues at coordinate 54,071,498 of OX465583.1, read as the reverse complement.
AGGCGGGACAGAGGTCGGTAGCTGGGGGACATCAGGCCATGGAGAACGGCTTCAAGAACCCATTTAATATTGATCCCAAGCTGCTGTTTCAAAACGGAATCCTCCAACGCGAATTGTACAATTATATCCAGCAGACTCAGGGCCAAATGGCAGCGCATAACTTCATGCGGAGCCTAGAACAGCAACAGCAACAGCCCCATCCCCATCCACACCCCCACACACAACTACAACAACAGCAGCAGAAGCTTGTACAGACTATATTTGGTGTTGGGAGTAACCAAGCCTCGCAGGAGCAGCTCCTGAGCAGACAGACTAACGGGCAGCGCGGGCTGCTGCGAAACCGAAACCAGTACACGGAGCTGGTGCAGAAAGGTCGCGGTCGACACGAGACAGTGTCGGTGAAGACGGAGGAGGCCGTCAGCCACGACGGTCCGCTCGACACCGGTCAGCTGGGACCTGTCAGCGTCGGGGCACCCAGCGACACCAACAACCATCTGGTGAGTGGGGTTCGAGGAGTCGGGGGACACGACGCGAGCAGCTCCAAGCCACTCGGGTACAGCGCCCCGATGATGAACTACGGTCTCCAGACGGTAGTCGGGTCAGCAGCCACCAACAATGTGCAGCAGCAGGCGAGAGGCAAAGAGGAGTGGACACCGGCTGGCATGGTGGTAGCCGGGCTCGGGCCAGGGCATCATCCGCCGGTACAGGGACCCTTAGTCATGCCCCCTCCACACGACCCTGTGGGTATGGGCCCAGGCCCGCCAGGCTGGGAGCACGTCCAGAACGGCATCAGTCACACCCTGCCGTTCGGCCAGCCAGGGGCGGCCTACCACCATCGTAAGCGGTATAACAGTGCAGGCACGGACCGCGTGCCCTTACCGCACCACCGCCAGCCACAGCGCCAGGTCTCCAACGAGAGTCACCCCGAGGAGCTGCTGACCGACCCCGAACTGCCGTCCGCCGTCGACCACATGGTGCGCTACATCGAGGACAGCCTGGAAGATAAGTACCACGAGAGCGAGCTGGGCAACATCCACATCGGGCATAATCCATTGAAGACGTCGCTGTCGGCGCCGGGCGGCAGCGGCGTGCGGCCCGGCAGCGCCGAGGTGCACGCCCCGCTCTACATGCGGCGCGGCTCCAACTCGGCCGCCGTGCCCGGCCGCAACATGTCCTATGCAGGGGCACTGCGCAGTCAGCCCCAACCACCAGCACACGCCGCAGAGGCAGAAGCCACCAGTGAGAACCCGCTGGATTTACTGAAGAACCTTAATATCAAAGCGTCCCCCGGAACGCAAGCCTTCTATCAATACTTCTCGTAGAGTATCTCACATGAGAGTGAACAGAAACTATGGGAGTATCTCTAAGTCCATTGCGCTGATTTCAACATGTTCTGTGTGAAGTCTTCTTTGAGGAACACTTGTATTATATTCAGCTCCTGCCAAGGCGTTGATTGGTAACTGCAAAACGCTACCACCGATTCCTCAGATATACAGTAATATGTTCAAGTCAGTGTGAAAGGACGCTTGTTTATGTCGATTTTCTTCACGAAGAAAGCGATCCGAGTATCCCATTGGTATTATTAGCACAGCAAAGTCTAATGAAGGGGAAAAAAAGCATTCCACCCTTCAACACACGGACCCAAAACAGTATCGTTGGAATATGTGTATAAGTTATTTTCCTATATGTATATATGCTGATTTCTTAGAGAGAAAAATACACGGAAACATGAAAATGAACAAAAAAAAAGCGTACTTAATGTAAATAAGAAATTATGTAACTGGTGCAACTATGTGCTTTATTTTCAAAGGCAGACCACTTGGGTCGGTGAGTAGGGCAGCAGGTTGTATTGCATAATAATATATTGGTTATCTTGCAAGATGATACATGCCTCGATGCTTCTTCACCTTTTATTTAATGGGCTTTGTAATTAACATGCTCGTGTACATACTTATTGTACGTTGTCTTGCTTTTTCTCTCAAAGTGAGAAGCAACATGTGTACTGATGAAAGTGGTATCGTTGAATCTAAAGTGATGAGTGAACAACTGCTACTGGATATCAATCGAACTGGAATCCCTTTCACCAAATGTTCACAGACGGTTATTTTTGTACATAGCTTAACGGGACATGGAAGGGATATGTCGTTGCTGAAGGTGATGGGTCTTTTCAACTGGTGTGTAAATAAATGGTTTGCGTTTTGTACCCTGTTAAACCACCGAGAAATGAATGCGTTCCTTCTCAAAGAGCAGGAGAATTTAGAGGATTGTTTCTCGTGTGCCACCTGTTAAATAGTAATACCTGCGGTACTAACTATGGTATTTGTTTTGAGGATTCAGATACAAAGGGTATCTATACAGTTGATCAGCTGATTTGAAATCTTTTGTTTGACATCTTTTGGGGAGTTGGTTGTTCATGGATTCTCTTCTGTTTATTGACAGCCCACCTGGACGGTAGGTTAAAGAAAATACACTTATATGCAATAATCTTTTGGGAGGGCTATCATAGAGGAAACTTATGAAAATTTACGGTCAGAACTAGTATCACATTGAATTTGAATAGCTTGGTAATTCACACGGCAAAGCCATGTAAATTACGTAGCGATTCAAACGAGCTGGGATCGCACTCTGACCATAAACTTGAATAGGTTCCTGAATTTATCTCAAACCTCACACTAACTAATTGGCCAAAAATTATGACATAATCCTCCACTGAGTTTTTTTTCTAAATACTCCATTGAGTATGAGTTTCCAATGTTAAGTCTATGGGGAAAAATACCAGGGGTGAGATAAGTGGTCATTCTTTATGGTGGTAAACAGAAATGATTTGCCATACTTGTGCCCCTGAACACCATGGAGGCTGTGTCACCTATGAGCCACATATGCATAGTACAGAGGAACCCTAGTTAAGAAACCAGAAATAAACATAAAATAATATAAATGAGAAGTAGTGGTGCCTGTTGTCTGAAAGAGTACATCACAACTTATTATTTTACAGATATTTGATCGTTAAGATCAGTTAAGACAGAAACATTAATCAAGATCCTCTTCCTGGTTGACGTCTTGAGTCTATCGTTGCTTCTCATATGTTTACTAAAATGCAACTGGTTGAACTAGGCCACAAAAAAACGGTTGAATCCCTATTGTATATAGTCTAATGTCTCCTGTTATAAGGTTTAAAAATATAGAAAAAAACTATTAAAAAAAATTATATATATGTATATATACGCTACGACTCCCACCATTCACTGTCAGTCTTAATGTACCTGTATATAGGCATTAGTATATCAGTCTTACAGAATTTCTGTTTTCGTGAGGTTAAATTTTCAAATGTGATACTGAAATACTAGAGTTGATTGACTGTGGACCGTTGGGAATATATCTACAAATGGATTTACCACATTCGCCAAATCCTAACATCTTTAAGATGTGTTTTTTTTGCAGAGGATTAAAATGAAGTACTATTCTTTGCAACTGCAGACCACATGCAGTTACAGTTATAGCATTCATTCAAATCACTGTACCCTTCCCAGTCAGTAAGTGCCAACCACATGTTGAATTAATTGAGTCTAAATATTCATGGATATATATTGGTAACTGTTAAAATTGGCTTAAATCACACTGAACAAAAGATGAAATCGACTTCTAGAGTATCCCCATGGTCCCATAGTCGCCTCTGATCACCAAATTCAGTTCTATGTATATAAGTCATAATACCCCCTCTGTAAGTATCCTATTGACAAGTGTTAACTATTTTCATACACATCTGATATGGGGGGAAATATTTTTTAAAAAAAAGGGTGCTTAATGGCATATATTCTAGTGCTTTGGTATGATTCCCGGTTGTTAGACAATGTCTCATGCTTGGAGACTTTGTTTGCAAAAGTAACCACTTGATTCTCCATGGATCAAAAAACTTATGGACAAACTAGCGCGAACATGTAAACATACTCTGTGCTGTAACTTCAGTAATATGCACGATAGTCTCCAAGATGGGTCGGGCTCCAAAACCGGTAGTAACCCATAAAAATATATAAATATCTAAGGTATAGCGTAGTATGTAAAAAAAAAACCAAAAAAAATTACACTCAAGGGCATCAGTCACTTTGTGAAACCGGTGATGTCTTCTTGTGGGAAAAAAAGACAAACAATCCCATCCCTGTAATGCGTGAACATTAGTTTTAGGATTGAAGTTAAGTGTTTATCTAGGACAAGTTTCCATATCAGTTTAGTAGTGCACTAGACCAGGTATAGGAGTGGCTTATTGAACATGTTATTTTCCTGTGGTTTTCCCAGATGAATTCGATGATTATTATTATTATATTATTTTACTAAACCATTTAAATTAACTTGAGCCGCTAGGGAAATGGGAAAAAGGAAAAACTGGAGAAAAAAAAAGAGAAACAGAAAAACAAAACTACAAAAAAATGTAATGTTAGTTTGAGCTAGTTATATTCTCTCCGAGGTAGGCCTCTTAAGGATATTTTTCTATGCCCAGCATATAACCGTGGACATATCCACGCTGACTGGGGGATTTCTGTGGTGTTGGTAGTGCTAGATTGTGTTATTGGTATGGGTTTTTGCCAGCCCATAAAAATACAAATACGTTGTATAATAGTCGGTTGCTCTGGTTGATTCACCTGGTACTGATTCAGTATCTTTTTCTTGCATGGAGAAAGGGTCTCATGCAAGGGCAAAGAAGTAGCCTCTTCCTCTTTGCACAATGTTCAGTAAATTGTATCTCGATGTTATGTTTCAACACACTTTATGCCAGGCTTTTTTAGTAATGTAAGAGCTATGTTCCCCCAAAAAAACTTATGTTTACTACAAAACGTGAGTAAGGAAATGTCCCATCACCACTAAATATACTGTGTGTTGAACGAACATACTCGATTCAAATGGGGGGCATCCTAAATTGAACATAGCTTTGATTTTTTTGATAAATAATATAACTTAAAGGACACTATGTGGAATGGATATGATGTACTTTCAATCTACAGTTTATGATAAAAATGCCATGGTAGACGCGCCCCAAAAAACTGTACAAAATTAATGTAGTTTTAGAATATCTCAACCTTGGAATTGACCTAATCTTACATAGATATGACCCTTACAATACACTTTGTACCTGTTATACTGAATAGTTCTAATATCAACTGATGATTAATATTTCTACAATAATTACTCCATTTAATTTTACTGTGTTTACCTTTTCATCCATCAAAGTTCCAACTTGGGGTGTTGTCTTTCTTCCACTTTTATGATGATTTAACTTGTACCAGGAACATAGCTCGTACAGTGCAGAATGTTTAGCCGACATAGAGAGTTGTGGTTAAACGTACATCATTAATCCTTCCTTGAAACTATTTACAAGTCGTTGACAGTGACTACACAAAAGGCGTCACCTGCCATCCAAACATGTACGTTTGTGAAACATCCATGCCATGGGAGGTATGGATACAAGTATGTGCCCAGTTGGGTTTCGTTTTCTAACAACAAAAAACAACAAAAAAATTATCTTGAGATGCTATCTTGCATACATTGTAACAAGTCAATGCTTGTAGGTGATGTATCCCTTGTGTCTGTGTTTCATCTCCTTGTCTGATATCCTGGTCTTCGTTGTTAGTTTGTTGTACAGGTCTGTCCCGTTACCTGCCACACGAAACCCAGTGTATTTTACCAAGCTGAGAAACTCGTCATGCTGTACCATAATGTGAGGCACTGAATCAGAGTATGAACATCACAACAGGCAGCCATCCCTAACGGGGACCCGCCTGGATTAACGCAAATCGCTTTGGTTAATTTAAACATAATAGTATAATCCAGGCTGGGCGTACCAGGAAGTACTACTGAAACTAACTTGTATGTTGACTTACGGCATGTACACATTATACTATTGGAAACCGTGACCGAAGTCTCTTGTGCTGTGTGTATTGTAGTCTAGATTTAAACAGCTTGGTTTTGCTGGTATTACTACATCCACACCCGGTTCCTTGTCCACGTACCTGATATCTTTAACATCAATAACCCCCATTTAACTAAATGTACATACAGGTTATTCATCTAGATTTTTTTTACCTTTATACCGAGAACATTATACTTGTTGTGTAACAGTGGAGTGTGTACCTCCAAATTAAACAAAGATGAGATGCTGGTGTGAATGGAGGATTTGTTTAGGAACTAGAGACGTAAGACTATTGGGAAGAATTGAATTTCTCTCCTATAATACAAGAAAGGGAGAAACCAAACAGACATAGTTGTTGTTTGTTGTTGGTGAAACAAAGAACTGTGGTAATTTTTGATGGTTTCCTTAAACGAACCTTCTTGGAACTCCAGCCTCTTGATGGTGAATATTGTTACGTTTCTAGACACGCCTTCAGGAGTGTGCATTTTGGTTTGCGGTGTGACTCTCAGACTTCTCTTTTCCCTGTCGTTTAGAATTAACCTAAATGTACCCATTCAAGTTATCCTCAATAACCCGAATCAGTTTGCTTGTGATGTTCCAGTGTGTGTATTTCTGGATCGTTGGTTTCGATGTTAGCAACGGAACGATGATAGTCAAGGGAAGATGACTTACGACGAGGTACAGAGGCACTGACGTCAGCCTGGTTGCCATGGTGTAGCGGCGGGTCCTCTCACCTGTCGGCGACCGGTGAAACTAACGTCAATGTCGTCTGCTTTTTGTGTAACTTCGTGTATGACACAACTATGTGATGCTGGATAGTTTACCAAGTTTCCACAATAAAGCGAAGCGTGGTGCAGTGTGGTTTATCCTTGCATTTTTGAAACCTTAAAGGCACAGTTCTGCCAGTAGATTAAGGGTTTGTTTATTTCACCAAACACAGGTCGGCCTATTCAGTGCAACACAAAACAAAGGACATGACCTGATTTCTGAAGCAAAGCTGTAAGCCTGACCTGAATGGAAGCTTCTCCAAAAGACTGTTAGAGGTGATTTGTAAATGTGTGCCCCAATTAAACAGTTTTAAATCTACAGCGTTTGTCACACAACTATGTGCTCTGAACACTGGATAAGTCAACCTGGTAAATCTCTAGGGAGAACAATGATGGCTGCATATCATAAGAGCCTAACTAATTATCCGTGGTTTATTTGGAAGTTGCTCTTTCTTCACTTTCTATGCTTCTAGATACAATTTGGAATTTGTGGTTTTGGGGTGTTGTTTAAAATAAAGTAACACAAACAAATTACAAACATTCTTATGCCATGCTTTATTTTCTTTACACAACCATTGGTCACAGGTTACTACATGGATTGAGGAGTTTCTGCAACACAACATTCAGAAACTCGGCGGGCACACCAAATGTATTTAGTATATATGCTTGAATTATTCATAGGAAGGAAGAAGCCATTCCATCCTACCCTATAATGAACTTTTAGCTTCGTTTTGGTGGATAAACATTCAGATTGGCCATGTGGTTCTAGAGATGTATGTATATTTAGATATTGACAAGGCTAACAAGTTGGCCTGATACTTCCTTCAACTCAAACAGGCACAAGGATGCCATTTGATTGGTTTCGTCTTTAATAAATTAAAGCTATGGATGGTTATTCGGCCACAGTACTAGAATATATTTACCATATGAATGAGATTAATTCGAATCAAAATATAGGGTGTGTGTGGGGGGGGGGGGGGTAGCTATAGACCACAGGGATGTCAAATTTTAGGGAATCTCTGGTCTTTTTCTACTCTAGATAAATCAATTAAAATATGGTCTATGGTTGTTATTAGTCTTCTAACTGCACACAATTATCCGCCAGTTTCCAGCTCTGTACAGGAAGTTGTTATCTATTTACTTCCTGTTTACTGAGAGCAACATGAGGGAGAAATTAGTAACTGAAACCTCAATATGGATGAGCCAAAGTGCCAGTTTTGCCAAAGTGCTTTTAAAAAGAGATCCCAATCACCAAGCATACTTTCTTTTCATAGAACTATACAGTTCTCTAACATTGAACTCCATGGCAGTGGGAATGAATAGCAGTAAGACATCGTGACAGAACAGGGTTTGGAAACAATGCATGCTCTCTTGGCCTTGACCTTGAACTTAATAGGAAGTAGCCGCAGTTCAATCAACATGACTGAAGTATTGTGAGTTGGCTTGGTGAGAAGCCATTCGCCAGTGGTTCTGTTCTGTATGCCTGAGATCCCAAGTGGGGATCGGTGTTTTTGCAAAGATGTTTTCATCGGTTCTGCCTCCCCATTTGATTAGGGGAATTCGGTGAAGACATCACATATATGAATTTCCAATCTCATGCAAACTTCCTTAACTGCTCTGACTCAAATTGTGGCACATTATCAGACATCACCAAGTCTGGGATACCATGGATGTGGAATTCAACTTTATGGTTTCCATCACATGTTCTGAGGTTGCTTTGGGCTCTTACTGACATGCATCTGCTGCAACAATTGTCTTGCGTTTTGGGTGGTAATGCGCCAGAGTCTTGGGGCTGATGAGTATGCCTTTGATCTCTTCAAAGGATCATTGTTGAGGTGTGTCCCATACCCATTATCTGTCTTTCTTGACACAGAGGCTCATTGTGGTTGATCAACCCTGGGATGAACTTTGCCATTTGGTTAACAATACCATTAAAGCATTGTAGCTCTGTCAGGTTTCTAGGCTGCGGAAACTCTCTGATCACCATTGTCTTGTCAGGATCTGCTTCATATGCCTTTTGAGGTGATGGTGTGACTTAGAAATGGGATCCTGGATATAGAGAATTCACATTTTTCATTGAGTGTGAACCCTGCATCTTGTAGCAGCTGGAGTAGTTCATCGTGGTCTTTGTCATAGATCAAGATGTCATCCATGTGATGTATGACCCCTTCTTCATGATCTATTATATCGATCATTGAACACTGGCCTATTTCTGAAGCTGAATTATGCCCAAATGGAAGATGGTCAAGGTGATGTAGTCCCAGTGGCATTATGAATAAGTGTATGACGTGGACTCTTCCTCAAGTGAAATCTGCCAGAATCCTTAGTTGGTGTCCAACTTGAAAAATGCAGCTGCTCCACAGAGTTTCGCCAGATTTTTGTTAACTGTTGCCATTGGGAAGTTTTCCTGGAGTACTGCATTGTTGAATAGTCAATACAGATTCTGACTTTGCCATTTGGTTTCGGGAGTACAACCATGCATGAGCACCATTGGTGAGTGCTAAGTTACTGGAGAGATAACACCATGTTTTTCCCTTAAGAATAGTTCTTCTTTGACCTTGTATAGGAGGAGTTCAGCTACTTTGTCCAGTCTCCCAGGCTTCATCATGAAGAGCTTGGGGTATTCTCCCTTGATGTTTTTTTTTTCTTTTTTTTTTCAGTTTTTATTTATCCTGGAGGATCTACTAGGGAAACAAGTCCCTGTCTTCCGTAGACCCCAGTGGCCACTATAAGTTTTCGGGATGTATTATTTTATACACACCTGGTCAGGTATTCGCCAGGGTTTTACAGGAGTTCATTTTAAGAAATACAGGTAGAGTACATGGACTGGATGTCTAGTGGCCCTTCAATGTTGTACACACTTTCTTTAGGTTTCAACAAAATCAAAGCTTCACAGGCCTTCATCCTCAGAAGATTGTGCTTTAGACCCCACATGACATAGATATCTTCTTGCTTTCCCCTGTTGGCAATCTCCAGCTTGACATTGGGGATATGGTCCATGACATGCTTAGTTAGGTTGATATTACCAGCAACACAGTGCCTAGGCTTTCTTTGATTGAAGCTTCTGTTGGTTGGTTTTAGATTTTGTTGAATTTTCCCTGAAGATTTCTTGTGTACATACTCAACTTCTTTTGGCATGATAGTTAGCTGGTTAGTGATGCCTTTACTCATCTTGCTGACCTTCAGTGCATCATCTACCACCTGGCCGAGATCTTGGACTGGTCATTGGCAAATTCATGAGGCAATCACTGCATTCGATGTTTGTGGTACCAACTATTATGCAATCTCATCTTGCTTTTGAGTGGTGATGTTGAACTGGAAACCTTTAATCACAGCATGTTTTTGAGGGACAAAGTGTCCATGGTTTCTTTTGTCTTCTGCTGACAGAGTTGGGAGGGATCTCATGACCTTGAGGTAACTAAGAACCATGATCGTAGCTGCCACCTAGCATTGTACATCTGGATAGTCTGAGCCACCATCTTTCTTAAGCTTCAGGTGTTGGCATGTAGCATAATAGTACTGCTCCCACTGGGACTCAAGTTTCTCCAACTGTCTGCAACATTGTCTGTGGTGCCCATTGGATAGGACAAGGAATTGGATAGGTAGACATTTTGTCCCTGGTGCATGTACTGTGAAGTTGTAACCGATGCAAATTCCCCATTTCTATATACTACTTATACAGAAATTTGAGCAGGGGGTTGTTTAGTACTGTTCTTTCTCTGTTCTATCACAATTTCTTAGATATAAGTACACATGAAACCAGTTCAAATATCAATGTTCATCTAATTGGGCTATGATATGGGGTATCAATAGGTGTACTTATGTCAAAAATGATGGTTTTATGCCATGTGGTCTCTCCTTCCTTTGTTCTCCATGGCCTAGTTGAAATCAACCCAAGCTATCCTGATTGTGACTGTTTTGTTCTGTTTGAGCAGCTCATTCCTGGTTTTCTATGTGCTAGATGTGTTACCATCTAATAATGTCAGTGTGAAGCCATGTGTGTTGTGTATATGTCAGGTTTATTCACTAGGTGGTGGTAGTGTAGTAGTCACAGATAGTTGGTAGCACAGTAATATAGATGTCAAGACTGGCTAATACTGCAAAAAGTATGTGTGAACCTTAGAGAATTAGAAAACGAGGTTTGTATTTGAAAAAATGTGGCAGGCATTTTAAAACTCTTCTGTGATCACCGAACAAAGCGTATATATGACACCACATGACCCTCGCCAAATTCCTCCCTCATCGGCTGAGGGGCTTGTCTTGGCCATCGACTTTAGCCATGGCTTAATTGCCAACAGCCCTGTCTTTTACTTGTCCTGGATTGTCCTTATGCATCCATTTTGTTCTGGTTTTAACCCTAAGAATGCAGGCAATGTGATTCTGTTATGTTTCTGTATTGCGTGTACAGGAGGCCACTCCTTCTTCAATAATGTTCTCCTGTACACTAGATTATATTATATGACTTCGTACAAAAAGTACGTCCATAGTGGCTAAGGAGGTACCGTTTAGGACACTAAACTTCCGACTCATAGCAACTGAACATCATCGTATTTAAGATTTATATGAAACGTAATGTAAATGTTTTACCATGGCTTGAAGTCTGGTTGCCCTTATCCAATTATTACACATTTTGGTCTGTGACAGCCCTGCACCCTAGAATAGACAATCCGATGACAGTAGACACTAATAATCTAGATGTTATGTTAAGTCGAGGATGCTCAAAGTTACACACCTCGGATAAAGCATTAAGCATCCTCACCTCGTAACTTTGGAATTCTTTCAGCCGGAAGCAGTTTCCCTCTATTATGTATGGCATGTATTGGCACATCTTTTCGATGAAAGTATATCTGATGTTGCTTTCTAAAACTATTCTACCACGTTATTTTTTTAAAACAGCTAATATCAAAATCATCAAACATTTATCAACCATGCAAGTGCATACATATGTACTTTTGTTTGTTCTTATGAGCTCCCTTAACGAATGTCTTTTATGTACATGGTTCTATTGATGTATCATTGGATATCATAGATGTGACAATGCACTTGCAGTTGGAAGTCTATATCCATCACCAGACCTCAAACGTATGGCGTCGACGCAGTGCATTGAATAAAAATAATTCCATGGCATTTATGTACATATTCCTTTAATCAAAAGATAGCAATACACATCAGATTATGTGACACTGCTTATGACAACATAGACACACTCTTAACAACATTTTCAAACCTGTTTCTATCAAACTCATTGCACACTTGTCATGGTCTAACCAATAGAAAAATACGATTTTAGAATTAACAAAGAAGGACAAAGAATTGAATAGGTAACTATCTATTCCCTATTGTCTAGTCAGTGAAGGTGTCGCCAGTGCAGATTCCCTGTTTCCATATACTACTTATACAGCAATCGTAAGACATTGTTGGTAGCTTGCGGTAACTCAAAAACAAATAATATACGAGGTATAGTAAGTGATAAGAGAAAACTTGATTACTGAGCCCATAGCGGTGTCCGTTCGAGGTCTTTTGATGCCATAAATACACAGTGGAAGGACGTGTATATGACATCAAAAGGCTGAGAATGGCATCCCTACAGGCTCTGTCACCATGGCATCTTATTAGCGTATACCTAAATATCATGAAAATCACCATTTTAAGTCTTTGATTCACGGCCTGTTGACCCGAGACATTCACTTTGGGCAAAGTGTGCCTAAACATCCAGTACAGGCACAGTGCGCCCGAACATTATTGATACTACACTCCTAGCGGCAGGTACTATTTCGGGCATAGGTATATATAGGTATATAACAGGATTAATTTCTTTGTCTAGATCGATGATGGAAGACCTCGCTTAAATACGGAGCATCATTCCCCCAAAAAATCTTAACTCTACTGCATCACATCAACATCGTATTAGAAGTCCAAATTATCAGCCATCATGCTTTCTAAATGCAAGTGGAAATAACCCTTGTAATGGTTGACTTGCATGTAAATCAAAGCTTTGTTTGGCTGGTTCCCGCTGTCGTTGCTTCGAACAGGCGGGTATAGTACAATCTGGGTGAATCACTGCCATTGGCTGAATGCTGGTATTCGCAGCCCAGCGCAAACAGGGGTGGTGGTGGCCAATCTAAGCTCCTTCTTGTTTATTTAACGTCTGTGGCCAGTGCATGCGCTCGGAGAGTTAAAACAATCTGAACAAACTCTCCATCGCACTCTCCCTGTGGTCTAATCTCGCGAATAACCAGGGGACCAGCATGTATGTATGTGTGTCATGAGGTAATCTAAATTGTCTTGAGGAAAATGTCAACATCCAACAATGTTTAATCTCATCAACTTACATTTAAAAGGTTCTGTCCTTTGACAGACAACAGACTCTAATGGAAACAACAACCTGTGTGTACTCTCATTTTATTATACATAACATAGAGATCCGATTGAAACTAGCTGCATAAGGCCAGCTGACGGATATGCCCGGTTTAAAGTATCGTGGGAAATCATTAATGAAACACCATATGGATATATTGTACACAAACATTAAGATATAATAAAGTAACATTTAAAAAAAGCACAAAGAACTGTGAAAGTAAATTATTGAAACACCATTAACATCACCATTATTACTGTATGTATATGGTGTATAGCGGCGAATGTAAAAATATATACATATTATCAATGAGGCCTAGAACGTCTACGGAAAGACCTCCCAAAGCTACGACGATGACGGTTAGGAACACGATAGACAATAGTTTGATGGTTAAAATATCTCTGCAGGTTCTGCCCCGTGTCTGGTATGCCCACCACTGAGGCAGCAGTTGGCGCTAACAGACCCCCTGCATCTGGCACTGCAGTACTTCTATGGGAAGCCGTTTGTACAATATTCTCGTACACTGGAGTCACCTCACTGCTTTCCCTTGCTGACACTTCAGGAGATGTAGCCTGCCTACCACTGCTGGCCATGGGCGGGTCATCATATTTACTACTATGCATAACGGGTTGGGAAGCTGCCTGAGCAAGCGTATTCTCCACTGCATCAAAGGGAGGCGGGTCCTCTCTTGGGAAATATGAAGGTGCAGAGAAACCTGATACTTGACCATGGACGGGCGCCATGTCGTAGGGCGGTGGGGGCTCCCACGAGTGTGGCGAAGAGACTGTGTACACCAAAGGTGACTGGTGATTCCTCGGAGCAGTTTCTCCTTCCCCGGCCACTTCAGTGTAGAGTGGGGGTGGATCTCCGGACACTGCAGGGGTGAGGAAATCTGGATCTTGGGGAATATATGTGGGTGTCTGCCTGAGTTGTCTCTGGCGTGCGGTGTACTTGCGGACAGAGAGCATGGACATGACACTGATGATGAGCGCAATGAGTAGAGCGCTGGTGATGCCCGCAATGACGCCAACGGACAACCTCTGCGACGCCACTGGAAAGCAACAAGTAACATATCGTAAAGTCTAGAGGCCCAGACTAGCTAGGTGTAGACCTTAAGAGTAAGGGAGTGGAACCAACCAAGTACTATGCACAAGAGTCGGAAGAAGGCTGATTTTATTGATGGAGATGAGGGCTTTTATACAGTCTCCAGAGGTTGACACTGCAGGCTTGGCATGTGCGCTGTGATTGGCTGTTGAACCAACAGCCAATAGAGGATGACAAGGTAGCCGGTTAGGTCAGTTTGTTAGAGCGTCATGCCAATAGAGGATGACCAGATTCTTTCTGGTTGAGCGCCCATTCTGGTCTGCCGGACAGTCCTATGAGGGCACTCCTAACACTAACAAATCAGAGTGTCATTGTTAGACTACCCTGCCACCATGTGGACAGGCTAGGAACTAGAGTTGAGCAATAATAGGGGTAAATTATATGCAATTCAAAGCATGGCAGCCGAACTATAAACATCAGGGAGGAGGGAATAATCCAAAATGATGACTATTCTAAGTCAGTCCTTTTGTTCACTAATAAATTTACGGTCAATTTTGATGGTTACTTTCTTCTTATATAAACCAATATGACTTGGCCACGATAGTGTGTATAGACCTGAACTTTACAATATGACAAGGTTTACTTTGATTTCATTATATCAATGCTTTTTTTGCTCATGATACCATAATCATTAGTGGTACATTTATCTAGATTTAGGTAGGCTTGGTAGGATATGTTATAAGGGTGCCTTATATTCTATTGGTTAAGTAAGTTATCATAGGAAAAAGCATCGACGTTGACGTATAGAAATCAGTTAATGAAGTTTGTATAGTTAATTAAAAAGGTTAATAGGTTTTTATGCGTTCATAAATTAAATGTTCATGGTAAATAACTGATACCACAGATAAGAAAAGCGGATAATCATTGCATAGTACCACTTGCTCAGTTCAACATGGCAAATATCTTCCTTTAAAACGGGAAAACAATGTGAAAATCATGTCCAAATATAAAGATATAGGCAGTAGATACCTGATACTGGCTGGGTTGGAGTCGGAGTGGGTTCAACTGTAAAAAGGACAATGTTAGGCCTATAGTTATCCACAGAAGTATTTTCTTCTATATTTATTCAACTATCTTATCTGCAATAAACTGATATATAACGCAAACAATTCTCAACAGGTATTGTAATGAGTGTTTTCCATTTTGTCATTGCTTTTCTGTCTGATATGTTAAGTTCGATTTTGTTTAAATACTACGACACATACATCTACACACATATATGGAGGGAAACTAACTGGGTATTTAACCTGTGAAATGTTATGATTGCACGGACCGGCAAATACCGTATTTTCGAGTTCGTGAGTGAGTATCAATTCACAGATTAAACGCCTGGTCTGTTTTTCTTCTATCATACACATTAAACTATTTCAAATTCATAATGATTTACCCCAATCGCCACTCAAAGTTTAATTTGGGCGCTCAGAGCTGGTCTGTACACTAGCGTATGACACAGTAGGCCGTACATGATTTTTACGATATGGAGAGCAGAGGTCAGTAAGTATAAGTACAATGTACTTATTACCCACCGAGTACGGAGTCTCCATGCTAAGCTTATGGAGCTTACAGATCTCTACTGAGTAGAATACGGACCTCCAGAATCTCCTAGGAGAATACGGCTTTTTGGGCCACCTGACGGGCGTTATAGGAACTAATTCATAAAAACAAAACACGGCGCTAGGGTCGAATTTCTAATAATATATTAGATTCCCCCCCCCCCCCCCCTGATAATTACACGAAAGGTGAGGAATAAATACAACATTACCATGATTTTCGATCCTTGTAGTTGACACTACATAATACTCCGCGTCAACTACGCGGAGAATACAGCCACTCAGATCGAAATCATGGTAATATTGTGTATATATACCCGCAGTCTTAAAGGCATAAAGGCATATATTCATGCAAGCATATGTATATGTTATGCAGTACATGCATTGGTACTATATGTCTGGATGGGAAGATGAATGAAAGACGTACCGTCACAGTTTGATCCGTGTACGGGAACCAGCTGTATGTTGTCCAATCCAATTTCTACAGTAGTGTCCAAGGATGTCCTGGTTGCCTCAAACATTATCTATTAGAAATATTCATCAACATTAATGCACTACTATATAAGTTCAATATATCTTATAATAGACTACCACATACCAAAACCCCACAAAGAAAATTCAAATCTGCTCTGTGAAAACTAGTGAGTAGCTATATTGCTCTATAATTGAGTCGGTCATATGATAGTTCATATGCTGAAATATTTGATAACTGAGCAACTATATACCAATTACCAGATTATTTCTATCGTTCTAGTATAAAAAGTAACCTGACGATATAACGTAACGAACTTCATGGCACAACCTAGCAGTGAATATATCTTTGTTCAAAATATTTTTCAACATGTGTAGCGGTACATATATCATGACGAAATTTAGCAGTGAATATATCCACAAAGGTAATTGGAGAGAAATACTTTCCGGTTCAGAATATCATTAGTTTTTAAAATACAATGTAATTGCTAGCAAGACAAAATTACAAAGAAAACATACACATGGAGCATCCCTTCCTTGGAGTTTTATAGTCGTCATGGGATGGTCAATATGTACCTGGAAGTAAAATCCCTACAATTTACCTGCACTGGCTTGGATACGCCAACCACAATCTTGTTTCTCCGCCATTGTTTCCAGGTTTTAGTCCCATCCCAATAGAGTAGCTCTTCCTTGCCAATTGCATCTTTTATCAAAATCCTAAAAATGGAAAGTGATCAGAAGATAAAGCAGATGTATTTCATATCTCTACGCGCCCCCTCTGGTGTCAACAAGGAGATTGATGTTGAAATTAAAACGGCAAATAAGAGTTCATATGACCTCCTTTCTCCTTCCTTTCATTCTCATCCTAGCTATTTCTCTCTATCCATCCAACAGGGACATACAGTACTCTACATCCCAATCGTGACCAATTGTGTTGGTTTCTAAACAAAGAGATAAATCATCAAAATTGTCTGTATTTATAAGCAACAAAAATGACTGAATTGGACCAGTCACTATTTTGTAGTAGCTACCACCTGTCCTGATGTTTACATTATGGCCACCATGTACTGAATGGCATGTTTACCCTCGTAGTCGAGAGCTCTAATTTCTAACCTGCCTACATGGTGGCAGGGAGCTCTGAGAATAACACTGAGTTCTTAGTGTTGAGAGCTCATTACTATGTGCGGCAGACAAGAACGAAACTGGGGGCCATTTCACTAGAAGCCCTAAGTCTCCACAGCGACAGTGTGCGTTTCATGAGAAGGTGCAGTCAAGCGTGAATGTGAGTCAGGTAAGGAGTGAGACCAACAGTGAGAGAGTACGTTTCACTAGAAAATTAGGTCTCACTGTACCTATCACTGTTGAGGCACTATTAGTGACAGGGTAGACCATGTCACTGTTGGGTTTAGAGCTTTGTTTATGTCAGAGGAGGGCATGTTTTCAAAAGATATCGGCGTTTGAATTTTGTCATAGCAAATACTGCTCTGGTTGCCAGTGTCGAGCACTTCCCGTCGGCCTCTGGGGGGAGACAAAAAGAACAGCCAAAACCCCGCCGCACTACGGAGGGAGTGAAAAAGAACAGCGACCAATGCAAATGCACAGAGGGAGTGAAAAATTCAAACGCTAATATCTTCGGAACGGTATGGCCGTTCTTCTTCATATTGGGAACGATTATAGGCTATATGTACCCCTTACTCGTGTTAAAATTTCATTGCTTAACTCTTATGGGAAGCATGGGAAATCCTCTATATACACACAGTGACCCTGTGCTAACCAAGTGCACTATGCTGTAAAATATGCCAACAGTGAGAGTTGGTGCCACCTCAACAGTGAGAGCACTGATGAAAGGGGATCTTGTCATTGTCACTGTTGGTATCGCTGTTGCTGGCACTGTTGCAGTCCTAGCTCTCGCTTTTACCACCCCACTAGTGAAACAGCCCCCTGGTCATCTCTTATTGGCTGTTGGTTTAATCATAGCGAAGAGCTCTCAAGCCAAACCTGCAACAAGTTTCCCCCTGTGGCTTTTATATAAACTCCTCCTGATGTCATTAAAATCAGCCTTCCCTTGACTAGTTGTACCCTGTTCTTCTGTGTCCGATTTCTGACTCCCTTACTTTTAAGGCTTACACCTAGTTAGTCTGGGCCTTTAGACTTTACAATACGATCAATATACTGCTAACGATGGAAAAGTAGAGACAGGATGATGACCTACTTGTAGAGGGCAGTACCAGGGCCATCATTGAAGTAGCAGAAGGACAAACACCATTTCGGGTAGCCTCCCATATTTGACAATGGCCGACTGACCATTTGCACCTTAGCTGTTTCTCTTCGCGCATAGAAATTAGAAAATACGTAGGAGCCATTTCTGTCTATAAATGAAAATACAGAATTATCCTTCGTTGTCTTGCATTATTCTTGGGTTGGAACATAGCACCTAGCACATATACTAGGACAACATTCAGCTGTCCAGCAAGGCAATAGATAAATTACAATGTCTATTTTTTTATGTTAGCTTCACATACCATTATCATGTAAAAATACTGTTCATCTGTCACATTCTGATATACTTTAGAGCCTTGACTTTCAAATGAATCAGTCCATGTCGTTATGTTCAATTTGCACACATTTGAGGTGATTATTAAAAGTGTGTCCTTGGCAATAACCATTCAGAAAAGTGCCATAGTGCTCTGTGATGGCCATTTTTCAAAATGGCCGCCATTCTGTTCTCAGAACTTATCTGCAATGTCCATGCATCTAAACATTTTCCTAAGGGGCTCCCCTAACGATGTACCAAAACTCAGGCTTGTTTCATCAAATACACAATACTGCTAAAATTTCAGCTTTATCTGCACCACAGGTTTTCCACCAACAATACAACTTGGTTACTCAACCAGAAGGATGTAGCCCTGAAGAAATCTTTGCCTCACCTCCACTACAGTCAACTGTTGGTCCAAACGATGGCGGTGGCGTTGCCAGGCGACGATGCCAGGACCCATACTCGTAGTCTCCACGAAGGTCCCATCCACCGGGACCCAGCTCAAAGGTAGCGGAAATGTCGTCTGGTGAGAAACAATGACGAGAAAGTAAAATATGAATCATCATTCCGTAATTATTTTGATTGATGATTTGCATACTATTACATTAACATAAAGCTATGCATTATAATATCTCTGCGTGTCTTACCGATACAACCTTATGATTATTTCAGGGACTTCAGCGAAACACAGTAAACTTGGGGGGGGGGGGCATAAATGGTTTTAAAAGACTTCAGTGTATACCATAGGTGGTGGAAGCCTGGATGGTAAATTCCATTCTTTTTCCTGAGGTGCAATGCTATTCAAGTGCTCCTTTGCTACTTGGAAAATATAGAGCATCATGTAATGAGTAGAAGAGTAACAAGGCCTTGAAGGATTGATATATTATTCCCGTTTACCTCCATAACAGGTACCGGTGGTGAGAGATAGATCATCAATAGCCATGCTTCCTACTCCAACCGTCCCATTTGATCCACGAAATCGTAACTGAAATACAATCTACAGTCTGTATTCAAGGAACGATGGATGCAAAAAGAATAGGAATATATATATATATATATATATATATATATATATATATATATATATATATATATATATATATATATATATATATATATATGCATATATATGTACTGAACAATGAGTACACCAGAGGTCCGTTTAATAATCTAGGACCTTTATACATGAAGATCCTTTTCTGTAACTCTGTACAAGGGTTATTGTTTGATATTATTTAAGTTGCTAAGACAATATTAGCAGTCCATAAGGTAGTCCATAAGTGTTGAAAAAAGCTGACCCACATAGTCCCTGGGTCTCTATGGCATACGTGTTAGACCCTAGATTACTACGTGTAAGACCCTAGATTACTAAACGGGCCCCAGTCACATGGATACATAAGACTTCATTGCCCACGGCGACTCTAGAAGAGGCGCCTGCCAGCTGTAAGGCAGACAAGCGAAGGTTTTCAGGCAACCTCCCAGAGTCCCTCTGACGTCATCTCCGGGGCCAGACCGCCACGTCGGTTGTGTCCTGCATGTTCTATTCTAAGGTAATTAACATAACATAAGTATCTTGTGAAAGGTATACACAAATTCCGCCTCACAGGGTTATGTGCGCATGTACACCTGTATGTATATGTAAGATACATATATGTACATATATGCAGGTGATATAGACATATTTACTTACTTACTTACAATACTACACCAGACATAATTGGTTTAAACTTACACTAGTAACATCCCCTATATTACCGGGAATGTCGAGCTCCGCTGGTAACCAGACATCGCACTGATGACCATGACGTGACCACGCATGCGCGGTCACTGTTCTCACGGAAGTGAGCGTTCCGAGGACGACGGACAACCTGCCCGCCCGATCACCCGCCAGGAAGTACCAGAACCGGAAACAGCGGGGTCCCGCAGAGTGAGGTACCGTGAGCGTATTCTCCAGGTCGATGTTGTTCTGAGGCGAGGTGAAGGCAGCGTACATAAAGAACCCCAGGCCTGGAACGTGATACAGCGGAATCATTTCAATATGAGCATTATTATGCTTTATCACCCATCGTATACAAAGACCCCATTGAAATGGGGACTCAGTAAACCACAACCCATTATATAAAACCTGCCAGATACCATAACTGTGGTATATGGATTAAAATCTCGGGCCCCAAACCGTGGTATACGGGAAAATAGTCCCTTTGTGCTATAGAGCAAAGAAATAGTCCCCATTGTTAAACCCTTTAATGTGGCAATGACGGGGTTTACTTTATTCGAAAAGATGGATAACAAATGTAACAAACGATGGTTATGTGAATAGTCACCTCTGTAAACCACTCGTGTATTACCACACGTCAAACTCTCATGGTTTACTGCCGCCTATCCACAAAACCATCGATTATTGTCTATGTCTTTGATATGCTAAGTGGAGACTACATGTGTACAGCCAACATCGTTATGCATATGATTATTCATCATTACTTTCCATATAGGGGCCTCAGTCCAATGATACATAAACCATGTAGACTGAACTACCTAACAGATAAAAGTGAATCACTCTTATTATTGATGACTTTTGCTCATGCTGTATATCTTTTGGGATTGGTCGCCATTCAATGAAAATAATTATATCACTCTAATCCTCAATATACATACACATGTATGTACGTTCCGATTTCGTTTATCAATTAATTATATGCGTCTAATTAGATTAGAAGTATGTACATGTATATCAAATCGATATTTACATGAGAAAATGATTCACGCAATATTTAACCACCTCTCTGTCCATCATGGATCTCGAAAGTTCTTTGTCCAGAGAGGACCAAATGACATACCTTTGGGTAAATCTCTTGTATGGTCGTACGATGGTCCAAATGGTGAGGTTTTCCCGTAATGCCAATTTGGACCTCCAATTGCCTGGAATTTGCATTGCTCATCGAAAGAATTGTACGGTTTAAAATCACAGCCGGCATAGCTCTGCTTCCCTGTGGAACAGACACATAACCATTATTACACCCGGTTTTTGGGGACAAGGAAATTCAAGGTTTTAGAATAGGGCCGGAGGTGCAGCCCCACAAGCCATGTTCACATGAGTGTGACATTCACACCCTCTGACCTCAAGGGAACTTGAGTCCCAGGGCGAGTGTTCACTTGGACTATATCTGAGACGATGCATTAGGTATGTCCTTTTCATGTGAATCCAATTCGGCCTTTTTTTTCTCTTTGAGACTGGCAAATGCAAAATTGGCACATTGCCATGAAATTTTTGTACCACATGAGAATTGTCTGGTACCAGGGGAAAGGTGTGAAATACATCTGTCTCAGGTTCATTAGCCGCTGCGTGTGAATCCCAATTTAGTCAAATTAGGTTACATCGAATACTGGACTTGTCCTTGGATCACTTGAGTGACTCTGACAAATGTCCCGTTAACTAAGAGGAACACATGCTGATGTAAATATTTGCTTTAGGGAATACAATCTTAAAGGCATATCGGACAATTTGGCGTGAAAATTAAAACCCATGTCATTTTTTCTGAAAAATGAATACAATGATAGAAGTCACCGTGCTAGATTTTCATTTAAAGATCAATATTATGATTATTTTATATGAGAATATATAGAGATTCTAAAAAGTTGTTTTTCACTTAATAAAACCCATGTCATTTTCCTCAAACTTTCACAGAATATAGTAGGGCCTATACCTATAGTAGACCTACTACCTAAGAAATGATGAAAACCATATTTTTCAGTACATCTCCCACATAAATCAAGCAAATGAAAAAGGCCCTATTTTACCTATTGGATAAGGTCAAACTAGACAAAACAACTAAAACTTTACTCTTTTGAGTTTGGAATATGCCACAAATTATCAATTTCAATGGATGAATGGGAATATTTGAAAATCACCAGGTGGCGCCACCGTGAATTGTAGGATATGCCTTTAAAAGCATGACTTACAAAAGGTCGCCACTCTAGGTACCGAGGAGTAAGTCTTGAAGGAGTAGACCCCTGATGCACAGCATGCAGTAACTAAGAAGAGCTTCAAACTATTGATAAGGGATTCCTAGAAGTGCCTGTTATTGAATAACAGTCACTGAGGAAGTTAAATGGGCTGTGACTGAGTGATCATGAAAGGTAACACACATCATGTAGCCATACGCATCACATAAGTCTGTGTATTGATCCTCTATGTAATTACATTGTATTTAATATGTTATGCATCAATGAAGGGTGTATTCCACCAGATAGGCCAGATTTTCTTTTTTAAAAGACATCATTTATTGTCGGTTTCATATACATTGTAGGTTTGCAGATAGTTCTTTATACACAGGTCGTCAATGAAAAGGCCATGGCATCAGCTGCTTTTATTACAGCTGGTTTTCATTGCCTGGTCCACACTGTCATTCCAACTTTCCAAAGATGCTTATAGAGAAGCCCATTTGACGCCGGCGCCCACACTATCTTTACCAGCTTTTAGCAGGTTTTTACCGGTACAGCGGCCGTACAACTGCCGGCAGTGAGCAAATAGCCTGCTCCACCAAACAGGTTTTATATAGCTGCCTGACAGGCATTAAACATGGCACCCGTGTGGCACCCATTTGATGCCAATCAGCCCGACTGGTGGAACACACCCGTTAATCATTCACCTACTTACTCTAATTACACCTACAATTGTTTACACATAACCGGATAGAATCGTCACATTACCGCTATTTCAATAATTCACAGGAAGAACTGCATGCACAGTAAAACCCCGCATAAAGGATACCCACCGTAAGCGATCACCCCGCGTTCACGGACACCTTTGCTCGGAACGGATCCCTCTATTAGATTATTATTCTAACCCTGTGTAAGCAGCCACTCTGCTTAAGCGGCCACTTTGGCCCAGAACAGTTTAATGGGGTTCTACTGTACATGCCTACAGAAATGAATGAAGGCTCTATGAAACTATAAGAAATTGACTGGTGCCTCACCTAGACACCTGGCGTGACTGTAGTCCTCATCCGACCCGTCAGTACAGTCCGGTACCCCGTCACACACCTCCTCCGTCCTGATACCCCGCCGGTCAGTAAAACACATGTACCGTGTGTCCGGGTAGGGTGCACGTGTACCCAGCCCGCGTGCTCCTGATGGACAAAGATTAAACCATGTTAAGTAAACCACGTGATAGAAACAATAAGTGGTAGGTTGTTTGAATTTAGAAATATATGAAGATCACTTACTCAAAAAGCTGCCAGACAAGAACTTATACCGAATATCCAATCTATTATGGAGTAGCCTACTTTTGTTTTTGTTTACGAGGGCTTTTTGAAAATTGATCGATAATGCTTTCCTGAAATTCACGAAGACTTTAGAGGTATATCCCTACAAGAACTATTCGCTAAGTGCAATCTGGAAGAACCAGTTATACTAGGGCCTATGTATTTACCCATCTACCATCTCACACAACTAATTATTGTGTATAGTGAACAGTCCAATACGTGCAAAATTATCAAGCCTATAAGACACCGACCCGATCGCTGTGCCCGATTCTACCTTTGCCCGACGGATCCGTCGGATATGTGACAATCTGCATCAATCGGGTCGATGTATACACTTCACCGACTTGATTTTATTGCTTTTCCCGACGGGTCGGGCATTACTACCATGTCAGATATGACCGACTCTCCCTGACCTTAAGATTTCTGTGTATGCACATTCACCGACTGTTCCTGATTCTGAGCAGGCCGTTTAAATAGCAATACTACCTATTACTCAGTCCGATTTACAAGTGCCTTATATTGATTTGTAGGGTAGAGAGATGCAATGATAAATCTGAAAACCGTTTCCCGATTTCTCAATTGGATCCGAAGTTATTAAACTTTGAATTAATTTATATGATTCCACACCAGCGGCCCGTGGCTCACCCTGGCTTGGCTCCCGGGGGCTCTCTTTGATCTTTTCCTGGGTAATTTACGAGGTTATAAAAGGAGGAGGATTGATCGGGAATAGTGTAGATGTCGATGTCTTATAGGTACATGTATAAGACACCGAAATTTTATTCCTGACTCTCACCGAGCCGATGGTCGGGATGAATCGGGAACAAATTTCGGTGTCTTATAGGCTTTAGAGATTGGAAACCACACCTGATTTGGCTCGCATTGGGGAATCATAAGAGATGCCGAAGACGGCATAGAATCCAAAGATCCCTGGGTCGTTTGCACTCTCCGAGGTCGTCAGTTTTATTTCCATGAATGGGGAATTCATCCTCCCTGAGGGGAAAATGAATTTAGTCATTTAGAGCAAGGTAACAAGACATCAATTGCTCACCTGACCGCCTCTCTGATAGAATACCGTAACATTTTGCTAAAACAAAACCTTATAACCAAACAACTTCACCTTATAATCAATGCGAAAGGACAATGTGATCAAATATTGTATGAATTACATTTACAAGAGCCATATATATAAGCCCGTATGAAACCTAATGGAATTCTATTAAAATGTAGTATTATATTTCTATTTTTAATTCAATAATAACCGTCCTTGATTACAATGGTTTTCATATGTCCTCTATCAATGCAGCAGCATTTAAACTATCCAAATGCGATAGAGTTATCTAGTTTCCAAGGAGTGTTATATATCCCATCACATCTTCCTAATCACATTATTGTATAAATGCAGCGAATGCAGTGCCTATAAATGTAACCTATGTCATTGTAATTTGACATGTTCTTAATGAAGTTTAAATCATACTTGAGACTTACCGTTGACAATGTATGGTCTTTATAGATTACCAAATGTATGTCCAATAAATGTCTTTTTTAATTAAATCTATGACTTTCTAGCTGTTATATATATATATATTGATATACTATAAGCAAAGGGTATTTTCATCATTGACGAATAAGCGTGGAACTATGGATAAATAACAATTAAAAGGTTTTGCATATACTCAGTCTATGGATCTATGTGACCACTCTAACCTCTAGGCAATGTATAGAGCACGTTCTAATAAATAATACTTACAGCAGAAATTCTCGTCAAATACATTCGCCGGTGCATCTGTTATGCCGACATCGGGACTGAGGACTCCATCCTGGCAGTATCTCACACCTCCGGGGAACTCAAGGTACGAGGTGCTACAGTTTTGGCGCCCAGACGACAAATCAAAACGGTGAAACGTGAAGCAGACGACTTCTGGGCCGCCATTGGCGGGCACCGCCGTCAGGTAGCGCCACCAGCGGACGTACCACGGCTGAGCCTGCGACCTGTTGGAGTCTGACGCTGCAGTGTCGGTGAGGCGCCAGTATTCGGCGGACAGAGCGCTGTGGATGCGGTACACACACGTGCCTGTGCCGGCCGGGGCATTGAAGGGGAAGTTCGGGCTGGTTATGACGCCCGACCACATCCGTGCCATGAAGTCCCGGTCACATGATGGGGCTGGAACTAGGATTCATATCTTGATTATAGCATGGAAAGTGCATAGGAAAACCCTCCGTTCCAAGCAAAGTGTCCCCTTAACCCTTTAAGGACGGGTGCCTATGGCCAAGCTACCCTCTGGAGGATGGGTGCTGGTGGCACTTTATACCGCTAGGGGACGGGCACACAGTTGTTAAAACCCACAATTCAATTGTTAAATCACGTGATATGATATATAATCTTAAATATTTTATTTCTTTTGAATAGAAATACCTTTAATGGTATTATACATACATTCTGTGAAAATTTCATTTATGTCCCTCCATTATTTTTATTTAAAAACAATTTTGTAGATTCTTGAGAAATGATGCCTCAAGGCATCATTCGCCCTGGCCTGGATGATTCCTGAAGGCATCGTTCACCCTTAAAGGGTTGAGCGAGGTGCCCCCTAAGCGGGGTTAAAATAAACTAAATAAAGATTTATATTCTGAACAAAGTGGCCCCTTAATCAAGTGGGGTGGCACCTTAAGCGAGGTGTCCCAGAAGCGGGGTTATAATACTGTATTTCATTTTACCATTGATATTCATGTGGTTTTATCATTTTCTTGTTGGTGACGCACTAACACACTAATTTGCATTTTTGCACTTCTAGTGTTCGACTGTTCCAATACAATGCATCTTTGAGTGGACGATTTATCTTATAATGGTTAGTTCTGGGACGTTTGAGTTTACATTGTCTCTTAATCTGATGCGACACAATCACAAAGTTCAATAGCTCCAACATCTCAATCAGTATCACCGCAATGGAGTCACCTCATGAAGTGCTACAAAGTAGCACGAAACGTACAACGCTGTTATCATGGATACCCTACACCTAACCACATCAATCTTATTTCGGTTGTCAATATAACACTTTTTTTTAAATAATAGCAGCTTTTATTTCCATTAATAACAATAGTCCAGATACAAATACAAGAGGTGTCCCTCTCAAAAACCTTGTTGAAGTACAAAGTTAGTATTCAGTCAGTGAGGGTTATGCAGTACACCCTGCATACATAAGCGGGCCTAGCGAGCCTCAAAAAGTAAGTCCATTACGAAAAATCTGCTGCCTAGAGTTTTTGGGTGGCAGTCTAATTCCTTTTTGATAATAAGGGTCCTCAGTAAACAGAATGATCTTCATAGGTGACATTAAACCTTTCAAGAAACGAAGAGAGAGACCCTGTACAGCGACAACACGTTGGACATTACACATACATGATATTGGTTGTATCTATTTTTTCGTGCGTTCTTCACTTACTTCATTTTATTATAGAGGAATCCTATGCAAGTTCACGGTCAGAGCTCGTATCCCATCAAGTTTGAATAGGGTAGTAATTCACAAAGGGAAGCCACGTGAATTACGTAGCCATTCAAAATGGGATGGGATCGAGCTCTGACCATAAACCTGAATAGGTTTCCAAATCTATCTCACCCCTCACATTGACTTATTGGCTAACATTTATGACATAATCCCCCATTGAGTATTTTATTTATACTCCATGGGCATTGAGTCCTAGTTCCCAATGTTAAGTCTATGGGGAAAAATATCAGGGGTGAGATAACATCTCTTACGATATAAACACCCCATGATAAAGATAAAATATTTGGAACAAATCAAGATGATGTTTAAATTAGCTACCATAGAATGGTATTAATAATCCTTTTATGATAACATATAAATCATGGTCAAACCTGAGTGCAATAAACACTCACAAAAGAGCATTGATTCTATTTTGGAAAAGAGCATAAAGTAGACGTTGTTTTCAGCGTTCCTTAAATAACAAAATAAATATTTACTTTTATTTTGATTCAGCATGAGGAAATTGTATGTCAGGTTATCTTGAACCATACTAGTGTAGATAAAATGCAATCTGGATCAGGTGATAAGAATGAAACCTATCCGACTTACCTGCCTCTAACAGCACAGGTAGAGTGAACGCAAGGGCTATGACCCATGTAAACGCCATCCTGACCTGCATTGGAGAGTGACTTTCTACATTTCTTCCTGTCACTGGATCTTCTTCCTATACATTAATAGCGAGACGTCTCATAGCGTTGCATGTTTCAGCATTGGCGTGCCTGCCATATCCTTGTCGGTTGTTGGTAGTGCTTATAATGTAGAGAGAAGGGAGGGGGGCAAAGTTCAAGTTCCTCTGATAACAGCTCTATACACAGTAAACAACGCTAAAGAATCGATATATTCTTCCCGAGACACATATGACTGTTCATGCTTTGAGTATCACCAACGTATTAAAACACCAGGATTTATTATTATCTGAAATGTTGAGGGGTGATTTATTTTGTATTTCCAAATGGCATGGGAATAGACCAGCCACCATCCCACCAAGTCCCTGCCTTTCTAATACCCATCCCAGTCTCCATATACAAGGCAATGAGGACTTTTGCTACATAAACATAGCTATGCTGAAACCCACAATGGTGCTTTGAAACTGGGTATGAAAAGAGGCCGGCTGACAGAGGACCCAAGCTCTGGAAAGGATTGAAAGTAGATATTCAACCACTGCCAACTAAAAATTTGGACCCATGGACTTGAATGACCTGGACTGGGAACGCGGGTCTGCTGGCTGATCTCTCTATGCCTCGCTATTGTTCTAGAGTTCCCGTTTTCGCCACCAGGGCGCACCACAGTAGCAGCAGGTCGTTTACTATCATTAACCACCAGAAGAGTGCAATGTTTATTGAGAAGTCTAGGTCTATATATGAAAAGAGACATAAAGTTTACAATTTTGGTGGACAGGAAATCATTTTGAAAGCATTTTAACTCCTCTTTGGAGAATATTTCAAATACACTAAATTTTAGGGGTGTTATCAGCTAAAGTCACCCAAACTCTGCAATTTGTTTAGAAAGGACTAGGGCCATAATTCCAACTCTTCTATGTAGGTTTCCACTTGGGGAAGACAGCTAAATAGTTTATTAAGGCCTGGTGGATGGGGAATATTTTTCAAATTCTATTTCCAAGATTTTTAGCTGGCAGTGCCCCTCAGAAGTCACTCAGTTTTGAGCTGTCAAAGTTTAGGAAAAGTTCCCTAATCACCATAATTTGATTAATCTGATTTTGAATTTTGTGACTTCATATCATATCGAATCCTAACAGTTTTATCCTCTTTCCTTCAATTGCTCATATATAAAACCGAAGCAACCAAGAATGTAACAATATTCACTTTATTTCGTAATCACATAATAACCAAAACATATAATAACCAGACCACGCTGAGCTCGCGTGTTAACTCCACCACATGGTATCAGAATATGTTTTTTTTATTGCTAAACTGATAAGCCAGGTCGTAACATCATGGTATAAGACTCCTTGTCGATGCACCTCCACACTGGTCGTCACACCAGCCACTTGAGGATGTAGTAGTTCTTCTTGCCGACGCGGATGAGGGTGAGGTGGTTGGAGAGGACGTGCTGGCCCGGAGTGAGCACCGTTTCCGGTTCCGTCTGCCGCTGGTGATTAATGTAGACGCCGCCCGCCCGGATCACCCGCACGGCGTCCACTGTCACGACAAACAGGGTTTTACTATATACCCAGGCCGTTTATTACCCACCAAATACATAGTCTCAATAGTAAATGTATGGAGAATCGGCTACCGGGAGATTATGATATATTATATAGTAATTCATATGTATACCCAAACTTAACAAGTCGTATAACTATCATCGGTAATAAAGAACAGACGATAACTCAAAAGTTGTGAATATCGTTGATTGTGGTAACAATAATCATCACGTGATATAAATAATACTATTTTGTGGTGCGGAGACGTGGACATGAGAAAACATGGAAAACACATCAGTGTTGGCCATGGAATAGGTCTGAGGTTATGTGAGAAATTTCAAAGCACAATGCATAGCCTCAATGCACACTTTCTTTGTTTTACACAAGAAAAACAATTTCATAAACTGGAAATGAAAACAAGGATGTCCTTGAAATGATGAGGAGGGTTAATAGAACATGGCGATAACACCTCTATGGCAAGCCGATGCCCACCCCCCACCCCCCCCCCCCCCAAAAAAAAAAAAAGAAAAAAAAGAAAGGAAAACTGCCATCTCTTCAATAAAGTAAACTGGAAGTACACTAGAAACGGCTGTACATCCGATGTACTTTTTAGTATAAATAAAGTCTTACAGAAAATGATGAAAGCCCTTATGCTTACCTTCTCGTGAGAAGCACTTGGCGGCCATGACGGCGTCAAAGACCGTGGTGCCGGGATCGAGGAACTTCTCAGTGGTGGGCGCGTTCTTAAACAGTTCCTTCAGCTCACTCTCCTCCATGGTGGCCAGGACGGCGCTGGACTTGTTGAAGAGGACCTCTGTACACCGTCGAGCTGAGGCGAGTCCCTCCACTGAGATGTCAAACAATGAACTCTTACCATCACAGAGAGCAGATGTTAAGACTATGTCCGGTGGTTAAAGTACTTGAGTTGTGATATATCATATCCTGGCCCTCATATAAATCTCCATAGACTTAACATGGTGTGGCTGTATGCCACGGTTATGCCATAAAATATTCATATGCCACAATTGGCATATGAAGTTAAAAACAGGGTAAGATAAAATCTAAACGTCACTCGATTTCATATAATTGTTTACACAGTGTTTGTTATCTTCCGCTACAGATATCACTCAGCTCGGCTTCGTGATATCATTCCGCGAAGACACCTCAAGCCATATAAACAATCTTATGAAATTTCGTGACATTTCTTGACATTGCTTACAAAGTTCCTATAATGAGCTACTTATATGGCACTAAGTAGGAACTGCATCTAGATCCATAGCAGGAGAAAATTTGCCATAAGTTTTAGTTATGGAGTAATCTCACGAGGCAAAGCTGAGTGAGGTCATGTAGCAAACCGAAATGAATGGCGTATTTTCAGCAGTTACGGATCAAGTGCAGTTTAGATTTAATCTTACCCCTATCACTGACGGATTGGTTAGCATTTGTGACCTCATCGCCCATTGAGTATATTTTTGTTTACAATACTCCATGGGCGTTGAGTATGAGTTCTCAATGTTAAGTCTACGAGGGAAAAATACCTCGGGTGAGATAAATATGTATTACCCATTTGGTCAACACCTGACGAATTCCCACATACAACCTTAAATCCATGACATAACTAGCTATAATCTGTTTACCCTATAAAGGACATTATTTCGTTATTACCAGAATTCGGGGGAATCTACATTTGCGATCACAGACGTTGAATAAGTTTGCTTTCTCTCAATCGAACACTTCTTTCTGAAGCAAATCACAAAATCTAAAATATAGGTGCAAACTATGTTTGGCAAGGTATCAATGATCAGTTCCGACAACCAATATGATGTGGTTTGATCTCTATGTGTGGACCAGTTATCATTAGATTAACTTTGTAAAGTGGACTCACCTCCATGGACCAACGTGGTAACGTTTTCTGCCAGTTTCTTCTGCGCTTTTCTCAGTTCAGGCTGCTTCTAAACCAAAAAAGTCTGATAGGTTTCCAATATGCACGGTATGCACATGTCACAGTAACTCATCATACTATATGGCCACGGGATATGTTTTGAGCTTAGACTGAACGATTAAAGCATTTTGTTACATTCCAATTCCCCTATTGAGCAACAAACTTGTCCTTTCCCTTGGCCTAACCAGCCAAGCTCGTTCTGCGCTAATACTCCACGAGGAGCGGCCCTTAGCAACAATCATTATGGTCGCCCCATGCGTAAATAGTAGTAAATATATAGGGCACAGAGTGATTTCTAGTTCCGCCATCATCCACCAAGAAATTGTAAGATACCACCGCTCTAGTCGATGGACAACCAATATTTTCTGCTGTTATAATCTATAGATTATCGTGAGATGAGGCTAAAACCCTTTTACAGCAACCCTGCCCCTCCCCAATTTTGATAATACTCAGTGATAACTGGACACGCCACCTGGTATTGTGTTTAGCGTCGGGGGCAAGATGGCTCTGTCCATAACACAATAGCTATGTGTCGTACAGTGATGCATATTGATGTAGTAGCAAGCAGTCTGCAGCTAGCCGTTATTGCAGTAACATCAGCGATAGAGCTTGGAACGGGAACGGGGACTTAGACTTGCTTCATTAAGATTATAGTCTAACCATCTCGGATAGTAACACTGGTGGAGAACCCGGGTGTATTTGATATTGGTACCGGTACATATGAAGTTTCTAATTGAATCTTCCTATTTTAGGCATATCACCAATGATTTATGGCAAAGTCTACTTTCGAACGCCTAAATTCACTCTTGATCTCATGCATGAGATTCGTGAAAGAAAAATTAACATTATCTGATTGAAGAAGCTGAACATATTTTCCATGACATGAAGAACAGACCTTGTGCTGCTTCATGACTTCCACAATCTCCACGTCTGGTAGGAAAGTGAATAGTTTGAGGAACTGCTCGACATCACTGTCCGCAAAATTCATGAAATACTGAAAAATAAAGCACAGAAAATCAGCATATTGTTGTGTCTTGGGAAAAAAATTCTAAAGAAAATATTTCGGCTGTAAAAGTGAAAACCATATTTTTCAATGACATGAAATCTTTCAGACTATAGACAGCAAGTCGATGTCTTATAGGCTTGTCAGATCTGCCCACCTGGTAAAGTTCAAAAGGCGAAGTTCTGTCAGGATTCAGCCAAACCGCGTTCCCCGCCGTTTTGCCAAGTTTGTCTCCTGTGGTAGATGTAACTAATGGGACAGTCAAACCTGAAAAAGAAGTAAGTATCAGTAAGTATGCGGATACATGCATACAAAACTAACAAAATTGTACCATGAGAGAAAGAGAGAGAGATAAGGGTGTGTTCCACTGGGTTGACAGTGGATTTGACGCCGCCTCAACGGTGTCTATACTCGAGCTAACAGAGCCACAGTGTGGTGTTCTTTTGGGGCTATACAGTAGAGCAAGCATTTTATATGACATAGCCATGTAGAGTTGAGTGTTATACAAGCATCTAATAACAAAAAAATCCCCACAGATCTATCAAACTAGAAAATGTTATAAACACGTTAAATACCTACCAAAAACGGTTTTTCTCGTCACCTTGCTGATGAGGTCATATCCCGATGTAATGTTCCCTATTTGATCATTGCCACCAATCTATTAAAAAGCAAAAAATAAGTTAGGATTCTGTATATTCAGCCCCTTTCCTATCAAAATACTATGATAATTTGGAATCCGACTGTAATGGGCATTTAAATGATATTCACGAAGCGGTAACAAAAAGACGATAATGTTCTTCCAGCATCTTTACGTATGAACCTTTCGTTCTTAGGGGTTAAATATGAATTTCACAAGAAAAATACTAATGATTAGAGTTTTCTACTTTTTTAAAACCTTTTTTGGAGGTCATACATAATGTTCAAGATTAAAGAAATATAGTAGACATTAAGAGAATGTATTACCTGAATAGTACAATTATATGTGTTGTATAGATGTAGCCAGTCGTAGGCCTGAAAGACTTGGTAGGAAAATTCCGTAAGGCTCATTCCTTCAGGACTGTTTAGTCGGGTCTGTACACTACAATTAGACACAACTCATTAAGGAATCCACATCTAGATACATTTATGTTTTTAATAAAAACTCATTAACCTTGTTGGGAAGTCCTCTCATACCCCGTCTTTTTGGATAAAAATATCAAACGAGCTCGAAGAGCGAGTCTAATATTTATTTTGAAAAAAAACCCACAAGGTACGGGAGTACGTGCCAACAAGGTAGATATGTTCTAATTTTATGATATACATATACCTCAAAATTTGAATACAATTTTCACTATTTACTACCTTTTACACAAGGGTACAATGGTTCATCACTCGTTTCCCTTTATAATAAGGTGTTTTTTCTTTTCTTTTTAAGGTGTAATATTACCATACCTTTTTCGACCAAGGAGTTCAGTCATTCTGAAGAAACGTCCAACGGTGGATAAAAACTGGACGATATTGATGTTGGTATACCACTCGGCATTGTTCAGAATCCTGAAACAATTCAGTATAGATTAGCAGTATACCGCATTGACATTCAATACGTAGATATAGATTTTTACTTTTAATTCGGCTTTCTGTAGGAAGAAACGTAAATAGAATATACCGACATATATCAAATGTTACATCCGAATGGAATAGCTTGAAGAAACGATATGCTATCTTCCCGTGTTTTTTTTTGTGTTTTAAAAAAAATTCAGTTTCATGGCAAACATTCACCCTCATTGGGCGTTTTTACATGTTGTCATGTGTCCTTCTAAATCTATCAAATACAACAAAGCTCTCATCTTAAAGTATTAATTTTCATCCAGAAAAGAATTTTTTTCTATCTAACACTCGAGCTACGGGAAACCACGCGAAAAATGTCCGATTATTCTCCAATTTAACAAATTACATTAAAAAATGATCAAATAACTGAAAAATATCAAATCAAGTCGATAAAGAAAATTCATCGCTGAGGAATAAATAGCTACAAACTGAAGATTTTGCTAGTGAAAATTATCAGATCGAAATTTACTTTGCTGCTTGTAGATGTTTTTGCCCTTTCCAGAAATGTGTGTGGTGATTTTCAAATATCCGCTTTATACTTTCGCTAATACTGTTTAAGTTATGCTCTAGCTCCGCTTCCTGCATGCTTCCTCGCTCGGTCGTCCGGCCACTCGGGTCCCCGATACGACCAGTCGCTCCTCCCAACTGCCAAGAGAAGTAAGAAAATCCAATAAAATCCTCTATAGCGATAAGAAAAAAAAAAATAGAGCGCCCAGAACTACTCCCCTCGCTCTCATTATTGTACCTAATGGTAGGCTCAGGTTAAGAACAATTTCCTTTATATTGTCCCCTGAGCTGTTAAAATTGTCCACAATATTTAGATCACCCCTGGTATTTTTTGTCCCATAGGCTTAACATTGGCAACTCGTTCCCCATACCTCTACAAGTATTACAGTCCGTTCTCCATGGTATATGACGTCATATATCCAGTGTGTTTCCCGTTCTCTTTGTGGTTTCTTTGGGGGCTTTTTTTTTTGAGGGGGGGGGGGATAAGAAGTGTTCTTGCCTCGTATTCTAAACAGTCTTTTAGTGTGTACAGGGGTGAGACAAATACAGAAAGTGCTTTGTCTGGTCAAAGTCAGTGTTCTCTAACTCGTTCGAATGCTACGCAGTATTCGTCTTTGACCAAAAGTGGTTGGTTTCTTCTTTAATCTCTACCTATGCTTAATTGCTCCTAAAGATGTATCTCCACCAAAATGCTGTCATGGATCCCTGCTAACGAAATACATTTGGCAAGTCATACCATCAGGTTACTTCCAGCATATATTTTTTGTGTGATGCAAATAAAAGTATGCAAATAAAAGTATGTTATGGTAATAGTATGGTTGATTGTATTCCAGTCAGCTTCACACTTATTTATTATGCTTTAACATCGATCAAATACCTGCGACATGTAAATCTCCTTTGATGGAAAGAAAATGGGAATTCAAACTAATATGCTATAGATACATTTGAGGAATATATCATGGATGACCCTCCATTCTTTTGAATTTAACTACGAACTAAATATTCATGATCTGGCTAATCTTTTGCAATACAGAAGCTCGAAGTAGGCGTAACTCATATTTATCAATCTTCTTCATTGGGAGTTTGTGGGGAATTTTTCTCTTTCTCTTACATATTCATAAGTATTCAAATGAATATAGACTTCTTTCATAGTCATGGGTTTCTCCTATTGTTAGTGTGATTTTACTTGCGCAAAACAAAAACCACATTGTGTATAATGTAAAATACTGACCACAGCTATGACCTGATGGCCAGCTCTCTGTCCATGTAGAAGGGCTATGATTGTGAGAAGGTTGCCCACGTGAAGGCTATCTGCAGTGGGGTCGAACCCGCAGTACATGCACTGAGGAGATCCAACCAGACTCTTCTGCAGGTCGGGCGTCCTGTGTGATTAAAGTTACATCTGAGATCAATAGTTCTTCAAATCGTATTTATAAATATACCATCTTTTCTCGGGTATATATATATATGAGGAAATAAACCCACACCGGGGTTATTGAATTATAAGCCGAACGGAAGGTGGCAGGTCAGACGTACGCCAGTGAACCAATGAGCGAGGGGACACCTGACGGCGAGAGGGAGGACTTCGGGCGGATCGGAGGACCATCGATCTCACTTCACCTCTGCAGACCACTGGGGTTGGACCTTCCACACACAGCGTCGGACCAGAATCATGCGTCGGTTGGTGCGGTGCAGTGAATGCACACATGTATATAGGCCAAGGGGCCTGTCCTGTTGCAAGTTCCTTGCTGCTGCTAAAGAGCAATGCATATCGGAAGGACGCGACGTATCTATGGCGCATGAGTTCATTGAGTCGAAGGCAATTGAGTTAGATAATTCTCTTTATCTCGCAGAAGAGACACGTGTGGAGGATAGTGAACCCCCCCCCCCCCCCCCCCCAGTGAGAGGAGTGAATATTTATATAGAACGTCCTGACCATGCTGTACAAGCTACAAAACGAGATGATAATTCACGGTTCGTAGGGAACGAGGCGTTTACGCCGAGTTCCGTACAAACCGTGAATTATCATCGAGTTTTGTGGCTTGTACAAGCATGGTAGGTCGTTCTATATTTACTATATACTCGAAATTTAAAAAAAAAAAAATTCATTTGGCTTAACAATCAATATTTTAATAAACGAGTATGGGTAGGTAGTCCGTATAATAGTGTATGGACCGGCGGTCCGTACAGTATTTTTACGTCATATGCCGAAACGGTGCGTATTTAGAGTATATACGGCATGGGTATATAGTAAATATATATATATATATATATATACAGTGACAGATAAACATCAATTTGTGTCGGCAATCAAGAATTTTAGTTTATATAAATCAGAAATTTCCACAGAAAACCAGACAAACTGATTTTATTCAAAAGGTTTTATTGGGGGATAATTATACATCGAGATATATAAATATATATAAATGAACCCCAGGTGGGTAAATATTAGGGAAAATATTAGGGAAACACTCGAAAAAACATGACTCCGTTTGTGGATGAAGCAGATGTAGCTTGTAGATACAGTTTTGATATCAGAGCAGAATTCTAGGTACCTGGTACTTCAGGTCAATAGGGGATGTGCTTTAATTCTGGAAGATTTTACAGACAATTTTTGATGCGTTTAATTGATAAACTATATCGTGAGTCCTGTGTATGATATAGAAATGTTTTTTTTTTTTTTTTTTTTTCAGGATTTAGTGGTCGCATGTGGTAGGAGACGGACTCGTAAAACAGATACGCCACGTCTTTTGATATATGATATAGAAATGTTTCCTTACAGTTCATCCCTCAATCATGGAAAATACAAATATATTTTCGACTCTGAATGGATTTCTACTTCAGGGTTAGCCACCAACTTCACTCTATCACGCATCAATATTTGCATATCAACAGGACTTACCTATCGGCAGGAAAAACATTCTGAAAAACGCCCCTTTCAGAAAGTTTCAGGAGGTTACTACTTGTTGATGAGTATCTCCCAAGAAGTCTGTACGTTTTATAAAGGTTCTGTGTTTGAAGTGCCCTAAAAGAAAGAATAAGAAAGATAGCCTACTGCCTTGATTTGTCATAAACAAAAAATATCACAGATATTTCTGCATAACATGGTATCCATTATCTATTTCAAATCTAATGACTGTCCATGTTATACATGAAGATATACTATATGTTCATGGTCACACTTTTATTTAGGATATGCAGCCAAATTTGTCCTTCCCTCCACGAAATTCGACATTACTGGTGGGCGATAATTGAAGAAATGAGTACATCATAGCTGCACACACTACATTAGAACGACCTGATGAGGATATATGCCATTATAAACTGAGCCCTATACAGTTTTACTATATGTGGTATTCCGAGGTCCTTAGTATTTACAGATCTAGTCAGTGTCTTCATAGATTCAATACTTACCTGATACACAACTTCCCTATGGAGGCAGCCATCTTTAAATAAGCCGGCCTGTGCTGCCATCTACTGTCACCTCTTCTCTTGGTTTAGAGATTTGATTTAGAAATTAGAGTGATATTGAGTTAAAGATGCGCATCCGCATCATTTTGCTGGAATGGGGGAGTCAAAATGGGTTAAATAGTGAAAAATATGGAAGGATTATACCACTTGTCATCTTAGTTATTTGACAGCGGCGTAAGCTTGCACCACCACGACATCTATCGTGAGAACCCGTGGGAACCCGTTTTAAGTTTGTAGCGGCTGCGTGTTTCGCCATTCAATATATCAACAACGTGGTTTCCGACATACACGGGGGAGCACAAAATCAACCCTTTGAAGGTCCGTACTTCATGTAATATCACGAGACACATTTGTTAATTCTAGGGATCAGATTTGGATGCATTACTGCGTTAGTTCTGTTTTTCAGTATCGGTAACACTGTATCATCACACTGGTTAAAAGATGAAATCTTTGGACCGATGCAAGGAAAGAACTGGCACTGCCACTGATTTTACTATTTTTAGCACAAGTTCTTTTACTAATTTAGCTGTTGATTTAGTTTTTAAATCGGTATCTTAGATATTTAGATATAATGTTGGGTCTAGATTTCGAAATCATACAGAGGATGAATAACTAGAATACACACGGCCTAGTGCTAATGGCCAACACAACCACTCCTAGCCTAGTTATACGTAGCACAACGCTGTGTGTCCGCTATCAGTATCACTCCTGAGGGACGAGCTGAGTCGCACCACGTCTGACTACTCCTAACCTATGCCAGCTCTGTCGAACGTTTTTAGAACGTTTTTAAGAACATAAATATACTATAGACTAGATAGGGTCAACTCTTCAGAATTGGACCTCAATTGCAATTCAGAGAGTTCCGTTTACATCATGACAAGATGTTGTATATAACATATATATATACCTTTTTTTTAAATCCAAATATGAAATATGAAAGAAAACCGAAGTAACCAAACATGACATCAGTTTATTGTATTAGTTTAATGGTAAAACTGCAGATCCGTGGTCTCTAGCGTGTAAGCATAGGAAATGTCACTTTGCTGTCTCGTATCGGGCCGGGAAAGGCTTATAAGCTATAGGCCACGGATCTGCAGTTTTACCCCAATATACTGAATATACTGTATATACCTTTTCTGTTTAAACATAAAACATGAAAGACAATCGAAATAACCAAACATGAGCTCAGTTTAATGTATCAGCTTATTCTGTTATCAATAGAAGCAAGTTCTTTACCGACCGCCAACATGGGGAAGATGAAACGGAAACGTCAGAAGGCTCACATTGCTGCCGTCAAGGAAAAAGCCGAGACGAAACCTGCCTCCAGCAACACCAACGATGTCACCATGGAGCAAAAACAGAAGCCCTCATCTGCACAAAAAAAAGTACGAAATCCACAGGGAATTTGCTTACCAGCATCGTATACAGAATAAAAGTTCATTTATTCAAGAGCAGAATATTAATTTTTTTTTCTACTTTTCTTTTTTCACAGCCGGCAGCAGGTAACTTAAAGACGCCACCTAATGATAACAGAATTTTTATTTTCAAAGTAGTGGTCAACACAACAAACCAGAGAGTAATATATTATTAAAGTACATGTAGTTTTTATTGAACCCTGTGGTATTTAAGTCATCACTTAAATACCACAGGGCTCATCGGTAATGAGTATCAAGTGCTCTCACAACGTTTCGCTGATATTGATTCAACTTCTTTAGATGAATATTTAATTCTCACGGTGTCATCTACTACAGAGAAGGGGATATGAAATAAGTATGTATTGACACATTCATATTTTGTCGCCCCTGACTAACTGATGCAGGCACTGACTCGTTGATTGACTGGAACTGTATTACTTGGTCTTGCAGAGCTCAGTCTCAATATCGGAGAACTTGTTCTCGGGCGTCCATATAGACTTGGCCGGTATGAAGAAAGAGCTGCCGGAGCTAGACGCCCGCTCCGGCATCACCAGTAAAAGTCTGAAGGGCAATAGCATGACCAAGGTCGAGAAAAGAAAACTCAAGCATGATTTCTGGATGAAAAGTAAGTGCAAGTAAATACAACTATAAAGATATGGCAGTTTTCCTATTTTTCCAAGGAAATACTTGTTTTCATCTTCAGTTTATTAACTTTAAAAATTATATTTTCTTGTGTAAAACAAAGAGAGAATAGATTGGTTCTCATTCACACCAGTAGACAGTGGTTCAAACCTACCTACATACTCCAGCCTCATTCCATGGCCAATAACGATGTGTATCCCTTTTAAAAAAATATATTTTAAAAAGTAATGTCCTTATTGTAATCTCTCGCTATTGCGAAATTTTTTTCACTTTCAATCAGACTTTCTAAAGTTAAGTAGTAGATTCCACATGAAACTTATTTCCTATCTATTTTCATGACTCCAACTAACATCCCTTACTATAGGTTTGCATTGAAGGTGCCGTTTTCATTTATACCCGATGTGAATTGTTACGCAAAATACACATCTACATGACCTATTGGGAATGCCAATAAATAGCCCACCTGTCATTTCCGTCATTTCAGCAAGTTATCCTTTATTTTACGTTTACAGAAGTTGACGCCATCCAAGCTGCTAAGAAAGAAGAAAAAGCCCGGAAAAAACGGCGAAAAACGCCGATAGTTGGAGACTTGAGGGGATTGGCGGACGCGCTCCCGACGTTAGACCTTCTACTCAAAGACAACCCAATGGAGAGGGCACGCG
Source organism: Alentia gelatinosa (assembly GCA_950022655.1). Taxonomy (NCBI): domain Eukaryota; kingdom Metazoa; phylum Annelida; class Polychaeta; order Phyllodocida; family Polynoidae; genus Alentia; species Alentia gelatinosa. The sequence continues at coordinate 54,030,617 of OX465583.1, read as the reverse complement.
AGCGGGAGAAAAAGTGAGCCTTTCAATGATCAAATCTATATCTTCTTATATAATGTAATTGTACTGTAGTTGCTAACTTAACTACAACGCTCAAATGTTTTACAAGAAAAAGTTCTTCCATGAGGAAACATGGGAACATTACCTAAGTTTTTACAACGATGAGGGGTATACATGAAAACAGTACTCACAAATCAAACTCAAATGCTGGTCATAAAACGCTATCATCAATCTCATTGTTGTTACTGTTACTACATTTAGTGCGTCTTAGTACACAATTACTCAATGTGAATTGGATTGTAACATTTTTATATAGAGATTTGCCAGACGTGATTTGGCCGAGATGGAAAGTCTCAGAGATTTTCTTTGTGTCAAGAAGTTTTTCAAAAGGTCTGAGATAATCAACATTGATGATACAATTTAGTAATGTATTTGCTGATTATTGTTCATCAAATTTAACAATTTCCATGTAAGACGACATACTCAATGACACTAAAATGTTTCCAGTCGCACTGGAAATATCATTAAAGTTTCACTTAGATGTCAACAGGGCCAGTAATATTATGATCTAATACAAGATGTCACAATTGTTTATAGCTCAATTCATCACAAATGATTAATGAATTGAATATCCTTCTGCACTTGCAGCAAAGATCGGACATCGAAAAAGTCAATCCCAAGGGCAAAAACAAGACAAAAACGGATGTAAGTTGAATGATGCTCACCAATAATTGGTATTCATAATAAATAACTAAGCGTCTGTAATGACAAAAATAATTACCAAACAGAATCTAAATAAGAGATGAATCAACAAAGCTGATTTAATTACATATACCACAACATACCATATACAAATCAAAACTTCCATACAGTTATGAGTGCGTATATGACTCCTCGTGGTCAAATTTTGGTTTTATTGATACATAGATGGCAGTTTCCCGCCATTTCAAGGGAATCCTTGTATTTATTTCAGTTCATAAAACTGATTCTTGTGTAAAACAAAGAAAATAAATTGGGCCACATTCACACCAATAAACAATGGTTCAAACCTCCCCACATACCCTAGTCCCATTCCATGGCCAAGAACAATTCGTTTTCCATGTTTTCTCAGTCTCTCTGAAGCAGTAAATTCCGCATAAAAGATTTTTTTTTTCATGACCCCAACTGACATCTTTAATTTAAGGACACTTTTGTACGCTACTTGTCTTCAGAGAATTTCTCTTTTAGCCGCCTAGAATTTAGGATCATAAGGTCCAGAATCAAATCTACCACTTTCATAGCATCAAAGCGAAAAAAAACCCACAACCGAACTGGAGAAGGATTGAGAGGTTCAGAGACGTAGACCATTGTGTGACATTGTCTGTGCAGATGTGTCAAATACGACTCCTATTTGGGAAGGGGTGTAATCATCATTATTCTCACCTGCTATTTGTATGTTGGTATCTTACAGCACATGGTTTTACGGTGCATAAGGGTCGGATTTTTGAAACCTGCTAAATTGCCAAAATAAGCTTATTCAAGGTTCATGTTGTATAAACGTATCTCATCAATGTAAAAATGAAATTATTTGGTGCATCTTTTGATAGTCTTTCTTTCCAACCTATGGTTTTGTAGAGCTCTGAGGAATTTTTCCTTCCGAAAATCAACAAAAACTGTGATTTTCTAGTGATTTTCACTTTGTTCAAAATCTGGGAGACACAATTTTCAGCCAATTGTATTTATTAACATGTTTAAAGCATATGTCATGAGAAGTGTAGACAATATAATTTTGAAAATTGGTAAAAGATTGAAAAAATATTAAAATGGTGAAAAATATCTAGGACCTTCAAATTTCCAACATAGAGACCCATAGAGCATGTTGTTCAACAACCCGACTTTCAGTGGACAATACTAATGAAATATATTGAGAGAAATCAATTTTCCTTTATTGTACAATGCTGACAAGAATCCTGGCTGTGATACCTGAAAGTTTCAACACTATCGGATTTTCCATTCTGATATCAGAACATTATGATTCCATGATGATATTTTTCCAAAAAAATGGTGTGTTGGACCACACATCTCTAAAGGATGTATAAAAGAACTATTAATCATAATGGAATAACAAATATCCCTGATTATGTTAAGAACCCCTACCACTCATGAATACCCAGGTTGATTTTTTTCTAAATAAAAAATATTTACTTTTTATGGTTCAAAAACTGAAAATGTGTTGTCCGACACCCCGGGGTGTCGGACAACATGCTGTGATATAAGTTATGATTTTGGGGTTGTTTTTTATCAGTAATTGAGTGGTGTGCTTTGTTAAATATAGCTTATTATCACATCATTAAAGATATAAAGGTTTATAGCCTCAAATTTTATTTTTCTCATTGTTCTGAGCAATTCTATTAACGTGTTGTCCGACACCCCTCGTGTTGTCCAACACCCCTGTGTTGCCCAACACCCCAAATATGGTTCAGAGCTTTTCTTTTAAATCTAATATATGATAAAGGTATTCTGGGTAAAATATAATGTGTGTCACCATATAATATTAGTTTTTCTTAAGTTATAAGCATTTATAACATTTCTTTAAATTTCAAATATTTAGGGGGCTGGACAAACTGCAGTATTATACACAACTTCAAAAGGCTCTCAAATCTAAACCATTCATCTGATTTTGTTGGAATAATGTTTTTCTGGAAGGTACTTAGTAGGTGGATAACATAAAATATAAAGAGAAGTATTATTCTAAAAAAAATTTTTGCATGTTTTATCCCATGATCAAAGCGGAATTTAGCAGGTTTCAAAAATCCGACCCATAAATTCCCGACAATGTTCATGACTAAAATCTGATTTCAGGTTGGACGACATTGCCGTCTTCAATCAGGTTCTAGCGCACCCTGTATTCAAGTCAGATCCACAAGGTACAATGAAGGAGCACCTGCAGAATTGGGCAGAACAGCAACAGAAGATGGACCAGTCATAGCGCCGGAAAGGCAGCCTTTTTCGTTTTTATTTTGTATATAGATATACCTGATTTTTCTCAGCTTCGACATAAAACAGACTGTTTCTGGAAGTTAAGAATGTGCGATAATAAAAAAACATTAAAGTGTTTGGAGACTGTCTTTATGTTCATTTACCAAATAATAGGATGTTATTTACATCATATATAGTATTAGTGCCATTGATTGTATTCTAATACAAATTGATATTTGGCATGATGTAAATTATTGACATTAAAATGGAGAGATATAGATTACTAAAGAATGGAAACCTCACAGAGATCGTTAGTATTTAGACACTTAGGTACTAAGGAGTCATGTCATATCATGCGAACAAGTATGATCAGTTAAATTCACTCACACTAAGACCTAACCCTATGACCGTGTCAATGTCGCGGGTATCCGGCGCGGAAGGGTTAGAGTCTTCGTGAACTATGCTGATTACAACGGGGAATAGACATTGCCCCCTAACAAAGTAAGGTTATTCCAGAGTCGACTACAATTATTGCATTTTATTAATTCGAAAAGGGAAACAATGCTTTGATTAGAACTGACGACCATATTGGTAACTGGCGATGGTTTTGTTTTTTATCAATTATGCTGTGGGATGAATAAAGTCATCTTCTCTTTGGGCTCCACTTCATATTTCTTTCCGTAGGTTGCGTGTCATATTGGAAAGTTATGGGGCTTTGATTGTCTAGTTTAGAACCTCAAGAATTCAAGTTGAATGCTTGAGGTACTGTTACAAGGTCTAGAACCGATTACTATATCCCCATGTATCGCATCCTTTTGTATACAAATACGAGAGGTCGGTACAAACAGTAATCGCGGGTCTTCTTGCCAGTCATTGGGTCACTAACTGACCAATCAGCATCCTGTTCTGACTGACCAATACATGCCCGGGGCCAATGTTCCCGTCCAGCGACCACACCGACGACAATACCACCTTGTGGGCACTGTAGATGCCCCAGATGATAACGACAGTTTAAGATGATACGGATGTCATTCTTTATTAATCTTCGGTACGTTCGACATAGACATCTTCGACATAGACATCTTCGACATAGACATCGACATAGACATCGTCAAATCTGCAATCAGTATATATAAATTCAGATAATTAGTTCAATTTCACACCTCGCAGGTTTACAGATTTGACACTTGGTTGACATTAAATAGTTATACAACTAATAAAACAATATTAAATGATATACACTTATGTGAAACATAGCACTACATTAAAGTTCCTTGGAAAACTATAGCTGTCATTAGGCTCACATAAGACTGAATCTCCTTGACATATTCAAACACCAGTACTAAACTAGTCATACAGTGACTGAGTGTTAAACTAGTCATACAGTGAGTATTGGCCATACATCAATATGGACACTTTGAGAAATACACATACACCAACTAGAAATACTCCACATATCAGACAAGTAAGTAGATGCACTAAATGAATAGGAACATAGTACACACATTCAACCCCTAACCTGAAAGCATGGCACTCTCAAACAAAGGATTCTGAAACTAGGTCAATACTGTGAGTAGCTCCCACTAAAATGTCTACAAAATCAGTATTTCTGTGCAATACACATAGCTCACACATAGGTACAGTGAATCTACATGTAAATGTCAACTTAAATTTACCTTGTGGCCTCTGTAAGTTACATCTGGACATCTATTTGGACTGATTTCTTCAGGAACTTTGTCCACTTCTGTGTTGCAGTTGTGCAATCCACATGATGCTAGTCTTGAACCCTCAGTTCTACTAGATTATAGTTAGTCCACTAGGACATTATAAAGACAATAAGTATAAACTTAATCTGTATGGTGATATCATGTGTAAATCAAATTATATTACATTTAGAATTTATAAACACAACATCTTATTCAAAAGTTGGTAAACTTGATAAGTGTTTGGTTTGAGATTAACTGTTAGTACTCAAATATGCACAAGGTGGCAGCATGGTTCAATTCTGTTAGTACACCATGTAGCCACCAGACTGCAGCACGGTTCTGGCATGGTTAAGTATGGGTGCTGCTACACTCCCACCAAAATTACGAATGAAAAATGTTCACATAAGATGACACATACATAGGTCAATAAAAAATCATGAGTAATTTTCAAAGTACAAACTCCCATTACATTACACAGGTCAATGACAGGTCAGGTTGATAATGCAGGATATCGGGGGACAGCTCTTACTCTTTCTCAAGCAGGAGAACCAAGCTCTGTATTGGACGTTCAAGAACCAGGGGTTTGTCGAGTTGTTTCCCTTGGTTGTCTAGCTTCCTATTACTCATCTGTACTTTAGCACTCCTCACTAATCCATCTGGATTTAGTTTCACTTCAACTACTCTGGCTAGTTGCCACTCATTGCGAGGTAAGTTTGTGTCCTTCACAATCACGACATCATCAATTTGCAGATTTCTTCTTGGGGTGTGCCATTTCTGCCTGTGATTGATGTTTGAGAGATATTCACTTTTCCAGCGATTCCGAAACTGGTCAGCAAGGAACTGAACCCTTCTCCAGCGTTTCCTGGTGTAGACATCCTCCCTTACAAATCTACCAGGTGGAGGCAGTGGAACCTTACATTTCATTGTCAGCAGATGGTTTGGGGTTAAGGGCTCTGGGCTTTTTGGATCATTGATGTTATCAGTAGTCAGTGGGCGACTATTGACAATGGCCATTGCCTCATAAAGGAATGTACGAAAAGAGGCATCATCGAGGCGGCCAGGGAATTCAGAGATGATGGATGACAGCACGCTTCTGACAGTTCTGATCTGTCGCTCCCACACTCCACCAGCATGACTTGAGTGGGGAGCATTCATGACAAAGTCACACTGCTGTCCTGCCATGAATGACTTGACCCTCTCAGCATCCAGATCTGCTATTGCATTTCTCAATTCATTTCTTGCTCCAACAAAGTTAGTGCCCTGATCGGAACGAAGTTGTTGTACTGGACCTCTAATGGCAATGAGGCATCGTAAAGCATTTATGAATGCATCAGTAGTCATGTCATCTAGAGCTTCGATGTGAATTGCCCTTGAACTCATGCAGGTGAATAGAAGACCATAACGTTTCAGCTCCCTCCTGCCAGCCTTGATATAGAAGGGTCCAAAGCAATCCATACCACAGAAGGTAAACGGTGGAGTGGGTTCTACACGTTCCTCTGGCAAATTAGCCATTTGTTGTTCCTCCACAGGTCTTCTCATCCCTCGACATTTAACCCTTTAACCGCCGCATGATGCCTCCAGGCATTCCCGTGGCTACCGCCGCATGATGCCTGGAGGCATTCCCTTGGCTACCGCCGCATGATGCCTCCAGGCATTCCCCTGTGTACCGCCGCATGATGCCTTGAGGCATCATAAACTCAGATTTTTTTCAAATTCATTTTTTTTTGTAGATTTCAGCCCAAAAGGGTTAAGAAAAGTTCCATTTATAAATAAAACAATTTAAAATCAATGTATTTGTGTGTTTTTAGTCTATTTAGTGACATGGAGATGGTTATTTACAAGTAGAACACTGAGAAAAATAAAACAATGCACAGATCGACTTGTGCCTATGGACGAGTTGAGTGCCTGACAGACCATTTCCGGATACAGTGAAATGACGAACGAGTTTATATATATTTAAAGCCTAAGGAATTGGTTGTCTTGCTCGCACAAGTTGAAAATAGTCATATACTATCTAATTTGCGAGTTTTTAGGCAGTCTCACCCCTTCGTTTTCACTATTTTGCGAATTTTCCGCCGATGTTTATATTTCTTCGACAAACGCAGCAGTGGAGAGTTACACTTCCGGTCGCCCTAGTTTTACGTTCCCGCCTGTACCATAACAAAGCTGAGACAAGAGAAAGCACCAAAAGCTCGTATAATATTGTAAATATAAAGAAAAGAATCATTGACACAGCGAGAATATTAAAAGTATGAAAATATATTATGAATCTGATCATAAAAAAACCAACAACATAGTTCTAACATGTCGCAGCAGTCGCCGACTGAGCACGCTCGTAGCTAGTCCGAGAAACTCTGACATGTCGTAATTGGCACGTATGGTGCACCTCTAACATACTGCCCCTCCACCATACTGCCCCTCCACCATACTGCCCCTCCACCATACTGCCCCTCCACCATATTGCCCCTCCACCATACTGCCCCTATACCGGTACTATACTGCCCCTCCTTCATACTACCCCTCCATACTGCCCCTCCACCATACTGCCCCTCCTCCATACTGCCCCTCCTCCATACTACCCTTCTAGTTCTATCATACTGGCCCTCCATCATACTGCCCCTCCACCATACTGCCCCTCCACCATACTGCCCCTCCATACTGCCCCTCCACCATACTGCCCCTATACTATACTGCCCCTCCACGGTACTGCCCCTCCACGGTACTGCCCCTCTACCGTACTGCCCCTCCACCGTACTGCCCCTCCACCATACTGCCCCTCTACCATACTGCCCTTCCTCCATACTACCCCTCCACCATACTGCCCCTCTACCATACCGCCCTTCCTCCATACTACCCCTCCACCATACTGCCCCTCCTCCATACTGCCCTTCTATCATACTGGCCCTCCATCATACTGCCCCTCCACCATACTGGCCTTCCACCATACTAGCCCTCCACCCTCCCTATACTATACTGCCCCTCCTTCATACTACCCCTCCATACTGCCCCTCCTACATACTGCCCCTCCTCCATACTACCCCTCTATCATACCGACCGACCGACCGACCGACCGACCGACCGACCGACCGACCGACCGACCGACCGAACCGACCGACCGACCGACCGACCGACCGACCGACCGACCGACCGACCGACCGACCGACCGACCGATCCGACCGACCGACCGACCGACCGACCGACCGACCCACCCACCCACCCACCCACCCACCGACCCACCGACTGAACCAGCAAGCCGACTGCGTAATACCCAAGGTTAAATCTGAATTATTGAATCTGAACTCGTCAAACCTGGACATTATTTACATAGAACGGTAGCTTAGAGTGTGTAGAATAAGAATATATGTATGATTAATCATGAATCTAAAGTTTAAACCCGGTGCGAGCTGATTTCGTATTATGACTTGACAACCCTACGTTTCGAGCAGTGACACGGCTTCCCATAGATTCAACCTTATAATCTAGACAGTACTCTATAGAGGCTTTGTCAATCTTATTTACAAAGCGTTAGGTTAATTCCACCGTGTCAATTCTGATACCCTCGTATAGCTGCTGATCATATGAACATAATGCTGGTCTCAGTTTACACTGTTGACGCCATAGGAAAATATAAATGGCAATTCTGTGGGTTGTCGAATCAACTTGTAGCAGACAGCTTAGCAGACATGGCGCTGTCACTGGACTTGACACCTATACCCCAAGGCTGAAAGATCCGAAGTTATCATTGTATTAACCACACTTTCGACGGTTTTTCCACCATAATATTTATATCCTTTTCTAGGCACAAGCCATTTCTGTTGTTAATCCGCTATTTGACAAAGGCAAATGATTTTACACAGCGTCCATTGCGTAGAGGAATCTGCTTAGCAATCCATGTTGACACTGAGTGACTTACACTCCCGCCTCCACCAACGGTTTTGCTATGGTGCAAACTTTCGATATTGCTTAGATCACCTTGAGAGTTGTTTTATTTCGTAATACTTTAGAATCGTGTAGGTAGGGATTATATATGAATATTAATGTGGATTTCGTCGACTTTAACGAACATATATATATTGATGCAAACAAATCTGCTACAGTAGTATGTAGGGCCTTAGATAGGCGGACTCAATGGATGGTTACTTTTTACATAGGCGCCTATTTTTAACCAACTTCGATTCAAGTTTTCTTATATACAACAATTGTTTTTATTGACAAAATACATACAGATACATAGCTATAGATCTTCTGCTTATAGTAATGGTCATCTTTTATTCATAAATTATCAGTTTGTGGAGAAAATGGCATAATTCTACCACTACCACCTTCGAAACAATGGACGCGCAGCGATCACGGCAAAAATAGGCCGGCGGTACGAGGGAGCATATAGTTAAAGCCTGCGGCGTTGTAATACATAGGTTTGCCGTAGGGGGCGCGGCGGTTCAACTCCCGCCCGGATTTGGCGTGCGGCGGTTAAAGGGTTAACACACTTGTTGATGCAAGCAGCTACGACTTTGCTGTAGCCGATGATCCAGTAGCCATTGGTTCGAATCTCATTTGTAGTCATGTCTCTTCCCTGATGTTGCACCTTCGAGTGGTAGTAGGAGACAATGAGATCAGTTAAATGACTATTCTTGGGTAGAATCGCAGGGTGTTTCATTTCGAATGAGAGACTTGACTTGTTAAGTCTCCCCCCAACCCTGAGGATTCCTTCATTGTCAACAAATGGATCAAGACTGTTGAGTTTGTTGTTGTTGGGAACCTTGGCCCCTTGCTTGCTAAGTAGGTTCATCTCATCAGCGTAGACTTGATGTTGTACTGCCTTGACGATTATGGACGCAGCTTTCCCTTTCTCAGCAACTGTGGCAAGTCCATTTGACTTGTTCTTCCTTGCGACACAAATTAAACGGGCAACAGCTCTAACTGCATTTGACCAATCAGAGAAGTGAGATATACGATCAATGAGAGAACAATTTTCTTTGGTATTGGTAGTCAGCACTTGCACAGCTTTTACTTCTGGATCTCCAATTGATATGTCTGGTAGGTTTGGCCGAGTTTTAAAAGGAAGGGGCATCTCATAGTGTTGGTCTTCATTTTTCCTTATTTCTGACTTCAACCTATTCAGGAAGAGAAAGTCATCCTGAGATGTATGTTTGTCATCGAGCTTGACATCCACAAAATCAGATTCTAGTATTCTGATTGCATCAGCTGGCGTCACAACTGGGAGCTCTTTCACAGCGATGCGATGAGTGAAGGCAAAGTTGTTTCCTCTGCAAGGTGTGGAGATGCACATCCAACTATGCTCCATCCCAAGTCTGTCCTTTGAGCATATGGCTCTGTATCCTTGCCTAGGATGACTTGTCGCGGTGCCAATGCTTGAGAACAGTTGTAGCCGATAAGTAGGCCAACTTCACACTCCTTTAGCTCTGGTAGCTCATCTGCTATAGTAACTAGATGAGCCCAACTTCTGGCTGTCTCGGACGTAGGAATATGTGACCTGTCCACTGGTATGAAATCACGAGTATATACAGCGGGAAGGTCTATTCTTGTAGCCGAACTGAACCCTCTGACTTGAAGTCCGGTTGCACGCTTAGACTGAATTACTGAATTATGCGACATCATGGTCGTTAGTTTAAGTCGCACTGGTGTGGAGTCTGCATTCAGTGACTCACAGGTTTCCTCAGTGATAAATGTGGTGTCACTTTGTGTGTCGAGCAAGGCATATACAAGTTTCTCCCTTCCTGGGTTAGCAGTAGTTGACACCCATACGGGAACAATTGTTGATGTGTTGGTCTGGCCCCCTCTGTTCACATTCAGAGACACTGCAGACTGTACTTCCTCTTTCGCCAATGATTTTTGCTTGGTCTTGACACATTGATCCCTTACTTTCAACTGGTCTGGCTTGTATGCTTCATCATGGAGACAGGTTGGGTGTTTACGTTGACATTTTTCACAGGTATGTCGTCTCCTACAGTCCCTGGAGTGATGTCCTCTCTTTAAACAGCCAAAGCAGAGATGTTTTTCCCTGACAAACTTCCTCTTGTCATCCATGGTTTTCCTGGCAAAGCTTGAACATTTACTTAGAGTGTGGCCCTCCTTCTCACATAAAAAGCAGGACATCCCTTGATTTCCCTTCTGTCTATCTGTTGTGGATTTCTCATTGGTTGTTGTTGCCAAGGTACTTGCCTTATTCCGCTTGGCATCACGTCTGTTGCTTGCGGGGGCATCTAATGATTGCAGAGCATTGAGTGATGATATGGGATTACATGCAATCTCAGCCTCCTCTCCAACAAAGTCTACAAACTCGTTGAATGTTGGGTACTTCTCCTTTTTCTTCATTGCAGAATGCACAGTGCGGTTCCAACGTAATGTGAGCCAATCTGGAAGACGGCTTAGGATGCACTGATTTTCATGGCAGTTGTCCAAGGACTGCAGACCCTGAACATAGGGCATGGCTGCTCTACAGCTTTTTAGGAAGTCTGCAAATTCCAGTACCCCTTTACTGTCCTTGGGAGTGATCTTGGGCCAGTTATACAGCTTTTCCCTGAAGGCCTTTCCAACGATGAAGGGATCACCGTAGCGTTGGTTGAGTGCATTCCAGGCTTCAGTATAAGCCAATGCACTGTCCTTGAGAAAGTAGCTCTCGAGAGCTCTCTTGGCTTCACCGCCCACATAACGTCTGAGATAAAACATCTTTTCACTTGGTGATGAGCATCTGGAGTCTATTAGGGCGATGAAGGATGACTTCCAGTCTGTATACTGCAGAGGATCGCCATTGAAGATGGATGGCTCGGGAGTTGGCAGACGACTGAGACTAATTGATTCAGTTAGAGCCTTCACAAGTGTTGCTGTGTTGTCTGTCTCTTGGACCTTGACTGGTCTGCCAGGAGACATCTTTGAAGCATGCTGAAGAAAGTCTACATTTCCGCCAAGACGTTTATCTTGAAGTAAACTCCTGCAATCCCCAACGTTAAGACATTCTTCTTCATAAACCTTGAACCTTGCCCGGGCTATCTCCACTTCCTTCTGTTTCTCCAGACGAGTAATGTAACGTCTTTTCTGTTCTAGTTCTTCTTCCTGTTTACGCTTGAGTGCTTCAAGCTCAGCTTCCTTTTCTTCTCTATCCTTCAGTGCCTTCAACTCAGCCTCCTTAGCAGCAAGCTCAGCAGCAGCTTGCAGTCTTTTTGTAGATGATGACTGGGATGTGTTCGAACAGTGACTATGTTGTGTTGCTCTAGAAGCAACAGAGCTGAAAACAGATGCATTTTCATCTTTTTGAAGTAAATGTTTCAAATTTGTAACAGTATCTTCCATCTCCAAATTCACCATCCTCTCGTTTATGTGGTTTAATAATGCCTTTGTGACAGCACTACAAGTGTCAATCTGCCGTCGTATCTCTTGTTCTGGTGGGCAGATCTCACGCAGAGCTTCATAGCTCTGAATGGCGTCATCATGACTTTCCTGCACTGAAGTGAGGATTGATGTCAGGTCCTCTTCTGTGCAATACCCTTTCAACTTTGTTCTTCCAGACTTTGCCTCTGCCTTCCAGTGGTCATATTGTTGTTGAGTCATCCTCCTCAGACGTCTTTCCTTCTTCTCCCTCTCCCTTTCCTGAAATTCTAACAATTTCTCTGTCGGTTGAGATGTGCGTGCGCTGCGCCGGGGGGCACCAGAGTCATCAGCCCCTTCTTCTGTTTCGTCAGGTGACTCTCTTATCGCTGTTGACCTATTTTGAAGGGTTTCAACCTGCCCCTCTAACTCCTGCACTTTATCACCCTGACCCGACATTTTACAATATTTTGGAAAGTAATAACCGTGGAAGAAAGGAGATTATGACAATAAACACCTATACCACACAATATGGAAATTCAGTTGTAAACAGTGGTGCTGGAAATTATTGAGCTCTATAAACAAGAGTACTTGTTTGAAATGGTCCTACAATAGATGTTAACGAATCAAGTAAACGAATTGGTAAACATGTGATATTAGCAACCATAAAAAGGGATAGTATTATCCTCAATTGAGTCCTTGGTTTTCAGCTGTCAGAGTATTGATTCACAAGAAAAGCATTTAAGAGTCATGAAATCATCGAGAATGAGACCATTAAGTACCATTGATTGACGTTAACGAGTTATGGTACTTCACTAATTTGTCTGCTTCTCCGGCGATGCGATGAGTAGACCCAACACGATGCTTTTCTCTTGTCACGACGTCTTCCGACACGATTTGGTCATCAATCGCTTGTTGATGATCCTACCTTGGACTTTATACTTGTCGTCTTGTTCACATGCCTACATCACTATGTAGTCGACTTCCATCTCTCGAACACGTCTTGCCTGCAGCCTTCGAGTATTAACGGTACATGCAGGGGGTGCGAGGTGAAGATTTGACTGTAGATGCCCCAGATGATAACGACAGTTTAAGATGATACGGATGTCATTCTTTATTAATCTTCGGTACGTTCGACATAGACATCTTCGACATAGACATCTTCGACATAGACATCGACATAGACATCGTCAAATCTGCAATCAGTATATATAAATTCAGATAATTAGTTCAATTTCACACCTCGCAGGTTTACAGATTTGACACTTGGTTGACATTAAATAGTTATACAACTAATAAAACAATATTAAATGATATACACTTATGTGAAACATAGCACTACATTAAAGTTCCTTGGAAAACTATAGCTGTCATTAGGCTCACATAAGACTGAATCTCCTTGACATATTCAAACACCAGTACTAAACTAGTCATACAGTGACTGAGTGTTAAACTAGTCATACAGTGAGTATTGGCCATACATCAATATGGACACTTTGAGAAATACACATACACCAACTAGAAATACTCCACATATCAGACAAGTAAGTAGATGCACTAAATGAATAGGAACATAGTACATACATTCAACCCCTAACCTGAAAGCATGGCACTCTCAAACAAAGGATTCTGAAACTAGGTCAATACTGTGAGTAGCTCCCACTAAAATGTCTACAAAATCAGTATTTCTGTGCAATACACATAGCTCACACATAGGTACAGTGAATCTACATGTAAATGTCAACTTAAATTTACCTTGTGGCCTCTGTAAGTTACATCTGGACATCTATTTGGACTGATTTCTTCAGGAACTTTGTCCACTTCTGTGTTGCAGTTGTGCAATCCACATGATGCTAGTCTTGAACCCTCAGTTCTACTAGATTATAGTTAGTCCACTAGGACATTATAAAGACAATAAGTATAAACTTAATCTGTATGGTGATATCATGTGTAAATCAAATTATATTACATTTAGAATTTATAAACACAACATCTTATTCAAAAGTTGGTAAACTTGATAAGTGTTTGGTTTGAGATTAACTGTTAGTACTCAAATATACACAAGGTGGCAGCATGGTTCAATTCTGTTAGTACACCATGTAGCCACCAGACTGCAGCACGGTTCTGGCATGGTTAAGTATGGGTGCTGCTACAGGCACATTTGTAATTAATGTGGAGACACCATGCAAAATATTCATAATATTGTCTAAAATATAGGCACAAAAGAATTGAGACAAGGTCGGTACTTTACTCTATGTTTCCGAGTAGGAACCTAAGAAGGCAGGAGATATGAAAGGTACTGGCCATTCTCTGACTCAATGTTCTCTTTGGATCTTAGAAAAATTGCCATTTTAAGAAAACTTGAACTGTGATATACCAGTTGCAATGAATCTCTATGGATATGCCACAACGATGCAACTCGATTGTCACACTATGCTCGTTGCGCCACTTCAGAAATACTATCGTAAGACTGGATGAGGTTTAATCTTGTCCACCGTATTCCACGACTGGAGTTTGGCAAAGTGACTTCATGAGGTGAAGCCGAGTGAAGTCCGGAGCCAAAACTTCAGGAGTGGAAGGCGGTGGCCAAGATTAAAACGAATCAGGTTTTGATTTTATCCTAGCCTATCTCCTCGATTTTGGTTTATTACGTGATAACAATGCTGTTTGCCACTAGTGGCATATAAAACTCCGTATGCCAGTCAGCGTGGCATACGGAAACCCAATGTTTTAAAAGCCTATGGGATTTTATATTAGGGGTAGGATAAAGAGAAACATCCCCAACCTCAGACTCATATTAACCTTTAAACGAACCCTCATCCTGAGACACACCCTCAGACCCACACTCACCTTCAACCACAGAAACATCCTCAGAAACTCCCTTTTCCCTCAGACACACCCTCACCCCCAACACACCCTTCTCCCACTGGCACACCCTCACCCTCAGACCTACCCTCGCCCCTCAACACACCCCTTTCTCTCAGACACTCACCCTCAGGCATACTCTCACCCTCAGTCACATCTTCACACCCCGACACACCACTTACCCTCAGATACACCCTCACCCTCAGTCACATCCTCACCCTCATGCACACCCTCACCCTCCGGCATATCCTGACCCGCAGACATCCTGACCCTCAGCCACTTCCTCACCCTCAGGTATACCCTCACCATCAGATATTTCCTAGCCTTCAGGCACATCCTCACCCACATCCACACCCTCACCCTCAGTCACATTCCCACCCTCATACACATCCTCACCATCAGAAACACCCTTACCCATATTATACTTTGTTTTGTATCGCAGACGAAGATAATATATCTGAAACCTTTTTAGATACACCTTGGATCTGCAGAAACTGGGGAGATTTCAGTGTCACCCGCACTTATGTCACATTATGACCAAGTGCTTGGGCTTACAGCTCAGACGAAAACGGTTGTGAACTTACCACCAAGCGAGGAAGGCCTTCTGCACTGGCATATGTTGGCCACATTGCTGGCAACTAGCAGGAAGAAAGCTGAAGAGTGTGCTAGGACCTCATTCCATCCACCTGGATGGCCCTATCCAGCTCTCCCACCAGGCCTCGATACACATTGTCATCTACGATAGAGGAGCTAAGGAACCTGGCTAAAAGGAATGCTAAGGTGTTCTCCAGTTCTCAGCAATAAGCCCCAAAGTCTGGCCATGTATTTAGTAGGCTTGGTTCAATGTCCGGCACATAGACCATATGGTTATGTTAGTCATAAGTCTGGGCTTACTGTTCGGGTACACATATTAGGAACTTAAGTAGGGCTTCAAGCCAGGTACCCCGAAGACCTGAAGGCTGGGCTCCTGGCCTTTTGAAAATAGAATTGGGAGTGTTGTATGCATGATAACAGTCGACTAGGCATATTAGGGAATTCCCCCTGTCGTGATGATGATCATCGTGGGGTTTCTCACATGCATGGGGATGCCTCCAGGCGTGATAAGTCCTCAGTTTTGCAAGTGGAGTTCTGTCTCACATCTACTAAGGTAAGGTCTCTCATATTAAGGTTCAGATGTAATCTTCTTATGTTACACTTACATTTCAAGCAATATACTCCTCTATTATCGCCCATCGTGTATCAAACTATTAAAAGCTTGTGGGGCCACCCTAGACATGGATGCCCTGAGCCAGTATTTATCTAGCACTGCTCCTGGCAGCTAGTTGGCTCTGAATGCTGTATACCTAACATGATTGTTCTTTTTTCTTGTATGCAGCCTGCATGTATAAGACAAGTTGGTGTCCAATAAACATATTCAAAGTTACTTCCACGCCACTACTAGACAATGCAAACTTACTTTATAACTGTGTATTTAGAGGAAGTTTTCCAGTTTCCCTTCTTTAGTCAAGCCATGTTGGACTACTTCTTGCTGGTTCCCTAACTGCACACTTCCATAGTTTTGCCAGCTCTATAAACTACATGTTCTTTCACATAGAACAGCTGTTCACCCATCGATGGAGTTGAGGAAGGAATACTTTATCTAGGGTAACCTCAGCATGCCTGCATAACCTTGACACGATGCCCTCAGATTGCCTGACCGCATACCACCCCCCCCCCCATCCAGCATGTCCACCTTTCAGAGACATTTACAGTGGATTGGCTGCCACCTCTGTGTCCACTCTGTTCAGACTAAGAGGTTGGCCTAGATAATTCCTACACGATATCTACGATGTGCACCTCAAACCAGGTGATTTTTATTTTATTTAGGTTCTAGTAGCTACAGATTTATTAGGAGATATTCGTAGCTTCAGCGATTGGTAATGAAATATAGCATTATTGTATTTTTCAAAAATACACACAAAAGGAAATAAGAAAATAAAATATTGGCTTCGAGGTTATGTAATAACACACTCTCTAAGCAGTATGAAATATCTGGTAGGGGAATAAGAAACAGTTCCCACTACTGGGTCAAGGCGGCTGCGGATTAAACTCCACCAGAGCTAACTAGGATAGCTCTGGTGGTCAGTGTACATAATTTAATTGTGCGGGTGTCCCCTTAGGGTTCTGGACAGCCCCTTTCACCCACCATGGTCCTATATCTCGCTCGACCTCTTTCTATACCCCCCATCTTCTAGTGGTGAATTCTAAGAACAGGTGGTAAATGCCAATAGGTGGGGTCGGAAATGATGGGAATAGGTTAATCGGATCATGTTTAGTCATAAATTTAGACATATTTCATGGGCAGTTCCTACGATAAACGACTTGCAGCGTCTGAACATGTAGTTACTGGTAGGTCGGCTCAGTACTAGGCATGTCTTGGCAAATCCAACTTGCCAAAAACAGGAAAAGCCCCACAAATAACATTATGATTTCTAGTATGTTTAACTCTAATTCCAATGTCTCTATTTCATTCACTGCTATTGTTGAATATATAAGTATCATCTGGTGATTCACTATCCATGATTATTATAAGAACCCATAAATCCCTACAAAATGGTGAAGCTTCTCATCCGAGATACAACATGCTATAATGTGAAACACCCCCTGTATTGTCTCCCTTGCCGATAATGTTTCTGATAACTATGCAGCAAATAACAAAAATAAACGCTAGATTTCTATATATCATCACAGCACTTTGGGTTACGATACATGAATTGTGTTTGAATTGAGTAGGATGTGTAGCTATGGGATGTAGCTAAATACACATGTACATGTACATGCATTTGATAAATTCTCTAATTCATACATTTCATTCTTTCAGATGATATCGTGAATACTATCAACATGCTTGCAGCTACATGTAAAAGGCTCTTACCGTCTAAAGGTCTAAGCTCTGGCACTTGGCAAACCAGAAAAGGGACTAATCCATCCTGTCTTGCCTGCCAAATTAATCAAGAATGAAATTAATTTATACCACTTGGTAAGAACAAAAGAATCCTTTAGGACAGTATTTTGGTCAGATACTCAACCGAAAATTGATAAAGATAATATGGTTGGTGTCTGTCTTCCTTCATCGGAGAGGCATTCAATATTTAAAGTATCTTTGTCAATCCCAACAGAAAACAGAAGCATCGGTTTTCATTCTGTGTATCCCCATCGGAAGCGGTTAAAGACATTTGTAGGCCTCCCATTATTTGACCATCTGCCACAATCTTGAGTGATTATTTACAAGAGCCCTTCAGTTCCTATTTCGTCTCGTCTTTCGCCAAGTCCTCTCCACTAGTTGAGTACTTCATTTCAAACGCCCATAATCAGGGATTTTTCGTGATTAAGATTCAGTCCGAAAGACAGTGCGGCGCTAGAAACTATTGATGAGTTCAAAAAGGATTACCCTACTTGGAATACGTGTTCGCGGAAATTCTAGAATTGTCACGTCAAGTCGCCATTCAAGGCGGGCGTGGGAAATGTCCCCCTCCCTTAGTTTCTCCACTAGATTCACAATTACCTTGGACAGAGAATCTAGCTTGTAAAAGATTCCTAACCTCATCACTTCACAGTAAAACCTGATACATCAACTGTCCAATCGAATCTCCCATTGGATTATGTAATATCTGTTTGACCAATATCTTAACGTCGACTCTTGTCTCATGACACTGTTTTAACTTAGTTGGGATATAATCAAGAGACAATGAATGGGCTGACAATATATTGACCAAAGAATCTCACATGTCGGTATACAGAAATAATGACAAGAAGATTAAGACTTGTTTCGTATTGATATGAATAACACACAAGTAGCTACCGCGTACTTACTGCTACAGCTAGCCTTTTACAAATAACACATTCCATATACTACTGACATGTTCTTCAAGTGGGACGCTCATTCAGAACACTTCGCAAGGTACCAAACTTGTCTTGACTATTCTATGTTCATATTTTGTGCTTTAATCAAATGTATATGTAGTAGAACCCCACCTAACGGACACCTCGCGTAAGCGTACACTTTTACTCAGAACAGAAAATTACTTACACAGGCACCCCGCATAACCCCGCGAAAGCGGACGGTTATTTTGGTATGAAAAGCCATTTAACCTCGTGTAAATGAACACTTCGGAGGAACATCCTTTCAAACATGGCTTAGGATGAGCTGCCAGGAGCCGAGCCGGTTTGAGCCACGGGCCGTTGGTGTGTATTCATAGAAAATGATTCAAAGTTAAATAACACTATATATATATAACACTACTACGTTGGACTGGACGAAACTTGAAAACCTCTTATAAGCGGAAACACCCCCATGTCGGGATAACGTCGGAATAATGTCGATGGTATAATAAGGGTATACTACTAGCACACTGTTATATATAGGAGCATGGTCATGGTGCCTGAATTAAATAAGTTATTTTGGTCAGAAATATTCACAAAGTTCGAAGAACGAGTTGAATATTTCCGGACAAAACGACAAGGAACAGATGTAATTCAGACACAATCATTATGTCTCCTTACTATCATATACAAGGAAATCATTAAAAAGCCAAACAAGTCACATAGAACAGAGTACACGAACCATTATCCATACAGCTCGCCAGTAAGTGTGAGACATTCGCACACAGGTATTTAATGATATATAGATTATACCATTCGGGATTGGTAGGTAGATCAGGGTATTTCGTCCCAATAGCTGCCAACCTTCCACTATTTCAGTTTTGTTTCTCCTTCCATATACAGTAAAACCCCGCTTCCGGGACACCCCATGTAAAGAGCCACTCCGCGTTAAGGGATAGTTATTTCGGTACGGAATGCTTCTTGATACCGGTTAACGAAACATTTAAAGGAAACCTTATCAAATCTGACGGGACAGTTTGGGGACTTCAGGTTATCCCCATTGACTGTTTATGGTATCTGTGTGTGGTGGCTACACACAGGCAATAGACAAGGCATTACTGCGTGGGTTTGGGCAGGAGGATATCGTTGAATGTGCGATATTCAGCAGGTCGGTAGCGGGTCTGGGCGGCCCACGGTGAGTCAGTATTAGAGCCATTTTCCACTGGCCGACGGAAACTGCACCGATTCATTGACTTCTCCTAATAATGTGTAAGACGCGGCAGATGATCTATTCCATTCCGCTGTTAAAAAAAGAGAAGAAAATCCAACAAACACGGGACACCGTGTGAGAACGAAGACATTTTTAACCCGAGTTCACCTAATAAAGCCATTTTCCACTGGCCGACGGAAACGGGATTACTAGACCGATGGCACCACGGACCGATGGCACCTGGACTGATGGCACCTCTTCGGACCGATGGCAACATTTTTCCTAGACTGATGGCACCACTACCTAGACTGGTGGCACCACTTACTGAAACTGATTGTTATTGCCAGGTTATACTGTCTACGCCACTTTTCAACTACCGGGTATATTAGATACGCATATAGGAGAATTTATGTGTTCATTAAAAAAAAAGCGCCCCGGCTCCGCAGTAGCAGAGGTATTCTCCGTGGCCAAGTGGTCTTGAAATCAGTGACGTTTTTTTTTTCAGAAATCAGAAGAAAACACCTGTTATTACATAACTATTGCACATTATATACTTTATATATCAGGTGGTTCCCATGTTCAGGTAAAAAGTGAGGGGGTGCCATCAGTCTAGGCAAGTGGTGCCATCAGTTCAGGCACGGGTGCCATCAGTCCTGGTGAAACTGAAAAGAGGTGCCATCGGTCCAGGTGCCATCAGTCCGTGGTGCCATCGGTCCAGTTACCCGAAAACGGCACCGATTATTTGTCTTCTACTAATAGTCGGTCGGGAGGTGGCGAACAACTGCACGTCAATGTCAAAGAATCGGTGCTGGTGTAATGTATACCTTATTTCTGCCATATTTGACAGGTTCATACCGACCGAAGTCGTTCAGTGATGGCCTCATTGTATAATCTATGCACCAGTTAATTGGTGAGCACTGCTCTCCATACCTGTTTCCATTCACCGATCTAGCGTAGGTGGTTCCCGACTGCAGATCGGTGGCGAATACTCAGTCAGTGGAAAATGGCTTGTAGCTCCACTGGCTATTGTCCAATGACAGTCCAATTACAGCATTCGATACGTTCAATGAAATTGTTATATATATAAGACTCTAAGTTTAAAATAACTCTCCACCTGCTCCCTGCATTGTCACACCCGCTGCAAATAGGCGCTGTGCTGAAAGGAGCTGCAAAATACAGGCAAATTCTGAAAAGCAAACATCATCGCTGAATTCAAACACAATCAGGCCAATTGGCGATTGAACCAGCTGGACCAGCTGCTCCCTGTCTTTTTAGCAAAGGACAGTTTCTCCTACACACACTTTTCAGTTCAGACCACCGAGAACAGTCCAAATACAATTTACAGTCGCCACTCTAAAAACCTCCCCAATGATGCTCACAATCATCAAACTGGCTCGTTTTCCTCGGCCGCCTACGCTGTCCCTCATAAATAGAAGCTTCTATTCCGGAATGGGGACTTGACAACATCAGCTGCGTAAAAATATGTTACATAATATGTTTGTGATTATAAAATTACTTACGTTGGCACATTCTGGTATAAAATCACTCATGTTGTCATTGGTAAAAGGGCGGTTTTGGAATCCATCATCAACAGACCATAAATGGATATAAATTAAGACGGGTGACTCAATAAAACCACAGTGGTCAGACGCTGTTGCTTGCCACCTTTAGGCCAACCAATAAAGAGGGAGAGAAAGGCCGGTGGATGGGTGTGAGGAAATGGCCAATCAAATAATAATGGTTATTGACCATAATTGATGCTCGGGGAAATTTCAGATAAAGGCATTGATGTCGCCCCGAAACTAAGTGCAGGACCACCCACGGAGACGCCTATTCACCTCGACCACAAAGAATCTCTTTGCAAAGCAGTGGTCACACTATACGACCATCGATCGCAAGCTCGCGTTACTAAATACACAATATTGACTGGTTTCAGATACAAGCAGTCGTATGCTGCGAGGAGTTGACGCGCAGTAATATAGGAGCGCATGCGAGGGTATTCCGCGCAGGCAACTCCGAGGAGTATGTATCACCGCTTTTATCCGGAACCAGTCTGTATTGTATCTATTATTCACCTTTTCCTGACAAGTGGGCTACTGATATTAGTTCATTTAAGTACGCACTATTTTTCCATGCACACTATCTGTCCGTATGCGCCGGGTTTTGCAACCCAGGGCATACAACATATCTTTATGCTGCATTCTTGATACTTTGAAATGCATGTAGCTTACTGACTAATCATTTCTTATGACATTCATTTACTTTTATTTGATGAAATGATTAAGGAGTACCGCGCTCTTATAGATCGAAATAACATTAGGTCCTAGTTTAATAGGAAAGGGTACCAGTATATGCATGTCCGTTGGTTCACTTCCTATGATAGTTTTATAGCACCAGCGTTGGATCACTACCAGGACTTCAACAAGAGGAGACTACCCGCCACCACAGGGTCGCAGTTGAGGTACATAAGGCCATTCCCTTCTTAACTAGGAGAAATTGATATATGTTCATCATTGATGAATGAACGTGGAATTATAAATAGATAATAATCAAAAGGTTTTGGATATATTCAGTCTATGGATCGTTTGCAACCAGTCAACTTGCCCTTTCTGCAACTGCTTGAGTCTAGGATGTAAATGTATCAAGCATCAATAACCCCTCCCTAACCTAGGCACCGTATATATAAGTGTGTGTGGCCTATGCTTAACCCTATCAGTCCGAGTAATGCCTTGAGGCACTCCCAGGGAGGGGACGATGAATGCCTTGAGGCATTCCCATGCAGGGGACGATGAATGCCTCCAGGCATCTTTTGGGGCCATTACTGAAAACGGTATTCTATGTGACAAAATTCATAGACTTTCTTAATTTTTTCAAAATAATTGAAAAACACTACAGGCATCATTATTCAGAATGAGTGTTCTATATGGACCTAAGCCAAGGCATATCAAATGCACCTGTTGAATAATTTCCGGTACCATTGTCATAAGACCATCGTCCCCTGGGGGTATATTGCTTCATATCTGTTGGACTTGGCATGTAGGCCTCCTGCAAGGTGGTCGGACTGAAAGTGCTAAATAAAGGAAACCCATGCATAACATACTCATTAACGGCTTCATATGAGAGCAAATGGTAATACAGCATGGGCTTTATATTATCATACATACTGCAGCGCTATTTAGAATCGCATTATTACGATGTAACAGGTTGTGAGCATTCTCATACGGCCGTGATCACTGGTGCAGCTGGTCATAGCATACGTCACCGCACAGCTAAATAACTATGTGAGGTTATTTTAATGATGAAAACAAATGTAAACATTAATGCATAAACAAATCACTATGAAAGGTTCATCCCCTCAAAATGACATACATTTCTCTGCTTCCGAGATGTGATACTTTTGGGGAAAAAAATCAAAATATACCACAGATTTATAGACCATCAATTTTCACCAATTTAAATCATTCTGGACCACTCAGAATGAATTGGGACATCATAAGAATTTATCAAAATGCAACATGTTAAACATTGTAACATTTAACCAAATGCTACTGGCAGAGGATAAAACGACACTTTATTCATGAACAAAATATAGAGACTAGGAACAAGTGTTCTGTTCATCATTGATGAATGAGCGTGGAATTATAGAAAAATATCAGATAAAAGGTTTGAGTTTTATCCAGGTCAGTTGCATCCAGTCTTTTCTACAACTGCCTTCTCAGGGTACTAGTGTATCAAACACCAGTAAGTCAATGAGGTATTTCAGTCTCTAGTGTTTGGTCATAGTCAGCTGGGCATGCCGAAAGGACACTGAGACACGGCCCTGTGCAACTTTCCCAATGCCGCAGAGTTGGCACGTAGATCGTGAAGTGATAGTTTTTGCGCAGGTTGAAAGTCTATAAAGCCTCTCCCTGACCAAGTGATCCGGTCTATGCAACAAGGCGATCATAGTCATGATCACTAAATTGATCTCCCATTCAATCACCTTTTCCCATAGTCACTAATAAGGACGTTTTAGTCCATAAGGCCTGGCGTCCACCTACTACGATAGAAATTTAGACCTACCGATATGGCACCGATACAAAAAGCAAATATCGGAGACATATCGGAAGGTGCGAAATCGTAGACATATGTCTAAACATGCCAATCCACCACGCATTGTATAGGTTTTTTTCGGTGTCTAATCGCAGAAACGTAGTCAACTGCCCCGATATTAGGTGACCTTCCGACGCGATTTTCATTTTGTATCTGGAGGTACATCGTAGACCATATCGGAGCCATATCGTAGTAGGTGGACGCCGGGCCTAAAGCACCTCCCTTGGTTTTGTCTCAAAAATTATTTATCAAGCATATAATCCTACCAGAATGACAATATGGATGTACAAACTGTCCACATGAAAGAACACCCCAATGACCTTCCTGAAATGTGCTATTAGCCGAGAAAAATAAGTTTAGGTGGAAAGTTGGCAATAGAGCAACAACCATGCAACAAGCTAATTATGGTTTGAATTTCTCCTATGCTTCCTCATTAAGTTCGTAATATTTGTTTTTTTAAATCATCATAGGAAATGCCACTCGTTTCTGCCCAGATAACAGCCGTAGTGAAATATATCAGAAACCTTTCCTTCTCCTGAAACTAGTTAACCAATACCCCACTACGCAGGAAAGGCAGTACATTCTATTTTAATAGGTTTTGTAATTTTTTCCAAGAATTCCCTCTGGCCATGGTACTGATAGGGCTCATTTTACTTGGAAATTTCACTCAATGTTTAATTTTGTCAAAGTGATCCAAAGCTCCCGAGGCCCAGGAGTTCTGCTTTGGAGGTTAAAACGCAAAATACATTGAATGAACGTTATCCCTTGTATCATGGTTAATTTAGAAACGATGATTTAGAGTTCAGTCTGAATTGTAGGATGCTTCGTTTTCACGGGATAATGTAAATGGTAAAAGGATTATTACGTTTTGAACAAATTGGTCCAAGATGCAGGGTAGACCCTTAAATGGGATCCTTCGGGGTCAGCCCGTTTTTGGGATGCCCGAGGTCAAAGAATATAATAAACAAGAAGAGTATTACGCTGCAAGCAAATACGTCCAAGATACAGGGTAGAGTACCTAGTAGGGTGTCCCACTAGCGGTATACTATAAAATATTAATATAATCACTTAGGAATGAGAATACTCTTGTAATACGCATATTAATGGAAAACATTAAGCATGAGGTCAATCTGGTTATAAAGATAAGTAATGAAGTAAAACTTGACCGATAATAAGAATGCCAGAAAATGAAGGCTTTGTTGAGAGTAGGCCACACGCCTATATATATATATATATATATATATATATATATATATATATATATATATATATATATATATATACTCTGCTTAAAGTTTAGAGTGGTCACATAGACTTTGTATTTACTGCAACAAACAAACCCTTCGCCACAGGCATGCTAACGCTGTGACATTGGGAATGGTGCATAGGGAGAAGGGCGCCGACCAATTTGAGGTAGCCACGAGGGTGAAGAATGTATAATGTATGCTTGGAAACAATGAAGCAGATTCGAATTGGGGCTAGCCTTGTCGTCCTATTCTAAACCGACGGTTCTCTCGTTTACAATACCACTGTATAATGAAGAGAGAACCAGATATCATAGAGAAGGATACGGGCAAAATGAATCACTGCATGTTTGGAGGGGAAGCGGAACCGCTATCACTATGCCCATGATATCACCCTACAACCCCAATTGATGCATCACTACCCGGTATACGCTAGCCACGTGAGCTACACTGCGTTAGCCCCGGGTGGGTTTAGATCCACGGCCACCTTGACCCACGAGCTTTAAGTGTTTGTCATTCTCCCTTCAAATCCTTCGTACAGCCTGGACCTATGCTTGGAGAGTGTGCCATTCCCTCCTCTTGAAGCCATTTTCTATCTTCCTGGTTCCTATAAATAAAATGACCAAAAAGCTAGACTTAATAATAATAATTTTGTGAGCTATGAACATTTCCGTGTAAGCATTTCGGAACCTACACATAGAACAAAATCACATCATGTACTTGCTTCGAGATGTTCATGGGCAAGGCCTGGACTCAATCACACCAACCTCTTAGTCAGAACAGAGTGGGGACGGAGGTGGCGGCCAATCAATACCTAACACTCCGGTCTGATACAAGCCAGACGTACCGGATATCCGGTTTCCCGCTCCTGTCTGATCCTCGCCCGGATCCCTGGTTACACACGCACTGCCACGTGGGTACCAGTAGACTGGTACCGTTTGATTCCCCCACCACAGCAAAGCTCTTACTTCCACGGCTCCCCTTTACTGTAGGCTTTTTGATAAAGCTCCGTAGAAGATAATTGCTGAAAACCAAACAAACACTCAGTTCAATACTAAATGAACCGAGCTACAAAGAATGCTTGAAATACCACCAGATTATATATAGAATGCCATCCTAAGAAGGAACTGCATCGAGTTCCATACCCACTGAAAATATGCCATCAGTTTTGGTTTGCTGCATGATCTCCCTCGGCTTTGCCTCATGAGATTACTCCACAACCAAGATTCTTGGCATATTTTCAGTGGCCATGGATCGAGTGCGGTTTAGATTTGATCTTATCTCCATCAATAACTAATTGGCTAACATCTGCGACATCTCCAGCCATTGAGAGTGTTTTTACAATACTCGATGGGCGTTGAGTACGAATTCCCAATCTTAAGTCTATGGGGAAAAATACCAGGGGTGGGATAAAGGCTATAATCAACTTGGATGAATGCTCTATACACATGTATCTCAATGTAATACTTATGTAAAACTGGATTGAGAATCATATAAATATATAATACTCCACAAGTTTGGATGTGCTGTAATCGTCATTGAGGCGAAGACGAGTGACAATAATGGCCCATCCAAACAAAAGGAGTATTGTCTATTTCATGATTCAATTGCGGTTCTGGGTTTATCTCACCACTTTCAATGACATTAAATAGCATCACAATATCAGACTAATTCAAATTACTTCACAAATCCAGTTGACCAATATCATATGACATCATATCACATTCACTCCGCCACGGCCATAGCGTAGTATTGTCACTTTACCGGGGTGATCAGTGAGTATTTCTTTAATGTTATTCCTACGGCTAAACTTGTACCAGGGGTGAGATTAATACAACATGAATCCATAGCTGGAGGCTGAGGGCATTGCTAGACGGGGATAGTCCCCCTGAGACGTAATCAAATCCGCAGAAATCAAAGTGAAGCCCAAGGCTGATTGTAATGACACTTCCTTGGTTATTTTGAAGTGATGTTCGAATACGGAGTTGGGAAGCGGGTGCAGATCGTCTGGCCCCTGAAGCCAATCAGAATGGCTTCTGTCGTGAATGTTTATAAGAAGCAGCCAGACTTTGAGCATTTACCATATTTATATATAGGACACCTCCCACGGGACCTCCTCACAAAAGAGGACAATTCTTTTATGAGCTCTTCCACATTGCAAAAAGCCATCACATGAACTCAAATAACATGCACAATTTCATCAGGGAGGTTTTGATAAAACTGCAAAATATAATAACCGTATTACTGGGATTAGGACCTACCTCGGCGATACAAACTGGGATAGTCATGTCAGTCGGTATTTTAAACGTGGTCGTAAAGAATTCTTTCGATATGGCTTCGAAGTTTATATCTAATTTCTCCTCCCGCACGGGAAGACATTCTGTTATGTACGATCCATTGTACATAGCAACGGAGCGAAAAAAGGTAAAAGTTATCAACTTCTCAAATCCCAAATTTACGATTTTTCAGATATCGCCTTGTATGACAGTCCTCCATATAGACTGATCGCTAGAATGTAACACAGACGACCATAGGACAATTCTTTTTATCGTTATTAGATCTAGGAACACCTCCTAGGATTTCGATTAGAGAAACACAGTTGTGTGGTTGGATGATCAATCAGCATTGTACGGAAACGAAAGGCTGCTGAATCGTACAAATATGAACTGAACCATAGGTCTGGAATGTGTTAGTCTTTTGGTTCAACCTGAAGGTTATATGTTGGCTCCGGAGAAAAGTAAAATATACTACCATATCATGGGTGAAAAAATTCATATTCGTCGGCCCGAAATGTATAATTCCGGTCCTTGGAAAAAATTTCAGTATCAGTGGTTTGTGTAAAAAGTCTATGCCGCGTCTCTTTATATACTACCATATCATGCCTCACCTATATATATCATGATAATAGAATATTAAAACCACATGGAAACAATCAGGGAAATAAAAAGCTCATATTAAAAAAAAAAGCATAGTACTTCTATTTTTATTCACTAGTAACTGACGTGGCTAATGAGATGCAGATAATCTGCCACCTGTTACTCCAGTTGTATGAATATGATTAGAGAAGCACACTCTCCCAGCAGATTCTACACAGCTGACCGCTTGACACGGGCGCCATCTGGTGAGCTGTTTGTACAACGCCAATGTTCCGGTCATACCGTGCGTGTAGGTGACACCGTGCGTGCAGGGGGCATCACGCGCAGTATACACGGCGAAAACGTGCCGTAGATTGGCCGCCACCTCTATCTCCACTCTGTTCCAACGATCAAGACGTTGATGTGGTTGAGTCGGTTATTTGTCCAAGAACATCAATCTGGAACCAAGTCTTTTTCTTCTATGGAGATTCTTATAAGCAGAAATATTTGTATAGGTTATAGGTATTGTACATGTATAGGTTAATGAATTGATTTAAAAAACAAACATTGTGGTCATTCATCCAAAATCAACTTAGAAGAGGATAAGAACAAGAAAAAGTTACTTTTAAGGCAAGGCAGTGGGTCATGGCGGGGTCAGGGGGACGTAGCAGGGTAACAAGTGACAACAGGCCATGGTGACCAGTATCCCAGACATATCAATGCGATGAATTTAAACCAAATTGGTTCCTTCTAAATCAAATGTTAGTTTTGTTCTAATCCAGGCTAGTCATTTATTATACAACTCTGCACATGCATTCTTCTTACTTACTGACCTCTGCTTCCTATATCATGAAAACCATGTGCGGCACAATGTGAGGTTCACTCTTTTAGGGCCCTGGGCCC
Source organism: Alentia gelatinosa (assembly GCA_950022655.1). NCBI lineage: Eukaryota > Metazoa > Annelida > Polychaeta > Phyllodocida > Polynoidae > Alentia > Alentia gelatinosa. The sequence goes on along the minus strand of OX465583.1, from coordinate 54,001,600 downwards.
AGTTCGGCATGCCCAAAGTGTACGTCGAATGTCGATTAGTAACAATTTGTTATTATTATATACCTGTGTCCGAATGTCTATGAAATACTGCCCGCTGCTAGGGGTGCAGTAATAATAATGTTCGTGCCCGCTGTGAGTGTGACTTAATAAGTCTTCAAAATAACGTTTTTTCATCGATTTAAGGTATATAATAATAAGCAAACGTCCTCACTGTGGGCGAAACGTTTCTCGTTCTCGGTCAGTCTTTGATTTCATACTGCCTTCCGCCTATGACGTCAGGCAGTATGAAATCAAAGACTGACCTCGAACAGGAACCGTTTCGTCCACAATAAGGACATTTCTTAATATTAAGCAAAAGCGACGTTCTTTTGCCCATTACAATGACATTATGACCCAGGGACGATGTGGGGCAACAAATGATAACCCTTGTACGAGGTACAGAAAAGGGTCTTCGTGTACGATCTTAGATTATTCAATGGGCCCCTGCACATCATTTGCAGCGTTTGCTCTGGTGGCCAGTGTGTATAACGGGTGGACGCTGCTGTAGCCGTGAGGTGACGCCACTGTCGCGTCTCCGCCGCTCGGCCGTCGACACGGCACTGAGCACGGTGTACGGTGTATGCGGGGTTCTGTGGCCCGGATCCAGCCTCCACCACCGCCACCGCCACCGCCACCACGATCAACCCACGCGCTCAGTGCACAACTAACTCACCACACACCAACAGCGGCCGCTCACTACACACTCACCCACATCCACAGAGAGTCGCTCGCTACTGCACACTCACCCACATCGCTCTCACCCACAGCGCAAAGTTGGCCCACAGAAACCAGTGACTTTTTTTTACTCTCTCTCTCTTTCTCAATCATTTGTTACTTTGGGTTTTAATTGACTGTGTACTGACCTCTCACTACTACTCATTCCGGGTGATCGTGAAAACTACAGAAGAGTTGGTTCGGCATCGTAAAAGTAACACCAGCTCAGTTCCACTCGGCAGTCACAGCGGATACCAACTTAACACATGAGGTTGTCCGGCGTGCGAAAAATCAGTTGAGTTTCGGCCGTGCCCGTGCCCTGTGGCATGGGGCGTAGTATGCGGGCTCAGCGGCCGGCGGACGTGGCATGCTTGCTGGCCGGTCTCTGCCTGCTGGCCGGTCTGTCGACCACGGTGGCCGGACGATGGGGGCCCAAGGACGGTCAGGGGGACTACACTGACCAGTGGGCCGTACACGTGCCAGGGGGCGAATTCACCGCGCGGGCCGTGGCGGACGAGTTCGACTATGACTTCAAGGGACAGGTGAGTGGTCTATGATGCTAAAGTGGGATTCACACACTGGGATTCATGTACCTCCCAGGGCATAATTTGTCTGGGATTCTGCACTGGAAAACAATCTCCTCGTCTGAATGGTATAGGATTCTATTCAACTAAGATAAGTTATTCCCCCATGCAATTGTCGGGGACAATTACCCCTAATAAGGTAAAAAGATTCTCTAGAGATTTTGATTTTAAACATGTTTGGAATTTTAGGGACGTTTTGGTGAGATAAATGTACTAATTGCTAATTTACCGACTAAGTTCCCAACAAAGCCAATAGGAAGCCAGCAAGCAGGGTCGCATGTTTTACACCCCTCACCTTAAAGATACTTGAGTTCCAGGGTGAGAGTTCACACGAGACGGGACCCTGCCCTAGGGGACTTTGTCGGGGACTTTGTGCCAGGTGTGTCCTTCCATGTGAATCTAATCTGCCATTCTTCCTTCAGACTATGAAAAGTAAAAATATGGCACATTGCTATGAGATATTTGTACCACAGGAGAAATGTCTGAGACTGGGGAAAAGGTGTGAAATACACCCGTCCCAGCAACATCAGTTTCGACGTGTGAATCCCGCTTCATATAACCCATCTCTGTCAACCTTACCTCATTCAATTATCACACGTTTCAGGCACATCCTTAAAAATAGGTTTTGATATCAGCGAAAAAGGATAATTAGGTTTCTGCATCCGAGTCTCAATAACTTCAAGGACACGGGTCTGTATTACAGCCAAAGACTTCGCTGATACACATTTGAAGCTGGCTAAGGCCATTGGGTTCTCTATTCTCACACAATTCATTTTCTGATGGAAAGGGCACAGTTCCAGCCACTACAGCTTTGTGCAAGGCCCTATATTGGTGACAACCCTCTTATTTTTGCGGTTGTATGCTTGTTTGCTCATTGCCATACTCCATCCTCCTTTTTCATATTGTCCTCCTTATTCATTTCTTTTCATTTTATCTGCCATACTCGGATCTTCATTTTATCATCGTTACCATATAGGTGATGGTGTAAAGTGAATATTATCTGACAGGAAGGAGACAACACGTTAGTATAAAAGTACCAATCTCTACAGCCAGAAGCCGTATGGTCGACAAAATGCTTCCGGAATTCTTTGTCGAATCGTGTATAGTGTGTCGGTTGGTAAACTGCGGTTCGACGTAAAGTGTGTGATACAGAACTCTGTTTACTCTGAATAGAGAGTATCCGAAATACCTCAACAATTCTGAGCCAGTGTTTATTAGATTTAGTATAATCATAGGGTAAAATACACGTAAAGATTGGTAATGGTCGTAGAGGTTAAAACTGATACTACTTACATCATAATCCCGGGAAACTCCAGCTGAACGGTTTTATGTACTCCTCAACGTGGTTTCCTAGACACAGTCAAGTATACAGACAATGGTCGATGGCTTTGTGGACCGGCAGCCACAAACCACGAGAGGTTGACGCGTAATAATAGACGAGCGTTAGCCTGTATTACGATGTCAACCTCGAGCGGTTTACAGAGCCGCCTGTCTACAAAACCATCGTGTGTTGTATTTATTATCCATCTTCACGAATGAATTAAACCCATGAATTGCCATATTAAAGGGTATATAAATAAGAACTATATCTTTGCTCTACGGCACAGTGGGACTATTTTCCCGTAATCGATAGTTTGAGGCCGTATACCATGGATTCTAATCCATATACAATGATTGTGGTCTCTGGCAGTTTTTAAACAATGTGTAGTGGTTCATTGCGTCCCCAAACATTTTCATTGAGGACTGTGTATACGGTGGATAATAAATATATAAAGAAGCCAATGGTTAGACATTGAGAAGCCACAACGAGGCCTGAAGTTTAATAACCATGCTGGTACCAGAACGGGATTAGAAATCTGACTACAAGCTAACCATGCAAGTAGCTATCCAGGTGACAGTACAGAGTCTGGTACTGAATGACGTTTGACATAGCTGGGTGCCTTCTGCCAACCAGTACCACCTGCCCATGTATATTATACATAGAACGGCACGTTATAGATTTAAATTTGTCATTAGGCAAACATGCCATTTATGGCATTGGATGCACACGTGGTCGACCTCAATATATCTCTGTGTCAAAATCCACCAGTTGCAAACCAGTTGTGTACAGATGGTCACTCCGTATAGGTGATAGTTATAAAACAGGAGACAACTTTTAGTAGTCAGGGCGTCATGGAAACGAACCGCTTGTTTGAAATATTGCATCACTATTGGCAAGCGACAGAGGGTCAGTTTAGAGTTAGCTGCGTGCAGGAACAATATGAATTATCTGGTGATAAACTCACATAAAATTGGAGAATGCGTTTGCATTGAGGGGATCAGAATAAGCAGGATATCCCTTTGTATGTGTAGACCATACAATGGTTATTTATTTCAAAGTCTACAATGAAGTCTGATTGCTTTTAATCGTTATGCAACGATACTTCAGCAGTCGCCACAGCCATTCGCATCGTCCGGAAGATAATTATGCAAATAAATTACGTGATATAATGTATGATTGGAAGATCTTTTCTAGGGAAGAACTGCGTTTTTGCCTAATAAAAAAAAGGATATACCGAAATATCTCTAAACTGATTCACATTGTTGGAAAAGTTCAACTAGGAATACTATACTCTTTTCAACTTTGGAATGTACTGATTGACGTTATCTCCTTATATTCATTCAGGTCACAACATAAGGAGAATTATAGCAGTTTGAGCATTCCCCCATCAAATAATCATCTACATCCAATTCAGGCTTGATTTCTCCTGTTGTACAAGATCCAACATGGATTTAACAATCGTTGATGATCTTATTGTCTTGTCTTGTACTATTTTATTCATAGATACATTATTTACAACTTAATCCGATCTGACACCAGTCCCTTTTCAAACGCTATGATGGTAGCTAATTTGTTGTCACCATCATACATCATTAGATGGGTAACAGTACTGGTGATGCTAATACATCCTCTGAAGAGTCGGCCGTGCACCCGCTAATAGCGATATGAATAACTCTCGTTGGAGAATAGAAGACCGCCCTGTGCCACACTTCTCTCTGTTATCATCGTTTCATATAGAGTCGGTCTTGTCGTAATATATAGACAATAATCGATGGTTTTGTGGACAGGCGGCCGTAAACCACGAGAGGTTGACGCGTAGTAATACACGAGCGCTAGCGAGTGTATTACGAGGTCAACCGCGAGTGGTTTACAGAGCTGACTGTCCACAAAATCATCGTTTGTTGCATTTATTATCCATCTTTTCGAATGAATTAAACCCAGTAATTGCCATATTAACGGGTATAACAATAGGAACTATTTCTTTGCTCTATAGCAAAAGGGACCAATTTTTTCCGTATACCATGGTTTTGAGGCCGTATACCACAGGTTTGAATCCGTATACCACAGTTATGGTATCTGACAGGTTTTATACAATGGGTAGTGGTTTACTGAGTCCCCACACATTTTCAACGGGGGCTTTGTATACCATGGATAATAAAACCCCGGGCATTGGTCCGAAGTAAAATTCCATCACCGCCAATCACCAGAATACAACACACAATTCCTGTACTTTGTTGACGAATAGTTTTACCATCCTGCATCACCCGATCACTAACAGCCGGGGATACCATATCCGGTGATTGAGGGACTCCCATTGACCTCAACCCCATCGTCCTTGATGAGTGTTGGAAAATAATCATCACATCCACAGAGTATGAATAATATAGGGATACATAGTTAGTGTGACTGAATGGAATCTGTTCCGTGCTGTTTCGTGTCAGAAATATTCACCGAGTTCGAAGAACGAGGATAATATTTTGGACCAAAACAACAAGGAAGAGATGTAATTCAGACACACTCACTATGTCTCCTTATGACTATATACCTGGAAATCATTAAAAACACTATTTTAAAACAAGTTACGTTGTATGGCGTGCACGAACTATTAGTTGGTGTACAGTGTGCAGAACGGACTCCGTACAGCTGGCCAGTCAGTGGGTGACATTCATGTACAGGTAAATGATAATTAACAGTGTCACCATCTTATATCACATGTGCATAACACCCGGAAAGCAATCAGTGATGATTGCACGCGATCGGGATTCTCAAAGTACGCAGAGGTCGACCGTATCTGGCCGATTTAAAGTATTTCGAGGATCTATAGAACCTGGATTCCTGTCCTTACCCAGATTGCAGTCGACCAAGCTCTGTTATTTCTGTCAAACAAGTAATAAAGATCGCTGTCGGCAATCAACCAAAACTGGGACCTGTTTCACTAGTTTCGTGACATGTCTGTGACACCATACAGACCTTGGGGTTGTCTAGTTTCGTGACAACACAAGTAGCTGCCCTTAGGTAAAGACAGACCCCAAACATAAAAATTTGACAAATCTACACATCATCGACCTGTTTCAATAGTTTCGTGACAAAAGCATGAAATACACACATGAAAAGCAGCACCAACAGTGCAAGCAAGAATGGACAAAACAAAGTCTGATGTCTAGTTCTTATGAAACCGGACACACCATCTCGACGCCATCTAGACATATCACAAAACCAGTGAAACAGGTCCCAGGTCTGTCTAGTACTTCCAACCACAAGAATACGGTAGACCTGACGAAGTAATCAGGAATAATTCAATGGATAAAACACTAGTGATGTTACCTTAATTCACGCATCACGGCTCGTAATCCTTGGTGGTCTCTATTTTTCATTTCTACATATAACGATTGAACTCATGATATGCCATTTGGTAATCCAATCAAACAATCATGATAAAGACACTATTCACGCCAGACATAGAAGTATATTAGCGAACAGAGGTAGTTGCTATACGGCATATAGCCTATGATCCATGGGCGCCACCATGACGCCCCCCGAGTAGGTGTTCTTCCCTAATGGAGGTGGAAAAGTAGGTGTTCTTCACTAATGGAGGTGCAAAAGAAGTGAGTGATAATTGGGAAATGTCACAACTTTAGCCTTGCTCACATATTTATATAAAGTGTTCCATATGGAAAATATCATGTCTTGGGTTTAATCATTATGTCATCCTGCTTGGGGATGGGTGTAGAGAGTCAAGGGAACCATGGTAAAATATTGAAAGGCAGTTGAATTTCGTAAGAACAAAGAGCCAGAATACAGGTTTGTCCCCCGACTGCTTCGTGAACTAACAATGGCTCTGTCCCCTATAGTAGCCTTTACCTCATCCCTAGTATTTTTTCCCCATAGACTTAACATTGGGAACTCGTACTCAACGCCCATGGAGTATCTCAAAAACATTCTCAATGGGGGATGATGTCATAAATATTGCCATTCAGTCAGTGATAGGGGCGAAATAAATCTGAACAACCCTCGATCAGAAGCCGCTGAAAACATGTCAATTGTTTTGTTATGCTACATGATCTCACTTATGATATTTGCTTCGTGAGATTACTCCGCAACCAAAATCATGGGATATTTTCAGTTTCTATATATCTTGATACAGTTCCTTCCTAATCCCCTGAAATTCATTTTCCTTCAATTTCATACGTATTGAAATGAATTATATATGAATATAAGGAGTTATAGGAGATAGGAGGTAGTCCGGTGCAGGAAGGTGGGTTCTGTTGATGTCTAGATACACGAGTTGACCATTCCAGGTGAGATAATATAGAGAAAACCCATGAAAGTTTAGGGTCTGAGCTCGTATCCCATCGAGTTTGAATCACATAGTAATTCACAAGGCGAAGCCGCGTGAATTGCTATGTGATTCAAATGAGATGGGATCGAGCTCTGACCCTAAACTTGAATGGGTTTCTGAATTCATCTCACCCTTAATATTGACTAATGGGCTAACATTTGCGACATTATCCCCCATTGGATATTTTTCCTAAATATCTAATGGGTATTAGATACGAGTTTCCAATGTTAAGTCTATGGAGAAAAAATATCTGGGGTGAGATAAACAGGCGCACAGCACTGCCTCCTTCACAGACCATCCCCCCGGAACCTGGCAGTCTACCCGGTGAAGGTGATGGGACTCTTCGCCTGTAGGGAACGGGAGTCGGTCGCAACTACGGCGACGGCGGCCACAAATATGTGTCTGGTAATGCAGATACCAGCCTGCGAGCATTGCTGAGTCTCCTGCCGGGGAAGCGTCGTCAGGCACCGGTTAACGTGACGCCCCACGCTTGACCGTCTTTTTCACCATTGCCATGTCTGGTCACTATCTTTGCCGCCAGATCCGCCGATATATATATACCTCGTCAAAGTTAACATCCATATCGACTGAATGAAGACATTTCAAATGTCACTTTAAAGTGAGGCCCGCCGTCCACCTACTACGATAGAACCTCAATACCTCCCGATGCACCACAATGCACTCCTCCCACTCCTCCTGCTGCTCCTCCTTCTCCTCCCCGCCTCATCCCCCTCCACTCACTCCTCCTCCCCCTCCTCTCCCTTCTCTGCCTCTGCCTCCCCCTTCTCTTCCCCTCCACCCACCCCTCCTCCCCCTCCTCTCCCTCTGCTCCTTCTCCTTCTCCTCCCATCCTTCTCCCCTACGTCCACTCCTCTTCCTCCTTCCTCCCCCTCCTCTCCCTCCTCCTTCTCCTACCCCTCCACCCACACCTCCTTCTCACCCTCCTCTCCATTCCCCCTCTCCTCTTTCTCCTCCTTCTCTTCCTTCTTCTCCCCTCCTCCTCCCCCTCCTCCCCTTCTCCTCACACACCTATTCCTACCCCCTTTCTTCTTCTTCTTCTCCTCTTTCTCCTCCTCCCTCCTCCCCATTCACCTCCATCCCCTCCGCCTCCTCCTCCCCCTCCTCCTCCCTTTCATCCTCCCCTTCCTACTCACCTCTTCCTCCTCCTCTCCTTCCCCTCCTCCCCTTCTCCTTCCTCCTCCTCCTCTCCCCTCCTCCCCTTCCTTCTCCCCTTCCTCCTCCCTTCCCCCTCCTTCCCTCTTCCTCCTCCTCCCCTTCTCCCCCTTCCCCTCATCCCCCTCCCTCCCCTACTCGTCACCGGCCCGTCCATGTCGGCCGCGCATAAAACACTTCAATTAGCAAAATGAAGAAGTTAGTGTGGAATCGACGAAAAAAATATATAAAAGACACAAGAGGAGCCGGGATGCATTTGGACATGTGGATCAACAATGACATGAAAGACAAGCCGCTGCCTGCCCGTCCGCTGCCACTGCGCGCTGTTTTTACAACTCGGGCCGTGTTTTCCCGTCACGACGCGTCGCTGGTGGGCGGGTTAAGTGGTAACGGCCAAAGGGGTGGGAGAAGCCTCACAAGACAGCACTGTACGATGACATTTGGGTTTTTTATTATCATTTTACTATTTTTTCACTTATATTTTCCCATAGTCTTCAAATTAAGTGATACTACTCCTTCCAAGGAGCCGCGGAGGTAGACTGGCCTCAGTCCCCGTGTCTTACCTCTCCGCCTCTGCCTCCCTGTCCACCTACCTTAGCCCTCTACCAACATTTCACCTCAGCCTTGACACAGCCTTGATTCCTGGAACAGTCCGGGGATGGTGGCAGACTGTAATTTATCTCACCCCTGGTATTTTTATCCCATAGGTTTAACATTGGGAACTCGTTCTCTATGCCTCCACGAGTATTGTAGTCCGTTCTCCATGGTCTATATCCTGTGTGTTGTCCATTCTTTTAGTGTGCACAGGGGAGAGATAAATACAGAAAGCAATTCGTTTTGGTCAAAGTTGTTGTTCTCTAACTCGTTTGAACGCCTCGTGATGTTCACTCGGCTGTCGCCTCGTTCATATCACTCCACATCAAACTTGTGGAGAATGACGACTTTGACCAAAACTTGTTGGTTTCTTCTTTAGCACGTTATCCTAATCTCGTTTAATCACTTAATAAATGTTAGCAATCAAAGACTTGAGCAAGTCTAACGCGGAGGTTTGGGGAGGGTGGGTAGGAGAAAGGATGCAGTCTACATGGCCGATTACGGATGAGACCAGTCCCTATGTCACTCATAAGGGGTGGAGGGGTAGGACACATGGACTGAGGCCAGTCTAGGTGTGTAGGTGAAAGGGTCTCTTCCCGGAAGGATGGGTGGGTGGTGGGCTGAAGCGTTTTCACTGGCCTGCTTACATTTCTATGATGAATTCCTATTGGATATTATTCATGTATGGATACTTTCTAATGTGTCTAGGTAACAGGTGGGCCCAGTTCGTATACACGTATCATGGGTGTGAGGACCTGTCTCTTAGTTGAATGCTCATGCGGTTGAATATTGGATTGGTCCGAGACACATGGGCATAATATTACGGGAAGCAGCTGCCGATAACAACTCCGGCACCAACACTGGGTCAATTATATAACAATAGCCGGTATCGTATTCAGCTTACCAGCCCGAAATTATTTCCGGTCAGCTTGGCGCTTTTTCGCTCATTTGTGATAAAAGCCAATCTCTTCGCCACTATCCCTTTGGGTATAAAGCTATTCTAATGCAACGTACCCGATTGTGCTGGGCCTTGATAATGAAGGGAAATTACATGTAAATCCATACGCGTTTATAATACACCTTTTGTTTATGTATATCCATAAACAATAGTGCCCACAGGAATATAGCTAGATCATTACAGATTCTTTCTTTTAAATCCAAAATGCTATAGGTCTGTATCTTGTATGTACATACAATAAATCCGTTCAATCTAGGTTAAGAGAGAAATTGCTCACAAAAATAGAATATCAACGTGTTTGGCGCCCACGGATGATGCCATATTGGGACTATTCTCAGCACAAATTCCATGTATCTCCGGTATGTACTTATATGTATTCTAGTTGTGCTATTAACGACAAACACTCTCAGAGCACACTCTAAAATACCTCTTACTTCTGATTAAATAATTAGAAGCCCAACAGTATAGTTCCTGTAGAAATTAATGTTCTAGTAGAGAATATGGTAAAAGCCTGACCACTGCACTATCAGTCTATTAGACATTTTCCCGCTAGCCCTAGAGTGAAGCTGGCTTCATAGTTACTGCAGCCGAGTTCGCAAACACCTGTATAGCAACGTATCCTTTAGCATTAGATGACGGAGTGTATGAGCGTTATATGTTTACAATACCCGTTTAAATCATGTCCAGAGAAAGCACAGTGACTACATCGTATTCTATGGTATTCCAGCTTCAATGTAGTATGTTAAACATTTATAATGAATAATCATTCGTTCACTTATGGCTTATATAAGACAGGAGCAGCCCACATGGCTGTGCTAAAACACAGTGATGGCCTGGTTATAGTATACCTATCTTTTTCTATATGAAAACAGAGACAATTACCAACTATCAAGTTTATACCACCAAGACTGGTTGTCACAATACCCTACCTTGTGGAAAATAGCAGCTTTGCGCTAACACCCACCGTTCACATTCGTATTGTGAACGCATTGAGATGGCATAGGAGAGAGGCCACGCTGACCAGTGTTTGACCGAGCAACGCCTTAACTAAGCTTTGCACCGCTAGACCGCGCTGAACGGTAAAGCTACAATTGCCACCTTATTTCAACACTCTAGTGATTCATTTTAGCTAACTGTCCGTTTGTATATTAAGAGAAAACGTGGTAACTGAGCCTGTAGGGATATATGTTCGATGTCTTTTCCCCATAAAATACGTCCCAACGGCGGAGGCGGAGGGACGTATTTTATGAGACAAAAGGCCGAGATTGGCAACCCTACGGGCTCAGTCACTACGTTTTCCTACTATTATATACCTAAATATCACGAATATACGCCATTTTATGTAGATATTTGTACTTCCGAAAAACACTACGGGCGCAGTGCCCCCGAACAGTCACTACGGGCTCACTGCGCCCGAAGAGTATAAATACTACACCCCCAGCAGCGGGTATTATTTCATAGACGTTCGGCCATAAGTATATGATAATAAGAAATACATCTTTCCACCTCTTTTTGATGTATCGAGCACAGCCGCAGACAATTGACAATTACAATCATATTTTTTACGATGTTATTCAGCTTCCTACGCACCTTCCTGAACACGTGCAACTTTTAAATGTACAAAACTTATTACGTTTATAAAACATGTTGTTCGAACGAACCTGTGAGGGATTAGTTACCAAACAAAATACTGCCTGTGAATAGGCCGAGAAAGTCATCCAGTGCATTTTTTTTTGCGTTAATATCAATGAGATATGTGCAGTTGTGGAGATTTTCCACTATTATTTAGGAGGTGGATAACACAATTCATACTTCCAAATTCCCTTAATTTACAAAGTTTTCATCCAATACATGATACCCAGTCTGTTCTGTATTTACAGTTCAACCAACTGTGTTTGCCATGTGGGCGCAATGATCCATATTTCTATACGCGCGTGGTATACATAACAGTGCCAATATAGATGGGTCAGAGAAAGGCCAGGAAAGGCGGACAGCCATATGTGCTACGGTGTCATTATTATTTTCGCGTACTGTACCCTCATAGGGCGAGTAGGCTACAAGTGTACCCCACACCCCACCACATAACAGGCCCACACTGAACAGAGCGGTACTCTCTATATCATTAGTGCGGGAATGGCGGCTAGCAGGACAGATAGAGAATCTCAGAGAAAGAGAGAGAGAGAGAGAGAGAGTGTGATAGAGCGAGAATGGATGGGCGGACTGGTGGCTATACACCCCGCAAATGGGGACAGTGGATGTGCACTATGAGCATGCAGTATTAATGCGACATTAAGCCATGTTAAGCTACAATTAGGCTGGAAGCGGTTATCGCGCGCCACCGTGCGGCACCCGGCCACAACTCGACCCACTCTCCCAGCAGAACTTTCGCCGCGCTTGCGCTTATCTCTGCCTCAACTCAGTGAAGTCAGAGCGAAGAAGGACTAAATTCCGTGTCTGTTTGTTAAGAGACTGCTAAGAGAAAGAAGCTGCCACTCCAGTGAAAAAAAAATCTAAATTCGACTGTTGTCGATGCTTACAAATCAAAGCCAATTCACCTCAACTGAGCACATCTTGCCTTTGTTTACAAACGCTGTCAAAACCCTCTCACATATGGTGTCCACCACCCAAAAAAATAGTTCTAGATACCAAGCAAGATTTCAAGACACAAAGAAAAGAATTATTTTATGGATCCATATTTCAAAAATTGGGTATACATTTGTACTTTTCTCACAGTGAAATAAACACAAAAGATTACTCAATGAGATCAGAAATAATGATATATTAAAACTGGCGTATTGGCCAGATTTTGTCCCCAAAAAGGCAGGTTGGGCCAGAGATAGAAGCGGCACAGGAAGTAGAGCGCAGGATCTCGGCTAGGAGAGTGAACTTGCCCTGGCGGTAACATCAGCTCGCGGTGGGCAGCGACCCCTGGAGTAGGCACGGAGAATCATGTGTCATATACTCTCGCCTCCAGGGTAAAAGGTACCGCGTCCTTAATATGGTCGCCGTGCATTTGTACGGCCTGCTTGCCCCAGTATCCTACCCTTAATGCACCTTTGGGCCATGCCCTGAAGAGGTGCTATGCGCTCCTATGACCAGTGTACAAGTATAGCCGGTGTATGGCGGCAGGGCTGGTGGTGGAGGGTTCTGTAGTAATGTGACAGTCACAGGACACATATCTGCAATATAAATGTATAGCTATATCGTTGGTCGCGTTTGGAACCATACCGGACCATTTCTCTGTGCTATATCGGACCAAGTGACATCGGGCCGTATTCTCCTATCAATACAGCGTGAGCCACAAATCCAACCGCCGCCTGCAGTACACTCAGGTCACACTGCACTGCTCTGAAAACCCCCGTATCACAATACAACACTTTGAACTTTAATTTCTGAAAATCAGGGAAATCCACAGTGCCAAATATACACTGCAGTACACAAATTAAACTCTATTATAATATCCCTAAAGTGTAGTACATAAACTCTCTTTCCCCCCAAAAACAAAACAACAACAAAAAACAAAAATAAATAACAACAGAAAAAACCCAACTACGGATAGACCACAGGACAATATTAGTTCTGGTTGACAAAAAAGTCTGCAGTCTCCATTATAGTACAACACTCTGCAGTTTCTATCACCAGGTATGCATTATGAACCATATTTTAGAACTCAGCAGTTTCCATCACCAGGCTTGCATTATTAACCATAGTTTAAAACTGCAGTTTCCATCATCAGACATGCATTATGAACCATAGCAGCCAGTGCGTGATAGACCACTTGACAGTGTAACATGCCCCACTAGAACATGCCACACCGTACCTGTCCGTTGTGGCTTCCACCACAACTGACAACATCATAATAGACGGCAGCACATCTGACCTCAGTTAAACCAAAGCGTTACAGAGCAGCTCGCGAGGTCATTTCGTAAGGGATGGTTTACCCCGTGTGAACTCTTCTCCTGGTGACTAAAAAGGTTATAATTGAAAGCATTCCCCATAAAATCTCCTGGTCTAAAATCAAGACTACACGAACTTATGAGCATTTACATTCTTATGGAAAGACTTTTCACTGTACATAATTCTTTACAATTGAGTTGTGTAATGTTTCACCTCTACTACATGGATACTACATTTCTGTAAGAGGCAGAGAGTTGATTGAAAACATTGTGTGAAAACACTGACAGCTACCCCTCTTTACTGATTCAATCAAATACCGAACTAGATATGAAAAGAAAAAGTAGGTAATCAATAAAGGAAATTGTGAAAAAGGCAGTCATTTTGTCTGGTCTGTAATAGGAATGTGTTATTCATTTTCAAAATGGCCAATCATATAAATATAAGGACAGGGTATGACGTAATTCAAGACACTACGCTTTGAGGAAATCTCGATGGACCTCATGAAAATATCATAGGTTATAAATTGGGTATAGTGGTAGACCGCTAAATGTATCATCATTGGCGAACTATATAAATAACAAAAATATAGACACACGTCCAAACAGCATGTATCTCTCCGAGTCGCTGAAACTGAGTCCACTGAATATGTGCATCATAGACACCCTACAATATATCACCGATCGCACTGCCGTGCACATTGTAGTATGTGACAATCAAAAATGTTTGAATGTCATAGACATATGACTGAGTTTTTCATTTGGACCAAATCATAGACTGTCGGTCTGCATTCCAGGATAATCATAAAAATTTGATCAACTGCCCCACCATTGTAGCTTTCCTTCCAACACGATTTTTGTGTTCTACATGAGAGGTTCTATACACATATGTGAAATAGGTTAGAATTGTGACTGTGGCTTATTATCACTCACTTACTTTTGCACCTCCGGTAGTGAAGAACACCTACTTTTCCCCCTCCAGCAGCCAAGGGCAAAATGGCTGCCCCTGGGAAACTAACCTATCTGCCCTATACAATTGAAAGTCTATCCTTCTGCCTGCAGTTGAATACCTTGTTATCGGCCCTCAAAGTTAAAGTCAATGAATCTCCATCTCCCATTGTGAACTCTACCCGTGCACCAGGAGCGCCCATTGAGCCGCACACTCATGGAAGCAGCCTTGGTTAATAGCTTAATGTGAGAACTCCGGATGGATTCCTCTCTTCGATTGCCTTTGTCCGTGTATATGCACACAGACTACTCGGTGACCTGCATCCCACTGCCCTGCTCATTATCATGGGTCCTGTGGCCGCCCTAATACCCGGATGGATCTATTGGCACTGACTGGAGGCTTGAGTTGCTCACAATACCCTCCACGTGGACATCAATAGAAATGGTAATGGGCGTTGTCGCAGTGTCCTCCACCACCTTGTGAACAGCTCAGAGAGGTCAGACACACACCTCACTGGGCAATGTGGGGCTTGGATAACCCTCGTGACGATCACGATATTACGAATTCCTTCTGCATATTCCTTGTGTGTGGGAATAGTCATCTATGATACAGTGCTTAAGTACTGGTTCCACCAGCTCATCAAAATACTCAGTATTGTTGTAACAGACATTCTGATTGTATTTGAAAATGTTAACCAAAACTGTAACCAATCACTACTCCATCCCAAACACGATTACCAACTTTTGACTACATTTTAATGTGAGATGGACCAGGCGGCAGAATGGCAACAGCCGAGCCTGGAGATATCTGTATGATTGTTACCCTATATAACTTTACAAAAGAAAATAGATTGTCCACTCACAAATCTGTCTGCTGACCAATCACCTACAAGATATCAATATGGATACTCATGATGCACTCGGAGTAAGCCCTATAGGACAGTCATCCCACCATTCTAAAGCACACGATCATTACTCTAATGTAAAGATCTAAACAAGCTCCCGGTCACCATAGTTACAATACCCTACCGTCCAGCACACGACTACCACGCCCCCAAGCGTCGATTGCGTGCACTCCCCATCAGCTCGCAGTAAAGAGCCGTGTGGCTATTTCGCCGTTTTCAGCGGGGTTTGATAGATCGCGTAAAAAAAGACGTAATCCCACACGTCAGCCAGCATAATGGCTGATCTAATTTTTTTTTTCAATCATATTCTCTATAATCTAAAAAGACACCATGATACAAACGTAAATAATGAACGAAGAACGGTTTATTGCGGTGCTAATTGTTACCAGAAAAAAAGGAAAATAGAAAAAGTCTCGCCCAACCACAGCCTCATTTACACAGTGTCACATGGAATGAATTTATTCAATTTGACACCTAGATGAGTCTGTCTAATGCTATTAATTCTCACCTGATAAGGCCTCTTGTTTGACACCTTTTTGTGTACGTTATTCATGTTTATAATCTATACAACCATGTGTGTGTCTTATAGCAACTTCTATCTGCTATTAGATTTCTCAATTTTCGATCATAAGATTAATGCACTAGAAGACAAAAAAAACAACACAACGTAGAACTCAATGTAATTGGACAGTGGAATTGGCACTCCATAGAAATTGGTAACACGTTTCTCTTTATGCATAGTATTAATAGAAAAAAAGTGTTTATTCATATTTTCTTGACAACAGAGTCATTCAGATCGAATAATCGCTCTCTTATAACTGACGCATTTACATAATGAGATGGAGAGGAATTTATGGATATTTACAAAACACAATTATCTAATCCCCCGATTAACAGCATGGCTAATCTGCTAACTGAATTATTACATATGAGATATAATTTCACTCATTTTTAAAAGTGTTTATCTTATTTTATTTGTATATCTGGGGTAAATGTATACCAAAATCTTATCTCACCCCTGGTATTTTTCCCCATAGACTAAACATACCTAGTGGGCGATGTCGTCGCAAACATTAGCCAATAGGTCATTGATAGGAACGAGACAAAATCTTAACTCCACTCGATCCGTGGCCAATGAAAATACACCATTCAGTTGGGGATGCTGCATAATCTCACCTGGCTTTGTACTGCTCACTAAAGCTGCTCTCTACGTGAAAAAAAGGTTTGCCCCACCACATACACTCACTCTCCTAGCAGATGTCCCCCAAAGCACCAAGTGTGATGAGGTTCTGATATGAGAGTGTATCATTCACAGAAAATGGCCAGGGTTGCAACTGGTATATGGGCCATCTCGCAAGCAGTGGGTACCCTGTTCTAGACTTTAGGAGAACAGAACATTGCAGTCTAGCTTTACACCAGTCACCTCGGTACTACCTGCAATACATCCAGAATATCTTGTACTACGTTGTCTGTTCCCCCTTTTATTAACAAAGCTGTAACGCTACATTGCCAATTGCATGTATAAGCCACTAAAAACGGCACCGATTAAATTGAGTTCTCTTAAGAGTCGATCGGTTGTGGCCAACGACTGCATGTCGGTGTCTAAAAGTCGGTGAGGGTGTTCTGTATGCCTTGTTTCTGCAACATTTGACAGGTTCATACCAACTGAATTGTCCTCCAAAGCAATGACCATTACCAACGATTTCAAACCCCTTTTTCTCTGTCAGAGGATGAAGAACTCGGTCGATGGTACAGTTGCCCCATTGCATAATCTATGCACAATTAATCGGTGAACACTTCTCTGCATGTTTGTTTCCATTCACCGATCTGGCGTCGGTATGCCCTAAACATCGACTGGTAGTTCCCGACTGCAGATCTATAGCCAATAGTCGGCCAGTTGAAAATGACTATGTGTTTTGTGATACAATGTCACGGGGTTCACTTTCAGGGAAAACATGTTTATCTCCAACAACAAATAGAAATATTTTTTTCTCTTTACTTCGATGATATGACGTTCAATGTCCTCCTACGATTGTTTAATTTCCATGCACACTCCATCTTGCCGAGTACCTTTTCATTGCCCGTCCACGTTTTTATTTTGCTTTAGGACATTAAGTACCTAATTCACCAAGAGGTCATTGTGTTCCATGTATTGTGGGCGTCGTCCTGCTAGGATTACAGAAATAGACATTTCTGTTACGGTTTCTAAAGTCGTCCACATCATGAGAAATGATTTTGATTAATAACCAGGGCTAATCAGCTGGGATAATTGTATATGGAAGTCCATAATGAGTAAAATCCATTACGCCCACAAATGGCAATCATCAACAGTGAATTCGTCAAAACAGACTATCAGCAAGCAATTGTCCTTATTGTTGAATCATTTCCTAACATTCGTGACAGGTGGCAAATGCCACGGATTTAGATGTAGTTTAAAGTTGTTCGTCCGTGTGTACAAGTGTATACATACATGTACCTCGTCTCCATTGGCCGACGGAAACGGCACCAATTTTTTATGTTGGTGCCACCGACTGTACGTCGACATCAAGAATCGGTGAGGGTGCGGTTTAAGCATTGTTTCTACTGTATTCTCTCTGTCCATACCGATTTAATTTTCACATTTTCAGTTATGCATTGCTTCTACTGTATTCTCTCTGTCCATACCGATATGATTTTCGCGTTTTCAGTTTATGCATTGTTTCTACTGTATTCTCTCTGCCCATACCGATTTAATTTTCGCATTTTCAGTTTATGCATTGTTTCTACTGTATTCTCTCTGCCCATACCGATTTAATTTTCGCATTTTCAGTTTATGCATTGTTTCTACTGTATTCTCTCTGTCCATGCCGATTTAATTTTCGCAGTTGCGGATCACCAATGGTGATGGCGGTGGCGTCCTTGCATAATCTTCCCCAAAGTAGTTGGCTACCATATCAAAGTAGTGCCAAGTCGTTTCCATTCGTCGATCTTGTGTCGGTGGTTCCCGACTGCAGATCGGTGCGGAATGATTGGCCAATGGAAACAGACTTTGTGCAATGTTTCTACTGTATTTTCCGGTTACATACATATCTATTTTCCACATTAAAACATCATTATTTTCCACATTAAAACATCGAGGAGCAGCGGTGAAATAAAAAAGTCTGTCAGAAAATTTGTTGGTGGTGGCGTTATTGCGTGATTTATACCAAAGTAATCGGTGCGCACTTCTCTGCATGTCTCCTTTCCATTCACCGATATGGCGTCTGTATAAAGCCTCCTATCATTGGCCGATAAAAACGGCACCGATTATTTGATTATTTAAGTCTGTCAGTGGTGCCACCAACTGTATATCGGTATCAATTTATCGGCGAGATTGTACTGTATGCACTGTTTCTACTGTATTTTCTGGGTACAAACAGATTTGATTCGCATTGTTACGCATTGTTACAATCAAAACCAATCTGCGAGCATTCTCTGCAGGTCTCGTTTCTATTCACCGATCTAGCGTCAGTTTACCAAAAAAATCTATTGGTGGTTCCCGATTGCAAAGCGGTGTCGAATTATCTGCCAATGGAAACGGGTTTATGTAAAGAACATCGATCAGTGATTCCCGACTGCAAATCGGTGCCGAATAATCGGCCAATGGAAACGGGGGTTAAGTGTGTGCGTGGGTGTGAAGATGGAAGCGGACAGAAAGCTTCAATGAGAACCGAAAGTCAGAATGTGAAATATTGAACTCCACTGTGGAATGACAGAAAGATGATGGTAGCACAAAAGCACCAGGAAACAATTGGTTCAGATGACAAGTGTGAGAAAATGAGATTGATTAA
Source organism: Alentia gelatinosa (assembly GCA_950022655.1). Lineage (NCBI taxonomy): Eukaryota > Metazoa > Annelida > Polychaeta > Phyllodocida > Polynoidae > Alentia > Alentia gelatinosa. The sequence goes on along the minus strand of OX465583.1, from coordinate 53,982,323 downwards.
AAAGGTTCTTTTCTCGGAAATTTCTGATACGTTTTGTCTATACAAGGAAGAACCCTTTCAAATGCAAGACGAATGTCCACCGCTGATTGATGTCACTAATGTGAGCACATAATTGTTGCCATCTTGTCAGACCTTTGGCATAAGACGAAGTGTCACACGGGCGGTATTGTATGGAGACATGTTTTGTGTACCTGAATGAAATTTGTTCAGGGATATCTCCCATCAAAATACTGAGCAACAGATGGAATTCACGTACTCTCATTATGTCTCCTTATTATTACGTACCTGAAAGTAACAAAAAAATACACCCCGCTCTTTACAACTAGATATTTTGAGAATGACAGTGGTCACATGGTACGGAGGGACGTAGGTTATTTAGTCAATCAGTGACGAACGGATTCCGAATTTCTGATCAGTAAAAGTGAGATATTTATATAGAACGACCTGACCATGCTGTACAAGCTACAAAACAAGATTATATTTACGGTTCGGACGGACCAAGGCATTTATGCCAAGTTCTGTACAAACCGTAAATTATCATCGAGTTTCGTAGCTTGTACAAGCATGGTAGGTCGTTATATATTTACTATATACCCGAAATTAGGAAAAATCATTAACTCATTTTGGCCTTACAACTAATATTTTAGTCAACGTACATGGGAAGGTAGTCCGTATTTTAATGTACGGACCAGTGGTCGTACAGTATTTTTACGTTATATGGCGAAACGGTGCGTATTTACAGTATATACGGCATGGGTATATAGTGAATGCCTATAATATTTTTCATGTCATAATACACGCGCAAATGCGTCAACCTCGAGATTTAATTATTATATACCTGTGCACGATTGTCTCACACTTACTGGCCAGCTGTACACATCCCGTTCATGCACACTGTGCAGAGCTATTAGATCACGCAGTCCATACCACGGGACTTGTTTAAAATGGCGTTTTTAATTATTTCCAGGACACATAGTGAGCGTGTCACAATTACATCTCTTCATTGTTGCCTTGGTTGGAAATATTAACCTCGTTCTTCAAACTCTGTGAATATTTCCGACTCAAAGCAGTACGGAACAGATTCTACTCATCCATACTAATTATGTCTCCCTATAATACTAACCAATTTAGCTATCATTGTATTCGCTTATCACGAACAATCCAATTAAACAATCTCTGAGATTATGTACCGCTCGTAGTTACAAGATGCACCTGTTCCAGGTTAGAGAACGTGACGCAATACTAGAGGGACTGAGTCATGGCACGTCTTATCTGCTCTTATCTTGCCTCAGGTGTGATTACAACGGTGACTACTAACAGCCACATGTAGGGCACAGGTTAGACTTGCTCAAGTCTTTGATTATGAACATTCATTAAATGATTAATCACAATCAGAATAAAGTCCATTAAAGTATGTATCCTTCTCTGACTGGCCCATGAATTAAAGACTTGTCCAGTAGAAACAGAATCTCCTGTTTATGACCCCAAGCCACTCCCTGTAATCCTATACTTCCTCCTACCACTCACCCATCCCCTCCTCCAGTTCCCTGGCCGCCTGTGTTGTCATAGCAATAAATTTCGCCTACTCCTGACTGTGACCCGTTTAAGATCAAAGTGAGAAGGTATCTCCCATCAGATATCTGACCAGTAACCATGATTTCTGTATGGAGAGTGTAGGAAATACTGGCGCTATACAGGGCCAGGAATCTAACACCATTACCGATTATACCAGTCCCTGTATCCCAGCGAGGAGGGTAGGCATAAGATGCAGGGACTGGAGCCAGTCTAGGCACAGGTAAACCCAGTTTACTTTGTTTTCATGTGGATAAGCCCGGACCTTTAGTTACCATTTTAAGAATTATGGCATACTAAAAACCATATTCACCCATATTTTCAGTACATTTCAATAATACTCCTAAATAAGTGGCACATTCTCTTTCACTTTTAACTTGAAGTCATTCAAGTGCACATTTGATTTTCATAATAAAAAAACACTATATGCCTATACGCAGTGCCTCCTGGTGGGCGCCTATTGGGCTTACATAGAACCCGAATATAATAGCGAGTCATACACCTATAGGCCAGAGGCGGCCCGTTACCAATCTATGTCATTTAAGTCCGTGGGATAAGATACAGGTAAATCCCAAAACAGGAACATGAACTATAAACAGTAAAATGAAGCTTAACACAGTGGATTGTGGAAAAAATGATTCCTTGCGCTTTAGCACGTATCTCGTGGGAGGGAGGGAGGGAGGGAGGGAGGGAGGGAGACAGGGAAAGAGATGTAATGCTATATTATTCCACTAGAATATGGATATAGGACACAGCAGGGGAAAATGTCAATATTTTCCTGGTTCTAAACATGATTATCTTTTATTGGTCTCTATCATCTCACTCACCAACCCTCGATAGACAATACTAAGATTCATCCTCAACTGGAACCAGACAAGGTGAACAGTCCGTCAACCAACACAGAATGGTGGCTTGTTGACACCCACAAAATCCGAAACAGGAAGCTTTGTAAACCTATCATCTAAGAAAGACAATAACATGGGGAAATGGGCTGGTTTCATGTCCGTATTGTACCTGGAGATCCTCGTAACCCAACTGCTGCAGCCTCTCCTCACCCGCCGTGTTTTACCATAGAAGACTTTGATTTTTGAAACTCGAGCTCCAAACGCTTATTGGTACAGCAGCGCGTGCAGCGGTGGCCGCTCCTGCCATAGTCGGCAGTTGAGGAATTTCCGAGCCAAGTAGTTCAGAATATTTACAAAATTCGAATCTTGCAGTTGCCCAGGGAGTAAGTCTTTCCTGCTTGCATGCTTTAAAAACAGACCAGGCAGTATGGTAGAGCAGCAATAACCTCGTGCGTCAATTTAACCAGAAAATTAATAAACTAAAATGAGGCTCACAACGTCCACTGTTTAAATCAACTTTATGAGGGGTCATATTTTTTGTAATATTTTTGTAATTCCAGTTTCCATGGCAACATAAATTTCTTTAAAAGAAATCACATCAGATGCAATTTTTTGTCATAACATTTTTGAACTTCCATATTTCTTAAGCATAAAGGTCTCTATGAGGTGTATATATCATAACTGAAAACATTCGAAAATAAAAAGAAGTGTTATCATAGCAACCAAACTACATTTCTATTATAGTAGGTAGACACCTGGCCTTACAGACCTACTCAAAAACCAAGACACTTTAGCTCTCAGTTGCCCTCACTGCCTTGTGAAATCAGCCATTAAACTGTCAATAATGTCACCTTCTATCTATACCATTTCAATATTAAAAGATTCCCCTGTGCTCTAAACACCCTCTGAACATGTCCTAGAGAACGGGAATCAGCTTTGATTAATGAATCCCCGCAGGATCTCTGTGAAGATCAACTCCTGCCCTTTATTTCTTACCCTCTAAGAATGATTTATTAACCTTACAGTCAGCATTCCAACGAAATTGAAATGGGAAAACGAAGAATGTACAGATGAAACAACGAAATTCGTGTAAAACCTGTAAAGGTTAATTAAATCCAGTCCATGATCACAGGCCTACAATATTGTGTTTTAAACTCGGAAATCGCACTGAAACTCCTTCTTTGGCTATTGAGACACTACAGAAATTATATTCCTATCTAGATAAAGTCTCCTCGGTCAAAGGACCAGTCTGTTGGGCAACCTTAGGAAAGTCAATCGCTGATAAAGGCGAGGAAGCTGGGGATTCTGTGAGTGTCTGATAGGAACGGAAGGCAATTCAGACAGGATGAACAGGGGCCACCTTTGTGGGAAGATTTCTTGACACCTGCCTAAACACCTGCATATTTGTATTTTTTAAATTAGAGCAGTGTTTATTGATTTCTTTATAGTGATTTCTTTGTTCCATCGTGGTCGTAGGTCATGGTTTAAGGAAACTAGGAGCAAATGGTATGTTCACCATTAATGAATGATTGCAATTGTCGAAGAATAGCAATCTAAAGGTTTGGGTTATGTTTAGTTTATAGTTAATTTTTCTATAACCGAATTGTACCCAGTCAACTTGTCATTTCTACAACAGCCTGTCTAGGATCCAAATATACTAGTCACCAATGGGTCAATGAGGTGTTTCTGTATCTAGTGATTGCTCATGGTCAGTTAAGTACACCTCTGAGACTAAATATCTTGACCTCTGGTCCTTTCCGAATATCGAAATACTAGCACGCACATGGTGGCGGGTTAGTTTCTAGCAGCAACCTCAAAGTCTATGTGACCACTTTAAACTTTAGACAGCGCATATGAGCATGTGGACCACGTTCAATAAACATCCAGACAGGTAAGGGTTTAGAATATGTTTTAACTCTTTCTTCCTGATAAATTCAGAACTAATATAAGCGGCCTCTAGCAAGTGCCTGTTTGAGGAATGATTAATGGCTTTCGATCCCTGGCAGCCATAGGAGAGGAACCCATGTGTCATTCAGTGCTGAGAGAATGTCTGGGAGTGGCTTCAGAAAATGCTCGAGCTACTTCGCGGGCTTTAGCTCTCTAAAAGGTTAAAGATATATACATGTAGTAGTATAAAGTAATGCACTTTCACCCATATATCTACAAAGGTCCGCAGCATCGTTTAGCATTAACACACTATACCTCCGGCGAATGCATAAATACGTGTCCTTGTACACGACAATCACCTATAATAATTACGGCGGGAATACCCTTATCTCAACAATATTCAGAAGGCCAATAAGAAAAAGCCAAGTCGACAGCTTAACAGAAAGGTATCATGTATACAGTAGCAAGATGAAATGTTAGCCTAGTCTGCGATTAGTTACACACAATACACGTCAAAAATGAGAACAACTCTCAAATATTGATGAAAATATGACCTCAAGAGAAATTCAAGACATAGTTTTCAATTCATGATTTTTATAGAGATAAAAATAAGATCCATCCATCCATTTATATAAGAAACTAATAATCTGGTTTCTCATGAATATATGAATAGCATGCAAAGATTATCAATTCCCAGCGATGGAGTTGACATGTAAATTTGGATGTGCACATGTAAAATGTTACAGTCAAATGATAAAGTTATAAACGAGCGCTAAGCTCATTGTTAATAGAATCTCAGTAGCAGGTTATATTGTTCTCCAGATAGAGTATAAACATGATAAAACAGGGAAGCCAAGCATAGTGTCGCTAGTGTGTTTAACATTCAAGACGACTACCTCACACCCGAGACAGTGAAATGGGAGTGACAAGCAATTGGCGTTTTTACACTTGGAGTAATGTACACATCACAGTTTGCTGTCAATTAGAGGTTCACAGTGGATATTGTTTGGCGGGTGATACTTTACTATCAGCTGCTGACACTACCAGTTGCTACTAAACAGCTGGAAGGTGCAGGTATAGTGGGCTTACTACCATTTAATATTTTAGATCGGTTTTAAATCTCATTTGATGTGCGACAGTTGTTGTGGTGACAAAAAAAGTGTAAGCCTTTAGTGAAAGGTTTACATGAAAAAGTTGTGAGTAAGTGTGATGTATTTGACAACACTAGTCATATGTTTTAGGTTATGATGACAGAAAGTTTAGATATTGATACTTGAGAACTTTCTATACTGAGACCTGCTTAAATGGAGAACTGGTGGGATCATAAAAGATCTGAACAAGTCGTATAAGCGTAGCTAGAGGTGGAAACACACTCACACTTGGAGAGTTTCGGGTGTGAATGCGATTTTTCGTACGAACATATTAACCATGTCTGAAAGATTCTTAAAGATTTATATCACCAGAGGATATTCTTTGATATATTCCGAAGAGACCAGAAACTTTCCGTTGAACCCTTAGTCCGGTGGAACACATGTTTTACTCCATATTGTGACCCTTTAACCTGAGGAAGGGCAGTCCTTGAAGGCAATGCTATTGCATTTATAGACAATAATCGATGGTTTTGTGGACAGGCGGTTGTAAACCACAAGTGGCTGACGCATAGTAATACAAGAGCGTTATAGAGTGTATGACGACGTCAACCTCGAGTGGTTTACATAGCTGCCTTGTTACAAATCCATCGTTTGTTGTATTTATCATCGATCTTAATAATTACTATATTAAAAGGTATATCAATAGAGACTATATCTTTGCTTTATAGTGCAAAGGACTAAAATTCCCGTACAATGGCTCAGAGGCCGCATACAATGTACTTGAAATCCGTATACGATGGTTATGGTATCTGACAGCTTTTACACAATGGTTAATGGTTTACGGAGTCCTCATACATTTTCAATGGGAACTTGCTTATACGATATACAATAAAGTGACCACAGTACGTCAGTTCAGAAAACACGTCTAGTGACTGACGTTGTAAAACACCACCACACAGCGTTTATTTAACAGCCGATGGACGTGATTGGTCGATGTACGTCGAATCGCCATCCCCCTTTCACTCTCAAAGACAACCACGGTCAGCCGTACGCTGAGAGGAGTTTGAAATATAAATGACGGGGAGTGCTCCTCTAGATGTCCTACCTAATTGTTAATTGTCCCAGGCGCGCAGTTCTGGGCGCCTACACTGTTTTAGCAGCCAATGCGTTTGGCAGCTAGGCCTAAATGGGCCTGTCAAATTTTATTAACTCACAAATCTCGTATTCATATTTGAACAGGCATTACGACATCATAGTTCTGGCGCCTACAGTAGAATAACATATTATAGAGACAGTATTTCTAGATTTTCTCCACTGAGCCTATTCATTATAGCATGGTATTTGAGAGACCCAATACTGGCCGAACAGTTCATGTTGACTGTGTACGATATGGAGTTATGAACTTTTTTGATTTATGGAACTACTTTGCTGTGGGTGTTTCCATGGACTTTAGTTGCCACCTTAGTTTCCTTGGATAACATGAATTCGCAATAGTAAATCACAGTGAAACACTTGTAGATGATATTGCCAGAATTGCTGGTTTTTTTTTTAATTTGAGAAAAAAACAAACAACTCAAATGATATTTTAAGGCCCAAGTTATTTCAAACCAATTTGGGACATAGTTTCAAAAATCTGGCACCCCAGACAGATCATTATGCATTTCAGATAAAATGTCGGTATAAGTGTAAACAGAAGATATACAGACCTGGTCAACGATTTCTCAACCCAAAATGGCATAAAATGGCACCACCAACGACTATTTCAAAGCGACTTGACAATTCTGTCAAATCTCAGTTGTCGACCAACGCGCCTTTTGGCCGAAAACGGGAATTGTCTTAACCAAAATATAATTCTTGGGTCGACGACTACTCTTGATGACGATTATTTCAAGCAAGGCACCACCTGGCGACTGCTTGCTTGACGATCTAAAGTCGTCATGTTTCTAGTCATCTAGTGTAAAGGCTGGATTATCCTCAAACTAGTAAAGCAGATGTTGTGCATTTTCAAATGGCGACTTGGCTAAGAAAACAATCTGCAAACATAAACAAACCACACCTAATAAACTACCTTATGTTTAAAAAACCCTCCTATTAGATTATCAGCACAAAAGGAAACTAATATCTGACAAGGAGTTCAATTGAAATAATTTTCAATCTATATAAAGAAAGTATTCTAATTCAATTGGATAAATAATGATAAGTCTCTACTGCCAATTGCTATTAGAGAATGACGTGACTCGCGAAATTTGATCTGAACACCTGTAATGTGGCATTTCCACCTGCTGATTAAAAACCCACTGATAATTCTCACGCTGTACAAAAGTCGGTCGGTGGTTCTCCTTGTGAAAGGCCGGTGGTATATAATCTGTCACCTGCACTGCAAACATGTGGTGGACACTCACCTACTTTTGGTAGTAAAATGTAGAGCATCACTGATTAATTAATGTGGTTTGATTTCATTGTGGCTGTAGAAGTTGGTCAATGGTGCCATATTGCATAAGGCAAGGGAGAAAAATAATTGACCATTTCTGTTTCCACCTGGTGATTATTGCAATAAAATTACCAATCATTTTGTTTTGTATGTGATGTGTGATTAAGTTATTTTGTCTTTTATCTTTACCCCATGGACTCGACATTGGGAACTCATGTATATGTACATGTATAATGGTTTAGTCACCTGGCCGTTCTATCACTGGTCACATTCTTCACTTGTTGGGGGCCATCCATAAAATACTCACGCAGTATTTCCCAACTTTTGGATCCCCCATCCCAACCATAATCTTATTTGCAATAAAACAAAGAAGGGGAATACACAAGACTACCCCCCCCCCGTCGACAGTGCGTACGTACTTTATGGATGGCCCCCTAGGGGAAAATTCCCAAGTGAGATGCTGAATGTCTCCTCATTGCTATGTTTATAAATTCCGAAATATAGATATTGTCAATTATAAAGGTCATGTGAAGCAGAATCCTTTGGGTTTACTAAAATGCTCATGCATGCGGTTCCCAAAGTGTTCAGTTGTGTTAAATCTATAGTATATCTTCATGGTTTCCTTCAGCAATATTTCAGTAACATTCCCATAGATAAAGAGATATAATGGTTCATCCATGCTATCTTCCATGCAATACTTATGCTGAACAATGCAAATTGGCTTTATATGGACTATGTAAAGGGGTGTCTCCATTATAAAGTACCTTCTACAACACTGGCCGAGTATGAAAGAGCGAAACGAGTTGTAAATTACTCATCATATTAACTGATGATTGGACAAAGATTAGAACACACAAATGGCATTACAGCTCTCAGGCCCATCACATTATGGTTTAGGATGATGAGTTCATGTTTTGATGCACATTGGAATAGAGAGGTGCCGCAGTCAGAGATTTAGAAAAACTGTGCCACGCCGACTGTTGGGCCATAACTGCTACCTATCATATACCTATGCACGTCTATGGCCTGTTTCCATTGGCCAACGAAAAGAGTGGAGATTTTTTTAGTTACCCAGAATGTCTGTCTATGGTGCCAGTGACTGTGCGTCAGTATCGAAAAATCGATGAGGGTAGTAGTTTTCACTCAGTAACCAAGCTTTCACTTAGTGTTTACAGTGTATAGAAGACTTTCTGTGTTGGGCATACAACCAATGATTACTTTGAGCCTCTAACATAAATAACTGTGGTCTAGAGTATTCTGTCCATATCATTGCACTGGTAAGACTGGAGGAAGAACTGTTTCTGTCTTTGCTGGAATACGTTGACACTCTGTGAGTTGGGAAATAAATCTGTCGGTGGTGCCACATTGCATAATCTAAGCAGAAAAAGCCGTGGGTCATTTCACGAGCTAGGTTGTTTTCCATTGACTGATTTTGGTTGAATAGTGCCAAATGTCCGTCAGTGCACAGTGTACAGTACACTGCGCATATCACTGCACAATTTGATGTAAATATGTGTTGCTCTGCATGTTGCTTAGCATGTCTCTATGCGACAATGTCACGGCGACGTCATAATGTCGCATCGATATAACCTTATCAAAATGTAGTTAATGAGCCCGTAACGGAACCGCTACGAATTCACTCAGTACTTTTTTTTTTTATCATTATACCACATAAGAAAACGGAAAAATAATCTCAATTTATGTACTTGCGAAGTAAAATACAGGCACAGTGCGCCGGAACTTTCAGTATGTCTCAGTGAGCCCGAACATTATTTATACCACACCCCTAGCAGTGGGTAGTATTTCTTGACGTTCAGCAATAGGTGTATAATAATAAACTGACCGGAATACGCCCCCACATCTCGGCACACTAAACCAGTTTTCCCTAAATACCAATCTGACAGCGCATGCTACTTTAGCATTTGACAAAATTAAAACGATGATAAGGACGCTTGCCTCCTTCCAATAAGTCGAAGGGTTTGTGAAGAGTGTAAATTTGCAGAGCAATCAGTGTGGCCATCGGGTGAGCCTCGCCTCTGATAAGACTTGTGTGAGTATGACAAACGAGACAAAGCTAGAGTTCCAAATGAGCCAACCCGACAGACATTTGCCATCTGAGGCCATATCCAGTGTGGCATAATTGATATTGAGCATAACTTTCTTTTCCCATTCTCCGATCGGGATGGACACTTCCGGTTCAAAATACCCCCCCAAAAATATGTAAATTCGCCTGACAACGGATCGATCCGCCATCTTGCCTGGTGAATACAAAGCGCTGTCACAGTCTAAAATGGCGAAAAACTATATTAATCAACCTTCTCATGTGCATCCTATACATGTAATAATTGAAATAGGATTATTTACATTATTCAGATATAATTTAGATTTGCCAATTCGAAGAAAATCGCTTGTTTCGACGATTTGTTGACATCGCGTTTATAGCCTTAACTGGGGCTAGCAGATAATCATTTGATCTGAAATTACCAGGGAAATCTGATTTTGTCTGGGACATTTCTTCAGAATAACTTAAAACATCCTGACACATTAAAATGTATCATAAATGGACTTCCGAACGGTTCCATAGGTTTAGCATTGCGGAGGTGCTTCTCGAAAATGGGGGTTCGTCGCGCCACCTACTTCCTGGCCGGATCAGAGAATAGTCGATAGGTTCTATAAAGTTGTATGCCTTTCTCATCATAATGAAATACGAAATACGAAGCAATTGGAATAGAAGAAAAGTACTTGTAATCCTCTTGAGTTTTACTGATTAAAATTCAACTTTGAAAAGATATCAATATTACGACAACATATCCGCAATACAAAGGTTAGCCACGACACATGTATTTCTTATTTTTTCTTTGTACAAGGCGTTATGACGTTTCTGGCTGCAAAACGCATCATTTATGCCAATTAAATGGGTTCTCGGTCTTTTGTAACACAAAATAGGTCATGACGCCGGAACGGCAAACCCTAATGACTCAGTAACCAAGCTTTCTCTTAGTATCGCACTTGTCCATCTCCTTCACTGTGACGTCGGTAGCACATCGAAAAACTCACCCTCCTCCCAGATATTCTGTGGCGCCAGTGCTTACTAATATCTGCCTCAGCCCAGTAATGTCACGTAGAGAAACATCTCGGATTCAAAGAAGGGTGACTGTAAAACCCAAACAACTCATGTATTATGAATTGGAAAATACTGGAATTGTCAAATGAGCTTCACAGTCAATCAAGCTGTTTCTTTCTCAGCTTTAAACCACTTTATAATGTATATCCACAATTGATTGGACTGCCCCTTCGAGCGAGCACATGTGACATGTTGACAAATAAAACCCTGCAGCACATGAGGTGCTTTCCACTGAAAAAAGTAACCACTAAGCCTATGCCTGATTTGACATTACAAATAACAAAAATGTGTGTATATCATTTACCATATAAATATGTGCATCTCTTTTTACAAGTAGAACCCAGAATACTACTCAAAAGTGCACAAAATTTAGGATATTTGAAAAAAACCGCATCGGGCAGATTTTGTCCAAAACAGGTCGATAGGTGCAGAGATACAAGCGGGTGCAGGGACCATAACATAGGATCTATGCTAGTAGAGTGCGAAAAACTATATAAATATTCTCAACATACGTCACCGTCATGACGTCAGGTAGTGTGACGTGGTCAGTGATTACGCAATGATCTCTTCGGTGTGCACATGGCGGCTGAAACGTGCCCCGCGATACGTTGGCGTATAGAGTGGGCGGCGGGGGCTATCACTGTAAGTACAGTGACGTACACATTAGAGAGAGATGCAACGTAAAGTAGGCCCCGTACATAATCAAAAGGCGGCCTGATTAACCTGCCCAGCCCGCTGATACTCAAGTCCCATCTCCACACCCATGTCGTAAAGGCCTATTTCCAATGGCCGATTTTTGTGCACCGACCAGGGAGCTGTTTCAAAACGTGGGTTAAGTCTATGGTTTTGAAACAGCTCCCAGGGAGGAACCACCGACGTAAGATCGGTGAATGGAAATGGCCCAGCACTTATAAATACCTTTTCCATTGGCGGACAAAAACGGTGCCTATTTGTTCTTTTGCTTTAGCAATGGTAAAGGTCCGTCGGTGGTTCCTGACTGCATATCGGTGATGAGTAATGGAAATGGGCTATTAGGAGAAACTACACTGTTTTCGTTGGCCAATGGAAACGGGCCTATAATGGTGTCAGACTAATTTAGCGAAGATTATGCAATAACACCACCACCCACCGAAGCCATTGGCATGCACATGTGGAACACATTGAAAACACGGTATTCACTGCACCCTCACTGAATATGTGTCACCGACGTGGAGTCGGTGGCCACCACCGACAGACTTTCTAGGAGACTCGAAAAATCTCTGCTGTTTTTGTTGGCCAATGGAAACTGGGCTTATCCACTGCACCCTCACCGATTAAATATCACCGACGTGGATCTGGTAGCCACCACTGACAGACTTTCTGGGTTACTCGAAAAATCTCCGCCGTTTCCGTCGGCCAATGGAAACGGTCCTTAAGTGACACCCAACATGGCTTCGGCTTCTATTGCTCGTGGCAGGCCGGAAGAGCTGGGAGTCAGGTACCTCTCGGAGAGGAAGGTAGCGACAACAAAGGTTGGCCACGTCGCTCAGTGTTATCTCAGAGGCCCCGGTGAATGACACTTCTCTGCGTGCGTAAAAGCCCCCGCCCTGTGCTCTGGGCAGTGAGTGGTGCCCATCAATACGCCCTGAGCCTGGTTAATCGACGGAGGCTCAATGTCCCCGTGGCTCCATATACCTATTCCCCGCTGTGCCATAAAGAGTAGGCATGAACGGTATATTGGGGTATCTCTGTCCGCGCCAACCAGATTGCAGTCGGCAACTGTGATCCGAATGGGTGGATTAGCTGGGTGGAAATTACCTAAGTGGATAACAGCCACCAAGTGTTGATGTGTTGGAGGTTATAGGGTTTATGCTGTATGCAAGAGACAATCATGGATGGTTTTGTGGACAACCAGCCATAAATAAAATACGAGGGGTTGACGTGTAATAATACATGACCGTTACCCAGCGTATTATGACGTCAACCTCAGGACGCCTCTCCACTAAACTATCGTTTCTTGCAATATTATCCATCTTCTCAAGTAAATCAAACCCCAGAATTGCCATTTAAGGTTATATCAATAGGGATATAGAGAGACGCGGCATAGACTTTCTACACAAACCACTGACACGACCACTCTGAGGTAGGCTTAGGGTGAGCGACGCGCGTCCAGTCCTGTAAGCTAGTCTCTGATTGGTTCAGCCGTTGACTGGAGATTCCAAGGACAGGAACAATACATTTCGGGCCGACGAATATGAATTTTTTCACCATTATATCAATAGGGACTTTTTCTTTTGCTCTATAGCTCAAAGGGACTATTTTCCCGTATACAATGGCTTTTAGGCTGTATACAATGGATTTGAATCCGTATAGAGTAGTTATGGTATCTGGCAATTTCTAAATAGGTAGTGGTTTACTGAGTCTCCATACATTTTCAATGGGGTGCCGTACGGAACGACGCGCTTAGCCAAGGTTCGTAAATTCAAATGTGAATTTTGTAGCTTGTTCAAGCATGGTAGGTGGTTTTATATTCATCTTATACCCAGAAACAATAAAACCTTACTGTAATTTGGCATAGCAATCATGTTTTAGACGACGCATATGAAACAGGGTTCCGTATACCTTGCCATACGGAACCCTAGTCCGTAGGGTATTGTTACGTTACATGCCGTAACGGTGCGTATTTACAGTATTATCGTAAAACCGGATAAGTTTTAATCTTGGCTCCCCTATGCCACGACTGGCATTTGGCGTAGTGATATCACGAGGCGGAGTCGAGTGGTATCCGGAACCAAACGCCATGAGAGGCATACGGGAGCCAAGACTAAAACGAATCAGGGGGTTGTTTCATAATCTAGGATCGTACATGAAGAACCTTTTCTGTACCTCGTACAAGGGTTATCGTCTAATAATATGTAAGTCTGTTGGCTAAGACAGTATTGGCCGTCCATAAGGTCGTCCATAAATGTTGAATGAAATTGACCCGCATTGTCCCTGGGTCTCTAGGGCGTTCAGAAAAGGGTCTAAATGTACGATCCTGAATTGTGAAACGGGCCCCAGGTTTTGATTTTATCTTACCCCTCTCTACAATATTTTAATATCAAAATCATCAATGAAAATCATCAAAATTCCGTATGCCCCTAGTAGCATACAAACGTCCGTATGCCAGTTAGCGTAGCATACGGAATCTCAATGTTAAGCCTATGGGATTTTATATTAGGGGTAGGATAAATATATGTACGTCATGTGTATATAATATTCTCATGTAGAAGCGTCACTTACAACTGCTACGTATTTGCTTAGGGACCAGAGCAGTGACTTTTCCGCACCGCAATAAAAGGCCACGGCTATATTTGTCCCTCGTATATCCGTCTATATCCGGGTGGATGTGGTCGCAAATGCTGACAATATACCCCGTTAATATTGTCCTTTCACTAGAGGCCCTGTTGTTATATCTAAAACTCTCCCATTCTAAAAACATCCGATAACATTAACCACGCTTAGAGAGGAGTTTCCCGCGTCAACCCCTGACAGTGAAATGTCGTCTGGCTGTGGGCAGACGTCACCGCGCGTTCATTGGTCACCATCTTCGAAACCAGTCCCGTCACGTGACCGACGGAGATCCCAGCGTCCTTTGCGCGGGGCGGGAGAGGCGGAAGTCAACACGGCCATGTTGATCTTTCATTTGGCGCCACCTTCCCGCCGGGGCCTCTAATGGGACACGGCGCGCGATGGCGGGAAAGCCGTGAGTTGCGGAGACACGCGGGTAATAGTGTTGATCAAGCCATCAGCCCGGAGAGACGACCCACTCCTCACTGTCCCCGTCTTCCACTTGTCATCACTGACTGTGATTATGTTCTCTTTCTCTCCCCCCCACACCGCCGACGCGCCGCTTGACAAAGAAGGGAAGTAACCCTACCTGAGTATGAATATAGAGGGCGTGATACCGGCGGCACCCGCACTACACAGCCGCCGGCCGCACCCGGGACGTTGGGGTTAGGAGAGAGGGTTATTATGTCATCTAAAACAGACTACAATATGTGTTATTACACTCCTACATCAAGAAAAAAATTAAAATCTTTAGAAGTGAATTTGTGTATAGAAGTCGGTAAAACAAAAATTCTATAAGCCATTTCCCACTGGCCGATGGAAACGGCACCGATTATTTTAGCTCTCTTAAAAGGTTGCCGGTGGCCAATGACCACAAGTAGGTATATAAAATTCGGTGAGGGTGTAGTGCATGCCTTGTTCTTGCCGCATGCAACAGTTCCATACTGACAGAACTGTCCTTCGAACACAATGACCATCGTGGTGATAGTATTATTGCATAATCTATGCACTATTAATTGATGAAAACCTCTCTGCATGTCTGTTTCCATTCACTGATCTGGTAGTTCCCGACTGCAGATCGGTGGCGGTGAAGCCAGGCATCCAATGAGCTCAAAGAACGTCCACAATAGGCCTTATGATGCACGATGAAAAATCAAAATCGGGTCAGAAACAATGCTGAAATTGTGGCAGTTTATGACGTTTCAACAATTACCCGACGATGCAGACCGGCAGCCTACGATTTGGTCCCGCAGGATCAATTGTAGGGTGTCTACGACTTTCAACATTGTCACTGATTATCAATAAGCATTGGAGTGTAAGGCCTGGCGTCCACCTACTACGATAGAAATTTATAGCTATCGATATGGCACCGATACAAAAAGCAAATATCGGAGACATATCGGGAAGGAGTAAAGTCGTAGACATATGTCTAGACATGCCAATCCACCATGCATTGTATGGGGGCTTTATCGGTGTCTAATCGCAGAAACGTGGTCAACTGCCCCGATATTAGGTGACCTTCCGACGCGATTTTGATTTTGTATCGGGAGGTGCATTGTAGACCATATCGGTGCCATATCGTAGTAGGTGGACGCCGGGCCTAATCAGTGGCTAGCCTAGACATTGGTCTACGAAATAGGGGCTCGCTGGATAATATAGGGTCGTACATTAAACCCTTTTCTGTACACCAACGAGACTCAGGGACGATGTGGGTCAACTTTATTCAACACTTGTGGACGACCTTTGGTCAGGTAGAACAGTATTAGCTGAACGAGCTTCATTATCATTAAACAATAACCCGCCTACAAGGTCTCCTTGTACCTTTCCTTTCGCTGGAATACGTTATTCAATGACCTCCAGACCTTCTCGATCTGTCTACGATTTTGGACATTCTGAATCGTAAGGTCTACATTTTATCATAATATAGGTGGACGCCTTGCTTAACAGAAAAAGGATGTAAACCCATGGCCCAGTAGTCACCTACTGTTAGACAGAAGACCACACATCAATGTGACTTGGAATACATTAAACAATATTCAAAAAATTGGATTCATGAACCTTAATCCATATAATCTAACATGTGTTCCTGTAAAGCATTGTCAAACCGCTCATCTTTAATCGATTAAAACAAGCAGGTGCGTATGCAAGGGTAGGATTAGACAAACGTGGGTTTATTCATCAACTACAATACACTCTGCAGGTGCAGATACAGACGGAGGCTATGTGGTCATATAAATTGAATTTTGTCAATACGGCGTTTCCACCTGACAATTCTGGCCACCGATTCTGGCTTTCAGCACCTTCCACTGACTATAGGCCCGTTTTCATTGGCCGGCGAAAACGGTGGAGATTTTTTCAGTTAGACTGGTTTTTCTGTGACCTCATAATCGTTGGCCATTTAGTCGTCAGGTGGAAATTCCGTATTACCCGGCGTTTACACTAGACGACTGTAGACGCCGATTCTTGAACCTGACGACTTTCATCCGTTAGAGTCTAGAAGTCGTCTGGTGTAAACGATAGGTGCATGGCGACTGCAGATCATCTGATTACGTCTGATTTTGCAATTTGGCACCACCTGACGACTATTGGACACGCTCTGACGCTCGCGACTATTTCAAGCGTGCTTGATTTAGTCGTCCAAACGGGCGGCGATTCTGTGAAAACTTAGTCATCAGTGTAAACGCTTGGGTTCATTGTGAGGTCGACGACTTTGATCAAGATTGCCACCACCTGACGACCATTGGCTTGACGATCTACAGTCGCCACATATTTAGTCGTCTAGTGTAAACCCCGTAAATAGCAGGCAGGGCATTGTGATGAGATTTAGCCGGTAGGTGGCAGGTCAAACAAGCCACTCATACCTGTCAGTGAACCACTCAGCGTCGCGGGCACCATACTTCCGCTGTTAACTGGCCACCATGCCACCAGGTGGCTCTGTTTGTTCTGACATCAAAGGCTGTAGGAGAAAATAGGCGCGTAAGGTTAATTACGGAAAACCAAGTGTACATCACCAAGTGTTGCTCCCTACATCGATGAGGAACTCAAGGAATATGAAGATGAATGAAAAACCACCAGGAGGACATAAAGCCAACCAGTTGGAAAATAAATGGGACCCAGATGGGCCTCCCTCTTGGGAGCCTTGGAGAGTATTATTAATTGGACCCGACTGAATTTTGCGAGCAACAGAAAAGGAACAGACAATGTTTGCATGATTTTGCGAAGGTTGTCCAAGAAACACTTTTGCAAATTCATTTCATCACAACAACCTAATTCCAGTCCTTGAAATCTCCCAATGCTTATCAATATGAAACGGCGTGTAACAAATAATATTTTCACCCGGACCAATAAATCTTGGCGTGCAAACAGAAGCATATTGAATAAGGTGCTGACATCTTATCTACCACAGGTTCGAGATTGTAACGGCCTACCTAAGAATGTGAAACCTGGGGTGAGTTTTTCAAAAGAAAAAACGATTAAATATGATCTTATTTTGTGTTGTCTTTATAGAAGACAGTCTTACAAGACGATCATGGATGGATCACTCCAAACATACTCATATTATTTAGTACTTATACTCAGTAAGTATTTTACAATATACATACAGCTTTTATCATCTACTCATACCAACTGCAGATTGTTCTCCACAAAAAGTTGTCCTCCGTTACATGTGGACAGGCTTCAACAATTGGATCACTTTTAGCTAACGCAACTACAAGGATATCGTTTCCAATATAGACCATGTAAAATGTAATCGTAGTCTTTGATTTAAAATCGGTCTTTGTTTTAAAAACTCACCCCTGAATGAACACATGCACGGAGAAAATAAAGACCCGGTCTGTCATGGACAGCTTGACTTTTATCAGAGTGACGAGAACGTGTCGCATACTCTCCAGCCGTATCAGATAGCATATAGATAAGGGAGGGTCAATTATTCAAAAAGACCTCATACAGTAAAGGATAATCTGAATATCGACTAAAGGAACATAAGCAATAGCACTTATCACATGAGGTAAACATGAAGGACTATATAGAGAGAAAAATCAAGGATATCTCTGATACAAAAGATGTTATAACTAGTACGCAAAGTAATAAAATTGCACACAGACTAGTAAGGAGGTGGCTATCAAACTAGAGTATCAGGCAAAGGCAGTCAGGTTGTAACTATTCTCTTCTTATTATCCATACAACAAAAAAGACAAAAAAGAGATCAGGAGCAGGCCGAAAAAAACAGACCACGTAGAAAGTGTAAGAGAAATGTAATATTGTGGATCAGCCAAAACAATAAGTGTAAAACTACCCAATTGTATACTATGAAAGATAATAAAGTCTTCTGAAAAAACCAAACAAAAACAAACATTATCTTGGGAAATCCTTGCCTTGGAGGAGCAGAGAATTAAAAAACTAAGTAAGTGTTCTCGCGGCTGAGTATCAACTTCTACCACTGCGCGACCACGTATAGAGAGACTGGGACATATTTTCCGCGGTATCCCGTCCACGTCCCTGCCAACCCTTGTTACGGACAATCCCATTGGTTCGTTCGCCTGCTCCTGAAGGAGCTGCTTTTTGATTGGTTGGGTAATTGCTGAAGGAGATGCTTTTCGCAAAATTTGGGATGCTCTCTAATTTCGCTAAGCTCTACCTCTATGAGGTATGTGATACCATTGGTCGCATAAGGTTTCACATACTTTTGCTTCTGAAATGCAACGCCAATTGATTTATTCATGATCAAAAGATGCAATGGAATCACACCGTACTTTATGCTAAATTTATGAAAGAGAGATAATGCTTCCGAATGTGTTTATTAGTGGGCCAAATTATTTTGTTGATCAGTTGTAAAGAAATACATATTTATTTCATAGCATCCATGAACATAGTGTTCTTGACACAGTTATGATCGTATTGTATTTTACATATGCGATTATTTTCTGTATCTCCCCGTTCATTAAAAAATGAAACTTTGATTCATTTTCTTTTTAGAATGATATAATTGGATCCAGTTGTACTCGATCAATTATGCATCAGAGATGATCAGGAGAAATTCTAATCCAACCTGCCATAATACATAGCATCCGTTACACCATACAGAGCCCTGTATCCCGACTATTTTCATCAAAAGCTGCAGACCTTGTTAAATGCGTGATTGGAAGCGAGGCTGGCGCTCACCTTAACTGTGCCTAATGGCCGGATGCGCCAGTTCAGACTGATGCATGACGAGACGGTGATTTACGGACAGGACCCAGCCCGGGATGAGGTGAACAGACAGCGGCAGGGAGGTAGGCACAATGCTCACATCATTGACTCTAGGGATAATCCCCACGCAATAGGAATGCTCTTTTTTTCTCATTTAGCTCACCATGATATTTGAGGCCGGTCACTGCCTAATTCACCACCCGCATTGTGCGCCGACCAAGTGGCGGACGATTGCTATTGCCTGTAGCAGGCAGTGGCCGAGGGAGATGTGAGCAGCGGAGCAATATCAGACAGAATGGAAAGAGAAGGGGAAAGGTATCAAGGATATATGTGAGGAAGGGGGCAGAGGATTGGGGAAAGGTACTGGGAAAGAAGGCTGTAGTTCCAAGAGTGACAGAGATGAGACAATAGATGGGAAATGGACATCCAGCGGACAGAAAACATGAAGATAAGTAGAGGAAGGGCTGGTTAAGGGCTTGGAATTGATTGGTAGATATGAGGGGGCATGGGGGAAGGAGGTTATAGACTGAGAAAGAAGGGGAGGTGTGTGGGGAGAGGGAGAAGGGGAAGTGTGTGGGGTGAGAGAGGAGGGAAGGTGTGTGGGGTGAGAGAGGAGGGGAGGCGTGTGGAATGAGATAGGAGGGGAGGTATGTAGGGTGAGAGAGGAGGGGAGGTGTGAGGGGTGAGAGAGGAGGGGAGGCGTGTGGGGTGAGAGAGGAGGGGAGTTGTGTGGGGTGAGAGAGGAGGGGACGTGTGTGGGGTGAGAGAGATAGGAAGGTGTGTGGGGTGAGAGAGGAGGGGGAGGTGTGTGGGGTGAAATAGGAGGGGAGGTGTGTGGATTGAGAGAGGAGGGGAGAGGTGTTGGGTGAGAGAGATAGGGAGGTGTGTCTGGTGAGAGAGGAGGGGGAGTCGTGTGGGGTGAGGAGAGAGGAGGTGTGTGGAGTGAAATAGGAGGGGAGGTGTTTGGAGTGAAACAGGAGGTGTGTTGGGTGAGGAGAGAGGAGGGGAGGCGTGTGGAATGAGATAGGAGGGGAGGTGTGTGGGGTGAGAGAGGAGGATAGGTGTGTCGTGTGAGGGAGGAGGGGAGGCCGCGTGAAGAGAGAGGTGGTATCGTGGAGGTAGCAGCCCCGAATCAGTTCGGGAGCAGCTCGGGAGGAGTGGAGTAACCGGGGTCGGCGGACGGGCGATAAATCGGCCTGTATTAGCCCCGCCTGATGGACGCTGAATAAGTCCAAATGAAATCAGGGCGGCTCCCGGTTTAGTCCCCCGCGGTGCAATATCCCGAGCGGCTCGCCTGCCCCCGGGATATTGAGTTTACCCTGCCGGCAAATGGAGCCCCGGCCGCCGTCCACGCCTCAGCCCTCGCCGACGTACGGACGGACAGACGGACGGACGGACGGACAGACGGACGGGCTGGAGGTACGAACGGACAGGCGGGCGGACGGGGGGGGGCGGTTGGAGGGGCGGAGGGGCGGTTGGAGGGGCGGAGGGGCGGAGGGGCGGAGGGGCGGAGGGGCGGAGGGCAGACGGACGAACAGACGGATAGACGGGCGGGCCGATACAGCCCTCACTCAGTCACGAGTTTACGAAGGGAAATACCCTAAAGTCATTTTTATACAGCGTTGGGAATCACAGCAGCGCTCCGATTATGACCAGACGGTATCTCACCATCCGTCGATAACCAACTGAGGGGCACCGCCTACTACCAGGTGCGGGCAACTTTGAATGCCACTTCCAGCTTCTGCTCTGCCTGGAATAAACCAACTTCGTAGCCTTTCACTGGCAGTGGCAACTTCCATACAGTGATCTCCCACCACATGGCTCCTCACTGCTACCTCCAGACTGAGCCCTGCCGCCTTTTGAATACCACTTGCTGCCTTACTAAGAAGGAACTGCATCGAGATCTATGGCGACTGGAAACATGCATTGAGTTTTTGTTGTTGCAGAGTAATCTTATAAGGCAAAGCCTAGTGAGATAACATAGAAAACTAAAATGAATGACACATTTTCAGCGGCTATGGTTCAAGTGCGGTTCAAATTTTATCTTACCCTATCACTGACTAATTTACTAAGATTTGTGACATCATCCCCCATTAAGTATTTTCCTATAATACTTCATGGACATTGAGTGCGAGTTCACAATGTTAAGTCTGTGGGAGAGACACACCACATGAATTCCATTGTGACGGAATTCAAGTCCAGATATCACAATATATACATATCAAGTGGCATGGTAAATGAGTGTTTATCACATTTTTGTTCAGTTTGAGTATTGCATTTCAAAACACATTTATCTACTACGCTTATTACAACAGAGACAGTGGCAAGATCTCTGAGATGGAATTGCGTATTGTGACAATTGACATAGGATTGACAATATAGCAACATGCTCTTGATGAGCTACAGCCTAACATGTCATTGACCCCTTGTAATTCTGTCATGTTTCGGAATTCTACTTGCAGCACTGCAGCAACTATGAAATTCGGAATAACAATAGCGAATAGAAATACAGTAAAACCCCGCGTAAGCGGACACCGTCCGTTCCGGGCCAAAGTGTCCGCTTACGCGGGGTGTCCGCTTACGCGGGGTTTTCAGGTTTACACTGGTCATATACTGCTAAATTCCCCATTGGATCTATTTCTATAGTATAAATATGAATAAACAATAATTATTACATGGAATCTTTATCAAATATATGTATGTTTTTAAATAACAGACAATTACATCTAGAATAAGGAATGAATTAATGAATAAGTTGATATATATTTGTAAAAATGTACAAATATACATGCTTTGTTTGCTAAATTCACACCCAGCCCGCCCCACACCTCCACCTGCAGCCTGTCCAGGCCCTTTCACTTCCCAGCTGTGTATCCACGACAGCTTTCACACCTACCCGCTCCCGCCCGCCATGGACTGCCCCCTCCACTCACAAAGCCCATCCAGGCCCGCTAGACAACACCCACACACTTCTATTGTCTCACCTGTGTCGGTGGACTTTTATACCCAACCCAAAACAAATTAATCTCGATAATCCGGAGTGTTGTCCGCTCACAGATAAGCCATTTTTGCCAGGGTGTCCGTCTGAGGTGTCCGCTGACGCGGGGTTTAGGGCCTTTCCGTACCGAAATAACTGTCCGCTTACGCGGGGTGTCCGCTTACGCGGGGTGTCCGCTTACACGGGGTTAAATTAAACATCTAATAGAGGGAAAAATTTCCGTTCCGAGCAAAACTGTCCGCTTACGCGGGGTGTCCGCTTACGCGGGGTGTCCGTTAGGCGGGGTTCTACTGTAATCATAATTGTTAGTGTCTACTCTACAGGGGTGGCAGCCATGTAATTAGTACAGGACACTTATGAGATGAGAGGTTTAGTTCCGGAATAGCCTAAATGATGTTCATTTAGTTTGGGTTTTATATAGTTAACTGGTATGAAAAAAGGGAGCAATGGAAATGACCACAAGGTAAAACTGAATGTACGGAGACTTGTTTGGCAAAGCTGAAAGTTGTAAGCTGTATGATAATGCGGAGAGATTAATGAAAGACTTGCTAAAAAAAACCAAACAAACAAACAATAGTGCAATTGGACAGAGAAAAGTTCAGGGAACAAGAAAATGTATGCATATATGTGATATATTTAGATGTTTTTGACTGGCTGCCTGTGTGATGTTTACCGTGGAACTCGTGACCAGTGGTGAGATAATACCCAGGATTCTTACTGTAACCCTGATGGGTTTGGCTGAGGTTTGACTGCTGCCTATTGCCTGCTGCCCGTCCCGACTAGCAGCGCTCCGATTATGACCAGACGGTATCTCACCATCCGTCGATAACCAACTGAGGGGCACCGCCTACTACCAGGTGCGGGCAACTTTGAATGCCACTTCCAGCTTCTGCTCTGCCTGGAATAAACCAACTTCGTAGCCTTTCACTGGCAGTGGCAACTTCCATACAGTGATCTCCCACCACATGGCTCCTCACTGCTACCTCCAGACTGAGCCCTGCCGCCTTTTGAATACCACTTGCTGCCTTACTAAGAAGGAACTGCATCGAGATCTATGGCGACTGGAAACATGCATTGAGTTTTTGTTGTTGCAGAGTAATCTTATAAGGCAAAGCCTAGTGAGATAACATAGAAAACTAAAATGAATGACACATTTTCAGCGGCTATGGTTCAAGTGCGGTTCAAATTTTATCTTACCCTATCACTGACTAATTTACTAAGATTTGTGACATCATCCCCCATTAAGTATTTTCCTATAATACTTCATGGACATTGAGTGCGAGTTCACAATGTTAAGTCTGTGGGAGAGACACACCACATGAATTCCATTGTGACGGAATTCAAGTCCAGATATCACAATATATACATATCAAGTGGCATGGTAAATGAGTGTTTATCACATTTTTGTTCAGTTTGAGTATTGCATTTCAAAACACATTTATCTACTACGCTTATTACAACAGAGACAGTGGCAAGATCTCTGAGATGGAATTGCGTATTGTGACAATTGACATAGGATTGACAATATAGCAACATGCTCTTGATGAGCTACAGCCTAACATGTCATTGACCCCTTGTAATTCTGTCATGTTTCGGAATTCTACTTGCAGCACTGCAGCAACTATGAAATTCGGAATAACAATAGCGAATAGAAATAATCATAATTGTTAGTGTCTACTCTACAGGGGTGGCAGCCATGTAATTAGTACAGGACACTTATGAGATGAGAGGTTTAGTTCCGGAATAGCCTAAATGATGTTCATTTAGTTTGGGTTTTATATAGTTAACTGGTATGAAAAAAGGGAGCAATGGAAATGACCACAAGGTAAAACTGAATGTACGGAGACTTGTTTGGCAAAGCTGAAAGTTGTAAGCTGTATGATAATGCGGAGAGATTAATGAAAGACTTGCTAAAAAAAACCAAACAAACAAACAATAGTGCAATTGGACAGAGAAAAGTTCAGGGAACAAGAAAATGTATGCATATATGTGATATATTTAGATGTTTTTGACTGGCTGCCTGTGTGATGTTTACCGTGGAACTCGTGACCAGTGGTGAGATAATACCCAGGATTCTTACTGTAACCCTGATGGGTTTGGCTGAGGTTTGACTGCTGCCTATTGCCTGCTGCCCGTCCCGACTACTCCCTCGGGTACGCAGATAATGGAGTCACTCAGTGTGGGCCTTTGTCACAGATTGGCAACAAGCGATGGAGGCGCCACTCGGAACTGGCCACAGGTCCTGTGGGGACCTATCGATCTTGGTTGGGAGGTAGGGATGTCCCTCCTTTTCCCCAACCTCTCTTTTTTTCTAATCTCTTGCGACACTTTTGGATTGCATAAACATGCCTGGTAGCAATGTGGGATTATTCAGAGCCAGTTGACCTGTTTGTGATCCCCTCCGTGCATGGGTTATGCTACAGTCACACTGGCGGAATATTTTGGCGTTTCTTCTACGTATTAGAAAAACGTGGACACCATATAAATTCAACGTATATACCTTGTAGTAAGTAATCTAGTCACAATTGAATTAAATTCCAAGTAATTCCAATGTATCAGAAGAAGGTTGACACCACGTAAAAGTTGCTGACTGTGGACGCTTCATTTTAAATAGCTTTACGCTCTTGACTTTTGGATTATCGATTATATATTACTACTGTATTTGACTAAGAGTGAAGAATTTTTCTTGAGAATTTTCATTGATAAAGGGATATCTGAAATATATTTTAGAGAAGTTGTTTATAAAATTATGTCCGTATTTTTTCATCACTAAAGGTTACGGCTAGGCCGTTAAAACCAGCTTTATAAAAAGACTAAGGCATCTGCCTCTTTGTAGAGCACAACATTGCTGATGAATGTACCACTACGAAAGATTGTAAACCCGGTGTGCACCTACTACGATATGGCTCCGATATGGTCTACAATACACCTTCCGATAAAAAATCAATATCGCGTCCGAAGGTCACCTAATATCGGGGCAGTTGATCACGTTTCTGCGATTAGGCACCGAAAAAAACCCCTTACGATGCATGGTGAAGTGGGACGTCCAGACACATGTCTACGATTTTGCACCTTCCCGATATGTCTCCGATATTGACTTTTTGTATCGGTGCCATATCGGTAGGTCTAAATTTCTACCGTAGTAGGTGGACACCAGGCCTAAGTCTCAAAAAAGAAATCTTAACAAAAAAAAGCAAAAAAAGGTTTCTTGACAGTTCTTTACGTAATTCGATTTACTTCAACGTTGGTTTATTCAATGAAAAATCATAAAGAAAGGTTTATGATTTTTGTAACTAATTCCGACACAGCAGTTTTGCTACGTTCTGCTCGCGTTCCTTTACACCTTCCTACTTACGTTTATGTAACTTCGCGTTTTGCTACGTACTACAGCGTATCTATAGATATCATAAAACGTGAATAGACGTAAATGTGCATACACAGGAAAACGCCATTCTTTACGCCAGTGGGACTAGGCCATTAGGAGCACAGTCAGCACTGACTAATTATGGTCTCCTAAAAGTGGTGGCCAACGACTGCATGTCTGTATCTAAAATCGGTGTGGGTGCAGGATATGCCTTGTTTCTGCTGCATTTGAAAGATCTATAACTGTCCGCCAAGCACTCCAAGTCAGTCAATGGTGGATTTATTGACTAATTTCAGCACAATTAATCAGTGGACCCTTCTTGGCATGTCTGTTTCAATTCACCGATCTGGCGTCGGTGCTTCCCAACTGAAGATCGGTAGCGAATAGTCGGGTAGTGGAAAATAACTTATAGATAACTGTATGCTTTGGGCATATCTGATCACTGGCATTTCTTGCAACGCTCGAAAACTGATTCTTCGCTTAAGAGATTCGAAAGAGGTTAAAGTACATTCCCTTGTTATGAATAAACGGAATCTTCCACTTATTTTGTTGATATTTTATTCAGTTTATATATCCCGATGCCGAAGTCAAAGGGACATATCTGATTGATCTAATTACATTGCCTAGAGGTCGGCGTTGTCACATGTACACTTCCAGCATGCTTCCAGAAAATTATTCCTTCACTGTCTACAAGCTATTAACTGTGATTGTGGGAAAAGAGCAGGGTGCCAGTGTCTCCGGGTCTCAGAGGCATACCCAGCCGACCAATCACTAGAGACGGATATACCTCATTGACCAACTGACAAGTGCTTGATATGTTTACGATCTTAGACTCAGGCGGTTGCAGAAATGGCAAGTTGAATTGGCGAAAGTGGGTCACAGAAAATTATCCATAGACTGAATGTAACCCAAACCTTTCATTGTTATTCATTCATAATTGCACGCTCACTCATCAATGATGAACATACCATTTGCTCCTAGTTGTGTTATAATACGTTCGAGGTCATGGGTCCCGTAACAATGGCCCGTTACCGTAGACGCAGGGCCATAGTTACGGGACGAAAATCCGAACATTATTTATACGTCATGCCCAGGAACGGGCAGTACTTTATAGAAGTTCGTGCACAGGTATATAATAATAATGGTCACATGAACCAGTCTTACTCAACGGGATCCGTCTTTGTTTATTAATCAAACATTCTCATATTCTAAGAAGCAATCCTGGCAGAATCATCTGTTCTTCTTGGCGGAACCGCGACATTAACGCTCAATGTGTGTCTTATTTGTCAGCTCCAGGCTCCAGGGTTGGCTCCGTTGTGGATTGATAAGGAAATAACACCATTTCTCTTGATCAACCCGATCACATCCGCCACTGCAATCTTGTCTATTATCCTGGTAGAAATGCGGAACAGGCCCACACCAGGCATAGTGTGGCGTACTTTGATTGATTGTGCCACAGATTGTGACTGAGGGAAGATTTATCAGATTATACCCATTCCTTTATCACATATGCCTCGTGATAGTGTCACACTGCTGATGAATTATACTGTCTCTGCATTGAGTATGGAATTCCAGAGAAGGAAAGATAGAGGCTGCTCTAAGTATAATATCATTAACTGAAAGCGAAGACTGATCGCCTAGAGGCACTGCATATGAAATTGATTATAATGTAATTTCCGTTTCCCAGAAGTTGAGAATTAATCAGTTGCAATGTTACAGGTGAAATCCTTATCGCACTGTTGCTATAACACAAGTTTTAGTAACTCCCTGTAATGACTTGATAAAAAAAAGTTGGTTCACGAGAGGTAGCTTCCCCTGGTGGGTCATTGAGCTCTGCTGTGTGATTTGACCATGCACTGCGCCTCTACGCGCAAGCGCAAACCCCACTCTCAACACACACTCACACTCAACACACGCTCTATACACACCCGTATCGTATCATGATTTATTTTCTCATTTTATATCAATTACAACATGTATAACATAACCGTTACAATATGTATCTTATCCACATATCTATATAATGGTCTACAACAATTCATTATTGAAACACTGTATTGTAATTGTCTTATGAAATTGATCAATGACAACTGTAATACATTTTGTATTCATAACTCACCCTTATTCGTATTTCACGCCGCGTTGTAGCTCAATGAAGACGGATAAATGAGAGTTCTAGCTTCAGGCCCGTTTTCATTGGCCAACGAAAACAGTGTAGATTGTTTTAGTTCCCCTAAAACCCCATTTCCATTTGCCGTCACCGATCTATACACTTCATATTGGGCTAAGAGGAGTGGACCATTAGCACTGCTGACGCAAAATGGAAAAGGGCTTTTAGGAGAACTAAAAAAAGTCTACACCGTTTTCGTCGGCTAATGGAAACGGGCCTTAACTCCCATGACTTTAAGCCATAAACCCGTAATGACTTGTACATCTTTATAGTATGAACCAGGTTTGAGTGGTTTGACGTCAACTACGACGAGATTACAGCCCCTCGTACTCAAAATCTCATGTGGCAAAGGGATTGAGAGAGATTACGTAGCAAACCAAAACGAATGGCAAATTTTTAGTGGTTATGGATAGAGTGCGGTTCAGATTTTTCTCACCCCTATCCCCGACTAATTGGCTATCATTTGTGACATTATCACCCATTTTATTTCACACAAGGGACACATCGCGCCATTGTGAAAAGTCGCGTGACATTTAGCCTTGTAGCCAAATTCCTCCAGGAGAAACTGGAGAAAACACATATGACGTCAAACATTAAAATTAGGGTTCCCTGTTCACTTGACCTTCACATCCAATCTGGCGTTATATTTGAGGTACCGGGGGCTCGTTTGATAATCTAGAATTGATAACAAAGTGGGACGATAAGATCGAACTCGCGATGTGATGCCCTCTATCTAAATACTCTTAGAAGTGACACAGGTCGTGAAACTTACTGAGTGAATTTCTCAGTCCTAGGGCTACTTTTAACCTCTTGTTCTCACAATTGCTTCATCCCCAAACTTTACTTTGTTTAGGATGTTTACACGAGAATCTACCCTGCCCCAGCGGACCCTGTCTGCGACTATAAACCAGTCTGAGACTATGAATCCAATCGGCCGTTCTTCCTTGAGACTGGTAAAAGCAAAAGATTGCACATAGCTAGTAGATTTTTGACTGAGAACAAATGTGAAGTACAGGTGTGAATCCCACTTTCTAGTCACCACTGCCCCTAGTCCTTGCAGGGGGGCGTTGCTGCACGTTTTGCGGATCACAGAATAGCAACCCGAGGTCGAAACCGTTGCTCCAGATTCTTTGCGGATCGCATTATAACTATGTTGCCACCTACATTTAATTAAAACTCTAATGGACCTTTTACCTATGTCACTGAAAATGTGTTGTTGTAAAAAGTAGTAATATAATATGGAAATAACGACATGACACGATCTGATATTACTGAAGCAATGCTCTCCCCATATTTCTAGGAGCAACTAACCCCTGGCCCATCACCTTACCTCTCCACCTCATCCCTTCCTCATTTTCCTCCCTCATTGTGCCTCCCTCATCATCTCTCTCTCCTCATCCCTCCCTCATCGTGCCTCCCTCCTCATCCCTCCTTCATCGTGCCTCCCTCATCATGCCTCCCTCATCATGCCTCCTTCATCATGCCTCCCTCACCATGCCTCTCTCAATGTGCCTCCCTCATCATGCCTCCCTCCTCGTCCCTTGCTCCTCATCCCTCCCTCCTCGTCCCTCCATCATCTTCCCTCCCTCCTCATCCCTCATTCATCTTGCCTCCCTCATTGTGCCTCCCTCATCATCCCTCCCTCATCATGCCTCCCTCCTCATCCCTTCCTCCTCGTCCCTCCCTCCTCTTCCCTCCATCATTGTCCCTCCCTCATCATCCCTCCCTCATCATCCCTCCCTCATCATGCCTCTCTCATCATGCCTCCTTCATCATGCCTCTCTCATCGTGCCTCCCTCATCATGTCTCCCTCCTCGTCCCTTCCTCCTCGTCCCTCCCTCCTCATCCTTCCGTCATCTTCCTTCCCTTATCTTCCCTCCCTCATCATCCCTCCCTTCCCATCCCTCCCTCATCGTGCCTCCCTCATCGTGCCTCCCTCATCGTGCCTCCCTCATCATCCCTCCCTCTTCGTGCCTCCCTCATCGTCCCTCCTTCATCATGCTTCCCTCATCGTGCCTCCCTCATCATGCTTCCCTCATTGTCCCTCCCTCCTCGTCCCTCCCTCCTCGTCCTTCTGTCATCTTCCCTGCCTTATCTTCCCTCCCTCATCATCCCTCCTTCCCCAACCTTCCCTCATCATCCCTCCATCATCGTCCCTCCCTAAATTTGCCTCCCTCATCATCCCTCCCTCCTAGTCCCTCCCTCAACACGCCTCCCTCATCATGCCTTCCTTGTCGTCCCTCCCTCATTGGCTCCACCCGAGCCTGCCAGCATTGCGCAGTTCCCGCCGTATTGAGCCTAAGTCGACTATAAAACTGCAAGGTCCATGTCATAAAGGATGCTACTGATCAACTGGGTACCAGCCTCAGCATGCGAATGTTGACATCGTGTGTG
The DNA here is from genome assembly GCA_950022655.1 of Alentia gelatinosa. NCBI lineage: Eukaryota > Metazoa > Annelida > Polychaeta > Phyllodocida > Polynoidae > Alentia > Alentia gelatinosa. The sequence continues at coordinate 53,951,948 of OX465583.1, read as the reverse complement.
TAGTTGAATGTGCGAGTAGCACTCTGAACAGATTATGATGCCATAAGTAAGGTGTTGATGGTGATGATGTTTACATGAGTCTCAAACGTAAGGCATCGATATGTGTTTTTATACTTACATGTTCTCAAGCTTCTTGTATTGAAAGAAAATGTCCTATTTTACAGATAGGCCATATCGCAGTCCATCGAACATAATCAAAAGGTTGTGACAGAACCTGGGAACCCTACAATATGGCACCGATACTCTATTAATAATAATCTATCATTGACTGTTTAAAAATCATAGAGACCTAATGTATTGTAGAGGTTACCCATAAAATATGATATCGCGTCGGAAGGAAACGTGACATCGTAGTAAAGGATCAGGGGCCCATTTAATAATCTAGGATCGTACATGTAGACTTTTTTCCGTATGCCATAAAGGCCCATGGATGCTGTGAGTCAACTTTATTCAACACATATGGACGACCTTATAGACGACTAAGGCTATGTTAGTGAACAGTCCTAAATATTACTAAACGATAACCCTTGTACAAGGCACAGAAAAGGGTCTTCATATACGATCCTAGATTATTGAACGGACCCTTGTGTCTTCCCATTTATCTCACCCCTGGAATAAATGTCCATAGGCTTAACATTGGGATCTCGTCCTCTTCTAGTTCATCAAGTATTGCAGTCCGTTCTCCATGGTCTATATCCTATTTGTTGCCCATTCTTTTAGTGTGCATAAGGGTGAGATAAATACAGAAAGCAACTCGTTTTGGTCAAAGAAGTCATACTCCAACTCGTTTGAGTGCTATGTGATATTCACTCCACATCAAACTCATGGAGAACGACGACGTTGACCCAAACTTGTTGGTTTCTTCTTTAGTGGTCTACAATGCACACCAATGCACTAGGATGACCTCCCGAGTACATTCTACATCCTACCTTGCAAAGTAAGATGTCGTAAATGCGTCAATGTAAACCTCCCTAGTCATTCCAATTCTACTTCAATACTTTATAATACGGGGGATGCTTAGATAGGATATTGCTGAAAAAAAGATGACATCCCTAGGCCCGGCGTCCACCTACTGCGATATGGCTCCGATATGCTCGACAATGCACCTCCCGATGAAAGATCAAAATCGCGTTGGAAGGTCGCCTAATATCGGGGCAGTTGACCACATTTCCGCCATTAGACACCGATAAAAACCCATACAATGCGTGGTGGTTTGACATGTCTAGACATATGTCTACGATTTTCCACCTTCCCGATATGTCTCCGATATTTGCTTTTTGTATCTGTGCCATATCGGTAGGTCTAAATTTCTATCGTAGTAGGTGGACGCCAGGCCTTACAACATACCTAAACCTGAGGCTAATGCAAGACAGAGATAATGAAGTGAAAATGAGAGCATCATTGATAAAGGAGTTATGTCAAAAAGATAATTAGCGTCAGCTTTTGAAACGTGTTGACACGTGAGATGGCCCTCAGCATTAATTACGCCATATTTAATATCTTAATTCTACACGTCATACAATGCCTGCAGCTCTGGAATACAGCTTTTATGATTCTACTAAGTACTTTGATGCTAAACGTCCTCTTTCGCCACGATCATGCTATGGTTCACGTGCTTGTTAATTGGCAGTTTGTAGGTTAATTTCCCAACGGTCGGCATTACCGCAGAGTAACTTGACAATGCGGTTACACATTAACAATATCAATCATGAAACTACAGAGCTTGATACATTCTTCATTTCACGAATCAGAACAAAGAACAGACGAGTTTAGCTTTGAGGTGAATAAAGTATATGGCCAGATCTCAGTTTATAAGTATAAATATGGTAATTTCTTAAAGATATCAGGCACGCTTAAATCCATATTTATTGGAACCTTTTTTTTTCTTTTTCGAAGTTATGTTTATTCTGGAGGGATGTACTAGGGTCAAAAGGCCCTATTTTCAGTAGGCTCCGATAAAGGATTATAAATATCCAAAATTCCGGAGGAGCGGCAATAGTTAAAAGAGTAATTAAGTGGTTAGTACTGTTGTAGGAGAAGCAGGACATGGTACTGGCTTTGTGTGTTGCTTTGTGGTACACTACTGAGGTGCCTAATTCTTGATAAGAGCTTTCTTGGTATTGTCTTCTTAAAGTGCCGTCGTGGTAGACCTTGTATTAGGGAACTAACCACAAATGATATGCTCATCATTGATGAATGAGCGTATATTTATAAAGACATAATTAAAAGCTAAGACCATTATACTTGATAAAATAATACTATACTTTAAATGTGTTCTACCTAATTCCGGAATTTCAGAATTTTATGTCCAGTATCTCACGTAAAAAAGGCTCACAATTCACACCCATTGTCTACGACTTTCAAACACGTTTGAAAATTGTAGAGGTTTTTTTTTTATCGTGGTGCATTGTAGCCCATCATAGACCACATCTGTAAAACCTGATCCATTACTACGGTATCACGTTTCTTTCCGACGCGATTTCTTTTTTCATCGAGAAATGATGCAATACCCTCCCGATGCAAAAATCGGAACGAATCGTAGTAGTTGGACCTTCCCTTTGAGTATCCCACGCTCAAAACGTATGCCGAGTGGTGCATGAGAGGAGATGCCGAGTAGTGTATGGAAATGAGAATATTTCCCGGGCACAATGAGCCCAGCGGGAAAAAGACAGAAGCAGATAAAAACGATTCCCATCTTTATATTGAGTATAGGAAGAAAACGCCTCTATAAAATCCAAGAGAGGAAACAATTATGGGACAGGAATGTAGATAAAAGATCTAAAATGCAATAAGGAAAAATAGGCAACAAAGGAAAGAAGTATATATATATATATATATAGGTATGTGGGTGTAGCTCAAAACGGTCACAATTTACAATATAGTAAACAATAGAGTAAATCCTATTTTCCAACAACTTAATGTTCCTTAGTGTTCCGTGATTAGTTTTCCGCTACGGCTACAGATATTTAAACGGCCCCCGACATATTCCTAGTCTGAACAAGCACATTTACTCTTCATGAAATCTATATAAACATTGTAAAGTAGCTGTTAAGGTTCATGGAGGAACTTAGTACTGAAAAAAGTCCTTTCCTCTCAAGAGAAATCAGTTTACCCCAGTTTTAGATGTGGGGATACATATCTGTATAATATATGAGAATAAATCCCGTTTATCTTTTTATTGCGCTTGGTCACTGCATACAGCAGGGTGTTTGTATATTGCTGCCTGGCACCATTGAGCATGCGATAATGACACCACATGGGATGCTATGTGATCCCGGACACGTCAGCCTATACACAGTCCTGCCACTGACGGGCCACTCCCCTGGGTGTGCGCTCTGTGTATGAGTGTGGCTGTGACGTGAGACGGGCACATAACCCAGAGACTGTCTATAGCTCGCCCAAGCCTCGGCCACCTGGGACGCACAGCTTCCGTCAACTACCGCAAGGTGTCGCGTCAGGCGTCTTTGGCGTCTCCGGAAATGACGTGCGATTGGGCGGCGTCGGCGCCCATCCCCGGCTGTGGATAACTTGCGTGTTCGCAGTCGCTGCGTTTTGAGGATCCTGAGGGACAGGGGACGGGACCGTGGAAGGATATAAGGGTTGGGGGAGGGGGAGATTGGGGAATGGTCTTCTTCTCCATTGACAGGACGTGCTCCTAACTGTCCCTCTGTCCTCTACCACTCCTCACTAGACCAGTCAGCATTCCCAGACCCGTGCCGCACACACGACGAAGCATTGAGGTTATTTATGCCTACACCATGGCGTAAATACTACTATAGACCGCATTTACTCATGTTTTCTTGTACATACGCCCGTATTGGGTGCTAACTAAACGTAGTAACATTATAGAATGGACCTTCATCCTCTTTTTGTTCTGCACATTCCTTTTTTAAATTATACAAAGGCATCTCTCAGATAGAATTGAGTTTTTCAGATACTATATGGTACAGGGTATAGCAGCGTCCATAGGATTTACCACATCGCAAAAGAAACGAGAAAAAGTATGAAAGATATAAATAGATAAAAGGTGGATTTCCTAAAAGCTGATGCCTACCAAACGGAAGAGCCTCCTTCCTTCCTCCTTCCTCCAGTGTAGATAACTGCACCTGGTCCGATAAACACAACCATGTTTCTTCACCATCCAGAGTTCTTATCACTCCTGTCTGGCACATAGCTCCTGGCGGTATACCCACTGCGGATCTTAAGTAAGTCTCTCCTCTCTTAAACAGTATTTTCTCTTTTAGTCCCGGCTATATCTATTTTCATTTGGAAGATATTCTTGCAGGCTCAGCAAAAAACACAATTTTAACGGTTCCTTAAGGTCCCTTTCTCTAGTGATTAAGGCATATTCTCCAGATTTGATCTTTTCCATCATATTGGTAAGTGTATTGGTCATGCATATTATATCATCAGAAAACGATCTCAGACTCCACGATAATTTACTGAATTAGGTGGCTTGGGTTGATGATAGTGAATCAATCCAGATTAATTTGTAATATCAAACCAGAGAAGCAGAGGGGCTTATGATACTGTTCATTTTCCTGCTGGCATGTAAAGGGATGTAGGTGAGGTGCTGATAATTAAAGTTGACTCTCCTTTAAGTTTTACAGTAAGTAAAGTAAGTGTCCATCTTCTATGATTTTGGCAGTGGGAGCATATTGTAGAGGTTCCCGATGAAAAATCATATCGCATGGGAAAGAAACGTGAAATCGTAGTAATGGATCAAGTTTTATGGACGTGGTCTACCATGAACATATAAATGCACAATGCACCAGGATGACCTCTCGATAAAAAAAATGCATCGTAGGCTGCGCTACGAAATTTGCAATCTGCATCATAGTGCATCGTGGGGTCTTCAATTTCTATCGGAGTAGAAAGACACACACCCCTTAAGAGCTATGCAGGCATGTGTTTACAGACGAGCATAGACTTGCTCAAGTCTTTGATTATGAACATTCATTCAATTATTAAACACAATAAGAATAAAGTTCATTAAAGTATGTATCCTTCTCTGACTGGCCAATGAATCAAAGACTTGTCCACTATGAACCAAATCTCCTGTTTATGGCCCCAAGCCACTCCCTGTAACACTAGCCCTCCTCCTACCCCTCCCCTTCTTCTTTTCCAGTTCCCTGGCTGCCTTTATTGTCATAGCAATGAATTTTGCCTGCTCCTGACTGTGACTCGATTGAGATCAAAGTGAGAGGGTATCAATCTCCCAGCAGATATCCTGACCAGTAGCCAGGATATCTGTATGGAAAGTGTTGGGAACGTTGGAGCTAAACAGCGCAAGAAATCCAACACCATTACCGATTGTACCAGTCCCTGAATCCCAACGAGGAGGGTAGCCATAGGATACAGGGACTGGAGCCAGTCTAAGACGAGCATACCAAGGCGGAAAGATCCTGTTTAGACAAGGCTTTGAACTGAAGGTATCTGCCAGACACCACCTGCGAGACATCACCTGGCAGACACCACCTGGCAGAAGCATCCCCACCAGGGATCCTCACCGCATGCTACCATGTGGTATTTATCTACCGGAAATGATCGATCTTAACCGGAAGTAATATGCCCACAGTTACCTCACACGGTTCCGGAAGTCTGCGTAGCTTCACGTATTGTTCCACCCACGGCTTGTTTGTGGTGAGCATGGGGTCCCAAGGTTCGGGCTGTGACACCATGGAATATGTAATAGAGAACTACAGGCATTCAAAAATATATGTAGGGGATAGATTCTGAGATAGATTGAGTTCAGATTCACAAAAGCTAGTAGCAGGAGATTAAGATCATACAAATTGTTTAATCTCCAGTTGGTATCATATATTTCCCTTCACATTGAGGGTATCGGAATGTTTGATATAGACCTTTAGGGGATAACATTGTTTTTTTCTAATGGGTGAACTTTAAGCTCACAGGTGGTACATTTATGATAATACCCTGCTCCACAGGTGTGCATACTAGCCCTAGGGTTACCAGAAGTCGCTCCAGATGACCACAAATCTCTCCAACAACAGGATTTTCCTTTTTTCTTCTCTACAGTGCAGTGATTATTGACGTCGTTTCGCTTTGGAACCAAAGTAGGCCGTATATTTTCCGTAATTGAACACGAACAAAAAAGATTTCGCCTACAGTAAGAACGTTTCCTAATAATACGGAATTTCAAACATCGTACAGACAGTATTTCGGTTATATCAGCTTCGCAAAAAAGATGATAATAAAAAAATCACGGGAGCTTGTGAAAAGGTAACAGAGGAGATACATCATGTGTTAGAAAATAAACTCTTGATGGATCATGATGAATATTGAGTAGACTTGATGGTGTGAATTAGAAGGGAGGAGTGAAAGAGCTGTGATGTGTTTTCAATTTATTATACACCTATGCACATCTGTCTCATGGGTACTGACCTCAGCTCAGTTTATCGTGAATAAATCATATTTCAGAGTAGTAAAAATATATGATGTACAGCCCAGTGTGGCATGTACGGCCCACTTTGACTCTCATTTTGACACACGGACCAGCTCTGCGCGCCCAAATTATTCTTTGAAAGGCGATAAAAGGTAAATTCTTATGAATTTCAAGGTGTATGATAAAGGGACAACAAACCAGGCGTTTAATCTGTTAATTGTTGTTACTCACTCACAGACTCGAGACTGAGACAATTCACAGATTAAATACCCAGTTTATTTTCCCACTGTAAATACATGTCCTTTAATGCATTTAAATGACAAATTATACATGGAAGATCACCTTGCTACAGGTGAATGTATTATACATATACTTTAGATGAAAGAGATGTTTAGAAACATGGTATACTAAAGTAGCCATACCATAAACCTGCGGTCTCGATGAATGGCCACTCCGTAGTACACTAATGCGGGATTTAAAGTACAGATGACCTTAGCCGCCCAGTATGAGGTTATGACCTTAACGTCCTCCGAGGAATCAGTCAGCATTCCCCATCTCCACATAAGCATATCGGACCTAAAAGGTCAACCCATCTAACCCTCTACCGGACTGTGCATCCTCGACTCCCTTGTGTTGTTACTGACCCGGCGTTTACACTAGACGATTATAGGCGGCGATTCTTGGATTCCGCACCACCTGACGACTTTCAGCAGTAAAAGGCTAGAAATCATCTAGTGTAAACGCCAAACGTGTGGCAATAGCACATTGTCAGATTACGTCAGATTATAGGCGGCGATTCTTGAATTCAGCACCACCTGACGACCTTCAGCTGTAAAAGGCTAGAAATCGTCTAATGTAAATGCCAAACGCATGGCAATAGCAGATCATCTGATTACGTCAAATTATGCAATTTAGCACCAGCTGACGACTATATAACATGCTCTGACGACGGTGATTATTTCAATCTGGCTTGAATTAGTTGGCTAGACATCTATTCCTGTAAAAAGTCATCTGGTGTTAATGCTTGAGGACATTCTTGGGGGGACGATGATTGCGGCCAATATTGTGTAATCGAGCACCACCTGACGACTATTGGCCAGACGATCTACACCCGGTATCTACACTAAATGATTTTAGGTGGTGAGTCCTGAATTTTGTACCACCTGACGACTTTCAGCTTTTGTTTTTGTTTATTTTTGGGTCAGTGCGATGTTACGTAATTGAGCAGCACCTGACGACTATTGGCTAAACGATCTACAGTTGTCACTTTTTTTAGTTCACTAGTGTAAACGCCGGGCTAGTCGCCACGATTTTAGTTGTCTAGTGTAAACGCTGGATTAGTCACCATGTTTTCAGTCATCTAGTATAAACGCCGGATATCACAACGTTTTAAGTAACCCAGTGTAGACACTGGGTTAGTTGCCACATTTATAGTCGTTTCGTGTAAACGCCAGGTTAGTTGCCACGTTTTTAGTCGTCTAGTGTAAACCCAGGGTGATAGTCATCACATTTTTAGTCATTTAGTGTAAACGCCAGGTTAGTTGCCACGGTTTTAGTCGTCTAGTGTAAACACTGGGTAAGTTAGTCGCCACGTTTCTAGTCATCTAGTGTAAACGCAGGGTAAGTTAGTCACCACATTTTTAGTTGTCTAGTGTAAATGCTGGGTGATAGTCACCACGTTTTTAGTCGTCTAGTGTAAACGCCAGGTTAGTCTCCAAGTTTTTAATTGTCTTAAGTAATCGCCGGGTTAGTCCCGATGATTTTAGTTGTCTAGTGTAAACGTCGGGTAAGTTAATCACCACGTTTTTAGTCGTCTAGTGTAAACGCCGGGTAAGTTAGTCGCCATGTTTTTAGTCGTCTAGTGTAAACACCGGGTTAGTTAGTCGCCACGTTTTTAGTCGTCTAGTGTAAACGCCGGGTAAGTTAGTCGCCACGTTTTTAGTCGTCTAGTGTAAACACCGGGTGAGGGTCATCTCTCAGTTGGCGGGGGTCCTCCACGTGTCGGCCGTCAGTGGAGGGCGGGTCGGTGGGCACGCCACGCCTCCCTCCGGGGTACGCACGACGGAGGAGAATACACTACAACAACACGGGTAAAACGCCGGCACCGCTCGCCCATGTCGCTCGGGGTATCATCGTCCGTGAGTCAGGAAAGTGACAAAGTTAAGGCAGCGTGTTTATATCTCCGGAGGGACACGTACAGGAAAGTGTACAGGATCGACTTGGACATGAGTGGAGCAGGAGCAGGATAGCACGCCCACACGTGGTCCCTGAAGACAACTACCAGGACGGGACTCACACCTGCTATCTGCAAGCTTAACTTTTTGAAAGCCACACTTTATGTGCTAAAATGCTATATATGTGGGTGGAGGAAGTGTCCTTCATCTCACCCCTTGTATTTTTGTCCCATATAGGCTTAACATTGGTAACTCATTCTCCATGAACCTATGGGTATTACAGTCCGTTCTTTATGGTTTATATGCTGTGCAGGATCCATTCTTTAAGTGTGTGCAGGGTGAGATAAATATAGAGCAACTTGTTTTGGGCGAAGTTGTTGTTCTCCAACGTTTGAACGCTACATGATTTTCATTTAGCTGTCGCCTCATTCATATCACTCTGCATCAACTCGTGGAGAACAGTGACTTTGACCAAAACTTGTTGGTTTCTTCTTTCAGAGCATCCATGGAGATAAAGCCTTTTTCCACTGGCCGACGAAAACAGCACTGATTAATTGAGTTCTTCTAAATGCCGGTCAGTGGTTGCCAATGACTGCACGTCGGTATCTAAGAATCAGTGAGGGTACTGTATGTATGTATTGTTTCTGCCACATTTAACAGGTCCATCCAGACAGAACTGTCCCCCAAACACAATGACCATCGCGGATGATTTCAAACCCCTTTGATTCTGTCGGTTGTTGACCATGTCAGTCTTCGCTGCATGTCTGTTTCCATTCATTGATCTGGGGTCGGTGGTTCCCGACTGGAAATCGGTGACGAATAGTTGGCCAGTTGAAAATGGCTTACAGATACAAGAGATAAATTATATCACATATCTTCTCTTTTTGTATTTACACAAAAAGAAGTACAATAGAGGGTTTCCAGGCTTTCTGGCCCGTCTGACGAACTTAATCGCAATTCTTTTCGTAAGTAACAAGGTATAAACTCAATAAGTATAATATCCAATTTATACAGAGGATGTGCTGAGATATGCAGTATAGGGCACAGATCTAATGTGTTACGGAAGCGGTCATCTTGGCTCCCAACGCCATCTAGATTACCAGGTCGGGGAACCAATTTTCAATGGATTTCATCAAAAATGTATTTTTTGAGGATTCCCAGCGAGGAATTTTAGCCTCGTCCAAAAAGTATCTATATTATAACAACTAATAACAGTGATTTCCACCCGACTACAGTGGCGCTATTTTACAATTTTCTGGCGGATGGTGGCAGAATTCGCAATCACTCTGTGCCCTATACATAACGAACCAATCCCAATGGGGACGATGCGACGCTCGTGAGGTCAGTAATGTGAGACGGCGTAAATCTCGTGTAGCGTGGTATTCTCGTTAATGCCAGCCCCGGCGAGATTAGTGGCTGATATCTGTAAGCCCGCGATGACCATCGTGATGTACGTCTGGTGGTTGGCAGGACACAACGTCAGTATACATAATATCTCGTGGTTGACAGAACATGAAGTCAGTATACACAATATCGACTGGTTTCAGATACAAGCGGTCGCATGCTCCGAGCGGTTGACGCGTAGTAATATCCAAAAATCTCATGCGAGGATATTGCACAGAGGCAACTCCTCGGAGCACACAACCGCTTTTATATGAAAGTCTTATAGTTGAATTATTATACACGTCTTCCTGACAAGTGGCGTACAGATAGTGGCTTCTACAACTGCCTGTCTAGGATCCAAATGTATAAAGCACCAATGGGTTGAATGAGATATTCCAGTCTCTAGTGATCGGTCATGGTGTCCATGTTTCCAAAGAGTGATCAAGAACCTAACAACTGTAAAAGTATCTGAATATGTGAAGGGCGGGCTATTGGTTTATGATTATATTTCTGGGTACCCAGAAAAGGAATATACTATGTCTGGTCTCTATGGTTTTAGTATGTGTCCCTGCCCATCCTTCACAGCCCAGGGGGTGTCGTCCTTCAAGGCTAACTGCTAACATGGCTCAATTCCTCAAGGGAGAAACGCAAGGCCACGAAATTTGCCCCATCCTCTTGTGTTTTCTAGCTGCTCCAGGGGAGAGCAACCTTCAAATGACATTTACTCCCGGATTCCAGAAGGAATTTGACGTGAGACAAGGAAGGGCTTCAAACCTGAGGGCAAAGCTTGGGCTGATTTTTCCACTTGTATACTTAGGAAAGGCTTGAACTGTGCAGCTTCCGTGGATACATTGTTAATTTCCCAGGGGCAACTCTAATTTGTTGGGCGGCGTTTGGTTTGTTATCTAGCCACCAGGCTTGTTTGGAACAAGGCAGGAGAGGCGAGGAAGCCACCAGCAGCAACGTCATTTCTTTATGACTGAATTCCACTCCTGAAAAATGCTGCTGGCTTCAAAGTTAATCGAGGTTTCTGCAGCATAGCTCCATGACTTATGTACGTAGGATCGTACATGAAGACATTTTTCTGTACCTTGCACTAGGGTTATCATTCAATAATATGAAGAGACGTCACGAGTTTGAGTCTGGGTTTATTTATGTCACGCATTTTGCTGGCTCCATAATTTCATGAGTCGAAGACGAGTGATATTGCAGAGCCCACAAAATGAGTGATATAAGTGAACTCAAAGTCAAACGAGTGGCGTCTAGATTTTATCCTACCCCGTTTCCACATTTTTTCAGTATTAGAAAGTAGTGGCATAAACAACACTTTATGTCACACCCGTGAGACTGCCACATCCTCTAGTGAATTTACACCACCACTTGACTCCCACGCCACTACAATACTATGAATTGATTGCTGAAAAGCCAATAATAACCTGTGCACGGTATGATGGTTTAATCATGAAGAGTTATACATACCCTTGTGGTCATTAAAACAGCTTCCTTATTCTAAATTCTAGTATTATTATCATCACTGCACAAGACCATCAGTTTACATATGAATGCACCCGGCGTATATAAGTAGGTATTTTGCGTATACAAGGTCGTCATATATTCCCTGTGTGTATATACACCTCATCTGTAGGCGTATATAAGCGTCCATTGAACAGGGCTTCACCGAGAGTGGGTCGGGGAGGTGGCGGGGGAGGGCTTCCTACTGAGGACACATGTACTTCTACCAACACAAAGGGGCAAGAGGAGGGGGCGGGGACAGAGGGTATTTCCTCTCATATATGACCAGTTTGAAATATAGCCAAGACGCGTCTGAATATAAGGTCTTGGTGTATATATATGAAAACAAGTTAATATTCAGCCAATACATGCACTTCCGCGATGGCGTATATATGAATAAAATGGTGGTTTTCGCGCAGTGCATTTTCATTTCGAAGTTACTCATGAACAGCGTCATGGTTAATTTTCTCTCATGATGAGCATCATGGCTTCATGGCCAACTGGTGAGCGGATCCAATTTCACAAAACAAACTGAGTTTGCACAGACGGGCAGTAGACAAGCGTTATCAACCGTTCTCATTACCGGGAGTGTGATTAAATGTCTTCATTTAAGAATCTTTAACAATGTTTGGGGCATTTGGTGATTATAAGCCGCAATTCCAACTCTCTTGACCAGGATCTAAAAATTAATCACTCGGATTAAAAGCCAACAATGTTGAAAGTGTTAAAACAGTTTGACGTGCTTATGTCCTCTTGAGGTGGCAGATTTTAACACCTTCCTTATTGCCTTCATTACGATGACGACAAACAAATAGGAAATAAAAGTCGTAATAGAATTTGGGATGATAAGTAGAAGGCGATAATGATTTGTACATAATGCAGCGTTTCCACCTGCCGACGAAAACCCCGTCCATTATGTGCATTCTCTACAAAATTCGGTCGGTGATCCTATTTAAGAATTTGTCTCTATTGACAATCGTTCACTTCAAAGTACACACTCTGTTTCCACCTGACGACTGATTATAGGCTCGTTTCCATTGGACGACGAAAACGGTGTAGATCCTTTTAGTTTTCCTGAAGGCCCATTTCCATTTTGCGTCAGTAGTGCTAGTAGTCCACTCCTCTGAGCCTGTATGAGGTATGTAGACCGGTGACAGCCAATGGAAATGAGCTTTTAGGAGAACTCAAGTGATATTCACCGTTTTTGTCGGCCAATGGAAACGAGCCTTTAGTGTTCCATATGCATCGATTATTCAATGTGTATAGGACCTGACCAGATTAATCTTACCTAAACTAACATAGAAATTGGTGGCGGTGAGAAAAAAGAAAATCTTAAGACAAAAATGGACGACCGCCCGATTTTTGGGTACCGCCACCGATTAATTCCACCTGGTTCGATTTTGATCTGTGGCATCAAAAGTCGCTCTGTGGTGCCATATTGCGTAATGTTAGAGAGAATAATCATTGACACTTTTTCCTTTAACATGACGTAAATTACATAAACATTATTATGTAATCGGGTGGCGGTGCTAAATGCCATAATCGGTGTTGTTGGACAAAAGATTACATCAAGTTGTGACGTCCCTCAGATTAGCGACATTATGTCCAGTAGTTTCACACAAATATGTAGAACGGCACATCAAGAAAATTACGCAATCGCAACATCTATTGTGCCACTACACCAGGCGTTAGAAAAATAGCCGGAGAATACATCGCCAGGGACCTGTTTCACTAGTTTCGTGACATGTCTAGATGGCGTCTAGATGGTATGTCCGGTTTCATAAGAACTAGACATTAGACTTCATTTTGTCCGTTCTTGCTTGCACTGTTGGTGCCGCTTTTCATGTCTGTCTAACACTTTTGTCACAAAACTAGTGAAACAGGTCCATGATGTGTAGATTTGTCTAATTCTTATATTTGGGGTCTGTCTTTTCCTAAGGGCAGCTACTTGTATTGTCACGAAACTAGTGAAACAGGTCCCTGTAAACAAGACAATTTGACGGGGTGGGCGTCGATCGGGTGACATCGGAAGCCTATCACGCCGTTTCTCGCCTGACTTACGTTGTCTCTCTAATTTTATTAGTCCTAATGACGATCGCACTGCAGGTAATCAGACCTAGCACGATAGGAGGCAGGGAACTGCGACATGGCGACGCGAGGCGCTATATGACAGATAGCTGTCTCACTTACTCTTTTTGTCATCTATCAGAACTTGTCAGTTTTCGCAATTCCAGTAATCGATCGCGTAATTATATATAGACTGGGAACGAAATTATTTTCTTTAAAAAAATTAGTCTTATGTTTTTGTTCTACATAAAATACAGCCACTCCAAATGTACTATGTAACTCCGACTTCCGATACCTCGAAGTTGATATCATAACTATCAAGTAGGTTACAGGATATAATGACGTTATTAATCTGCTTATCAATGTGTAATTCGACGTCCTTACGTACATGGAAACATGGATGTCATTGTTTGCTAAGAGTTTATTCTATTGTGACTGTACAAAGGGCATTAACCTAAACATGTTTCGGTTTAATAAGGTGTTTCATTTTACAATAACAGCCGAAAAGCACATCATATTTATTGAGGATAACGACAGATCCATTTAAAACAGAAGTGATATTAACTGGATGCGCAAAACTCGATTAACGAATCAACACCTAGAAGAATTTCACCTGTAAAAGTTATATTCATTAATCAATTTTCAGGAAACCCTAGCTTAAAGACGGACGTATTATTTGGATATAGATCCTTATCAACATTATTCATGCACAGCAGGATCGATCCTCCTTTCCAACTACCATTTGTCAGAAAAATACATATTTTGTGAAATTTTGAAATTTGTATTGACACTACCAGGAGATCTAGTCACAGTTGTTCGGCTTGATTGCACGTCCTTCATATCACTCCGCATCAAACTCGTGAAGAACGACGACTTTGACCCAAAACTTGTTTTCTTCTTCTTTAGTATTCAATGCTTCGGGCTGCTATCGGCCTGTTTTGGAACTTTAGCATAAAGTACCAAAAAACAATACCAACACAGCTGTAAGCTGAGTTCATTCTGAACTAATGGTTCGTGCACTCCGTACCACCTGACTTGTTTTGAAATGGCGTGTTAAATGATTCCCAGATATATGAATAAGGAGACATAGTGAGTGGGTCTGAATTACATCTTTTTCCTTGTTGTTTTGTTCGGAAATACTCACCTCGTTTTTCGACCAAATCAACGTGAACTCGGTACAGATTATATGCCGGTACACTAACCATGTCTCCATATATAAGGCCTGGCGTCCACCTACTACAATATGGCTCCGATATGGTCAATGATGCACCTCCCGATAAAAAATCTAAAATGCGTCGGAAGGTCACCTAATACCGGGGCAGTTGAGAATGTCTCTGCAATTAGACACCGATAAAACCCTATACAATGCGTGGTGGATTGGCATGTCCAGACATATGTCTACGATTTTGCACCTTCCCGATATGTCTCCGATATTGAATTTTGTATTTGTGCCATATCGGTAGGTCTAAATGTCGATCGTAGTAGGTGGACGCTGGGCCTTACACATATTTACTGTATTCTAAATGGTCTGTGCATCCAGTACCCTATCCATGGACCCAACCCCCTCACAAAAGCAGCCTCTCCAGTTTGGAAGCCGGCCAATCATATTGTCTCATATTGTTATGTTTTTTTCTATAGTTTTACCATGCACAAAGGGTGCAGCTTAATTATTATTTAATCTAGAAGTATTTGCATGATCCCCCCCCCTCTCCCGCCTACTCATACCCATCCCTAGCTAAAACCATCAGTCCCTAGACACGGGTGTGAGGGCGGGAGAGGGGTGGGGGAGGGGGTATAATGAACGAACCGTCCCCAAGCGCGCATGCGTCAGGTCCGGTAATCAAGGCGGCTGGTTGCCGGTGTGTGATGCGGTGTATAAACAGTAAAGCCCCAGAGTGAGGGCGGCTCTAGTCGTAATGCAGTCACCGGCCTCACAGATGGTACTCAGGAACCGGCGGGAGAATCAATTACCTGGTGGTTCCCACACGCTACATTGACCGCAGTCCGCATACCTGTACGCACAGCTGCGAGGATAAGTGGGCTTATGTGGCGTTTCCACCTGCTGATTATGACCACCGATTATGGTATTTAGCACCGCCAACCGATTATGTTACACTATGGTGCGATAATCGTCAGGTTGAAACAAAAATGGTCAAAGATATTTTTTTGTCAACAATATTACATGATCTAACACCACAGACCGACTTTTTGCACCACCGACGAAACGTCTCTGTTGAATTTATCGGTAGCAGAATGAACTTGAGTTTCAAAAATCGGTCGGTGACTACCTCAGTATTCAGCGATTATTAGTGAAGTAGGAAATAGAACTTAAGTTTTCACTGCCCGATAATGGCCACAGATTGTTGCACCACCATTTTGCACCACCGACTGATTATTCGACACATTTAGTGCAGTAATCACCAAGTAGAAAGAGTAATGGTCAACGATTTTTCTCTCCTGCCTTATGTAATATGGCACTGCTGACCGATTTCTGTACCAACCTACAAAATGAAAGTACATTGACTTAATTGGTGATGCTCTGCATTATACTACCAAATATCGGTGAATGCCCACCGCATATTTGCGGTGCGGGTCACTGATGATGTACCATTGATCTTTCATAATGCTAGGGTCAGCCAATGATTAGTAAACCCCCTCCTTGAGATTTTCTTTTGTCGCTGACGATTTGTCGTTTGATATTCCGAAATCAGCCGACATGGCCGAGAGGTTACGTAATTTGCCTGCGACAAGTTCAATGACTCCTATACAATTTAGGAACTCATCATTCAACCCTGAATGGGTAGATGTGTATTGGGCTTAAGGAGAACCACCGACCAACTTTTGTACAGCGTGAAAATTATAGGTGGTTTTAGTCGGGAGGTGGAAATGCCGCATTTGTACATATATGTACTTCGAATACACACACTGTTGAGGTTCCTATATCTGTGTAGACAGAGTTGCTGTAGAAATAATTGCCAGTGAGAGAAACGATCACAAATCAACGAGGCATGCGATCATCACACTTAGCTCTTGTGACCACAGAATCAGTGAGAGAAATGGTCTATTTTTCTAGGGAAAAATGTAGAGGTCGACAACTGAGCCAAAGTAGGAATCGCCGGTCAGCCACCGATCAATTCTACCCGTTTTGAAGTTATTGATAAGGCGAATAGTCACCAGGTGGTGCCTCATTGCGTATAATGTGGGGATAAAAAGAAACCGTCGACAATGAAATTTCCATCTCGGTTTCCACCTGACGATGATGTGCCCTAAAAGTGTAACAAATTTGGTGGTTGGTGCAAAAATGGTTGGTGAGAATCGTCAGGTGTAAACACCACATTAAACAAGAGGTACGCGGTGCCGGGGGGTGGGTGGGGGGCGGGGGGCGGAAGGGGATCTGTAATTATTACCGTGGACTAACTATTAATGTATGCAGGGCGACAGCCATCTCGCCTGTCTGTTTCTATAAGCCACCCAATGTAAACCCTCACACTACACCTCTTTTCATTGTCAATTTACATTAGCGACCAGTTGTAGCAGCGGCCGTTCGGTAGTTTAATGCGCTGACCCTTACCTTGATGTGCCCCTGGACGACCAGTGCATGTTAAAGGTACGCCTCAACACACTGCATGAGAAGCTGCAGAAAATTCAGTCAACTATAGACTGTAGAACCGTCCCAAGGCGCTATCAACACTATGTAAGGAGATCAGGGTGAACGTCGTGGTTTACTCTGAATGCAGTCATTGGCTCCTGGATCAATCCATGCCTTCTATAATCCATATATATATATATATATATATATATATATATATATATATATATATATATATATATATGACAGTGTAGGCATAGGGAAAACTCCATGCAGTGGATCAAATAATTTCGGAAATTCTGAATACATACTTTATGGATAGCCGCAAACAGGAATAAGTGTATACTATTCACCATATTGATATGTCTCACCATATCTCTAACTAAAAGTAAACACAAAACGCTCCTTAAAGTGCTTAGAATTTAGGATATATGACAAACTGGCACACGGGACAAATTTTGCCGGAAACAAGTAGGTCGGTGTATAGATACAAGCACTGCGGGCAAGAACCAAGGCGCAGAATCTATGCTTGGAGAGTGCAGAACGGCTTGCTTCATTGCGCTTTTCACGTCACATAACGCTTTCTTTATGTGTGCTCGGTTCTAAGCCTGGTTCACCACTGAAGCGCATCTAGTTCATTATGACATTGGAAAATAACGAACATTGAAAATTTATATTTTATTCCAGAATTTGTTTCTATGTGTATCCGATTCTCCACTTAAGCACTTCTAGAAATCCCTTAGAGAGGATATTTCTATAAACTAGGAACACAATGTATGTTCATAATTGATGAGTAATTAAAAGGTTTGGGTTATATCTAGTCTATATGTAACTTTTGTAACCCACTTGGCAACAAGACATCATGCCATTTCCGTTACTACCTTTGATAGGTTCAGACATATCAATCACCAGAACAGCAATGAGGTATTTCGGTCTGTATTGACTGGTCATGGTCAGCTGGGCACACTCCTTTGACACTCGGCCACTGCAACCTACCAATGTCACAGAGTTGGCACACAGATAGTAAAGGGTTAGATTTTTGCAGCAAACTCAAGAGTATATGTAACCTCTCCCTAACCTAGGCAGCATATCTGAGCGTCTAGCCCACGCTCAATAAATACTTTCTGGTATATTGTTTATTTGGCAATCATGCGAGCACGGAAAAATATCATAAATATATACATATATATATGTATATATATACACGTTAATATGAAAAAAAGGAAAGTAAAGCATCAATATGTGAAAAAATGTGTTTTATTTACTAAATCTATGTAGCAAGGTGCGCAACCCGGTGTTATACGATCAACTCGCTACCATGAGTGTATGTGGGAGATATGTGTGTGCGAAAGAACAATTTGACTTCCGAACATTGCCTCCTACGAAGTCAATGTCGGTGCCACCGCAACAGTTAATGCAGCACCGACTACCATTCTATTCGCCGGATGAATTATTAGCCAGGGAGACTTTCGTGTCAGAGCAAAGTTTGTATTCCAAACAAAGTGAGTTGACAATGAACACAGTGGACCGGGCGCAGACAGACAACACGGTAATATTCTCTACAGACTGCAAGGGCACTTTCCGGCTTTGTAAGGACGACCA
This sequence comes from Alentia gelatinosa, assembly GCA_950022655.1. Lineage (NCBI taxonomy): Eukaryota > Metazoa > Annelida > Polychaeta > Phyllodocida > Polynoidae > Alentia > Alentia gelatinosa. Next base: position 53,933,215 of record OX465583.1, on the reverse strand, counting down.
GAGAACTGCCACAATCGCTCAGCCACAGGCATGCATATATCTAGATGTATGGCATCATATATATCTAGATGCATCGCATGATACACCTCGATGTATCACATAATACATCTAGATGTATTCCGTAATATATATTAATTGCCATAATATATTATTTGCGTAATATACCTAGATGTACCGTGTAATACACCTAAATGTATCCCATGATATGTCAATTACCATTATGTATTAATTGTGCAATGTACCTTCTAGACATATCATGTAATATACCTAGATGTTCTTTCTAATACACCTAGATGTATCATTCAATATACCTAGATTTAATATACCGAGATGTATCGCGTGATACATCTAGATGTATTACAGAAGAAACCAACAAGTCGTCATTCTCCAGAAGTTTGATGCAGAGTGATATGAACGAGGTGACAGCCAAGTGAATACTATGAAGCATTCAAACGAGTTGGAAAACTACTTCTTTGTCCAAAACGAGTTGCGTTCTGTATTTATCTCACCCCTGTGCACATTAAAAGAATGGATGACACACTGGATGTAGACCATGGGGAACGGACTGCAATACTCGTAGGGACATGGAGAAAGAGTTCCAAATGTTAAGCCTATTGGACGAAAATACAAGGGGTGAGATAAAGCGTAACACTTTATAGATGTATAGCTCAGATTTAAACAGAGCAATCAGAGGATGAGCAAAACCAATTACTTCACTTCCTGTATTTTGTTGAAGGTGAAACTCTACGGGAAAAAGTTCCAAAAGAGCCTTGGCGGTAAATACAGAATCGGCTTTCGCTTGTTGATATAGTTACCACAGTTTACCAGGAAAAAGGATGGAAGTATCGCCAAGGAAATCGCTGGCGTTTCAGCAAATGGATTTGTTGTTGAATAACCTTGAAATACCCACTTAACGACAATTTCAAATCAACTCAACGAGTTAGCAATAGAGGACGCCTGAAAGAAACATCACATGTACTCTCGAGTTGAATCTTCTCTTTACATACAAAAAACAATGCCACTTTAGTCGACACATCATGAAAGCCAGAAAAAAACATATGAAAGTGCTGGCAAATATTATTGTGAAAGCCGTCCTTGTTCATCTCATCCATATCGAGCAGGGATACCAATACTGTTTTCAAAGTTTCACAGTTATATTTGGACCGTGTGGACTCGTTAAAATTATATTTGATGTTAACATCGATGTCGGACAATAAAAATGTAATTTTTTTTACTAAATAGAGCTTGGGGCCTGGTGCTGTAACTCGGTACCTGTGGGCACCTAACTACCCGGATGTGAGCGTGCGCTGGTGAGCGGCAGCAACACAATCCAATGATCCTAATGTGTTTGTCAATGCGGGTACCAGCGGACGCTACGTGTAAATATAGGGATTAGAACGTCGGACTGAGTGCGCCTGGCGACCGCACCAATCCGGGCCGTTCCTTTTCAATAGGCGACAGTATAGGGACATTATGTTTCGTTGGCAAATTACCCACATTGGGTTGTATGTAGGTGCTGAACTATCGCGCTCGTTGTAATGTTATTGTGAATAAACCTTGCCAAAATGTTTCCCCAGTGATAAGCCAATGGATGGTAAATAGAGAAGGTGTGGTAGAAAGTGGGCGATAAAACGTGCATTGAACGTACTTCTTAGTGTATGGAAGAGAAGGATGATTTTAAATTCTGATTCGCACAGGGGGTTTAGAATCGGATGTGGCTTTTCCACCTGCCGAAGAAAACCCCACCAATCATGTGCATCATGTACAAAAATCGGACGGTGGTCATCTTTGGGGATTTGTCTGTGCTAACAATAGTTGACCCAAAAGCACACACTTTGTTACCAGCTGATGACCGACTTTTGTTTTTTATTATTCGATAAATAAAATTCGATTATGTGTTTCATGTGCACCGATTGTTTAATATATGTAGGACATCACAAGCCTGAAGATTAACCCTGTCTAAACTCACAGAGAAATCGATTGAAGGTAGTAAACAGCTTGTTTAGACTAAAATTGAAGTGGTCACTAACCAATTTTTGGTCACCGATTAATTCATCTGAGTTTAATTTCATCGGTGGCCTCAAAAGTCGGTCGGTGGTGCCACATTGCGTACTATTGAAAATAAAATCGCTGACCCTTTTTGTCTCCACCTGATCACATGAATGAAAATGGACGACCGACCGATTTTTCAACCTGGGTTGGTTTCGGTCGGCGGCTTCAAAAGTCAGTCAGTGGTGCCATATTGTGTAATGTTGGAGAGAAAAATCATTGACACTTTTTATTTCAACCTGATGTAACTTACCTAAACATTATTACGTAATCAGGCGGCAGTGCTAAATACCATAATCGGTGGTCATAATCGGTCGGCAGTGCTAAATACCATAATCGGTGGTCATAATCGGCAGGTGGAAACGCCACAGTATCTGTTAGTGGAGCACGCTGTTTGGCAGAGTGGGTAAATTCAATCGTAACGAGCCACACTTTGCATGAGGACATTTAAAAATCTGCTATTCGCATGCCATTCTTTTACAACTTGTCTGACACTGACAGTCATCATATTGTTATGACACATTAAGCGTACTCTACTTATAAATCGGATACAAAGCTAAGTTCACCCAAAGGTCGACGGCATCAGGATTAATAGAATAATGTATTTACATTAACAAATGAAAATCTCTTGATTGTGTTTGCCTTGGAAAGCCATTTGCAACTCTCATGTTCATTAGCCGATACCTGATGACGACGATTACCAATAGACCGTTTGATATATCGTGCGTGATCATTGTTAATGCAAATATTAGTAGAACCCCATAGAATAACGTAATTACTATCAAAACCAATATTTACGAAGCTTATATTATGTTGTAACATTTGTAAAATACACGCCATAAAATATATTATCATATATGCAAACATGTACATTAATATCTTAAAACAATTCAATTTTTTCCCCTTATTTTCATCATGGCAAATTCCTGATTATATCATATACTGCATATCGTTCTAACTTGATACCATTATATCCTTAAACACTGGCGTAATCGTCTCCTTCCCATTCACTTCTTGCACCATATCCCACACATGACTGAAGAACGAGACTTTAGATTCGGTGTAGATTAGAATTTATTGTCCATCGTTTCCCCATTGACATTCATGGGGACTCAGTAAACCACTACTTATTGTTAAAAACTGTCAGATACTATTTTTTTTTTTCTTAAAGAATTTTATTTATCCTGGGGGATACATAGGCATATGAGCCTTTTTGAGTGGATCTCCCAGATGCAGGAGTTACAGTAATTTCACCTTATTTTTTAAGCAAGAAAGATAACACTGACCATATACAGTCATGGTCATAGCGTAAAATTTGGCAATGTCTTAAACTTACGGGCGACTACAATTGTAGTCATGGTGATTACTACAAGCAAGGTTATTCATACAAAAATTATGTACTGAGTGCCTATGTATACAACAAAAAAAAGATCAATTACTAAAACTAACCGTTATAAGATTCTAAATATATACTAGTTTTGTATAATACAACTGTATACGGATTTCAAATACATTGTATACAGCTCAAAGCCATTGTATACAGAAAAATAGTCCGTTTGAGCCGTAGAACAAACAAAATATTCCTGCCGTTGATATACCCTTTAATTTGACAATTCCTTGGTTCAATTTACTCGAGAAGTTGGAGGATAAACAAACGAAGTTTTTGTGGACAGGCGGCTCTGTAACTCACTCGAGGCTGACGCCGTTAAACACTCGATAACTCTCGTTTATTACAACGCAACAACCTCTAGTGGTTTACGGCTGCCTGTCCATAAAACCATTGATTATTTTCCATAAGAACAACATTTTTTCTGGTCACTGTGTTCTTAATTAAGCCAATCCCACAGTTGGCCTAAACCAACATTGTTAAAAATGTGTCGTGCTATGCATTTCATACAGCCATCTCATTCGTCAATACTACTGAAGACACCAATATAGTATTCCACTTCTGCATGCCTCAAACCTTTTTCGCTATTGAACTAACAGACATTGCGGTTTCAAGATTCACTGTGTCTTTTATAGAAGTCTAATCTGCCTTCTCCCGACACGCTCTGATATTGATAGATCATAGCCTTTGTATACAGAGGAGTTCTGAGAGGGGAGTGTATATATATATGTCCGTGTTCCACCACACCGCCTCCTACCTCCGCCCTGCCGTGTCTCCGGGGGCCTGTGGTGACAGCACGCCCCGCCCACCAATAATGTGATCTCTACTAACACCATCAGTCACACGACGTCCGGCTTAGCACCGTGTTACCGGGAAGAGAAGGGTGGGCATAGACTGGCCTCAGTCCCTGTATCCTACCCCTCCACCCCTTCTGAGTGACACAGGGACTGGTCTCATCCGTAATCGGCCGTGTAGACTGGCGCGATTTTGCACCACACTCCCCAAGCAGAGGTCTGGCTACTGGTCAGGATATCTGCTGGGAGATTGATACCCTCTCACTTTGATCTTAATCGAGACGTAGTCAGAAGTAGGCGAAATATGTTGCTATGACAACATAGGCAGCCAGGGAACTGGAGGAGGGGAGGGGGGAGGGGTAGAGGGAGGGCTAGTGTTACAGGGAGTGGCTTGGGGTCATAAACAGGAGATTCTGGTCAGAGTGGACAAGTGTTTGATTCATGGGTCAGTCAGAGAAGGACACATGCTATAATGAATTGTATTCCGATTTTCTTTAATCATTTAATGAGTGTTCATAATCAAAGACTTGAGCAAATCTAGGGTGGGCAGTATCCACGTGGTGCATTGTGTCTGGTGTCAGTGTACTTCTTATTGATGGGAAAATCCATCAGTGTATATTATTTTATACATGTGCGCTAATGTGTCACACTTGTTGGCCGGCTGTACGGATTCCGTTCTGCATGCTGTGAACGAACTAATTGTTCGTGCACTCCATACCACGTGAGTTGTTTCAAAATGACAGCTTTCATTATTTCCAGGTATATGATAACAAGGAGACATAGTGAGTGTGTCTGAATTACACACAGACTGCATAATGTTCCTTGTGGTTTTGGTCAGAAATATTCAGACAGGAGATTCGCATTAGCTCGAATAATACTACGTTTCTAGTCCTCGGAGATTACGGCCGCTTGTATCTGAAACCATTTAATATTGTGTATGTATACATTTTTCTCAATATCTCTGGTATCAGAGTTAGGAAGCCGCTCTAAGTTATAAACTTACGATCGCTGTACAAATGGTACCAAACTAGCCCCCACAAGGTCAAGTCATGCCATTTAAGAACCTAGTTCTTGATCCTATTGAAATTCTTTATTGAGCCATATCAGATACAATCATGTGTAGTAGCTTGTACATTTTTATCATCTAAACTCAACAAAGTGGCGAAGGCCTTTTCATAAGGCTGGTCTTAACGGCCTAGCCGTGTCATAAGAAGAGATTGAATTGTTCAGATGGTTGTCATAGTCACTCTATTTTCAATACATTTCTTCACAATCTTCTAGCAATTTATAAACTTGATTTGAATACAAAAAGAATAGCATAGTAAGGACTGAGAAAAATGTAGTATAAAAACCATGAAAAACAGCCTCAAATTAGGCTGAGGTCCATGCCAATTTATTGTAGACCAATAGTGTGCTATTGAAGAAAATGTAGGACAAAGAAAGACGCGATAAAGAAATCAAACAAAAAAAGAGTAACCAAATTTTACTCTTCATATTAACCTGCGACATAGTAATTTGCGACAGATGACGGGTTTCGCGTGAGCACGTTGCATATGGCCGTGTTCACACGAGATGAGGGGATCGGATGTGACGAAGCGACATGCTCGTCTGAACATCGCTCGCCAGCTTTTTGGCATCACTTCACAAAAGGCCTTCCACTCGGGTGATCATCTCGGGTCGACACTGGCTCCCATCGCCTTTCTAAATACTCTACTCCCACACCTTAGAAAAGCAGGGCAAAAATACAGAAGTTGCACACAGACTGCATAATGGTCTCTCCTTTCACATGAGAAGGAACCCTCGACCCGAGGTACCTTCAGAGAACCGCGGGAAGGTGTTCTATTTGCAGAACAGCCATGACCTCTCGGTTGACCCGGAAACAGATAACAAGAAAGGTTCCGGTGAAGATGGGACGAGTGGCGCCCCCTCGCGCCAGCCCCGCGCCTCGCCGCGTCTCCCCTGACGAGGTCACGTGACCTGGCCCACGGAGGGCACCTGGGCGTAGGTCGTCTGCACCGGAAGTGTGATTTATCCGGTGGGCAGGCATGCTGGCTGACTGTTGAGTTGGTGTTGTAGCAGCTCCCGTAGACTGGCCCCAGTCCCTGTATCCATACACCTACCCCACCCCTTCTCACCTCGAAACAGGGACTGGTCAATTTTTCTTTTTCTTTTTAGGTTTTATTGGGTTCAGTACATGACTTCGGTCTGCCATCGTTACCCTGTGACAGCTTTAAGTTCACTACTTTTAGATCAACCTGTTTTTATCTCTGTCACTCACCATCTGTTGAGGAGGTAACTAGAACAACAACAAAGTATAGAAGCTATAAACAAGTTTGAATAGATAATTATGATATGATTTAGGGTTAACCTCTTCATCAAGTGAAAACACATATACAATACATGCGATATAGAAAATGATGATTATGATGACAAGTCAAAGTAATCGCTTGATACTGACAATGATTCGACTATGAAAAATTCCTCGCAGGTCCAACAAAACCACCATATTCAACCAACTAAACTACACACTTGCCTTCGTGTTGAGTGTGTTAGGCTCCTTCAACTGCATTGCTATCGTATCTTGATGCCTCGCTGTTGATACAAATCGGTAATGGTGTCCGATTTCTGGCGCTAGTTAGTACCACGCTGGTCCAACACTCTCCATTCAGGGCTCCTTGTTACTGGTCAGGGTACCTGCTTGGAGATTGACATCCGGGATTTTCTAGGTTGTCCTCTGGCTTCAGTCCCTGTATCCCTCTTCCCCTCCTCCTGGGCCAGTCACACGGCAACATAATTTATCGTAATTGTGTTTAATCATGAATGTTCATAATCAAAGACTTGAGCAACCCACAGCTCCCGTGTTAAACCGCGCACCCACTGCCGACGAGTCTCTACAATAGACAATACACTACGATTATAAATACATCTCTACCTAACACTATGGCCTATGAATTAAATATCCTATTTTCTCATTCAGGTTTCGGATATTACATTATACATTCGCCTAGGCTAGCGTTCTTCCATGCATAATTTTCAGAACTATATAAAACAGCAAAGAGCATAGTTCATTCAGTCATAGCCATATCCTGATAGTTGCAGTTCATTTGTCTCTTTGAATTTGGAAGTCAATCGTTAGGCCTATTGGCGTATCCAGCGGACTCCTGATTCACACCGATGCACTGCAATTTTACCTCCCGATAAAAAATCAATATCGCAGCGGATCCGTAGCTGAAATCGGGACATCCCTTTTTGAAACGGCCTTCCGATATACTCCGATATACACTGACATACTCCGACACACTCTGACAAGGCTTTATGACACACTCTGACAGAGTTCTTCCGACACAGATTGTGTTTTGGAGTGTCGTTGTCGGAGTGTGTCGGAAGCACCCACGAGCAAGAAATTCTGTGTAGGAGTGTGTCATAGGACTTGTTGGAGTATGCCAAGTAGTGGGTGCGGGCCCTAAGAAGTTCAAAGTGCTAAATACACTGTGAGAAAAAGGGATTGGTTTAGAGGGAGAGAGCAACAAGGCGATGGACGAACGCACGAGTATTGTATACCTTTGCTAGTAAGTCACACAGATACCAATCTCTGCTACGGTATTGGTATTATCATACCACACAGTATGCTGGTATGGAAACAAATGCACACATACTTTAAACACAGGCAATTGGTGCTAGGTAGTATAGCCGTGTATGAAACGATTAAAAACACAATGAAACATGAAATATCACCGTAAGAAAATAAACATACATGTATCCTCAGATTGACTTCTGCCATACAAAAACGTAGCCATGCTTTTCTTAAATATTTCAGAATCCATTCAAACTGGGAGGTATATGATAAAAATGAAACATATTTACCTTGTTCGTATGTCCTCTCGTACCCTCTTTCTTTTGCTCAAACTATTTAACTCTCTCTCACGAGCTCGTTTGATATTTTTATCGAAAAAAAACAAACCAACCCGCGGCACAAGAGGAAGTCCCAACACAGTCAATACGTTTTACTATAGTATAAGTCCCGGTGTCTACCTACTACGATAGAAATTTAGACCCTCCGATATGGCTCCGATACAAAAAGTCAAAATCATAGACGATTTGCGATACAGGTTTTTCATCGGGACCAAATCGTAGACGCCCTTTTACAATGGAGTTTAATCGCAGAGAGGTGATCAACTGCCCCGATATTAGGTGACCTTCCCACGCGATTTTTATATTTTATCGGGAAGTCCATCTTAGACCATATCTGAGCCATATCGTAGTAGGTGGACGCCAGGCCATACGGACCTGACTACAAAACAAAAAACAAAACACATTCCCTACATGACGGTTTTACAGCTAAACTTCAAACATAACACATCGAACTATTTTGATATACCTCAAACAAAGTTGGAGATTTACATAGCTTCCCTGATGCCATAACCGTAAATATCCTTTCTGGCAGAAGTCTGTTGATCTTATAAAAGAGTATTTGTAATTTAATAATGTATAGTCTTCCCATTCGGTTCTCTCTGTGGGATCCTTTGGGAATTCGTGGGATGCTACCGTTGTATAGCGGGAGATGCATTATTCAGGTTAATACACGGGAGGAGGGTGGGCCTAATGGGCAAGGTTCATGTGAAGGGCGCATGTCTCCTCACTAGGGGGAGCGCCAGTCAGTAGTATGTACGGGTTAGTCCCTCTGCATTGTACCACTTCATTACATGTCTCCAATGCCCAACATCAGTGATATATATTGCCCCAGTCACACTGGCGTAAAAAAAGTTGCAAATGCGTCCAAGTTCTATGTATAAGAACAAATTACAGAACTTCTCGGCCCGGGTCTGCCATCCAAGCAAAGGCCATTTACCAACGTTCTGTTGTCGGCGACTGGATTTATCAACATGTTGATAATCTTTTGACGACTGATTTAGGAACATCAAACGACAACTCGTCGGCGACAAAAGAACATCTCAAGCGGGTGGTTTCATTAATCATTAGACAGATTACTGTTCCTTTTTGCCGCCACAAAAGGTACATGGATGCTCCGAAATCGGTAGATGTGTATTGGGCTCATTGAAACTGAGCTTTTCGCTAAATACAAAAAGACACATCTCCCTCTCTGCCTCTCTCTCCCTCTGTATCTCTCTGTAAGATCTGTTAAGCGGTGTCACCTATTCATGAAATACCGGAAATACCCTGGAGTGCCATTGGTTCACACCATCTCATCCTTTCTAATCCTACAAACAAGGATATGTCAGTTTTAGAACCACTATCTATCATGCTTACGTTTAAGTGCAGGCATTTCCCCAAATCTTATGGTATTGCTTTCTCATATACAACAACCCCTTCATTTCTTTTTATCTCACGGAGTTATAGATCTTTGTTTGAATATTAATGATTCTAAATCCTACGGGGAAAATAAACAGGGAAATTGGATAATTACCAGGATGTCCTGGTTCAGAACATTATGGATGTAGCTCCCCCCCCCCCCACGCCCCATCGACTCAGAAAATCCACCCCCAGAACTGGCTGGGGTCTGGTCCAGATGAAAGGCATGAGTTATAACAAATCAATTGAGGTTTACAAACAAACGCCCAATTGCTTTTGGCGATGTACCTGGGCCTGTTGGGACAAGCGATGCGAAGCTGTGCAGATGGTAGTCGTCAGGCAATCAACAGTTTTTCCCCTGGTTGTATTTCTGACAAAGTAACTTATTTCTGTACAGCGCATGAATTAGAAAACACTAGATAATGAGTCTGCTATGAGTGGATGCCTTGTTACCTTTGATTATTGCGTTTTTATCTGTCTTCGCCATTGGCTCTATCTGGGAATATGTGACGGGGAAGGGGAGGTTAGTAGAGAACTTGTGTGGAAATAACGAAACGGTATAATTGTCTCCTTCACTGACAATACATATAAGAATGTCATCTATCTATTATCAAACGTGACAGAATGGATCAAGGACGGGTGAAGTATGCAGGCAAATGAAATGTTCTTAAAATTTGCTTTTAGATGACCTTATAAGGTGCATTTTGCTATCGATTAGACCTTGGTCGTAAGAAGGAACTGCATTGAGATCCGAAGCCACTGGATATATGCCATGAGTTTTGTTTTCGGAGTAATCTCATCAGGCAAAGCAAAATGAGATTATGTAGCAAACCAAAATGAATGGCGTGTTTTCAGTCGGTATTGATATACTGCGGTTCAGATTTTATCACACCCCTTTCACTGACTAATTGGACATCCTCGCCCATTGCGTATTTCTTTTACTATACTCCACGGGTGCTAAGTCTATATGAGGTAATACCAGGGGTGAGATAACCATTATTATCCCCTAAAATAACAGTATGGAGTTCGATTAAGAACACATCTTGATAACATTTATGAGCTCCGTTATAGTTATGGTAGTTATTGTACGTTAATACTTATGGTGCTTATGCCATCGATAGCTCAAGCGTTTTTTTCTTTTCTAAACCCCGCCCACTACGCCCGTGAGCGTGCGCAGAGCGAGGCTTAGAAGTGCATTCCTTAGCTGGGACCAGCGTGGGGCATGCAGGCCGACACTGACCGCAGTGTGAACCAACACAGGTCAACTCTGAGCCAGTGATTGCCTATGATAGCTCTGCACTAATGCTAATGCATAGGCTGAGTGTCAGGACATTGTAAGGAACAAAGGCATCATCGTTTATCTTTGAACATCCAACCCCAGGTTATTGATCCGAATGATCTGTGCCAGGGAGGTGTTTTTAAAACTTAGTTCTAATGATACTGGCTGAGCGATTATGGGCTAACTGAAGAGTTGGACTTTAATGCAAAGCTGAGCACGGTCGTTACGGACTCACTCCTCGTCGTTAGGGACTCCTTCAACCCGTTCCGGTCACGTGTCCCTCACGTGGTCACCTCACGCCACCCCGCCGACGTTCACTTCAACCCCGGGCAGCCAACGAGAAGAAACCACCCACCCACCCTACAAACTCTCCAATCTCTCTTTTCCTTCTCTTCTACTCAGTAGGGGTCATCAATTGCTCATGAACAATTATCTTATCTCGAATGACTGTTATGATGGACCTCTAAAACTTATCTTGTATCTCCAATATACTCAATAAATTTTATGTCCATACCCGTGCTTTGTGTGAGTCATTAAGATAATGACCTACCTCAAGGATATTTATGCCAGTATCGCCATGTAAACCGTAATCATAATCATTGATTGAGTATCGTTCTTAGTTTTAAAAACACCTCCCTGGAGAAAACAGTGGTTAGAGCAGCAGCGAGACCTCTCCACTGTGAGCTCACGTTGTTCGCGTGACCCCCGCACTCACCACCCACCTACACGTCAATCAATCACAGCCTCCTATGAGTAGTTCTCGTGCTGATTAGCCTACCACCCCAGGCTTTATATCCGCTATCGCTTTCTGCTTGCGCTTTGTTGAGCAAACACTTGAAGAAAACATAGATGATGAGTTAGGTCACGCTTCAGAATGAAATTATTACCCTGAGGCATGGGGTAGATAGTTTGGAATTTACGAGTTCATCAACAGAGATAAAGGCATTAGTGGTTATTAATAAGTGATGTAATCACAAGTAGAACACTGCTTAACATTCATCATTTGGATAGTTTCCTTCGCTTGATAAAGTAGCAGATACAATCCCATCTCAACACAAATCAGGTCAATGGACTGATATCACAGACATACTAAGACATGGCTACGTCATGGATACAAATAAAAATTCATGCATTGTAGCAGTGTCAAGAGGTTGAAAAACTCACGACACTAAATTCCTGTCCAATGCCCTGCCCCCAGGAGTTACGACACGCTCCGACAAGTGTTACAATAACTCTGACACAGAATTTTCATGTTTTAGCCCAATTGCAGCACTCTTGTCGGAGCGTGTCGGAGCGTGTCGGAGCGTGTCAACGTTCGATTTTGTGTCAGAAGCGTGTTGTAAGACCTATCGGGGCGTGTCGGAAGCGAAATCGTAACTAGTGGGTGCGGGGTTTTATAGCTATGTAAAAAGGTTGAAAATTCTGTGTTGTAGTGTGTTAGAGTTTGACACTAAATTCCCGCATTGTAGCCGTATTGAAAGGTTGAAATGTTTGTGTCGTAGTGTGTCAGAAGCGTGTCAGAAGGCTTGTCGTAGTGTGTCGGGAGTTCAGTAGGTTCAGGCCTTAAACAATTCCTTCACAAATCATCTTGATCATCTCTGTAGCACTATGGAATACCAGTGATTTCGATACCGCGACTGTTTCGGTCCGGCGGTGAGTTCGGTACTGCGACAGTTTCGGTCCGCGAAACGGGTGAATTCGGTACCGCCCGGGGTACCGGCCGTCAACCCAAGGTCCTGGCCGGCTACAGGGTGGGCCAACTGTAACTTACCCCCAACCCTTACCCTAATTAAGGTCTGTTTCCATTGGCCGACGAAACGTGTGTAGATTTTTTTTGTCGGTGGTGCCACTGACTGTGCATAGGTAAAAAATATTCAGTGAGGGTTGTAGATTTCAATCAGTGACCAAGCTTTCACTCAGTGGTGGGTGGTGTCACATTACATAATCTAAGCAGAAAAAGTTGTGGGTCATTTCACGAGCTGGGTCATTTTCATTGACCGATTTTGGGTCAGCAGTGCCAAAAGTCAGTCGGTGGTTCCTGACTTTATATCAGTGATGGGAAATTGGCCTTAACCTTATCCTAACCCTGCCCAATCCTAACGCTAGCCCTAACCCATCCCTAAGTTAGGCCTAACCCTAACCTATCTCTCACCCTATCCCTAACCTTAACCTAACCCTATCCCTAACCTTAACCCTAACCCTAACCCTAATCCTAACCCTAATATATCCCTAACCCTTAGCTTAACCCTAACCTAACCCTCTCCCTATCCCTATCCATATCCCTAACCTTAACCATAACCTTAATCTAACACTAACACTACCCTCATCCTATACCGGACGTACGGACTGGCTGACCTAACCGCCACACGGGCGGACGGGCTTGGGACCGTAGCGGTATCTAATTCACAGGCGGTGAACTTGTACGGTATCCCATTCACCGTATACCGCACTGGACACGCTTTTAATAGATGGATACCTTTAAGTGAGATATAGATATCCTGAAGTTGACTATCAGCTATGTAGCATGGCAGCGAACAGAAACGCATAGACTTATAGCCAGCATCTTCAACAACAACAGCAAGTCTGCGGATTCTCTCTTTTGTTATATATTTCTTCCATCCCCCTTCATCGTTTTCTTCCTAGGCATCTTCTTGTCTCTCTGTCTTTTTGTCTCTCACTCACTCCTACTCAGCCTCCCGTCCGTCTTTTTATTTTCTGGCAGCAGAATTCGGGACAAGGTCCTCAGTCATGGCCCGGAAACAGGATAGAAAATACATCTTTCTCATTGCAGTTCACATAGGGCGCACAGTTCATCATTCTTCTCCTTGCTATTTTCACCCTCAGATAGCTTGAAGATCTAACAGGGAAAAACTACCGTTCACCTATTAGTCACATAGTTCATAATTCATTAACGATTTTAAACTCGCATTGCAGAGTCAGTGCAGAATCCTTTTTCCCATAGCGTCCATGGTTACTGAAACACGGTGGTATGTCTGCCATTGTCCGGGCAATCTTAATGAAACCAATAAATTGTCTAAAGTGGAATTCACACGGTGGGATTCATGTACCTCACAGGGTATTAGTCTGAGAAAAATACTGCTGAGATTCTCTACTGGAACACCATCTCCTCGTCTAAATGGCAGGGCTCCATTTCTTTAAGAAAAGTGTTTTCCCCTATAATTGTTAGCGATGATTTTAATCTCAAGTGATTTTAATTTGTAGGGGCATTTGGTGAGCCAAATGAAACCACTGCTGAGTCGCTGACAAAGTACCCAACCTAGCATACAGGAAGTCAGCAAGCAGGATCTCATGATTTTCACACCTCTCATCCCAAGGGGGAGTGTTCACTGGACTATTGTCTGAGATTATGTAGCAGGTGTATCCTCCCATGTGAATCCAATCGTACATTTTGCCTTGAGACTGGCAAAAGCAGACTTTGGCACCTTGTCATGAAATGTTTGTATCACAGGGGAACTGTCTGAGACTAGGGGAAGGTTGTGAAGTACACCCACCTCAGCTACTTAGTCCCTACATGTGAATCCCGCTTGAGATTAGGGGAAAGTTGTGAAATACACATGACTCAGCTACTTTAGTCTCTACTTGTGAATCCCACTGTAGACTAGGGGAAAGTTTGAAGTACACCTACCTCAGCTTCTTTTGTCTCTAAATGTGACTCTCGCTTTAGACCAGGGGAAAGTGGTGAAGTACACCCATCTTAGGTACATTACATTCCATGTGTGAATCCCACTTTAGTCTAGGGGAAAGATGTGAAGTATACCCGCCTCAGCTACTTTAGTCTCTATGTGTGATTCCTGCTTTAGGCCATAAATACACAGTTTATCTTACGATTCGAGTGCGGTTCTGAGTTTATCTCACCCCTTTCACTGTAGGGAAGTTTAAATCTCATCTATTGTCTTGTCGTCTCTCTGAAATCCTGGCCGCTGATTGGTAAATCCCCTATGACGTCATCTCGTATTCACTCCGCCACGATCATGTCGTAGTATTGTCACTTTACAAGGGTGATTGCTGAGTATTTTTTTCTAACGTTATCCCTATGGCCTCACTTTTACCAGGAGTGAGATAAAACTGTCTTAGGTACATTAGTCTCTACATGTGAATTCCACTTGAGACTAGGGGAAAGTTTAAAGTACAACTGTCTCAGGTACATTAAGCGCTACCTGTGATTCCCATTTAATCCCGGTTAAAGAGCGCGCCACTGAAAGGCCACCTCGAGCATCCCGTCTGACCCTCCATCGCTTTCCGTCTCTGTGCAGAGCTGCTGAGTGGATTTGCTCACTGTTTGCCTGGCTAACCAGCTGCATTACGGAATACATATTTGGTCAGTGCTCCGGTCATTCCCATGCCGTAATGCTGTATTAGCTGTTCGATTAATGCGGACGGGAATACGCCTCTCCTCTTAGCACCAAGTCTTCGACTCTCCTTCGACATGAGTACCTGTAAATCAGTCACTCATATGAGATGTTTGATGTCATTGAAGAATATCTAGAATGTAAACAATGTTAGTGGTTACTGATTTCCTTGTCACTTCCTGATAGCAAGGGGCATTAGAAAAACCCTCGAGGTTCATAGGATGCCTCAAAACAAGGCGTTTGGTGCCCTTTTATCTCAGGACCTGACAATGTAATACAAATAGGTAGAGCACTGCTTTGATATCACTTGTTAAGTCATCAACACATAATAACACGTTGATATATGATATGCGAATTCCCTAAATTCATAAGGTGGAATAATTGATGGATGACAAAAGATGTATCACTCTAGGGGGTAAACACCCCATTGTAAACGCCCTGGAACACAAGTTCGGAATGAGACTAATACTCAACAGTAATACAGTTTTCATAAATTATTATATACCTCTGGTCGAACAAGTGTGAGGGGAGTGTGAGGGGAGTGTATAATGTGGCAGTAATATGGTGGGTGTGTGAGTGGGTGTATAAAGTGGGTCTATATATGACATGGGTATGTGAGATGGGTATTGTGGTGAGACGACCATGTCCTGCACACTGTAGACCTCCCCTTGTGAAGGCTCGCCGTGTTGCTCATGGAGAGGGGCAGCGCCCCCTGGTGTTATATGGCGTCCACGTGGGAGTATAGATGACCATTTATAATGCGTGGGATCACAGATAACTCATAATTGAATGCTTACAGTAGACCGGTATGAATAGGTGGTCGGGGACTAGGCGGTCCCTGTGGGAAATATGGCTTCCAAGGTTGGGTATGTGCTTAGGCAAAGCCACCAAACGGATGAAGCGACCGACGTGGGAGGTTTCTAAGGCCCTTGTCTTCGAATACCAGTTATCTCCAGAGTAGAAGCCATAGTCAATGATCTACCGTTAGATATTACACAGACCCCCATCTCATAGTGCGTTAGTATGAATCTATAACACGAGTCTATGTATTAACTTATATACTCTGGAGCTTGTGTATATTGGAAAGGATACCTTTAAACATTTAAATCTGGGGGGTTAGATAAAACACATCTTATCAGGTGTGTTCATGTCATGAAATTAAAGATACGATTATCAAGTCATAAATGTCATCAAGCAATGGATGAACTGCCCACTAAAATAAACCATATAAAAGCATAATTATCTATCATTTTCCTTCTTATATGAACATGATTGGCCACTGCGTTATAAACTCAAAACTTAACTAATCCAACCTATTTGGTTTCTTTGAAATAATCTTTGACTGATTGGCCACTGCGTTATCAAATCGAAACTAAACTTATTCAACCTATTTGCTTTCTTTGAAATTATCTTTGACTTCCATCCGTGGAGACTATAATCCATTCCTCGAACGGCATACAAGATAGAAAGAGCTGGCCATTATTATTATATACCTATGGCTGGTCATCTTTGAAATACTACCTGCTGCTATGAGTACAGTATAAATAATGTTTGGGCGCACTGTGCTCAGAGTGAAAGAGAACTAACATCAAGTCAACAGGCTGTCGATTATTCACTTTTTAAGCAAATGAAATGGTGCCTTTCATGTTATTTAGGTATATAATAATAAGTAAACATAGAGACTCAGCTATTAAGAATGCCGTTCTCTGCCTTTTGTACGTAGCATATTTATGTTGCAAAATACCTTGAACGACCATCCCTATAGGCTCAGTAACCACGTTTTCTCTTAGTATTGCGCGCATATGATATTCCTACTAATTCTGAATATCGCCCACGTGATGTGTGGCTCCGAGCACCCTGACGTAGTTAATAGAAAGAGATAATAAGGTGGGGACAAACTAATTGCTAACCTGGTGGTCCTTATGAAGTAAAAATTCTTAGAAATTGATAGAAATTGTACCCACTATGGACAATCGAACTACATTAATATCGAATGACCTATTAATAAAAGCTATAGAAACTGTCTACTATATAAAGACATTATCCAAAACATAGCCGACCTTGTATTTACTGAAACATGGCGTAAAGCAATGGAAATAATATGAACCTTGGATACGATGTGATTTCAATCTTTCGTGAACTAACCTGAGAGGTTTCTTAATGACTTTATTCATACTGGGACAGTACATCGATTGTTCAACTATTTCAAGCGTACTCCCAGATCGGGGGTTTGACTTACATTCGCCTTATATATGGTAAGGTTCATTATAAGAAAATAATAATAGTGTATAAAGATTATCAAACATAACTTGAAGTAAATATTCATGCAGCCTTGGATGCTGCTACAAGTCTTTGGTATAGTTTGTGATTCAACCAAATTGGGGTCTGTTTTAACAACGGTATAAATAGCTCATATTGATATATACCTTAAAATTGAGTTTATCAATGGGTAATGTTGACGCCACGTACACGCTTGATTTGAATGTGTGGGTTGACGATGCTTTACGGGTGAACCACCTGGCATACCTGTCACCTGCTTCACTCCGGACAATGTATGCACATATTAAAGTGCATTCTCTTCGGGTAGGTTTGTAGAGAGTGTGAATCAATATTGTACAGCAGCCACCAGGAGAACTCTACTCCGCCCCCGACCTGTTCATGAACGTGGTTTCCACGTATATTAACGATGCCGACATGTGTTACCAAATCAATTGGCATGTGTATAAATTATGCACCTCTTAATGAGGAGGTAATCGTTTGTGGTGTTGGTCGTTGACGGGCCTGAGGGCTCTACAGGTGAATACAGTGGGGATGTGTGCCTAACACTGTAATTCAGAAGGAATTGTCATTTATCATCCACCTAATACAAATTGTCCATAGAAAACACATTGGGAGTTTGCCAGAGCCATCCATAAAGTACGTACGCACCGTGGTTTGGGTGGGTGGCGAGGGCAAAATCTTTGGAAATTTTGGGTATGCTCCTTCTTTGTTCTATTGCGTACAAAATTGAGAGGGGGGGGGGGGTGTTTTGGAAATGTTTGTATACATAGTTTGTGGATGGCACTGTAGCGACATACCTGGAGCATATGGATATGTTGTGTGCTCCGGGTCGCGATAAATGACGCATACAAACTTGAATCATCAGTTTTATCCATCACGTGCGCGTCCTCTAGACAGACAAACTGTCACCAGCACCCGTACTTATGAGAGGACCTCGGCCCCAGGCAACCCTCCTCAAAGGGTTAATACACAATTTGTAGGATTTTTTAACTGGAAATCCAATTCTTTGGTACTTCAGAAATTATCATGAACGTTTTAAACTTTTCATGACGCTTGCTCGTTTCCAAACACTTAATGTCTTCAACCCTGTACAATATTTCAAAATCTAACTTTGTCACAGGCAAACATAAACCCCCCACCTCTGAGAACTCTACCATACAAATCTGACTCTGCTCTGTGTATATGATGATTTATCGAGTAAATAGAGCATCAAGGAATTTACACATTATGATGAATGATGCCGGTACCAATAATGGCATACCTTGTAGTACAGGCTCTATTGGTGGTGATACACATACAGATATTAACTCACTCATTCAAGTAGTGAGCCATAATGATTAGGCAGCGCACGTACTATTAGTTCGTGGACGGTGTGCAGAATGAAATCCGTACAGCTAACCCTTATGTGTGCCCAGATTTGTGCACAGTTGGTTCGACTATATGTAGAAGCTATAGCGATTGGCGTTGCCTAATTATTTTGTATCGATAAGGATTTAAAAAACATATTCAGATATTTCACGGTGAATGGTATGCTTAGCAAATATAGTACATAAATGCTGAATAAATCAAATCTAAATATATTCAGATGTGGCTTCAGATGTTGTAACGCAATGACTGCGAGTGGAATCACATTGAAGTTTCCTCTGGTAGTATCCAATACAGAGTGATCACTGGAGAAGTGGCTGTGTACAATAAATCAGTCCATAAATGAGATAATAAGTTTATGAGAGTGGGCCTCCATTACACGAGCCACCTTTGTCTTGATTTAGACATGTGTAAGTGACACTGTTATTGGAGTTCGGGCCTGGCCTCTCCTCTGGGTTGCATCCTTATGGAGATTACTATGTCGAATTATCAAATCATTGATTTAAGCCGGGGGATCCACTGAGCTAAAATAAAATCTAGCAAAAATCCAAATCGCATCAGAAGGAAACCTAAAATCGGGATAGTTGATCGCGTTTTACGATTACCCTACGATGCAGACCGGCAGTCTATGATTTCTTCCTCATGAAAAGCCATATCGCAGAACAGCCTACTAAGTATCTTTTTTTATCAGGAGGTCATCATAGGGCATCGGTGTGTATTGTAGACCGTGTTGTTTGGTACCTCACAGAACCAGGCATATGGATAACAGCATCGCTCGTGTATAAATGGTAAACACCATCATTTGCCATAAGTATCCCTTGTCTGCCCATGAAATATTTCTCCATGGAGTGTATCTTCATCTATTCATTTAGTTTCCCCATTGCACCACAACTTCGTAGTTAATGCACCGGCATTGAGTGCTTTGCTTTGCTAAAAGGCTTCCTTTGATCTTTGTAAGTGGCACTCGTAATGCTCACATAGTTCCTATTGTTATGTATGAAATTCTAGTAGAGTTGTCGCCCCAACATTCGCCCTAATTTACATTCAGTCTCAATTATATATACTCCTTTGTTCTAGGACGATTGCCAAATATTGGTTGAACTAGTCACTTTCTAAACTTCTCCTGTATATAAATGAATGTCGTAATGGAATCCTTAAATTTTCAAGCTCGGATAAGCTGGTTGTCAAGTATAAGTGGTTCTGATCTTTAACATCTATGGTTTCATGTTGAAGGTAATGATTTTTATTCTGTACAATATGTACGAGTATCATGTTTACACCTTACCGTAACCCTCTATTGCAACTGAAGTAATTTTGAAATTTTGCTTATGAAAACATTCAGCAATCAATCAATTACTAAAACATTGCGAATGGGATTGAACTCGATTTGAACTTCTTGCTATCCTCATAATGTAGCTGAAATGTCCTGCAATGGGCAGAGAAATAAGAAAATGAATGGATGTGTATCAGGTTTCAGGTCCGAGCCTTTTCTATCTTCTAGTTGGAAACGATATCTATAATTCAGTGACTAAAGTCTGGTTCGCTCCTGAGCAGTAAATTGGTGAAAGAGAGAAAGAAAAGCCCCGGGTAATTTACAACTGCTCGGCCCCTTCAGGCTGGTGGCGTTATGTATTGATAGATGGTTAAGTCCTTAAAAGAGACAGCAACCAGGATTGGCTGTGTCTTCCCCACGAAACTAATGTTGAAAACAATGAAATGTTTTAATTACTGTTTAAGAGTCCTACCCGAAACACAGCAATTGAGAATGCGTATGTCATATACCGAACGGATTATTTTATACACGGGGCTCCCCCCCCCCTCCCCGCACACACACACCGCACATCAAATTGTGTTGGAGTACTTCCAATTATCGCTTGAGGACGCGGAATTATAAGGTCTAGTTCAGTTCCCTTTTCAGTGTGGGCCACATGCTCGTATTCTGTCTACAGGCTAGAGTCAAAACTGCAACAACTAACCCTTCACCATCTGCATGCTAAAACTGTGACATTGGGAAAGGGGCGTAATGCAGTGTCGTTTCAGTGTCTTAGAGGCATGCCCAGGGACCTGTTTCAGTAGTTTCGTGACATGTCTAGATGGCGTCTGTGACACCATACGGACAGATCACAAGATTGCAATCGATGACACGCCGAGTTTCACTCACTTCTCGTAGGAATTAAGCAATGACACTTTAACATGAGTTGACTGAGTGCACGCGGGTTACAGAAAATGACCCATACACTAAATATAGCCCAAACCTTTTAATTGTTATCTATTCATGATTCAACGGTCATTCAGCAATGATGAACATACCATTTGCTGCTAGTGCTACTATATTCCTGGCCCACTTTTAGGAACTAGATGAAAAAGGACGAGACACAGATGGCATGAGTAAGTCTCTGTGCGAGAGAGGAGACAAAAATCCTAACGTCGTTTGACTCAGGCTTCAGTTTGGTCAGCCCGGGCGCATGTAGGGCAGGTATGGGAATAGGGTTTCTGGTGGAGACCCAGCTGCAATGACGTACAGGGGCATGGTAATAACCCACCAACCTTAATGTTTGGCCTTGACAAAGTACATATGTTTTTTCTTTCGAAGCCTTGGCATATTTTAGACCCATACCTAGTAATTTTCACATTCCTTCCCCCGGAACGTTTTCCCTTTAACTATATACCTTCAAATATTGCTGAAAATGGCAATTCTTGACTTCCGATTGCTGGGGTAGCCATGTCCAGCCTAATATATGAGTATCTTCAACTAGCATGTTTTCCTCACGCATCTAAGCTTCGATCTGATTAGTCTAGCTGCCCCAGCAGCGTTATGTTACCATAGAGTGTACGTCTATAGGTACATAGTAATAGGATTCCTATAAGTACAACAGAAATATCAAAACAGCTGAACAGAGCGTAAAAATGTTAATCTTGATTAACATTCATCTTGTTAGCAGACAGCTCTGGCAGCAAGGTACATGTTACTAATACCTGGAGATGTTAGTGTGCTGTTAACAAAGGGAGGGATTGCCATGCACAAACAGTAATGGCGGCGGAAAGCCTTTAAGTAGCTTAAACAAATGACTATATCTTCATATAATCAACACTTCCTAATGGATGTTTTTTTTTCAATATCTTTTTACATGTTCTGACACTTTTTACTTCCTTTCAATTAAACTTGCTCTTTTTTCAGGACTTCTCTCATGGTTTCCATTTGCGGTAACGACTGGGATTATAATTTGACGATTTTATCTCTTGGCAGATCGGAGCTCTTCAGGACCACTATTTATTCACGAAGCGGAACCACCCGGGACGGTCACGGCGGTCGGCGCCGCACCACACGCGGGCATTGGCGGAGGACACTCGGGTAAGCGCAACTTGTATTATCTTGAAGCCCTGGTCCCACTTCTTCACAGCTTTGATAAAGTCCAATGCACATCTACCAATTTCTGAACATGGATGTTCCTTTATCGGCGAAAAAGGAACAGTACTTTGTCTCAGGCGAGGCATCCTAAAGCCTATAAAACACCGACCCGACGGCTGTGGCCGATTCTACCTTTGCCTGACGGATCCGTTGGGTATGTGACAATCTGCGTCAATCGGGTCAATGTACATACTTCACTGACCCGATTTTGTTGCTTTTCCCGACGCGTTGGGCATTACTACCATGTCAGATATGACCCACTCTCCCCGACCTTAAGATTTCGATGTACGAACTTTCACCGATTGTTACCGATTCTGAGTTGGCCGTTTGAATAGCGATGCTACCTATCCCCAAGTCCGATTTAGAAGTTCCTTATATTGATTATAGATCTGAATCCCGTTTTCTGATATCTTAAAAAGAACAGAAGTTATTAAACTTTGCATTATTACCTATATAGGCCTATCACCTAGCCCAGGGCCCAGCCGGGCCAGGCTCCCGGCCGCCTTCTTTGATCTCAATCGGGTTGTTTTACGAGGTTATAAAGGTAGGAGGTCTGATCGGGAAGAGTCTACATGTCGGTGTCTTATAGGTATAAGACATCGACATTTTATTCCCGACTCTCACCGAGCCGATGGTCGGGATGAATCGGGAAAAAAGATTCGATGTCTTATAGGCTTCACAGAGTCAACTCAATACACATCTACCAGTTCAGGGTTGAAGAATTAGTTCCCAATCGTATAGGAGTCGGTGAACTTGTTGTAGGCAAACTCCTCAGCCCTCCGGCGACCCAATCAAAGGCCATTCGATTGCCGGCGACTGGATTTATCAACATGTTGATAAACTACTTGCGAGCGATTTATGAACATTTATAGACAGGGGGACTCATTTGGACGATTATAAATCGTTTAGTGTAATAGCTTGAGGAACATTTTGGGTCGACGATTCTTGGTGACGATTTTTCTAAATGACAGTCGTCTTGTGTATACGCCGGGTGAGCCAATCACGTGAGGAGTGGTCTTCTCACAGGAGACATACGATGCGTAAAGCCCATAAGACAGCGACATCTTTCACAAATTTTCACCGATCCGATCACCGATTATAATCGGGAACAGGAATGTCGCTGTTTTATACCCTCAACGACGCTTGCCGATCACACCTCTTCACTTTATGGCCTTGTACAGTAACCCGAGAGAGATCAAAGTGAGCCGCCGGGAGCCGAGCCGCGGTGAGCCACGAGCCACTGGTGTGGATTTATAAAAAATAATTTAAAGTTTAATAACTTCCGATCCAATTAAGATATCGGGAAATGGTTTTCAGATCCATCATCGCCTCTGTCTTCCCTACAAATTGGTATAAGACACTTGTAAATCGGAATAGGGGATAGGTAGCATCGCTGTTCAAATGGCCTACTCAGAATCGGGAACAGTCGGTGAAGTGCGTACAGCGACACGATTATGGTCGGGCAGAGTCGGTCATTACCCCCACGCTAGTAATGCCCGACCCGATTAAAATCAGGTCTGTGAAGTGCGTACAGCGAAAGGTGTGATCGAGCACAATGGTTGGGTCGCTGTCTTATAGGCTTAACATGACATGAAACATGACATGACACATGACATGAGAGGTATGACATAAGACATAAGACATGAAAGACTTGGCATGAGATATATGACATGAAGCATATGACATGGGACATGATATGAAACATATGTCATGATATATATATATATATATTTTTATTTTATTTTTTCCCTGTGAGATCGCATAGCAACGGATTGGTTCTGACATGTTTTCGTCATATTCAAGGTAGCATCGGTTTAGTGTAGAAGTGTCCCTGCCTCGTATCTATAACCTACATAACAAACATAAGCCATACTTACAACGGGAGAATCGAGCTTCGCCAATACACTACCCTGACTCAAAATATTGAATCTAACAATTTCGACTTCAATAGTACAGGATAATTACATTGATGGACTACTGAAACGTATCTCTCATTTCTCGCCTTTCAATACAGTCATTATCACACCTTTCTGATCTGATTGAAATAATACATCTGACGATAGCACTGGTCTATAGTCATTAGATATTCCAATTGCAGCAGCATAGGACTGGTAGATCCTGGGAGGAGCACATTTCAAACTCACAGAACACACATCTATGTACATAACCAATTTGTTATATACAATATGCAATTTGCCCTTTCTTTTGTGTTCCTTATGATGCACTGAATCACGTACAAACCTTTCTTTCTATTCCCTTTTCACGTCATGTGCGTTACATTATCTCTTCAGTACTGGATATGGATGATTATATAGTATGCATTCTAAAACTAAAAGAACTAAGCTCATTTACAACAAAAAACAACATCAAAATCAATGATGCCTCATTGGGGAATAATTGAAAATTGTTATTAATTCTGGGCCAGGGATGACCTAATCGAATATCTATTACTATATACATGTGGCGCTTAGTCGAACATTCATAGACCACTAGCGTCAGCTAGCGTCACCACGTGACCGACATAATCGCGCCAGTCTGCCGCCAACCTCAATCGGTACTACACGTTTCCTCAGACTTTCAATTTCCCGCCCACCCAGACCAACAAGACTTCCAGTCTATATAAAAAGGGCTACTAAATGACTAAACTGTCTACAAACAGGTCATTGCAGACTAGACTGATTGAGTAATCACCCTCTTTAGTAATTTATTACTTTATCATCAATACCTTTTACCTTCAACGGTTCTTATCCTTTTATCATACCAATCACTTGTATAATATCGATACTCTTATCTTAAAATTGTCATTTATACTTTTATCATATTTTATTTTATACATTGAGCTGCTAACCCTCAATTGTATTTTAATAATATTTTGTTGTAATAAAAACATTATTAAGGCACTACTGGTCTCCTCATAATTATATAAATAATATACTAGCAAATCCTTTATAGAATTTTACAGGAACTCCCTCCCCTGTGAATGAACGTACTCCCCCGACAGACCATGTGCACCTCCTCCCAGTCAGCCGCCTCTCTTCAAAAGCCACCTGTTTTTCCTCAGATACAGCCATCTGGCCTCCCCACGATATATTTAGTCGACCCCACCGCCCATCCTTCGCGTGGTCTCAATCCCAGAGGCTCCACCTTCTCCAGAAGCCAATCGCTTATGTCTGGACTTGGCTTTATACCGAGTTTATCGTGCTCTCATAGCTCCCCGCCTCGGATCTGGAGAAGCATCCTCCCCCGACTTAATCAGTCAGAACTGAAACAACACAACTTGTCTATTTCTGACGCAATGAACTGTTTCCAGTCAGCATGGAGCTTAGGGAAATATTTTTCTATGATATAGATGATTGAACCACGTTCTATATTTAGACCATTGATATGTGTTTGCCAGAGGGAGTGGCCTTTTCATATCTGGTCCAAAGTTATTATCTCGCAGTGCATTCTCTTGTGACCTCTCCTATCCAGCAAAGTAGGCGACGAGGATTCGACTAAATAAGAAATACTGACATGTGCAACCGATGGACATCGTTGTTCTATTATTAGTGAATATGTACTTTGAAATATTTTCTAGTTTCAAAGTATTTTCCCTTATAACCTATATTTCAAACATTATATTCTAATATTCTATGGACATCAGAGTTCATGCATCGGAGATATTTAAGAAATCACTGATTAAAAGAACCCTTTTTTGACAGATATTCCAGTACATGTTTTTATTTGTTAACTACTGAACAAACTGTCTCTGGGTTTACAGGGCGATGATTCTTGAATTTAGCACCCCCTGACGACTTTCCGCCGTCAAAGGCTATAAATCGTCCAGTGTAAACGCCAAACGAGTGACGACCACAGATCGTCCGACTATGTCAGAGTATGCAATTTAGTACAATCTGACAATTATGCAGACGATTTGACGCCAAAGACTATTTCAAAGCAGCCTGAATTAATCGTCTAGACAGCTGCCAATTCTATAAAAGCGCAGTTGTCAGCCACCTTGCCTCTCAGCCATAAACGTTTGTCATGCGTCGATGATCACGATCTTCTACTTAAACCCTTTTTACCTGCGATTGTCTAATGGGAAATAAATACATTCAACTGTAGTATAGGCAGGGTTAACGTTTAAGTATCTTCACCCATAATGATCTTGTGTAAAGTCAGCTTAGGTGGACAGCAGGAATAACCTTAACGAGAAAAATAGTCTAGTATAACTGCTTGAAGCGCATCTTGCATGGACAATTATTTTCTTGCAGGGCACCACCTGACGACTCTTTTATAGACTATTTACAGTCGTCACGTTTTCAGTCGTTTAGTGTAAACGCTGGGTACATTGTCATCTCTCCAGTCACAAGGTGACTCTACATGGGCGCCCATTATAGACGTATTCACATGGAAACATTAGTATATGCGGCCTATATGTGTCTTTACGCTATGGTGTAAAGACTAAGAAAGTCAAAAGTTTCAAGAGATTCACTTGTCTCGTCCATGTAATTGCCCAAGATCTCTAGTATTTTACTCGACCATTCTCTTATCAAAACTTCAGTATATGGTCAACATCATTTTTTACGGGAAGAGAACATTCATTGCATATCTAGAAGGAATTCAGCAAATAATAATAAAAAAAAGACACAAACAAATAACAAAGGACATTAGGTACGTAAAGATCACGCAGCCAATAAATGTTTTGATATTAACATGTCATGTTATCACAATGCTAAGAAGGCCTATGAACTCTACACGAACATCTTCGGAATCGAACTACCACGGACAGCTCAATGTACAAGTTTGGTAAATAAACTCTGCTTTTAAAAAATAGAGGAGATAAAGTCAACAGTTCGTGCTGTGCTCCAGTCACCAGGAGACTACCTGACCACACCATGCGGATTTCTAACAGTTCTCAGAATCCCGGAATGAGGGATTTTTGTTCCTAGTCTGTTTGAAAGTAGGTTAATTGGCAAGACTGAAATAATGCTGGTGTTTTTGTGCGCTGGGGCAGGGAACAACACCGTCTGATTTATAGCGTAAATGGAACTAATTCGCGTTCCGATGATGAGGAAAAGCACTGCTTTCTATTGGTTAGGTGAAGTTTGGGAAATGCTCTCGCCAGTGGCAAGTACAGGGCACATATCCCTTTTAGAAAAAAGATATGGTCTTGGTGAAATGACTACCTTGTTACCTGGTTTTAAGGATATTAATATTTTGTTATAGAAATAATTGTACATAAAACTGTGCCATAAAGTTATAATTTAGAGGTAAATTATAAAGAAAATATACATCACAGTATATCATGTCGGTCAGACAGATTTGTGAGATTGATTATTACGATTTTCTGTGTTCTTCTAAAAGCCTATTTCCATTGTGTGTCAGCAGTGCTTATAGTCCACTCCTCTGTGCCCTGTATGAGGTATGTAGACCGGTGACAATCAATGGAAATGGGCTTTTAGGAGAACTCAAATAATCTACACCGTTTTCATCGGGTGGTTGTGAGAAGAAACGCTGTTTTTAGACGAAAATCGAGATGGTCACGGACCGATTTCTGGTCACCCCCACCGATTAATTCAACCTGGTTTGATTTCGTTAATGGCCTAAAAGATCGGTCGGTGGTTGGAGAAAAAAGGTTGTTTACCCTTTTTGTTTCCACCTGACGATTATGCCACATAAAGTACCACATAATCGGCCAGCAGTACTAAATGCCATAATTGGTGGCCATAATCGGTAAGTGGAAACACCACATTTATACTGCTCATGTTTTATGAACATATATGCATAATACAGTAGAACAGCTCGCGACTAATGCCCATCTGGTCGCATGTGCCATCATATCATTGGGTTTAGAAACAATGATAGGGGTAATATGCTAAAAATATCAAAAGCGAAAGCGGATCATGCTATCCAGTTATCCAATGGGTGGGTTTGCTCACGAGGTTGCTGCGCTACCCATGAGAGAGGTAAATAGTGCACAAACCATGCTGCAGGTAGGTTAATGAAATTTGGAAAATTCACCGCGTACTATCAACGGATACTCCGCCCGCCCACTAGGACTATTACCACTGAGGCCAATGCCCACATCCTGTTTGGGCAATCTAGCTCATTACGACACCCGCAGTAATTGGAACGCACACGATTTATGACGTCGGGACACTCCCAGAGCGCATGCGTGTACCAGAGGTACTGACGTCACGGACGCAGTGGGTGGTATCTTACGTTATGATGGAAAACCTGATTTCGCTCTGGTTGATTAGAAAGGTCTGCCAGATAACCTCTATATGACGACCTAAAAATAGAAAATATCAAGTTGGTTTGAGGTACTCGTGATATTGCTAAACACGATCAAACATGTCTACAAGAGCGTGCTCGCTTGCGCTATGTACATCGCCTGGATGTTAGAGTGCTCACATACAGACTTCCATCGTCCTGCAAAAAATATTATCCCTTCACTATATGCGTGCTATCACTGATATATTGGGGAAGGAGCAGGGTACCAGCGTCTCAGGCACTTAGAGGTATTCCTAGCGGACCATGCATGACCAATCACTCAAGACCGAAATACCTCAAGACCCACTGATGCTAGATACGTTTTGATCCTAGAGTCAGGTAGTCACAGAAATGGCAAGTTGACTGGGTGCAAGTGGCTCAGAGAAAACTATCCATAGACTGAATGTAAAACAAACCTTATAATTGTTATTCATTAATAATCATTCGTCAATGATGAATATACCTTTTGCTCCTAGTTTATATCAATCTGTTACACAATTTCTGAGAATGTATGTTGGCCTACTCAGAATGGAATTCCAGAGGCTACCGAAGCATGATGTCTCCAGCCATCATAGGGACACCATCGATACTTATATACAAAATATTCTCTGCTTGTATTGGAAATAGAAACAAACCAAATAAAATAGTATTAATATCAATATCATTGTCCAACCGCGGCTTTGATCCTATTCTGGCAGATCTGATACAACCAAATTTGATTAACAGTTCGTATATACAAAGAGGTCCCAAGATAAATTCAGTTTTTTTGCCTCCATATCGAAAAAGCCCGATGCAACAGGAAGTTTGATTGAACTGCTGTTTGGTAACTCTGGGCGTCTAATGCGGCGTTTCCCCCGTACGATTATGCCCACCAATTATGGCTTTTAGCACTACACGCCGACTCTTTGCCACGTCGCCTTAACATAATCATCAGGTCGAAAGGAGGATAAAACTGTCACGCCTACGATGATCTATCCCCATGTTACACAATCTAGCAGAAGCTAAATGCACCTCACCGATCACTTGTAACCTGGGAGCTGTTTCAGTAGTTTCGTGACATGTCTAGATGGCGTCTATGCCACCATACGGACAGAACAACACAAGTTGCGGCACCTAGGATAAGACAGACCCCAAACACGGTGTGTCCAGTTTCAAAGGTATTAGACACTTTCCGTAAGAATTAGGTAATGAAACTTTAACACAAGTAAGGGATACATATAACCTATAATCGTGCCAAATATGAAGACAATTGGCCAGTCCGATCCGCTGATATCCGACATCAATTGTGACATGCATTTTGAAACCCGACAAGCTGTTACTGAAACAGGTCCCAGGTACATATGATCGGTGGCGAGTCATCGACCTCCAGAGTTGTCAGGTGGAAACGCAATGTTTGTTCTGGGGTAGACGATTTTGTACAAAGATTTAATCTCAAGTGCCACCACCCAACGACTGATTTTACTTTCATAATCGGCAGATATTCAGTAGTCAGGTGGAAATGCCGCATAAGACCACGTTAACACCTACCGACGGAAAATGCGCCAATGAATTGGGAAGAAAAGCGTCGGTTGGTAGTGCTCCCCGAGAAAATATCGGTAATGATAAACGGTGACACTGCAAGTCATTGAGGTGTTCACACATGACGACCAATAAGTGGTTTGATCAGCATATCTCTCTCACCTGACGACCGATTATTGGTTATATGTGCATAGATTTTCTCGAGAATCGATCATATATATAGAGAGAGAGAAAGTCTGAATATTAACCCTGCCTACACAGCAGCAACATGTATTTATTTCCCATTGCACCATGGAGGGCTCCACTGGGGAAATGGTTATTATAAAAATTGTTGTCAGTGATGTGAAGGACCTGTTTTCTATGAAAAAGTAGATTACCTGCCAACGGAGCGTTTTGGAAAATCCGCTTTGAAATGGTCGGTGGACTAAAGACCAGTTTACACAATATGGGGTTGACAGTGTGTTTAGATTTTTGCTGTTCACGCTTAAGCCGGGTTGAACGATTAGTTCCTAAATCGTATAGGAGTCGGTCACTTTGTCGCAGGCAAATTACGTAACCCCTCGCTCGACCCGCACACTGATAAAATCGGTGTATGGTCCACTAATCGCTGGGAGAGGGAAAAAACCAAAGAAACAGAGTGTTCACTAATCGCTGGGTAGCCTTGCCTAGCTGTCCTATATCTACCAACTCCATTAGGATGGCTTTGGTAAAACAAATTACCCTCCATTTGTTGCCGACAAACGTACATAAATGTTTCGAAATCGGTAGATGGGCATTGGGTTTTACCGATATTTTATCGGAAACGTGTGATAATCGGTCGGCGGTCCCAGATTCTATGATCGGCGGTCATAATCGGTAGGTGTAAACCGGACCTGAACCTCTTGCTGAAAACATAGCTCCGTTGAAACCTTTCATCATTGGTCACACTCTGACAATCCTTTCGCGCCTCTGAGGGATTCTCCAGGTTTTCTATTCGTAATTGAAACAGGATTGCTGCTGCTATTCCCGTTTTGTTGGTTTGCTATTCTCTTCTCCATGTTGGTTACACAGTGTGTGACTAGATCAACATCCAATAGTCCTTTTTCTTCAGCCAACGGGGAATTATATATGTTATTCATTCATTTCAGTCACAGTACATGTGGCAGAAGAAAGGTGTCGGTTCTCCATGGGTAATAGAAACGTAATAGGTAAAGAAAAACCTATCCGATGGGAAAACTCTTTGTTTGACCGAGTTGAACTGCAGAGTAGTATTTGAGGGCGAGTCATGAATAATTATATAAAACTGGATTGAGAATCGTATAAATAAACAATACCCAATGAGACTGGATGCGCAGTTATCATCATCAAGGCACAGCCGAGTGACGATTACAGTGCATCCAAACAAGTGCGGGTCTGGATTTATTTTACGCCTTTCACAGACATTAGATAGCATCATAGTATCAGAATAATTCAAATTCCTTACATAAATCCAGTCCAGAACGCACATAGATCTCTATGCTGATGCCTTGCCTACCTTCTCAAATACTGGCAGCTGATTGGCCAGATGATTATCATGTCATCACGCATTACTTTGCCACAACAATGGTGTAGTTTTGTCATTTTACGTGGGTGATCATTGCATAAAACCTTTGAAGCTATTCCTATGGCTAAACTTGTACTAGGAGTGAGAAACATACATAATATTGCTGTGATTGTGATCTGCATGTTCGTATTTTTCATGCAGTTGACGCTTAGTAATGCCCGAGCAAATCAAATAGTGTCCATGCAGATTAAAAAAATCATGGTAATGTTGTAATTATTATTCAGCATTCCAAATATAAGTTATCAAAGGAAAGACGAAATAGCCGCCGATATTCTCAGACACTACTTTTATTTGTATGCTTTCCGGGGACTTTCTTTCTGATTTCTCGAGCGACTTTCCGTATTCTACTCAGTAGCGATCTGTATAGGCTCTATGTTTAGTATGGAGACTCCACCTTAGGTGGATAATAAAGTGCGAACTCTATACACTGGAAGAACAGTGAAGTAGAAATTTTCAAATATAATTTAGAAAAATTCAATACTAAATGGCAGCATCTCAATGGAAGGCTTTGAGATGCAACTTGGAGATTTCATTATAAATATCGCCTTGTAATCTAAGAAGGCACACTTTGTCAAATGCTCCATTTCATCTCAGCCGATTTCACAAAGAAGGGTATCAACCCGATAAATGATCAATATTCCCATCATCTATAAGCCTAATAATTTCAAATAGCACGGAATCCACAATATAAAATATCGGAATTGGAGCCAAAGTGGACCGATATCAGAAAAGCAGGTATCAATCAAGCAGCGTTGATGATATCATTCCGCCTTACATCATCAGTCACCCATTACTCTCCTGCGCCCACACCCGGCCGTCCTTCTCCCCCTCCACTCTCCCCCCAGCCCCAGCACGTCAGTTCTAAACTCACTCAGGCACTTCCCGAGCTGGTAATCACCACCCACGGCCCGGCGTTTATCCACGTCGGATCAAGCGCCCCGCCCGGGTCCGCCGCCCGCGCCGGGCGTTTGCCCTTTTGTCGGGCGATCCACACAATAAGGGGAGATTGAGACAGATCTACGGGGCGACGCCAACTTTCTATTAACGGGCCCTGCCGCTGCCTAATCCCGGCCGCGCCTATTGCCCGCCTATCGCTCGCCTATTACCCGAGCAACTCACCGCCGCGTCACGTCAACAGGTGGCGCCACCAGCAGCTCGGCGACCGCGGCGCCCCCGAGCGGGTGCCAGGCGTGGTTTGGGTAATGTGATGAAGAGGCGGTTAGGACGTCAACTCAACAGGGGAGGAGATGACAGAAAACACGCCCGGGGAGGTTTTGTGACGGTTAATAAGGCACGGGTTATGGCAGAGAGACCGCCATACCACAGGGCAACTCTGACAAAAAGCAGGCGATCCTTAATTTCATTATTGTCAAGTAAACCCCTCATTTGATACTTGGTCAAATATGATCAATCGCAATTGTTGCTTTACCGTTCAACGCCGCCTAGCGGTGCGTAGATTATTTAGACTGTCGCTCGGTCAAACACTGGTCCACTGGTCAATTCCCAATGTCACAGTGTTAGCACGCATATGGTGAAGGGTTAGATTCTTTTTGCAGCAAGCTCAAAATCTATGTGAACTCTTTAACCTTTAGCAAAGTGTATGAAATGTAGCCCCAAGCTCAACGAGATAACCGGTGTGTCTACCATCATGCCAATGTATTATGAGACCTTCAAATAAACCTAGACATTGTGTCTTGCACAAAGTGAGTTCAATGATAGTAAAATTCACATAGGCAATAAACGATTGTTTTGTTAGCAGGCGGTCGTAAACCACAAGCATTAGTGAGTGTATTACGAGGTCAACCTCGAGTGGTTTAAAGAGCCTGGCGTCCAGAAAACCATCGTTTGATGTGTACATTATTCACTTTCTCAAATTTAGTTAAACCTACGAGTTGCCATCTTAAAGGGTAGATCAATAGGGCATACAAAACATCGCATCGTCACCTGTTTGTATAACCATTATATTTACCACATTTGATTTACATAATCTTACTTGTGGTCAGAAATAAACCTATTCAACATTTAATGGAAGAGACTCTTATCGTAAGTACGGACATGTTGCCGATAGCCTGGTAGCTTGTGTGTTGCATCTGTATGGTGACACAAGTTCCCTATGTGTTTTCCATGGACACTTTGTATTAGGTGGATAATAATTAGTAGAAACCAAACGAGAGTTAGCCTTGTCAACGTTTATGGGCAGGTTGTGTAGTGAGTAGCAGACCTGACAAGAGTGGTATAAACATTGACAAGGCTAACTCGAGTTTGGTTTCGTATTTATCCTACCCAATCTCACCGTTACACAGAGAAAATTCTGTAATTATCCATGTTAGTAGCGCGTTGACAGAGGATGGCCGCATTTATTAATGCTGCCGGATCTACTTTCGTTATCTTGTCTCTGATTGGTCCGTTTCTTTTATTCACCTCGGTGCATAAATAACACTGTATTCAACGCTCCGTTAAATACAATGAGTCAATGTTAAACCTATGGCGTTTTTTTTTATTAGGGATAGGATAAAGATCTTTAAGAAAAGAAAAGTAAGTCTCCATACACAACTGTTGCATGTGGAGTCGGTGAGCAGCTCACAAGTTGCTCCCGTGACGGCGCTTTTGGCTGCCTGTAGACCCGAGCCGGCCGTCGTCGGGCTGTCACGAGGTCGCTAACTCCCCGCCGCGCTAAACGCAAACCGGATTCGTCGCCACCAATTTCCTGTCACGGTTAGCGTGCACGCCAGCCCCACTCCCTGCCGGCTGACGCGGGGCGGGGGTGTAAGGGAGTAGGCGGTGGTTAGTACAGAGACGAGGTAATGTGGCCACCACGAGGACGTGAGTGATGTACGCTGACCCCTGTCACCCAAACACTACCACAGCTCAATGCTCACTGCCTTTGAACCTGGAGGCGTGCGCCCATCGCCCACACGGCTTACCCTAGACTTGCTCAAGTCTTTGATTATGGATATAATGAAGAAATAAAACTACTTTGCAAGATTTTGACTTTCCCACTAACGCCTGGCAGGCCCAGGAATAAAAGACTTGTCTGGTAGGCACAAAACCTCCTGTAAGTGTCTCCTCCTGTAACTCTACACCTTGAATTAATCTGGGTCGTCAATCTCCAAGCATAGTCCAGTGGCTAGGATCTCCGCATGGATATTACTGGGCATGCCAGGGTATGCCAATTAGGAGAGGTGAGGTAGGTGGTGGGGTAGGCATAGGAGACTAATGAAGAAATCAACCGGTTTTGGTCAAAGTCGTCGTTCTCCATGAGTTTGATGCGGAGTGAATATCACAAAGCATTCAAACGAGTTGGAAAACGACTTCTTTGACTAAAAGGAGTTGCTTTCTGTATTCATCTTACCCCTGTACACTCAAAAAAGAATGGATGACACAGAGGATATATATAGACCATGGAGAACGGACAGCAATACTCGTAGGGGCATTGAGAACGAGTTTCCAATGTTAAGCCTATGGGACAAAAATACCAGGGGTGAGATAAAGGGACTGAAGCCAGTCTAGGCTTACCCTTGACCACCACCACCACCACCAGTAAGCTCCCCCCTCCTCCTGGGTGCGTCATCAGCCGCCCACCAGACCCACCCAGCCCGGAAACAGCCCGGAGAGAGCCCCATAGCCGCGGCTGAGACTATTGTCCCCTCCTGCATATTTAACGTGGGATTAGGGAGGCACACTTAAGATAATGCCGAATAAGTGAGACGATTTCCTGCACCTCCATTCCATCCTCATCCTTTTCTATACGTCGAGTTGGCAGTAGATCCTATTGAACAGAGGCACAATAGTAGGATAATTGATCGCTTGAATTATGCTCTTCCAAAACCTGGAAACTATAGATAGTTACCCTACAGAGATAGAAGTCCTTGAATCTGTCAATATTCGTTGGAAAGGGTTGCAAAGAAATGCTATATAGGAAATCAAACCAAATAAGAGGGAGTGGGAAAATTAGGAGATTTTTTTCATTTTATCGCGTGGACTTGCAGTTCCTGTTCCTGAAGTGAAAATGGAGTAATTATAAGGTTTATTCAGGATGCAATCGATTGGATTCGTAGAAACGCGGATTTCTGGTTGACTGGGTTTTCACCGCAGACATCCGCGGACCGGTGAAGTAATGATGAAGTAGCCGTACCCAGATCCAGTCCCACTCCCCATGCATTAACGTGCTGGAGAAAGGCATGTGTGCGGGGGTTGTGGGGCTGGATCAGGGCGCACTGATTAGTGGGAGTGTGAAGGCGGGGGCGGACTGATTGGGACTCAGGGTAATCACCACTCCACGAGGTGTAATCCCGTCCACGGCTTCTGGGGTTATCTGTGGGGAGAGGAGGCGTTACTGTTAGACCCCTCCACGCGGCCGGCCGTACCGTGGTGAGTATGACGCAAGTAAACGTCAGAGCAGAGAGAGGCGGGGGAGAATGGTGGACTGGTGAAGGGGGTAAACGGAAACATGATGACAGGGTTGGCGACAGAGAGGGAGACCTCATATGGGTGAGGCAGGCTTTTAAATTTTTTTTTAAAATTTATTTATTTTTTATTAGCAAGTAATTCACCAAGGATTGGTGATCTTCCATTACAGCGTACAGCAGTCCTGGTACAATCAGTCTAGATATTGCTTAGTCTTATGATATATAAGGTAAGCGGATATCTCACGTAGGAGATTAAATATAAGCAATAGACAATTCACAAAAAACGGTATACATCTCTTAGTTATACAGGTGACTTGGGTGCTTGATGAGATGGGATGAATAGGGTTGAGATGAACTTATAGAATATTCAACTCTGATATAGCCCTCTTAAAACTAGCTTTGCTTGGCAATTTCTGAATTTCTGCAGACAAATTATTCCAGGCTTGCGTACCACGATATTTGGGAGAATTTTTGTAAAACTCATATCTAGGTCTCATAGGCCGAAACATGAGTTTCCGGTGTGACCGAAGAAAAACACTGCTCTCATTATTTGGTGTGGGGTTCACGCATTCAGTCTCAGTTTCATCAAGATCGTTTGTTGGTGGGAACTCACCGAATTCTCGGGTGTATTCCTTGCGCATGAATACTAGCAGTAGTTCCTTCCTTCTTCTTTCCAAGGGTTTAACATTAGTTAACTCATGCAGTTTGTTTACAGTGTGCACCAAGGCTGTGGCTGTTAGGTAAGGTGCAGGCTGGCAGTAAGGCAGGGAAAGGTGGGACAGGGCAGGTTGTGGGTCTGAGGAATGGACCCAGATGATCGAGAGGCAGGGAAAGGTAGGACAGAGCAGGTTATAGGTGTGAGAAATGGACCCTGCGAGCCAGAGAAAGGTGGGAGAGGACTGGATGTGGGTGGGAGGAATGGACCCGAATAAAAGCGAGCAACAGAAAGTTGGGGCAGGGCAGGCTGTGGGATATGACCAAGGCTTAATAAGACTAAGGAAGAAATTAATGAGTGTTTGGTCTGTGTCCTCTCTCGCCATCGAGTTTGGAGTGCGCAGTAATATGAACGAGGCGATAGCCGATGTAATATTCTGAAGCCCTCCAAACGAGATGGCGAATGGGGACGCGGATCAAGCATGGCTGAAGTTTCTGATTTTATCTTAGCATGGAAATATTTATCTGTTTATCACCCGTTGAGTATGAGTTGCCATACTTGCAAGCCTGTTGAGTACGAGTTCTTAATGTTAAGCCAATGGACTCTTATACCAGGCTAAGATAATGGACTAACACTACGGTAAAGAAAGGTGGGTGCGGCAGGTTTTGGGTGTGAGGACTGGACTAGACTAACACTACAAAGAGAGGTGGGTAGGGCAGGCTACAGGTGTGAAGACTGGACAGGACTAATACTTTGGTAAAGGAAGGTGGGACAGGGCAGGCTATTGGATATGGCCTAGGCTGGCAGGACAGCAGGGAAATGTGGAAGGGATAAGTTGTGGGTATGAGGAATGGACTGGGCTCACACTACAGATAAAGTGGGTGGGGCAGGCTTTGGGTGTCTGGAATGGACGGGACTAACATTACAAAGATAGGTGAGCGAGACAGGCTTTGGATGTGAGAACTGTACTGGGCAAACTCTACGGTAAAGAAAGGTGAGCGAGGCAGGCTGCAGGTGTGAGGACTGGACTGGGCAAACACTACGGTAAAGAATAGTGGATGGGGCAGACTTTGGGTGTAAGGAATAGACTGGACTAACACTACAAAGAAAGGTGGGTGGGGAAGGCCTTGGGTGTGAAGACGGGACTAAAGAAGAAACCAACAAGTTTTGGTCAAAGTCGTCGTTCTCCACGAGTTTGATGCGGAGTGATATGAATGACGCGACAGCCGAGTGAATATCATGTAGCATTCAAACGAGTTGCAGAATGACTTCTTTGACCAAAACGAGTTGCTTTCTGTATTTATCTCACCCCTATACACATTAAATGAATGGATGACACACATGATATAGACCATGTAGAACGGACCGCAATACTCGTGGGTCATGGGGAACGAGTTCTCAATATTAAGCCTATGGGCATTTATTACAGGGGTGAGATAATGGTATAACACTACGGTAAAAGAGGGTGGGGCAGGCTGCAGGTGTGGACCGTGACGTTGGCTGACATTAAGGCGGGGCTGGCAGTGCGCAAGGCCGCGGGAGGCACAGAAGGATGGCGATCGGCGAACACGGCACTTGATCACGCCAGCTTTTCTTACCAGCACTCCTCTCACCCTCAGGCTCCAGTTGTGATTTCCGCGCCTGTCAAACCCACTTCGCCGCCACTCAATTAAAAGTAGGCGCCTCTGCCGAGCGTCAAAACTCTCATGACCACACCCAGCGTAGGTGTCCCTCTCACCGCCTCCGGCTGCGTCAGTGCAGCAGCGTGCACCAAGACTCCGCCCGGAGAACACTCTCTGTGAGTCAGTTCCACTCTCCTTACACAGGCTCGGGTTCGGTCCGTTCCTTCCTTGCACGGTAGGAAAAGCGAGACTCTGTTCGGAGAGTGGATCAGGTCAGCCCAGCCTCCGCCATGTTCGTGACGTCATCTTTGTCAAGCGTCGGTGATCGATACCCGGATGTTCCTTCTCATGCCAGCTTTGGAGGCACTTCAAAGTGTTTGATGATCTATATCCTTATCGGCCTCATTATTGCAAGCCGTTTCTACGTTAACGGGAATTCCCCTTTTCTTGGTTTGTTGAACGCGAGCGAATGATCGCCTGTTTGATTGAAATAAAGATTAGTCCTATATGTTTCAATCTATACACAAAATACTCTAGCAAATTCCAGGAATGATTAGACTACTTTAGTAAACAGGACAGGATTGTAGAACGGTTCTCTTTTATTGACAACACAAATTTCTTCTTTTCGAAAGGAAATCTATTGATTTCGCAGAATCAATTGTGGTTTTCAATCAAGAAGTCATAAATCAAAGTATCAATATCAATTTTCTTTATATTTCTAAATGTAAAACGATCAACCTGGTGTAAGTGTAAAGGTTTACCAAGAAAAGATCAATCATATATAAGGAGTCATTCTCGAACTAAATTCCGTACTTCGTTGGATTAGCCACATATACATCGTGGGAATGGCACATGTACACGTCGTTGAAATGGCACATGTAACAAGATTTATTCAAATTGCAAACAATAAAGAGAGCCTTGCTTGATTTTGAAAAAGAAAAGGAAGTCATACAACAAATCACTTAGAGGGATGGCAAGATATGGGCTGAATAAACATACACATTGCTTCATATCATCATCTAGTAACAGTTATTTTCCTCATGTTGGCGACTGTGGAAGTCGCTGCGTTTCTCGCTTGGTGTGTATCCGGCTGAAGGTTATTTACACTGCTCATATTCAGTAAGCCGCCACATACAAAGTACAAAACCATATACTACTCACACTGCCGGAGGGCGGTGTTTCCCCATTGTCCTGAGCCATCGCAGGACTCTGCTGTGGAGGGGTTTGGCGCCATTACACACAGAATAATGACAGGTTTTGTGGCCTTGCTCTCTGACTAATTGACCCGAAGTAATATCCGAGCGTAAGAGACGATAGTACGTCATCAACTACGATGGGATTACAGCATATCGTACAGAAAACCAGTCGTTATTGTATTTGTTATCCAAATACATGATTAACAACAAGTCTATTACATTAAAACGTCTATTGCAAGACATATATGTAGTTCTAGATTACGCCATGGTGGTAATTCAGTGCAGCCTTACGCCGTCTGTATAGTTCGCTATTACCCCATGTTTTAAACTCGCAAAACTTGGGATTTCTGATGGTAAGTTAGATAAAAATGATTTATAGATAATCAATATGAAATAAACATTCAAGAAACGTATTTCCAAGTGCATGTTGATATGACCTTATTTTCGATGGGACCATTTTTTCCAGAATTTCCTGAGTGGCGATGATTGAGATGGCCAAGTGATATGACTGGTCATATAAAGGTCCGCTAGGTGATGTGATAAGCGGCAGCGCTTGTTGGGACACCTCGTAATAAAAATGTTCACCCAGTTTACTCCAATTACCAAATATTTAGATTGGCAACCAACCCCTGTCTCTGCTGAGCTACGACATAGAGGTTGGTCAGGTTAAATCCCACTGTATCTGCTGTTTGCGCTTCAAACCAAGTAGTTTTGTTTTATGTAGGCTCTAAAGCAAAAATACTTAATAGGATGGATTCACAGCTTCACAAATTGATAATAAAACCTAGCATTATGTTCATTGTATTTAAAAAAATATACACAATAGGAAATAAGAATACTGAAAATTAGCTTTAAGATGATGAATTAATACAATCTCCAAAGCTGTTCAAACAGACTGGTAGGAGAGTAACAAATAGTTCCCGCGACTGGGTCAAGGTGGCTGCGGGTTTAACCCGAACAGAGCCAACGTTGTGTAGCTCTGGTGGCCGGTATGCCATATATGTTGAAGAACCTTATTCTTCACAGGTCAAAGAGAATTTTAAAGAAATTACACTGTAACTGATCTCCTGTCGAGTTTTACGGTTCTTATTTTCTTTCAGGGAAGGATATTCCTGTGTTACGTGTATTGTGAAGTAATCGTATTTTCTGAATGCGTGCTTCTTGCATGCATGCTTATCTCCTGACCACAGGAAAAAACTGAACCCCAAGAGATGTGAAGAAAAAAAAGATCAAATGCTAACAAATCTAGGTTTTCTTTTCAGGTTCATTGGGCGGAACAACAAGTGGCAATCCAGCGAATGAAACGTGACTTCATCTCCAAACGAGACGAGATTCGCGCTTACCGCGAGATCCGCTTCAGAGACGCCGACTGGTCAAAAGAATGGTACCTGGTATGTATTAAGAGTTTAAGGCCACCTACTACGATTAAATGTAGGCCTTACGATGCAGAATGTCCCAAATAGTAGATGTACCGGGAAAGTCTCGGGGCTGTTGAATAAAGTTCGTTCACTTCTGGTGCTGATGCTGGACGATACGATAACCCCAACGATAAACGGCATCTAGGACGAATTTTTCCATTCAGTGGTGTATGACAAATTAGAAGATATTTTGTAGATGAAAGTATTTGTATGCAACACCTTAGATTAAAAACTTTAGATTACTCGTATCAGCAACACATCCTATGCTTACAACACATTATTCTATACATCTCTATTGCCTCAAAGACGATTCTATGATATTCAACGCCCCCCCCCCCCCCGGTATTGTAGACAATTGTGGGTGCAAAATCAGTGAAGCTGAATCAACCGAAAATCAGCATTGTGGACACCCTACGATCTGCCACCGATTTCACAGATAGTCCGCGACAATCAAACATGTTTAAAAGTCGTAGACACCCTACGATTGTGCTTTTCATAGGAAACAAATCGTAGACAGCTGGGCTGCATCGTAGAGTAACCGTAGGAATATATTCAAGGAAGGTCTTCAATTTTGATCGTAGTGGGTGGACGCCCTGTCGAAGCCTGGGGGTAGATTGATGGTTAAAGGTACAAGTTCCCTGAATAACTTGAGCCTAATGGCTGATACTGTTTAGATTTTAAGACGGTACCACTGCCCTTGAGGATATTCAGAGAGCAGAGTGGGCCCAGAGGCCGTACTACAGGGAGTGTCTGCACACAAGAAGCAATGTATGAAGTCTCCTGTAATGGGCAACAGCTTTGCGCCATTAAGATGGAAAGGAAAGATAAACTAGATGTATATGGTCGGCAATATAGGTACAGATACTTTTTCCATTTTCCTTCAATGGCTAGTAATCCTTTAACGTGAACGCCAAATGAGTGACGTCCACAGATTGTCAGTTTGCGTCAGATTTCACAATTTGGTACCACCTGACGATTATGCAGAGCATATAACTCCGAATTGGCTGGAATTAATCGTCTAGACACTTGACGATTCTTTTAATATTCAGTCGTCAACCACCTTGCCTATTGGACAATCACGATTTTTAACTTAACCTTTTTTCGCCTGCGATTTTCTAATGGGAAATAAGTACATTCAACTGTAGATTAGGCAGGGTTAGTCTTAAAAAGAACGTCACCCACAGACGTTTATAAACATCGGCTTATGTGAACAGCAGGAAGGAACACGTTCATTCAAATGTCAAGTACTATACACACTTTGAACTACAACTTCTTGGGTCGACGATTCATGGTCACGATAAGGCTCGTTTCCATTGGCCGACGAAAACGGTGTAGATTTTTTGCGTTCTCCTAATAGCCTATTTACATTTTGCGTCAGCAGTACTAAAGGTCCGTCGGTGATTCCTGACTGTAAATCGGTGACAATGTTAATGGGCTCTTAGGAGAACTAAAAAATCTACACCATTTTCGTGGGGCAATGGAAAAGGATCTATTTTGCGTCATTAAGTACCACCAGACGACTTTTCGCTGGACGATCTTCAATCGTCGAGTTTTCAGAAGTCTAGTGTAAACGGCGGGAAAGCCGCATCACGTTCCTCATACAACGTCTAGGGCTGGGATCACGTAAGCTGCCCCAAAGACAGGGCGAGGGAGGCCCTGGAGGCTTAAGACACCAGA
The DNA here is from genome assembly GCA_950022655.1 of Alentia gelatinosa. Taxonomy (NCBI): domain Eukaryota; kingdom Metazoa; phylum Annelida; class Polychaeta; order Phyllodocida; family Polynoidae; genus Alentia; species Alentia gelatinosa. Next base: position 53,890,640 of record OX465583.1, on the reverse strand, counting down.
GGCAAGACCCGGAAAATAGCGATAAAAGTATACTCCGCAGGTCAAAGGACATCGCACTTGGCGGAACATAATGAGTTCAAGACACTGGTGTCTCATTACGATGACCTGCTCATTGGAGATATATGCGTTACTGTTATTTAGAAGGAACTGCATCATGGTCCGCAGCCACTAAAATATCCCATGGGTTTTAGTTATGGAGTAATCTAGCCTAGTGATATTACGTAGCAAACCAAATTAAATAGCGTATCTTCAGTGGCTTTGGATCGAGTCCGGTTCAGTTCTTATCTCACCTCTATCACTGACTAATTGGCTAACATTTGTGACATCATTACCCATTGAGTAAATTTCTAAAATACTCCATGGTTGTCGAGTACGAGTTCCCAATGTTAAGTCTACCGGGAAAAATACCAGGGGTAAGATAAAAGAAATAAATCTCTGGCCACGAAGGCAAACACCTTCCAATAGTAATTCCGTCCTGCCACCGTAATCTACATTTCCCAAACCGCAGCCGGTTCACGCAAAATCCGCTGCATTTGATGCCTCTGACGTGTTCAGGCATGGCTAAGATAGTAAGGTGAGGTTTAGCTGAATAGTGTCTGGGGTTAGCCCAGTGGGGATTACCTGTCGTACTCGGTGTTTACACTAGACAACTAAAAACGGGGCGACTGAAGATCGTCTGGCTAATAGTCCTCAGGTGGTGCTCGATTACACAATATTGGCCGCAATGGTCATCAACCCCAGAATGTCCTCAGGTGTTTACACTAGACCACCTTTTATAGGAATAGCTGTCTAGATGACTAATCCCAAGCCATAGTGAAATAGTCGCCTGTGTCAGAGCATGTCATATAGTCGTCAAGTGGTGCCAAATTGCAAAATATGATGTAATCAGACGATCTGTAGTCGTGACTGGGTTGGCGTTTACACGAAACGATTTCTAGCCTTTTACGGCTGAAAGTCGTCAGGTGGTGCTAAATTCAAGAATCGCAGCCTATAATCGTCCAGTGTAAACGCTAGGTGTTGGTGATGAGAGTCTATTACAGAACCCAGTCTTAAGGCCAAGGTATTGACTAACCACGGGGTGCTGTTGTTTGGCGCAGGGTTTGGGGATTTTGGCTTGTAATTTGGAATCTCTAGAGGAATCAGCATCTCTGTGTTCTGATATCATTCGGGCACACTCTAAATCATCAGATATGTTCATGAACGAAGGAGATTATATTATTGTAGACCCCAGTAAACAATAGAGAAAGAGGTACAAGATGTTTTCTGCACCAATTACAGTAAAAGTATATCAACCAAAATGTACTATGTATATGAAAAGCTTAGAGTAAGATGGAAGTGCGTACTGGAATGAGTTACCTAACAATATAAGAAGTATACCGACATATATATGAGGAATTCAAGGCTGTTACAAAACAACTGCTTCAGGAACCAATTTCTAAATGAAAATATTTCATATAATAGCATCGGGCAATAACACTTGAACAGATTTGACCAGATACCTTATTTGAAGACTATTTATCCTATACAAAGGTTGTCCTATAGCTGTATAAAGATATTCAAAATAATGATTAAATAAAAAGACGAGTATTGATAATGGAACTCAAATAGAATTGAACTAAAGCAACCTATAATATATAAGGCACGTGCTAAAAATCAGCAATGGCCTGACCCAAAGTTGACAGTTCGCCGCCTTTATTGACCTATGTCATATTGACAAATGTATCATCACTAAATTGTGGTCTGCGTGTATCCAAAGAGTCGATAAAGTGTTTTTCAAAGCAAAACAATCTTGAATCACCATGACGGTCTATACAGACTGAGGGCAGGGGGCACCTGGTAAACCAGGAGTAGCTGGGTCTATCGGGGGTGCCTTCAGCAGTGCAGGATAATAAAGTTCATCCATAGATGATTCTAACAAAATCTCGCCTAAGACATGACTAAAGTTGTTTTTTGTAGTGTCAGATTAGTTTGACGCCTGAAATACAGAAGGCACAGAGTAAAAAGATATTCAAGGAGCACTTATCCAAGTTGTAAACCACTTGCGTAGAATTTTATTTGCTGTCGATATGTCACTCGGTCCTTATCTCATTCCACTCATTTTCTATTTCTTTGTTATTCTGATCATTGTATATTTACTATACCACCCATGTTCTTTGTACCTGTGAGTACTCATACTAGTGCTCCACATGGAAGAATTGTTATTGTAACAGATTGTGGAATAAAAACATTATTAAAAAAAAGAGAGAGATTCTGTATTAAAAAATAACTAGAACAGAAACGACTTAAAGTATCATAGTACATCTCAAGTAGAGTAGTACACTTGTCACTAGGGGTATGATGGCAGATAGAGGTCCTATACTTACGAATCATACCAATAAAGACAAATAGAAAAAGGTTGTGAGGATCCTTACAGGTGTAACCGTTCATAAGTGTATTTTGTAGATTCTGATGTTGGTGATGTATTTTGCAGCATGATGAAATGGTGAGTAACGAACCTCAGCCCCATCTGGACCTGGGCGTGCTTCCCGTGTGGGGTAAGAATATCACGGGCAGTGGCGTCGTCGTCTGTATCCTCGACGATGGTGAGTGCAGTCTTTGTCATCTTTTTTTCAGGTATACTTTTGTGCTGTTTCCACCCGCTGATTATGACCACTGATCATCCATGGCATATCGCACCGCCGACCAATTATGCGACAAATTTAGTGCAATAATCGTCGGGTGAGAACAGAAATTGTCAATGATTTTTCTCTCCCACCTTACGCAATTTGGCACCACCGAATGACTTCAGCACGCACCGACGAAATCAAAGTGAATTGATTTAATCGGTGGTAGTCTGCATTTTACTACCAAATTCCAGTCAGCATCCATCGTATATTTTCAGTGTCGGTCTCCGATTATGTGTCATCGACCAACTTTATTCCAAGATTTTTGGATGGGTTTCAGTCGGCAGGTGGAAACATCGCATTGAATGCACTGTGGTGCTCCACATACCAACTAAAACCCCACCGATAATTTTCATGCTGTACAAGAGTCGGTCGATGGTTTTCCTTGTGAAAGGTCAGTGGTACATAATCAGGGACCTACATACTTCAGAAATGTGGAGGCGGATGACAGACTCTTGGTAGTAAAATGCAGACCGACACTATTAAATTCATTGGGCTTTGTTTTGTTGGTGGGTGCAGAAGTCGGCTGGTAGTGCCAAAGTTGGAGGACAAAAATTATTGACCATTTCTGTTTCCACCTGACGATTATTGCACTAAATATGTCTCATAATCGGTTGGTGGAGCAGAATCGGCTGGGCAACGATTCTGGCTTTCCGCACCACCTGCCAACTATTTGCCACTTTGCGTTCACATAATCATTGGGTGGAAAAGGGGATACAACTTTCAGGCCAACAACTATTTATCCCCTTGCTACGCAATCTAGCACCACCTGATGTTATGCACCTCGGCAATCACTTGTAACCGGGTACATATAATCTGTGGCGGGACGAGGATTACTACCATCGCTCAGCAGTTCGGCTCCTAAGTCATCAGGTGGAAATGGTGTGGTTATTTTGGGTAAATAATTTTGTGTAGAGCCCAATACACATCTACAAATTCAGGATTGAACGATTAGTTCCCAAATCGTAAAGCGGTCAGTAAACTTGTCACAGGCAAATTACGTAACCCCTCGGCCCGTGTCGGCCACCCAATCAAAGGGCATTTACCAACGTTTCATTGTTGCTGACTAGATGTATCAACATGTTCATGAACTTTTTGTAAACGATTAAGGGACATTGAACGACAACTCATCGGCGACAAGAAAACATCACAATGAGGGGTTTTAACTAATTGTTGACTGTCCCTTGCCTAGCTGTCCCACATCTACTGACCGGGGCCGACTCCGTTAAGATGGCTGGCCTGAGACAAATTGCTGTTTCTTTGTCAGCGTCAAAGGTACATCAATTTTCTGAAATCGGAGGATGTGTATTGGGCTTAAAGATAGATGCACAAGTGCCACCACCCAACAGTTGATTTTACAGTGGCAACTCTCAAATGGAAAAACTGGGTTTGCCCAGAATTTTGTCAATAAAGATTATAAAAAAAAACACACAAAAATTTAATCGGTGGACGTTCAGTCGTCAGGAGGAAAGGCAGCATTACATAATCCTGTTGAGATAACTAGAGACGGTAGACGGGTTTCTTATTCAAATCAAATCAACTAATATTCTCGACTATGTTTAGAAACATTACTTGTTTTCTCTGTGAATACATGTTAAATATGATCCACGATAAAGAATTACCTTCATGGGGGAAAACATATGTACATAAATATGATGATTAATGAGTTGATTCAATACCATGCCTTGACCTAATGATTTTGCTTTAACTTTCGTGTTCACCTCCCTCCTGAGGACTAAACATACAGAGATAATAATTGATTCATAGCTTTCTCCATGTTTCGATCCCATGGTACTCAACCATGAAGTAACTAAACAGTGTCTTCTCTACTTCATTGTACAGGGATTGAAAAAAATCACACAGATATTGCTAAGAACTATGTAAGTATTCCGTTTTTTGCAGACGTCATTGATTTTAGAATTTGTCACATATATTCAAAGAATGATGTAACATCTAGATATCCAATAGTTGTCAGATCGTAAAATTATAATTCCAACAGGTACAGTCTTAGAATTATATTCATTCTGTTATGTTGTACGTATTTCATTTGATATCACATGAGTCTGTGAACAGAATCAAGTGTTGATGTAAATACATGTACCGAGTTTACAACGTTAATCCAGGTGTATTAAATCCCTAAGATCATGCACAAGCCCTGAGTATAGATTTAAAGCGACATGCTAGGAGCCTGCACCCATATTCATATGACTATATGACTATATTAATCACTAGGTATTCATAATGCCATATGATACCAAATATCAGGGATTCTTTGGTTACAGTATTTTAAGCTACAGTTAATAAGAATGATAATACCGTTTTTTATATAGCCTAAACATTATTGAACCATATAAATTATTTCTCTTCAAAAGTAGCACTTTCCCAGAAACATGTCTGGTGGCATCCTCAAGAACCGAAGGGTTAAGTTCAATCATTATTTGTATATGGTGCGGATGTGAATAGGAAATGTGAATCTTTGAGAGGGAAGTGAGTGAGAAGAAAGTGAGAGAGAGAGAGAGAGAGAAAGGAACTGAAAGAGAGAGAGGAAGAATAAGAGAGAGAATGAAAGAGAGAAAGAGAACGAGAGAAACAGAGAGAGACGAGGGAGAAAGAGAAGAGAGAGCCAAGAGTAGGTTAATTAGACTGACTCACATGCCTGCAGGTTTAATGTACCGTTAATTCCTTTTGTGGATACAACATTCCCAAACGCAAGAAACTTTTCGTATCTTATACAAAGACCATTAGTGATTACATAATCTAAAGATGACAAATTATTCATGAAGACGATAAAATAATTATGAAGAAAGGACATAATTGACCATAATTGTAAATTTAGTTGGCCATAAAAGTTGGTTACCACCTTCAGGAGCCCCGGGCCAGCACGGACCTAAATGGCGATGATGACGACCCGTCACCCCGCTATGACTTCACCAATGAGAACAAGTAAGTAATTACCTCTTAATTACCCTCATACATAAGGGCCTGCGTGCAGGTCACTCACTCATTAAAGAACCGTGGTACTAATCTCAGAGAGTGCCATGATGAAGAGTAAAAGAAGTAATAAAATGGAAACCAAAAAGTTTTGGTCAAAGTCGTCGTTCTCCACGAGTTTGATGCAGTGTGATATGAACGAGGCGACAGCCGAGTAAATATCACATAGCATTAAAACGAGTTGGAGTATGGCTTCTTTGACCAAAACCGGTTGCTTTCTGTATTTATCTCACCCCTGTTCACACTAAAATAATGGACTAAACACAGGATATAAACCATGGAGAACGGACTGCAATACTTGTAGGGGCATGGAGAAGGAGTTCCTCATGTTAAGCCTATGGACATTTATTGCAGGGCTGAGATAAAAGACATGTAGAGATGACATGAAAACATGCAAAATATCAACAAATATTATCTTAAGGGACTTGTATCTATTTGAGGTAAGTCGTCAAGTCTATATATACAGACCTCAGTCTATGGCGTCGGTCTGTATAGACTTGACGACTGACCTCAAAGGAAGACCGTTTCACCCACAGTAAGTTCCTTCTCTCATAGTACTGTACCCCCAGCAGCGTGTAGTATTTCATAGATGTTCGACCACAGGTATAGTAATATATCAGAGACGTGCACTGTAGAGCCATTGTATTGACATGTATTCCTGTTGAGCTCTTATTTGAGTGCACCTCCTTTTTGAGATCTACTTGTGACGTTGTGAGACCTGCCGTGCTATGTATGATACACTGTCCTATGTGTGACACATGCCTTCCTATGGATGACACACACCGTCCAATGTATGACACATGCTGTCCTATGTATGACACATGCCTTCCTATGTATGACACATGCTGTCTTATGTATGACACATGCCTTCCTATGGATGACACACACCATCCTTTGTATGACACATGCTGCCCTATGTATGACACATACTGTCCTATATATGACACGCACCATCCTATGTATGACACATGCTGTCCTATGTATGACACACGCCGTCCTATGTATGACACACACCATCCTATGTATGACACATGCTGTCCTATGTATGACACATGCCGTCCTATGGGTGACACATACCATCCTATGTATGACACATGCTGTCCTATGTATGACACATGCCGTCCTATGGGTGACACATACCATCCTATGTATGACACATGCTATCCTTTGGGTGACACATGCTTACCTATGTATGACACACGCAGTCCTATGTACGACACATGCTGGCCGATGTATGACACATACCATCCTATGTATGACACAATGTATTGATCTTCCAGGCACGGTACTCGGTGTGCGGGGGAGATCGCTATGGAGGCTAATAATGATAAGTGTGGTGTCGGGGTGGCCTATAACAGCAGGATCGGTGGTAAGTGCCTCTTTATCTTTTTAGAGTGTTTGTCATCATCAAATTCACTCAACCTGTTATTCCATTTGATAATATGACAGTCTCCAGTACAAGTAGACCAAGATCTGAGGCATTTGTAGCAAAAAAAACCATAAAAAACCTCATTTTCTATATAGAAACACCTCTCGACGGCCGTATCAATTATAAACCCTTTATCTATGCCATGGCGAGATATATTAGATCAATGATTTGAGTACGAGTTCCCAATATTAAATTTATAAGCTATTTTCCACTGGCCATCGAAAACGGCACTGATTAATTGAAATCCCCTAGAAGTCGGTCGGTGGTGGCCAATGACTCCCCGTCGGGATCTAAAAATCGGTGAGGTCGCAGTGTCTGCCTTGTTACTGCCACATTTGGCAGGTCCATACTGATCGAAATCTCCTTCGAACTCAATGACCATCACTGCTGGTGGCCTTATTGTATAATCTGTGCACAATTAATCGATGAGCACTGCCCTGCATAACTGTTTCCATTCACCGTTCTGGCATAGGTGGTTCCTGACTGCAAATTGGTGGCGAATTTTTTTGGGGGAAAATACCAGGGGTGAGATCATTACAGATACGATTTCTGCAGAGCTCGCTGCTCCACGTTTTGGGGATCGCAGAATAAAGCGATCCGAGGTCGAAATCGTTGCCTCAGATTTTTAGCAGATCGTATAATAATTATGTCGCCATCTATATCCAATTAAAAATCCAATGAACCTTTTACCTATGACACTGAAAATGCGGTGTTGTAAAAGGTAGCGATACAACATGAAAATAACGATACAACACGATACGATCCGATATTACAGGAGCAACGCTTTTTCAGTCGGATCGTTAAAGTAATCGTAAAAATAAAAATGCGATCCGATTATAGCTAGCGATACCACAAAAACATGAGCAACGGGGCCCAGACCTGGGACCTGTTTCAGTAGGCTCATGACATTAGGCCTAGACAGACATCAACAGCGGCACCAACAGTGCAAGCAACAGCGAAAAAAGTCTAGCAAATATCAGAAAATCGGAGTGCCAATCTTCTTCATATTTGGAACGATTATAGGTTATATGTATTTCCTACTCATGTTAAAGTGGCATTGCTTAATTCCTACGAGAAGTGAGTGAAACTCCGCGTGTCATCGATTGCAATTTTGTGATCTGTCCGTATGGTGTCACAGACGCCATCGAGACATGTCACGAAACTACTGAAACAGGTCCCTGGTAGCCTATCCCCTCTATCTACCTGTGACAGGTGTGCGCATGTTGGACGGGGTGGTGACCGACACCCTGGAGGCCCGCGCCCTCTCTCACGCCCTCACGGTCGTCGACATCTTCAGCGCCTCCTGGGGACCCAACGACGACGGCCGCACCGTGGAGGGGCCCGGCAAGCTGGCCTCCGCAGCCTTCGAGCAGGGCATCAAGGACGTAAGTATACATAGAAAATAATCGATGGTTTTGTGGTTAGGTGGCCGTAAACCACGAGAGGTTGACGCGTAGTAATACACAAGCCCTAGCGAGTGTATATGACGTCATCCTTTAGTGGTTTACAGAGCCGCCTGTGCACATAACCATTGTTTGTTGCATTTATTATCCATCTTTTCGAATGATTTAAACCCAGTAATTGCTATATTAAAGGATATAACAATATGGAGTATTTCTTTACTCTATAGCACAGAGGGACTATTTCCCTATATACCACGGCTTTGAGGCCGTATACCACAGATTTGAATCCGTATACCACAGTTTTTGTATCTGACAGGTTGATATATAATGGGTTGTGGTTTACTGAGTCCCCATACATTTTCAATGGGGTCTTTGTATACGATAGATAATAATGCGGTGTTCGCTATACCTCGGCATTTATATAGAACAGTGTTTTTATTTTTTTATCTACGTGTTTCTAGCCTCAAGATTTTTCCAAGGATGAATCATATATTGAACACTAGAGTAGAGAAAGAGCTGCCACGAGTGCCTTATACCCAAAGTACACAAAGCTGGTGACCATTGGTTTAGAGGCTTGCACCCCGCTCTTTGTCGGAAAGTATAACCAATGAGAATTATCAAAATTGGTCACCTGACCAGATAAACCAATGGAGGTCTTCTGCTGTCAAATTATTCACAAATGATAAATATTGATTAACCCCATGACGCTAACCACAGGCGTCTGTATTGTTCTTTCCGTAACCAGTAGATTTGAGGCTGTAATTAATGGTTAACATTCAAACAATGGTAGTGGTTTACTGTGGCCCCATACATTTTCAATGGGGACTTTGTAATCGATGGATGATACATGTTGTGACAGGGTCGTGGCGGCAAAGGAGTCATCTACGTCTGGGCGTCGGGTAATGGCGGCATGCACGGGGATAACTGTGACTGTGACGGCTACACTGGCTCCATCTACACGCTGTCGGTGTCGTCCGCCTCTCAGCACTGTCAGTCGCCGTGGTACGCCGAGCCCTGCGCCTCCACCATGGCCACTACCTACTCCTCCGGCACACTCTCCGACCGCAAAATCGTGAGTCTCATACACTCCTCTCCAGGGGTCCGTTTAACACTTCAAGGACAAATGATGTCATGAGGCATCAACCGACCCAATCCGAATAATGGCTCAAGGCATCGTTTCTCTTGAGTCTTTGAAATTGTTTTTGACAACGAAATAATATAATAATATACATGAAATCCTCAGAAAATGTAGGTCAAATATTAAAAGTAATATTAGTCAGTTAAATAAGTGACAGATTATTGTTTACCAACGATATCACGTGATGGAGCAATCAAGTTATGAAATGTGTTCGTCCCCTAGCGGTATACATTATCCCTAGCACCCATCCTTATGGTGACAGCTCAGCCACAGGTGGCCGTCCTTAAAGGGTTAATAACCTTGTATCGTACATGTAGACCCTTTTCAGTACGCCATAGAGACCCAGGGACGATGTGGGTAGACTTTATTCAACACTTATGGACGACCTCATGGAAGGCTGATACTTTCTTAGCGAACAGAATTAAATATTATCAAATATCATTAAATAAACAATCATATACAATTTCGTGACGTTTCTTGATAATGTTATCCACCTAATACACAGTGTCCACAAAAAACATGTTGGGATCGGGTATCTACGTACCCGGAACATAGGATATGTTGTGTGCTCTGGGTTGCGATAATAAAAGGTGCATACGGAAAAAGTGTGCGTAGTGAAAAATAGTTTTTACCTAAAACGAACTAATATCAGAACACCACAGATCTGTACCAGTCGCTAAGTTGGGGGGCAGGAAATTCATCCGACAAAACCCTCCCAAAGATCAGTCCCCCAATAGTAAATCAGACATTGTCAGAATCAGAGCAGATGACTAAAACACGATCAGAACCTTTAGACCGGGCACCCACCAACGCCGATAAACGCCGATACATCTCCCGATACACACCGATACAAAATGACCAAATCGTAGCCTATCGGGAGGTCCATATCGCAGCATATCGGTGTGTACCTGTGAGTATCGGTGGGTATCGGTAGCGTTATCGTAGAAGCCTGACCAACTGCCCCGATATGCGCTACGATTTCGCTTTTGTATCGGGAGGTCAATATCGGCGTGTATCGGTTTGTATCGGGAGCCCGGTGGACACCCCCCTTAGATATAACGCGTCCTGGTGGAATCAGCACTTAAAGAAATCCAATAGTTTTACGGGCGAGCACATTCCAAGGCTCCCATAGAAACAGAAACATATATCATACATGTTCAACAGTATTTTGTTAGGCCACTCAAAAAAACCAACTTGTTTCTCATTACCGCGCGCATCACAAAAAAAAAGATTTAAAAAAAAAAAAAAAATAGATGAACCTTGATAGAAATTATGAAAGGTATGTGTATTTAGTATCAAATTAAAGCTCCTGATGTCAGGGATGCATTAAATGTATAGTCAGTAAAAATCTGGAAACCCCGCATAAGGAGACACCGTGCATAAGCAGCCACTGTGGTCTGGATTGGAGGGTGTCCGCTTATGCGGGGTTTTACTGTATGTCTGGCATCTTTGATATAGCAACAACAAAAAAAAAAAAAAAAAAAAAAAGCGCCCTCGTCATATTTTCCATGGCTTGGTGATGAGAAACAAGTTTTTTTTAGTGGCCTTAGTTAAGCACTTTCCAACGAGTAGAATATTGTTTGAATATAGACTCTAACAGAGGACCTAAGTAGACTATTGTTGTGCTAAATCACTTCTTAAATATTGTTTATAATTGTATATGGGTAGTTGCTCAGAATGTGAGGTTCACCTCCTCATGTGTTGTGGGTTTTACAGATCAGCACCGACCTCCATGATCAGTGTACCAACTCGCACACCGGCACCTCGGCCTCGGCACCCCTCGCTGCAGGCATCGTCGCCCTCCTTCTCGAAGCCAAGTAAGCACACATGACTTATTAGAGCGTGCTTGCACGCGCTAAATACATCATCTAGACTCTAGAATCAGGGTTAGAGTGGTCACATTGAACTGCGCTATTGAGAAGAGAGCAGGGTGCCAGTGTCTCAGGGTCTTAGAGGTCTGCCCAGCTGACCATGACCAATCACTCAAGACCGAAATAACTCATGACCTACTGTTGCTTGAACTGTTTGGATCCTAGATAGGCAGTTGAAGAAATAGCAAATTGACTGGGTGCAAGTGTGTTATAGAGAAGGACCCATATACTGAATCTAACCCAAAAACAAAAATTGTTATTCATTTATAATTGCACGCTCATTCATCAATGATGAATATACTATTAGCTCCTAGTATAGAACTGCATCGAGAATCGTATAAGTACTAATTACTCCACGAGTTTGGATGGGCCGCATTCGTCATCACGGCAAAGCCGAGTGACAATTACGGCCCATTTGAAGGAGTAGAGTATTGCTTATTTTACGAGTGCAGTTCTGGATTTAGCTCACCCCGTTCCGGGTTAGGGATGTTTAAATCTCATGTCTTTTCTTGTCTTCTCTCTGAAATCCCGGCTGCTGATCACATATGTTTTCCCCTACAGATATCACTCAGCTCTGCTTCGTGATATCATTCCGCGAAGACTACTCACGCCATATAAACTATCATATGAAATTTCGTGATGTTTCATATTAATTAAATCAAAACATACCCACCTAATATTCATCTAATGTCTAACATCAATGATTATCAAAATTCAAATCATATCAGAATCAATCCCTAACCTACAAGAAGATGAAAGGTCTACGCTTTTTGCAGACATCGACAGACGCTGAAAACACTTGGTGCCTGGCTTCCTCGATAAGCTTTTATCTACTTCCAGCACCGACGATCCTTCGAGATCATTTCCATTAATGCTAAGTGCGAGCCCGACCAAAGGGTCCCCTGTCAATGGAAGATGCGGTGAAATCAGATATGTTCAGGCAACGAGTAGCTAGGTTTACTTTCCGGGGATTTTCACCGTCGCCTTGCTAAAGTAACTCCTAGGTATGCTACTTGATTGACATAACTGAGTTAGAGTGGTTTAATTTATGATGGTCTATTCTGGTGTCTACGTTGAATGGGGATGATACTGTCAGGAAATGGCCTGTATTGATGATCTTGCCAGTTTGAAGATCCTTGAAAATAAAAAGTGCTGTGGCGAGAACAGCAAAAAGGAATCCGACTTACATCAAAGCTGAGAATATGGTAAAATCAGTAAGATAAAAAGTGGGGTTCTTCTCACATCAAGATTGTCACTGAATAGTAAAAGATAATTGGGGTTGCTAAAAGATCATAGCGGTGTAATAATACAATGAAAGTTTTGAGTTTTACCCAAGCCGAGGCTGTTCAATTGGCACAGACAGTAGCATGAGAAAATTGTTTTTTTACTCAAAGGCTTTTCAAATGACACAGTAGCATAGGAAAGTGGTGATCTACTGAAACCTTGGCTATTTGAATTGTGCACTGGAATGTTAATCAGAATAAGGTCATTTAGATGATACAGGGAGTAGTAAAGAAGAGTAGTAAAGAACTTTCACCCAGACCAAGACAATTCAGTTGGGAGTCAGTAGTTTAGGAAATTGGAGTTTTTCTCAGATCATGGTATCAAGAACCTTTCTGCGTAACGTGTTGGTCTCGCTATCCCGGGTGGGGGTGTGTTCGACCGTACGGTATTTAGAAATATTTTTCTCAGATCATATTAATTGAAAGCAGAGTCAGTAGTATAGGAAAATGGAGGTTTTCTTAGTTCACGACTATTCTAATTGGGGTCAGTAGTAAAGGAAATCGTAGTTTTTTCTCAGATCATAGTAATTACGGGCAGAGTCAGTGGTATAAGAAAATAGAGGTTTTCTCAGTTCACGACGATTGAAATGGGAGATAGTAGTATAGGAAAGTTTTGTTCAGATCAGGGTCAGTAAAGCCGGGGACACACCAAGCGAGTCAAGGTTGTTTCCTTATTATCATATACCAGAAATCAGGAACCAAAAAATGCCATTTAAATAACTTAGATGCTGGCGGTCATGTTGTGTTGTCCTGTATCGTTTATTCGTTCTCGGCAACATGTAAAAAAAACCCTGCTGAATGGGTGATATAATTGTCTATGTAGGCACTTCACCGACCCAACCACACCTCTTCCCGACGGAAATCGGGCATTACTAACGTTAGGTTATTCACCCTCTCTCCCGACCTTAAGAAAAGAAAAGAAAAACACCAAAAACACTAACAGACACCAAGAACATGTAAACTATCATGAAGTCAAACATTTGCTCTTTCAGCTCCAACCTGACCTGGCGCGACGTACAACACTTGATTGCCTGGACCTCTGACTACGTGCCCCTTGCCAGTGATAAGGGATGGAAGGTGAGGCAATAAGAACACTGATACTGCTTCGTTATCTTCCACGCCTACACATCGGTCAGCCTTATGGTGTATACATGTGTTGACTCAGGTCAATTCTTTAGTTTTCGTATTGTTCATTTCTCTGTATCCAGTTACAATTGGCAAATATGAATACGAATCATTATCGTCATCATCATTCACTGGAAGTTATACAGATTCTCGTGTTGCGGATCTTTAACCCTGACCTTTATGCCCTGAGTGGGTACGACCGACTCACGCCCGTAGGACCAGGATATGATGCTATATCTACATTCCGTAGAAACTCCATGTATATTGATAAATCATTTACTAATACATTACGAAAATTGATAATTTCGTGAATAACATAAAATGATTCCTCAAGGCATCCCCCGGCTATCCCCCATTGATGCCTTGAGGCATCACCTAGCCAACCCTGGTTGATGACTCAATGCATAAGCCTATCGACTCCAGCTGATGTTTCAGATAACAGGCATTATCCTACCCCTAATATAAAATCACATAGGCATAACATTGAGTTTCCGTATGCCACTCTGACTGGCATACAGAGTTTTAGATACCACTAGTGGCATACAAAGTTGGTATCACATAATATTCCATAATCGAGGAGACAGGGTAGGATAAAATCAAAACCTGATTCGTTTTAATCTTGGCTGCCGCAGGCCACTCCTGGAGTTTTGGCTCTGGACTTCACTTGGCTTCGCCTCATGAAGTCACTATGCCAAACTCCAGTCGTGGCATACCAAAGTGGACAAGATTAAAACTCATCCAGGTTTACGATATCACCTGGCCGGCTCCTGTTGATGCCTCAATACCTCACCCGCCAATTCCCAGTTGATGCTTTTTAATATTATTTTGATGCTTTTTATTCGAGTTCATATTTTTACATACTCAGAGCTTGGCTGGGCGGTACTTCCGCACAGTCCCGCTTACATCGAGAATCCTGCCATTGTTATTCGGCATGAACGAGTATCTCATAAGACAGTTGATATCTCAACTCTGCTCACCTCTGACAGTCAACACCGTGTTCCCAATTAGCGCAATCAGATCCAATTAATTTGGTTCCTGTGCTAATTTGTATAGACCAGAACCTTTGTAATAGAGTACCAACACCTTGTTATATGAAATTGAAGCGTCCATCATAATTGTCACACGTCTCCGTTGTAAATCAGTGTTTTGTTACGAATGACCTTCCATAGAGCCTTTTGGCCAATCACTATAAGACCAATTATTCAAAGTATCTACCAATTAGCGTGACTTTTGCGACTCTCATACTTATAAATACGCACAGTAAGGCGACTGGCCGGGTGACCCCGTAACCTCGCGACTAGTTATCGGAGATCTCACTATCTTGTTTTCAGTAATTAGCTGTGTCATATGTAGCACAGTATCTTCTATCAGTGATATCCACTCTTGATTAATCGATGTGATGTAAAATGGTGTTTATTGCGGCGTTTCCACTTGACGATTTTGGGGCCCGTTGAATAATTTAGGATCGTGCATGAAGACCTTTTTCGGCATGCCATAAAGACGCAGGAACGATTTGGGCCAACTTTATTCAAAACTTATAGACAACCTTATGGACAGCTAATACTGTCTTAGCGGACAGACTTAAATATCATTAAACGATAACCCTTGTAAGAATTATAGAAAATGGTCTTCATGTAACGATCCTAGATTATTAAACAGGCCCCAGGCCACTGATTATGTGCACCACCCGCCAACTATTTGCCCCTGTTCATGAACATTATGGGTAGGTGGAAAAAATGTTAAAACTTTCAGACTGACAACTATTTATCCCCGTGATCTGCAATCTAGCACCACCTGATGACTATGTGCCTCACCGATAAGTTGCAAATAGTTACATTTGATATGAATCGATATGTGGCATGTGTGCAGAGTCTGTGGCCCTATTCAGTCATCTATTCAGTCATCAGGTGGAAACAGTGCTGTTATTCAGAGGTCGACGATTATTAACGCTAAATCTCAAGTGCCACTACCTGATAACTTGTTTTTCCATGAACTCATAATTGGTGAACATTCAGTCCTCAGGTGGAAATGGTGCATTACCAAGCATTTACACTAGACGCCTGTAGTCGGCGATTCTGGCATTTTGCATTGCATGTCGACTTTCAGCAAGAAATAGAGATCGTCTAATGTAAACGCCAAGCAGGTGGCTACTGCAGATCGTCTGGTTACATCAGATTATACAATTTGGCACCACCTGACGATTATTGGACTTGCTCTGATGCCCGCAACTATTTCAAGCGGGCTTCAATTAGTCGTCTACATGGGTGGCGATTCTGTGAAAACTTATAGTCATCAGTGTAAATGCTGGGGTACATTCTGAGGGCAACGACTTTTGCGGTCGACACTGCCACCACCTGACCATATCGAATATCGACTTCACAATCTACATTCGCCACATACTTAGTCATCTGATGTAAACGCTGGGATAATCTGAAGTGAATCGCTACATGGTACAGAGTCGGTGGCCGCATTCAGCCACCAGGCGGGAACAGTGTTGTTATTCTGGGGTCGACGATTATGCATCAACACTAAATCTCAAGTGCCACCAACTGATGAATTGTTTTCCCGTGAACTCATAATGGGTGACCATTCAGTCGTCAGGTGGAAATGCCGTATTAGTTGAGTTGATAATCACCAACATGTTTGTCTCACACCTGCAGGTAAACGGCGCGGGGTTCATGGTCAACGCGCGCTTCGGCTTCGGGCTTCTGAATGCGGCCAACCTGGTGAACGCCGCCGACCCCAAGACCTACAAACTCGTGGGCAAGAAACACATCTGCGAGGTGGAGCCGGACCCGCACAGCGACGCCCTGCCCAAGTAAGCACCACCAGGGAGTTATAATGCAAACTCCTACCTTTCTGATGGATAGATACAGACTATTGCCATGATTTCGGTCTGCGTGGCCGTATTCTCCGCGTAGTTGACGCGAAGTAAACTCCGAGCGAAAGCGAGGAGTATTGCGTAGCATCAACTACAAGGTGGACGCTTCACGTTAGATGCCTCAATATTTGAATAATACACATGTTAACTCGTTCTGTGGTGTGTTTCATATGCCTCGGAACTCGAGAAGTGGTCTGCCATTTTTGAATCTGACACCCAGATCTGTGCTTCCGGTCTCTCATCCAATCAGAATGCGTTATTTGTTCAAAGCACGTCATAGTATGGTCAAAGGACGCTGTGGTATGTTTCAAAGCACACAATCAGTCTTTAGGTACATTGCTACATGGCGTATCGCGCAATACGTGCAATACTAATGAACCCCCAGCACCAGTCAGTATGATGTGTGACTTAGTGCATAGGTATATAATAATATGATCTATCTATCTGATCTGTGATGGAGTGTATGATAAAAGAAACCATAAAATCGTATTGCCTATTCACTGTTGGCGGCCTGAATGGCGTCACCAACGTCCGCCAGTCCCCAATGGAATCCCAGTGGGGGCAACTAAAATGTCATTAAAGGGTCTTTAGCTTCTAAACTTATAGGTCCATATAGAATACATTGGCATTGCTGTTATACAGATCTTCATAGATGTCTCATACCACAGAGAATAGTAGTGCGACAATCAGAAAGCCTGTATAATTGTAGAAAAGAACACGAGATATATACATTCACTAAAACATTTAAGCGTTCTTCCACAGAACGGACATAAATGAAGACGTGTACAATGCAAACAATTGTGTTTTTTCACGGTTTTCCTTTTTCTTTTGTAGTATGATTACAGATTGCAGGTCATATGACTCTGTAATATGCTACTGTGTTACAATACTATCAGCTTGCGATTTAAAGAAAATGGTTCTTCTTCGAATGCTGTAGAATCAGGTATGGTACTGAAAGATAGGGGTAAAAAGAAACACCGCTGGTGTTCGACTTCAAAGACCATGCTAAGGGACCTGAGCCATTTAATATTCTTCTTCTTATCACTCTGTTGTAGGGTTATCAGTCGGTCATATGTATACGATATCTTAAAACACGCTTATGGTTCAGGCGGATCAACCATACACAGTGCTTCTTACATTTTATCCTACCCCTCATATAAATCTCCATAGACTTAACATGGTGTAATTGTATGCCACGGTTATGGCATAAAATATCTATATCACTCAGCTCCGCTTCGTGATATCATGCCGCGAAGACAACTCATGCCATATAAACAATCAATTGAAATTTCGTGATGTTTCATGATATTATCCTACCCCTAATAAAAAATTCCATAGGCTTAACATGGGATTTTTTATGTCACGGGTGTGACACATAAAGTGTTGTTTATGTCACTACTTTCCTATGCTGAAAACATGTGGAAACGGGGTAGGATAAAATCTAGACGCCACTCGTTTGAGTTTGAGTTTATCCATGTCACTCATTTTGTTGGCCTTATAATGTTACTCGTCTTCGACTCCTGAAATTATGGAGCCAACAAAAAGCGTGACATAAATAAACTTGTGACGTCTCTTCATAATATATACCAAGGTTTAGTAAATCCAACAGGAATATCCTTTCTACATCTCATGGAAATCTGAGAGTATAAAAGAGGAGAAATGGACAATTCAAGGAGATAAGGGGTTCGTTTAATAATCTAGGATCGTACATGTAGACCCTTTTCTGTAAGCCATACGACCCAGGGAAGATGTGGTTAAACTTTGTTCAACACTTATAGACAACAATATGGTCGGCTAATACTGTCTCAGTGAACCGACTTAGAAATTTATAAACGATAACCCTTATACGAGGTACAGAAAAGGGTCTTAATATACGACTCTAGATTATTAAACAGGCCCAAGGTCTTTGGGTGGGGTGGGGGTTGTTGAGTTAAGAACCTACAGGATTTAGAGAAAACATTGGGTAAAATTGGGGGGATTTTGAAGTCCCCTCTCGGTGACAGCTCCCTATATGTACCGGCCTTTGATGGCGATGACAGCGGCAGTTAGTCGAGCGGCGACCGGAGCGGCGCAGAGATAGCGGCCCCGGTGGGAAATAAGCTGCAGTGGAGGTCGGGAGTATCGGGCGCACGACAAGCTTACTTAGTGAGGAATATTAATGCATTGACCTTTTCCCTCACCTGTAGGAGAGGTTGTGGGGGGTGATGTGGCTCCACGCAGGGGATGAGTTTGTTTGGCGATTGTTATGACTCTATTGTTGCCTCCTCATACACCCACGGCCAGCCCCGAAATATATTTGAGCCAACTCATTCCCGATTGCCTCTGTGATTTGTTATTGTCTGACTGGGTTTTATGCTTTGATTCGTGATCGGCAAAAATAATTTTAAAAGGTTTTGATAATGATGTGCAGGAGGCTTTTTATGATGATTAAGGTGTCGCTCAGTTTGATAGCATTATAGTCATCTATGCCGTAATATGGGGTGGATAATTATGACATAAAACTGCAGGTCTTTTGAAAGGTACCAGCCATTCCCTGCCATTCAAGTTTCTTGCTAATGATATGAGCCATCCAAGAAACATGCTAGAAACATAGTAGTGCCTAGAGGACAGGACAAATATTATCATTTATCTCACCCCTGGTATTTTTTCTCCATAGACTTAACATTGGGAACTCGTATCTAACGCCCATTAGATATTAAGGAAAAAGTCAATGTGGAGGGTGAGATAAATTCAGACAACCATTCAAGTTTAGGGTCAGTGCTCGATCCCGTCTCATTTGAATCACTACTATGAGTTCCCAATACTAATCCACGACCACTACGTGATTCAATACAATTCGAACTCGATGGGATACGAGCTCCAACCCTAAACTTTCAGAGGTTTCCTCTATAATACCTGTGCACGAATGTCTCATACTTACTTACCAGCTATATGGATTTCATTCTGCACACTGTGCACGAACTAATAGTTCCTGCACATCGTACCACGTGACTTATTTTAAAACGGCATTTTTTCTGATTTCCAATTATATGAAAAATATAAGGAGACATAGTGAGAGTGTCTGAATTACATCTGTTTCTTGTTCTTTTAGGTCAGAACAGACTTCATTCAGGCATGCCCTAAAATGAATTCAATATCTTCGCGGTATAGCCTCAATTGCTGACACTATCAATCATTCATTCAACTGTCTTACTTATCTGATTACTATTCTCTGGGTTCATAGCTCCATATTCAAATGATAAACTAAACTATCTAGATTACCCTTCAAAGGTTGTTTTAATAAGTTGTGGGGAATAAAATAGCATCCTTTTATAATGGCCTTCTTTAGAATAGTGTGTGTGGAGGTAAGGCCCGGCGTCCACCTACTACGATATGGCTCCGATATGGTCTACGATGCACCTCCCGATAAAAAAAATCAAGATTGTGTCGAAAGGTCACCTAATATCGGGGCAGTTGACCACGTTTCTGCGATTAGACACCGATAAAAACCCCATACGATGCGCGGTGGATTGGCATGTCTAGACAGATGTCTACGATTTTGCACCTTCCCGATATGTCTCCGATATTTGCTTTCCTTTATCGGTGCCATATCGGTAGGTCTAGATTTCTATCGTGGTAGGTGGACGCTAGGCCTAAGGCGAAAGACAGAAGACCAAATTTCCATGGGGTGCCGTCTCTCAGTGTCTTTGTATAAACATCCCCATCTGAGAATAGGAAGGAACTGCATCAAGATTCATAGCTACTGAAGATATTCCTTGAGTTTTGGCTGCAGAGTAATCTCACAAGTGGGATTATGTAGCAAACCAAAATGAATGGTGTATTTTCAATTACTAAGGATCGAGTGTGGTTCAGATTGTATCTCACCCTTTTCACTGACTAATTGGCTAACATTTGTGACATCATTTCCCCTTGAGTATTTTTCTACAATTCTCAATGGGCGTTGAGTACGAGTTCCCAATACTAAGTCTATGGGAAGAAAATATACCAGGCTAAGATAAAGGTTGGGACACGGTGACCATGCAACATGCAAACCCTGCCCATCCCCCAGATACCTCGTTTGAGTGTCTGGACGGAAGTTACATCGGTATCCAATCTGCATCGCTCCTTTTATGGTCTCTTTCTTCACGTGCGATAGAGATTTACGACCGGATGGTATGCTGGATGGTTGTAGGAGGACATTTCATATCACATTTGGTTCTCTAGATATTGGGATGTACAGTCATAAATGATGAAGGCTGGTGTGCCATGATGTGACCATCGCGGAAAAGATATCACAAGTGACGAGAGATCAGTAGATCCAGTATGATTAAAGTATGGCCAAACCACCAGCCTGTACTTAGGACAATCCCTTTGACCAAATTTGATTCATGTCGTGTTTATCATTATATATCTATGACTGAATGTCTATAGGATACTGCCCACTGCTATGGATGTAGTATAGATAATGTTCAGGCGCACTGTGCCTGTAGGGACTGAGCATGAATTGATGACCTAAGAAGGGAATAAAATGGCGGTTTCTCATCAATTTTAGGTATATATTAATGAGAAAACATAGAGACTGAGTCCATAGGGATGCCATTCTCAGTCTCCGGTGTCGGGACTTATATAACACATCCTGACCATGCTGTACAAGCTACAAAACGATATGGAAATTTATGGTTTATTCGGAACGAGGCGTTTACGAGTTCCGTACAAACGGTAAATTGTTATCGAGTATAGGCAGTCTGCATCGTATTTCTTTTGATAACGCTTTCTTTATTGAGTCTTGTATCCAATTACAAATAGTAATCATTACATAATAACAATTCCAGAATAAGTGGCAATTGCCTCAATTTATACAAAATTAATTTTCATGACAATGCCATATATTTAGCGATCTACATTTAGAGTCATTTTCGTGGCTACCTCACATCCGGCCCACATTAGATTAGTTCTCAATTAACGTATCAATAAACATAATAACAATAATGCATGAATCGTGAGGTCTTCAATTTCTATTGTAGTAGGTGGACACCCCTTTCATTATACATCAGTGCACATAAGTAATACATTTACTAACCGATGTTCAGTGTATAATACATAGAGCAGGACTTGTGCAAATATGTGCAAAAACATTATACAAATATGACGCAATATTTACCTAAAATATGTACAGTATGAAAATTCTTTAAATCTAAATTTGTCTTTAATGATTGATAGGGCAGGAAAGTAAACAGAGTGGAGAAGTAGTAGGGCTGAATAGGCATGAATTTACCAGTTCTGCGTGCCCATGATAACCGCTTCGGGGAAAGTATTTGCAGAGTGAGTGAGTTCGTATACATTCACAGATTAAACACCAGATACATTTTTCTAATTTACTAGTTTTCCAAATATGACCAACATAAGACATAACGCACATAAGCATGGGGAAATTCTCACATGAGGCCAAAAAATAAAGAAAAATTTAAAAATAATGCGTTTATTACAGTATCTACTATGGAATTCTTTATCAAAATGAATGCAACAGGAAATGTCAAAGAAATTGTTCAAAAGAGGGGTTCTATAGAAGATGATACAACAACGATTTGCACAATGCGGACAATAAAAGATAAGAAAAGGATAAATTGGGGTAGAATTGTTTATTCATGCCTACTTATTGTATTTTTGTTCCTTTGCACCTGGTGGGGAACTTGACACTTTACTGTGTAAAGTAGTTAATCATAGAATAATTAAAAATCATCAGCTTGTACAATATGAGCAGATTGTATAAGTTAATTAACTATATCTATAACTACATTTAGATTCTACTGTACGATCATAAGTTTGTGAGATGATTGTTATTTTGTATTATTTGTCATCTATTGCCTGGAAGACCGGTTGTACAGGCCGGGAGCAATAAAGACCCTTTAACAAAAAACCGAAATTCTCTTCCCAGGACTATCGATCAAGGTGAGGAGATTCGCTTCAAGATCCAGACGTCAGGATGTGACCAGCAGGAGAACGCCGTGCGCTCACTGGAGCACGTGCAGCTCATCTTCACCATGGAGACGGATCACCGTGGAGCGTTCGAGATCTACCTCATCTCCCCTGCAGGTAGGTGGCAGCACTGGGCGTGGCGTTAGTGCCGGGTACGGTCACTAGGTGACGTTAGCTGTTACGCTGAAGTCTTGCCTTCACGGATGACAGTTGCAAGATTGTAATGGTGCAGGTGGAGGTAGCTATCCACGAAAGTTCGGATCACTCGCAAAACGTAACGCGTTCAACGACAAAGTAATATTTTATAGCGATAAGGTAACATATCTACATTCAGGAAAGGTGGAAAGGTTACTTCCTCATAGTTAAAGTACTGTTAATTGTAATAAAGATATATTTTAAAAAAATGTAATTTTTTTATTGGTATCCTCATAAAAACAGTTATTATTACCAACCACATAATGCTAAGGTTCTGAGAAAGAACTGAAGAGAATGTAACTAAGATAATGAAGATGAAATGTTATAGAACAATTTGTGAAAACTCTTCCCCTAAGAACCGTTTAAAGGCGGGGTAACGTATCACACGTCTTAGCCTCCTTGGTCGGTGTACTCCATAATTTGAATCCGCGATAGTAGCGACTGCACGAGACAGAGGTTATCGTTTTAACCTTGAGGACAATTTTTTTCAATCAATGTATCATTATTACTTTTATACATATTAACATACACTGTCTGTGATGTCCTTTAAAGGCACAAAGGTGAAGCTCCTGTCAAAGCGCTCAGAGGACACCTCACCACAGGGCTTCAACAAATGGCCCTTCATGTCTGTTCACACCTGGGGGGAGGACCCCAAGGGCATGTGGGAACTCAAAGTCAAAGTTACTGTAAGTACAGCCAATTTGAAGTGTTTGATGATAGCCAGATACTAACGATTGACCAGTCAGAGGTGTTATTGATATAGAGCTCATGAAGCGTTCATGGAAAGTTATGGTTAAAAATTCTGTGAACTAAGACGATGCCAAACATGCATCTCTCAACCTAAAGCGTGGATTCCGCTGAGCAACCGATCTATGACGAAACCTGCTAAAACGGAGAACCGGTGGGACGGTTAAAAAACCTGAAAAAGTTGTATAAGCGTAGCTGGCAGTGGAACGTACGATGCCAATGTTGTGTATTTTTTCTAATAGTTTTGGGTGCTACTCATCGTGTCCACTCAAAATGACTGAAAGATTCATATCACTATCCGGTGTTCTTCTCTATATTGCGAAGAGACAGAAAACTTTCAAATGAACCCTTTATTGCGGTGGAATCCATGCTTAATCCTAGTAAGATAGGAAAGTAATGTTTGTGTTCTTGAAAATTTCACCAAAGTACGATCGCCGTGGTATATGACGGCATAATGCCTGAAGGAATCATTTATAACAATATGTATTTCAATTAGTAAGGAATTAATAATTTCAATTCCACAAAACATATAAGCGGCATATAGAATGTAATTCCATCAAATAATGTCGGAGAAAAAATACCAGGGGTGAGATAAAAGCCCGTATTTCACTGTACTGCAGGAGTCGATGGGAAAGAACCGGGGAGTGGTGAAAGACCTGCGTCTCGTCCTGCACGGAATGCCCGAGGCGCCTGCGCACACCCGGTCGTCAGGCGGGCGGCGCGACTATGGCGACGTCAAAGAACGGATCAGAGCAGTCAAGGTGAGGCTTTGTCAACTGGACATTCATTCTGCCGACTGTCCGTTTACAATACGGGGTTTTACTAACAGGGAGGGAGCCATACAGGCAGACCAAACCGAATGACTGTTATCACTGAGAACATTCTCTGATCTGGGTATCTATTTTTTTTCTCGCTATTATACACATATGAAGAGCATTTTATCTTTACAGATAGTTTTAATGTACCTTTGATATGTCCATAATAGATTTTACCTATTCTCGATATGTAAACAATATAATTATAAAGAGCATTTAATCTTGATAGATAGTCTCAATGTACTCTCGATATGTCCATGATTGATTATAACTAGTGTTAATATGTAAAAAAACAAACAAAAAAAAACTCCATGAAGGTTTGGGTTCCTTCTACTAGGGGACGATATCAGTAGATTATCAGTAAATAGCTTGGAGGTAACAAACCTTTGAAGAGTCTAATAAAGAGAGGGATGCTCGTCATATAAAAAACAACTAAAAAAAACCAGAATAACTGTTATCATTATGGAAAGGTTATGTTAATAATTACATTCGTAACAGTACCGGAAGGAGTAGGCGGCTGTAGGTTGTTGGCAGCTCTCCCTAGCAACACTCGCTCGAGCAGCTCAGGCTAAACATTAACCCTTTCGCTACCCTACAAAGTACCAGATACACAGCTTGAAGTACGACGCTGTAGTATTATCGTAAAACTGGATGAGGTTTAATCTTGCCCACCGTATTCCACGACTGGAGTTGGCAAAGTGACTTCATGAGGCGAAGCCGAGTGAAGTCCGGAGCCAAAACTTCAGGAGTGGGATGCGGTGGCCAAGATTAAAACGAATCAGGTTTTGATTTTATCCTACCCTATCTGGTCGATTTTGGAATATTACGTGATAACAATGCTGTATGCCACTAGTGACATATAAAACTCCGTATGCCAGTCAGCGTGACATACGGAAACCCAATGTTAAGCCTATGGGATTTTATATTAGGGGTAGGATAATATTTAAAACCCACTGTAATACGCTGGCACCTTTCACAACACCCAGCGTGGCTACATTAGAACTCCATAGTAATCCAAAATTATTAGGATATATGTTTTGAAAATATCAAAATATTCGCATTGTTTCACTAAAAACATAGCAAGTACTAAAATTTCGGGACTGGTCCGTGAAGGCATCATAGTGCAATATACTTCGGAATACCTCCAGGCATCACGGCGCCCTATTCCTGGGTAATGCCTCTCGGTATCATGGTGTATTATGCCTGGGAATGCCTCCAGGCATCATAGCGTGGCGAAATGGTTAAAACACAGGTCAAACTACCTTGGGCTGCGGCATTGCCATTTCCCTCCTTGATAATCTCTTTTTTCCAACCACTTGGCCGCAAATGCAAAGACCCTTTTATGGATATGAATTTTGAATATGGTGTGTTTAGAATTGCTATGTATTCCAATAAAGATTTCTTTACGTTACTGGGTCAACTATGTAACTCTGAATCTTATATGACGTCCATTTCTAATGAGGCTTCAAATCATAGAGTTGAACAAAGTGTAATCTCCCAGTCGACATTCCATTGCCAAGAGGTATTACAAGTGCTGAAGAAGGTTAATCTTGCCTTCCTTTACGATTTGCAAGACGGCGTGCGAGAACAGAGGGGGCACAACCGCCTTCTTACATCACCAATATGGCGAGAAGGAGGAAGAGCGCATCCTTAAACATAAATTCTTTAGCCGACGGTCCACATAGTGAAGGATCTTTTCCATTGAGGGGTACATTTAGAATTACTGTCTTTTGTTGTACACCTAAGGCCAAGGGATCATAGTATATCTTATATTCTGTTCTTTACTTGCTATGTATTACTGGTTTGCTATGCATCATTGTTTATAATCAATTTGACGGGTAATATAAAGGTTTATAAAGAAAGTAATTATAAGCATTGTATGCTAGATGTAAGAAAAGACATATTATTTCCATGTCTCTGATGGGTATCCTTTATCTACAAAATAAGGGACTCCTAGGTTTCTTTGGTGGTGAACCTCTAAGGCCTGGCTTCCACCTACTACGATATGGCTCCGATATGGTCTACGATGCACCTCCCGATGAAAAATCAAAATCGTGTCAGAAGGTCACCTAATAACGGGGCAATTGACCACGTTTCTGCGATTAGACACTGATAAAAACCCTATACAATGCGTGGTGGATTAGCATGTCTAGACATATGTCTACGATATTGCACCTTCCTGATATGTCTCCGACATTGACTTTTTGTATCAGAGCCATATCGGTAGGTCTAAATTTCTATCGCAGTAGGTGGACGCCGGGCTTTACTGTCCTTACCTAGTTCTTGTTAGGGCATGGACTTCATACTTGTTATGGTTAAGGCTTATTTATAAGGTCTTTTATTAAAACATTGGTTATTGATGATAATGGTTCACATGACTTTCAACACACATCATCAAAAGAAATAGAACAGGTGTAACATTAAGGAGCATATATACTACATTTATTAACAGATGAACTATATGTTTTACAATTCTGATTCTTTTCTGGCAGTCAAAAGAGAGAGAGAGTTTAACTAGGTAACATATGCCCATTTTCGAGCTTGAATATTCTTGTATGTATTCTTTGTTTAAAGAACTTTCATAGTATTCAAACTTTATACACTGTATCATCTAATAATACTTTTCTATGCATCATTTTTTATGATTAAAAAAACAAACACGATGAAATGTTTCTCCTAATTTCAACTGTCGATGAAAAGGTATCAAACAATGCACACAGGTAACAATGTCCCAACATTACATTCAGCTTGATTTAATCCCTCTATACCTTATTTCCAGCGCAAGCAGGCTTCCCTAGTCGATCCTGTAGAAACACCATGGGAGGAGGAAGGAATGAAGAGAGCGGAACCACACCTCCAGCCCCGGGAGCAGCTGGAATCCGCCCTGGAGAAGCTCAAAGGATACCTCCATTCCGGCGACTATGCGGACCTCTTCTCCTCTCGCTCGCGTATGCGTGGTGGTAGTTATGGTGGCGGTGAGAAACCCTCCCAGGCTGAGCCTCTTCCAGCTGAGGGCCTTGTCCTACCCCTGGACGACGAGTCCAAGGACCTCGGCGAGCTACTCGAGTCCCACCTCCCAGAACTGGGTCAAGAGCAATTCGGTGACTCAGAGGGACTCGTCTCCAGGGACTTTGCTGATTACGGTGGTGGTGGGTTGGAAAGTTCACGGCAGTTCACTGATTACGGTAACGGGCAGGACAGACTCAATTATCAATAACATTCCTTCAGCCAAAATAGATATAAAACACCCACTTGTTGAACGTGTTGTCATTGATTGATTCTACGCAGAGCAGATACGATTTTTATTATATATACATGTGCGCGAATGTCTCACATTTACTGGCCATCTGTACGGATTTCATTCTGCACACTGTGCACGAACTAATCGTGCATCCCCGTACCACGTGACTTGTTTTAAAATAGAGTCGTTAATGATTTACAGGTATATGGTAATAAGGAGACATGGTGAGTGTGTCTGAATTACATCTGTTCCTTGTTGTTTTGGTCGGAAATATTCACCCCATATTTCGAATTCTGTGAAGATTTTCCACCAAAACAACTCGGAATAGATTCCATTTTAGGCGCAGTAGCCATGTCTCTATATAAAACATTCCACAAGATACCATGTAGATCTCTTTCAAAGGTCATACCCCAAGCCCCCTTCCCAACCTTCCTTCAGTGCCAGTCCCAATGCAGTGGAGTACATTAACTCCTTTATTGATAACGGTAGCGGGTTTTACCGTCGGGTTGATAAAGATTACCTCATATCCTTAATGCCAAGATAAGATTATCATATTTTAACCGACCATTTATTTTTACACAATGCACTAATGGTGGGATTAAAGAATGTGCCATTTTAACACTATACTCACTATAAAATGGTATATCATTCAGGAATATATTTTGTTTCTGTGATCACCTTACACCAAATCATAAAAAAGATACTTTTGGGATTGAGTTCACCAAACAGGTATATGACAATGGAAAGAATCAATATCGTCAGTTAAAGATGATAACATCAGGAAAATAAATCCATTTTAGATGCATTCACATCAGCTGTATACATATGAGATGCCAAGTTTTGTACATAGCTTCTCACGTGCAACGTTTTGTGCATATCCACGTCAAGTTGTTTGCATTTTCAGAAAGTTGTGTAAACCAGCAAAGCGTCTTTGTGATATTGAAATAAAATTATATTTCTCTATGGTTCTTTGAGTTCCGGATGTGATGTAAAGCCAAAGCGTACTGAACAATGTGTTATCCTTATTGTGATAATTAAATAGATGCAATGAACTCTAAACGATGATGCGATGTTCTATGTATCCAGACTGCATTTTAAGATGGGCATCCACCTACAACGATAAAAATGGAGACCTTGTGATTCAGAATATCCAAAATCAGAGACAGATCGGGAAAGTCTGTTTCATAGACAATTGACTAGACTAGGCTCTGATTACATTCCGATGCATATTTTAGAATTTTACTTTTTTAATTTTATTCAAGTTTGGCCTTCCAAAAAGTTACTCCTTTTGAATGTGTTAGTTCGATCACTCACAACCTACTATGCATCATGAAAAAGCATGTTAGTGTGATAAGAGAATGAGGGAGATTAAGAGTATAGTACAGTGTAAGATAAGTAGGAGAGATAATGGCAGGGGAGTAAAGACTATGGAGATTATGAGTTAGAAACAATACAATACAGTCCATTCAAGCTATATGCAAATGCTCATCATATTACGTATAACCTTCTACTTAATGTAGTTCATTGGCTATCTTTTAGAATGTTTTTAGTGTATCAGCATATTCAGGGTATCACCATTTACAATATTTATCATATTACGTTTTTATTAAAAATATGACAATAAAAACTTAAAAAAATATATATATATTGGGGAGCTTTGGGGAGACAAGTCCACAACTTCAGACCTCTATACCAAGTCGATTTCTCATATTTGCTGGTTTCATGAACACAAGTCCTAAGGTTTACATTAGCACGATTCCTTCTAGTTCTCTACCAATCGTCTAACTCAAAAGGGTTACAGGACAACATATTCATCCTGGCTAGCAGTTGCCTGTCTCGTCGTTTGGCTGAAAATTCAACATCATACTTCTGATTTAGATCATCAATGGTCTGTTTCCTTTTTATACATCCTTGTGCTGTCCGAAAAGTGAAATTCTCAATCCACTGCATGCTGGTAATTACATCAGCATTGGGTCTATCAAGAGCAAAGCCACAGCATTCCACTATGGGTACAACAGTACAAATATAAATTTGTCTGGCCACATCCCAGGATATTTGTCTCAGAAACTCATGAAATTTCTAGATTCGGTTTTGGGCTGATCTCATTACTTTCCTGTAGTGTTCAGGGAAACTAAATGTCTGGTTTATTATGAAACCCAAGTTATCATAGCTATTACTCGGAAACTGATGTGTGTGATCTGCTTTTTCAAATAAAAACTTTAAAAAAGAATTGCACCCCGCACACCTCCATGAGCGAGAGGGACTCGATGGACTGGGGAACATTTTCCCATCAATTATAGCTATTACACATGCTTAAAGTGTAGCCATTACATAAAACATTTAGTTCAAGAAAAACTGCCTTCTTGTAGGCAGCACAGATCGGACTGTACATGTCTCCGATTCATTTAGCTTCAGACCATTTACAGCACATCAAGTTGAAATACAAGATATGTTGTTTTCCAATGCGACCCAGGTTTCAACGAGAGTATCTAGACTACAGTAAACAATCAGGTCATCTGCATATTGTATACAAGAGGAATTAGAGATATCATCACACGTGTTATTAACGAATGCGAGGAACAATAAGGGCCTGAATACTGACCCTTGAGGAACTCCGAGGTTGATAGTTGACAATCGACAATCAAACACCCTTCATCGTGATAAAATTATAGACTGCAAATATGGGGGCCGTTGAATAAACTACGAGCGACAAAAAGGTCTCCCAGAATCGTCCTTGGGGCCATAGTGTTGTATAAAATAATGTGTTGTGAACAGAAGGTATTTTGACAATAAGAGTCATCTAAACCTCTTATAAGGTGTTGTATACAAATACGTTCATTTAGAAAATATCTTCTCTTTTGTCATACAACGTAAAAAAACGTCCAACATGTCGTTTATCGTTGGAGTTATCGTATCGTCCAGCACAGCACCAGAAACGAACGAACTTTATTCAACAGCCCCCTGCATCGTAGGGTAATCGTAGAAACATAATCAACTGCCCGGATTTTAATTTTCCGTTTGACATGATATGGATCTTTCATCGGGAAGTACATCGTAAGACCTATTATAGAGGTTTTTAGCATAGCTCAGTGGACGCCTGGCTTTATAGTAATGTACTGAAATAAATATTACTTTGCAGAAGATTTAGAGTTCGATCAAGACGAATGACGTCACTGCGATCATGCTTATCACATTTAAACATTATACCATATATAACGGTATAAACGTCTATCAGTAAGATATTCAAAACTTGGATACTCAAAATCAAGATTGTGATTTCAGAATCATTAGCTGCATCGGAAAAAGATGTGATTAAATCCCTACCAAACAAACCTGCCACTAGAAGCAGTGATGAGAGTTACCTGCCCTTGTTATTCCACGCCCCCTCTGGCCCTATCGCATTTCTCCAGTGAGCCTGTGTGTGACATCATGGTATTCTGTACATGGGTATGTATACCAAGTGTGGGAGATTTGCAGTGAATAATTGATAAAATAATATAAAATGATATAAAGCACAAAGAGGGACAAATGATACATTATTTTCGAATATTAACTGCATTAATTTGATAATTATATGACATTCCATTCCCTTTCTTTTGTAATCAACCTTTTATCCCCATTTGAGGAAGTACAAAGACATTCTGCCGGGAGGCAGATTTTGTGTGCCTTAATATAACAAGGGTACACAAGCCAGTCATCACAACAAGTCAGAATGACAGTGTAAGGTGAGGTGACAAGTAGGAGATAATGAGATAAGATGAGACACCAAAACCATAGTACATAAGACCATTTAAGAACTCCGTCCATTGCCTGCATTAGACATTCATTCTCTTTCTTGTATACTATGACAAGACATCTACTATGAGTGCTCTGAATCTTCAGCACTCATTTCATCAGGTGTTGTTGGAAAGGAATCATATCAGCTTCTGGCACTGTACTCCGGCTATGGAATGGCCTCCATTATGTAAATATGTACAGCTATGACATCATCTGGGAATCTAGCAGAGGATAACCTCTTCATGAGGACCTGACAGCTGGGTTCTACACTGTAGACGCTCAAGCAGACGAATCATCCACAGCAAATCACGCCAGACTCATCGATGTTGCTCCTGCAATATACACAAAATGGGAAAAAATGATTAAGATTCCAGTTTTAAGACCTGACAATTGTTCTCTGAATTTATGTGACAGCTTGTAGAAGCAATAAAGGTTGCATCTCAGGGGACATTTCTAGTATTGAAACATATTCAAGAGGTCTAAAACATTAAGATCCTGGTTTTAAGACCTGGCAATCGTTCTTTGAATTTATGTGACATGGCAAATTGTAGAAGCAATAAAGGCTGCAAGGATAAAATGGAGAAGTCTAAAAGATGAGTAGTAGATGAGTGAATATACCTTATATGAATCATGGGCATTATTATAGGGTCTTTTTACTACTTTACGAACGATAAAGTAAGGTTCTTACGATTGTCCTGGGACAGGTTTAGTTTAATGAAGCTAAGCATCTTGTATCAGAATATGTAAGAATGCGTCCAGAAAACAACATAGTTTGCACCAAAGGCTACGACTATACCAGTTACGATTTACAACCGTGGCGCCCTCTAGAGTTTCCAAACAAGGTTGCCTGTCGACGCCATGGTCCGGCCAGAGCGACACGGTTTAGCTCCACATCCTTCAGAAATGATCTGACAAGTTCGAAATATCAAAAGGTAAGAAAAAGCATATCATTGACAATTGAATGATAAGAAAATCTACACCAAGCATGTACATCTTTGGCCTTATTTACTTAATACTTTTACCAAACAACCTTGCCCTTTAAAGGCGTTGCATACTTTACATTCGGCTACATGTTGGTTTCGGTCTATATGAAGGTATAATTTCCTATAACTCATAAAGATTATATGTGATATTCTTCTGATACATTTACACGGTTAAGATTAAGCTTTCCCTCTAAAACAATTGGTGGTATTTTGTCAGCTAAGAATCAAACCACCAGTTACCGTATACACTTGGCTTGTCACGAAAGCTCGCAATTCATAACATTAATCGGAACTTTTAAAACATACGCGATGGATCACACATGTTACACCCTAATTAAGGTTGTGTTTACTATATAGGTTTATCATCCCCTAACTCCTAAGTATACTGCTATTTGCTACACTTTCTAATATGTTAATCATGTTGCGTTTATAAACCAAGTTCCACTAAGCTGTCTATTCACCACCTATCTGCAGTTGGGAGGCATCCGCCAGATTGGTGAATGGAAAACAACCCTAGATTTTAATAGGTTTGTGAATTCATTTTGCCCTACTCAATGGGCATTGGATACAAGTTTCCAATGTAAAGTCTATGGGGGGAAATTCCACGGTTATGATA
Source organism: Alentia gelatinosa (assembly GCA_950022655.1). NCBI lineage: Eukaryota > Metazoa > Annelida > Polychaeta > Phyllodocida > Polynoidae > Alentia > Alentia gelatinosa. Next base: position 53,857,527 of record OX465583.1, on the reverse strand, counting down.
AAATAGCAAACCATGTCTGCCGCTGCCCTGTGAGGCGCGTTGCATGCTCTAAGCTGGGCCAGTAATCACTGCTCCTGATTGATTACAGAGTCACACCAAGACGTCCAATGGCATTCAATCTGTTAAATATGATGACAGTAGATCAGTAGGTCTGCTGCAGGAAAAAAGGTTACGTCATTTAGTTAAATAGTTATATAGAGTTGCCTTGAATGCATTTACTTCTATCCCACCCCCGAGGTATGAAGATATAAGTTAAAAGGTCTAGAAACAATGCACACCCCTAAATTCTCCAGTAGAATTCCCTATACCATCACAGATCATCACATGTCTCCAGGAATGAAATTGTCCAAGATACTTGTAAATTTAAGACTAAGAAGGAAAACTGCATCAAGATCCGTAGCCATAGACAATATACCATGGGTTTTAGTTGCAGGTACTGTAGAGAAAACCTATGAAGGTTTATGTTCAGAGCTCATATCCCATTGAGTTTGAATCACATAGTAATTCACAAAGGTAAGCCACATGAATTATGTAGAGATTCAAACGCGATGGGTTCGAGCTCTGACTTGAATACTTGAATAGATTTCTGAATTTATCTAACCCTTCACATTGACTAATGGGCTAAGCTTTACGATATAATCCCCCATTTTAAATTATTTTCTAAACACTCAATGGGCGTTGGATATGAGTTCCCAATGTTAAAGCTATGGGTAAAAATACCATTGGTGAGATAAAATAGCAAACCATGTCTGCCGCTGCCCTGAGAGGCGCGTTGCGTGCTCTAAGCTGGGCCAGTAATCACTGCTCCTGATTGATTACAGAGTCACACCAAGACATCCAACGGCATTCAATCTGTTAAATATGGCGACAGTACATCACGCACGCACCGCAAAGGCAAATCTTGACAAAGCTGTCGCAAGGTGTTAGCCACACAAATTACATCAACAAGCATTATCACCAAAGCAACAGCAGAGCACTATACAATGTCTACAAAATGTAGATCGATGGAATATTGTCGTCCGTTATGGCAGGAATGGTGGAAAACAAACTCATGGAACCAGCCAAAATTTTGATGTAAAAAAACCTGACCATGTTTTTCATCTCAGCCCTAAGTTCTGAAGACAGTATCAACGATATATCTTGGATTATTAAACGGCACCCTGGGTGCAATGTCGGTGTGTAAGCTTTTTGTTCCTAGAGCTAGGATGGTTCATGGATATGATCACCTCTAGGCTACATAATATCGTTGAACAGTTATCGTTTAACTTTCCTTTGTCCTCAAACTTTTCCTAAGTCATCTGAAACTCTCCGGAGTCTAGGACATCTAAAGGGGTTTCGTAGCTTTTGCTTGGTCCTCAAATAAAGTCTAATTCTGTATTCTTTGCGTAAAGTCTTTTGCCGTCGGATGGGTCTCCGAGTCTCAGCTGTCTGACAGCGTGTTGGTTCGGCGTCATTTCGTCGAGAAATTTTTTTTTCTGTATTCTGCTTTTGCGACCGTGAGCATACAACATATTTCAGTGCTCCAGGTAAGTAGATACATGCTGCTCATGTGTTTTCTATGGACTCTTTGTATTAAGCCGGATGCCAAACTACCGATTTAGGGTTAGACGATTAGTTCCCAAATTGTATAGGAGTCGGTCACCTTGTTGCAGGCAAATTACGTAACCCCTCGCTCGACCCCCACACTGATAAAATCTGTGTATGGTCCACTAATCGCTGGGGGAGGACAAAAACCAAAGAAACGAGTGTTCACTAATCGCTGGGTAGCCTTGCCTAGCTGTCCTACATCTACCAACTCTATTAGGATGGCTTTGCTGAGACAAATTACCCTACATTTGTCGCCGACAAACGTACATAAATGTTCCGAAATCGGCAGATTGGCAATGGGCTTTAGACAGAGAATAATACATTTCTTCCTTTGGCATGGCTGAAATGTATCATAGCATCTATATTCATGAATGTAAGCCTAAGTATAAAAAGTCTTTTCGTCTTCAATCTTTAGTCCTGTCCAAAAATAAAGTTTATAATTCACCATATCCTGATAACCTTGCACAGAATTTATAAATCATAACTTTTGCGTTGTTTATCATGAATATCTTGATTCATAATCAGAATCCCTTCACCATCTTGTAGCATCATACATGTGTGGCTATATCCTTCCTGACGAGCTGCCAGCCTCACAGTAGCCTGCCATGGCAACGGCATGGTCCCGATCCTTATTAGCCCACTCATAAGTCACCTGACAGAGGTCACATGATTCGATAACCTATCACGTGACGAGTTAGCTGCATGAACCAATCAGAAAGCCCTGAAGGAGCACGACAGCCTCCCTGGAGGGGTGTAAGTAGGCCGAGTCGGGGACAGGTCATCAGGGTCGGGGATTAACTGCTATTTCGTGTCTGAGATATAGGCCAGTTTACATTGGCCGATTATACAGTACCGATCTGCAATCGGGAACCATCGATAGTTTTTAGAGCGTGCTTGCACGTGGTTATCATTGCCTAGAGGTTAGAGTGGTCACCTATAGCTTCCAACATACTACATAATATCATAAAACATCACGAAATTTCATATGATTGTTTATATGGCATGAGTTGTCTTCATGGAATGATATCACGAAGCAGAGCTGAGTGATATCTGTAGCAGAAGACAACGAATGGCATGTAAACAATTATATGAAATTGAGTGATGTTTAGATTTTATCCTACCCTGTTTTTAACTTCATATGTCACCAGTGGCATATAGATAGTTTATGGCATAACCGTGGCATGCAGGCCCACCATGGTAAGTCTATGGAGATCTATATGTGGGGTAGGATAAAGACTATCCCTTCACTATCTGCGTGCTAATCACTGTGATATTGAGAAGGGAGCAGGGTACCAGAGGCATGCCAGGGTCTTAGAGGCATGCCCAGCTGACCATGAACAATCACTCAAGACCGAAATACCTCATTGATCTAAGGATATATTTGGATCCTAGACTCTAGTCAGGCAATTGCAGAAATGGCAAGTTGACTGGGTACAAGTGGGTTACAGAAAACTATCCATAGACTGAATACAATCCATAGCTTTAATTGTTATTCATTCATAATTGCACGCTCATTCATCAATGATGAACATACTATTTGCTCCTAGTTTTGGTATACCGATGCCAGATCAGGGCATGGAAACAAAACTTGCAGAGAATACTCACAGATTAATTTGATAAAGATTATGCAACAAGGCCGGTACCACGGACGGATTTACTCACAGATTGACAGAATTAAAATACCTTGATTTTGTCGTAAATCCTCAAGATTTCAATGTGAAAATTAAATCGTTGTGTGTCTGGAAAATACAGTAGAAACAGAGCATACAATGCACCCTCACCGATAACTTGATACCCACATACAGTTGGTGGCACCACTTACAGACTTCTAGAGGAACTCACATAATGGGTGCCATGTTCATCGGCCAATGGAAACGGGCTTTACTAGCATATCCAATAAAGACTGACCTATGGGCTGAAGAGGTCATAATTTGTATCAAGAGACGATGATAAGTATGAACTTCATGTTGATGTAGAAAAGACATTAAGGTCAGACGCCATAAACTAATGCCTGTTAATCTACGATCAATAGATAATCAGTCTATGATAAATCACTCATGATATAACCATCAGCTGATAAAGATGGAGTAGTATAAGATCATAAAGGTCTTCATCTATTGACGAAGGTAGGTAACTGAGACGAGATACCTCCATGAACTCGTCTAATCTGATGAGTTTTGGGATACGGGTCCACATCAGGAGGTGAAGGTGAATAAGTAGCTCGTTGGTAACATATAATCCCAGCAGTATTCATATTTCACCATAAAATGAATAAAATATTTCTAGACGTGCGATTGGCCTCAGCGACTACTGGTTTATGGCTAGATTCTGTCTATTCTATTTTAGCAGACTGCTGATTTATTCATTTTACCTTGTTAGCCACCCTCTGATTGGTTGGTTTGATCACTGATCCAATCTGGCCACCTCCATTGGTCGATACTTTTCCCTGTACCATAGGCTTTTCTTTGTGGCAAGGTGCCAGTCCTTTCGATACACCGGTTTCCCGGTCATTCATGAGTGGGCACGGCGAGATTTAGACTTCAGGGAGAGGCCGATGCGGTGCACAGATTCTGACCGGCTCATGCAAGCGCAGTTCAAAATTCAAGCAGCCAAAGTGGAGGTGATTAATTGACAACAGACATGATGGCGCATACAAATGTCATCATTCAGCCAACGGCAGCGGTCCACCCAGACCATACTACCCGCCTGTTCATGTGGATGTAACACACAAGGGAACCAGCCAATCCATTTGACGTCCGTCTGCACCACCTAGTGGGGAACTCCTCACTTAGTGTTTGCCATTCACGCTAGGGGGTCTGTAGATTGGCCGCCACAAATGCCTCAGATTGGCAACCAACCCGTCTCCGACTTAGGGGTTGGTCTGGTCCGATCGCTTTCTGGGACCTGTTTCAATAGAATGCGTCATTAAGCCACTTAGTGACATGACTAGTGACAGCAATAGTGACAGGAATAGTGGAAAAATTTAAGTCTCATTTCATAAGGCATGTCACTGTAGGGGAGGTGTGTCTTGTCACTGTTGTGGATATGTCCCTAGTTTGGGACATCATAGCGGAAAAACATGTGGGGTACCCCATCTCACATACTCATGCCCCACCAGGAACAAGTGCCATCAATGTGAAGGTCACCGCATAAATTAGCGACAGCGCTTGAATAATTCTACACTGGCCACCAGAGCAGCATTTGCTATGACAAAAGTCAAATGTAAATATCGTTGGATTGCATGAGCCGATCTCCTTCATATTTGGCATGTTTATAAGATGTATGTGTCCCTAACTATGGTTAAGGTTTCATAGCTTAATTCTTACGGGAAGTAAAGTTACACATTTGTGACAATAGAAGTCAGAGGGTATACCCTCTCGCTATTTGGGACACAACAGTGACCCCGATAGTGACCGGACATAGGTTTTATGAAATAGTCAAGCCACTATTAGCGCCTGTCTGTAACAAAGATTCCCGGAATGGCTTGTCACTAAACTACTGCAACGCAACCTGTCGCTATCGTGTCACTACACCCAATAACGGACGTCCTACAGACTATTGGAACGGGCCCTAGGCCAGAAAGCTTGAACCAAATATCTCGAAGCAGAGTACAACCTTGGATATCGTGAAATGTAAACTATGAATACTCACTATGAGACATCATTAGCTTAGATATTTGATAGCTTAGTCTAACTTTCTGGCCCCTTTATCTAAATACTCAAAAAAGGAAATGATATCATGAATAAGGGTCTTCGGGAGTATTTCAATCTCCAGCCACAATAGCCTGTACTGGGAGACCAAAACCAAGACAAAAGATGTGCTGTAAGGATGATTCACTCTTCCAGCAGAGATTCTCACTCTGGCAGTAAGAAGATCAGCTAGGCGAGTGCAAGTCAAGGTTGTTCAATTCGGATTTCACCAGAGCTAACGTCAGTGTAGCTCTGGCGGCCAGAGTACGCATGCCCCCACACTGTGCCGACCAATGGGTTGGTCTCTTTGAATTTCACATGGTATCTGTCCCATGCGCCTCAAACGAAGTCATTTTGTTCTATGTAGGTTCTAGAAACAGAAATACTTAGGCCTAGACAGGGGTGATGGCCAATCAATGGTGGAATGCGATCTGACACTCTCCTAACTGATGTTCTTATTACCAGAATCAAAATCTCTGCCTGAAGAGCGAATTGTATAGCTCATTCTCCTAGCAGATCTTTCGTTGCCCTGGGAGATTGCAGTACTCTCAAAGCTCCTTATTCATGTTGTCATTTTATTTTTGTGTATAATAATAATAAGACCAGGAAGTTAGACTTTGCCATCAATTATCTAAGCTAATAATGTCTTGTATTGAGTATCTATATTTTATACTTTACGATATCCAAAATTGTGCTCTGCTTCGAGATATTTGTATGAAGCTCTTTGGTCTAGGAAGCGATCGGACTTGACCAACCTCTTAGTAGGAGACAGAGATGGTGGCTAATCTATGGCCAGGCCTGCTTTCATTGGGAGGTTAGCGTTGTTCCATTCTTTATCTCCGGTGGGAGAATTTGTTTCTCATTATAGATACAGTCCCCCACATCCCCATGGGGAAGCAGAGAGCTTTACGCAGGGAAGGGGACAAATTTGTTTCTCAATAAATTGAATACTAGGAGCAAATAGTATGTTCATCATTGATGAATGAGCGTGCAATTATAAATGAATAACAATTGAAAGGTTTGGATTACATTCAGTGTATGGATCCTTCTCTGTAACCCACTTGCATCCAGTCAACTTAGCATCTCTTCAACTGCCTCAGTCTAGTATCCAAATATATCAAGCAGGTCAATCAGGTATTTCGGTCCTGAGTGACTGGTCATGGTCAGTTGGGCAAGCTACTGATACACTGAGTCACTGGCACCCTGCTCCTTTGCCAGTAGCACAGTGAGTAGCACACAGATTGTGAATGGATAGTGTCTTTGCAGTACTAGTACGCTGGAACCCTATGTGATCACTCTAACCTTTAGGCAATATGAGAAACGTATATAGATCTCGTAAGCACGCTCTAAAAGGGTGGCGCACTGAAGGTCATAAGGTACACATGTATTGCACCCTCTACGAATAAGTGACCTCGTGAAATGTCAAGGTGCCTATGATCAACTAACCCGACGACTAGAAATGTGGCGACTGTAGATCGTCAGGTGGTGTTCGATTAAGCAATCTCCCCTGCAAAAGTCGACCCCAAGAGGGTGGTTGTGGTCCATTAGATTTTAACTCCCGACTGTACAACCGTCCCAAGGCGCTATAAATATATCATGTAAGGAGGTCAGGGTGAAGGTCGTGGTTTGCTCCGAATGCAGTCATTAGCTACTTGGACTACTCTATTCCTTATATGGTAGTTAATGCAGGGGGACAACTCCATGCAGCCCGAATATACTCGAGTGTTTATACTGGATGACTTTTTACAGAATCTCCACCTGGCTAGATGACTAATTCAAGCTGGCTAGATAGTCATTGGGTGGTGCCCAATTGCGTAATCTGACTGGATAAGTTTGGTTTCATTGACTATGAATACAGTGAGTCACTTGCAATGTAGTCACTTTGTTATTGTCATTACAAGCATGCTTATTCTAAATATAAAAAAAATATTAAAAAAAGCAATATGATAAGACCATGTCGAAAATCTGTGAGTCATAGAGTTCTGAGTCGAGGTACATGTAGACAATCCTAAAATTGGAAATTTAGGAAATGCCAAATACAAAACAGTGATAAAGGAGAATATTATATATCCGAACTGGAATTTGATGTCATGTATGAGTGAATTGGCACAGTGTCACGATTGTCTTAGCAAGGACGCTTTTCCGAGAGAAGAAATAGACTTCACATTATTAGTCATTAAACAATTCAAAATATTCCTTTGATACACGCCATAAAATATTTGCTACTTCAACATGATTTTGAGTTTAGCCTGGTTTTAAACATTTGTAATCTACCTTTTATTTCTTAATTTTGTTGTTGTGAACAGATGTTTATCAAATCCGATTATGTTTGTACATTGAGATATTTCATAATATTTCAACAGTTGTGGAGTAGGGTGCGTGTCTTCCATTGTACACCGTGATCATTTAAAAAAAATTTCTTTGGTGAAAAATCTGTCTCTCAAGAACATGCAATGTATGTATACAATATGAATTCAGTATAGTAGAAAGCATAAGTAGGTAATTTAAAAAGATTGGTACAGAACAGTATAAGATAGCACATGGACAGGGGTAGAAAAGTGTTTGGTGGGAAAGATATGCAGGGTGTTTAGTTCGCTTCCTATCATGACCATATAATCTAGCTGGTGAGAGGGTCCCTCAGACGTGATGTTTTATGTAGGCATTAATGGAATGCTCTACTTTGTATAAATACAGTAAATGGGTCATGGTCACCTGAGAATAAATACCGCGTGGGGCTAGAGAACGAGGCGATGAGGTCTTGAACATGTATCTCCCTGCTGTTAGAACAGTCATGGTAAGCTTACCTGGCGTTTACACTAGACGACTAGAAACTTGGCGTCTGTAGATTGTATAGCCAATAGTCGTCAGGTGGTGCTCGATTACACAATATCAGCCCTAAATGTATAGTCGTCGGCAACAGAATGCCCTCAAGCGTTTACACTAGACGACCTTTTATAGGAATAGGTGTCTAGGAGTTTGTCGAATAACTTATGCATGCGGAAGTACAGGGCATAAGGAGACCTCGGACGAGGGTTATTATCTAATGATATTCAAGCTCCTTCAGCTAAATCTGTTCTATCTGAGTAAAGGTCGATAAGTGCTAAATAAGTTGACCCACATCATCCATGGGTCTCGTTGGCGTACAGAAAATGGTCTTCATGTACGAGCCTAAATTATTCAACAGGCCCCACGGTGCCGGGGGTTAAGCTTTGCTTACCTACTTTTTCAACCGAATAGACACTCACAGGCCCCTTCAGGCCATGGTGGTGATTGATGGAAATATAGCATTTTTACAGCACTTTATGGTAGATGATCTTTTCAAGACGATCATAAAAATATGTTTCTCATGAATGTTTTAAGAAATGTTAATCGTGGCCCATGATGAAATAACACAACATCACAGCATATATAGACAGAAACCAGAGGCTGGGATATACCGAAGCACCTACCTGAAAAATGCATGCCGGTTTAAGACGTACTGAAATAAATACGCTAATCTCCGCAGATATATTGTATAGGGCACAGAGTGATTGTTAGTTCTACTATCATTCACCAGTAAATTGCAAGATAGCACCACTGTATCGGTGGACAACTCCTGTTATCAGTTGTTATGATCCATTGATAATCATAAGACGAGGCTAAAACTCCTTTAAGGCAAGCAAAACAAATAAAACAAAAACTATACGTTGAAAATTGCACCCACTACCTACTGTTTCTGGGGGCACCAGGAGCAAGATGGCTGCCTCCATATCACAATAGCTAACTCTGCTATACGAATAGGGCGTTGGGAAAAGACATACAGATGTATTTATGATTACATGTCAGCTGGTCTGGACTGACATTACACTAGTGACAGATCTCCTAATTAGAATACATACATGAAAGAGCTCACAATTAGTGATATTTGTCGTATACAAAAGTGTATTATCATCCACCTTTAGATATGAGGAAGCTTCAGACAGCCAATGCATGGTACCCGGCGTTTATTATCTGTCATATACAAAGTCCCCATTGAAAATGTACGGGGACTTAGTAAACCATCACCCAATATACAAAACCTATCAAATACCATAACAGTGGTATATGGATTGAAATCTGTGGTAACCGGTCTCAAAGCCATGGTATACGGGAGAATAGTCCAATTATGCTATAGAGCAAAGAAATAGTCCCTATTTATATACTCTTTAATATGACAACTACTGGGTTTAATTTATCTGAAAAGATGGACAATAAATGCAACAAACGTTGGTTTAGTGGACAGGCGGCTCTGTAAACCACTCAAGATTTACCTCGTAATACAGCTGCTAGCGCTCGTGTATTATTACGCATCAACCTCTTGCGGTTTATGGACGCCTATCGGCAATTTTCTCTCAATTTCTCTCTCGTAATACAGCCGCTACCGCTCGTGTATTATTACGCATCAACCTCTTGCGGTTTATGGACGTCTATCGGCAATTTCGGCAGCAATGGTCGTCGATCGAAAATTTCCTCAAGCGTTTACGTCAAGTGGTGCTAGATTAGGGCGAAGAGGAGGTTGGCGGTTATGCGGACAGAAGAGGAACTATTGTAACTATGGACGCCTCCGCACCACGTGGCCACTATCACGTGCCACTGCATCAGGTGACACTCCAAAACCGGATTACTCGGCCATTTGCTCCCGGACCGCCAGCCACATCAGATACCAACCTCCCACCCTGCAAATTTTCTCTTTTTCTCTTATTTTCCCCTACTACTTAGGGCTATTATAATAGCTCGTGACAAGTCTTCCTCTCTCAGAATTACTGCATACTTTCTCTCGTTATTTTATACATACAAATTAGTAAATTATGCCAATATTAGCCTCTTCTGTGTTAGTCATTAAGAAATCATCTCCCAGAATCGTCTAGTGTAAACGCCTGGTCAACCTCCTGCAAGGCAAGTTTTTACTGGCGCCGCTCCCTCAAGTGTCCTGTACTGTTTTTGATCACCGTTATGACTTTATGAATATCCTCTTTTAAAGATGAATTACGAAATAAAGAATGATATGTTTCGTCTCATCAGACTCATTGACTTAGTTGGAGACTGAATAGGACATGAATTGAGGGGAATCCACGACACATTTAAATCAAATTCTAAAGTGCCAGAAGTTGTGTGATTCAGGGATTTGCACGCCATCCTTACGTCTGTAAAGTTAACATCAATCAAAAAAGAAACCAATATAGTCTGAGTGCTGTACACTTTGCACCACTTTACAACTATTGAAGCAGTTAAAGGTTACTCAAAAGGCTATTCTGATGGCGTTTTTGAATTGCCATTGGAAGAGGAAAGAAATACTTCTGATTGACACAGATGTGGAAAGAATATCCGTATGAATCCTGCTGAACCTGAGCAAACAGATCAACTTAGGTAAGGGCCTTTGGGTCCATCTTGCTAGTTCACTTTCCAATCTGGACTTCTCTTTCTGCTCATGGAGTGTGACTCGGGAAAAATAAGACGAACAATATTGAGAGACTAAGAAAGAAATTGGTGAGTGTTTGGTCTGTGTCCCCGTTCTCCATCGAGTTTGGGGCGCTCAATGATATGAACGAGGCGATAGCTGAGTGAATATTCCGAAATGCTCCAAATGAGACGGCAATGCTCCAAATGAGACAGAGACCAAACACAAGTATGTGTTTTAGTCTGGAAATATTTTCTGCAAATATGGTTCAATGTGCTTGTAAAATGTGTTTATGTACAACTGTCAGTATAATGTATTTGGTCTAAAATCCCCGAGTATATACTACTGTAAAATAGATGGATTCAAGGAAACTGAAAGTAACAGCTCTATCTACCAGCATGAATATAAGAATAACGTTTAGGATACAGAGCCTGGATGGCAACCGACTAATATCTAGGAGTAAACAAAAGTATATGAACTCATACCTTCTATACATAAAACAAATATAGAGTATATTTATACATAAAATCTTTTAAAAAGATGGAGCATGAAAAAAGCCCACAAGAACATAACTTGATGTATAGAAATCTCTTTAAAGTTTGAACACCATGAATGATAGATGTGATGTAACAGGAATAGATGTGATGTAAAAGCTTGCTACGAATAAAAAAGAAAAGAAAGAAACAAAAAGTGATATCAGGGAAGCGCGGAGCATTTGGGGTATAACGGTGGTAGACGACCTACCGTCGAAGAACTCTAGAGGCTGGACATATTTGAAAAGGTCAGCCGCCTTTATGTATTTCATTTAAAAGTTCACATATTGTTTCCTTTTTAGCTGCCTCATTTCTTCCTTCCATTCATTCCTTTCCAAAGCTGAGAGTATGCTTATGACAATGCAGCAGTGACGAGGCAGGTGCAACATGCTATATAAGATACTCGGAGGTCGAAGTCTCCGTGGTATAATCTATAGAGTGGGATTCACACGGTGGGATTCACGTACCTCACAAGTTGTTTGTCTGAGACAAATCCGGTTGAGATTCGGTTTTGAAACACAATCTCCTCGTGTGAATGACAGGATTCCATTTTACTGAGAAAACTTTTTTCTTTTGCAATTGTCGGCGACAATCACCCCTAGCAAGGAACAGAATCTCATTAGATTTTACTTTAAACAGGTTTTAAATTTACAGGGGCATTTTGGTCAGACAAATGTATTTCACACGTTCTCCCCCAATCTGTGAGTCTCAGTTTACCCAAATAACACGTGTTCACATGGGGAAGTATCCTGAGTCAGCGACTGTGTACCCTGTGTACCCTGTGCACCCTGTGTAGGGGTGTAGGGGTGAGACTATGCACCTGTTAAGTCTTCCCATGTGAATTGAATCCACCATGTTACCCTGAGACTGTAGAGCACCCCAATCTGTGAAACTTTGTACCCAGCTGGAAATAATAGCCGACTGGTGCAGAGGTGTGAAGTACACCAGTCTCAGGTCCATTTGTCCCATCGTGTGAATCCCAATTAAGTCACCGACAAAGATAAAATATAGACCTAGGATCCGGACCTAGAGAGCTGCTGACACACTCCGACAAGCATTCCAACACACTACAATACAGAATTCATCGACCCTCCGACACGGCGACGATGCAGGAGTTTAGTGTCATAGCTTGACACACTGCAACACATAATTTCAGATTTGGGAATTTATATTTGTAGCTATGTCATTGCGGCGTGAGTCGCAAGCAGTAGGTGTGGCCGGGCACCCACTGCTTGTAATATGGCTCCGACATGGCTCCGGCATGGCTATGAATCAATCAGTATTTTAGCTTAAATGGGGGTTTATCAATTATTTTGTTTTTCATCATGACGTACCTTTCTTTCTTTAGATCTTAATCGACATTACATATTTTTCATTTCAATGCCTTTTCAATAGTATATATATCGTTATGATATCATTTTACTTAAAAGTTCATTTTCCCACTTATAAGACGTTGTAATCATTTCTAATAAATACTCTTCCTCTCGTTTTTGTGGTTGTTGATATGATACAAATATGAATTAAAAGTATAGGAAAGGACACAATTGACAGAAGAAGAAATGGGACCTCGGATGGATTTGACTGTGGATTGATTTGACTTCCGCGTCCACCGAAGGCATTAAGTGTACGGTACTGTCGGCATATTCCTTTCCTTTTTATTGAACATTAACGACATATACAATTGTTCATATTGCAGGACGCTCTTCCTTGTGCAGTCACGATAGATACTATAGAGACAAAAACATATTACATTGACGAAACAATTTATAAGACAATAGCATCACATACAAATAGGAAAAACAACACCGCAACACAGTTACATTTTTTTTTATTCTTGAGTCTACGCCAGTATTATATAGCTATGTCGGACAATACTATAGATACCAAGTTCTGCTATGGTTTGGGTATTTTATCCATCCCAGCATAGTGTGCTGGTATGGAAAAATATCACCATACTTTGAATTCGCACATGTGCGTGACGGTCGAAAATCACGAAATTGCAGCAACTACCCAAAAAATCAAATCTGAAAGGATCATAATTTCCTTTTGTAAATATCATCTCTATATATTAAAAGACTTGTGTGCGAAATTGGGAACGCTAATTAGCATAAATAGCTTTAGCACAGGGGTGGTCGTAACGTGACGGGGGTCGTAACATGACGGGGGTCGTAACGTGATGCAAAAATATGTAGGGCCTCATAACCTTTTTTCTAGTAAAGATAGAGACCTCATTCCTTCGCCATTGTATAGGTGTATATGTGACCAACACAGAAAAATTACTGTTACCTTTATCCTAACCCCACGGCACCCACTGCGGGTCATAATGTGACGGAGTCGTAACGTGACGGGGTCGTAACGTGACGAAAAAATATGTTGGAGCTGATACCTTTTTTTCTAATAAAGATAGAGACTTCATTTTTTCGCCATTGTGTAGCTATGGGTCTACCTTTTAATACCCCTAAAAACTATTACTAATATCATAGGGAACCGGAACTATTAATAGTTTAGTGGGTGTTGTACCGTAACTGCCTAAACTACACCAAAATAGCACAAATTGAGTTCAGTATGAAGGACGCCAAATAGGCCTATCCTTTTATGGTGGGAAGATGTATATATGTGAGTTATTAAAAACAGTGAAACTCATTGCCTTCTGGTAATTTTTAATTTCATTTTATGCCCGATTTTATGCTGGTGTCGTAACGTGATGCCCTCACATTTTTAACAATACTTTGTATAAATATTGGAGTTAGGTGTGGTTTTAAGGTCCTGGACTGTGCTATACAATGCCCTAGATGTGTGAAAACCTTTGAATCTATTTTCCATGAAAGATTTTTTGAGATATTCCAAATATAGCCCATTTGCTGCAATTTCGTGATTTTCGACCGCGTAATGAATGGCAGAATGTCACTTCCAGTCGTTCATCACACTTTAAATAGCGGTTTGATGTAGTCAACTTTTGGTAAATATTTAGTAAACTATTGATAATTAAAGGCATGTGATTCAAGTGAAACGTTTTAGCCTTGTTGGGGCGTCCGCTCGTTTGATAGTGATAGAAAGCATCACAGATTAACTCATATTTATTTTCACATTTACATATTGCTCAATACAATTTTACATATTTCACAATGGACAATTATTGCACTATGCCTTGTATAGTATATATCACGTTGTCTCCTTGATGTGGGATTGATTACAATACATTTTAGTTCTCTCGAGAGACAGGCCACTATTGCTAGGTAGGACATGATAGAATTTTTTTTTAATTTTTAATTTCAGGTTATATAAACGAAGGTTACATTGATCAACAGAGTCAACTATCTTCCATATAAAGGATCCCATAGACGGGACATTACAAGACACCATTTCATTTTCATAAAATCTCTTACCACAACTTATCATTTTGAGCAGGTTTGAAATTTCTTATTAGTATTCTAACAGTAAATGCTGTTTTTATCTAATTTTTCTTTTTTTATAAAAGTGGCTTGAGGTATCAATTGGGTTGCTTTATTAAGTTTCCCCCATAATTCCCCCTTATTTCTTTCGTACAGTGGCGCACGCTTACATTTCTCTGTTCTCATTCTCCCTTCAGTTTTATCTCTTAGTCTCCTATTGCTCTGAGGTCTAACTCATCAGTGTAATTTTGGTTATCCTGACTCAACAATTTTAAAGGTGCTAATAAGTGGACCGACCTTCTGAAGTCTAACATCTTTTCTTTAATGATCTTTATTCGCATCATTGTGAGTACAATGGTCTTTCGCACGAATATTGATAACGTTTTACAACACATATATATCACGTTAACTGAGTACGTAGTACAGTCCCACCATTTGAGTATTATGATATAGCGACAAATACAAGGCTGTTATAAGGTTGAAGGTCCTTATTTTGCATATTTCATGTAATCTCTATATGCCCATCGCTGGCTTTATAAAATTCCTACTCCTAAGCGCAATTGTCTATGTATTAGTACTAGTAATACATTTCTACAGAGTATTCTATAATCGTAAAATCATGAAATGGAAGCCATTATTAAGTGACGAAAACCATACCGATTCTTCCGCGCTGTATTATGGTCTAATCTCCTGCTATCGACTTATAAATTATAGCTAGGATAGTTTTTAATATGCCTCAGTATCGAGCCGTAGGAGTCTAGGCTGGGACACTGTTGTCACCTGGCGTTTCATCACAACAACTTCAACACATCAACAACCAACAACAATCATGTCATTTCCGCCAGCTTTGCTTCTTCCCGCCATTTCTTTTTAATTTCACGATAAGGATACAGGACATTCGTTAGGCTGGTTTTGTGTGTCCATCAGCGAACATAGTACACAGTTTAGTATAACAGTTCACAATATTAGTCATCCAAAGAGACATACAACAATAATATAGTTGGAATATGGATAGATGAGATGGGATGAGATGAGATATGTCAGCAATTCTCATTCAAACAGTTCGCCATTTATACATTTTCCCACCCTCCCACAACCTTTTTCTTTTACTATTGTGTTTTCTCCAAAATATTAACCCCATGAATATTTGAATATTCATATTTAATGCTCCTCAACTTACCATGTATAGAATATTCATATCATACTTCTGTATACGATTATATTTACTAAATGAATTTTATGTCACACACTTCTTCATTTCGCCAGGCATAGCACTAGTAGTATACAATATGTTAGAGGAGAAAATATTGCTGTTGTTGCTTCAGAAAATGTCTTGGTTCACATGTCGATACCATTTTCCCCATCCCAGTTTGACGCTAGTAACATAGGAAGATAAGTAATCGTCTACGATGGCCTCATCCATGAAATGGCCAGACGAGAGAAAACACACTATCAGCAGGAACATGATATGCGATGAATAGCAGCCAAAGATGATACCCGAACCAAAAAAAGACAAGTATGAAAGCTGGATGTGAAATTTCAGCAATAACTTAGATGGGACACTTATGAATAAGAAGAAATTGCAATAATTTCTTTGCTATCATTATAACAAGACATTAGTAAGTTGTAACTGAGCATATGCATATGGAAAGGGAGATTCAACTTAGAAATATTAGCAAATATTTGTAACATTAAGGAAACTAATATGGATTGCAGGAAGTCAAATTCTACATCTATACACACATATCTATATATCTATATACATACACACATATTTAAGACTTTTCCCTAGGCTGTAGTATACTCAGCTTTGCAGTTGGATTCCTTGTGTATAGAGGTTCACATTCACATTGCATATAATTGGAAAACGTCTCCTTCCGATTCAGTCTCCGCACTCTCTTCCTCATGGAGGTATTTGACCTATTTTACTGCATGAAAAAAGCCCATACTAGCAGTCGCTAAAGCAGATCTAACGTCTTTCAACTCATTTTGCATATTAATTATCCATGTGACAGGCACATGGATATATGCGACACCTTCATGAATGTTGGCCGTTCCTCACAGAGTCACGGATACAGAGCAGCTCCGTTATACTCTGTTGCGGATTACTGAGCGTGGCATGATTCGTTCTTCATCCCCAGCTGACTTTCCTTTGGTGGAAAGACAGGAAATTACATCTTAAGCGGGATTCACGCGAAGGGACTAATGTTCCCGAGACGGGTGTACTTCACACCTTTTCCCCAGTATCAGACTATTCTCCTGTGGTACTTAAATCTCAGCCCAAGGTGCCAATCTTTGGTATATATAAATCTCAAGGGAAAATGTCAAATTTAATTGACATGGAAGGACACACCTGGTACATTATCTCAGACATAGTCCCAGTGAACACTCACCCTGGGACTAAAGTAGCCTTGAGTCGAGGGGTGTGAAAAAAATGTAATCCTGCTTGCTGGCCTCCTAATGGCTAGGTTAGGTACTTAGTTGCCAACTCTGAAGTGGGTTCATTTGCCTCATCAAAATGCCCCAATAAATGTTAAGTGGGATTCACACGATGGGATTTATGTCACTCACAGGGTGTTTGTCTGAGACATTTCCTGCTGAGATTCTGCTCCTCGAACGCAATTTCTTCGTCTTAATTGTAGGGAGCCATTTCCCTGAGACATGTTTTTTCCCTGGAATTGTTGGCGACATTTACCCTTAAAAAAGGAACAGAATGTCACGATATTTTGAGCCCTGTGAGGTACATGAATCCCACCATGTGAATTCAACTTTAAATGTGTTCAAAATCAAAATATCCTTTGATTCTCTACCTTGCTATGCTCCGACATTTGTCTGGGAAAGACGAGGAGATTGTGTGTCCCAGTCGAAAATCCCAGTAGGATTCGTCTCAGACAAACACCCTGTGAGGTCCATGAGTCCCACCGTGTGAATCCCACTTTACACCAGAGTTCTGTCAATCAGGCCAATCAGTAGTGCATGGAGAGAGATGTTTATCGCAGGCTACAGAAGGTAAGTACAACGTCGTCCCCCAGTTGGCTTCCTCCTACATACCACCACCGTCTGAGAAGAGGCGCTCCACCACCGCTAGCGGCAGCACCACTAACTACCGCCGCGCCTACGACCGCAGCCATCTCCACCACCGCACACTCTCCACCACAGCACACTCTCCACCAGCGCACACTCTCCCCGGCATCAGCTGTGCACAGAGCCCGCCGCGCTGCCAGCTGGGCGGGCCGTCAGTGAACACTCCTCCCGGGCGGCCTCACCCTCCCTCCCACCCTCCCGCCCGCCCACCCACGGGGCTCGATAACACGGGTAGTGCGTGCACGCTCAGCTGATAGCGGCTCATTTCTCTCGCGCGCTCTGCACGTGCCAACGGCGGCACGTACGTTAAAGTGTGGGCGCGCCGCCCCCTTGGTGGATACCTCACCTGGACATCATCAGCCTTATCTGCTGACTCTATCTCGGGCCTCGTTACCAGAGGTGGATCGAGTGCCCAGGGGACTCAGGCTGCCCACCTGGTATTCCGCAGGTAAGTAGGTGGCTTAGCATTCATATGGTGGGAATAGTGGGGTAGCAGTATAAAGGTGAGTAGAGTATATTGGAAGTAACAATCGGTTTTACTGACTTTAAAAAGAAGCATAATAAGAATGAATTGCATCTAGAGTCATAGCTATTGAAAATATGCCAGAAGTTTTAGTGGCAGAGTAAGCTCATGAGGCATGAGGCTATTTTAGAGGTTTATTTTATGATACCCCATGTGCATTGAGTGCGAGTTTCCAATGTTAAGTAGACAAGGAAAACATACCAGGGTGAGATGAAACTGTTTATGCAATACCCCAGGGGGTGATACGCCGTGTCATATGTCACGACGTGAAATGTGATACATCATTCTAGATTGACCTCCAGTGCACAAGGTGCAGGGTCGCGGCAGCAGACCGGCACCCGACCTGCATGATGAGGGTTACGTCTAATGATCCGAGTCATTAAGATTTAAGGAGGCGTCCTTGGCCCATATCCCACACACAGAATACCCTTAACTACAGAGTTCCCCTTCTTTATCATCCATCGTATACCCACAACCCTTTATTTAGATTCTGTCAGATGCTATAGCCACTGTATACGGATTTCAAATTCATGGTGTATGGCTTCAAAGCCATTGATTACGCGAAAATAGTCCCTTTATGTTTTAGAGCAAAGAAATAGTCCCTGTTGATATATGCTTAATATGTCCATTCCTGCGTTTAATTTACTAGAGAAGATGGATAATAGGTACAACAAACGATATTTTTGTGGACAGGCAGCTCTGCAAACCAGTTGAGATTGACACTCGTGTACTACTACATGTTCACCCTTCATGATAAACGGCCGCCTGTCCAAAAATCATCGATTGTTGTCTATATCCTCACTGATCTTTGGGGCACATAACTAATGCCCTTTGGATGCACCTATCTTGGCAAAGAAAAAAAGCCCAAACCAGGTGGCCGGTACCGTTATTAATGGATTGTTTTATTGGATTTTGTGCGGCTTGCCATGGAGGGGTCTTAACCTCGTTTAATGATTTTCTATGTATTGTAACAACTGATAACAGCGGTTGTCCCCCAACTCCAGTGCTCTATCGTATACTTTTCTGGCAGATGATTCGAAAACTAGCAATAGCTCTGTATCCTATACCTTTGTGCATCGTGCTGACAGATTTCTTTCTGGAAGTAGCACACAGGATGTCCCTTCGCAGATACTTCTACACAGGTTACTTTGATGATTGTGTGGCAATGTCCTATTCAAAACAGTAAACAGTTTGGTGCGCATTGATAAAGTATCATGTCTTCTGATAGTCCCACGTTTAATCCTATCTTTGAGACTATATTTCCGATGTGGCTTTTCGGATTGATGCTGTGAAGTAAAAAGCACCCGATTAAACCATAAATATCACTTACTGCTACATCCAAATTAAAGTTTAACGTTCCGGCAGGCAATGGCCCCTCGTGTCATCGAATATTTATATCATAATATTGCTCTTGCTAAAATATAGAGGCTTTAATGTGCGGTAAACTACCGGAATAGAGGAAGAATCACCCTTCTGTATGGTCACATCAGCTCAATGAATTAGAAAGGCAATATGATACAATGATGATAAATAGCTCACAATAGGTCACAAGAACAAGAACAAGAACAAGAACAACAAGAACAAGAAGAAGAACAACAACAACAAAATACGAAATGAAATGATTTTCACACCCACATTGAGAACGCATCCATAAAAACCATTCCACAAAAAGGAGAAATTTCTTTAATATATATAGTATGAGACAACAATGATACAAGAGAAACCATGGCAAAAATAACTCTTTCCATGGATAATCCAGTAGATATTAATAGCATCCTGAAGAACTCATTCATAACGGAAAAATAAACAGGTAGGACTCATTGTAAGACAGCTGTGTCTCCCACCTGTTTCCCAACGTATAGAATTTAACATCTAAGCTCACTTGCTTTCTCCACAGTACCACATATCTGTCAGCACTTTACATTGTTGTGGAAATTGAAGGACAAAAAGCATAGGACCTAGATTCGGAACTCACTACAAATGTAGATTCTTGTAATTTAGTTGTCAGAGTAGATCACTCCTTCCTAGATTTAACTTTCTCAATTGCCAAAATTGTAGGTGAAGTATTTGTCTAATGCATATTTAAAGGCGAAAGATCTTGTTTTCGGGAAGCCCTTTTAGTTGTAGATCAGAAATGTGTTTTGTGATTTCAACGTTGGCTGATGGATAGAATAGATTCCTGTAAATCTCTCAAAGAAAATACCAGTTATAAAGCATCCAGAGACAGCAGTTCACACTCTTCAATGGAAATTCACGTTTTCATGTTCAGTATATAAAATCATGTTTTGTTCTATATATGACAAAGATGATATTGACCCCTATTCACACCACTAAAAGAGTGGTTTGAATCTCTTCACACACGCTCAGCCACAAGACTTGTCTGACACTGACATGCTTTCCAGTTTTTCTCAGTCTTGCAAAAGTAGCAAATTTCACATTAAAAAATAGTTCCAATTATTTCTCTAACCCTAACTGTCATCCCTGAATATTGAATCGCATAGAGATGGCCTAGGATCCAAGAAGTCTAGGTATCTATGGATCTTGGTGTCTATACAATTTCTAATCTGCGTTCTGACCTCTTACACATCGCTTTGACCTGAGAAATTCAGATCCAGCAGTTACTAACCTTTTTTGTGATAGAAGTTAATGTTTAAAGCAGATGCAATTAAGTAGACTCCCTTTATAGGCTACGGTGTCTAACATGCTATATAAATGCCCTGACTTGGGTCACCTTAACTTCTCATATTCTTGCAATACGGTTCTCCTTTTTTACTAAATACCTGTGAGCTAATGTCTATGAAATATTACCCGCTGCTATGGATGTGTTATAAATAATGTTCGGGCACACTGTAAACCATATACGTCGCACTGTGACCAACGTTTGGCGCACTAACGTTAAATAACGCACTAACGCGAGAAACGAGAGGCCGTGACAACATGGGGGAAAATGGCCGCGTCGGACGTATCTTTGCATCAAATGACCTTGAACGACCATCAGTACGGGCCCAGCAGCCACGTTTTCTGTTAATACTTACCCTACTGCACATACTATATGCTCGTATGATTCGACCCTTATTAATCCCCAACATTGATACCTGCAAAGTGTCGCAATAATCCCGAACTGCTGAGAGGACTTCAGCTGTTCGCTCCTGAGGCTTTGCGGTTCCAGCCATTTCTAGTCATAGTAACTGCCAGGGTTACATGACTAGATCGAGTCTATGAGACAAATGGTCTGGACCTATATTATGTAATATTATGTAGAACAACCTGTCATTATATACCTATGGGCGAATGTCACGTATTCACTACCCGCTGTTAGGCATATAGTAATCATTAAATTCGGCAAGGGTGTCGACCACCTCGTTTTAAATGTCTGGGACCAGGGGTTCGGCAAAGTAATAATTCGCACACAGGAATATAATTTTCTCATATTACTATATACCTAAAGGCGGATGACTTCCTTTTACTGACTAGGCGGACAAATTCCTTTCGTCTCTGAGTGACGAAAGAATATTCATACGTCCCTCCGTACCACGTGACCACTAATTCTGCTATTTAGTGAGTTGTAGAATGGCATTCTTGATGATTTCTAGGTATATGATAAAGAGGCACAGTGAGTGTGACTGAATTACATCTGTTCCTCAATATTTTGGTCAGAAATACTGACCTTGTTCTTCGAACTCGGTGAGTATTTTTAACCAAAATATCTCTGAACAGATTCCATTCAGTCACACTAACTATGTCTCTATATATTATCATATACCTATATGGTCGAACGTCTATGAAGTACCCTCTGCTAGGATAATGCTTGGGCGCACTGAGACTGTAGTGAATGGCTATGAATCGATGAATTAGAAAGTGAAGAAAATGGAGTTTCATCAATTTGAGATATGTTATAAGAAGAAAACATAGTGAGTGAACATGTAGCAATGCTGTTCTCAGCCTTTTGTCCAATAACGGCAATGGCTACAGGCTCACTAACTACGTTTTCGTTTAATACTACCCTCCGTACCACATGACTTGTAACGATAAAAAAGTGAGGAGTAAAATAGTATCTTAATGATTTTCAGGTATATAATAAATAGGAGACATAGTGAGGGTGGCTGAATCGCATTTGTCCCCTTTTTTGCCGTAAACACAAAACAATACAGATCGGACTTCATTCAGTCAACCTAGCAATATGTCTACATATACAGTAGCGAATTAATGGACCGACTGGATGAACGGCCACTATCAAAACTCAATAGCTCTTGAGTTGAATCCGATAAAATTGAAAAAAAGTATTTTGTCAATAAAACAGTAGCGACTCTATCGCCCCTATAACATACAAAGCATAGATCATAACAAATAGAGAAAAATAAGCTCATAACAGCAGGCCGTATATACATATAGGCCATGGTGTAGTTTTCTCAGTGCTCCAGGCAGTCGTAGAGACCGTATGGGAGCCGTCTAGAACTTCATCTATATTATGGCATGCCTATTCTAGTTGCGGGATATTGGTTCTTTCACACTCGGGAAGTGATGTTCATATTGCATTGTGCCTCTTGCAGACACAGACTCAAGATTCATTATAAGAGACGGGCTGCTCCAAAGAGTTCTGTTTGTGCCAAGTGATTCGATGAAAAGAGGCTCACAGTCTCCGGGTGAAGATGATCAGATGTCGAAGGAAACCATGGATGTAACCTACTTTTCACCTTCTCCTCGATAATAGATTTGATATGGATTAGACGCCATACAAGTGAAACCCTGAAATCAAACTCGCACTAAACCACTTTCCTTCTTATAAAGATCGTCGTTTATTACAAAAATGTAACATCGAGTTGGTCTTGGTAGTATTTATATACAGAAGATATATAATATTGTGCTATTATTTGGTCAGCAATGGCAGAGGTCAACAGCTTGGAAATGAGTTTGAACAATTCATGTCATTGTATAAGCAAACACTAGGAGCAAATGATATGTTAATCATTGATGACTGGGCTTGGAATTATAAAGAAATAATGATTAAAAGTTTTGGTTTACATCCCGTCTATTGGTCATTTTCATTAACCCACTTGCACCGAGTCAAAGCAGCTTCTAAAACAGCCTGTTTAGGATTCCAAATGTATCAAGAAAGTCAATCAGTTATTTCAGTCACAAGTGATAGGTCATGATCAGTTGGGCATGCCTCTATGGCCCTGAGACACTGACCCTCTGCTCCTTTACCAATATCACAGTGTTAGCTGTTAGGGTTATTTTTTTGCAGCTAGCCCAAGGTCTATGTGACCACTCTAGCCTTAAGGCAGTGTATATGAACATGTGGCCCAAGCTCAACAATAGGCACCCTAAGACACAAGGATCTGCAATCAACAACAAGCTCTAGCCTCATGGAGTATTAAGATATTTGCTGTTTTCCTCACACTGCTGTGGTAATAAATTTTTACGCCAACATCTCGATTGGGTGAAATATTTGCAGGGAAATGTTCAAATCTGGGACTGCGCGTTTGATAAATAGCCCTTTAACGGCCAATTTGGAGGGAAAATGCTGATAAATCTTTGTGAATTGAGTTACTATGGAAGCAACATCCTTTTACCTAATATTGGAACAAATCGTCAAAATTTCAGGTCCCTGTCGCGAATTTCATGACGTTCTTTGATTGTCATCTTGGCCAATTCGCTGGAAAGTAAATACACAAAATGATTAAGGTACAAGCGGTCGTATGCCCCAAGGAATTGACACGTAGTAATATCTGAGCGCATGCGAGGATATCGCGTAGGGTTAACTCCCAAGAGCATAGAGACAGTCTATACTATCCATCATTTTCTCGTATGCACTATTTTTCCGTTTGCGTGCTTTCGCAATCCGACATACAACATATCTGTATGCACCGGGTATGTCCATACAGACTTCCCATGTGAAGCAAAAGTATTGGTCACTCTATGCAATTTTCTTTATCAACATTTACTCCATCATTTGTACAAGCACCTGGAATATGTATACCTTTGAGCTCACACATCCTACATTCGTTATGTCACCAACCCGCCACTCCCCACACCTCCCTTGAAACTCACCCCATCCTGCATCACTCCCATTCTTCACCTGCACCGCTTGCCCACAGACAACAAGCAATCAAGTGGCGACAACCTCTATTGGTAAGCGACCCTGGGAATCTGACCCTCTCCCTCTCATCTCGAAAGCAAAATAGGAATCACAGACACTGCCCTTATGAAAAACATAGAGACTGAGCACTAAGTGGGATTCACACGGAGGGCCTGAGACTGGTGTACTTCACACCCTTTCAGCAATCGCCGACTATTTCCCACTGGGTACAAAGTTTCATAGATTGGGGTGTTCGACAGTCTTAGGGTAACATGGTGGATTAAATTCACATGGGAAGACTTACCAGGTACATAGTCTCACCCCTTACCCCTACACAGGGTACACAGGGTACACAGTCGCTGACGTAGGGTACTTCATCATGTGAATAGGTGTGATTTGGGACCACTGAGACTCAGAGACTGGGGGAGAACATGTGAAATATATTTGTCTCACCAAAATACCCCTCTCAATTAAAAACCTGTTTCAAAGTCAAAATCATATGAGATTCTGTTCCTTGTAAGGGGTGATTGTCGCCGACAATTGCAAGGAAAAAAACTTGTCTCAGCAAAATGGAACTCCATAATTCAGACGAGGAGATTGTGTTTTAGTACCAAATGTCAACAGGATTTGTCTCAGACAAACGCCCAATGAGGTAGATCAATCCCACCGTGTGAATCCCACTTTAGACACATCCCTGCCGTCCGGACACTATCCAGTACCCTTCACAAGCCTGAGCTCTCAATCGATCTGCACAAATCCCTCTGTCACGAACATGTCACCTAAAATAGGTTCATTGTGTAGGTATATACATCATTAATGAAAGCAGCGATATTCTACCCACATCATTCAGCATCTCCTGGTCTTATAGCAGAGTGCTCGTTTTATTTCTCCCGTTTTAAGCGGTTTGCATGAATGGAGAGAACAGTGCCTCGGACGACATCATGCATTTTTAAACCATACAATAAAACAGACCTTGTGTTAGCAGATGTTGATATGCATGCTTTTATACACACCAGTGCTTCGATGTATATTCAATTACAGACAACATGGTATAATATCGATCATTATACATCGTTTCCATTTCATATACTACTCAGTCTTCCTTACAGGGGAGTGTCCACCTGCTAAGGTTTTGAAAACGGGAGCGTATTATAGAGGTTCTCGATGAAAACTTATATTGCTACCCCATTAATGGCGTCATATCATAAACCCCCATGCCATTATCACACCACATCTTGTAAATAAGTTATTTTACTATATACCCATGCCGTATATACTGTAAATACGCACCATTTCGGCATATGACGTAAAAATATTGTACGGACCGCTGGTCCGTACACTAAAATACGGACCACCTTGCCATACACGTTTATGAACATATCGGTTGTTAAAAATTAAATTTATTTTTTATTTTTTATTTTGGGTATATAGTAAATATATAACGTCCAACCATGCTTGTACAATTCACAAAACTCGATGATAATTTACGGTTTGTACGGAACTTGGCATAAATGCCTAGGTCCGTACAAACTGTAAATTATCATCTCGTTCTGTGACTTGTACAGCATGGTCAGGACATTCTATATAAGTACTGAGGATTCTTTTGTGATCAACCTCCTAAAATTGTCGAAGAAAGACTAGCCTGAAAATCTGCAATGCAGAGGCTAGCCATATGTACTTCTTTACAGTGCAAATAAAAAATCTTTTAAAAAATGGAAAGAAAAGTGAAATGGATCAGGATTTCCCGCACATGGTCTACAATGCCACCAATGCACTACGAAGACCGCCTGATGAAAAGGATGCATCGTATTTATATAGAACGTCCTGACCATGCTGTACAAGTCACAGAACGAGATGGTAAATGCCTCGTTCCGTACAAACAGTAATTATATAGAACGTCCTGACCATGCTGTACAATTCACGGAACAAGATGATATTTTACGGTTTGTACAGACCGAGGCATTTATGCCGAGTTCCGTACAAACGGTAAATTATTATCGAGTTCTGTGAATTGTACAAGCATAGTTGGACGTTATATATTTACTATATACCCGAAATTTAAAAAAAAAATCAATTTCATTTGGCTTAACAACCAATTTTTTAATAAACGTGTATGGCAAGGTGGTCCGTATTTTAGTGTACGGACAGGTGGTCCGTACAGTATTTTTAAGTCATCTGCCGAAACGGTGCGTATTTACAGTATATACGGCATGGGTATATAGTAAATTACCATCTCGTTCTGTGACTTGTACAAGCATGGTCAGGACGTTATATATTTACTATATACCCAAAATTTAAAAAAAATCATTAATTTAATCTTTAACGACCGATATGTTAGAAAACAGTATTTTTACGTTATATGTCAAAACGGTACATATTTACAGTAAATACGGCATGGGTATAATATTATAGTAAACTACACTATTACCCTCCCCCCTTTACTCTACCCTCGGCATGCATATCTAAACCTTACGATTTTCAAAAGGCAATTATGTCACTATGCTACTATTATATCATACCTTTGATCAGCATGGTAAAACAGGTATACAAATTGAAATATGACATTAATGTGAGGATCTTATGCAAATAAGGGTGACTATATATATACAACATTCGTTGCAACTTAAAGTTTCTCTAACAATACATTTTTTACCACACAATGTGTGGTCTGTAGTTGTTTTTCTTGGTGGCTTTTTTTGTTTTTATTTCAATCAATATAACTTTTTGTAAATAGACGAAAGCTTTCCTCATCTAAAACCTTACTGATTATCATCGTTTAAATCCAAGTACGAAATCTACCCTTTTTACCTGCCCAGCCTCCGACGGACATTTGATGCATGAAAAGAACGGAATCTAAATAAGCATGTCGCACGGAAAGAACTGAATAGAAATTCTTTGCTATAAAAAGGATGACTATACAGAATACATTCAGGAGGGCATTGGGCTATCTTCTTTTGCTCAAAGAGCTGCAAACGAATGCACATGTGTTCAATACTAACCCGAAGTAGTTTGAACCACATTCATCCTGAACAACGTAGGTTAATGGAGCCTGTTATTACGCCCGTGAGGGAATCGATCAACCATGGCGGTGAGATTAGGATTAAGGTGAAATGTCAAGATAATCATGGTGTTAAGCGGCCCGCGTCTGACACATTCATTTTGATGAAAGACCTAATGGACCTTGGGCACGAACAGGAGATATTCAATTCTCCGCCGAGAATAATATTCATGAAGAATAACATGAAGAGTAGGGTATGATGATGAGATGATTTTAACTCTATACCTGTATGTACGATAATGATATTCATGTTATTGCAATTAAAGTTTAAAAAACAATTCCACATTGTGATAGTCAATTATTGAATCTTAGTAAATTTTCTCATTCACAATCTGTCTTACTGATTTTCTGGACCAGCCTGTTAATTGATCCCTTTAAGTGCAAAGGTTTTTTCTACTTACGCCTTCTGATCTGTTTTCCTGTCTTTTTTTCACTATTTATACACAATGACTTTCAACGTGTGGGCTTCATTTTCGATTGGATGCAAACTGCTCTGCACTCTGACTTCGTCAAATGTATGATTGTCCCTATTACTAATACTTAGACAGCCATCTGTAAGAGTTATATGGACATGAATGATTATCCCATTAAATCTACTAGTGTCTGCATGACCAAGTATTCCTAAATATTCAAGAAGTACAGTTCTTTCTATGTTGATGATACCAAAAAGATATGCTAACAACCTGAATGATCTGCACACATTTAAGATAAATTCCACTCAAAGCACTGAAACAGAAGACAGAATGGTTGTCTGTACTGCGAGACTCGATCGAGGACACAAGCCTCTATTTTGACCCTCCAGATAGAGTTCAGAAAAAGTCTGGAGCTCGTGTGGTGTCACGTGACGAGTTTGGAGTGGATTCAGGTTTCCTCTTCCTAGGGAGGCTTCTCACAATGTGAGGGTGACTTAACCCTTTACTTTCCAGGCCTGGTAGCAGCCTCTCGTCGTTATATGCCTCACGCCTGTGCAGGCCTATAAGCCATTTCCACTGGCCAACGAAAACGGCATAGATGAATTGAGTTCTCCGTATATTCGGTTGGTTGTATCCAACGACTGCACGTCGGTTTTCGATCATTGGTGAGGGTACTGTGTATGCCTTGTTTCTACCACATTTAACAGGTCCTTACTGATAGAACTGTCCTCCAAACAGAATGACCATCAACAACGATTTTGAACTCTTTCGATTCTGTCGGCCGTTGACCAAGTCAGTTGATGGTGGCCTATATTGCATAAGCTATGCAGAATTAATACGTGACCACTTCTCTGTGTGTCTGTTTCCATTCACTGATCTGGCATCGGTGTTTCCTGACTGCAGATCGGTTGCAAATCTTCGGCCAGTAGAAAATAACTTTAAGTGGGATTCACACGATGGGATCCATGTACCTCAAAGAGCATTTGTCTGAGACAAATCCGGCTGAGATTCAGTATTGGAACACAATCTCCTTGTCTGTAAAATTGTATGGTTCCATTTTGCTGAGACAAGTTTTTTCCTTGCAATTGTCGGTGACAATCACCTCTAACAAGGAACAGAATCACATGGCATTTTGACTTTAAACAGGTTTAAAATTCAGAGGGGCATTTCGGTGAGACAAATGTACTTCACACGTTCTCCCCCAGTCTCTGAGTCTCAGTGGTCCCAAATAACACCTTTTAACACGTGGAAGTGCCCTGAGTCGGCAACTGTGTACCATGTGTACCCTGTTTAGGGGTGTAGGGGTAAGACTATGTACCTATTAAGTTTTCCCATGTGAATTGAATCTGCCATATTACCCTGAGACTGTAGAACACCCCAATCTGTGAAACTTTGTACCCAGCTGGAAATAGTAGCCAACTGGTTCAAAGGTGTGAAGTACACCCTTCTCAGGTCCACTTGTCCCATCGTGTGAATCCCACTTTAAGTTGACGCTGCTGCCACTGCCACCTGTTCACCTCCGTCTGTCGACAATTGCCTTCTTACCTCTGTCAGCGGTGCAACCACACCGAGCTGACCACTCCTGTAGAATCTAGAGACTGCTTGTGCTTTGTATATCAGGCTGGGCATAACCAAATAGAACAGTGATGTTTTGAATGTAAAATCCATTAAAAGTAATGGTAAAAATCAGAAAGAAATACTCGGTTTCTTATGTATTGTTTATCAAATGACACCACATCAGGTTTTATAATAAAAATTGGTGATATATTATTGTATTTTCCATAAATCTTGGACTGCGATGGTTTGTGGCAAGTAAAAAACAACAGTGGTGTCCCCTAGGTGCAGAGATCGGAAAAATTATAAATTTGCGTAAAGAAGCTTCCAAATTGTTTAGCCACGAGATTGCCACATACGTATAAAGACTCAGGCGCAAAATAACGCAAATGTAAGAGCTCTGTTGATGTCTGAGGAGACATATTTGCATGCGTATGCGGGTAACTGAAACATAAGTAATCTCGTTCCCTCGTGCAGCGAACGGGAATGCCTTGAGGCATCATAGATAAGAGAGGGTTGGGAAACATTTACTCAGGCTGTTCATGCGAATGGAAACCACGCCTAGTGATCTGAGCATGTCGCTCATCTAGCTGAGCCTACAACCAGTCCTGTCACAACCCTTGACTAAGCAGGGTGCATGAACTACGTAAAGACTATCTGAAAACCATGGGTATTTTACTGATCACCGAACAACGAATTGAGGGGTGATGAAACTGAATGTATATCATATTCAATGTATTGCCTGACCATATTTGAAGAATGCAGGGGAAAACACTTATTTCAGGGAAATGGAACCTAAAGTGGAATTAACACGTCGGGATTCATGTACCTCACAGGCTGATTATCTGAGACAAATCTTGCTGAAATTCTGTTCTGGAACACAGTCTCCTCGTCTGAACTGTAAGGTTTCATTTTCCTGAAGCAGGTTTTCTTCCTGCAATTGTCGGCAACAATTACCCCTAACGAGGTACAGAATCCCATGAGACTTTGGTTTTATACACGTTGAAAATTTGTAGGGGCATTTTGCTGAGACAAATGGGTCCACTGCCGAGTCTCCAAATCAGTACCAAACCTAGCCAATAGGAGGCCAGCAAGCAGGATCATGTTTTTCTCACACCCCTCACCTCAAGAGTAAAATTTTGAGTCCAAGGTTTATGTTCACTGTAATATATTGGGACTATGTACCAGGCGTGTCCTTCCATGTGAATAAAATTTGCCAATTTTTCTTGAGACGAGCAAAAGCAAAAAATGCCACCTTGCCATAGGATACCAAAGGAGAATTTTTTAGACTAAGGGATAAGTGCGATGTACACCCATCTCAGGTACATAATTCTCTACATGTGAATGCCGCTTTAGGAACATTGTCTCTCTGTCCTCACATGTGAAATTAATCCACCATTTTTCCTTGGGACTATAAAAAGCAAAGAAATAGCACCTCCGGGTGAGAATTGTTTACTTGAGGAGAATCGTATAAGACTGGAGAAAAGGTGCAAGGTACACCCGTCTGAAGTACATTAGCGCCTACGTGTGAATCCCACTTTAGATTACATGGACACCCTCATGTGTCTTAGGCAGGGTAAACCCGAGTAGATCGTATGCAGACAACATCTTTCACCCAACACTATGCATCTACTACATGTCAAGCTTTGTTGGACTAATTAAATCGACATGCATGGGTACCGTGCACTCCGGGTATGCACAATCAAGGTATTGAGCCTGGCGAAAGACAATGAGAGCCCATGGGTAATTTATAAGCAGCTCGAAAGTGAGCTCACAGAATTCACCCCGAAGGTTTTGTTCTACCGAGGGGCTGATGCATCATATGGGGGCTTGCGTGTATCGCATATCGCTGAATAAATCTGGCGAAGAATAGTTAATTATCCGAGGTACTTACCTAGTACTGAAGGGGAATTGATGTTCCTACGAGCCTAGGGCACCATGATGGTGCCCTAGGATAACAGGGATTCTGGGTTTTAGGACCACACGCCGACTATTTGACACTTTTCGTTCACATAATCTTCAGGCGGAAGCGGGGACAAAACTTGAGGCCTATAACTATTTACCCCCACCTTATGCAATCTAGTACCACCTGATGGCTATGCGCCTCACGGATCACTTGTAACCGGGTACATATAATCTGTGACTGAAGGGAATTGCAGAGTCAGTGGACCGATTCAGCCGTTAGGTTGAAACAATGTGGTTTTTCTGGAGTTGACGATTATGTCAATGCTGAATAACAAATGCCACCACCTGTCGACTTGTTTTCTGTAACCTCAAAATCAGTGATCATTTAGTCGTCAGGTGGAAATGCTGAATAACGCCTGTTTCCATTTGCCGATTGTTGCGGACCGATCTGCAGTCAGGAACCATCAATGCAAGATCGTTGAATGGAAATGGCCTACATTTGAAATAATGACCGACTAATTTGGCGAAAATTAGGCAATATCACCCCCCCACACACACTTCCCACCGAATCAGTCGAGGCTCAACGTATTTCCATCAGTTTGCAATTGTGAAACGCATTGAAAGCACAGGATCCACTACACCCTCATGGATTAAATGTGTCACCAATATGGAGTTGGTGACCACAACCGACAGACTTTTAGGGTCTCCCAAAGAATAGGTGCCATTTTCGTTGGCGAATGGAAACGGGCTTATATCGTGTTCACTCTAAGGAGATGCTGTATATGGATGAGTCCTCTTTCCATAAAAATTCTAATTCTGATGCCCCATATTGGATCGGCAGTTAAAACGAGCAATATGTAGCTGTGTGTATTGGCAAAGGTGCGGTTACGAAATGGAGGAAGTAGCCTTTTTATTTCTACTAGATATTGCATTTGAAAACACTGCTTATGGCATCTCCCAGTGCAATGAATTCAGAACTTCCAATTCATCAGAAAGCTAGTTGGCAGACATATGGTATTCGTGCCAAGAGTTGTTTTTGCCCTTAGAACTGTGGCGTACTTAGTGAAAATGTCTTTGTGTGTTCTGCCTTACTCTAACTATCATTATGGCCAGCATTAAATCACAATTGGAATCATAATAACACGGTTATAACACATAGATCCAGATGAAAGACTCAACAAAAACAGTTATTTTTTTTATTTTTTTTAAACTAATTTTATTTTTGACAATCACTTTCACCAGTCATAGGTGTTTTACAAAGGGATAGTCGTACGACTATAATACAGGAACTTGCATCCGAAGCAATTCTTTACAGTTATTACTCGATAACTATGTCAAATATTACAATAATCAAGTTATCAATGTTGTGTTAATCTTTCTGTAACGAGAGTTAAATCCTCAGAAGAGCAAAAGTAACAATCTGCCAATGGAAATCTCTTGATTGGCCGACAAAAAGGGCACTGATTATCTGTGTTCTCATAAAGGGCTGCCAGTGGTGTCACTGACTGCACGTCAGTATCAAATAGTCGGTGAGGGTACAATCTTTGCCTTGTTTCTCCTACATTTTACAGGTCCATAGCGACGGAATTTCCAGGCTAAAGTCCTGAGCCTCACCGATGAAATCAAATCGTTTTGATTCTTTCAGTCATTGACCAAGTCGGTCGGTGGTGGCTTTCTTGCGTAATCTTAGCCAAATTAATTGGTACCAGCTTCAAATATCGATTGGTGGTTCATGACTGCAGAGTGGTGCTGAATAATTGGCTAATGGAAAAAGTTTTTTAGACACCAATTTCTTTAGATAACGAATTCTCCAACCTTCTGACAAGGCTACGATGCGGGAATTTTTATTCATAGCAATGTAGTAGCCATGTCGAAGTGTGTCACAAGCAGGGGGCGAGGGCCCTTAACTCCAGCATTAGCTCTTGAATATTACCGCACTGTTCTCTTCCTTTAACCAATAGTTAGGTATTAAGGGAATAATTGGAAAATACTTTCTGACCATAGTTATTAATAAGAAATTCAGTCGGCTCCTAATGCGAGTAGATCCAAGGAGGAACATTCTGATTGTAATCAAAAGAGATGACCTTTTAGGGGACAGAAACTGTTGCTGGCCTACGGTGAGAATGACAGAAGATCAAATAGATAGCAGTGAAAGGACAACGTCACTGCTAATTCTGGTGAATACAAAACATCAAAAAGGGACCTCACCCAGAGTCTCCGAGTCCAAGTCTCGTATGTAAACAGCTTCTCTATCGGAAATGTCATATCCAGTTAAAGATTTAAGATTTAGTATTGGGAGTTGTATCTCTAGATATACGTTAGATTCAATGTTGTATTACAGTGTTTTATCTCACTCATGGTATTATTTTGGTCACAGATTTGACATTGGAAACTCGTATTCCATGCCCATGGAATATTAAAAAAAAAACGCTTTTCGTTTTGGTTTGCTAAATACTCTCACTCTGCTTTGCCTCGTGAGGTGAATCCAAAACTCATGGCGTGTTTCTGTTGCTACCTACCTCGATGCATTTCTTCCTTAGTATCCAAATTGAGATTTTTTTCCATTCTGTCATTTTGAAATGACGCATCCAATTGCGCCAGGCAAGATGAAGTTCAACAAATGCAGAAATTGACTACTGCCAAGCTTTTATACAAATATACACACAATGGAAAATTGACAGGTGGAAACCAACGGAATGAGCTATTAAGAATAGAAAGCTAAATATATGGTAACAGGATCCTGGGGTCTTTGTTAATATTGCGCGCTGATCCTTTTCTAAGGCAAACACATACAAGGTTTATGATAGCACCGTTATGAGAAGGGTAAAATAGGTTCCGATAACTAAATAAAAAGAGGATCCGAAGCTTCCTGCCAGGAGCCAGGAGTGGTAGCCCTAAACGTTGACTCTCTGAATCCCTCTGTCTGCAAGGGCATTTGCTGATTAAAGCCGGGCACCCACTGCTTTCGACATGGCTCAACCATGGCTATGAATCAAAATTTCCTGCACCAGAGCCTTGTCAGAATGTTAAAAAGGATCCTGTTTCGTGTCGTAGCGTGTCGGGAGGTTAGTGGCAGCCTGGCCTAAACTCCTGAACTCACTGAGCTCCGACAAACTCCGACGTGACTACGACATGGCTACAAATCAAAATTAATGCATTGTAGCACTGTCAGAAAAATTATGTGTCAGAGTTTGTCAGAGTATGCAACTAGGTTCCCGCATTGTAGCCCTATCGAAGTTTACAAAATCTGTGTGGGATTGTATTGTGACGGAAGCTCAGCCGGTTCAGACCTGGAGTGGGATTCGTACGAAGAGACTCATGTACCTGAGACTGGTGAACTTCACACCTTTTCTCTAGTCTCAGACAATTCTCGTTTGGTAAAAAAGATTTTTAACCTTTCACACAGTGATGATACAGTAAACCAGTTTCGAACTCGGACATTCTATAAAACCGAATCTTTCAACATTCTGACAAGGTTATGATGCTGGAATTTTGATTTATACCCATATCGAAGGCATGTCCGAGCCATTTCGTAAGCCACCGGTGGGTGCCCGGCCTTGATGCAAGGCCAATTTGATGTTCAAACTAGACCCCGCTCATAAACCACTTACGATCCTCAAAATATGCTGGGATAAGCGTCTGGGTGTCTACTCTGAATTCTCCACTCCACTAACGGTGGCGCCTCGCCTATAACGCTGCACGTCCCAACCTCCACTTGAAGATGAATAAAAGTGCATAGTCCCCTGTTCTGTGTCATTCAGACCTTAAGGTAACATTAGACACCTTTTTTTAAACAACTGACATTTGGAGCGCAGACCTGTCAGACGTGTCCTTCACATACTGTTATTCATGACAGCATCACCTTTTACTGTAAATCCAGTGAACACTGATACTAGTCTCAGATATTGTATCTTAACTATGTTAATTATTGCGGTAGTTCTAAGAAAAAATGCGTGATAGTGAGATGCCGCAAGGGTAAATGGTACAAGATAGTAGTAACATTGGAATCGTTTTTCTCGGGGCTGAACTAGACAAAAATAGTTGTTCACGCTATTAAATCTGTGTTTTAGTAACGGAAGAGAAAATTAATGATCATTACACTATACCCAAGTGCCCACAAATTTAATAAGAGCCACGAGTTGTTTTGGTTATTTCCATGTGGCATGTTTACGTCTTTATTATTATCCACCCAATAAAAGTGGCCATAGAACGCACACAGGGAGTATGTCTCACCATACCTGGAGCATAGAGATATGTTCTATGCTCCATGTTCCAATAAATTGTGCATACGGAAAAATAGCGCATACTGAAATATAGTGCTTACCTAAAACGACCTAATATCGATAAGCCACCTTTTAGGAAATGTTGGATGATAAATACAATATAGACTGGTTTCAGATATATGCGGTTGTTTGCTCCTGGGAGTTTATTCAGAGAGTAAAGGCCTCGGAGCATACGACCGGTTGTATCTGAAACCAATAAATATTGTGTATGTATCTTTCCCATTCTAATCCTATAATCACGAAGGCATCCTACGGAGTAGCATATCTGTTACTGTTTGATTCTATTATGAGGGATTACTAGATAAATACAGCACATCTAAGCCATGGACTTCAAGACGATTTTTGTCCAGAAACTCCAATTAAGTCGATAACCAAGATCAATAAGGACATGATAGCTGAGGGGATGTTTTATATCGGGAACAGCCGGCTCCGTTAGATGCTATTAGTGAATCAAAAAGGATTTTTGAATTCCTGCCACAAAATTCAATCTCTGCTTTGGGTTAACCTGTATCGAAATTCCAGTTTCCATGACACGCAGGGAGTATATTGTATTTGGTACTAACATAAAGTAAATAGAACTTTGTGTGGTTCATATCTCTTCTTTCATCCGAGTATCAGAGTATGATAAAACATGTTCATATTACAGGTATTGATTTTATAACGGGGACATCAAGCCAAACAACCAACGAATGAACCATAGTCTATTTCAACTTACAAAGTCCCAATGTTCCTTCACAATTCCAAAAAAAATCAATGCCTGAAATGTTGAAGATACTTCCCTATGGTTTCTGTCCCAGTCGCTGCAGTTTCTTTCTTTCGCTAAACACCACTGCTCTCATCATATATTTTAGAGTTAACATGACTTGAAAGGATTATATTAAATCAGGGTTGTGATGCCAATACAGAATCATTAGTGGGCTGGATATGAGGATTTCGTACATAACTCAGTCTAAAGACCTCATTATTTATGAAATCCTCTGGAGAGCTCGCCATGTACGAAATCCTCGTATCCAGCTCATATCACTAACGATTATGTATTGGCGTCATAACCCAGTTTTCATACAATTTATATACCTGTAAATATTCAAATTGGGCTGGCATGGTTGGAGTTACAATGCCGTGTCATTACGCCTTCCCCATCTAGCGTCATCCATCTCACCTACACTACATTCTACCCACCTACCTGCTAATTCTACACTATTACCCACAATCCCCAGTCCTTCACTTCCGTCTACTTCCTACACTCCTCCAACCTAGAAACCACGCATATTACTATTCTCCATATATTTTCCCACCCACCCACTTCCCTTAACTCATCTCATTTCATTCATGTTATCACTTATATATCTTATATCTACTCTTAATACCTCAACTATTTTATCAATTCAATTTTCAAATTTTGTAAGATAAAATTTATTCCAAAAGAAAATCACAGACTCCTTATCTCTCATAGTTAGTATTTGGTGGTATTTAGTAATGGTACTTTAATTTTACGCCAGAATGACTTGTGAATTCATATAGAGACACCGCATACAAGAGAAGACGTAAACGGGTATATGGTCCTTGCTATCAGCTATCTTCCGGTCCAGGATATTGCTTCTAGAAGAAAAGGGCGTTTTTACCATCACTATCTTGATAAATGAACCTTTGAACCGTTTGACGACAAGTCCTAGATTAGTCGAATGATTATCACATTCTGAAAGGAAAAAGACAATACAATACCAAACTGATCACGTGAAGTGATTGCTGGAGAAGATCATTCTAGGGCAAAAAAATACAACGGCGGTCCTCAAAGGAAGGGTAGGTTCACTGACACGGGAGTGTTTGTCCTGAATTACACATCAAAGCTCGCCAGAGGGCAAGGTGGGGACGCGGACGCCGATGGCGCACCCTATTTCCGGTCTCGTGATGGTCTCGTTCTGAACGTGGTAGCCCGAGACCCTGGCGGGAGTTGGGGGTACTATCTGAGACCCACCATAGTAAGGACTGACCCCGGGATACGGTGTATCATTCCAGCAAACAATCTTCTTTCGTGTATCGTTAGATGATGTGCTCAGGCGTTTGTAGGGTGAATTGTAATCTATCTATGCATGGGTCCCAGGTAACTAGTTTATATGATCGGCTGAGATAAATAAGTGTGGTTTAGAGAAGAAAAAACAGAGCAATCAGGGAGACGAAATGGAAATAAGTGATATTTCATCAATTTGTGATATTTTGAATCGAATAAATGAATATACATGAGGACATCCGAGATCTGAAATTCATTTCATATAACCAGATATCATATCAGAAATCAGCCCACTATATTATTGCAAGAATCAGAGATAATTGACGTTCTTAGACGGTCTGTAGCGCTTTATATCGCCATGGTATCAGATCGGATATCATCCCACTATATCAATCAATGCAGGAAGTAGAGTTAATTGAATTTCTTCTATGGTCTAATAGGTGTTGCTGCAGTCTGATATAAAGATAGTAGCTCTTATTTTCTACCATACGTGAGAGTGGTGTGTCAGAATTTCTGTCCCATGTCTAGCCTGGTCCCTTTTCCTATCGACGGTGGTGGTTAACAGCATATACATAATCCTTATCAATTAGAGCTTATCTCAGATGAGGGGATAGGTCCAGGTTATTTACACGGTATCTATTTATACCCTCCTAAAACCACCTTTATATTGCACGTATTTTACCCTTTAAGGACGGCTAGGGGCCATCCATAATGTATGTGCGCACTGAGGGGGGTGGGGTGGGGGTTTCAAAGGTTTTGGAAATTTTGCGGATGTTCCCTCTTTTAATTGTGTACAAGATCAGAAGGGGGATGGGTGGGGGAGGGTTCAAAGATTTTGGGAATTCTGCGTACATACGCTATGGATGGCCCCCTAATGCCTTAAGGCATCATTTCTTCGATGTTTACATATTTGTTTTTAACAACCTGGCCGATAGGTGGCCAGCAAGTATGATCAGATTTTTGTCACCTGAGTCCCAGGGTGAGTGTTTACTGGGACTGCCTGAGATTATGTATCAGGTCGCCATTTTCCCTTGAGACTGGTTAAACCACATTGCCGTGAGAATTCTGAACCAAAGGAATATCGTCTGAGATTAGTGAAACGTGTGACACATGTACACTCGTCTCGGGTACATCAGTCTCTATATGTGAATCCCACTTAACGGGACTAAGAAAGAAATGGATGAATACTTGGTCTGTGTCTCCGTACGCCATCGAGTTTGGAGTGCGCAGTAATACGAACGAGGCGATAGTTAATATTCTGAAACACTCCAAATGAAATGGCGAATGGGGACTTAGACCAAACGCGAATATGTTTCTGATTTTATCTAAGCCTGGAAATATCTATCTGTTTATCGCCTATTGAGTATGAGTTACCGTACTCGGGAGCATATTGTGTACGAGTTCCTAATATCAAGCCTATGGACGTTTATACCAGGCTAAGATAAACACCACCGCCAGTACCCGTCACAATACGTTCTCCCTCCTTAAAGTATTAATGTCTCTACAGAAAGAACACCACCAGAGTTATACGCTCCTATGAAGTAGCATCACCACATGTGCAGACATAACTAATCACATTTCAATATTTGATTTTTCCTAGCACTTGGTGCGGATACATTATTGAAGGACACAAGTACTGTTTGTCATTGGTTGCAAGAGGAGCAGACCCAGCAGCCCCTTCACTGAAATATCCTCTAGCGGAGACTGAAAACTGAATCCCAACTAATGCTTTAAATTGGTCGTCTCAAAATACATGTTGCTGCTGGCGTTGATCAAGATGAATGATTTACATCTACTGTCTTTTAATTAATAAAGTCATCTCGGAAAGACATTTGTATAGAATATTGTGTCTATGTAATCCTAGAAGTGAATTGATACCCCGTTGACTTTTTGAAAGAGATGGCGTAGATAATAACATCATTTGAGAGGGAACAAGGATGAGGAGTGGGTGTTGATGAGGAGAGCAAGCGAGTTAGTTTTGATGGCGACACGTATATATGTATTATCCAACTAGTAGGTGGACGCCCGGCTTAAGTGTCTCAAATCAAGCATTTCTTAGTTTGACTTGGAACTGAGCGTTTATTGTCCAAAACGGTTGTAACATTCTTCTATGTATACTTGTAAAAAAGTATTCATAAACATGCGATATTTCATGAATCAAAATGTATTGTGTTTTCAAAAATAAAAATGCTACTTTGAGATCTTCATTGATGCGTCGTGAGATGCACGGGATCGTGATCACCTTTTTTGTACCAAAAAATCCGTAACGATGCACCCCGATGTGCCTAGTTTAGATCTTTGTATATGATACAGACCTGGGCATTTCGCATCATGGTGGTTAGGTAGGTCTCCAATACAGGTGTTGCCGTTCAGTGCCGCCTAACGGCCCATTGTCTCGTTACGCGGCCGCTCGGACAAACACGGCCAAGTCCAGCAGTATCCATATAGAGACATACAGCATCACACCTAAAGTGTGAACGGTCGGTGTGATTGTAGGAGTGTTGTTTTTTGGCAGATTAAATTGCTGTAACAAAATAGGGTATTGTATCAACGAGTCTGAGCTGTCTAAACTTTAAAGTTGATAATTATCTTGGTTTTAACTTGGAGAAAGACACCGGCCTGTGGAAAAAGGCCTATCATGATCATAGTAGATGGACGCCGGGCCTTACAGACCCATTGCTTCCTCACTGTGTGAGGTGTTTCCGTCATTTTTCTCAAGAAGGTCCACTCTTCATGACCAGGAGATCTATTCAGGAATATATTGCAATATATATTTCTATTCAGAAATGCAAATTTGGGCCTATTTACTCTGAATTCAAGAGTAGTTTGAATAACCTGATACACTTATGGATATCGAATCTGCCACCTCCATACCTCCACTGCATCCATACCTCTCGGCAGTTTAAACGTGCTTGGCAACCAAACCAATTCCCACAGCTGGAGACTCAATTTCCTGGAAGGATAACTTTCTGAGAGAAGAGAATGTTCTCATGATGCAAGGTGCCATCACTCAGCGACCGGCCACAGTGGGGACGTGCGACGTGGTCGACCCACGTGATGGGACACAACGACCACACAGCATAACTGCCATGATCTCCACAGAGACCGTACCGAGCAGAGGCCATGCAAGGCGCCATCTTTAATCTAAAAACGAGGCATGAAGACTGACCTGCCTCCCAACTGACTGAAGACCCCTATCGGTTTATGTAGTTTTTTAAATTATTTTCTTTATTATTTTTTATATCAGGTACTGTGTAATAATTGTGTAAGGCTATTCCAATAAGAAATTGGACTATGGTGTAATGTGTCATCATAATAATAACGGACTGGTAACAAAACTGCAGTTGGGAACTTTACCCAGCAGCCAAATTGTTAATATCGAAAGTTAACCTAATAAACGTGATAAAAAAAAATTAAAAAAGAAAGGTACTAGGATACAAAGACAGTCTTCCTTATGGCAGGTTTTATGTGTCTCGGAATATCATATGTTATGTACAATGTCAAGGTCAATCCAACAATGTTAATCAAGTACATATATGTGTAACTTTGATAGGAATGAAGTAATGAGATGAAATGAGATAGTCACCATCTCCGGGACATCTCCGGGATAGTTATATGTAAAGTCAACCTTTTCTCACCTTTATCTCACCCCTGGTATCTAATTCCTCATAGATTCCTCATGGGGAAATCATAATCAACGCCCTTGGAGTATTGTTAATGAAATATTCGATGGGCAATGATGTCA
This sequence comes from Alentia gelatinosa, assembly GCA_950022655.1. Taxonomy (NCBI): domain Eukaryota; kingdom Metazoa; phylum Annelida; class Polychaeta; order Phyllodocida; family Polynoidae; genus Alentia; species Alentia gelatinosa. Next base: position 53,816,258 of record OX465583.1, on the reverse strand, counting down.
CAAACGTTAGCCAATGTGTGAGATAAAATCGGAAAGGTACTCGCTCCGTAGCCACGGAAGAGATGCCATTTGTTTTGATGATATGCAATCTCACTCATCTTTGCCTCGTGAGATTAGTCCACAACCAAAACCCATGGTATATCTTATATTGTATATATCAGCAGCTATAGATCTTGATACAGTTCCTTCTTAATCCCATTGCTACTATTGATAGAAGGTAAATATTTCCAATATTGTGTAAATGTTAAGGAAAGTCTAGATATATACAAAGTATTTAGAATATGCTTGTAATATGTAAATTGAGGAGAGTATATAGTATGGAATCTCAAGAAATTAATTATTCTAAAAATGTATGTGGGCATTTTGGTGAGACAAATGTATCCACTATGAAGTCACCGAATACGTACCGAACCTAGTCGATAGGATGTCAGCGAACAGAATTCTTCATGCCCCTCATCCAAGATACCTGTTTTCTCACATGGTTCTGTAGCATCATTGGTTCTCGAATACAGAGTAAGTATTCACTGAAGCTATGCCTGAGACTCTGTACCAGTTGTGTCCTTCCACGTGAATCCAATTCACCATTTTCCTTTGAGATTGGCAAAAGCAAACATTGCAACTTTGCTAAGGAATACCTGCACCTAAGGAAAATTGTCTGAGCCAGGGAAAATGTGTGAAGCACACCCGTCTATGTTACATTAGTCTGTACGTGTGAATCCCACTTTAGCAATACAGCTCAGGAGGCTTTTTAGAGCATTGCCCCCTGTGGCTATGGGAAAGGTCTATCGTAAACCACAGCTCAGTGAAGAGTCTATTCACTGAGTTGATTCAAGAACGTGACTTGCAATAACGTTTGTGTCTTCCTCGGTCCTCAACTATTCCCATGGATATATATGGGCAATTCCATAATGCTGTTAAGTCTGAAAATGGTGGACGTAAAGGGGATGTTCACCTGCTACGATCTTGGCATCAGGAGCGTAGGGTAGAGGTCCGCGATGAAAAATTATATAACGTCGGAAACGTGAAACCGTACTTATGGACCAGGTTTTCCCGACGTGGTCTACAATGCTCACTAATGCTCTTTGATGACCTCCCATTAGAAATTGCATTGTAGGCTGCACGACGATATGGGCAATCTGCATCATAGTGCATCGGGAAGTCCATTTTTTTAAGTAAGTGGTCACCCCACTTAAACCTGCTGAAGCAATTTTAGTATCATCGTATATGTACACGTCTTACCTGTACACTGCTGATAGCCATCTCAGTTTGTGCTGACGGCTGCGGCGTTTGTCCTTATTGATAAGTCAGTAATAATGTGTGATAAGTAATGTGTAGCAAAACTAGCAATATGAAGTGGAATTCACACGATTCATGTACCTCATAGGGTTCAAATGCTCATGAGATTCTGTTCCGTTTTAGGGGTATATGTTGCCAACAATTGCGGGGGAGAAACATATCTCAGGGAAATGGAACCCTGCAATTTAGACGAAGAAATTGCGTTTGGGTACAGAATCTCAACAGGATTGGTCTCAGACAATCACCCTTTGAGGTACATGTATCTTATCATTTTCATTCACTATCGTTTCTTGATTGGGTCCAGTTTGCTTTACATTAGTCATGATATCTTCCATATATCCGTTTAGATACAATAATAATCGGCCCGACAAAGGGGTAGTTGCCTCAACTGCAGCGCAATTGATTTTCATGGCTTTGCCAACCAATTACCATAGAGTACAATATTACTGTTTCGTATAATTTCTTCAAGACTTATCGGGAATAAACAAATACGAGTTTTAAATCAGTATTATCTAACCATAACCATATATAGGTGTTGGGTTTCATTTGCAATTAAACATGGTAATAATAATACACATATTATGCTACTCAGCTATGTAAGCTTGCCGGTATCGTGTGACTCCCACAACCTCAAGGAGCTTATGCAACGGGATGAATATTGCAGGGGCAATTATTACATAGTTACACGTGAGCTAATAGGAAGCGTATTTCGAGTGTATTATGAACTAATTGTGTAATGTCAGGTCCATTCGAGATAGTAGGTACTTAGTGTAATGTCAGGTCCAAGGAATTGCTACTGTAGTAACACTTCCCCATAGTGAATAAGTTAGGCTCATACATGAAGACCCTTTTCAATGTTTGGTCCAGGTTTGAATGTCTCCTTTGCATTGTGCTATGAACAAAATCGAGTGAAATCCGATTTGCATCAGCGATGAAGGTGAAGATAATTTGATTTATTGTTGAAAGACGTACGATCGACATGAGCGACTGTTGGCATGTGATGACATCGATCCTATTCTCACTGTGAGTGCGGATAATTCATTCAAAAACCACTGAAAGGGTTCAGTGCCTATTGGTAATTTAGGTCATGTGACTACATTTTCTTTATTTTCATAAAAATGTATTTTTCTTTCGTGGATGGAAACATTGACCAGCCACACCCACAAGGGGAAGCGCGGGATCACTCTCTTTATGTGAGAACTTTTAGAAACATAATTTGATTTATCGCTTTTTAGTCATGCTGACGTTCTTTTCATACCAGACAGATAAAACTGGATACTACTGAGAAAAACTATGAAATTTTATTGTCAAAGCTCATAATCCATCGAATTTGAATAGAGTGGTAATTCACAAGGTGAAGCTTCGAGAATTATGTAGTGATTCAAATGAGATTGGATCGAGCTCTTTCTCTAGCTAGGACTATCTCAGCGAATCTGCTTAAATGTTACTAAACGATTATCCTCGTACGAGGTCTCCTTGTAACCTGTACTATCATCGGCATAAATTATTCCCCAGACCCTGGATGGCGAGAGAGACTTCATATAGGCAGGTTACAGTGCCTGAGAAGGCTTCACATCTTTACAGCTGGACCCACACTTAAGCCTGCACTTGTCGCATCTGGAAGTAGAACGGTCCGGGTTGAATATTATATCCTCCGACAAGAATGCAATCAGACAGGAGATTCAGCTATTCATGCCTTGTGGACAGTAGTATGCAAACTCGCACTTTAATCAATCACATACAGTATAGGGAAATGGCTTAGACGTAGAAGCAGGGCATATAGTGGGTTTGGAGTAATTTTAGGTGGTCATTTCTTATTTTCCTATACTTTCAGACGATTGAAGAGTATGCTTATTGTTTTCTCTAGGTTTATTGTTTACCAGTGTATACATACCTTACGTAGGTCTACATAACTGAATAATAATCGATGGTTTTGTGGGCAGGCGACCATAAACCACGAGGGGTTGACACTTAGTAATACACAGTCGTTAGCGATTGTATTGCACTATCAACCTCGAGTGGTTTATAGAGCTGCCTATCGACAAAACCATCGTATGCTGTATTTATTATCAATCTTCTCGGATAAATTAAACCCAGGGATTGCCGTATAAAAGGGTATATCAATAGAGACATTTTACTTTCTCTACAGCACAAAAGGACTATTTTCCCGTATACAATACCTTTACCAGGGTGTTCCATAGTTATGGTATCTGCCAGTCCTTAAACGACGAGTAGTGGTTTACTGAGTCCCCATACATTTTCAATGGGACGATGGATAACAAAGAATACTCCTGGCGAAAGCATGGCGGAAGCGAGGAATAACACTTTATGTTAATGATTATGACTAGATCTATAAAAGAAAGTCAGATATATAATGGGGATTCTGATCTTCCTTACTGAATTGATCAGGGAACATTTTTGCACTTAATAACTTCTTTTGGGGGAAGTTTCGTCCAGAATTGAATATTCATCTCAATTCACATCATTATACCTTTTCATAGATATAACACCAGTGCTTATTCTACATCTTGCTTTATGATTAGAGACCTGAGACATCATCCCAAATTTATATTGTAAAGTAGTTATATGCATTTTCGCATCCTTAAAAGTGTGAGTTCAGTATACTTCAGTAAAAAACGCAAACCAGAACTCTGAAAATAATAATAGTTGACCTTGCCAAGAAATTGATTGTAATTTCAAACATCCAGAAGGATCTAAAGGTCCCCTAAGACCTAGGCAGCGCCATACCCAAATCTGTTGAATTTCCAAGATAATTCTGTTTTATAATTGTGAAGCACTTCTTACCTTACCCCTACATGCTTATAGAATACTAATGAGATGAATCATCCTTTACACTGATCAGAGGATATCTCGATAATTATACTTCAGAAATAAACGCTACTTATTATACACACAAAAAATGAAAGAAATTTGAGTAACTTGTCCCTCAGTTTAATATGTTAACCAGGGGGAACTCAATAATGCGTTAAACCTTTTAAAGGATATTTAGATACCTATGGTGTAATTAGATATGTGTGTTGTTTACATTGATAATTCTGGAAATCATGTTTTTTTCACTAGATTATAGCCTTCTTTATTGTCTCAGACGATTTCTCCATCTGTCGCATTCCTCTCACCGTACTCCACTGTTCCCCATGCCTTGTTTCAGTAACTGGACATACCCCTCTCTTTTATCCTCCAGGGATTTACTGCGTAGACCGTCTTTATCTGATCCAGACACATCTGGCTGTAGAACAGCAGGAGACACAGACCCTCTTTAAGACGGAGCAGCGCCGCTTCCAGGTTCCGGCAATTCAAGGCTGATCTTCTTAGCGCCACAATGTGTCCAACTGTGTTATCTTAATCGAGTAATGCTGCATTTCCACTTACCGATTAAAGTGGTGATTCCACCAACACACATGATCTAGCGAGATTAGCCACGATTTGGGTGTCTTGCTAAGTCGGGCTAGGTTTGAATAATCCCGTGCCTATTTGTCAGGATGTGTCTTGAGGTGTTGCGGTGGTGGAGCACCAAAATATACACCCGACACCGCACGGCTAAGTTTTGCGACAACGGAGATACGACATATCCCGACACTGTAAGATGTAACAAGATACACCAAGATATATCATGGCAAATCCATCCTGTTGGTGGAATCAGCCCTTAGGGCATTTCGCACCCCCGACCGATTATATGCGACACATTTAGTGCAATAATTTTCAGGTGGAAACAGTAATGGTCAACGATTTTTCTCTCTCCCACTTTTTGCAATTTGACAGCAACGAATGACTTCTACACCTACCGACGAAATCAAAGCGAATTGATTTAATTGGTGGCAGTCTGCATTTTACCACCGACTGACTTTGTACAGAGTGGAAATTATCGGCGGGATTTCAGTGAGCAGGTTTCCACTGACCAATTAAGGCATTTAGCACCACCGATTACGTGATACTTTTTGTGCAATGGTTGTTCGGTGGAAATAAAAAGGGTCAACAAGTTTTTTCTTTTCAACTGCACCATAGTGGGGGTGTAATTAGTGACCCTTAAGTAGTTGTATGGGTAGCTAGCTCCTTATCTTATGTATCTTGTGTTTCCCTACAGTTAAGTCATTTAGTTATGTAGAATCACTTGCTTAGCCCAGTCACCGAGACATAGTGACTTCACATCTCGATAACCTGAGAGAAGGGATGACGAACAATGCAGATACAATTGCTAGGTTTTAATTCTCCTGAGAGCAATCTGTAGTTACATATTACATATACATGGTTCAATGCGATGTATCTCTCTTGACAGAGGTGTTGGTACCAACCGTATAATAAAGTTTCAGCTTATTGTCCATAAAGTTCAATGTTTCGTTTCAATTGTCCTTAATTCACATCTTCCGTGCAGTTGTTCATTTCAGTTCCTATAGTTCCAGTTGGATTCAGTCCGTGAGTCCTAGTGTTCCCAAGTTGACCTTAATAGTGTTAGTTCGCACATTCTGTGTAAACTTCCCACACGTCGGTCTGTAGGGAACTCACAGAACCAGTTGATGTGTACCTTGAATGTTCATAGAAGGGGACTTCACTCCTCACGGGATGAAGCCTCCGGCACCTAGACCTACTTCAGCAGGAGCAGGATTCACTTAGCTCTGCTAGATCTTACTCCTCATACCTCAGTGCTGCCTTCACAGCTACCGCAGAGGTATACTCCTCTGCTGCTTACATCAGCAAGTCACATCACCATTCATACCCTTATACAGGTAGTCTCTCTAGAAGCTACTCCCTGTTTACACTTCGTTACCAAGCATTCATATATTTCCACCGTTTCTATATGATGTACATTCAATTGTAACATAATCTTGGACAAGCACGTAGTGCACAACATTACATGTATATTGTTTCACTACTGACTGACTTTATAGGCCACCGAAAAAAATCAAACTAGGTTGAATTAATCGGTGGTGGTGACCAGAAATCGGTCAGTGACCACCTCCATTTTCGTCTACAAACAATGTGTTTTCTCTACGCCACCGATTTCTAAGCCTTATCTTCAGGCTGGTCAGGTCCTCTACATATTAAACAATTGGTGCACATGGAACAAATAAACCGTCGTAAGGTGGAAATATAGTGTCTGCTTTGGGGTTTAACAATTATTAGCACGGATACGTTCTCAAAGAAGAACACCGACCCACTTATGTACAGGTTGCACACATAATCTGTGGAGTTTGGTTGGCAGGTGGAAACGCCACATGATATACCTCTCACTTTCTCTAGACCATGGATCCCTCAGCGATCTGCACTTTATCCTCGACAGAAATTCCCCTCTGTCTGTCAAATCGATGTTCTCTCTGAAACACGATATCTCCAACCCGGAGAGCAGCTGCCAGTGAGGCCACGGGAGGCGACCGGAGGTGGTGGTCAGGCCACCCAGAGAATATATAGTATCGTGATAGCATTCGTGTTTACTGATAGGCGAATGTTTAAAAAAGAATTATATATGTCAACTGCAAATCAATAGTAAGCTCTATGGAAAAAAGATGAAAGGTATCCTCTTCATCGGGAAATTTATTTCGTGTCCCTCCATATGAGGGGAGGGGGTCTCATTGTTGCTTCCCTGTCCCCTGTAGCACTCACACATACCCACACATATATATTCTATACACACACCACCTAGCGTCTTACCTACAAAACACATCCAACCCAACTTTCATCTTCAAACCGTCTTCATCTCACCCTCGCCATTTAACTCACCAACACATACCAAGACCAACTTCACCCACCCATCTACCCAAAAGTCCTATTTTTCAATTTATATAACTTTTTTTTTACTCTCAACCAAATATTCTATATTATCATACATATTCTATCACATAACCAATATAGGTTATATTCACTTAATAAATCTTAATTTATCCCACTCCTGCCTCGTGTTGTCGATTGGGGGCGGGGCGTATACATACAGATAATAGGATTTCTACTATGTAAATTATCCCTCAATTACAGAATTGATCTACATACATAACATACATAATTATCTAATAAAAGGGAATAAGGGCCCCAATGCTGTCTTTTCAAGCAAATTTCACTAAAAGAAAATCTGGATTCGTGATTAAAAGTTCAAAACTGCTAAAGGTAACATCAACAGTTGCTCAAGGCTCAGAAGTTCTCCCAATTTCATATACAAGAAAATAATCCTATATTGCAAAAAAAACCCTTGAAAACAAAAGAAACACCTCATATATAGTTTTAGCCTGGAACTCACCAACGTCGGGCAGAATTCAGACCTTCGATGCCCCCTGACGCTCATTCGATTCAACACCATTGTGCGCCGTACAGCGCGTCGGTGTACATCGGAAGCCCGGTGGGTTCGGCCCTTTTCAGAAAATGTAGGGTCAAGGTAGAGCAGGATAGCCGTAACAAGCCTTCTGTCAGATTAAAGGGTCGCCAGTATGGGTGGTGACACCGGACACAGCCACCGGAGTGTCCACATTAGCCGGCGCACTGTTCACACATGGGACCAACTGCCACTATGGAGAGAGGCAGGTATACAGTAGGTCCTCTCTATAGCCATTTGGGTACAGAGGAAATCTTCAATACAGACATGAGCACAGGATGGCCTTTCTATATAGACGTATGGATACAATGCAACTAATCGATATGAACAAATATGGGTATAGTGGGAAAACTGACTGGGCAGTGTAGAATACTGGGCACCTTGCTTATAAAATCAAAGATCAATGACTGAAATGTTTCTGTTTAACTTGTATATCTTTAATTCCGACCATGGGTCACAAGAACGTATTTGCTATATATGCTATTCATGGATTGCGATAGAGCACGTTTATACACAACTGAATATCTATGAAAACAAGCCTTAGCTGAGGGTACTGTTGTAAATATTGTCGACAAGTTATATAATCTTCCACAGAACAGAGGAGATATTTGTATGCATTATGTGCATCAAAATCAAAATCGCATCGGAAGGTCAGCTGAGATCATGACATTTGATCACGTGTCTACGATCACCCTACGATACACAACATTTGAGTCTGTGAGTTCGTATTCATTCACAGATTAACGCCAGATTGATTTTTCCCACTATACTTAATGGGAATGGGCTATGATGACACAAATCTTAGCGGGTCAGTCAGTGATAGTGGTGAGATATAATCCTGACAGTACTCTTACCGTAACCACTGCAAATACGCCATTAGTTTTGATTTGCTATGTAATCTCACTCAGTTTTGCCTTTTTTTTCTCAAAGACTTCTTTATTGATGCATATTGGTACATTCACGTCAGGCTGTAAGTGCTGAATATTATTACATCAGATAAAGAGGTCAAAACGTGCCAGCATTACATGAGGCTGATTTTCATCACGCTGACCTACCCTTGGTTAAATACCAAATCATTACCACGCAACTAAAACTCATGGCATATTTTCGGTGCTTGATGCAGTTCCTTCTTGGTGTTCTATGCCTCATAAAAGTCTATAACTATAGCGTCCACTATACTGTATTCTAGAAGGACCACAGAGACATCGACATGGACAAGACCTCATAATGGCAGCCATGGTGCCTATCGTATGTACATTAGTGTAGGGCAACAAGGACGCATGCATTATTGAACAGACATCCCATGGAGTACAGCTATTAACGTGCACGACTGTCCTGAGATGGGGAAGGGTCTGAGGATTCCAAAATTGGTAAAGAGAATTGACCCTCATTGATTGCCATGACTGTCCAGAGATAATCCGAGGGATTTTTATTGGATGAGAAGTACTCGGAATATACTAGAAAAGATCCTGGGATGGCATAGTTTAGTTCTACTAATCATGTTTTGATTTTTATTAAGACTGGGGGAAATGTAGGGAAAACCAGGCAGTGTGCAAGGTATAACCTCTAAGGCTAGCTTGATATAGAGTTAAGAAAAAAAACCATGATGGGTGTATGCGATTCAAAATTAAACCAGATGATAAAATCCACAATATATAAATAAATAAACATATCATCCAGGAAAAGATAACACATTACAGACATAGTTATATCAAACCAGTCACCCACAGATGCAAAGATTATTTTCGATCCCAGCTCAATTCTTATCTCTATAGGTCTGTCCTTTTGTAGTGAAAGACATTGTTGATAATCGATACATTAAAAATATATTCTTATATGACATATACCTTCCCTTGGTTTCCCATGTTATAGTCATTTTTCATTTGATTTGTTGCCTATTACATTGATGATTACCTAAATCAATGTTGCTAATAGGCAGTTGTGTAGGCCAAATATTCTATACATAATCTTTCATGTAATTTGGACCATCTCTGGACACAATCTTAACTGCTTTGAATTACGTTTCAATTTTCCAAAGAGCTTGCATGATAAATCAAAGAAAATATCAATGGATGAACTTTTTCATATATAAAAAAAAAAGGAAAGTGACACATTAAGGAAACTTAACTTTTGACACCCTACACGTGATAAAACCGAAAATCACATTCTGTGAAACCGATTCTAAACCTGGGTATTAGCGTGAGGAATAGGAAATAGCAGCTGATTACAGTTGGCAGTAGTACCAATATGAAGGTGAAAAGATACGCCGATCTGGATCGCGAGGTCTGATTTCAATGGCATTGTCCCAATAAAAGATGAAGGCAGCGTTCACTTACTACAATAGAAATGTAGAGCTTACGATTCAGAATGTCCAAAAACGTAGACGCATCAGGAAGGTCTGTCTGGTAGACATTGTTTAAACGTTGGTGCAGAATCGGTGAAGCCGAATCTACTGAATATCGGCTCTGTAGATTACCTATGACTTGCCACAGATTTCACAAATAGTCGATTTGATTGTTGTACACATCCTGATATTGAGCTTTTTATCAAAACAAATTGTAGACTGCCGGTCTGTATCGTAGGGTTATCATAGAATCCCCTATTTTACTTTCCTTCCGACATGATTTTGATTTTTCATCAGGAGGCGCATCGTAAAGCCTATTAAGGTTTTTTAGCTCAGTGGATGCCAGGCTGAACTGTCTGATATGGTGAGCTCTGATTTTACTTATTCAATTTGCAGGAAATGGTCTGCAAGTTAGTAAACATTGACCCAATGTATCAGGTTGTAGAATTTGCATTCCTGGTAATCATAGGAGGACAAGTCATGTTTAGAAACACAACAGATTTTATAAGAGAAAACATGTACTAGAACCCTATAATCATTTATTGATTTGTGTTTGAATATTTACCAAAACACTCTCATATATTATTGGTTCTTTTTTCCATGCAGTAATAAAACCTCTCGAGTTAGATGACTCATAGATGGGAATCGATTTTTAATACAGTTTTTGGCTGTAGTTGAATAGGGTTCAACCAGTTCAATCCTACCAGTATGGGACCTCACGTGCCCTCCTGATATCCCACACCAGCGTGTGTACCTTAATCTGGAATCCTATATAGAGTCTACAGAGCCGAACATTGGTAGGGGAATATAGGCCCGTTTTAATTGGCCGATTTCCCGTCACTGATCTATAGGCGGGAACCACCGACAGACTTTTGGCACTGCTGACCCAAAATCGGTCAATAGAAACGTCCAAGCTCTTGAAATGACCCAGGACTTTTTCTGCTTAGATTATGCAGTGTGGCACCACCCACCACTGAGTGAAAGCTTGGTCACTGAGTGAAATCTGCTACCCTCACCGATTTTTCTATACCAACGCACAGTTGGTGGCACCACCGACGGACTCTGCGTAACTAAGAAAGATCTCCGCCGTTTTCGTCGGCATAAGGCCCGTTTCCATTGGCCGACGAAAACGGTGTAAATCTTTTGTGTTCTCCTAATAGCCTATTTATTTTGGCCTTCACCGATATACAGTCAGGAACCACCGACGGACCTTTAGCACTGCTGACGCAAAATGTAAATAGCCTATTAGAAGAACTGAGAAAATCTACATCGTTTTCGTCTTCCAATGGAAACGGGCCTTAAGAGAGACTGAGACATAAAGCCGTGGTCGATCACTGGCTGGTAAATTCGCTCTGCTGTCCGGGTCGGGGGGTCTCTTTACATTGGGTGTGTTCACATACGGTCCAGGGGCTGTGCAAAGCCTCACTGGTGTGTATTCTACGTCTCTTCACTTATCCCTGGATACCCCTCCAGCATTGTACAAAGGATCTGGACAACAGAGATACAGGTTCTGAAGGACACAGAGACCTTGCTCTGACGTGGAAACCAAAGTCCAAACCACAAGTGGCAGTCTCGCCTTGTGATGCTTACTTCCAGTGGGGAGTTCGTCCTGGTTATATCAATCTATTCAGTCATTGCAAGGGATATAAAATCATGACTTTAGTTCAGAGTTTTTTCAATAGTTTGTGGACGAGTATATATATATATATATATATATATATATATATATATATATATATATATATATATATAGACAAGCAGCAAATCGTAAAATATACCAAAAAAGCTATATATTATGACGTCCACTGAGCACCTGAAAAACGTCTACGATAAGTGCAAAATCCACTGTTGCTAATTTTTTGGTGCAAAATTAGGGTTGCACACGTTCACAGCGAGGTCGCAGGAAAATTCGCATGGAAATTCGCTTCAGTGGATCAGACGGTCACATGGTGGTTGCTTGGGAGTCGCAAATTGGCATGGCCATGCGACCAGGATGCGATAATATTAAAACCTTTTGATATTTTCGCACGGTTACACAATTAGTCAGACATAGTTATTTCTGCAGGGCAATCGTTTTTTAGGTCACATTTCCCACAGGGGGAAAACCTTTTTTTTATCACATTCCAGAATCCCAATTTACGTCACATTAAGATTGCTTGGCATTCGCTGTGGTGGATCTGCCATTCGCATGGCAGTCACAACACCCAGTCGCATGACATTCGCTTTAGTGGATCTCAAAATCGCTATAGTGCACGGATCTGGTGTTTGCTTGGCTTTGTATAACAGTCGTGTTGTTGCAAAGTAACATAGTTGCATGTGATGGAATACGGATTCGCCTGAAAATTCCGTCGCCTCATTGGATTTGGCGCTTTAGGCTTTTCAATGCACCTCCCGATATAAAACAGAAATCATGTGAGAAGGAAAGCCGAAATTGGGACCGTTTCAAAGATTACCCTACGATACAGGGGCCTGTTTAACGATCTACGATCGTACATGAAGATTCTTTTCTGTATGCTATAGAGACCCAGGGACGATGTAGGTCAACTTTATTCAACACTTATGGACAAATTTATGGACGGATGATACTGTCTCAGAGAATGAACCTGGATATTATCAAACGATAAAACTTGTACAAGGTATAGAAAAGGGTGTTCACATAGGATCCTAGATTATTCAACGGGCCTCCGACCGGCAGTCTACCATTTTGTCCGAATGAAAAGGGTGTGTACAACATTCAAACATGTTTGATTGTCGCAGACTCAACGGTAGAGAATGTTCGGCAATCTAAGTATTCAGTGTTGAATGTCCTATGGGAATGTCCTTTGTAAACCGCGTCGATTATTGTAAAATTCATTTTAATGATTAATTATGGTCTTTGATGATTTCAAAGGGTACCAGACTCATATTGAGGAACGGCCTCCAGGCAAAACATACAACTCTTGTATGTGCTTCGACTGAGCCTTCTTTGTAAGTGATAATGGATATGTCAATATTAGTCCGCTCTGCAGATGTTACATACAGAAAGATTAATCATGAATGGAGAAAAAGGGTGTGGGTGTCATCTATGTTGTTTACTGTAAGAGCAATTGAGAACAGCTGGGAATGTGTACCTTGAGATGGGCTACGCTTCTGTACTTTGGGTAGGGTAGGTAAGGCTGGTAGATAGGGCAGGTTTGGTAGGTCGAGTAGGTAGGGTAGGAATGGTTGGTAGGGTAGGTAGGAAAGGTTGGAAGAGTAAGGAGTTATAGGATAGGTAAGTAGGATAGATAGAAGTAGGGTACTTAGGTAGGGTAGGTAGAGCAGGTAGGATAGGTAGGTAGGGAGAGTGGTTAGGTCAGTAGGTAGGTCAGTTGGTGGGTTGGTAGGTTGGTGAAATATGAAATCATAGCTTACATATATATACTCGCCATTTTGTGTTGGCGCCATTTTGGGAAATCGCTGCATTTCTCGCTTGGTGTGTCCCCAGCTATAAAGCTGGAGACAAAACAAACGAGAACAGCAGCGATTTCCAAAATCGCCAACAAAAATGGCGTGTTTATGAGATATTATATCATATTTCACCTGATTATTACCTCTGAGTCACTAATCTATTAGTGGGAGATATTACTATGAACCAATATCTCACATACACGCCATTTTCTGTTGGCGATTCCAGAGATCGCTGCCGTTTTTGTGTCCCTGGCTTCAGTCACCATGTGCAAGGACTTCGGAGAAGGTCACACGGGCCATACTGTCCACTGTATCGTCCCCTCCCCATATCGACGGGTTGACCAACACTGCAGTCGTCCACACGTATCGGCTAGAATAACAATGGCGTCGATAACGAGGAGGTGTGGCCACATCTCCTCCCAATGGTCCTTGGGCGTCGGGAGAGCAGTTGGCTTTAGGGAGTTTTCACACCTGCCATGACCTGAATTTTGCAGGCACAGAGAACGTACCAACGGCTATGAATAATATACAACAGTAGAGGGGGTGGGTCTTATGCTGCGTTTCCACATGATAATTATGAACAGAATGACATTTAGCATCGCCGACCGATTATGTGATAATTGTCAGGTAGAAACAAATAGGGTCAACTATTTCTCTCTCTAACATTATGCAATATTGCATGACCGAGCGAATTTTGAGGCCACCAACGAAGTCAAACCAGGTTGAATTGATTATTTCTTTATGTCTGGACACCATCATCATTTATATCGGCCCGGTTTGATTTCGTGAGTGGCTTCCAGAACCGGTCGGTGGTGCCAGATTATGGAATTCGGGAGTGTGAAATTGTTGGATGGGCTTGGAATTTTGCTGTTCACACTTACCGATATTTTATCGAGTACGCGATAATAATCGGTCGGCGCTGCCAGATCCTATTATCGGTGGTCAAAATCGGTAGGTGTAAACTGGGCCTTATACTGAATAGACCACATGTTGGTCGTTAAGTGTAAACGCCACAACGAATTCTGTGTCACCGATAATCATTATCGATATTCCATCATGGAGCACCACCGACCGATTTTAATTTTCCTCATATCTTATCACCATTTTCCGTCGGCGGGTGTAAACTGAGCCACTCAGTCGTCAGGTGGAAGCGCCGCGTTAGTCCCGAAGGATCCCCCGACCACGCCCGACTCACAGGCGATATGCAGAAAGTAGCGGGTTTTTATCGCCTTTGACGGGCTCTGGTAAATCACACCAAAGTTGCCGCCAGCTTTCATTAGTGAATACCTTGCTCTCACTATAGTTGTTCTCTGGAGTGAAGCATTACATACAAGGCCCCCAGGCTTTGCCTACTCATCGAAAGGGCGACGCCCTGGATCCATTCGACAAAACAGGACAGGGGTGGTTCCTTTGTTGGCCTAATATGAGGAATCTCTGCATTGCTGAACAGACGTCGGTAGATTTCGGCTGCTATTTAGGAAGCTATTATTCAAGTCTGGGTCCTTTGCTAATTTCCCCAGAGAGAAGCCAATGCAGTCAAGGAAATGCATGCAACAGTATTCTCTGTCTGCCTTCTCTAACCTTTAACCTTTACTTCCCATATTTCTCACCCCCGTCCCTATCATTCACTTTCTTCATCACATTTCCATAATTTCCAAATTTGCCATTTTGGCATCTTTGTTATTTGGTTTGTGTAATTTTGGATGCTGTTTGTTGTACTTTTGATTCATGGACGTTGCCTGGCCTACGATGAAAAAGTATTAAAACGAAATAATGAAATCAAAGTACATCTGTATGTCCTACTATGTAGATGTACTAACAACAATTTGCACATGTTAGATATACGTGCCCTTCATTTACATACGATTTTAGCTTACCTGTAACATCACATATGCCTAATGGTATATGGCTACTTCTGTAATAAAGTCCGGCTTGCAGATTTTATTCTTTGGTGGTGTATCTATTCTTCCTGGTAGAGTTGCATCAATACAAATTATAAGGTGTTCAATGGACTAACACAAGCCATTCACCATACTCTATTTGGTGAGTCAGGTTTGAATATTTTAGGAGGAAATTGTAGCAAGAAGTACCTTGGGCTAAAAGCCAGTTTACATGATGCATGGAGAGCTGCAGGCGATAGACTGCGGTCAGCGAGGTCCATGAATGTGTACCCTTCCCCCTGCATTTGATAGCAGGTCTACTCTATGGTTAGGGCTTAATTCTCGATCAATGATCACTCTTTTACTTGACTTCCTGCAACAACAATATCCTCTTCCCTACCTCAATACCCTCTTATTCAAACTCAACATAGTTTGACAATATCCTTTTCCTATGCTTCAACTTCCTGTGATTTATTTTCAGACTTCTGACGTCAGCATTCTTTCCTTATCAAATCCAATTGGTAATGCCTTAAGAGGCTGACTCAATTCCTCTCTCTCCTGTCCTTCCCTATCCATTGACGTTTTGTATTCACTGAACCCTCAGTCATGTCAGTTATCCGCTTGCTTATCAATTCGCTGCAGTGCATGGGAAACCTCCTCTGCCTATGGTCAATAGTTATAAATGGCTTCTGAAATAATGCGACATTCGAACTTATACATGCGGTAAATGGAGGACAATTAATCAGGCCTTTAATTGAACAAAGGCACTCTCATGCTGTGTCTATTAATGAGGTATAATACTAAGAACAAAACATGGATACTGAGCCTGTAGGATGACTATTCGAGGTCCATTATAACATTTTATCCTACCCTAATATAAAATACCATAGGCTTAACATTGAATTTCCGTATGGTACACTGACTGCCATACAGAGTTTTATATGCCACTAGTGGCATAGAGAATTGTTATCATGTAGTATTCCAAAATCGAGGAGACAGGGTAGGATGAACTCAATACCTGTTCGTTTTAATCTTGGCCACCGCATGCCACTCCTGGAGTTTTGGCTCCGGACTTCACTCGGCTTCACCTTATGAAGTCACTATGCCAAACTCTAGTCGTGGCATACCGTAGCCAAGATTAAAACTCATCCAGTTTTACGATAAGATACTATCTTAAAACCGGATGAGTTTTAGTCTTGGCTCCCGTATGCCACGACTGGAGTTTGGCCTAGTGATATCACGAGGCGGAGCCGAGTGGTATCCGGAACCAAACTCAGGAGTGGCATATGGGAGCCAAGATTGAAACGAATCAGGTTTTAATTTTATCCTACCCCTCTCTACAATATTTTAATATCAAAATCATGAATGAAAATCATCAAAATTCCTTATGCCCCTAGTAGCATACAAACGTCCGTATGCCAGTCAGCGTGGCATACGGAATCTCAATGTTAAGCCTATGGGATTTTATATTAGGGGTAGGATAAATCACCATGCCGGAGGCTGCGGACGTATATATATTACAAAAGACCTATAACGGCATCCCTACGGCCTCAGTCCCTATATTTACTTATTATCACATATTTAGATAACATTAAAAAACACCATTTAATCTACTTATGAAGTTATCGGTTCACAGCCTGCTGACCTTATGTTGGTGCTCATTCACTACGCCATAGTGTGTCCGAACATAACCTTTACTGCTCCATTAACAGCGTTTAGTATTTCATAGGCGTTCGGCCATAGGTATATATGTAATAACAGCATTTAAGGGAGCACAGAAGGCTGTATCTCGATGTAACCACGACAATCATTGTATGTGAGCCTTCCTCATATCCTCACCGCTCATAGAGCAGCATTGATACCCGTCTCATTTACACAGAACCATCAATATGTCACCTGTGTGGGGGGCAGTTGCTAATCCATCCAATTCATTATCAATTAAGATGGTTCGCCAATAAATCCCAGCTCTCGCCATACTCATTGGCGCGGTAGCTGTTGATGCCAGAGAGAGAGAGAGAGAGAGAGAGAGAGAGAGAGAGAGAGAGAGAGAGAGAGAGAGAGAGAGAGAGAGAGAGAGGTAACGCAGCAGTTAATTCAGAACATAGAATTTTAAGAGCCGGAGGTTTAGACAGAGGCAATGATCAATAGTATTGTGGACAGGCGACCGTAAACCACGAGCAGTTGACGCGTAATAATACATGATCGTTAACGAGTGTTTTACGACGTCAACCTCGAGTGGTTTAAATAGCCGCCCGTCCACGCAACCATCGTTTGTTGTATTCATTATCCATCTTCTTGAGTAAATCTAACCCAGGAATTACCATATTAAATGGTATATCAATCAGGACTATTTTTATGAAGGACGAAGGGACTATTTTCTTTCAATCAATGTTATTTGAAATCTGTTTATAATGGTCACGTTATCTGACAGTTTTTAAAGAATGAATAGTGGTTTATTGTGTCCACATTCATTTCAATGGGAACTTTTCATATGGTGGACAAAAAAGAGGAAGAAGCAATGACAATTGGGTGCTAACAGTAGTGTAGATTGATGAAAAAGGGTCCTGACCGAAATGCAAAATAAAATATTATTCATCAAATTCTTCCTCTTCTGTCCTCTTCTGAGTCGTATCTTGGTTCGCATCATTTCTCAAATGCAAGCCTTACGGCAAGCTCTGGAAGCCATGACACCTGTTTGGACCCATTCATTAGTCCTCCTTTGGTAGCAGATCCATAGATTAATTTGAGCTATGATTTATCATGCAAAGACCATTTAGGTTTGGCCTTATTCACGTTTGCTTAAATCCAATCCACAAGCTTATTTCCATTCCAGAGATGCAACTTAAATCTGTACCTTCACTATCCCAAGGTACACACTCATTACACGCTCCATAAGGATTGTTCACAACCACCATACCCCATGAGAACCCTTTTTCATTCTCAAAAGCTTCTACCTTGATTTATACGACATTCATTTATTAGTGGAAAACGAATATTAAATTTCTTGGGACCCAGGCGTCTGTCACATTTATTCTGTCTGCTCAGCGTCGTAAAAGCATCAAGTTGAATAAACACCCAATTTCTGATGAAGGTTCTGCTTTCCCACGAATTACGGCACTCCATTTTGTACAAAAGATGTTCAAAGTTCCCAGTGAAATATTGGCGGAGCATTAAGAAGGAGCTACATTGAGGTCTGTAGCTGATGAAAATATGGATCGAGTGCGGTTGAAATTTTATCTCACCCCTACCACTGACAGATTGGCTAATGTTTGTGCCATCATCTCTTGTTGAGTTTTTGTGTACAATACTCCCTGGGCGTTGAATGGAAGTTCCCAAAGTTAAGCCAATGGAGGAAAATACCTCGGGTGAGATGAATATAAAAAAAGTTTACATTCTGATGGGAGTTGCAGCCTTTTGAAACTTCAGGTACTCTAATGATATTCCCAATTAGGTGCTTTAAATCATTACATTTTTCATGAGAATAACTGCGTCTATATTGAGTATTACCTAGTATTTCCATAGTTTCTATGTTAAATTCAGTTTCCTTTTTTCCCATGGATCTGTTTCGTCTTTATTATCAAAATTGTACATAGTTCCACGTTACGCTTTATCCATTATTGTACGTAGTTTTCACATTAGCAATTTTCCATTGTCCATCATGGCCACGATTTCAGATTATCTGATCATATTATTTACATAGCCTTAGGAGTCTCCCTATTCTGTAATACATTCATTTCGCCTTATATAATTCAGATGATATTACCATTATTAGCATGTTGATATCTTATTCCAATCACAACCATTATTTGAATTACAGTATCCTCACCTAGTAGCTTTATTACCAGTTAGATGGTGCAGTTTCTACACACAATAAGCTGCTGCTTTGACGGACCAATGGCGATATACTAAGTTTTTTGGGAGTATCAGCGACTGCTCTATGAGCAGCTCTGTGGAGCAGGGGCTGCTCATATTGAATCTCGCGTCCAATAAACTATTACGCCGACGCTTGTGTCCACATGGGTATTGCGGGAAGAACGCTTTGACGGTCCTATCATATAGAATATATCTTTACATAACATGCCACAGTATGTACATTGCCTTTCGCCGACGAGCGTTGTAGACAGTGATTCATCCTATATTTACCGATATTTCGTTTTGGTGAATGTGTATTGAAAATGATGCTTCTATCCGAATATGATAAAGGACCTGTATATATGGGTAATATGGGTAGATCCTTTCTTATTAACATACGAAGTAGGCATCATTTTAGTATTTTAATATCATCGCGGAAGATTTGAACATGGCGGAGGCCAACACATCACGACTTCAGAGACGTTTTAGAAACTCCTCAGAATTACCAAATATCGAGGTATGTAACACTGGGCGTTTACCTGATACAGTTTAAATAGGTCAAATACACCAAAACAATCGAAAACAACAAGTTCACTCGTGAGGATCTGCAAAATGTATTGTAGTTCTGCCTGTCTTTCTTGGTTGCGCCACCGCCTATAGACCATATTGAGGTATCCCATAATTCAGTCTGTTCACAAGTTCCGGTTTTCGCTGTTTACCGACTTTACCCGTAACCCAGAATTAATGCAGTTTAACGGTTTTCAGAAATCTTCAAATTGAAATTCTGATGTCAGAAATGGAAATTTCAGCTATTTCTACATGGAAATCCGATATTATATTCAGTTACTCCAATTATAAATCAGAAAACTGTGGTTCATCTTGTCGTAGTGTGGCCAGTCAATCGGGAGTGGAACTTTGCCTTACCTGAGGCGATAATTGGGAGTTTAGTAACCTCTGGAGGCTCTATGTAACTTGGCAATTCGGGAATGAGTCACTCTCCCCACAGATCTTTCATGGTGCTAGTGCTTACTAATACAAGTGGCCGAAAGAAATAGAGTGAATGATCTATGCTAGGAGAGTCAGAGTAAGAGGACTTGTTGTTATTAAACATGGCAGACTTTCCACTAGCCTATCCTATGTTTGGCCGCTGTTGGCAAGGTTTGATGCTGTGAAATGCGGCGAGTGACTATGATTAGGAGAGTGATGTTAATTAACATATTTCCATGCATGCGCAACGGGCACCTCCTGCACCTTAGGCTCTTGGCTTTGTGTCCTACTGATTCACGAATTTGGAGATGTGTTACAACCATCCTGTAACAACTAGAAATGCTCAATGGCCTAATATCGAGGTATCGTACCAAAAATAGTTTAAGTAGCTTATGCATGCGAAATCAATCGACAACAAGAGGTTCACTAAACGAATTCCGCGGCGGGCGACACACAGACTGTAGTCAGTATAATGTTTGGTTTTAAGCTGCAGAATGAAGCGAGTGACTACGATCAGGAGAGTGAAGTTGATTAACACCTTTTGCACGCACGCGTAGCGGTGGTCTTCCGGGTTTGTCTGTGTCAGACTGTGTCAACATGGAGGGGTTGTGGGCAGTCACTCGACGACGTAAGTATTCAAAATTGAGTTTCTCATCGAGAATCAGTATAAGGATACATAGTGAGTCTTGTTGTTTTGATGGGAAATATTCACTCCGTTCCTCGAACTCGGTCAATACTTTCTACCAAAAAAATTTGGAACATATTTCTTTCAGGCACACTAAACATGTCTCTATACACTATCTCTACCAGTCCGTCACAGACAATTAATGAGTTGACGGTGATCGCTCAATGATCTTCAGGGGCCTTTTTCAGCAACAACACTCGGTAAAAGTAGCCGTTGTTGATAGATACAAATGGTTATTGTTGAGAGGCAGTGACATAACATATGGATGATGAATGGTGGTGGTTCCACACAACACAAAGCAGACTGCTACGGGAAGTGTCATTCTCATCATTCATAGAGGCCAGCAGGTCGAGGGTTCTGTAAGTGATGATTTCTATCAACGGTGTGTATGGTGAATATGAGGGGACTGACGAAGATGTATATGAAGAAGGAAATTGATGAATGTTTGGTCTGTGCCCCCTGCTCGCCATTGAGTTTGGAGTAATGTGCAGTAATATGAACGAGCTTAGTGAATGTTCCGAAGCACTCCAAACGAGACGGTGATCAAGGGCTCAGACCAAACACTACTCAGAATAGATATAACTCAGACCAAACACGTTTCTGATTTTATCTCAGCCTGGAAATATGTATCTGTTTATCACCCATTGAGTATGAGTTGCCATACTCGCAAGCTTGTTGAGTATGAGTTCCCTATGGAAGTTTATACCAGACTGAGATAAAATGTCCTATCAAACCAAGTAGAAGACAGAGTTGATTATTAGGTAGTGTAGGCTTAGGGCTAAATAGGTTTAATTCATATTGCATCAGGTAACACTCTCTAGATTGGAAATAGTTTTCATTTGAACAACACGGTGTCCTGTGTCAGTATGGCTGCACACAAAACGTGTTTGATTTCTCAATTTTTTTCTGGAAATTTCTTCATCTTCCTCCCGTCTGGTAGTTCCTATTGTTAGGATCGGTGTTCCGGGAAAAGCATAACAAGTGGAAAATCAACAAAAAACGGAGATGTTGACAAAAGACAGGCAAGTGCAGGGCCTGCAGCAGTGGAAGCATTGCTCACAGCAAAGAAACCTGGCAATGTGGAGAGCAGAATATGAGAGCAGAGACAAAGTGACAGGGATACATTTCTCACTCTCTTATAGTAACAAAAGACAACCGAGCATTGTAGAAGAAGCAGGATATCTACCCATTTCTTCACAGAGAACTAGCATATCGAGCTGTTGTACAGCAGGATAGTACATTAGGAAAACTGACTGGGCATTGTATCTGGAAATGAATACACACTCCCAAACCGTCAAAAAACTTCCCTGACGTCCGGGAGTCCGTATTAATTTGAGATACAAAACACCATGTCTGTTATATGAGGCAGAGGTCCTTAAGGAGTGTACACAATGTTCACGGGTGTATAATGAACTATAATAAGGAACACTGTTAGACCCGGAGTCCACCTACTACAATATGGCTCTGATATGGTCTACGATGCACCTCCCGATAAAAAATCAAAATCGCGTCGGAAGGTCAACTAATATCGGGGCAGTTGACCAGGTTTCTTCGATTAGGCACAGAAAAAAAACCCTTATGATGCGTGGTGGATTTGCATATCTAGACATATGTCTACGATTTTGCACCTTCCCGATATGTCACTGATATTTCCTTTTTGTATCGGTGCCATATCTGTAGGTCTAAATTGCCATATCTGTAGGTCTAAATTTCTATCGTAGTAGGCAGACGCCAGGCCTTAAGATCACAAACAGCTTTGCAGTAGGATATGGAGAGACGATCACATGTACATACACCTGTTACACTCCCATTCGCGGCAGGCGCCTGCAGCAGTCATACACATCAAGTCAGGCACTATTGTCGGTGTATACAATAAGGAGTCAAGGAGACATTGAACAATAACTGAAAGTTATAGACTGTGAGTACTGCTTTGACCAAGAGGACTAATATTATATGAACGCTGCAGAAGTGTATATGATTTTGTATGTTGATGAGAATTGTTATATAACTGTATACTTTGTTATAATATATGTTATTAATACATATCTGTGTATGGTTATCTGTCTTCTTCATTTAGCATAGAAGATATTCTGAATTCTCTTTTCTTGTCACTGGGTTAGCTGGTCGATAAGATTAGGCTACTGTACGTGACAGTAGGGTGAGGGTGTGAGTTGAGAATGGAGAGTGAGTGATGATGTTTCTGTCCACCAGAGTCAGCAGTAATCAGTCCCGCCAACAGGGCTGGACCACACATTGTTTAATAATATTCGATCTCGTTTGCTAAGACTTTCCAGCATGACCAAAGGTCATCCATAAGGCCTGGAATTCACTGAGCTCTCGACACACTGCGACAAGCGTTCCGATACACTATGACACTATCAACCTTCAGACACAGGGACGATGTTGTAATTCAGTTTCATTCTCTGACATTCAAGAAACCAAAGTTTTCAACATTCAGACAAGGCTATGATATGGGAATTTGATTCATATCCATATCGTAGCCATGTCAGAGCCATGTTGCAAGCAGTGGGTGCCCGGCTTTAGTGTTTAATAAAGTTGAGCCACACCGTCCCTGGGTCTCGTTTGCATACAGAAATGGGTCTTTATGTACGAGCCTAAATTATTCAACAGGCGCCTGGATAATTTTTGGACATTGGTTGAAATAATAACATGGTCATCACCGAGGTGAGAAATTTTATTCACATTGTCTGGAAAGCATTGCAATTCTAAAGAAATTGATGTAGCTGTAGAAACTAACATCAAGGTTCGGTCAAAGAGATGAAACCAGTAGACCATCTGTGATTTAAATCACTGTGATATTTCACTATACATTCACTCAGCGTCATAGGCATCTAATCTTTATCGTCGACGCCAGTGGCTTAATCATCAAATTACAAATCTATTCTGATTACTCTCCCAGTAAGATGATTATCTTTGTCATGTGAAGGTAAAGCTTAGCTGATTGGGTTTCTAAATAATCGGGTGACTCCAAGCTTCGATACTATATAGACACCGGCAAGAGAGTAATTTCAATCGAGAAAGGATTATTTCCATCGTACTCCATTAAATACATCGAAATCTAACCTCCTATAGCTAATGTTCTTGCAGCTATACTAAGTATTAAATGATTCGTTATACCGCCGATCTCCATACTTAATTAATGACCATAGATCAATTAGGTACATAGATGTAATTAGTGCTGAGAACTGACTTCTTATCAATCCTCACCAGATTAATGTCGATCTCTATTACGCTTATAAATACATATCAAAATACATCCTCCTGGAGTTGGGCTTCCATTTGGACCATAGCGTTATCATCAAAACTTGAGTAATTTCTTTGCTGAATATGGTATTGCTGGCTCAATGGATTTATCATACTTTCTTTTAAGGCCAATGCCCATCTACCGATTTCGGAACATTTATGTACCTTTGTCGGCGACAAACGGACGGTTATTTGTCTCAGCCAAGCCATCCAAATGGAGTCGGCCGTAGTCGGTCGATGTAGGACAGCTAGGCAAGGATGAGCCACCGATTAGTGAACCACCTTCTTCAGACATCCTTTTGTTACAAAACCGGTGGTGAAAAGTTTATCAACATGTTGATAAATCTAGTCGCTGACAACGGAACATTGGTAATTGGCCTCTGATTGGATGGCCGACACGGGCCGGGGTATTACGTAATTTGCTATCCTGACTCCTATACGATTTGTGAACTAATCTTTCAACCCTTGATCGGTAGATGGGCATTGGGCATTATGAACAAATCCCCATCTCCAGCGGTCTGTGAGCACTGAGGTTTATATACTCATAGTAATGCTGACACTGCCCTCTCTCACCCCTTACCCTTCACACCATAGACCACTACATCGCCATTATGCAGTGCTGGAAATGGTGAACTATGAGAAAGGTCGTAACTGCTTGATGGTCCCCGTTAGCACATGAAAATGTCCTTAGTGTTCCATTCGACAAACGTGATCCACATTCAAATAACTCTTATGCCCAGCAGCTACCAACCCGAATGTCTACATCCCGGTGCAGTGCCAGTGCTTCGGTTTCTCTGGGTATTGTCCTTGCCTTTCTTCCTATATGTGTTCCATAAGGGGGTCGGTATAAAATGGGGCTAGTCTCGTCTCAATCGCTGTCCATCTTTTCTGAACAGAGTTTCCCTCATTGAAACCATTATTATTTTTCGAGAGAAGTATCTCCAAGAATTCTGCTAGAAATTTGTTTGAGAGGCACATTTCCTACTGTCTTGTCTCATCCAGTTTCCTTTTTATGTTCTCAATACCTTCGCTGTTAGGCATATTTGTATATAGGGAATCAACATCCCTGAATAGGACACCCATGGGAGTGGGACACCTACATTGAGGAAATGGTGTTCATATATGATTGAGATGGTCATTTGATACCACACGACAAGCTTAGGGAAGTCGTGGCCATTTGCTAGGCCTGGTGCAACCTAACCCACACTAATAAGGAAAACCTCCAGTCTTTATTAGGCTGCCTGTTACGCCTCGCCTATCATGCCTGCCGGACACACATAACACTCCATGACCCACCTATGTGTGGCTCTGAGACATGGTGACATGAGTAAAGTGCTGATTCCACCAAGGGCCGATCTAAAGCCCAATGCCCAGCTACCGATTTCGGAACATTTATGTACGTTTGTCGGCGACAAGCGGAGGGTAATTTGTCTCAGCCAAGCCATCCTAACGTAGTCGGTAGATGTAGAACAGCTAGGCAAGGCTACCCAGCGATTAGTGAACACTTGGTTTCTTTTTTTTGCCCTCCCCCAGCGATTAGTGGACCATACACCGATTTTATCAGAATGCGGGTCGAGCGAGGGGTTACATAATTTGCCTGCGACAAAGTGACCGACTCCTATACGATGGGCATCCGGCTTCAGCTGATTTGTTGACTTGCTATGTCGGGATGAATTGTGTGAGACTGGCAGGATTGCAGCAGTGGAATAGCCCCACATTAGCGATAATAGGGACTTCACACATATGTGTAATGATTTTACAAGATTTAGTACGATCCAGCAAGATCTAGCAAGGTACTGCGAGACACTGCCATAAAATGCCAGGCACAACGAATCGTGCTGGTGCAATCGGCATTACCCTTTCCAGCATGGTATTGGTTAGCAGTGTCTAGAGGGCGGAGGAAGTCCCGAGGTAGTATTCTCGTAGAGAACAGGAATGTCTGAAGGTATTCACTACAACTTCACTTATCACATGACCTAAAATCTGCATGATCATTCTTAAGATAATATCTTGGTTTCGACATAGAATCTCTAGCTATTGGCCTCCTCTTGAAGGCTACATCTCTCTTTTTTACTCTTGTAATGGTCTCTCCTGAGAGCCTGCCACCATTTCGTGTCTTCACTAACTCCACATGCCCACTCGAGCCAATGTGAACTACAGGAAGCTTCACTCTTAGTCTTCATCCGGTCCTCTCGGACAATTCGCCCCGACACCGAGCCCGCTGTTATATTAATTCACCCAGCAGTTAATCCCCATTACTGTACATTAAGAACTCACGGGTGTCTTCCTCCTGTTCTTGTGCAGACCAGGGGTGCCTCTTTCGTCACCCAATTCACTAGTTTGCCCAGTCTGCTTCTACACATAGCCTGGAAGCCTGACTTTTTTTGTTTATTTGTTTTCTATTTGGCCTTCGATATATATTATCGTTCTTCCAAGCAAAATGCACAATTCATAAACGTTATAACATATATACATTGTGAGCGCAGTATGTGTAAAGGAAGTGCACTCTCACATCAATCAAATTAATGCCAGCCATTTATCTGGTGCATTGCAGTTCGTACCTGACCAATAGTATGGGTTTTTCATATTTGGAAATCATAAATTTATTCTTATGTCATAGGTGAAAAATGTGTGGGATAGAAAGAAAAAAAACCATAAATGACAGAAATTATATTCACTTGAACTTATCATACAGACTGATTGGAGGACCCCTGGTGGTGGTAGTGGTATTACTGTCCGAATATGTCAGTTATTAGAGAAACGTCATCTATCTTTTGAAAGGTTGCCAATCCTTTATTTTGCATTTTCATTCATTTCAAAGCGGTGTAATTAGCAAGAGCAGTCTTATTCATCAATTGAATCAACGGAATTTTGGTTACTATGTTCACTAATATAAAACGGCAAAGCTAGAGGAAGAATATCATTCTCAAATATTTAGTTAGATTCATTGATGACTATAAAACATAAA
Organism: Alentia gelatinosa; assembly: GCA_950022655.1. NCBI lineage: Eukaryota > Metazoa > Annelida > Polychaeta > Phyllodocida > Polynoidae > Alentia > Alentia gelatinosa. The sequence continues at coordinate 53,789,237 of OX465583.1, read as the reverse complement.
ATAAGTTACCAAAACCCCCAGTATGTGGCACTACCTGCAGTTCCTAGAACCCCTCCTCCCAAGGAGTCTTACAACCTATTTGTTCTACCCCAGGATAAAATTCACATGTAGGAGAGGAAAAAGGAAACGATAAAAAATGCAATGAGGTTAGTCCTAAACGTAATCGTTCAGCCAGTATCGTTTTTACTTTTAAAATCACCTCCCAGGTGGATCACGCCATAGGTGGATTCGTCCGCTAGGACAAAAGGATTTTAAGCAGGCCCCAGTCCACTTCTTCTCACAACTCAGATACCTGCTCCCCTTATCTACTCAATCCACTCATTTCAAAGGGGAGGTGCCCACCGCATCATCACCGAGGGAGAATTAATCAATCAAGTATGCATACATGGGACCTTGGAAGTGTTTTTAAAACTAAGAATGATAAAAAATTGATCTTATCCTGGTCTTTCTTTCATTCTGGTTAACTAAAGTAAGCCATCGTCATGGAGGACAGTCGTATAAGACGATCAGGAAATAATATCTCGATAAATAGGCCACAAGTTTTACCATGTTTAAAAAATTGTCAAAAACGGTGATGTTAGAAAGCATACCAGTATAAAGTTCTTGATAAGGCTACCAAGTAGCGATGTTAGAAAGCTTACCAGCATACTGTTGTATATGTGACGTTTGTGTACCCATGGGTAATGTACACGTTGTGGCTATGACTGATTATTTCTTAAATCCACCGGTGTGGTAAGGTAAACAAATATATCAAAAATGCATAAACGAAATGAATGTATATTGGTTGGGTATTAAGGTTGTGGGATGGGGTTTCACCGTCCCTGTCTTTCTTTTTGTATTTCTATATATCCATTTTGTTATTCCATTGATGGTTATTCAATAACCATAAGTACAACAAAACTCACTGTAACTACTAGCGATGATTCACCATATTTTGACTACATAGACAAGTAAATGTTGTCAAATCCAACAATGTATAGTAAACTAAGACGATTCGACACTGACCCATATCCAGGGAACAAACAGTTATTGTGTAAAACCAAACTATGGCACCCAATGAAAACCAGCAAGCAGACTACGCAGCTGATGGGTGGCCATCTTTATTGACCAGTTAAGATATGAAACGAACTTTTGTAGGATATCACAAAACGTGTAACTGATAATGGATCAATAAAGAAATTGTCTAAAGAAAACCACTACCCCGTCCTCGCCCTCTAAAAAACCTCTCTATTTGCTATGGGAAAAGAGCAGGGTGCCAGTATATCAGGTTATTTGTGACATGCCCAGCTGACCATGACCAATCACTCAAGACCAAAATACCTCAAGATCCACTGGTTCTTGATACGTCTGGATCTCCCATGTGATTAGTTCCCTACCTACCTACTTTAGACGCAGGGGAAATCTGAATGAGAAGGTAGGCTTGTATTGGGCATTGTGTTAGGGGCGTAGATTCACATCTCACAATGCTGCTATTCACTGCGCTGGCTCAAGAATTTCTTCGCTATTTAAACTTTGCTCAAAATCTCTAAGAATGTATTACCGGTTACTCGTATAAGCTCATTTTGCCATTTCAAAACTCAAGCTGACCCATAAAGTTCTGTTGAACATGGTGGATATTAGCTTAAGATTGGAACTTGAAAACTCCTAACAGGCGTTTATACTAGATGATTATGGCCGACGATTCTGGCATTTTGCACCCCCTGACGAATTTCACCAGTAAAATGATAGAAATCGTCTAGACTAAACACCAAGTGTGTGGCAATGGCAGATTGTCTGATTATGTCAGATTATGCAATATAGCCCCATCTCACGACTATTGGATATGTTCTGATGCCCGAGACTATTTCAAGCAGGCTTCAATTATTTGTCTGGACAGGCGGTGATTCTGTGAAACCTTAGTTCCAGTGTAAACGCTCCAGTACTTTCTATGGTCGACGGCTTTTGTGGTGGACATTGCCACCACCTGATGACTCTTGGCCTGATGATCTACAGTCACCACGTATTTAGTCGTCAAGTCTAAACGCCAGGTCACTTGGATCTAAGTCTAATACCTTTGCTGCCACCTGATCTAATTCGACCTCTGGGACAGAACAGACTCCCTACACATAACTCACATCAGCTTCCCAAAGTCTTGAGTAACTAGGCCTCTCATTGGTCCATTAAATCTATCTAACCTGGGTGAGTTACGTTTCCATTACACGTCATGTCATAGTGTTACCAAACAGTCGCAGTTGATTTAATGGCTATAATGGAGATTGAGGAAAGGTGAGCATTCCTTACTGACCCAGGAAGGGTCACCTCTGAAAGGGTCATGTGAGCTAGATTATTGGGGGATGAGTGTTGTTTTAATCAATTGCTACAATAGAAAGCGGAACCTTTCCGGTATGGTTCGCAATCATCCTTGTATAAAAATCGTCCTTTTCAGTAGTTGGAGTTGATATCATATGCTTAAAGATATATCTCAGTTATGTACAAACGTCAATTGATATGCAGTGTATCATCTCCATTGTTTTTAATCATGCGCATGTGTTACTATTAAGACATGTTAAGTGATATAACCAAGGTGTTCATACATGGATGCAATTTCTTGCCACACAAATAATATGCATATGAAGCCAAAGAGTTTGATATCTCGAATATTAATGATTTGGATTATGTTGATATTTTTTTCGAACCAGACAAACACTACTGGGTATAGATGAGGATACCATGATGTAATCGAACAAACTAAAGTGTATACTACAGTGTATAAATTCTGAAAATGAAAGGGCTAAGCTCATTCAAAAAACAAAAACAAAAAACATTAAAAAAACCTGATATTTAAGGTTGCCGTGGAGTCCATGAGAGTTTGGCATCTAGGTCAGAAGGGTCCCTCAGGGTGTTTTACGTCGTTCTAATAGGCACTTACCCGCCCCACTACTCCAGAGATGGTGCGCCATAAAAACACCCAAACGCATCTTCTCCCCCAGTTGTTAGGAACCAGGGGGCCATATTCCTGCCTCCTTTGCTTTTCAAACCGTAGCAGACATCATCCAACTGGCAAATTCAAATTCAGTCAAGTGCATTCTGTGACCTTAATCTTCTGGTTTGCAATACGAATTCTTCCTTTCCTTTTCTCAAGGGAACAGTAATTAAACCGACGCCTACATACTGGCGTTTGAGCGATATAATTTAAGACATCTATGAAACTCTGTCGAAGTGGGCAAAGCCATCCCCGAGAGAGACCATTAGTAGAGGAGCAGATATAAAAATTGTCAAAGATCCATGACACCCCTGACACAAAGATGTCTCACTACATTTGGATAGTAGAGACTCTAAGCTATCACGCAAGACCGTTAGTCAAGTCAAGTTATTTTTGCAGTTCAAAACTTTGCAGTTATTTTGATCTAATTTCAACAGTTTTTGAGTAGAATGTCTCAAGTTTTCAGAAGTCCTACCTATCCTACTGACCCTACAGACCCTTCCGACCCTACCTACCCTACCGACCCTGCCTACCATACCTACCCTACCTTCTCTACCTGCCCTACCTGCCCTGCCTGCCCTACCTGCCCTAACTACCCTACTTGCCCTACCTACCCACCCTGACTTCCTAAATAACTACAGTAAAACCGCGCTTAAGAGGCGTTCCTCTGTTCTGAGCAAATTGTCTCCCTAAGCAGAGTGTCCCAGAAGCGGGGTTCTACTGTACCTATCAACCCTACATATATATCTACAGATCCTAGCTACCTACCAACCATACCTATCCTTCCACATTACCTACCTACCTAACCTACCATAGCTACCTGTCTACCTTTCCTACCTACTCTACCGATCCTTCATTCCTATCTACCCTACCCTACTACTATATACTCTACCTACCCCACCTACCTACCTTACCTCCTGACCTACCTACCCATATAGCATACATAAACCTTGCACCTACTCTACCTACCTAGCTACCTACCCTACATACTCTAGCCTATTTAATCACACTGCCTTTCTAAATACAGTAGAACCCCGCGTAAGCGGACACCCTCCGTTCCGGGCCAAAGTGTCCGCTTACGCGGGGTGTCCGCTTACGCGAGGTTAAAATAAACATCTAATAGAGGGAACCGTTCCGAGCAAAGGTGTCCGTTAACGCGGGGTGTCCGCTTACGCGGGGTGTCCGTTAGGCGGGGTTCTACTGTACCTACATATACATACACAACATACCCATCGTACCTTTCACCCTACCTACTTTGTTACTTCCTTCCATACCTATCTACTTACATCTCTACCTACAAAAAAAGCCATTTTGTGTTGTCGATTCCAGAAATCGCTGTGTTTCTCGCAATAACTGGCCTGACCAAACTCCTAACGACCCAGCATCCTACTCATCCAGCAACCTGCCTCCCCACTAATCAGCCCATAATGACTAGAACTTTATTAATTGTTTAAAACATATATTCCTAGACCTCATAACAACAGGCACTCTTTGATTATTTCGATGACTGTCATATTATTAGTAAAAAAAATACGAGCCTAGGGTTAGAGCTGTCCTAACAGATTACGAAATTGGACCGACAAGAAAATTGGTTGGACAGCCGCTCAGCTATTCTCCTCATGAACATCGTCATTGTGTTTGACAGCTAGGTCAGACAGAGAAATACGGTTACAAAAAAGTAATAAGTCTTGTCCTTTATCATCCATCTTGCACAAAGTCCCCATTGAAAATGTATGGGGACTCAGTAAACCACTACTCATTATTTAAAAGCTGTCAACATTGGATTTAATCATATTTATTTTTTGAATAATGGCTGTCTTTAAGTGAACTTTAAACGCATTTACGCTGCATTTACGTCGTAGAAAAACAATTAAATATGGTGAAATTCAACGTGATAACTATTGTATACAGATTCCAAATGCATTGTATACAGATTCCAAATCCATTGTTTACGGCCTCAAAGCCTTCGGTTATGGGAAAGTAGTACTTTCGTGCTATAGAGTAAAGACGTAGTCGCTGTTGATAAAATCTTTCAGGCCAGGCCCCACTGAAGCGACACATTCGCCGCACAGGTTTTATATGGGGCTATAATCGGCCGACCAGCGGAATTTATGGCCCCGAGTTGGACGGATCCATTATACTCAGCAAAGAAAACTCAGGGTATGCCCCACTCGTGAGATGAAATCATCCTAATGCACCTAATTCAACATTTGTTCAGAGAGTTACCTTTTTCATAACTTTTATTTACAGGCTATTGAGGGTACTAAATTGACTGCAGTTCCCCCTGTACCAATGGTAGATGCTGCCTGGATGAAGCGCCAAATCCACTAAGGCGACCAAGCGAATGCGTCTGCGATCCGTGCGACTGTGCGAATCCCATGCGATAATATTCAATATATTAGATATTGTCGCAAGACATTCGCATGTCCATGCAAACGTCTGCGAACGTCGGCGAACGTCTGCGAACCCAAATTCGCATGTAAAATCGCCTTAGTGGATTTGGCACTTCAGTCGAGGAGATGGGGAGTTCGTTTAAAGACAATAAGAAGCACTTCATGCTTGTGCGATCCATCGCATTGCACACGCGTGTATTTTAAGCACCAAATCCACTGAGGCGATTTTTCATGCAAATTAGCTGTCGCCGACGTTCGCAGATATTTGCACAGAGTTTGCATGAGGTCGCATGAAATTCGCATGAAAAACCGCTTCAGTGGATCAGGTAGTCGCATGGAATTCGCTTGGTGCTCGCATGGCTCATGCGAATTCGCATGGCCATGGGAGGGCCTTGTGAAAATATCTAAAGTAATAAATAATTTCACATGGGATTTGCACAAATGCATAGTCACATGGATCGCAAACGGATTCACATGAAAATTCCGTCACCTCAGTGGATTTGGCGGTTAAGCCGGGCCCCACAGGAGCGATTGGGTGGGATGAGATTACCACCGCCGTTTTTATAACCCTCGCCTGGCGTTTATTGCCTTTTATTAACTTTCGATGATCGCATCACTTCAGAGGGAATGGGCCTTTAATATGGCAATTCCTGAGTGTATCTACTTTCTCCCTGGATGTGGTTCAATCCTTTGCGGGTTTACTTCACAGTGGGATAGCATTTTGGGGTTATCGGTGGGAAAAAAACTCCTAGGTTTAGTATACTCGAGAAGATGGATGATAAAGACAATAAACGAAGTTTTTTTATGGACAGGCGGCTGTAAACCACGAGAGCTTGATACGTAGTAATACACGAGCTTATCAATGTAAATTGAACAATAACTGTTGGAGTTCGCTACGGTCCCATGGCAAGGTATCATAATGCCCCATTATCGCCCACTTTAGCGTCTCAGTAACATGCCACGTGCATTGCCGGCGGCGCTGATGTTAAGTCAATACGAGGCGGGAACGCCGAGAAACACGAGCATTGTCGTCTGCTCGACATAACGACAGACTGTAAACGCCGCATCTTCCGGCTGCCAGGAGACACTCTAAATTATATTGACCCTCCCAATGAGCCGTATACAGGCGTTTACATCTGGGATGTGTTTTTGAATCTAAGAACAATAATTACTGAACGACTACGATTAGAGCTTACCCCAGGGATGTTGGGAGGTGTTCTAAAAGACAGCACGGCAGAAAAATTGATCTTATCATGGTCTTTGTTGCATTTTCGTTACCTAATGTGATCTGTCCTTATACCGAGGAGAGTCTTACAAGACGATAACTGAAAAATCATAAACTTGAGTTGTTGAGAAGGCGATAACTTTTACTTGTTATTGATCCGCTGCTGTGTAAAATTGATTGCACATAACAAAATGTCCTCCCATACAAAGGGAGTAATACAAATATGAACACTTCGAATGATAATTGGGATTTCTGGCTACCACGTTTAAAATACGGACTGACATAAAAATCCTGGTTGCTATCGCTGTTGTAGGTCCTAATTATAGTCTTATAGCCATTATCGTTCTTGGTTTTAAAAACACCTCCCTGACTACGTGTCAGTTCTTATTTTAAACGTGGTCGTACAGAAGTGAGTAAATCTTAATCATTCAAGCCTTTCAGGAAGGTGTTTTTTCAAACTAAGAACGATGATGACTGAACGGCTACGACTAGGACTTACAATGGGCCATACTGACAAGGATCATGATGTAGTTGCGTTGTGTAAGCATGGTCGCACAGAAAAAATAAGACATACCTTTGTGGAGGACAACATGTGCCTTAGATCAACCGAACAGATTGAGTTTTGAGGTCACACGAATAGAATTTGTCTCCCACTAGGATTATTTCTTGTCAATGATCAAAGATAATCCTCATTGAAGGTAATACCTAATTGAGGCCTTATTTTTCCTCAGTAATAGATTCAGGTATGGGGATATATAAAAATGTCACCCAGCTACATTTCAGGGATCCGTTTAAGGTAAGAGAGGCCAATTTTTTTATTTCTGGTAATCCAAGTACTGGTGCGTCACCACTTTGGGTTGTCTTCCAGTAAGACCGATAATGGGAGTGGCATGGACAATGTGGATCACGATTGAGATGTTTTTAAACACTCAAAATAATTATCGTCGTCTAAGGCCCTCTTCCATAAAGACTGGTCACTTTAGCTAATGACAAGACCACAAGAAGTTCAATTATTCTATCGCTCTTTCTTTTAAAAATACCTCCTCGATATACCAATGGGATACTTATGTGATGTTGAAAAGAAATACGTCTAAAGTATATTTCTTCAACGTTGTTACATTCATTACTAAAAGCAGCGCATTGCATTGAGGACCTATCCTTTCCTGGAGAGATTCTCATTCCTTATTCAGACTATAGGGGCCTACCTGAAGTAAGGGTGGGGGGTCTGTGTCCCTGCAATTTTAACTCTGTCTGTGCCTTCTGCCCTTTACATCTCAGGGGAGGGATGGGGGCTGTCGCCTACATTGTGAGAGTATTTTAGTGCAGGTGGTACAAATGTAGAAAGCAGACATGTATGACAGGCAAGGATTTGGGCAGATACGTTCTGAGCTATTTAGACTTGCTACATATCAGATAACTCTTACGCATTATCATATGTGGTAAGTAATATATTTTAACAAAGGAGTTTTAAACTATTTGTAGCATCCTTTACTACAATGTGTCTTACCCAATGCAATGCTACTGAATTGCCATACTCGCGTGACAATATCATATGGTAGAACCTCCATGACGTACAAAAGGTGTCAAAAACCCGTCATATATAACTTGGGAGAATGAGGGATGTTTTGTTATTGAATAATAGAGTAAATGTACTTTGGAAAAAAAGAATCCATATGAAGTAAGTGGTGGAATAACATAAGGTACAGAACCCCCCTGGTGTTATAGGCTTTCCCAATACGACCACATGCCCTCTACACCCTTCTTAGTTGCCTCTCTGGGCCTCACAGCCCATTTTTGGTACGCCACTCGCCTACCTCACCCACCTGAAGTGAAATTCACACGATGGGATTCATTTACCTCACAGCTTGTTTGTCTGAGGTAATTCATGCGAGATTCTCTACTGGAACACAACCTCCTCGTCTGAATTGTGGGGTTCCAATTCCGTGAAGTGGAATTCACACTGTGGGATTCTTGGAACTCACAGGGTGTTTGTCTAATACAAATCTGGCTTAGATTCTCTACTAGAACATAATCTCATCGTCTGAATGGCGGGGTTCCATTTCCCTTAGTCAAGTCTTCCGCCCTATAATTGTCGGTAACAATTAACCTTAACAATGTAGAGAATCTAAAAAGATTTTTTAAAATATTTTAAACGTGTTAAAGACTTATAGGGGGATTTTGGTGAGACACATGTACTAATACTGCGTCCCTGACTAAATACCAAGCCAAAAGGAAGCCAGCATGCTGGATTGCATGTTTTTCACATCCCTCACCTCGAGGTTACTTGCGTTCCAGGGTCAGTGTTCACAGAGAATTCGTGTGAAACCCTATACTGGTCAGGCGCGTCGTTCCATGTAAATCAAAATCACTATTTTCTTGTTTGAGACTTTCAAACGCAAAAATAAGCATCTTCCCATGAGATTTTTGTACCAAAGGGGAATTACTTGAGTCAGGGGAAATGTGTAAAGTCCACCCGTCTCAGGTACGTTAGTCTCTACATGTGAATTCCGTTTTAGATACAATGATCAGGGCATACTGGATCAAGGGCTAAAGAACAATTATCCGATCAACATTTACATGTGTCAGCTTTAACTGACATCAAAATATTTCACCTGACTTCAGGTGTATAATTGCAAGCCAAACATTTGTATAGTGGGAAAGAACAACATTGCTATACCTTGGCAGTTTTACAAATCAAATAAATACATTAATTCTCCTATCATATTTAAATTCGATCGCTTCCTCACATTTTAACCTCAGTTGACTGCAGCGCAGACCTGATTGAATGGGCAAAGTTTGGACGCCGTTTAATCCATCTCTGGTGTCAGCACACCTCTGACGTTTAATCAGGGAAATGCCTCACAAACATCGGAAGAGCCTCCCTATTGATTTTTTCTATGGCAACAGCAACACATGCCTTTCAGAAACAAGAGGAATACGACATGGATTTCCCGTTATTTCTGCACTTTGCCAAAAACGCATCTTTGCGGTAGAAATCATTATTAGAAATTAAAAAAAAACCCCGCTTAATTCCCTTGAAAATAACATATTAATATTGCTATTGATACCATGTTATCGTGTAGTACTGTATTTATGTTTGTCAGGAAAATTAATTTCTCTATATATTTAGTACTCACAGCCAATCGACTTTGATTCTGTTTTTTCCACTCGAATCTCCTTTCCGCTGTATGCTTGTACTTTCTCTGATCTCAATACCGCAATGGAATACTGCCATGGCAGATTGCTGCACTCTTTTTGAGATATGTGAAAACGATACCTTGCTGGGGATAAGGCTGGGCGTCCGGACACCTTACGCTGCAGAATTTTCGGTCTGTATCGTAGACAAACCTGATGCAGAATCCACAGAATATTTGCATCATATATAAACACCCTACGATATGCCTCCGATTTCAATTCATTTCACTTCGATAGTCTGCGAGAATCTGAAATGTTAGATTGTCATCAGAGACAAATTGTAGACTGCCGATTTGTATCGTATAGGGTAATCGTAGAATCGTGATCAACTGCCATGATTCCAGCTTTCCTTCCGACACAATTGGGATTTTCGTAAGGAGGTACATCGTATTATAGGCCTATAGTAGACAACTTTTAGCTTAGTTGACGCTGGGCTTTAGCAATATATCAATGAGTCGTACAAATGTGGATATGAGCTTTTCTCCATGAATTATAACTTTATACAGATATTTGAGGATAGTTGAGGATATTTCAAAGAAGTCATTAGGTGAAAACGGATTGGTAGACGGCTATAGAAAACATATATATGGGTAGTGTATCAACGATTATGTTGTATGTGCGATAAAGCGCACCTATTCGCAAAAGGTGGATATAAGTAAATACAATATAGACTGGTTTCAGATACAAGCATATTTCATATACTCATCGAAGTTGACTCTATACACAATATCCTCAAATGCGCTCGGATATTACTACCCGTCAACCCTCCAGAGCATACGGCCACTTGTATCTGAAAGCAGTCATTATTATGCATATGGCCTACGTTATATGCATAAGCTATATAAAAGGTAACTAATCTGAAACTAGGTGCATATGGCCCGGCGTCCACCTACTACGATATATAGTTCCGATATGGTCTACGATGCACCTCCCGATAAAAACTCGAAATCGCATCGGAAGGTCACCTAATGTCGGGGCAGTTGACCACGTTTTTGCGAATAGGCACAAAAAAACCTTATGATGCATGGTGGATTGGCGTGTCTAGACATATGGCTACGATTTTGCACCTTTCCGATATGTCTCCGATATTTGCTTTTTGTATTATATCGGTAGATCTAAATTTCTATCGTAGTAGGTGGACGCCAGACCTTAATATTCTGTCTATAGAATCAAGATGATACAATCTAGAACCATTACCCATGCCAGAAGCCTAGTGCACCAGCCTCAAATAACAAATGAGGCATGAATTATGGTGTTGAACCAGACGCAAGCCAGAGGGATAAACCAGTTTGGTGTTGTGGATAAATTAAGAATATGAGCCGAGATTTGATCAGTGCTTGCTGAGCATGGGCACACAAGGTCTGCTGACTCTCTCGTGATGTGCATGTCATAAGGCCCGTTTCCATTGGCCGGCGAAAATAGTGTCGATTTTTTCAGTTCTCCTAAAAGCCCATTTCCATCGGCCATCACCGATCAACAGTCAGGAACTACCGACGGACCTTCATAACTGCTGAGGACAATGGAAATGGTCTATTAGGAGAATTCATAATATCTACACTGTTTTTGTAGGCCTACACCACACCGCGGTCCCTGATTTCCGTATAACCCCACTTTATATCATCACTTGATGTGCTTGACATTATAGGCCCGTTTCCACTGGCCGACAAATATTGTGTAGATTTTTTTGTGTTCTCCTAAAAGCCTATTTCCATTGGCCATCACCGATATACAGTCAGGAACCACCGACGGACCTTAGCACTGCTGACGCCAAATGGAAATAGGAGAATCGGCAGGTGTCTGGATAGGAGAACACAGAAAATCTACACAGTGTTTGTCGGACAATGGAAAAAGGCCTTATCCAAGAAGGGAGAGTTTAGCAATTAAATATGTTCCCACTCGCAGTCTTCAAGTTGAATCGAGGAAACCTATGAAGGTTTATGGCCAAAGCTTATATCCCATCGAGTTTCAATTTCTCTTTTTTTATACACTTTATTTAACCAGGATTACAATCGGCGTCTTGCCGTTTTGAATAACGTAGCAATTCACAGGGCAAAGTTGCGTGATTTACACAGCAATTGAAACGAGATTGGATCGAGCTATGACCGTAAACTTGAATAGGTATTGGAATTTATCTCACCCCTCACATTGACAAAAAGGCTAACATTTGTGACATAACACCCTAATGAGTATTCTTTTCAAAATACTCAATGGGCATTGAATATGAGCTCCCAGTGTTACGTCTTTGGGGAAAATACCAGGGATGAGATAATGCAGATATATACCTCAGCATTTATAGACGATTATAGGCGGCGACTCTTGAATTTATCACCACCGACGACTTTCAGCCGTTGATGGCTAAAGATTCTCGTGTAGTAACGTCAAACGAATGATGACTCTAAATTGTTTGACTACGTCGAATTGCCCAATTTGGCACGACCTGGCGACCAGATACCTGATGCCGATTCTGTAAAAACTTAGTCAGAACATTCCGTCTAGTGTAAACGCTTAAGGAAATTCTTTGGTCGACAACCATTGCAGCCGATATTGCATAATCGAGCCCCACCGGACGGCTATTGTCTAGACCATAGATCTGCAGTCGTCATGTTTTTAGATATTCCTTATCTCTAGGGGAAACATTCATAATACTAAACCACTGCACAGTAACTCTGTAAAACGGATGACATGTAGTATTTGATGACCAGATTCTATTCATTTGTATGAGGATTGTAAACAAGGCAAAAACTTATCACATCTTGCCAGACTCCTCAGAATGTAGCTCATGTAGCTAGGGTGGAGATTCGCTTGCACTGCTATAGCTCTCCGAATGGTCTCCTTTTTCGATCTTTGTCTACTATTGTTAGACTTCAACTTGCATTGTTCATTTTCCTTCCACCTGCATAGCTATGCTCCCCATTTTTTCTTTTTATAAATTTTCATTCTACTTTCCTTTGTGCTTGTCTGTCTCAATCTGTCTTTCTTTCTTCCATTAACTGTTTGTGGGGCGCTTTTGCTCTGTCCCTCACTCTGTATTTCTATCTCTGCTTTCGTTCAGACTTTCTTGTATAACAGCAGTTTAGTGCATCGTCATCCATTCCTTCACATAATACTGAAACTACCTGATCTCTCGATCAACTTCTCAGTTCTAAGCAACGGATTCCGCTTAATTTAGTCTTAAATTGGAGATGTGGAAGATCACAACAAAACAGACACAGTGAATTTCTTATTAACCCTTCAAGGGCGAATGATGCCTTAAGGCATCAACCGACCCATGGTGAATGATTCCTCGAGGCATATTTCTCAAAAATACACAATTTCGTTTTTAACAAGGAAATAATGGAGCAATATTAATTAAATTTTTACAGAATGTAGATCTAACACAACAATTACTATTTCTATTAAGAAATCATAAAATACTTAAAATGGAAAAGATCGACACGATCGCACGTTTCGTGCCATTGACAGCACTTCTTCAGGTAATTCAGGTAGTTTAAAATTCTCTGGAAGCGTAATAATTTCTTTTCTTACCCAGCGGACATTTTCCCCTGCGACATTGAAGCTTGCCAGTTCCAAGCACCTTATGTATATGCCTGGATCAGTGGAGGAGCTATTAAGGTGGGTGCGACTGGGCACGTGAGTGGGTGGTGAAAAAGGGGTGAGGGTGACGGGCCAGACTGACGGCCCCACATGGCAGTATCAGCAACCGTCTTTCCAGACCAATTCATCATCACTGACCAGAGGTCCATGTCCAGAGCAGATACAGATAATGGGCCTGTGGCTCTTTGGATGTGAGAGGATCTAATGGGTTTGGACAGCCGGGGTCTAACAAGGGTCAAACGTTGGAGAGTAGTCTCATACCGATGTTAGCGATATACCCTACGTGTATGCTATGTGTATTTTCAATACTACCTTCTTTTTTTTGGTCTGTATTTCTGTCTCCCATTGTATTCATTTTTGTACCTCTACTTTCTCCTTCAGCAATGTTTTCCTTGTGACTACGCTTCCTCTATGTTCTCCCGTGTATCGAATCTATTGGTCGGCGATATTAAATGTTATAATCGGTGGTCATAATCGGTAGATGGAAACGTCAAATTACAGTCATTCTGATTATGGTCTTTAATCTTTCTCAAATTCCTGCAAATATTCACTTTTTGTTTTCAAAATAGCAACAAAGATGTGAAATATAGCTGTGAAATAGATGTAAAACAATAAGCATTTCTTTAAAGGAAATGATCCAGCGGAACACTTAAATCGTGTTATCAGCAGGTGAATTGCTTAGCAAATAATGTTTTCTAGACTACCGATCAATACAAATAGAAAATAGAATACTAGACTGGAAGCTCAACATCTATACTAGAGGCGTTTTACATCTACCAGAGCATTAACTGAACCTAAACCAATAATCTCTTCTTGATCAGATCGGGAGTTTCTCACGATCAATCCAATGGAATAGAGCTGACGGTAAACAATTAGTCCTTGATAAGCTGCTCCCCAGGGCAGGGCGTAACTAATTCCAGGTCCTCTTGAGGCTTCTGGCCGGCTTCAGGTGCCTCAATTATGGTGGTTTGCAGAAGACGATTTAAGCTAACCATAACATTGCAAAAGGGGACGTTCCCATGTCATTATCTATTTGACTATTAACGAAACGAATTGAATTGTGGATATAGCGGAAACGTAATCGTTGGTGAGCGATAATTAAAATTGCAGGGGGAGTTCTCTACATATCGTAAAGCGGGATTCACACATAGAGACCAATTTATCTGAGACGGGTGTACTTCACACCTCTCCCCTAGTCTCAGATAATTCTCCTTTTGGTACAAAGATTTCATGGCAGGGTGCTAATCTTTGTCTATGCCAGTCTGAAGGGAAACTATGGCGAATTGGATTCAGATGGAAGAGCACACCTGGTACGTAGTGTGTGAAAAATCACATAGACTCAGACAATCTCCCTGTGAATATTCACCCTGGGACTGGAATACCCTTGAGATGAGGGGTGTGACAAACATGTGATCCTCCTTGCTGGCTTCTTATTGGCTATGTTGGGTACTTAGTATGCGACTCAGCCATTGGTACATTTGTACCAAAATGCTCCTACCAAAATGCTCCTATTAATTTTGAACGTGTTATAATGAACACCTCTTGAGATTCTGTACCTCGTCAAGGGTAATCCTCGTCGTTGACAATTACAGGGGAAAAAGACTTGTCTCGCGGAAATGTAACAATACCCTTCAGACGTGTTAATTCCATGTGAGATTCAGTCACGCATACCATTTTGGGGTGCTGCTGATAGCTTATCAGCAGTCACATTCCAAATTCAATTTCTCGTGACTAATTTGTAACCTCTGTAAACATCCATGATGTGTGACTGATTCCCTTTCCATCACCATAGGCGGTATGAAGGAGTGCATTGTGTACGGAAGAACCGTTATTCTATTTACGAATTGACAAGAAGTGAATTTTGACTCCGGAGGGCAAATAATGTGAGGTGTTGGAGGATACCGAAAGATTGGATTCCGGTGTTTCCAGTGCCGCAGGAGACAATAAATTAATGAAGCAATATGAAATTGCATGGGACTTATTGCTGCACCAATGTATTCAACTGTTCTATTATTGTTGCTACAATGCTGACCAGAGGGCCATTGAATAATGTTGCGAATGGTCAAACTTTTTTCAAAAACAATTTGTCATCAACAGATGATTAAATTTTGTATAATGTATAAGAAACTTATAAAGTTCTCTGTTGGAAATACCTTTTGATTTAGATGAGATTTGACCCCAAGACACTTCTTCACAACTTGTTTTTAATCGTAGGTTTATCATTCAACAGGCCCCAGTCTCGTAGCAGAAATTCCGTCTAACCTCTATCAGAATGGGATCAGGAAAGGTCTTAAGGGTTTAATGGCTTCATAAACTCACGATCTTTCCAATTCATATTTTGCCTAATTCAATGCGCGAAGCATACAGTCAAAGTGGCCCCCATGAAACCGCAGATACCCGTGCTCAACATGCCATTTCCGGAGATAGACGCTCAGTACTTTGACTATCTAGGTTCGAGATTAAATATGTCATTAACAATCTTTTAGATACATATTTCTATTACACTTGACAGCTTTCATCGTAGCTTCGAGACAAACTTATTCAGAGACGATTGTATTCAAGTACACTTCAACAGTAGCAAACGAGACGAAAAACGAAATTCTAGCCTCAAACCCCCATAGCTTAAGCACTAAGCCTGGTTTATTCTGGCTTCCGGTAATGGTGTTTTGAGCACCGGTATCTCCCGTTCTAGCGGGTTCACTTTGGCTCCTTATACAGCTGGTTTACAAACACAGAAATTAATTTCGTGAAACCAGACGCCAGATGGATGGTGCCGAGCGTGAATGCTCATAAAGGTCATAGAGAAGTGTATATAATCGTCCCAATCCCCGATGTCATTTCGGGTTTTCATTAAATTCTCTAAAGTAAATGAAACTCTGTGTTGTTGTAGAAATAATTAGTCGCAAGGTAAACATGACATATCCGGGAGATTTGTCAACTTTCCCGTAAGAGGGCTGTGTCATCCGTGTGCTGCGATGGGATGAGTAAGTCCACAAGCTAACTCTCCCACATCATTATCTCTCGTATATACAATGTATGGAGACTCAGCAAACCACTACCCAAGTGTCAGGTACCAATACCATGGAATACAGATTCAAATCCGCGGTATACCGCCTCGGAGCCATGGTATACGTGAAAATAGTCCCTTTTGCTATAGAGCAAAGAAATAGTCCCCATTAACATGGCAGTTCCTGGGTTTAATTTACTTGGGAGGATGGATGATAAATACAGTAATCGGTGGTTTAGTGGACAGGTGGCTCTCTCTAAATCACAAAGGTTAACGTCGTAATACACGAGCTGACGTTCGTGTGTTGCTACGCGTCATATCATGAAAAATCACGAAATTTTATATGATTGTTTATAAGGCATGAGTTGTCTTTGCGGAATGATGTCACAAAGCGGAGATGAGTGATATCTGTAGCAGAAGACAATGAATGCCATGTAAAAAATTATATGAAATTGAGTGCTGTTTAGATGTTATCCTACCCTGACACATGTTTTTAACTTCATATGTTACCAGTGGCATATAAATATTTTATGGCATAACCGTGGCATACAGTCAAACCATATTAAGTCTATGGAGATTTATATGCGGGGTAGGATAAACCTGTCGTAGTCGATTGTTGTCTATCAATGCCACATCGGGGAAAGAATTTCCATATTCTGCAGGACTCAGGTATCTAGTTGGCAGATGGAGCTCGAGGCATAGTGCTCCAGTTACTAGAACATGATTTTACATCTGGCAGGTCTAAGTGGCTTCATCACTCGGGGTTACAGAACCGGCCGTTCTAGAATTAGAGAATTTAATGCCTGAATTAGCCATCAAATCTCCAAACATGACATTTTAGACCAGGCTAATCTGTCACCGTAAGTGGCCTAACTGTGGTGTGTGTGTCCACTGTGATAAACCTGCCTGCGCAGATTGGCAAATGTATTCCATTCAAAGAAAATGTTTTCCTAAATGGTTAATTTGTCTGAATAATGGGGGAAATATCTCCTTGTCATGCAGATTCTAAAAACTGAACATTGTTGATGATAACGTGACGTCTTAACGATTAAACTTGGAGTAAAAGGGAGCAAATATGAAAAGAAACGAAAAAGAAGCGCGTCTGAGGTGATTGCTTATGGACCTTTTGCTTGCAATGAGGGTCTGCCATACTAAAAACCAATATTTCATTATGAAGTCTTGCAGACACTACTTCATCGAAATCGCTGCTTCAAAATTGAATATTGGACTTTTTTTTAAACATGACTGTACAACAGAACTTTCACATCTCTGTTGCTCAGCATTTTGTCCAAGTAATCTTGCAAAAATATTTAATATCGCTCCATGTTGTGTGTAGTTCTGGGGCTTAGCTTTGAGGTCGTTTTCATCGGCATTATCATTTACCCGCCCGACAGAATTTCATTCTAGTTATGTACTCGGACCAAAATCCAGGAAATTTTGCTCTGAGCTATCGTTTGGCTTTAAGTATAACCAATCGTTTCGATGTTGTTATCTACAAACCCCTTTCACGTCTGAATAAATGTAGAATATGAATATTACAGCCTATTGTATAACATCAATGTCTATGGCACATCCCTATAGGGGGAAGGAATCATTATGAATTTACACTATTTTGAATGCATCCATGTATATGACAATGTCTGTGATATAGTTACATTCCTACAGACTCAAGATCTCACTTAAATGTATTTGTTAGTTCTCTGGTGTATGTATTTATACTGTGGATATTAGTACACAAACTAATATTAAAGGCATATCGCACCATTTGGCTTGAAAAATAAAACCTATATCATTTTCCTGAAACTTGAATATGATGATCTTCAAGTGTTATGATACACATATCTAACTTAAAAGTCACCGTTACCGTGCTCGTTTTTCATTTAGAGATCAATGTCATGATAATTTTATACTAGAATATATAGAAATTCTGAAAGGATGTTTTTGATAATTGTCAGTATTGACGCCAGATGGCGCCACTGTGTATTGTAGGATATGCCTTTAAATGGCAGTATCAAGACCACTTTAATGTTCATGACATGACTCTATAATAGACGGTAGCAGGAATTGATGGAGATGGACGAATGTGTGAGTAAACACGAGGCGACATCTCACACCTGTTATTTTTCTCCCATCGAGTTAACATTGGAAACCTGTACGCAACCCCCATGGGGTATTGTAATAACATACTAAATAGGCGATGACATCACAAACATTAGCAAACATGTCTGTGATAGGGTGAGATGAAATCTGAACCGCACTCAATCCGTAGCCACTGAAAATATGCATTTCGCTTTGGCTTTGCCTTGTGAGATTACTTCACAACCAAAACCCATGGCGTATTTTCATTAGCTACCGATCTCTCTCAAGTTCTTGATTATAATCTGTCCCAATGCATCACAATGCCCATCCCCACGACTAGAAAATAACGATGGATTCTCGATGCTGACGGACGACATAGCAAGTCGGTGACAGCCGCCAGCTGCTTAATTAAATCATTTATCACCTCCACCATATTGACCCTCTCAGGTGGTTGGGATAAACGTCCTCATCATACATGCATGATCCTGGTGTGACAGTTAATCTGCATAGCATTAGGGTGGGCCGTGTTTTATAATATCTGCTTGAGAGGCTATAGGCCATTTTCCAAAGCCCGACGAAAACGGCACAGATTAATAGTTCCCTTTATTGTCTGTTGGTGGTGCCACTGACTGCACATCGGTATCAAATAATTGGTAAGGGTGTTGTTTCTATTGCGTTTTGCATGTCTATGCCGATTTAAATTTCCACGGAAACCTTGAGCCTCATCGATGAAATCAAAACATTTTGATTCTGTCGGTCGTTGACCAAATCGGACTTTGGTGATCTCATTGCTTAGTCTATCATGATGACCGTGTCTTTTTCTCGCAGGTCAAAATTCAGTTTCATCTTTAGGCCCGACGTCCACCTACTACGATATGGCTCCGATATGGTCTACGATGCACCTTCAGATAAAAAATCAAAATCGCGTCGGAAGGTCACCTAATATCGGGGCAGTTGACTACGTTTCTGCGATTAGACACCGATAAAATCCCCATACACTGCGTGGTGGATTGGCATGTCTAGACATATGTCTACGATTTTGCACCTTCCCGATTTGTCTCCGATATCTGCTTTTTGTATCGGTGCCATATCGGTAGGTCTAAATTTCTATCGTAGTAGGTGGACGCCAGGCCTTATGGAGCGTGGGATAACACAAGCGGATACATTGGCTAAGGGTTAGAGATTGGAGAGGTTTCATAGACTCTGAGCTTGCTTCCAAAAGTAAAGGGCCGAACCCACCGGACTTACAATGCACACCCACGCTCCTTATGACACGCTCTACAGCGCCAAATCCACTGAGGCGATGGACTTTTCATGGGAATCCGAAGTGCGATCCATGTGACTACCTACGACCGTGCGAATCCCATGCGAAGTTATTTAATACTTTTAATATTTTCGCAAGGCCACCTCATGGCCATACAAATTCGCATAAGCCATGCGAGCACCAAGCGAATTCCATGCGACTGCCTGATTCACTGAAGCGATTTTTTATGTGAATTTCATGCGACTGAGCGAACTCTGTGCGAACGTCTGCGAACGTGGGTGACCACTAATTCGCACGAAACACCGCCTTAGTGGATTTTGCTCTTACGACGCACAATTGCATTGAATTATGAGTCGGCGTTGGTGGATTCCAGACCTTACCATTCATTATCTGCATGCCAACCCTGTGACATTGACTAAGGTGCAATGGGCCTCGTCTATCCAAGGAGTGTCCAGCTGGCCATCATGACCAATCACTTCAGGCCGAAGTACCTCGTTAACTGATTGCTGCTTGGTATATTTGGACCTCACATTAGCAAGTTTATCTCTAGTTGGTTGCTCTAGTTGGCATTTAGCTGAATTACATGCACTCGTTCAGGACGAGAAACTCTGCTGAATTCCAACATTGAGTACATCTTCTGGTCCTCCCTGGTATGTGGATGGAGAGTAAATTGCGTGCCGTGGCATTTATCTATTTTGGATTATCGCTAAGCCCCTCTCGTTAGGGTATCTATCATCAAGGTCCTTATCTGCTATCAAGGTCAATCCCCTCCAGGCTCACACCACATTACACGCCTCCTGTGAGCTGCTCCCGGTACCTCCTGGTCTCTGAGTAAGACCTTTGACCTGTTTGTTATGAGTTGGCTCAGTTTCTATTCAGATTAATTTCATCATATAGACTCAAGGGCAAGCCTGTAACCAAAAAGTTCCTATCATTTCCAAAAGTATATCCGAGTACCTCCTCGCATTGCTATTGTTTTTGAGCGTGGGGCTACACGGATTGATAATTGATGAGAGCTTGTACCTTATAAACAAGCCAACACCTAACAATACTGAACAATGGCGTTCTGAAAGTAAAAACTATCCAAACATAATTATTGAAACAAAAGAATGATAGCCTTATTATATGTAATTAATCAAACGATAACCCTTCGTGTTTTATATGGAAACTGGCTTACTGTCTTCATACGTCAAAATTACGCGAGTATATTATTGATCACATACATCCCGATGCCTTAGGCAGAGGGATTTAAGTGATCAATGATTTTACCAAGTATTTTGATGTATGAAGAGAGTCAGTCTGTTTTCGTATTATTGTTTACCTAAAAGTGGCAATATTTCATATAGTCACGTGATCACATACCTTGTACATCACAGTGTGGCGTATCGGTATAAATACGCCATGGGTAGGAGCGGGTAGTATATGTGATTCATACAGACACAGTTTTATAATAATAAGTAAAAACATAGTCGTGATGCCTATACGATGATACTCATTCGAGGTGTAGGACAGAATTCGTTCAGAACGGATTTGGAGAACGAGTTCAGAGCAAATTCTGTCCTCACTGAGAATAAGTATTATCGTATTGGCGTCATTAATATTAGGAAACGTCCTTACTGTGGATGAAACGATTCATGTTCGAGGTCAGTTGCCGATTTCATACTGCCTGACGTCATAGGCGGAAGGCAGTATGAAATCAAAGACTGACTGAGAAAGAGAACCGTTTCATCCACAGTAAGGACGTTTGCTTACTATTATTATCTACCACATATAAAATGTGTAATTTTCGCTTATATCCGCTTGAAGAGTCTCCCGCACATAGAGACAGAGTGAACCCGACCTAGGGTTGGAGACTGAAGGCCCACGAGAGTGAGATTCTCGTGCAGTGAAAAACTCGAACCTGTTCTTCTTTTTTGTGTGACTATACTCAGACAAACTTCTTCTTTTATGATTCATTTCGATCCATGCCGAAATCAAAGTTTAATATTGTAGTTTTCTGATCTACTTTTCTCGTGAGAAACCCATGAGATCTCAACTTTCGCTGGTAGCCGTTTCAAAACTCCGCTGATTACCCCCAGCCACCACCAGTCTAAGTATTTAGCTCTTCTTTAGCACCTGCCTTTGTTGAGCAGGCAGGGAACGCGAGTATCGGGTGTTTGAACCCCGCTATCGACAGTCCCAGTTTCATTTTTCTACATTTTCCCTCTAACTCGGTCTCGACAAAGTCGCTAGTATACCTTAAATCGATGAAAAATCCCATTTTAATGACTTATTAAGTCACACTCACAGCGGGCAAAACATTATTGTTACTGCACCCCTAGTAGCGGGCAGCATTTCATAGACATTCGCACACAGGTATATAATACTATGGTTTTTTTTATCATTATATGCCTAAGATTGGTTATAATCCGCCAAAGCTGACCGTAACTTGACTCCGTTGACACTCTCACTCTCACCCAGTGCGGTAAGTACAACACAAGACTAATCTGAAGCCAGATACACTCTCCTAGCCGAGGTAAGATTTGCTCAGGCTTCACGCTAGGTACAGAGACTATGATTCTTTTTTGCGCATGCATAACGGACTATATCCTGTCCTGTTGTAACCAAGGTGCCGAGGTTCGAAATGTCTCACTTCACGAGATGCAAGACGTCTGACAAAGCCCCCCCCCCCCCCCCCTGGAACGAGTTATCATGTGGATTTAGCAAATATCAAGGTATCTGACGTGGCGAATTCACGCAGTACCATTTAGATAGCTCAAATATACGTATGTATTGAAAAAAAAACACTCGCCCTCAAGCTCCGCCGACTGACAGAGGAGCCACCAGTGACGTCATTATTGGGATTTCACAGAGCGTAGGGAAACCCTGGTAATGATGTCACACTAATGCGGTCTATTTTGTTGACAACTGTGAGTCGCCTGCTCGGTGAGGATCCATGTTGATATCAGTAGATTTCGCATTTTTAAACTATCCAAACTATTCTACATGTTAGATACTATAGAGGAAACCCATGAAAGTTTAGGGTCTGAGCCCGTATCCCATCGAGTTTGAATCCCATAGTAATTCACAAGGCGAAGCCGCGTGAATTACTATGTGATTCAAATGAGATGGGATCGAGCTCTGACCCTAAACTTGAATGGGTTTCTGAATTTATCTCACCCTTAATATTGACTAATGGGCTAACATTTGTGACATTATCCCCCATTGGATATTTTTCCTAAATATCTAATGGGCGTTAGATACGAGTTCCCAATGTTAAGTCTATGGAGAAAAAATATCTGGGGTGAGATAACTCGATAAATACGTGATATACACGGTGTATCACACAATATGGAACGAATTATTATATCCGAGCAGCGATATGTATTTACACTGAGTTTGTGCATAGGTATATAATAATAGAAGGATCTGATAATTAAAATTGCTAATAAAAACTGAATAACACAGACTTGGATGATTAATTGCAAATGAAATAGAAAAAAATACAACACTGGAGTATCCTAGGTGCAGAGAATTTGTTAAGTGGCATAAATTTGCATAGACATATTTCCAAATGGCCTATATGTTTTTGTTCATCCCGTAGTTAGCTAACTACAGAAACATATACAGACGTGGGCGTACATGTATATCACACAAATATGGGGGCTTTGTTGACGCCAAAGGAGACATGTGTATATCTATGCACATAAGCGTAAATCAAACAGATGTTTACAAACTGAAAATCCCATCCTGTGGACACTGTGCATCTAAAAGACTTGCAACAAGCGGTACATAGCTTGAGGCAACTGAATTCACACAAGAATAAGTGCAAACACGACATATTGTGACGATATTAAAAGGTTCTAGTATTGTCGCATACGAACGCATGTCCGTGCGAATTCGCATGAGACATGCGACTCACAAGCGACCACCATGCGAATGTCTGATCTACTGAACAGAATTTTGCCTCTTATAGTCCAGTCAAAATCAGGTTTGACCGGCCACAAAAAGCAATAGATTCAATTCCAGTGCAATTCAATTCCAGAACCTCTGAAAACATATGTTTAGCATTTTAGATCATATTTATCGCTTCATTCAAACCAAAATGAGGGTAATTCATAGAATTTGGGGGGCCATATTGAATTTACGCAATTTACTCAAAAGATATAATTTCGCTTGTATCGATTCCCCACCTCAGAAAACATATGTTTAGCATTTTAAATCATGTTTCTACCTCAATTCGAAACCAGTGGAATATCATATATTTAGGGTGGCCATATTGGATTTATGCTAATTTGACCTACTTCCACCCTTGGATTAATTTCGATTTTCATTCTGGCATTATGTAGGGCATTCTGTGAATGGCACTGGAATTGAATCTATTGCTTTTTGTGGCCGGTTAGGCCAAATTTTTTGCTTTTTTTGACAGGACTATAAATTGGGTGAACCCGAGTAACTGTTTGCAACCGCTATATTGCTCTTTTTTAAAAGTAGCTCTTATTGTCCTTTCTCTTAAAGGATTTCCCCTGAGCAAAAAGTTTATCTATCCCTTAACTCAGTCAACACCAGCAGTGATTAATTGAATTTAAGGGTCATGCTCATATTGAAAGAACGTTCACGGAAGGAATTCCTCGCTTAAATCACCACAATATCGCGGATATAGCTTATGAATTTCGCTGAATCCGAACACACTTGTGTAAAGCCTGACCACGAAAAAGGACGTTAAAACTAATAAGGACATCAATTACTTAATTTGGCTTGTTTGAGGACTGCAAATGGCTTACACAAAATCACGTTCACCCACAATACTTCTCATCCTCAATATCTTTACCTGGGAATTCAACGATCGTACGAATATAACCTGATTGTACTCTAAACAGTGGGAGATATTTGCATAAAAAGAACTTAATAACGTCTAAATAGAATAAACAACCCCAAAACACCTGCTGTCAAAAAAGCAGGCATTTTGCTTATTATCTGCGTCTAGTGCTATCTGGTTTTATTGGGGCAAAGGTAGGCTCAGATTGAAGAGTGATGACGAATCGATTTCGTATATTGATCTGTCTACCAGAGTCAGACGTGGCAATGGCTCCTGCACTATAGCGTCTGGCGGCAGGCTTATAGCACCTGAACCCGATGAGCCTTGACTTCCGCTATAGCCAGTTGGATATTGCCATAACGTGGGAAATCTTACTGGGCATTTAATCTGTGAAGTGTTACGAACTCATAGACTCTGTGAGTTCGTCACAATTCATAGGGTAAATGCCTGATCTGTTATTCCAATATTATAAACCTTGAACTTTTTTAAGAAAAGATAATATACCTTTGATCGTTATCTGAAGTCTAATTTTGGCAAGCAGAATCGGTCCGTAAACAGGGTATGGCATGGTAGGCCGTACATGATTATTACTATATAAGGCGTAGAGTTCAGTAAGTATACGGAAACGTGAACAGGTGTATAATAAATCGCAATGATGTTTTCATTATTCTCTTTTCTTTCATTTCTCGATGAGCTTACAATATCATGCAACATTTTTCTAATTTGGGTTTTTGAATTAGATCTATCGATGCACCAGACGACGTCATCGGATCAAATCAATGTTTGGCAAAAGCAGTGGGGAGTATGTCTGACTCCTACAATGATAATGAATTCCGTTTTTTTACCTAACTATTTTGGACGCCTTATATTCACCATGCCGAAGCTAGTCATTACTGCACCATGCGATTCATTTGGTTCCTTAAAACGAGAAATGAAGATTATAGCCCCTTTTATTTGATTGGGCATACGCAGGTTATCTAATGTATGGTATAGCATTACCATATAAATCAGCAGTTTTCCCTGATTATGCCATCCTTTGAGACCCCTGGGCATCAGGGAAAACAATCCTCAGCTAAAAATGTAAATTTAATGTTTAACCATATACTATAGAGGAAAGCTATGAAAGTTTTAAGTCAGGGCTCATATCCCATCTCGGTTGAATCGCAAAGTAATTCACATGGCGAAGCCACGTGATTTACATAGCGATTCAAACGAGATGGAACCAAACTCTGACGCTAAACTTGAATAGGTTTCTAAATTCATCTCAACCTTCACATTGACCAATGGGCTAACATTTGTGACATAATCTTTATTGGATATTTTTCCTAAATATCTCATGGGCGAGTTTCCAATGTTAAGTCTATGAGGAAAAATACCAGGAGTGAGATAAATGTTAGATCCAGGTGTCCACTGAGCTAAGACGTCTACGATAGGTCTTACAATGCGACTCCTGATGAAAAATCCAAATTGCTAATATCGGGGCAGTTTGTGCCGTTTCTATGATTACCCTACAATGCAGACAAGTAGTCTAAAATTAAGTCCCGATGAAAAGCTCAATCTTAGGGTGACTATGACAATCAAACGTGTAAGATTGATGCAGACTATCGGTAAAATTGTACTTCTCGTTGAGGCCGAGACAACCAGGTTCGAATCCTGGTCACGGCAGAGGCTGTGTGTCTCTATCATGGCAAGTCAGCATGATTTTGGCCAATAAGGTGTATAAAAGCATGTACCTAGAATGTGTCATTTACTATGGTAGATATTTTCAGTACCATATGGTACCTGGATACACAATAGCTATTTACAGATAGTGCAAAATCAGAAGCATTTTCACTCTCTTGCACTTGTCTTAAAATATGAACCTCCCAGAAGAATGCTTTCAGTGTTAATGAGACCATCCTCTAGTGGCTCCTATGCCAATTAACTAGGACAATTTGGAGAAGTATATTGAATGATGAGACAACAGAAAGTGTAAACAAACAGTTTTTCCCACCAAATTCTTATTTGACAGCTCTCTTTAAGATTCTGAACAAACCGTCGACTGAAGAAGACTACTATGAGTTTGGGACAAATGACATTCATTTGAAATAGTTACATGCCAAACATATTCAGCTTTCAAATCATTCAAATTGCTTGAAACTGCTGCAGATATAAATTTACCAAAATTTAGCTTTGAAATGTCCATGTTGGGGTAACTGATACACTAGCCGTGATCGTATAGTGGTTAGTACTTCTCGTTGTGGCCGAGACAACCCAGGTTCGAATCCTGGTCACGGCAGAGCCTCCCAGACGAATGCTTTTAGTGTAAATGACACCATCCTC
Organism: Alentia gelatinosa; assembly: GCA_950022655.1. Lineage (NCBI taxonomy): Eukaryota > Metazoa > Annelida > Polychaeta > Phyllodocida > Polynoidae > Alentia > Alentia gelatinosa. The sequence continues at coordinate 53,762,398 of OX465583.1, read as the reverse complement.
TACTGTCTCCTATGCCAATTAACTAGGAAGATTCAAAGAAGTGTATTGAATGATGAGATAACCGAAAGTGTAAACAAAGAGTAGTTTCCCACCAAATTCTTATTTGACAGCTCTATTTCAGATGCTGAACAAACTTTTGACTGAGGTAAACTACTATGATGAACAGATGAGATTCAATTGAACTAGTAACATGCCAAACATATACAGCTTTCAAATCATTTAAATTGCCCGAAACAGAAGAATGTCTCTTTTGTTAATGAGTCTTAAAACATGAAGCTCCCAGAAGAATGCTTTTAGTGTCAATGAGACCATCCTCTACTGTCTCCTATGCCAAAACAGCAGTTTCCACTAAATTCTAAATTGAGAGGACTATTTCAGATGCTGAACAAACTTTTAAGTTGTAGGCGAAACTGAAATGTAAGGGGGTGGATTGCAATGGGGATGTAGGTGAGGAATGAGATAACAAATTGAACTAAGCCGGCGTTTACACTAGACGACGTAATATGTGGCGACTGTAGATTCACGCCAATGGTAAACCCATGGGCATGGCTCAGGGGTAATCATTGCCTCCCCGGTGTCCCCCTCTACCGCGCCTCACGGGCGCCCCTCCTGCCCCCTCGCGGCACTCACCCACACCACGAGGTCACGTGGTACAGCCCGGTCCAGGCCCCGGCCTCACTTCTTCTCCACCCGCTCTGCAGTACGCACGTACTACAAGCACTAATTTCGTCTTCTTGGCCACGTGCTCGCAGCCTATTACTCCACGAGTATAGGCCAGCACACCATACTACGATAAAGTGCGATAGAACGATAGAGGAGAGTGTACCATGCCGAACACGAGGAATACGCCCGTGGCGAGCACGTCTCAGGAACCTCAGGCGGCCGCAGGCTCCGAGGCCACGGCCAGAGGTACCACACAGGCGTCGAACGACCACGTGGACTCAGTGTCGGAAAATGGATCGACGGTCAAGACGTCGAGAATAACGGCCCTGGAGGGGAACGTCGCCTTGATACTCGAGGCGATAAAAGGTCTACAACGGGCTAAATCTCCGTCCAGGGCATCGCAGCCGGCGACCGTTAGGGAGGCCACCGTCGCGGAGGACCGGACCAGGGAATGGGCAAACGACCAAACATCACGTCTCCCGGCACCCCGTCAGCTTCGCGACCGATACCTCCCAGACGAGCTGCTACAGAAAGAACTCGACCGTGAGGGACTACGACACGACCGCACGGCCGGTGGGTTTACTTCAGATCTTCACACCGTTAAATTGCTGTCGAAACCATATATGTATGTGGAGCGCGAGGGCCTCTTCACCGTGAACCAGAGGCTCGAGGTCAGAGGCACGCTCGGTCCGATGGAGTATGTAAGCGCCTTTCTGGTGATGATGGAGGACCACCGGGCCGTCCCGGAGGAGGACAGGAGGGACATGTATCGCCACCTGTCCCAGGTATCCATAGATGCCCAGACCCGGCCGTGGGCCGCAGTGAGGCGTTGGTCTCAGTACGTGTTCGACCAGGTCGAGGCCGGTAGGATCTACTGGTCCGACCACGTGCGTATACAGGACGAGCGTGTCCGTCTCGCGATGACGGCAACCACAACGGCGCACGACGGCCAAGACGCGGGAAAGACCGGAGGACGGGAGCTCCCGTGCCGGGCATTTAATTCGGAGAGGGGCTGCCGCCAGCGGAACGGCCACCAAGATGGCGGAATTAAATGGGTGCACGTGTGCTCATTTTGTGATTCCGTTGGCAGGATGTGCACGCACTCCATACACGCGTGCAACAGGAAGCTGTTGTACGGTGGCGGGTATGAGAGTGCTGCACCAACACCTGCACCTGCCCCACGCCGGATGCCCCAGGCCGGGCACACCATGCACACCACCGACCTCTCAGGAGTGCAGAAACAACACCCAACGGCTTCAAAAAACGGACCGGACGCGCCCCGCGAGTGAGTGTGGCGCGTGTAACACCCCTCGCTCCCGGTACGAGTGCACTCAGCGAGGTCGACCCGGTCAAGGAGTGCACCACCCGTGACGTAACACCCCACGTGACAACAACACCGCGTGCCGAGCACGTGGGGGACGCACACAAGCAAACAACCCCGCCCCCTCAGGAATACACTCCCGTGTATAGGGGCGACGGCGGGGATATGGAGCAATTGGCTCGGCAATTGCCCCGGGAGGACGGCGACGATAACCCACGAATCGACTTCGCTGCCGTTAGGGAATTCTGCGAGACCGGAATACCCGCTCCCGGGGTACGGACCGACCCCGGCACGTTCGCCGGACATAGGCGGGCCCTCTGGCCCCACTTCTCCGCCCCCGGGCCGCCGGCGCACGCCGACATCTACGACCGGGTGCGGCGCACGGGAATGCCCAACGCCCTCGGGGCCCGGATCGAGATCCCCACTGATCTCAACATACCAGCCTGGACCCGCTACCTCGCGACTATACCCGGGAAGGAGGAACTCACGGATTTCATTAGATTCGGGTTTCCCCTCGGGTACGCCGGGCCGGTTACCGACACGCGGGGGGTGCCCAACCACCCCAGTGCTTCAGGGTACCCGGACCAGATAGCCAGGTTCATCGACAAGGAGAAGGGGTATTCAAACCTTATGGGTCCGTTCGAGGACCCGCCCTTTCAGCCTTGGTGTCACGTGTCGCCGTTAATGACACGGGAAAAGAGGGGTACGTCTGATAGGCGAGTGATCACCGACATGACGTACCCCAAGGAATCCAGCGTTAACGGCTATATCGTCAAAAACTCTGTCTACGGTGAGGAGAGAGAACACGGACTCCCGACCGTGGATGGTTTCGTCGGCCGCCTGGTGGCCTCGGGGCCGGGGAGTTATATGTCCACCATCGACATCGCACGGGCATATAAGAACTTCCGGTGCGACCCCCTCGACTGGCCTCTGCTCTGCTTCGCGTGGGGGGAGGGGTACTACTGTGATACGGCCATGCCGTTCGGTGCCCGGGCCTCCTCCTACCACATGCAGTGCGTAGCAGATGCCATCGTCAAGATACTTGACCGCAAGGGGGTCGATGCCGCGATGTACCTGGACGATCTTATAATCCTCTCCCCGACGGCCGAGAAGGCGGCCGCCGACTTCGAGACAGCGCGGGAGCTCTTCAGAGAACTGGGCCTCCCCGAGGCCAGGGAAAAGGCACAGCCCCCGAGCCGGGCTGTGACGTGGCTAGGGATACTCATAAACTCAGTGGATATGTCCCTCAGTATCCCACGGGACAAACTACGGGACGTGCGAGAACACGTCAGGGCCGTCTCAACCAAACGCTCGCTGACGAAACGCCAACTACAGTCGGTCCTCGGTCGGGTCCTCCACGTGGCGAAGTGTATACGCCCGGCCCGACCGTTCGTCAGCAAGCTGCTCGAGGCCCTCCGGGGCATGGCCGGATACTACATCAACGTCAACTCGGAGATGCGGCAGGACCTCCAGTGGTTCCTGCGGTTCGCCGAGGGATGGAACGGCCATGCCCTCATACCTCGAGGGCCTCCCACCAAGTGCATCATAGTGGACGCGTGCCTGAGTGGAGTAGGGGGCACGGATGGCAGATACTACTATTGCGGTAGGGTCTGCCCCGTCGAGGACCCCGTGGACTGTATCGCCGAGCTCGAGGCCCTCAATACGGTCTACGCGATGTGTACCTTCCTCACGGATCGCGACCGAGGGACTCGTGTGGAAGTGTACTGCGATAACATGGGTACAGTCCAGGCACTGAGGTCGGGGCGTGCCAGGAATCCGGTCCTCGCCGAGTGTGCCCGCCAGGCATGGACGGTACAAGCCAGACTCCAGGTGGAGTTCGTGTACACTCACGTGCCGGGGGTGCTTAACACCGTGGCAGACGCCCTCAGCCGTGCTCACCTGACCTCGAGGGACTTTGTCACGGCCGTTAATTACATAAATTATCATTCTCTGGTTGAAGTCATCCCATGTACTCACACCTCTTTCTACCCCGTTCTCCGTCTCGCCTGCAGATCCGGCGCTACGCTCACTCCAGACGAGGGCATCTGCGCGGCAGTGCGAGGCGCGTGCCCCCGGAACGGTCGCGAACCAGCGGAGTGCCGTCGCGACCTACCTAGCCTTCTGCCGGAGAATGGGGACCGACCCCCAGAAACCCACAGTGTCCTTCACCACGGCGTACCTAGAGTACGTCGCGGGCCACGCCCCCTCGCCGGCGACGGTCGCGAACCAGCTGTCCCACGTACGGTCGCACCTCCGGCTGACGGGCGGCGATGTCGCGGCAACCGAGGATTTCCGGGTGAAGCGGGCACTGGATGCCATGAAACGAAACAAGGAGTACCTCCCCAACGTCAAGCCTCCGGTCCCGATGGACGTCTTCAGGGCGGCCCTCACGGCCCTCACCGACTCCCCGATGCACGTCGGTCTGAGGGCCGCGGTTCTAATCATCTACTTTGCCGCGCTGCGGCAAAGCGAGGTGGCGCCACCGTCCACGGCGAAGTACGACTCGGCGCGACACCTGTCACGCCGAGACGTGGTCGTCACGCCCGGACAAGCATCGATCAGGGTGAAGGCGGCAAAAAACATGCAGAGAGCGGGGGAGGAAAAGACAGTGGTCATACGAGCCTCCCCCGAACCGTCCTCCTGCCCCGTCCGGGCGATACGGACCATGCTCGCGGCCGCACCTACGGCCGACCCTACGGCTCCGTTCCTCAGCCTAGCGAACGGAGAGATTCTCACGACCAGGACACTGTCGAGGGAATGGAAATCACTCCTCCAGAGGGCAGGCCAGCCCCCCACATACACACTCCACAGCCTCCGGAAGGCTGCCGCGACGCAGGCATTCCAGGCCGGTATGCCGGAACTCGCCATACAGCGGTATGGGGGCTGGAGGTCTAACGCCCATCGGACCTACATCAAAGACACTGATGCCTCCGCAGTGAACCATGCCTTGATCAGGTCCCTAAACAATTCTTAATATTTTTCTTTTATCCCACCCCCCCCTCCTTATATTGGCTCTTGGCTATTTTATTTTCATATACAATTACCTACGTATTTTTCATACTACTGTATTGTATATCATATTTTATACTTATATTAATTGACCTTATTATACATGTCAATTACCATTATGTAATATTACTTACCATTCATATCCATATTACATATTAATATGATCGTCCAGTAAGGTCGACATAATCTTATTCCATAGAATTCAATAAAATTCTGTACTCCCAGCCACTGCTTCTCTCCTTTAATCCGGGGATAGGGTAATGGTAAACCCATGGGCATGGCTCAGGGGTAATCATTGCCTCCCCGGTGTCCCCCTCTACCGCGCCTCACGGGCGCCCCTCCTGCCCCCTCGCGGCACTCACCCACACCACGAGGTCACGTGGTACAGCCCGGTCCAGGCCCCGGCCTCACTTCTTCTCCACCCGCTCTGCAGTACGCACGTACTACAAGCACTAATTTCGTCCCACCCACCCTCAACCTTCTCTTTATCTTCCTACTCACGTAGGGCTATTTTATTTTCATATACAATTACCTACGTATTTTTCATACTACTGTATTGTATATCATATTTTATACTTATATTAATTGACCTTATTATACATGTCAATTACCATTATGTAATATTACTTACCATTCATATCCATATTACATATTAATATGATCGTCCAGTAAGGTCGACATAATCTTATTCCATAGAATTCAATAAAATTCTGTACTCCCAGCCACTGCTTCTCTCCTTTAATCCGGGGATAGGGTAATGGTTGTCAGGTGGTGCTAAATTACGCATTCTCTGTTAAAAAAGAACTCAAGCATATTTACACTACAGGTTTTTCCCAGAATCGCCGCTCGTCTAGACGACTTATTCAAACTCTCTAGAAAAAGTCGCAGGCGTAAGATCATATTCCATAGTCGTCAGGTGGTGCCGAATTGCGTTATCTAACATAACCAGACGATCTACAGTCGCCGCGTGCTAGGCGTTTACACAAGACGATTTCTTTGCTTTTACGACTGAAAGTCGCCAGTTGGTGTTAAACTGAAGAATCGCCGCCTATAATTGTCTAGTATAAACGACGGGTCACGTGCGTGGCACGGCAGTATCTTGGTCTACATTTTTATCGTAGTTAGTGTGCGCCCGGTCTTAAAATTCCAACACACGCCATGTTAAACTTCCCCGCTTCCACTTACACCGCGATCAGAGGTTCTCCTTCCAGCAGATACTGACCTTGAGAATGGGACCTGAACCGGAAATAGGAACTCGCATAGCAGAGCTAGATTGTACTCAGTTATGGCATCATAAAAGTAAATATAGAGTAGGCTGATTCACCATCGATCACAGATTGATACATGCTTGGCTTGGGACCAACGGCTTAGAAGGCTGCCTTCTCACGCGTTTCAAGGTGTATTTATACGGTATACCAGTGCTGAGTATGCATTACACAACGACCTTTACTGCCAGGCACCACATAGCACTTTGTAAACTGGGTGGCTGTGATATCTTATTGGCAAACCATCCCATAACAATTTTCAGATGGATGGGATATTAGATTTACTCTGATGTACGTGTGTTACGGCCTAATACAGAAGTCTCCTCATATTGTTGAAGTAGAGTAGTGTTTTTTTCGAATTTACCTTTTTACATTTGTTTTCATTTTCTTTGTTAAAAAGCGATTGTTCACTTCTTTTGATTAACGACTTTCCTGTGTCAGATTAACAAAGGAATGCCAGGAAATGGATATCTACAATGATATAGATTGTTCAAGAAGTGTAATCTAACACTTATCAGTTAACTAGTCAAGTCAAGCAATAGGGGTCTTCTGTTGAGCTTTGCGTTATATGCATAGGTCCTTCCTTTAAATTTATTTTGTCTCCTGCTCCCCTTTTTTACGCTATTTTCTGATTATTCTCTGCACATAGGGGGCATCACTGTTCTTTTTGTCGTTTGCCATCTGGGTGGGTGACGTCAGTTGGATATGATGATAGATCATATGACTTATTGAACACCAAGGATACGCTAGTACAGACCTTTGATACATATAACTCTGCTACCCCAGCTATAAAACAATATAGCATCTTATCCCTTTGAATTTAACGTTCTCATAATCCCGCGGTTCTTGAGTTTGGCACTAAAAACACAGGCAGAAGAAACAGAGTGGATATTATTATACACATATGCCCGAACGTCTATGAAAAACTGCCCGCTGCTAGGGGTGCAGTATAAATAATGTTCAGGCGCACTGTGATGTGGTGAACGAGTACCAACATCAGCTCAGCTGGCTGTGAATCGATGACTTCAAAACTAAATAAAACTGCGTTTTTCATGCATGTGATTTTGGTTTATAGTAAACGTAGTGACTAAACCTGTCGGGATGGCCATATAATGTCGTTTGTAACATAAATACATACCTCCATCTCAGCCTCGGGATGTATTTATGTTACTTCGAAGGGCCATCCCCATGGGCTCAGTAACCACGTTTTCTCTTGATATTCGGACCGAGAATTGGATTTCGGTCCTCAAAGATTTATTCATTTTATTCCGATCTCGCTGTCCCTACACCAAGTCCCAGGGCAGCAGACTGCCGCTAACACGAGCCACCTCCAGTGAGATGTATGTTAAACCTCGTTATCATTGGCCGACGAAAACGGCAGAGATTTGTTTATTTCCCCTAAAAGTCTGTGGGTAGTGCCACCGACTGTATATCGGTATCCATTCATCGGTAAGGGTGCACGGTAAGCACTGCTGCTACTATATTTCCCAGGTACACACAGATTTTCTGTGAGAAAATCCGTCGGTAGTGGCCTTGTTCCATAATCTGTACCAAATTGACCTATGAGAAATCTCTGTAGGTTTCGTTTCCAGTCACTTATCGGTTTACTAAAGATATCTCTCACGACTGTGGATCGGTGCTGAAAAATCGGCTAATGGAAACGGGCTTTAACCCGGCATTTACACTAGACAATTCTATGCTGCAATTCTTGAATCTAGCACCACCTGACGACTTTGCATCGTCATTGGCTAGAAATCGTCCAGTGTAAACAACAAACGAGTGACGATGATTGATCATCAAGTTACGCAATCTGGCACCTCCTGGATATGCTGACGATTATATAATGACGAATTTTTCAAAACCGCTTGAATTAATCATCTAACGATCCTGTAAAATTCCAGTCGCCAACCACCTCACCTTTTGATTGAAAACGGGTGTTTCGTGTGGACGATCACAATTCCTTTACTTAACCCCTTTTCACCTGTGATTTTCTTGTTGGAAATAATACATTCACCTGTAGTTCAGGGAGGGTTAAGAATCGGCGCCCGTCGTCTAGCGCAAACGTCGGCTTAGGTGAAGAGCAGGAAGTAATACATTCCCATAGCTGTCAAGCATAAATCGTCTGGTGTAAACGCTTGAAACATTGATTGGGCCGAAGATTCTCGTGAATCATTCTTTCGATTTTCACCTCGCGATTTTTCCCTGGCCGATCTACAATCGTCGCGTTTTCAGTTGTATGTTGTAAAAATGGTCCCAGTAGCCAAAGACTGCATTCGGAGCAAACCACGAACTTCCCCCTGACCTCCTTACATGATATTTATAGCTCCTTGGGACGGTTCTACAGTCGAGAGTTGACCTAAAATCTAATGGGCCACAACCACCCTTCCCCAAGTGGCAGGGATCGGAACTATTGGATGGTGGTGTTAATACAACAGAATCAGGCCTATATATATGACGTATATATGACCGCAACATGGACGCTTATATACGCCTACAGGCGAGGTGTATGTACACATGGGGAATAGGACGACCTTGTATACGCAAAGGCATACCTATATACGCCGGGTGCATATGTGTGTAAAATGGTGGTTCTTGTGCAGTGATAATGATAATAGAAAACGTAATTCCTTAGCCCATAGGGATAGCCATTCGAGGTCTTTTGATGCCACAAATACGTCCCGACGCCGCAGCCCTTATGTTGTTTTATTATTCAATACCTAAATATCAAGAAGAAACGCCATTTTATGTACTTATTTCATATACCCATTGACTCGAGGCATTCACTACGGGCACAGTGCGCCGAAACCTTATTGGTACTGGACCCCTGGCAGCAGGTAGTATTTCATAGAGGTTTGGGCATAGATATGTATGAATAGGTAGAAGAGACAATAACACCAATCAATAGCCATATTGTATTAGAGGAATGCGCTTGTAGACTTTGCAGCGGGGAACAACACTACCATGCAGGTTCAAGCCCGTCATGCCGACGGTTCAAGGTCTCCTATCAAAATAACCGACACAACAAAAACAACATACCGAAAAGACCGGCATGCCCCACCACAAAGAGGAAGAGAGAAGGGGTTTAGAGAAACAAGCACAGGAAATCAGAGGGAGAGAGAGAGGGAGAAAGAGAGAGAGAGAGAGGGAGTGGAGACCTGCACTTCTAGTCACGTGCTATAAAGTGGAATTCACACGGTGGGGTTCATAAACCTCAAAGGGCGTTTGTCTGAGAGAAATCCTTCTGAGATTCTGCACTTGAACACAATCACATTGACTAAATGGTAGGGTTATATTTCCCTGAGTGTTCACTGGGACTGTCTGAGACTATGTACCAGGCTTGTCCTTCCATGTGAATCAAATTCGCCATTTCTCCTTGAGATTATGAGAAGCAGAAAGTTGCACCTTGCGCCGGGAGTTCTAGGGAAAATGTGTAAAGTACTCCCATCTAAAGTACATTATCTTCATGTTTTCTTATGGGGCAGAAAAAAAGAGCAGATTTGTTATACATTCACTGAGTTACGGATAATATTTTCGTACCACTGCTCTGTTTGAATACATGAATTCTCGATGTACTACCACAAATACTGAGAATACTGTAAATCTGTGTAGAAGTAAAAACTGCTATTTATAAAAAAAGAGAGATCGTTATAGGTCCCTTTGAAATAGGAGCAACTCATTAAAGACTGACTGTTTTGTATTTCTCAGAGGGAGTTTGGAGAGGGCATATATAATTACCTATAGTCTTTTCTCCTCGGTATTTGTACATGCATCCACTATGAATACAGTTGTAGCAATTTTTATCTTGCTGTCATCTTTGTAACTTCAATGGCGTTATTATTAATCTGATATAACACTTAATTTTCCGAACGGTAGATTCTATACAGTTTTATAGTATGGTATTAAAGCAGCAGTAGCATTCACTGCATGTGCATAACAAACTAGTATTTCTCAATCTAGTTTAGTTTAATGTCAAAGTAGCTCGAGTTAATTGGAAGTGTAATTGAGGAGTCAAGTCATAAGGTCATACGTTCTACACAGCTGTTGTTAGAATCATTTTCATTGCTTATTAACTTGTGCAACAAAAGAAACATGTGTTGAAATCCAGTGTAAGTGATCTGCTTTTAATTGAAAGAGTAAACGATTGCACACAGATTGTTCGTAAATTTCTATTTTAAAGTTTCACAATAACTGCCAGTCCAATCAGAGCAAAACTATGAATATGTGAAGTTGATGATCCTTTACAAATACAAAGACCGACCAAAATGAATCATCTTGAAATATCATATCGAGCCTTTTCAAATCCATTACATACGGTCCCAAAGCCATTGTATACGGGAAAAGGCGCCTTAATGCTATATAGCAAAGAAACAGTCCCCATTAATATGACAATTCCTGAATTCAATTGATTCGAAAACATGGATAATACATACAACAAACGATGGCCTTCTGCCAGGCTGCTCTCTAACCCTCGTATATTACTACGCGTCAACCTTTCATGGTCTACGGCCATGTAATCAATTACCTAATACGCTGCTCCCAACATTCTACAAGGAAGCAGCCCTATGACATCCTCCTGAAACCGGTGCCGCCTATTACCACCTGTCGCAGTGCGCCCACTTATTAAACTGATGAGGCATTCTGAAATAGATGAGATTTTTAACCTCTCAGGTCAGCGACCGCGAGGACTGCAGGATGAACAGATGGGAGCAGGCAGCACCAATCTCATCCAGGGCTCAAACCCACTGGGCTGGGAGCAGCTCCTTGAACCCTGTAAGGAGCAGTTTGGACTTGGCAGCCACAAACCCATCTAGGGTACAGTGGGCGAGGGTATGGGGTCGGGCTTGGGCCTGGAGAGATATAGATCATAAGGGCTATAAATAGATTGGAACCGAAATCAGCACTCTGGCCTGAGGCAAGACGGACAGCGCACAAGAATTTCACCCTCCAGTATGCTCAAAACATAACCATAACAGCGTATCGTATGTATTATACACCTTTGAAACTACGCGGACCAAGGAGGGTATATATATACCATGTAGGAGTGGCCCTAGGAGCTTCATCGTTTAATCTTGGTGGGGGACTGCCCTCGATTCACATTAAGAAAATAACAGCCTTATTTATGAATTAACTATATACTCTACCAAAAACTATTTGAGACTCAAGTTAGCCATTAATGAGTTTGGATAGATAACCATCATTATGTTATTTTACGAGAAGTCTTTTTGTAAGTCATCGCCTTCTTAACTTCTTGATATATATCCTCAATATTAGTGTTTTGAACCATAGCAGAGTTGCATGTCTTGTCTGGCTGAGCTTCCAACTCGAGCATGGTGAAATACCTCGTATAGTAAAAAAAACAATGAAGTACCTACCTACGGCGGATGGCCCAAATGGGAGAAGGTCGTGTGACGTCCTGAGAATAGGACCATTTGCTGGAGATAGGTTGACCCTAAATGGCTGCCTAGGGCTGTGCATATGGACCCCAGCTGAGTTGCTTGTTTATGGGTATGCTGCACCAACACTTCTGCTCGCCCTGACCCTCAACCTGTGCTGCTCACCATGTGGAGAGATGAGTAACTATGCCAACAAGCACTGTTAACACTCATAACAATACATGAATCGCCTAGCCGAGAGGAAGAGAAGCTTAATCGGGCCTTTGAAAGAAGTAGAATTGACAAATACATACCTGTGAGAAACACGAGAGAAGCCGAAGCACCAACCATCAAAACTAGGAGCAAATGGAATGTTCATCATGAATGTGCGTGCAATTTTAATGAATAACAATCAAAAGGTTTGTGCTACATTCATATGGATAATTTTCTGTAACCCACTTGCACCCAGTCAACTTGCCATTTCTACAACTGCCTACACTTTAGGATACAAGCATACCAAGCACCAGTAGGTCTATGAGGTATTTCGGTCCTGAGTGATTGGCCATGGTCTACTGGGCATGCCTCTAAGACCCTGAGACACTGGCACCCTGTTCCTTTCCCAGAATCACAGTGAATAGCACGCAGGTAGTGAAGGGATGGATTTTTGTGCAGCACACTGTAAGTGTATAATTGACCCTCTAACCTTTAGGCAACGTACATATAGGAGGTGCAAGCACGCTCTAATAAAGCACTTCCAACTTTAACTACACTGCAGGAGTGTCCTTCTCAAAGCTGCTATCCTGTGGATGATTTTAGATAAAGGATATACAAGAAAGAACCCGAAGACCCTTAGAGATAATTAATAGAAAAACCAAATACATGAATATAAATGAACAAGGACACCCGTACCTAGCCGTCCGACAAATTTAATTGAAACCTCATTACACAATGAGAAATGTAAACTCGCTTTGCTGAACACGAATTAAAATGACTCTAATTCACAAGTCAATACCTGGTATACCATATACTATTGAAAATGCAATACACTTCCTGTGGCCACTGGAGCCTGCCATAGTAGGTACTTCAGGATGAACTTCCCCCCAAAAAATATAATAGATAATTCGCGGAACACATTGGTGGGTCGCTTATCCTTATATTATTGCTCTAGGCGGCTCCCTCTGTATAGGCCATGAATATGCTTGTCACGTACAATGGAAGTAAACCATTTTTATTGGTTTTACACTACAGCTCATTTATTTTCAATTTCCGCACAAGGACCACACTTAACCCACATACCTCACATTGCATACAGACCGGAATATTCACCGGGAAAAGGCGTGCTATTTTGCCGACCAGATTGTTTAACTCACCCGTAGACATGGTGAGAAATGTGGTGAGGATATTGGTACTAACTCAACAAAGTACCTGCCCACAAAACTAATAAAGAGAATGGACATTTTTGTCCCTTGCCTATACACTCTACAGCTTTATAGTTGTCCATGCACAATTAGTGTGCGAATGCGCTCAAACAATGTAACAGTCAGTTCAAAGAGCAACTTTGTGAAAGTTAAATATTTATGAACACGATAAAGGAAAGGGGAATATAATCAACAGACATCAGTGCCCTTTATGTCTTTGTGACAAAATTCTTTCTTAGGAGATATATGACATCTCGTGGTATCAATGATAACATCAAACTATGATTAAGGCACCAAGAAGGATATTGCCTTTACAGCAATTAATTAAGTATTTTATAATCTGAACCATTGCGTTGTTGTAGAACGGCCATTGTGTTGGGCCTAGGGACTGTAGGGCAGATGGCTAGTGTACGATTAAAGCGGCCAACTTGCCCCGATCCCAGAAATAAACCCACCAAGTGCAGTTATCAATGGATTGGCCTGCTAGAGAAGGTTTTTATTAGCCTCGTCTCATTATTATCAATGAATTATAACAACTGATAACAGCAGTTTTCCCTTGACTGCAGTGGGGCTATCTTACAATTTAATGGTAGATGATGGCAGAACTAGCAAGCACTCTATTCCAGAAAGACCAAGCTGCACCCACAACTGCTTAACAAATAGCCTTTAATGCCAAGGGCTAAATAACCGAAATGTTTATTTTTATTTGACAATAAATCTCTAGTGCCTCGTAACATATTTCTATTTATCTATATTATAGTGGCATAGTGTATCACAGCTAGTTCGCTACTAAAACAAATTACACTGCATCTCTCTAAAGGCCCGGGGGTCTGCTGAATAACTTATGCCCACGAAACCACAGGGTACAGGTAGACCTCGTTCAAGGGTCATCGTTTGATAATATTCAAGATTGCTCGCTTACACAGTCCTAGCCGATGGAAAACCATCCATAAGTGTTGAATAAAGTTGACCTACATCGTTTATTCATAAAAGGATCTCAATGCACGAGTTTAAATTATTCAACAGGCCCTATGTGTAGTGGGATTTATCTTTTTGTCCATTTTGGAATCTGGGACTTACATATCTGCGGCGACATTGAGGCATGAATAGAGTGCATACAAGGCCACTATCACTGCTATCATTTCAAGATATGTCCCTGAATTTTCTCGTTAACCATTTAGGGACCGGTGCCTGCCATACAAAATCACTCACAGAGGGGCGGTTGACAGTGTCAGTGTGTATTTTAAGGGGACGGGGACCTTGCAATGAGAACGTATAATTTATAGGTTAATCACAAAATCCTCTCCGATGGACCTGTCTTTCTCCAGCTCAGCCAGGAATTATCAAACCATTCATCACATGATATGATACCACTTGTGTAATTTATATCTTCTGAAAATCTGAAATATGTTGTTGTATCTACATTCTGAGCAAATTTCAACTTTATTCATAAAATCTTTCTTTGGTTTTTTAATGTTGTGTGAAAACTCATTTATAAGCAAAAAGTAGCATTGGATACAACCATCAATTTTAAATCAGGAATGGTGATGAAAAATTCTTTCTTGGTAGAGTGGTCTCGACCCTAGGGGGAGTTTATCTACTGGAATGTTGTTCTGTGGCAAAATGTTTTTACTTGCTCGATAGTCGCGTTGGCCGCCACGTCCCACAGTTAAAATCAGGAGTTGTTGGTTTTGTGATGTTCTATCCAATTTGATAAAATGTTGGCTAAATGATACCTCAAGGAATCATCCGTTCGCATAGGACCGCCGATTTCAAGTTCCTGGGAGGAGGGGGGGGGGGGGGGGGGTCATAGAGTTCAGATAACGGGTCGTAATTAAAACTGTTAGTTTGAGAACTGCGTTTCCTAAGGAGCCCCGTCCGTCAATCTCTTCAATCCTGTGACAGTGACACCTCCTATTGTATCTAATTCTCACCTCGATCATATCGGTTTTCTCCAAACCAAACCACATGATAAATTAGGCGGCTAAACTAAATCGAATACAAGAACCATATCTCATTAGTTAGAATGATACTATATATTTTATCATCTTACCCCTTCTGTGTCTGCATGAGTACATGCATTGCTTTTAGTAGCAGTTTTGAACGTCCTTCGATGAAGGTAAGGTGGTGAAGACTCTTGCATCAATAAATGGCCAGCTAATTTTGCCTGATATTACTGACGGGGTTGTCCACAGTAAACGAGCACAGGGGACCTTCATTATCAGTGGAGAATGGAGATGGAGAGAAGGGTGGTTTCACTTTCGCCTGGCAATTGATGTCTAAAACGAGACACCTGTGAGCGTAGGGGAGAATCTGTCCCGGAACACAATCTCCTCGTCTTGTTTTCCTGAAACTGAAAATCGATAGCGGTAATTGTCGCTGAAAGATTCCCTCCTGGAAGTAAAGAATCTCAGGAGATTTTGATTCTGAAGTGGGATTCACACAATTATTGGCGACATTTACCCCTAAATAGGAGTAGAATCTCATTGTTGTATGTCCTGTACAGTTCATGTAACTGCAGCGTGAAGATCGTTGGGTGACCAATGAACGTGAAACGTCGAAAATTTCTTTGAATAAGAAAAAGCAAAAAGAAGAGATTATGAACCCTGTGAGGTACATGAATCCCACCATGAGAATTCCACCTCAACAAGTTTAAAAGTTCTAGGGTTATTTTGCTGAGACAAATGTACCTACTGCTTAGTCGGCGACAAAGTACTCAACTTTGCCAATAGGAATCCCGCAAGCAGGATCGCATGATTTTGTCACTCACATCACATTGCTTGTTTCTTATTCAGTCAAACCATACAAAATTATTCGACCTGGTGGAGGAACTTCACTGATGTAAAACGTGTCCAATGAAACAGTGATCTGGCTGAGATATAGATGATATTGGTAGCCTGGCTGTTATCCATATATTTGACAGGTTACCAAAACAACCTAGATTATGATAAAGAATAGGTTACCTTGCAGTTCAAACAGCTGTGGCTACACCATTGTACTGTAAATATGTAAGTAACATCCCTACAGCAGACTAAATCATTATAACCACCAACAAATATTAAGAAGATCCATAGCCACAGAAAATATTCCATGAGATTTACTTGCGGAGTAATCATACAAGGCGAGTGGGACCATGTAGCAAACCAAAATGAATGGCATATTTTAGTGGATATGCATAAGCTTTTATCCCACCCTATCACTGAATAATTGTCTAACATTCATGACATCATAGCTCATTGAGTTGTTTTTTTAGAATAGTCCATTGGCACGCGTTACCAATGTTAAGTTTATGGGGGGAAATATTCAGTGTGAGGTAAAAGTGCAAACTCACTCTGATACTGTGCCCTGAGGTTCCACTAATAGAAGTTTCGCAATTCGCAATTGCAGTTTCTTTTCACTACTCAGTCTCTAATCTCGCCACAAGATTTGACAGGTAGCAGACAGGAACTGTATAACAAGATTATTTTTCTCATTTCATATATGGCTGTATACATACCAGGTACACAACCGCCGATGACAATGTCAGTATTTCTGAAAATATATGTTCCCGATTCTGAAACATCAGGAAGCCATTAATCTCCAATGAAAGCAAACCACAAGCAAATAGTATATTCATCATTGATGAATGAGCGTGGAACCATAAATGAATAGCAATAAAAAGTTTTGGTTTATATTTAGTCTATGGCTCATTTTCCCTAACGCACTTGCACCCAATCAACTTGCTTCTACATTAGATGGCAAGGGTAAGCTCCAATCGATCACTATCAAAGATACACGAACTCAAGAAAAGGTAGACACAGCAACAACTTCTAGCTACATAAACAACTACTTTTCCTCATTAGGAACTAAACTAGCAGAGACTTTTACCGACCCATGGATAGACGACTGCCCACCAACTGAAGCCATTATGAACGACGTGGTAATTACGTTTGACGAATTGGCAAAAGTTATAAACAATATTGATCCGAACAAATCTTCAGCAGTTGAGCATTTATCCTCAGCTATACTAAAAGATGCCTTTCAAGTGTTGAATCTGCAAGTTCTGCATCTAATGCAACTGTCAATCAATACAGGTGTTTTCCCTGAACTATGGAAAATAGCTTGTGTTATCCCCCTAAAAAAAGCCAATTTCAAACATGAAGTCAATAAATTAAGACCGGTGTCACTCCTACCACTACCTGGTAAGCTCCTTGAAAAGCTAGTCCACTCTAAGATTATAAACTTCCTTGAAACTTTTGAACTATTAAATGAAAACCAAAATGGATTCAGGGCGAACTTCTCTACAGTATCATCTATCTCAGAAATAACCGACCACTTCCTCACTAACATTGATAATGGTAAGACCACAATAGCTACTTTCCTGGACATGTCAAAAGCTTTTGACACTGTCAACCATGCTATACTGATTTACAAACTAAAGAAAATTGGAATATGTCCCAAACTACTAAAATGGTCAGCAAATTATCTTTCTAATAGTTTACATTAGCAAATAACAAAAAATCCAGTACCCAACGCATAACTCACAGGGTTCCACAAGGCTCCATTCTTGGACCCTTGTACTTCCTGGTCTACGTTAACAGCATAGACAGAGCCATTACCAACTGTAGGATACAGCTTTATGCTGACGATATTGTTCTGTATATCTCTGGCTCAGACATCGACCAGATGGAGAGAGACATGCAGACTGATGTGTCAAGCATCCACACATGGTGCCGTAACAACAGACTATCAGTAAACGCCTCCAAAACCAAAATCATCCACTTTGGTACGAAACAACGAATAAGTAAATCGAGACCACTCCAAATCCGACTAGCTGAAAACTATCTTGAACAAGTAACCTTTTTTGACTACCTCGGGGTAACACTCGGCGAGAATTTAAACCTGAAAATGCATCTAGAAAAAACCTTGCAAAGAGTTGCACATAAACTACATATGCTAACATATATCCGCAAATACATAAGCAGAGAACAGGCAACTGTAATCTACAAAACGAAGGTCTTGCCCTACATAGAGTATGCAGACACCCTATATCATAATACCAATGACCAGCTACTAACTAAACTCCAACGAGCACAAAATCGGGGCTTAAGAATCTGCAAAAGATCAGGCATTGACTTTCCAACTAATCTACTGCACAAACAAGCCAACATAAATAAACTAGCCGAGAGACAAGAATCTCACCTACTTGCACTAGCACACAACCGATCATTAAAGCCAAAATACCTCGATCAAGAAGCTAGGGCAACTAGACTATTTGAAGGACCGGTACTGAAAATAAAGGACCAAATAAGGACACAGAAGTACAAACTATCTACTGAGTTCAAATGTGGCTCCCTGTGGAATGAGCTACCTAGTGCATCTAGAAATCAGAGGGAAACAAAAGCATTTAAGACATATCTTAAGAAAAAGCTCAAGGGGACTAGAGATAATTATTGATGACAAACTAAGATGTACTCGCTACTGCGACTACTATCTCAGTCCAATGTGTACTATCCCCAGGTGCGATAATATGGTACCTTTGCACCATTTGTATATATGTTATTTGACTGCTGTATGAACTAATACTAGAAATCGGGAACTTTTCTGAAAGTACTAAGCACCTCACTTGTCAGACCCTAGTTAACATGAGAGGACCGCCAAATGTTTTGGCACAGTGTCTTACCGGTAAGAAGTAACATGTATCTATCACATAGAATGTAAGTATGTTATTATTTTTATTTGATTGCTTAAGCCATGATTGTACGTCCATAATCAGGACAGTCGGCTATATGTGAAAAATGAGCTGGAGCCAGTGGAAGATAGGCGCAACTGATTGCCTAACTGATCACTCCAGGGTAATAAAAACCTTAAAAAAAAAAAAAAACCTGTCAAGGATCCAAATGTATCAATTACCAGCCAGTCAATGAGGCATTTCGGTCTATAGTGAGTGGTCATGGTCAGTTGGGCATGACCCTGAGACACTGGCACTCTCCTTCTTTCCCAATATAACGGTGTTATTATGCAGATGGTGAATAGTTAGTTTTTTGTAGCAAGCTCAAAGTCTATGTAACCCCTCTAACCTTTAGCGAGAGTATAAGAGCGTAGGGCCCACGCTTAAAAAAACATACATATACTAAGATCTTGATCTCTATGGTCCACGACACCATGCATTCAAAATGGATCTTAAGCAAACCTTTGTAATGTGGTCGAATCGCTGGAATGGCTCATAGCTCAAAGGAAACATTTATTTAAACAGATAATCGATACTTTAAGACATGCATCTTGTTTTCGATACCTGGCGATTTTGATATCAAAGATGTCACTTTTAACGACACGTTCCATCAGGAGTCCTTTGAAGTTTGGCTCTGGGGACAGGACAGATCTCTCACACATTAGTTAGTTCAGTTCCAAAAACTTTATGTCTGTAACGTTTACAACTGCAGAGATATTTTTAGGAGAAGCAACATGAAAGGCTGATAAATACATGTTTGGCAACTCTCTTGTCTGAAAATAAGGACATGGAACACTTTTACTGTGTTTGTACTAGCCGTGGACAACTGATGGAAACAGCTTCGTCTTACAGTATTTATCACTGACCAACACTTATGAAAACTAGGGGCAAATATGATACCCATTTTCAATTGAAGAGCATGTCTTCAAAACTCCCTATCTGATACAAGTATAATACCGATCAATATGCAGAAACTCTGAGGCAATAGCTTTGTTTTATTCAATGTCTTTGCCAAGAGAACAAACAACTTCGTCATACCGATAGAGGGGATGCTGAGTAGAAATGTCTGCAAGAAACGGGGTCTTAATCGGAATTCACACGTGGGGACTAATGTACCAGAGACGGGTGTACTTCACATCTTTCCCTCAGTCTCAGACAATTCCCCTGTTTTTTGGGGAATCTTTTTGGTGTTATTTTATGCACTTTTATTCGGGTGCAAATTGGTAAAATTTTCCTGGCTCGGCTGTGCCGTTCTTCCGCCAGGTCCCGCTTTACTTCTCGTATAGTATTCGTTAAATATTTATACAACGACATGGTATTCAATCACATAATGTAGTATTACAGTATATGACTCCTGCACACCACAATGACTAATTAACGAAGAAAAATGATAGAGATACTAAGAATGTCTATAATCTGAACAGCCATACTTAAATATGTTAACTTAGGATTTTTATAACCGGGTATAGAAACGACAGATGTATACGTTTTCAGCTTTCTAGCTCTCGGTACGAGCAGCATGAGGTATAGGTATGTTTTATATCCTGCACAGATTCTGTACATTGTTTGGGGGTAATCGTCATCGACAATTGCTGGAAAATAAACGTTTCTAAGGAACAGTACAGAATCTAACTGCGTTATCGTTTCACCTCTTACACGACATGTTTAGGGCCAGATCTCACATCAGAGACAACACAAGAACTATGTCCTAAACTCAGCATCGCAATATATGCAGGGTTTCATCCCTCTTTGCATATGAATCACTGCATGAACACCACCATTTTACATATGAATGCGACCGGCGTATATAAGTAAGCTTTTGCGTATACAAGGTCGTCCTATTCCCTGTGTGTATACGCCTCATCTGTAGGCGTATATAATCGTCCAGTGAACAGGGCTTCACAGAGAGCGGGCGGGGGGAGGTGGAGGTTGGTGGGGGGCGGGGGGTGGGTTTCCCACTGAGGACACCTATACTTCTACCAACACAAACGGACGGGAGGCGGCAGGGGGGATAGGATATTTCCTCTCATATATACCGGGCGTGACATACAGCCAAGACGCATCCGTATGTAAACCCTGGGCGTTTACGTAAGGATTGTGATTTTGAGCTTCTAATGATACTGTAATAACATAAGTTGCAACCATGTTCCCAACCAATAGGAAGGCTTGCTAGTATGCAAGTCTGTCGTGTATAATCTGTGAACATTTTAATTGTATTGTTGTATTGGAGAACACAATTGACTATATGTCGACAAATCTGACATCTAAGGACAATGGGACGATATATGTCATAGAATAAGGTCTACACATCATTGTTTGGCACTGAGATTAAAAGCAGCAGAAGTATGACAATCAATATCCCTTTAAAGCTGCTTGCTGACAATGCGCAAAGGGTGAGGCTCAAATGCCTCATCAAATAAAGTCAAGGTTAGGTGGGCTTTCATATCCGACGATGATCCATAATATTCGTAAACCCGCGGAATATGTGTGTTGGTATCAATGTCACTGTGATATTTTGGATTGATGCCTAACCCAGCGTTTACACTAGACGACTAAAAAGACGACGACTAGCTTGTCTAGGGCAGATCGTGTGGTGGTGCTCAGAAAAAAAAGAACCGTTCCCAAGAATCGGCGGCACAAATAATGTCTCAAGCATTAGATGATTTATATTTGCCATCTAGAGGAATGTACCAATTCCTGCTCTTCAACTAAGCCGGCGTTTACACGAGACCATTATGGCTGGCGATTCTTGAAGGCTAACCCTGCCTAAACTACAAGTCAGTTCATCATTTCCCACTATGAAATCACACATGAAAAACGGTTAAGTAATATATCGTCAACACAGAATACCCAATGCTAGCCAAAAATACTAGATGGCTAATGACAGATTTTGTACAGAATCGTCTCAATGATTAATTCAAGCCGTTTTGATTTAGTCATCGGTGTAAAATTGTCGGTATAATCACCGGTGCCAAATTGTGTGATCTACCGATATATGGTTTTATTACCCACCAATTACGGAGTCCCCATAGAAATTTATTACCCACCTGATACGGAGTCTCCATACTAAGCCTATGGAGATTACAGATCGCTACTGAGGAGGATACGGAGCTCCGTACCCTCCTAGGAGGATACGGATTTTTGAGATGAAAGTAGTCCCAAACATAACTTCTTAATTACGATGAAAAGTTTTCTAACGATCATATTTATTGCTTAAATCTAAAAAATAAGTGAGTAATAAATACAACATTACCATAATTTCGATCTGTGTGGCCGTATTCTCCTTGTAGTTGAAGCTACGCAATACTCCTCGCTATCGCTCGGAGTATCACTACGCGTCAACTACGCGGAGAATACGGCCACTCAGGTCGAAATCATGGTAATATTGTGTATATATAGGGCACCTGGAAACAGATACCCGGAGATTCTGGCATGTCAGAATCTCTGGAGGAGATTCCGGAAAAATAGTCCTGTCCATAATGAAGTCGAATCATCATGTACTTCGAAATAAGTTTCTAGAATGCTCATTCAATACTAATTATTTCGAATCAATCATAATAATATCATTTACCACCAGAAATCATTGTAATAACACACATTGCATGCTAAAAGTAGAGGTTAATGGCGAACTATATTATTAGGGTAAGACTACACCGAATTACTGCCACACTTGACTTTGCTGTGATGTCTGGCACTCAATTTCTTGCAGAAACATTATTATTGCAATAGATTTGTTATTAATATTGTAGGTGGGTAATAAATACAATAACGACTGGTTTTGTATACGAGTGACCATAATCTCCTCGTAGTTGACGACGTAATATCCTCGCTAATCGCCCGGATATTATTCCGGGTCAACTACTTGGAGATTACGGCCACTCGTACCCAAAACCAGTCATTATAGTGTATGTAACTTGTGACAATGCAAAGACGTGAGGTGGTTCTAAATTCAAGAATCGTAGCCTATAATCGTCTGGTGTTAACACCGAGTTTTATACAAGAATCCTGAGCGTCGAATATCTATTGGGCAACATCATCACAACATGGTCTTACCCTTTGTTGTCATCTCTCAATTCATTCTGTTTAGCAATTAACAAATGACAGTAATCATCAAAGCCTAATAGTGGAAGGAAGCCATGTAATAATTTGCAAGGATTATTCCAATGCAGTCTCTTGATAAAACAAGGCTGTCTATCCAAGCCAGCTCTCGTCTTCAGGTGGTGCCTAATTATGCAATATGGCTCACCATAGTGATTCTTCAAGCATTTACACTTTTTATATGCACCTAGGCATTGACAGCTGAAAGGTGGTGCAAAATTCAGGAATCCCCGCCAATAATCGTAAGAGCCTTTGATATTCGTGTTTATCAGTAGACCACACTGCATTAAAGCAGTACCATCCTTCTGCCGCTTACTCTGGAACCCGTCCAGGTGCAAAAGTACATTTCACTGATCTGAAAGTTTGATATTTTTTCATTTGAAAATATCTTTTGAATGTGAAATACAACATTAAGCTACCGGAATTTTTTTTGTCATATCAGATACTTTTGTATATCAAAGACAAAAGGCAAAATCATGTTACACATTACAGAATATTTATATAGAATCAAATGCAATGCCTCTGCTTTACCCAAGTGGAAGGGGTGCAGGGGTTTACTGTATACCGTCAGATTCCGTATAGCCTCAAAATAGCATCAACAAAGGACTGGAGCTTAGCCATTCCAGAAAGGCGAGCCATTACCCAGGAGATTGAACGTAATTTTATCGCCGTTTATTTATTACAAAGTCCCGATTTCAATAAAGCCAAGCAAACAGGGATACCTCATCTGGAGATAAATGCACACAACCCGCGGCAAAATTTCAGTTCTGGCACCGAAGCTTTGGCCCTAGACCAATTGCTCTCACAGGCTGGTAGATGAGGGGCGGTGGTCGGGTACAGATGCAAGGGTGGGGCTGACACTGCACGTAGTTATTGTATGGAGACTTGGTTCGTGTACCTGGATCAAATCTGTTCCAGGTTGTTTTGGTCAGAAATATTCACCGAGTTCGAAGCATAATTCGGACACACTCACTATGTCCTCTTCTTATCACATACTTGGAAATCGTTAAAAGCGCCATTTTAAAACAAGTCACGTGTTACGGAGGGCAGGAAGCTATTAGTTCATGCACAGTGTGCAGAACTGAATCCTTGCAGCTGACAAATAAGTGTTAGACATTCGTGCACAGGTATATAATAGTAAGAAGGTTCGATTAACTATGCCCAACACGTATATGCTAATGGACCTTTTGTTAACTGGGAACAATATGTGTCACTGACATATATATATATATGCTTTTATCGACAGGTGGTGATCTAACCATGGTTAGAACTGTTCAATAATAAATACAGTAGAACCCCGCCTATCGGATACCCCGCGTAATCGGACACCCCGCGTTAACGGACACCTTTGCTCGGAACGGTTCCCTCAATTAGATGCTTATTTTAACCTCTCGTAAGCGGACACCCCGCGTTAGCGGACACTTTGATCCGGAACCAAGGGTACCCGCTTACGCGGGGTTCTACTGTAAATGAATAAATAAATAGATAGAAAAAGGTGATCTGTAATACACAAACTGATGTGGTGAGTCATGGCTGAAGTGTCTTCCTGGTGGCCCAGGCACTCCATGGAGGTGGAGGGGAGGTGGCACCTCTCAGGGGCATGGTCGATGCAGAGGTCCGCAGCCGTGTCTGTGAGATGGCAGTTGGCCTCAGTCACAGCGTATGGGTCGAGCTCCACCTACCGGAGGTCATCCAGGTAGGTAAGGGACCACACACCCCCAGCCTGGTCCAATTAAGGCTAGCCAGAGGGGTTGGCGGTAAAGCGTGAACAAAAGAGCCGCTAACCAAGGACGCCCTCTCACGTGGCCGCGCTGGTCACGTGTACACACCAGTCACGTGTGCACGCGGAATTTATACCTGGGACCTGTTTCGTGACATGTCTGTGACACCATACAGACATTGGGGTTGTCTAGTTTTGTGACAACACAAGTAGCTGCCCTTAGGAAAAGACAGACCCCACACATAAGAATTAGACAAATGTACACGTCATGGACATGTTTCACTAGTTTCGTGACAAAATTGTTAGACAGACATGAAATGTGGCAGCAACAGTGCAAGCAAGAACGGACAAAAGGAAGTCTAATGTCTAGTTCTTATGAAACTGGACACACCAACTAGACGCCATCTTGGTACTTAGAGTAAGCTCCCTCACACACTTTGGGGAGCATGATACATTCACGCTATGTCCCTTAGGAAAGGAATGAAAATGAAAGAAGAAATCCACAATCTTGGCCCTGGAGCCTACTGAAAATAGGGTAACCCTACCCTAGTAACTAACTCCAGAATAAACATAACTAAAGAAAAAAAGGAGAGGTCTATGATAACTTTCCTTGTCCATGAGCCTCTCTTCTCTCTAGTGAGGAGGAAGAGGTATGTATAACAGAGATGAAAGGTGGTTCTGTGAACGGCCAAAGGGGGCCACTATGTTGCAGTTCTCTTTTGACGAAATAGTTCATGTAAGTCACATAGACATAGGCCGAAGCGTGGTTATCCGACGTTGGCAAGGGGGTGGAGGGGTGGGGGTGGTGGTCGCAGAGATATCCAAACGTCCACCAGAGCTTCAGATAATCGCAGAGGCTACCATCGTGGTAGTCACTTAGATAATCCCTTCAGCTTGAACATTCCATGTGCATAGCACCTAAGAGCTTAAGGAGGCAGGTGGCCCTGATCATGCCATGATCATTCTCTACTCAAGGTACATCAGAATATCAGGTAATGAAATTTCGCTAACCCGACACAGTTGCAACTATTCCAAATTTACTACCCTCACGATTCATTCATGTCCTTCCAGTTTAGAGACATAAGTCTATACATCCAGTGTACAGTATCTGAGGTGGTTGGCAACCATAACACATACAAGGAAAGAGACCTTGGCAGACTAATAACGTATTTATATACCCAAGGCTACAAGTCAGTCATCTGTGGTGACCACACCCGCTTTTCAAACTTGGAACAATCGGTATCTTTAATTGATGAATGGGCGTGGAATTATAGACAAATAAGAATTAAAAGGTTTGGCTTATATTCAGTTAATGGGTCATATTCTGTAACGCACTTGCAGCCAAACAACTTGCAATGTGTACAACAGCCTTTCTAGGATCCAAATATATCAAGCACGAAGTAGGTCAATGAGGTCTTTCAGTCTCTCGCAATTGGACATGGTCAGCTGGGCACGCCTCTGAGACACTGATGGACTGGGCCTCTCCATCTCTCCTAAAGTTACAGAGTTGGTAAATAGTAAGGGAATAGCTTTTTCAGCACGATGAAGGTCTATGTAACCTCTTCCTAACCTATGCAGGGTATCTGAGCTGTGGCCCACGCTCAATAAAGGCAACACTATGAATGAATGCCCGGCTACTGAAACACACAGGGTCGGTAGGACCTATTGTGGCGCCCATCGATACAGAACCTGCAGAAAGGAGATGGTATGCACCATGGCCTTTCTACCACTCACACAACAACATAGACATTACGATACATACACAATATTGACTGGTTTCAGATACAAGCGGCCGTATGCTCCGAGGAGTTGACGCGTAGTAATATCTGAGCGTATGCGAGGATATTGCGGAGAGTCAACTCCGAGGAGCATACCACCGATTGTATCTAACACCAGTCTATATTGTATTTATTATCCACCTTATCTGGACAAGTGGCATGTCAATATCAGTTCGTTTTAGTACTGCACTATTTTTCCATACGCACTATTATTCCGTATGCGCCACCTGGAGCATACAACATATCCGTATGCGCCGGGTACGTGCATACAAACTCACTATATGTTTTCTATGGACACTTTGTATTAGGTGGATAATAAATCCCCCCTCCCTCCAAGTTCTCCTACTAAAAACTGGAGGAGAAAATAATGCCTAGCTTTTTGTCGCAAATGAACACGGAATGTGCCCCAGCATGCACGGTGTCTGCATTTTTACGATATAGTCGACGATTATTGAATTTAGCACCACCTGATGACTTTGAGTCGTCGATGACTAAAAATCGTCTAGCGTAAACGCCAAACGAGAAATGACGATAAATAGTTCGATTATGCAATGTGACACCACCTGACGATTATGTTGACGGTTTTATGCCGACGACTATTTCAAAGCGGCTTGAATGAGATACCCAACGATTTTATAAGACCTCAGGGGCCCGTTTAATAATCTAGGATAGTACATTAAGACTCTTTTCTGTAAATCGTACAAGAGTTATCATCTAATAATATTTAAGCCTGTTCGTTAAGACAGTATTAGCCGTCTATAAGGTCGTCCCTCGTCCCTGGGTCTGTATGGCATACAAAAACAAGTCTACACGTACGATCCTAGATTATTAAACGGGCCCCAGTTGTCACCTCGCCTTTTGGCCCGAAACGGTTATTATGTGTCAACCATCTCGCTATTTTACTTAACCCTTTTTCACCTACGATATATTCTAAAGGGAATTTAATACTTTCACCTACGATATATTCTAAAGGGAAATGAATACTTTCACTTGTATTTTATGTAGGGTTAACCTAGACGAATCGTCGCCCTTAATCATCTTGTGTAAACTCCTGTTTATGTGAGGAGCAGGAAGTAATACAGTCCTCATATCAACGAGGATATAATGTCTAGTGTAAACACATATTACCTTTCCTGACGATTTTCCGATAGACGATCTACAGTCGTCACGTCTTGTGTAAACAGCAGGTAACACAGACATGCACTTGCTATTGATCTGTCCGGTGCCTCGAGACATTTATGTCTAAAGAACAATTAATGGAAGTATAATAATCGAACTAACCCAGCGTTTACACAAGACGACTAAAAGCGTGACAACTGGGTCGTCTGCATGGTAAATTGTTGTCGGGTAGTGCTCGATTTGCGCAATATCGGCCGCAATACAGTCGTCGGCCCCAGAACTTCCTGAAGCAAGGAAATGCAGAAGACGATTGAGATTTTACAGAATCACCAGCTGTCTACACGAGACAATTTCTAGCCATTTACTGCTGAAAGTGGTCAGGTGGTGCTAAATTCAAGAATAGCCGCCTATATATTATAATCGTCCAGTGTAAACACCGGGTTAGAACACTAAAGAAAATCCTCTCATTAGACCAGGAGTATCTTTAGAGTCAAGTGACATTCAATATACGAACTAATATAGATCAACGTAGTTTCACGCCTTATCACCTGCAATATACGATTATAAACATTACGGTGGTTTCTCTGCTAATGCTTATTGTTTCTATGTTCATAGATGTTTACAAGGAAGAGCACCACTGGAAAGATGCGAGTATATAGACCTTCTTTGTCTTTCTTTTTCGTGAAGAGAAAAATGAAAAGAAAATCTCTCCAGAGCTGACCGGAGGCACCTTAGTCGTGTCAGTACAATACTAGAGGCCGACAGCCAGCCCACCCCCTCATTCAGCTGGGACATGAAACTTTCAGCCTCAATAAACGAAGATAAGTGGATGAGCGAAAAAGAAAATGCTTCTAGACGAAGGGGTCGTCTGCCCATATAGCTCAAGGGCTTGACGCCTCAGGTCGTCTCCTGTGTCGGCGCAGCACAGGGACTACGAAACATCCAAGGCAAACGTTACAAAACCTCGTTTCCATAGGCCGACGAAAACAATAGAGATTTTCTCCGTAAAGGTGCGTTATATAAGAAAACATTTTTCTATCGTGTGTGGTCATTTGTCTGGGTAGTTGGGGTGCTAAAACCTCGTTTTCATTGGCTGACGAAAACGGTGGAGATTTTATTAGTTACCCTAAAAGTCAGTCGATGGTGCCACCAACTGTACGTCGGTACCAAACAATTGGTGGGGGTGCAGTGTATGCACTGTTTCCAGTGTACTTTCCAGATACACAAAGAACTCCGTCATTGGTGGTAATCCAGACCAAATTAATGTTGGAGCATTCTCTGTACGTCTCGTGTCCAGTCACCTGGTATTGGTGTTCCAAAAGAATCTATCGGCAGACCCTACTGTAGATCGGTGCCGAATAATCGGCAAATAGAAACGGGCTTATCAAAGCAGCACAAAAAGATTAGCGATTTTGCATATCATTGCTCTGTTTCCCCTCATCCAGCTTTATCTCCTCTTGTCCAATTCATTCCCGACAAAATTAAACCTTGTTGAATTTGTCGGGGATGAATTTGTTAGGAAAAGGTACCAAAGACTAAGGAAAAATAGGAACCTAGATCGGTCACCGGTTTCCATTTAGGCATTTCTCAGAAAAAAAGTTTTGAAGTCGGTTGGTCAAGACTGACGAATCCATCGAGGGCCAAAAATCCGCAGGTGCAGCCAGGCCTATTCAATGACATGTTGCAGTTCAGCCAGGGATCCATATTATCTAGATCAGATATCAAGTAAAGCCAGATAAAACGCAGAGGGAGCTCCAGACGCGAATTAATTTCAAACTTTTAAAGGACGGATACCAGTAACAGGGCTACACCCCGTGAGGACGAATGCTGGAGGTGTTTTCAAAACTAAGAATGATAGAAGAATGGATCTTATCATAGACTTCTCTCCATTCTCGTTACCTAAAGTGATCCGTCTATGTGAACGACAGTCCTACTAAACTATCAGCAAGTTAGATTTTGATGAAAAAGCCCCATTTTTCTCATATATCCATATGGGACCGTAGCTGGGCTGATTCGATCCTTTATGATGAAATGTCTAAATGCTAAGATAGGAAAAACGAAATGATAAAAACTAGAATGATTTCATGGAATTCTGAGGAACTTATCTAAAAACACGCTCCGATTGTGGTCACTATTACCTGAGTTTAGTCCTATTCGTTATCGTTAAGCCAGTATCGTTCTTATATTTTAAAAACAGTTTTCTGTTTTCTGTGGTAAATTCACTCCTTCTTTTCTGCATAGCGGCAGCATTATATTAGCAATATTGGTTGTCTCTTGGATCTGGCTTAATAGACAGGAAGAGTACGTTGTTTATCCCATTTTTCCGTCACCATTGTTCAGGAAGATCGCGGGTGGTGACGGTGATGGTGGAACTAACAATCACTCTGTGCCCTACATGTACGTAGCATTTGCGTTATGGAGGCGGCCATGTTATCCCAGACGCCAGACAAAACACCAGGTAGTGGGTCCAGTTATCAATATATTTTATAAAAAAAATATTCCTTTCGCTTGCCATAGTGGGGTTTTAGTCTCGGCTCACGATTATATTTAGACGTCTCACAGCCGTTAATAGTGGTTGTCACCCGACTACAGAGGCGCTATCTTATAATTTCCTGGTGGATGATGGCAGAACTAGCACTCACTCTGTGCCCTATATAGCTCACCACAGAGCACTGCAGTTGGGACCGGCAGTTCCCAGACTATCAGAACCACTCAATCCACGGTGTTACTACTACACCATAGAGTCCAGCCGCTCCCCCAGGGACCTATTCTAGGCACCCTTGTAAACATAAGTGTGTCTGGAACATGTGCCCTTTGGCTTCTGTGGGATAATGTCCCTATTGTTTAAGCAACGCCTCAGAGGTGAGCCCCCATCCG
Source organism: Alentia gelatinosa (assembly GCA_950022655.1). Classification (NCBI taxonomy): domain Eukaryota; kingdom Metazoa; phylum Annelida; class Polychaeta; order Phyllodocida; family Polynoidae; genus Alentia; species Alentia gelatinosa. The sequence goes on along the minus strand of OX465583.1, from coordinate 53,732,048 downwards.
GGTCGAGCAATATGTATGCCTCCTTTCAATCGCCAGAGGAACTACCACATGATGTTGAGTTTCGGCACTCTGTGTGACTCGTATAAAATGAGATGCATCATGATATTTGCTGATAATGACTGGGTTTCAGAGGCAATAATCATTATACATATAAACATATATACATAGCTATTGTTTAATCTGAAATATCTTGGTAAAATTACCCTTTTTTCAGTAGGCTCAAGGGGACGAACAATCATTTTGGATACTGTTTTCTTTATACAATCCGTGTGGGTGGGGGTCGGTAGGAAATCATCAATATTCGCGACTCATTTTGGTGTATACATATATTTTCATTGTCTTGGAAAGGAGTCCACTTCTGGTATAGGTTTTGAAACAATCATATATGCTGTGAGCTACGATGCTGAATGGCTCTAACTACTGAAGGAATCGTAATGATTTTGGCAAAAAGATGCTTCTATAACTGTGAAAACTTAATTTACCAACAGGTAAATGGGGACGGACCCTGAGAAGTAAGACTAATCATGACTTTGACCTAAGTTTTACATAATCATTACAAGGTTTAATCACCCTATGTTCGTGGAGCCTTTGATGCTAGGGAGGGTTGGTAGAAACCTTTTCCATGCGACAATTTCAATCGAAGAAGCTGTGATATATTATGGGTAGCATGTTGCATCCGTCAGATGGTGGCACGTCGCGTCTACGGTGTACAATAGCTAGGAGAGGGAAGGGGAGCCACCCCAACATTAAACCTTATCTTACAATTAGCCTCAATTTGGATATTAACCTGCATATGAGCTAATGGATTGTATATGATGATCGCACTTGTACCACTCCTCACCCTTATCGCATCTCACTGCTGTCCCTGGTGAAAGTACCAACTATAGGAAATTCACGAATTCTGTTGAAATTGAATTTTGCACTTGATTTAATTACCAACTTCGATCCAACACCTAAACACGCTGGAAGATTTTAACTAGGAGCAAATGGTATGTTCACCATTGATTAATGAGCGTAGATTTAAGAATAAAAAACAATTAAAGGGTTAAGGTCATTTCCTGTAACTCACATGCAGCCAGACAACTTGCCATTTCTACAACTGCCTTTCTAGAATCCACATATATCACGAAAGATATGAATAGAGCAGAATGTAAAACATTAACTCATAACTCTCATTAATCACTACGTAACGTCTTTGATGGCTTTCATTGATTCCATTTTTATTTCGATGTTCTCTTTGTATTTATCACCATATTACTCATGCATAGTACTGTATGTGGAAAACTCAGGCCACCTGAGATGATGCTCTAAGCTGAATAAAAAAGGTCTATATTAAATAGGTTGCGGATAGAGGAAGGCCTGTAGCCCGATGATCGATGGGAAACAAACTACATTCGTCCCTAATAAGATTTACTTAAAAAGATAAGACTGCTTTCCATTATGCTGAGTTACCGGAAACATCTGTTGTGTACTGGTCTATGGCAGAGTTGCTGAGTGGGCGGGCAAGTAAATACAGCATTTGTCTGGATCAGAAATAGGCATTTGTTAGTCCATTTGGCAAATAGTCGTCTGGGTTGTTCGAGTTACTAACACATCTGCCATTCCAGATATTGGCTACTCTATGGCCGGCTAGACACGAAACACTACCACAACAGCAATTTGTTTCGCTTATGAGAGCGTGCTTGCATGTGCTATATACGGTGCCGAAAGATTGGTGGTCACACAGACATTCAGCTTGCCGCAAAAGACTATCCCTTCACTATATGCATACTATTCACTGTGGTATGTTTGTGTGGATCTTTTCGTTCTAGTAGAGATTTGGCGTCCCAATGTTAGGATTTTTTTTTTACTATTCACTGTGGTATTGGGAAAGCAGCAGAGTACCAGTATCCCAGGGTCAGAGGAATTACCAGTTGACCATGACCAATCATTCGAGACCGAAATGCCTCATTGACCCCCTGGTGCTTTATACATTTGGATCCTACACCGAGTCAGGCAGTTGCAGAAAGAGCAAGGTAATTGGGTGTAAGTGGGTTACAGAAACCGATTGAATATATCGAAATCCTTTTAATTGTTATCTATCTGCAATTCCACGTTCATACATCAATGATTTACATGCCACTTGCTTCTACTTCTGACAGGCACCTACTTATTCCAAAAGAACATGATTTTAAAAGCTTTGGTTGTTGTGACATAATAACTAGAGCAAGCAATTGTCAGATAAAACATTTGATATATCAAAAGAGATGCAGACGAGCCTAGATAGAGCCACACTATGTTTTAAATCAGAGAAAGTGCGGTTGTAAAAGTAGCAGAATGAGCAATATCAAATTCAATCTTTTTTATTCTGTTGCAGCCGATCTAACCCACAAAACTCGCAAAACGTTACACAACGTTCTTTCTTTCTGCTTTGGCTCACAATCATATTCATGAAAATAAGCTGTAACCACAACAGGTAGAAACAGACCAAAATACCATGAGCAGTTTTCCTCCTGACGAACTTAAACTTGTAGTCCATATCAGGTGGTTAAGACTGTCCCATCACATGCAATATAAATGATCCTCTAGTCACGGTATCACGGTAAGGGTAAATGTTTCATGAATGGAAGCCGTAAAGGTTAGGGTGAGAGGGATGGCTACAGATGTGCTGAATGTTTTGATTGCACAATTAAATTATAAGCTCATGAATGTAGAACCTATGATTATATACACAATAATGACTGGTTTCAGATACAGGCGGCCGTATGCTCCGAGGAGTTGACGCATAGTAAGATCCGAGCGTATGCGAGGATATTGCGCAAAGTCAACTTCGAGGAGCATACAACCACTTTTATCTGAAACCAGTCTATATTGTATTTATTATCCACCTTTTCTGGGCAAGTGGCATGTTGATATCAGTTCATTTTAGTTTTGCACTATTTTTCCGTACGCACTATTTTTCCGTATGCTCCACCCGGAGCATACAACATATCCGTATGCGCCGGGTATGTCAATACAAACTCCCTATGTGTTTTCTATGGACACTCTGTATTAGGTGGATAATAAAAACTATAATAGCACCTTTCTGTCTCGTATTCTCTGACAGGTTGTCGTGGAGTTGCTTACACATCGGTAGAGATTTACAGTCCTTTATCTCACCCCTGGTATTTTTTCCCAATGGAGTCAACGTTAGAAACTCGTATTCAATGCCCATGGAGTATTTAGAAAAAATACTCAATTGGGGATACTGTTACAAATGATAGCCTAATAGTCAATGTGAAGGGTGAGATAATATCAAGAGACCCAGTTTTCACAATTTTTGAATATTAGAAAGTAGTGACATAAGCAATACTTTATGTCACACCCGTGACATAAACAAATCCCATGTGAAGCCTATGGCGTTTTTTATTAGGGGTAGGATAGATTCAGAAACCTATTAAGGTTTATGGTCAAAGCTCGATCCCATCTTGTTTGAATCGCTACTTAATTCATGTGGCTGTGCCTTGTGAATTACTACACGATTCAAACTCGATAGGACAGAAGATTTGACCCTAAACTCTATAGGTTTCCCCTATAGAGGCCTGTTAAATAACATATGCCTCCGAAAGTACATGGTACAAGGGGGCCTTGTATGAGGATTATCATTTGATAATGTTCAAGGTCATTCTCTAAGACTTTCCTACATGGCCATAGGTCGTGCGTAAATGTTGAATAAAGTTGACCCATTTCGTCCATGGGTCTCATTGGTGTACAGAAAAGGGTCTTCAGGTACAACCCTAGATTGTTCCACAGGCCACAGCTGCTGCCTCATTATGAAAATTTGAATCCTCAATGCCACTCTAAAACCCAATCACTTTGTTTTCTTGCAGGTTACAATACTCCATGAACCAGCACACAGTCTAGATGACCTCAATCACGAGTTATTCAAGAGGAATGTTACCACAATGAGAGCAGTTCGGGTTCTGAGTGAAGGTATGTCAACCACCGGAGCTGCAGTATGTGCTGCTTACCTGAGGCTATGCAGTGGTCCTCCGCCGGAACCTATGGCTAGATTCACCACCACTTCTGTCTCCAATCTCTTCCGGATAAAATGTCGGTGTGGTTGAGTCCAGGTCTTGTCCATGAATTCTCACTCGTGGATTCTAAGAGCCGAAGTACTTACTGATAAATAATCATAGGTCACTGAATTGATGATAGAGTCTACCGTTTTGGTCCAGATACACGCAAAAGGAAATAGGAACATGGAAAAATGACTTCCAGAGTACAAAAATTGCACACTCTCCAAACATAGGTCATACGAAAGATCTGCAGGGAGAGTGAAAAACGCTTACACCTAGTGAGTAAAGGTGGCCTCGAATTTAACCCCATCAGAGGTTACGTAGTGTAGCTCTGGTGGCCAGAGTGAAAAAGTTGTGCATGCAGTCGCAAAACCAACCTGCCTGTCATGCGATTCGAACCCTAACCAGTAGGGGTCCCCCTGGACAGCAGACTTTTTCTAGACCGAACTCCCCGTGCCTGGCTCAGCTCTCCGGGCTTCCCATTGGATAACGCTTCTGCGGCGTCTGCGCAAAAGAAGCGGAACCGGATGTGCTGTGGTGTTTTCAGCGTCCGCTGAAGGTAAAATGCCCGACAGAGGGCGCCACGGTTGGATGTTCCTGGCAAACTGGGCCCGGAAGTAGTATTATAATGGAGCCGTGCTCTCGCTCGTTTCCGGTCCGTGACGCATGCGTGTAGACGACATCCGGACGCCCCACATCGCACACGGATTAGTGCGGAATCCAGGGTTATCCGGAAGATTAGAGTCAACTTCCGGTGTCACCCTAGCTTCCGCTTTGTGGTATCACTTAAATATAGCCTAAATGGAAACCAGGGATGATTTTACCTCAAGCCTTACACTAGCCCGGATTATAAATCTTCAACCGCAATAGGATTGCTCCAGGATTCACTGACGATTACAGCTATGGCGTTCATCCGGTGCAACGATCAATATCCAGTCCGTGAGTACATCTTTTCACGCTTTATCTCTCTCCGTAGCACAAGGAAGCAGACACCAACTGCGGTCATCCATTCCAACCTGCCTCTGCTCTGTGAAATCAATATGGCAACGAAAGCAATCAAGGGCGAGTCAGACAGTGACTGGAAAAGTAGTATTAAGTCAAGACGACTTCAGGTATAGCGTGTTAGTGACATAACGAAATTCAATTTCCGGCAAATACGGTACCCCGGGCCCAAAAAGCCTAGGGACGCAAATTGTCATCACTTCGCAATACTTCCCGTCTTTATTTTACACCCCATGGACCTATATCATATCATCCAAGTCCGTGCATACCTGAAATGTGAAATTCTTTAATATGTTGCCGTAAATAGACGTAGAAGCACTGTATACCATACATCGGTCGTATGACAGTGTATCACCCATGTTTTCGTAGGCATAAGGACGATCGAAAGAAAATCTACTCACAGATTGAATAAACCAAGAAGGTTATTACTATTCAGAGGTATTCATTACTGAAAGAAAGTTACGAAGTAATGCTAGAGCCGAATAAATGGATCCGATATGTGATTAATTATCCTAAGAATGGCAAGGTGATATGTCGGAATATTCATAAATCAACAATTCATAGATCAAATGCCAGGTCTGTTTTCCCTTTATGATACACCATAAAATGTTTCAAATTCATAAGAATTTACCTTTAATTAAATAAGTATAATTTTGGCTTGCAGAGCTGGTCCGCATAACAACGTATTTCACAGTGGGGGTGAGGGGAGCCCTAAAGTACCATGTCGTCCCCTCTAAATCCTGAATTTTATTCATGTTTCTCCATGGGAAGGATACTAGATGTATATAGAAAAAAACAAACTAATACGAATCAATAAGTGGCATACTTTGCATCACGCATCCTGATATACTACAACTCCATTCTTGTGATTCATCAGGGTATCTTCAAAGTATTACAGCGTGTTAGTGGAATTGCTTTTGAACCGTCCGATAGGGGTCCTCAGTGTGTCTATCTAGCATCCATACTGCGCCGCTCCGGTTTATTGTACCGCAAGCGTTTCCCGTAGGTTGCTCTAGCGGTGCAGTGTGTCTAGCATCCTGGAGTAGTGACGGGGAACACGCCAGGTGTCCTTCCTGTCGTCAGATTCTCCAGCAAGTCGCCAACCAAGCAGGCAGTCTTTGCAGCCTCTACAATAGTCCATGAGCCAGACCATGCTTGAGTTTCACATGGATGTAGACATTTTCGGTATGATTTTTAGTTAGCCGCATATCCAGATGTATGATAAGTGAGGGAACCGTTTCCATTGTCCAGCTTGCCAGTGCGTTTTTTTAGTGTGATTTTCAAAATTCCATGCCATCAGTTTTTATCTTTTACTTTTTCCTGTCTTAGTGAAATACGTTTTATCAAGAAGGATAGAACAGCCAAGTAACGGACCTAAAAAGTGTTAAAACTTATGACCTTTAAAAACACTCAAAATTAGAATATTTGTATTTTAAGACCGTCCTCCATAAAGATGGCTAATTTTGGGAACGAGAATACAACAAAGTACACGATCAAATCAATTCTTTATCGTTCTTATTTTTTAAAACGGCTCCCTGATGTATTCAGACGATCTGTAGTCGTCACTCGCTTGTCGTTAATGACGGTTTCCATCCTTCTCAAGCTGAAAGTCGTCAGGTGGTGCAAAATTCTAAAATCGTCGCCTATAATCGTCTTGAGTAAACGCCAGGTTAGGTCACTCACCCGGCGTTTACACTAGACGATTCTGGCCGGCGATTCTGGCATTTACACCTCCTGATGGCTTTCAGAAATAAAATGATAGAAATCGCCTGATGTAAATGCCAACAGTATGGCGACTGCAGATCGTCTGATTATGTCAGATTATTCAATTTGGCACCATCTGACGACTATTGAACAAGCTATGACGCCCACAACTATTTCTATCCAGCCTGAATTAGTCGTCTACACGGGCGGCGATTCTGTGGAAACTTATTGTCGTCAATGAAAACGTTCAAGGACATTCTGAGCTCGACGACTTTTGCGGTGGACATTGCCACCTCTTGACGTTATTATCTTGCCGATCTGCAGTTGCCACATATTTAGTCATCTGAATGCTGGGAGAAGCAGGCTGATTGGTGAGCGTGATGGAAACAAGCCATCCACCACTTGGCGTCCGTACTGTAAACATCAGGGCAGGAGGGACACACTACAAATTGCTGGATGTTGTTGTCGTTTTGTTACTCATAAATACAGATGATTTTGATGGTTTATCCCTTCCTCTATATCATATCTGTTCCTGAATATGTCCAAAGGACCATTGTTAATGTATAACTCAACAAGACAAAAAAATCAAAGCTCATATCGTGATACTATGAAGGTTGAATATAAGGGTTTATCCCACCCCTAATATAAAGTCCCATCGGCTTAACATTGAGATTCCGTATGCCACGCTGAGTGGCATACAGAGATTTATATGCCACTAGTGGCATACAGAATTATTATCACATAATATTCCAAAATCGAGTAGACAGGGTAGGATAAAATCAAAACCTGATTCGTTTTAATCTTGGCCACCGCATGCCACTCCGGACTCCACTCGACTTCGCCTCATGAAGTCACTTTGCCAAACTCCAGTCGTGGCATACGGTGGTCATCCAGTTTTGCGATAGTATGTGGGAGCTGTAGTACAGAATACAGTATATATAGTAGAGAGTAATTCCGATGAAAATGTGGATACTTCTTCTCGCGAACACTTTATATGTACAAAACAAATCGATAATCAATAAACACAAACCAATTACTTTTGCGCTCCCCTCATACTTACTTTATAACTATGTATTTAGAGGTAGTTTTCCAGTGGAGCTTCCCTGCTTCTAAAGTCCAGCCATCTTGTTAATTTGTTCTGGCTAGTCCCCTAACTGTACAGTACAACATGTGTTGACATAGAACAGCTGTTAAGGCCTCAATGGAGATGAGTGTTGACTACCTTACCTTGCAGATCTCTTGCTCGTTTGTCTCTCACCTTTTGCCTTATAGATGTATAAAACTGATGACCTTTACTTTCTTTGGATTGATAATGCAATTATTCTATCCTCTTCTACTCAAAGGTTATGTAAGAAGTATAGACATATAGCACTGGGCTTGGTACATAGACTAATTATATCATTTAGTTATGTTAAGTGACTTTTCAGCTTTAAATCTCTGCTAAATTGGAGATACTAAAAGCATTTGTAAAAGTCATGGACAATTTACCTTTGTTATTGGCTTACTTAAAAGTTCTAATGCTTTCCTTAATTATGTCACGGCGACCGAAAGCAATTAACATTATTATAATGTTAGAGGTAATAAAGCTCAGCTAGACAGGGTTGATTCTCTAAAATGAAAAATTAGGAAAATAATCAGCAATGGGAAGGCAGATTATATAAGAGATAGACTCGACGAAAGCACTGGTAAACTCAAAAAGCTCTAGAGGGAATTTTGATAAGATCCTAAAACACAAAGAAAGCATAGTCCCTACCATCATGTGCGATCGAGTCTCTGGTGCAACGATATTATCTAACAAAGCACCTGGTAATTTGAACTTTTATGTCTCAAATAGTGGATGTGTATTAGCAGTTAAATTCCAAACAGCAGCCACTGCAGCCAGAGCAAATGCCGCCATATACAATCATTATTTTGATACAATACGTGGTGGATTGGCATGTCTAGACATATATCTGCGATTTTGCCCCTTCCCGATATGTCTCCGATATTTGCATTTTGTATCGGTGCCATATCGGTAGGTCTAAATTTCTATCGTAGTAGGTGGACGCCAGGCCCTACTGTGGCTCAGATGTCGGCCCCCTCAGTCTTCACGTGGAAACTATGTGGTTATTCTGGGGTTAACAATTATGAATGCATCTCCAGTACTACCACCCGATTACTGGTTTTACCTTGACCTCATAATTGGTGGCCATTTAGCGGTCTAGTGGAAAGGCAACATAATGGAGTATTCTCATTTATGTAAGACTCGTATCTCGTTATAGAATCAATTCAGCCCTTAAAATCATGATGATAATCAAACTTAAACGTAGACAATTAAATCCATTCCTAAATGGTTCATGTGCACTCGCCCTGATTGTGTCATCATACTTTGTCGATACTATATTGCTTAGACAATAGATTTAACGGTTTAAGTTTTTAGGATAATTAACCTTAAACGGAGAAAATCTAAAATATTTCTAAGTGGTATGACGATTGCTAATGACGCCATTAAATTCAGATGCGTCTATATAATATGATAACCTCGCGCGAGGCATTATTGCACAGACAGTGCTACGTTCTGAAGGAGTTCTTGGATCAGAAAATTTGCAGTTAAGAATAGAGAAAAACACTTTCATCCTGGTGATATTTCAACTGAAAACTCCCGAAGATAAAAGGATCGATAGTCAATTCGTCATTTATGATATATCAAAGGTAAGCATTTCGAATAGTCCATGCCTATATTTTGTCGATTGTCAGAATCATGAATCAGAAAAGATATCAACCACATCATCTGAATGATAACTACGATAACTACGATATGTCTTCCTAATCTTCACAGTATAGACAAACTTGTAAATCTTTTTTATCACTACAGCTCACGGGCGGTGTTCCTGTCTTTTCTTATACATCAGTGTACATGATGCCTACCTCCTATCATGCGATGGTGCTGGTTTTGTTTGTGATATGTAGCCTCTGGGTAAGTGTACCTTTCTTTAAAAGTTTTTATTTATTCTAGAGGTTATGCCATCTCAACCATCAAGCTTCAGATGGCTCTTGTACATCCAGCCAGTGGGTGTTGTTCAAGATTGAGCGTGAACAAAATTACGTGCAAAACAATTTAGCCTGGTAAACTTATAAACCAAATTTCAAAATGATACAGGTTTCTACACATCTCATAGCAAAGATTTTCCAGTTCGATTTGTGGTAGTAAGAAACTCTTTGCACAGTTTTTGTGCCCAGATCAATCAAATTTATATATCATAGTAGATAAATCATTTATAGGTAGTACTAGTAGTAGTAGTAGTTCATAATCAAACTTATGCAGGCAAAGGTATATTTGCACCTAGGTCTAATTTGCTGGCGTGAATAAGTCGTAGCTCTACACATACCCAGCTCTAGTGGGTAGTTTATGGGTTTGTGTATCCCTTTCAAATCTAGCACCCATTTAAAGTACTCATTTTCGCAAAAGGGACGTCACATGATTATTTGAATGTACATACACTTCTAGTACATCCCTTGGTGATTTTCGGTGGAGTTTCAAGCTTTCAGTATTAACCGGGTCTTGCGCTAATTTGAAAGCATATTAAGGCCCTGCCTGCGTCCACCTACTACGATAGATATTTAGACCCCCCCCCCCCCCCCCCCGATCACACTACGATATAAAATGTCAAAAATCGTAGACAATCAGAAAGGTCAATATCGCAGACAAATATGTAGACGAGCCACTTCACCACATGTCGTAATTGGTTTCCAGGTACAAAAAAGGTGATCACGGTCGCGATATATACACAATAATGACTGGTTTTGTGTACGAGTGGCCATAATCTCCAAGTAGTTGATGCGTAGTATTACGTCAACTACGAGGAGATTACGGTCACTCGTATACAAAACCAGTCGTTATTGTATTTATTACCCACCTACAAGATTAATAACAAATCTATTGCAATAAAAATGTTTCTGTAATACATTTAGTTCCAGACACCACAGCACTGTTGAGTGTGGCAGTAATCTGGTGTAGACTTACACCAATAATATAGTTACCCACCTACAAGATTAATAACAAATCTATTGCAATAAAAATGTTTTTGTAATACATTTAGTTCCAGACACCACAGCACTGTTGAGTGTGGCAGTAATCTGGTGTAGACTTACACCAATAATATAGTTCTCCATTAACCTGTACTTTTAGCATGCAAGTGTGTTAATACAGTGATTTCTGATGGTAAATGAGGTTATTATGATTGCTTCTAAATGATTAACATTGAATGAACATTTAAGAAACTTATTTCGAAGTACATGATGATTCAACCTCATTGTGGACAGCACTATCTTTTTCCGGAATCTCCTGCAGGAGAATCTGACATGTCAGAATCTCCGGGTAGCCGATTCCAGGCACTCTATACATTCCTATGGAGACTCCGTATTAGGTGGGTGATAAAGCCCACGAAACACAAATGCAGATCTTGGGTTGGCATTTTTATTTCTAGATATATAGTGCACTATAATTCTGGATATATTATATGATTATAACTGGATGTTTCAAGTCACTCTATAAGATATTTATTTGAAGCACTTAGACTTACGCGAATATCACCATAGTTGTGACTCAAGTGTGCCTATGTGTCTCATAATAAATTCTGAAATTTCATAATTTTCACATGTATGAGTGATTTTCTGTCAGAATACTCAAACGATGCTCACGATTAGCCACCGACATTCATCATGATTAAAAGTCATAGACCCCTACGATACAGTTTTTCATCGGGAGCAAATCGTGGAAGCCAGCCCTTATGTAGGCATGTTATACAAGAGAAATGGCTAGGAGATAAAATGACCGAAGATGAAAGAGTCTGTTGGCAAAATCCACGAAGGAATTGTCCTGTCACTCATCTGTTCGTAATAGTCTTGCAATTTATAGGCATTTTCTCCTAATAGGTATGATACACATCGGTATTATTTGTAATCATTTGTTTTTAGCTCTATGTTACAGCTGCTGAAACAGTGGGGTCTACACCAAATACAAATTACGACAATCTTACGACTCCAGGTGACTATTCTTCTTGTTTTGTGAAATAATTTAAGTGCAAGATTCTCTGAGCAAATGCTTTATTGGCAAACTATTCGACAAATTTCTGTTAAAAGAAGGCACAACCTGAGACAAAGAAATAAAATAGGAATAATAGGTAATGATTAGCTGCTGTTAGAAGACAACGTTTCGGATTTTTAATGATCCTTCATCCAACAAATTATCTTTCTACTAACCTGTAAACTAAGTCTAGGTTATAGATTATCGTTTCAAGTCATTCCATTTTCTCTCTCCTTTGAAAACTTATGTTTGCAATGCTGAATAATAAATACAACATTACCATGATTTTGATCTGCATGGTCGTATTCTCCTTATAGTTATTGCTTGGGAATTTATGCACGTTAAAGAATACGGCCACGCAAATCAATATCGTGGTAATATTGTCTATATATTTGGTCCTATTTGGTTTCTGGTACTTTCCATTCACTAATAGTGAATTAGGGTATGATGCTTAACAAAGACATCGCCACTTAACCCGTCAGGGGGCGTTGCTCCTCTTTTGTGATAAATTTACGAATCGCTCAATAACAACCGCCCGAGAACGATAGCATTCCTTCAGATTCTTTGCAGATCATGTCATAACTATGGTGCCATCCTTATCCAATTGAAAAACTAATGAAACTTTCACCTATATGTCACAGAAAATGTAGCATTGCAAAAATTAGCGATTCAACATGAACATAATAACACCACATGACACGATCCTAAATTACGGGAGCAATGCCTTCCCCGCATTTCTAGGAACAATGACCTCCAGACTTCTGATGTTTTCCCCATTAATCTATTCATCAAAGAATCCAGGACCCTAAATATCAACACCGAGACGACCGAGAATGATGTGACCTTCACCAGTGATAAACCATATGTGGCTACATGGTTTCAAACCCCTGCTGATTATAATGAATCAAAGGATGTAGTTAGTCAAACGCAACTATACCACAGCGTGAGTGAGGTGGCATTAGATCTTACAACATCGACAAGTTCGGTCTCTACTGGACGTATTTTGACGACTTCTGATGACCAACAGATTATAATGATGGAGACTGAGGCAAATCTAACCAGTGAAGTAGAGGAAGGGTCAGGGGACATCACCTGTGTTAGACTTAACATCGTCAATGAGAGTTCTGCTAGGAATCCTTCAGTATTAAGCACGTTGAGATGTTTGTTAGTCTCCTCCTCTATCGATCCGGACAATAACGGTGTCCAGAGGTTCCTTGAATGTTTGCGAGACAATGACGTTTCCCTAGACGACCCAGCCGTCATGTCAGTGGTCAAGTTTCTCACAAAAGAAGAATGTTTTCCAGAACAAAAATTAGGAAAAAATCCTACGGCCACTGAAATAAAGGAGGCCATAAGTCAGAGAATACTCTGTCTGATTTATATTTCCGACAGCGTAGTTCTCAAGAATTACAGAAATATACTGATGTGTCCCATACATGCAGAGGATGAGGTGGATCCTGACAACGAACAAGAGCAGCTGGACTATTTCAGGTAAAAAGGTCTTGTGTTTCAATGAGTAGCCTACACTGGCGCTATCTTAGGCCTGGAGTCCACCTACTACGATATGGCTCCGATATGGTCTACGATGCACCTCCCGATACAAAATATAAATCGCGTCGGAAGGTCACCTAATATCGGGGCAGTTGACCACGTTTCTGCGATTAGGGACCGAAAAATACCCATTGCGATACATGTGTGGTGGATTGGCCTGTCTAGACATATGTCTACGATTTTGCACCTTCCCGATATGTCTCCGATATTTGGTTTTTGTATCGGTGCCATATCGGTAGGCCTAAATTTCTATCGTACTAGGTGGACGCTGGGCCTTACTCGGTATTTTTTAGCATGGGCCACACGCTATGTAAACACTGCCTCGGGTAGAGAAAGTTAAATTATGAAACGTCATATGGAGGATAAAGGATTATTACACTGAGAAGTCGCGCTGTGAATGTTGTTTCATCACTAGTAACAACTTGTTATACACACGGTTATATATTACGAGGTTAGGTCACCCGATATGCACATGTTTTTATATAGACAAAAACAACAACTTTGTTATAATATATAACAAGGTTAATCAAAGATGATATGTAAGGTAAACAAATATAATGAAGTTAATTAGAGCACATGGATATGTTAAAGCAGTTCATATGAACCATAAGGGGGGGGGGGTCCACCAACCACGACAAGGCTACGACAAGAGCAGACAAGAAAGTTCCAATCGGTGCCTTGTCGCAGCATTGTCGTGAGGAGGGGAGTTGTTGTGAGCCCTTGTCGCAGCCTGTCGGGAAGTGCACGCTCCACCTAAATATTCTATCGTAGACCTCTTCGACAACCTCCCGACACGCCAGGACACGCCAGGACACGGCTCCAAAATCGAACATGTTCGATTTTGTCGTAACCTTGTCGGAAGGCCCCCGACAGACCCCCGACAAGCTTCATGTCGCAGCCTGTCGTGGCCTTGTCGTAGCCTCTTGTCGGGAACTGTGGTCCACCAACCACGACAAGGCTACGACAAGCCTTCCAATTGTAGAGCTGTCGTGGACCTTGTCAGAAAGCCATTGTCGTAGCCTTGTCGTGGTTGGTGGACGCCCCCCTTAAAGCTATTGCGCTGTAAACACTGTGTTAAGTCTCCACCATCAGGTAACTGATCCATTTGGTGGCGGTGAGGGTGATCGGAAGCGTGTGCTGTGTGCTTCCAGGCGTTTGGCTGCTCTCCATGGTCAGTGAGCATATGGGGGGCGGTCTTGACTGGGTTGAGGTTTTTCAAATTTAATTTAAGCAAATAAAGGAGATTACAATCGTCCTAAGGCCACTAAAAAAACCCTTGTTTCTTATCACCGCGCGCATCAGAAACAACTATTTTAGAAGATTTTTTTTTTTTCTTTTTTTTTAAATAGATGAACCTTGATAGAAATTATGAAAGGTATGTGTATTTAGAATCAAATTAAAGCTCCTGATGTCAGGGATGCATTAAATGTATAGCCAGTAAAAATCCTGAAACCCAGCGTACGAAGACACCCCGCGTAAGCAGCCACTTTGGCCTGGATCGGAGGGTGTCCGCTTATGCGGGGTTTTACTGTATGTCTGCCATATTTGATATAGCAAAAAAAAATTAATGACTTGGTGATGAGAAACAAGTTAATTTTTTTAGTGGCCTAAGTGGGCGCTTTTCAGGCAATTCCGTAACAGAAAACATTGGACATCACAGGACAATACAATACGGCAACCTGTCATTAATAGCGGTTCAGATATTCTATAATATATTAATACAAATCGTAGTTGCTGTGACCAGGGAAAGAATCCACCAGAGGTTGACCGCTGCAGCCTCTCCCGTTTCCCATTTAAACCTTTTCTTTATTCCTCCTTACATAGACTTTCATCGTGCTGCAAAAACTGCTGAGGGATCAAGTTGCATGCGATATTTCCCCTCCAAGGGGGAGAAAGTCGCATGTGACTTTTGGAATTGACATCTTTTCCTTGCAATATCATACCTTTTTACACAACCACTGGAGCCCCTTAACCCTTTGCATAAAACCAATACACACTCTGAAATAACCTGCTGTAGAATCATAAGGATTTACATACTAGCAACAATATCAACTATGATATAGATTTACATTGGTTGGGCATATGTTATCAAAATATTGGCGTTAATTTATCAAGAAAATTAAAAATCATTTTAATAAAATTGTAGAAATCATGCCTCCTATGCCCAGGAATGCCTCCAGGCATCATAGTAAAGCAAAAGTATTAACTGCCTTGCGATTTTGTACCTCAGCTAAGGGGTAAAATGGCAATGTAGTATCTCTAGGTGTGCACTGAAATGCCTTGCGCTATGAGGCATCCCTCCCACTGTCGGGGCCAATGTCAGAGATACAGTTTAAGGCTCGGCGTCTACCTACTACGATAGAATCGTAGACCTCCCGATATGGCACCGATACAAAATGTCAGAATCGGTGCCATATCGGGAAGGTGCAAAATCGTAGACATGTGTCTAGACATGCCAATCCACCATGCATTGTATTGGGTTTTTATCAGTGTCTAATCGCAGAAATGTGGTCAACTGCCCCGATATTAGGTCACCTTCCGACGCGAATTTGTATTTTGTAGACCATATGGGAGCCATATCGTAGTAGGTGGACGCCGGACCTTAGGCCCGTTTCCATTGGCCAACAAAAACAGCGGAGACTTCGAGTTACCCAGAAAGTCTGTCGGTGGTGTCCACTGACTTCTCCTCTGTGACACATAATCTATGAGGATGCAGTGGATGCCGTGTTTTCGGTGTATTCCACATGTGCATGCCCATGCATTCAGTGGGTGGTGGTGTTGTGGCATAATCTTCGTCGCTAAATTAATCGGACACCATTGTAAGTGCCGGGCCATTTCCATTCACCAATCTTGCAGATCGGTGCACAAAAATCAGCCAATGGAAATTGGCCTTAAAGGCCCGTTTCCATTGGCCGATTTCCCGTCACCGATCTACAGTCAGGAACCACCGAAGGACTTTTGGCACTGCTGATATAAAATTGGTCAATGGAAACGACCCAGCTCGTGAAATGACCCACGACTTGTTCTGCTTAGATTATGCAATGTGGTACCACCCACCACTGAGTGAAAGCTTGGTCACTGAGTGAAATCTACTACCCTTCGAGATCGACGCACAGTCAGTGGCACCACCGACAGACTTTGTGGAGCACAAAAAATCTACACAATGTCAGCCAATGGAAACGGGCCTGTTCCGCGACTTTTCCCCCTCCCCAGCTGGGCGTGGCTCTTCATTTTCCGGACCACAGAATAGTGACTAGAGGTCATATTGTTGCCCCAGATTCTTTGCTGATCCCATCTTAACTATATCATCATCTCTATTCATTTAAAAGTCTAATGAACCTCTCAGCTTGATTACTGAAAGTGCGGTGTTGTAAAATATAGCGATAAAAGGTGAAAATAACAATACATGACCCGATATTGCTGGAGCAACGCTTTTCCCCCATTTCTAGGCGCAGCGAACCCCTTGTTTTCTGTACGATATCGCAATCATATCATAAGTAAAAAATATCATGGTTGTTTTTTTGCCCTTAAGGATTTAAAAAAAGGTGACTTTTAGATTTATTCTAAGCTACTTGATAGAGTGCATGATCTTATATCATTTGAACTAGGGAGTGTTATGCAGTAATGACAGACCATATAAAACTTATGACTTATGCTATCATAAATCTCTCTTCAGGAGAGACACGTTTACATTCCTTCTAAATTCTCAAAGGGATTTTCTGTTCATCACTGGTATAGTCTGGTTCGCTTCCTTCTGCTTTAACAGGGACAACTGTGATAAAGACATAGACCCTAGATTCAATATTACCCCTCCACATGCACACCCAGCGTGGATTCGGACAATAGCTGTTGTAAAGGCCTCAAGTGAATGCTTGCAGCTAAAAGGCAGCCCCTCTCTTTATGGAGAATTCGTGACTACCTCCATCATCATTATGTCAGGTAAGAGCAACTCCTGATAAACACCCTTGAAGCTACATGACAGAACAATAATATCTAGCGAGAGTGGTGTTTTGGGGAAATTTGATTTTGCCTTGTGGCCACCTGCCCAGATGGTGATGAGCACTGTCGGGTCATAGCCTCCATCCGGTAGTGTGTTTCGTAGTGTCTGACCTCTGCCCAGGCCCGGGTGGGTGGTGTTATGAAACTTAAGCTGGGTCTGTGGGTCGCCAGGGAGGATGACTGTTGACTTGGACCAAACAAAGGGGACACTTTGGGAGGCAGTAAAGGTGATACATGGATAAAACTCACGGTTTGGGTTCTGCTGGTGGCGTGAGCCAGAGACCAGGGGGTAATGTGTCACCCTGTGGAGACACGGGGCATGCCCGGACCCGGTGGTGCCAATACTAGGGGTCAGGGTGGCGATGAGGTACATGTGGGACACATGGCCGGCAGTGTGATGTGTAACAACACGTCGTGGCCTGGTAGCGACCAGGTTTACAGTGAAGTAAATGCAGGTAAACAGACGTTAACAGTTCTTGTAGAGAGGCGAGTCGGTGGGATTACGTAGAGATCTCCTCTTTAGATTTCATCCCCAGGGCAATTGCCGAAATTTGAGTCCTTTCTAGTTGGTGTCCCAGGTTGAAGTGGGCACAGACGGGGTGCGGAGGAGTACCTGAGTAAGCGTCCGTAGCAACCATCTTCTGTTCCCGCATTACCACCAACTCTTCCAGTTAGCCCTTATGTTTGAAAGGGCGTAAATAGCTTAATCAGTTTTATATTAACATGTAGAAGGTGAAAATAATCTTGAATTCCATGGTGGATTCTCTATTATGACGCCACTAAACGTAAACTCAATAGCACATTGCCAAGCAACCGCAAATAGGTCACAAATCTGACATCATCCTCGCCAATGTGCAACTTGGACCTAGACTAACTACAGAGAACTTTACACATGCTGGATTATTCAATCTGAACTGCAACATTGATTTGATAACCTTACTGAATTTTACCGAGAAAATGTAACCCTTACTTCGCTGATTTGTACATTATGTTATGCCAGAGCAGCATGATCACTATTGTATGGAAGAACAATGTTAAACATTGAATAAAAAAATAAAAAAATTTAAAAATAGATGATGATAGATATTTAAATATACGAAGGGCTTCCTTATGAGGTTTAAAATGTTGGTTTTCTTGATTCTTTTCAGTTGCTGGATTCCTGGGAAATCTGGTCACACTGAGTGTGATAACCAGACCGTGGTATTTTAGGAATAGCCCAATAAATGTGTGTTTCGTCATACTCATTATAACAGACATCATCAATATTTTCTGCACTGATTACTACGTCAGCGAATTTCACAGTATTCATCGAATACTGGGACAGAGGGAAGCGTGAGTATTGTGTTTCCATTAAAGATTAGACAACATGTGTTATAGAAGTTGAAAGGTTTAATACAGTAAAGTTGGATGCATAAGTGAGATAAACGTCGGTTTACATTGATGATGAAGTACAAGGCAGCTGTTAGGGAATTTATCTTCTGAAAAATGAGAATATAAAAAAGTTTGGTGTGGGTGGGAGGGATTTCGCACCCCTCTCATAAAATCTCACACTCTCTAAGACGTAATCTGTACAAGGTTCTCACTGCACTCTATGGGAGAAGAATTCTAAACGAATTAGGCTTAGAGCCTTGAGAATCCACTGGCACACAGAATTCCCGCTAGGTGGCATCATTGAGATTATAGGAATCTTTGGTTGTATTGATGTACGTCTTTAGCACAGGAGGCAAGCCAGTGGATTCTCAAGGTTCTAAGCCTAGTTCGCTAAGAAATCTTCCCTATAAAGCGTAGTGAGAATACAGAATACGACTTATAGAGTGTGAAATCTTATGAGAGAGGTGCACATCTGTCTTGAAGCAAAGGCGGTGATGGCGTGCATGGTTTTTTTTCTCGTTTTTTTTAGGTTTTTTATTTATCCTGGAGTTCTCACCTAGGACATCGTGAGTCCTATCTTCCGGTGACTCTAGCGTAATCAGTGCATACCGCGTAGTGCTTACTGAGTAAGCTTACAAAGAAGGCGGTTTACTTACAGTCTAAAATTAAGCAGACATCTTACATATTACAACAGATCATGGTACTCCCTTATGCTATACATTGTACAGTAACTATCACTCAGCGTGGTGGAAAAATGGGGAATCACAGGGACACTGGTGGTCCTACAGTAATTTGATCACAGAGTTTCAAATTGGCTTAATACAAAAATAAGGCTTAATACAAATTTTGGGTCCGGTTTCGTCTTAGTTTGTGACAATTTCCGCATCATAGCAGTGGTTAATAATGTTCAATTTTGTCTTTTGGGATTTTCTTGATAGCGGAGTTAAACTCATCCTCAGTCCTTATTTGTCTAAGGGTGGGACTCAAGTTGGTCCATGTTGAGGCGGATTTGAATAGTACCGATTCTTTGAATTTGTTTGTGCGAATATGTTGTTTTATTTTCATTACCGGTCCATCATGGAGACGTGTTCGGTGCGTCTGAACTAGCAGGCTAGTGGGTGTTTTGCTCCGTTTATAAGCTACTCTGAGTAGTTGTGTGTGCCTACGATCATGAGGTAGTTTAATTTGAAGGTCTTGTGTAGAATGTTTGTTGGGATGCGATTTCGGGTGTTGTAACAGATCCTCAGGGCTTTGTTTTGGCTTCACTGAAGGCGCGTTAGTAAGGTATTATTATTTTTTTTTTTTTTTCCAAATATTTGTTTATTGACGGTAAGGGTTCATATACATAACATGATTTTCAACCATATTACACAGTTAGGCAATTTCATACTCCAAACAATTGGGACATTGCACTCCAAGCAATGGAGAACTACTAACACAAAGACAAGGACTGAACAAGTAGACATGCAACACAATAAGATAGTGGGGCGAGGGGTGGCTGCAAATAATCATCCCGCTATGTGATATAACCATGGATTTTCAGTCAGCGGAGATACTACTTCTACCTTTCTACTTCTACTTTTAATTGCCTTTTTGAAACTCTCCCTATTCCCTATTTGCTGAATATCCTTGCTGAGTTTATTCCACACATCCACTCCATAATAGAGTGGTGATTGACGGAACAAATCCGTATTTGGCCTTTTGAGTTTGATTTTTATTTTATCCTGAGATCGGGTGCCTAAGGCCATATCATTCATGACAGAGACCAGATTATCTGGATTGGAGCTCCACCAGTGGATATATGCCAATGTGTGCTTTGTTCTTCTTGCACTCAAATTCTCCAAGTTGGCGCGCTCTAATAACTCATTTATTTCAACTCTGTCTCTTAGGTTTACCTTAAAACATACTCTCAGGGCATTATTTATCAGAGCTTGCAGGCAGTTTCTTTGCACAGAATTAAGTATTATGGCTACAAAATCGCAGTACTCAAGTTTCGTCAAAATCATAGTTTTGACTATGGCAACAGCAGTGTTTGGATCAATACAGTAGCGCAGTTTATGCAACTTAAACAACCGGTGATGGAAATCACGCTTTACTTTGTCAAAGTAGCAGTTGAACAGTAGTCTCTGATCAATCATAATACCGAGGTAGGTGAAAGTTGCAACAGCTTCTAAGTTTTTTCCATCGACCTTACATGTAGGTAACTCTTGCATCACCCGTCTGTTACTAGGCTGACACCACATAACTTTACTTTTGCTTGCATTGAGTTTGAGATTATTGACATTGAACCAGTCTACCAGTCTATCAAGGTCCTCCTGTAACAGGTCCCTTGCTACTAGTGGGTACTTTCCCGTGACAACTAGGACAATGTCATCTGCATAGAGAAAAAAATGTGCGTTCTTAATAACCTCCAGACAGCCATTTATATAAAGAATAAACAGCACAGGTCCCAATATCGACCCTCGGGGGACCCCTTTGCAGACTGGGCGGAAAGTAGACAATCTAATTTATTTTTAGTGTTATGTATTAGAGGTCTACCATAATCTAGGTAGGGGAGGGTTTTTGTCTTGTAGATCATGATTGCCTGCTGTCTGGTTAGGTACTTGCGTTATAAGACAGAAGGTAGTTTTTGTGGGTGACTTTCTTGAGTGTATCTTTGATATGTGCAGTGTAGCTTAGGTTACGATCAAGAGTGACTCCTAGATATTTGAAACATGGTACTTCATCTAGGACTCTATTTCCAAGTGATATATTTGATCCGGGGGTTTGGTCCAGAATGTACCTTGAACCAAACGTTTGGACTTTTGTCTTACTAAGGTTGATGGTTAGTTTATTTGAGTTACACCAGTTATGGACACGGGATAGGTCATTCTGGAGTAATTCGACGAGGTGAGCGTGGTTATTTCCTGTGATGTATAGGACTGCATCGTCAGCATACATTTTTACTTTGCAATGTTCTACAGAGTGTTCAAGAGTGTTGATAAAAATTAGAAAGAAGAGTGGACCTAGGGTCGATCCTTGGGGGACTCCGAAAGTGATGTGTTGTGAGGTGGACAGTTTATTGTTGGCTATTGTGGCTTGGGATCTGTTAGATAGATAATTTTCGGACCATTTTACAATTTGTTTGTTGATTCCAATATTTCTTAGTCTATGGATTAATATTTTGTGATGGACAGTGTCGAACGCTTTACCGTTCGTAGTGGCAAATTTCACGGCTGGTGTTCCTGTAATAATTCTTGATTATTGTTCTCTATGTGTTCATGTACTATGCCGCTTGGTTTGGTAAACTTGGAGTATCTATAGGGGACATAGCCATTGTTAGTTCATGAAACAGTCACTAGGTGGTCGGGGGACAGAACCTGTATTCTGGCTCTTTGTTCTTACCAAATTCAACTGCCTTTCAATGTTTTACCATGATTCCCTTGACTCTCTACACCCATCCCAGAGTAGGAAGATATAATGATAAAACCCAGGACATGATGCTTTTCACATGGAACACTTCATATACATATGTGAGCAAGGCTAGAGTTGTGACATTTCCCAATTATCACTCACTTCTTTTGCACCTCCATTAGTGAAGAACACCTACTTTTTCACCTCTATTAGTGAAGAAGACCTACTCGGGGGGCGTCATGGCCGCCCCCATGGATCATAGGCTATGTGCCCTATATCATGTCGATCGTGGAGGCCTGCTAGCGAGCTTCACACGTTAGCCCGCCATTCCACCTTGCCAATAGATGTGTGATGATGTGTGGTGATGTGTGGTGAATGTGAAGGTTGCCACGCCCAAGGGCTAATTCCGCTAATTTGCCGATCCTGCCAAAACCTGCCATAATGGAAATCAGGTGGGATTAGGAAAATCTGGGAAAAAATTGTATAAGCAAAGCTGGCCGGTAACTGATGCGCCGCCACATTCGAAATCCCGGCACCCCAAGGGAGGGTGGTTGTGGCCCCAAAGATTTGAGGTCAACTCTCGACTGCAGAGCTGTCCCAAGGCGCGAGAAAATATTATGTAAGGAGGTCAGGGTGAAGGTCGGGGTTTGCTGCGAATGCAGTCATTGGCTACTCGGTCTACTGTATTCCTTATATGGAATTAAGGTAATGGGACAACACCATGGTGAAGGCCTGCTAGTCAAAAGACTTGCCAGCCAAAGAGAAGCAGTGGTGTGACCAGGCACGTTTATTGTAAAACTGATTGTGCTGTATATACAAATACACTAATTCTAAGTCAAGTCATATGTAGTTTGCACATAAAATAGGGTAACTTTATTAAACATCACAAAACAATACATTAAAGCATCTTTGTTTGTAACACGCCTGCCACAGGAGATCTGGTAGTTGTCTCCCATATGGCTTCATTATGTAGTGTCTCAGGAAAAAGGTGTCGTTGCCAAGGATTAAGTATGACACGTCCTTGTTCCAGTCGTCGTTGGGGAAAGGACATGGGATGGCATGCCTATTTGCCCCTCTTCAAGCATTTCAGATAGGTCAGAGCCGTTGAAGATCTGGGCATCTGACATGTGCCCTATACCCCCAACTTCGATCCACATGAACTGATACTGTGCTTCGTCCAAAGCAAGAAGGGGATGCTAAAGAATCCCTTGTAGTTATGCTACAGTAAACCACTGATTGTTGGTTTTATGATCGCAACACGCTTGCCGTTAATTGCACCAACAACATGTGGCACAGCCCAGTGCTACTCAAACTCAACTGCATGGTCTCCCCACTCCAAGAAACATCAAAGACCTCGTCCTTGTATGTATTTAAGCAATGGCTCTACACAGCTCAGGCTGGCTGGCAAAGTTGACCAGTATCTGGTGTCCATTCTTCCAATGGCAGGTTTGATCCTCCCTAGTATCTCATTGAAGAGGTCCAGCAGCAGTTTTGAAAACCTGTGACATCTTCCACACCCAGCTCTCTAGTGAGCATGGTAGAGTAGTGACCAAGGTGTTGTATTTACGAACCCACGTGCATGCTGTGTGTCTTTCTTTGTGTATTCTGGACAGGATTTGCATCCGCTCAATGGAGTAATTTTAATTAGAGGGTATAACCCAGTCAACCACCGTTGACTCCATCAAATGAACACGATTTAATGAGCTACTTAAAAGTCATATTACGTCTTAAGTAAGCCATTACGGAAAGGGAATGAGTTTGATTGAATCAGATAAATATCACATTTATTGTAAAACATAGGCAGACAGCCCAATCTAATATACACTAGCAGTTATATACAAAAAATACAGCATGTCCCATTCTTGTATCAAATAACTACAAATAGTGGTAATTTTAATCTATTTCTTTTACAACTAGGATTAGAAACAGAAGAAGGGTCATCTGTGTTGTACTGAACATTGCGGTACAAACGTCGTCAACAGTTATAGCCTGGGTGACTGTAATTATCACATGGGTGCGCTACAAGGCAATCACAAACCCCCTAGAAACCTCAACAACATTCACCCATTGCCTAATGTTGAAAGTAAGTTTTCATCTTATTGAAATACACCAGCAAGGACAGTGGGGAAACTGGCTGGGCATTTAATTTGTAAATTTGTATGTACTCATGGACTGGCAAATACTCGCCCCGACACCGTTGGGCAGGAGGGGCATATTTTCGAATCCGTGAGTGAGTTATAATTCACAGGTTAAACACCTGGGACCTGTTTCACTAGTTTCGTGACAAAAGTGTTAGACAGACATGAAAAGCGGCACCAACAGTGCAAGCAAGAACGGACAAAACGAAGTCTAATGTCTAATTCTTATGAAACCAGACACACCTTGTTTGGGCTTTGTCTTGTCCTAAGGGTATGTACTTGTGTTTTCACGAAACTAGTCAACCCCAAACTGTCTGTATGGTGCCACAGACGCCATCTAGACATGTCACGAAACTAGTGAAACATGTCCCTGATGTATTTTCCCTTCATTATACATCTCAAAATTTTTTGAATTCTTAATAATTTGCCTTTAATTGCCATTTGAAGTCTAATTCAGGCATACAGAGCTGGTTCATATAACAGCGTAAGGCACAGTAGGCCATACATGATTTTTATGATAGGGAGCAGAGGTCAGTAAGTATAAGAACAATGTGCATAGGTGTATAATGATATGTGAAGCTGGAATAAAATGCAAAACTAATGAGAGGTTGTAGGGGACGTCCTCTGTGAACCTTCTGTATTAGACGTTGTAGACATTTTAATGTAACGTAGCATATGATTGAAATCACATAAAATGTTTATACAGTTTCCTAAACAATAAATAAATTAGGTTAATCCCCCTGCCAGTTTTCCCCCTCCTTTCTCAGAAGAGATATAGTCGAGGTATGGAGATATATTTTAGTTTTCCATACTTTAACACTATCTAAAACAAGTACTTTACTATTTCATCATGTTTCGAAAAGCCTACTTACACCTAATCTCTATGTTTCCCCTTCAGGTCTCGCTAGTCAGTATTTTTATCGCCTGTCTGTACACCTGCTGTCTAGTGCTGGGTACTGCCGTGGTCGTCATAGGTCAACAATGCTTTTCCTTTAATATGATAACACCTGCACAGGGTGTAATCTTTGTGGTACTGGCCATGACCCGTGCTTTACTGAGTTATATCATACCATGGCTTCTTATGTTTGTTTTAAACATAGTCGCTATGAGACGTCTCCGCAGTGCTAGAACTGAACGTGCCAATCTGGGAATCGCCACGAATCACGCTCAGGAAAGGCAGACCAATATGCTCCTACTGCTAACGTCCATCTCATTTCTGATCTGCACCATACCTGATGGCATTATGCCTGTCCTGGAGGGTCTGCACCTGTTAGATGAAGATCTACAGTTCATCTTTGTACTTCGTCAGGTGATAAACCAAGTCGTCCTCTTCAGAAGTGGCTCCAACTTTGTGGTGTACTTCATGGCTGGCTCTATATTTCGAAAAGGTTTCCAGAGGAACATCTCAAGTCTGCAGTCAACCTTTAAGAGATTTTTTTCTCGGCATTGAAAGCTCCCATCATCAAAAAGGGAAAAGCTGAGTGGAAGTCACCTTACTTAAAGGCTGTTCTAAGGTCACATTTTATGGAAATATTACAACCCCCACCCCTTCCCGGCTGTCACTAACTGTAACACTTGACCTGACCCAGCCCCTATATATCATATCACGCTTGCCACTACCACTTATTTCACCCCGATTTGAATATCTTGTTTATTTTTGTATCTGTACATCAAATAACAAATCTAAACTGCAACGCATACAAACAAACTACACAAATCCAGTATACATTCTTGATGTATCTATATTGTTTGCAAGATGATAAGTAGTAGACTATGAGTACATGACGTACATACAATGGAATACAGTTACTAGCCATCAATTAGAAAAATGGAACTCTGATAAAAAAGAAGAGGTTGTAACTAAATATTGTACCGTTCTGGGTAACGTTAGTGGTATCCTTATTTGTCTTTTATGATTGATATTACTTGTATTCTCTGACCATGGCTGAATGTTTCATGGAGTAAAATCTAGTGTCAAGTTGTCAATCCATATCAATCAGAGAGAAAACTAGCTCAAATGGATGTTAGAACATGTTGTTATATATGATGCATCCTTGTATTTGCACACTTCTTCTTATTAAACTCTGTTCAAATCGTATAGCATAGTTCTCTTTAATCTTCCTTTACTTACGATGCGTGGTGAGTGACCTAACACCCACAGTCACAACAAGTCCAAATATCAAATTATATCTACGCACGTCTACGTTCTTTTACCTTTTTTGAAATATAAAAATGCGCGGTGATGTGCGGGAAAATGCGGAGATGCGTAAATGAAAGTCGGAATGCGTAAACAAACGTAAACAAAACGTGAAAAAAACGCGGTGTCAGAATTACCTTTGAAAATATCAAACTTATGCCTACGCATTTTTAATGCATAAATGAACGCGATGAAACGCCACAATACATACAGAAGCGTAGATCAGTGTTACGAAACGTATTAAAATGTTAAAGTAAAGCAGACAGATACGTTCCAAATCCGCAGCATATACTTGGTTGTAACAGTCTCAAATACGTAGTAAAAATGC
The DNA here is from genome assembly GCA_950022655.1 of Alentia gelatinosa. Lineage (NCBI taxonomy): Eukaryota > Metazoa > Annelida > Polychaeta > Phyllodocida > Polynoidae > Alentia > Alentia gelatinosa. The sequence goes on along the minus strand of OX465583.1, from coordinate 53,705,263 downwards.
CAGAATTTACGTGGATTGCGTACTTAATGATAAAAGCGTTGTATGTGCGTAGGAAATACGCGGAACTCGCGTCCTAACAAATACTTAGAAAAAACGCCAACATTTCCGCCAGTGTGGCTGGGGCATAATGTAAGCTGAAGACTACTGCTCTAAACAAATCAATAAAGGTTAGATCTGGTTTATTGCAATCAGGTGGCAGATATTCTACATTGATAATGATCGCTCCTGATGACCAGCTATACATATGTTAAAAGCTATTGGCATGCCTAAACACCGAGACAGCAGGCCTCACCTTTACAACTCCATCTCCCTACACTAAATACAGCTTAATGTATGACGCATAAGTAGTTCATTATGAACCCACGTTTTACAAAACATCTAGGCTTTAGACACATATTTACCTCGATATTGGGCGCCTGTGCACGTATTTATTACACACTTTGTACAAAGTGTCCATAGAGAACACATAGGAAGCGTGCATCTACATACCCAGGGCGCATACGGATATGTTGTATGCGCCGGGTTGCATACTGGAAAATACTGCGTACCTGAGTCGAACTCATATCGGCACGCCACCTCTCTGAAGAAGGTGGATAATAAATACAATACAGACTGGTTTCAGATGCAATAGGTCAGTTGCTCATCGGAGTTGACTCAACACAATACCCTGGCGTAATAGAGTCTAATCCTCCAGAAGAAACAAACTGTTTCTCATCCAGACCTCTGCAGTGGCCAACAAAGCCCTTCAATATTAACACAGATGTGTCCCAGAGAAGATTAGACGGGACGGGCGCTTCCAACGAGATATACTTTGAGCGGGCCGGCAAATTGCACCGAGTCAATTCCTGTTTGATGATTTCTCTGTAAGACGGCAGAGGGCACCGTATGCCGCCTTTTCCTCCTGGTCCTCCTGGTAACTAAAGCTATCCGCGAGATGGCGTTAGCGCAGATGTCTACAACTGGTGCCATGACCTGGGACCTGTTTCACTAGTTTTGTGACATGTCTGTGACACCACACAGACATTGGGGTTGTCTAGTTTCGTGACAACACAAGTAGCTGCCCTTAGGAAAAGACAAACCCCAAACATAAGAATTAGACAAATCTACACATCATGGACCTGTTTCACTAGTTTCATGACAAAAGTGTAGACAGATATGAAAAGCGGCACAAACAGTGCAAGCAAGAACGAACAAAACGAAGTCTAATGTCTAGTTCTTATGAAACCAGACACACCATCTAGACGCCATCTAGACATGTCACGAAACTAGTGAAACAAGTCCCAAGATCGTTGTGTGTGTTGAGCGTGTGTTTGTATCTTTACTATCTTTACATTTAAGGCAGTGAAGACTGCAGTATTAGACGAGACATGGTTTATCGACATAGATCACTGTTATAGTAATGGGTCATTTCATCAGCCCCATAATCATGTTGGAGATACGAATTTTTATAGAAGTGTTTCTAAGAGAGTTTCCATTCTATGTCGATCTAAGCTCGTAGAATTGTGGGAATTTGAGTTATGAACCCACATTCAAAACGGCCGCCAAAAATAGAAGGGAAACGATTTATCCTTTACTACGGGTATAGGCATGTGGCATATCAAAATTATTATCTTCATGAGTTCTAATGGTTTCTTTCATTTCCCCACATATTTGATAAACCATGTTCCTATGGCAACCAAAGTATATTATCCTGTAACTCCAAACTTCTCTGAGGTTCGACCCAGATAAACGATAAGAAGGACTCTCTGGGAACCAATTCTCAAAAATAAGTACCTCCAAAATTATTATGGAGCTGATTAAAGCTCTGATGTTAAGCTGTAAACAGCAAACTATAGGAATGCAACTTACATTGGAAGATTAGTCGCTGAGTGTACAAGGATATAAGGCTGATGTATATGTCACGACAAATAAAAGGATTCAAAAGAGCACAAATAAGCTTTAGACCTTACTTAAGCTGATCTTTTTCGCCCATGAGGTATCCTATAGGAAAGTGCAGACGGGTGTCTCGGAAAGTACACCTAGAGCGTAGATGGGTCAGTATAAAGGTCATGGGTAGGTCGTTAGCGACTCAGGTTGGAGTGGAGAGGATATCTCTGGTGGCAGAAGTGAGGTGATTCAATTCCCTCAAGGGCCAGTCATTACATATAGAAGACCCACTCGCGCCATTACTTAATACCGTCTGGCCAACCCGGCGTTTACAATAGACGATTCTTCGAGACGAATCTTGGAGGTTAACCCTGATTATACTACAAGTGAATACATTCATTTCGTCGTAGAAAATGGCAGGTGGAAAAGGGTTAAGTAAATAATCGGGATCTTCGACATAGAACACCCGCTTTTGGCCAAAGGATGAGGTGGTAGATGAGTAGGTACAGAATTGTAAGGTGTCTAGATGATTTATTCAAGACACTTTGAAATAATCGTCAGGGTCAAATTGTTGATCGTCAGTTGGTGTTGAATTGTGTAATCTGATGTAACTCGTCGATCTGTTGTCGTCACTCATTTGGTGTTTATACAAGACGATTCCTACCCACTCACAGCTGAAAGGCGTCAGATTCATGGTGCTGAATTGTTGTCTATATAGGAGACAGAGCCATTGTTAGTTCATGAAGCAGTCACTAGGTGGTCGGGGGACAAAACCTGTATTCTGGCTCTTTGTTCTTACGAAATTCAGCTGCCTTTCAATGTTTTACTAAGGTTCCTCTGACTCTACACCCATTCCAGAGCAGGAAAATATAATGCTAAAACCCAGGACATGATTTTTTTTACATGGAACACTTAATTTACATATGTGAGCAAGGCAAGAAAAGTGACATTTCCCAATTATCACTCACTTCTTTTGCACCTCCATTAGTGAAGAACAGCTACTTATTTACCTCTATTAGTGAAGAACACCTACTCGGGGGGCGTCATGGCGGCGCCCATGGATCATAGGCTATGTGCCGTATAGGAACAGCACGAAGTAATAGATCCCTCATTTCAATGACTATATATCATCTAGTGCAAACTCTTGATGTACTTCTATTTCCGACGATATTGACCATATTGCGTCATCAAGCACCACCTGACCACTTTTTTCTAGACGGTCTTTAGTCCTCACATTTTCAGTCGTCTAGTGTAAACGCTTATTGAGGCACCATCGGCTATTGGCTAAGTTCCTGACACTGAGACACTGATCATTAGACATTATTTATAGTATTATCATCCATTTCATCACATTAATCTAGCATTCCGTCAGCAAATGATTAGATTCCCTGGTAGCTGAGTTTACAGAGGCTAACTTGAACCTGACGAAAATTAGAAAATCTTCCTCTGCCGGATGAGTTCTGGATACAGCTCGTGAGACGATTTGCCAGAAGATGGTAAAGTGTGAGGTACCAACACTTTTCACTTAGGCTAATACAGATGTAGTGACAACTGCATTGATTCGTATGCTCTATCTTTGTGTTCGGCCTTAGAAATGCATCCATGGTGTGTGTGTTGGGGGAGGGGGGCGTTTTATAACCCTGGCCAACGGGTTTCTTTGTGGGAGAGGTCATATGACTGGTTTTGTGTACGAGTGGCCGTAATCTCCGAGTAGTTGACACGTAGTAATATCCGAGCGATTCACGAGGATATTACGTCGTCAACATTTAGGAGATTACAACCAGTTGTTATTGTATTTATTACCCACCTACAAGATTAATAACAAGTCTATTGCAATTGAAAAGTTTCTGCAAAACATTTAGTTCCGGACACCACAGTACTGTTAAGCGTGGCAGTAATTCGGTGTAGACTTACACCAATAATATATCTGTGGTCGCATAGCGGTGGGTTCAGACGCCCACAGAGATAAGCCTCGTTTACCTAGACAATTACACCAATAATATAGTCTGCCATTAATCTGTACTTTTAGCATGCAAAGTGTGTCCTTACAATTATTTCTTATGGAAAATGAGATTATTTTAATTGATTCTAAATAATTAACATTGAATGAACATTCAAGAAACTTATTTCAAAGTACATGATGATTCGAACTTTATCTAATAATAATAAAAGATATTTATGATACAAGACCAATTGGGAGTTGTGGCGTTTTTCTACACTTACTTGTGTTAATAAAGAACAATTATATTCATGAATCACACACGATTTCTCTCCCTAAGGACGACAGATATTATTGAACGTGTATGGTATTTTCTACTCAAATAGGTCATGGATTGGCAGTATTATCGCCGGTTGATTTCTCGGCTTAGACCAAACGTTTTTAAACTCCCCCCCCCCCCCCCCCCCCCCAGGACAATGGTCCCGTACCCGACAATATTGAGTATTTATTATCCACCTTTTCCTGACAAGTGGCATACCGATATTAATTCATTTAGGTGCGCACTATTTTTCCGTATGCGCTGGCTTTTGCAGCCCAGCGCATACAATATATCTGTATGCACCGGGTATTGTGTTTTCTATGGAGAGTTTGTATTGGGTAGATAATGAACAGTTGTACGCTCCCCGGATTACATGTAATTTGGCAGTTGTAGGTGTGAGGAGGTGGAGGGATCCAGGGAGAGTCACTGAGAGGTTAGTATTTATATAGAACGTCCTGACCATGCTGTACAAGTCACAGAACGAGATGACAATTTACCGTTTGTACGGACCGAGGCGTTTACACCGAGTTCCGTACAAACGGTAAATTAGCATCGCGTTCTGTGACTTGTACAAGCATGGTTGGACGTTATATATTTACTATATATATACCCGAAATTTAAAAAAAAAAAAAAATTCCCTCATTTTTCTTAACAACCAAAATCTTAATAGATGTGTATGGCTAGGTGGTCCGTATTTTAGTGTTTTTACGTCATATGCCAAAACGGTGCGTATTTACAGTATATACGGCATGGGTATATAGTACCTGGCTTTATGATCCCTCCGACACAACGCCTCCCAGTCAGCCCTCACAGTGAGCTGCTCTCTCCGTGGGAATCATCTCACAGAGGCGGCGCCTGTCACGAGCAGATGAAGACCAGGGCCACCCGGGTTACTCGACACATCATTCATAGCCTTCCGCACGCAATTTGATGGCACTTTCCTGCCTCAGTCCTCCAGAGCAGGTGGAACGTCTTTTTTGCAGATTTATATAGAACTGCATTGAGAATCGTATAAACAGACAATACTCCTTGAGTTTGGATGTGCCTCAATCATCATCGAGGCGAAGCCGAGTGACGATTATAGCACATCCAAACTAGTGGAGTATCGTGTATTTTACCATTCGAGTGCGGTTCTGGATTTATCTTACCCCTTTCACTGACATTAAATAGTATCACAATATCAGCATAATTAGTATACAAGTAGCAAATCCATATGGCGTCATCTCACATTCACTACGTCACGGCCGTATGGTGTATTATTGTCAATTTACCTGGGTGAATGTTGAGTATTTTTTCTAATAGTAGTATGAAGTAAGTTTACCACACAAAACCAGACTCGTCCAATTAAATTGAAAAACGTTTATTGATGATAAGTGCCTGAGTTGTACAGTATTGTCAATGAGATGGATGATCTGATGATTCGTTAAAAGCTCAACATTTCGAATTCTAAACCGATCAGCGGGTATCAGCTTATAGCAGTATTATCTCATCCTAAGTATCTTTACCCCATAGACTTAACATTGGAAACTCATATCCAATGCCCGTGGAGTATTTAGAAAAAATATTCAATGGGGGATTATATCAGAAAAGTTATCCAATTAATGTGAGGGGTGAGATAAATCCAGAAACCTGTTTAAGTTTAGGATCAGAGCTCGATCCCATCTCATTTGAATCGCTGACATAGATTTTCTCTATAATACACAATGTCCTGATATTATTTAGCATTTGCCTATACTACTTATATGAGTAGTACCTAGAAATGTGCCTTACTCTCAGGGTACTGCTCCTACCACAAAAACGGAGGATTTGTCCTTACAAAACTCAATCAAGCAACTGCTGGTTTGCACTCATCCTTGCTGCCCAATGACATAAAACAGTCATAACGGCGGCTATATGCATCCGTAATTGTCATATTTTGCCATGCTCTGAAGAATAGGCAGTGATATAGGCATATATAAATTAAGGACCTCTTGTATCTGAAACCAGTCTGTGAATGTAAGGAAGGATTCCATCATATTATATGTATTTTCTCCTTCGTTTATATTTAAAGGCGCCAATGAATCATGATATCCTATTGTGTTTGCCTGTAAAATCCCACTCCCATACAATTCCCACTACAGTAAACTCCTAGTCGGGATCCTATTTATGTAAACGTCAGTCATGTAACGGGGGACCTAAGAAGAGTCCAGGCCAATCAATGAGATCTTGCCCCTTCTTGTTGGTTGGCAGGGTCTGACGAGACTTCATTTAGTGCCTGCTTTTTATGATATTGCTGTGCACAAAGTAAAACCGAACTCTGTTTGATAAAAACATGATTTTGTCGTCGGGGTTAGTATCTTGATTAAAGTACTTGATACAGGCGATGGGAAGGGGAGAGGGGTCTTTTGCCTTAGCATCAGCCTTGTTCATCAGCTATAAGTAGTGCCCTGAGAAAACAACCAATATAAAGTTATATATTGATGCACGGACGCATTTTAATATTCTCGATGGATTTCTTATGGCTAGACACGTCTACTTATCTTATATTGGATACTGCTTACAGTAAGACTAGCTTCCCCGTCTGAATTTCCAGAAAAATTTTGTGTGTATAGAATGAATACTTTTCTGAGTCACAAAGAGTCTAAGAGGAATCATCACAACGAGTTTATGCATTGACCATTAATCATATTGTAGAATAATTCTTGTTTCGGATAACCAACAAAGTATTTAAGGTTTGTGATATATAAACGTTATCCAATGAACTAAGCACAAATAAAGACTTACACATACATGTACTCAAAATTATAAATTATTGTATAAATATGCTCAGAGTTGACTCTCCGAAAAATCCTCGCATGCGCTCGGATATTACTACGCGTCAACTCTAAGTGCGCGTCCGGCCGCTTGTATCCGGAACCAGTAAATATTGTGTATGTATCCTACTCAGATCACGTCATATAATCTTGCAAATATCGAGTCCAATGACGGCGTGAAGGACTTGGTTAGCCGGGCTGGTGGACTCGCTCTCCCACGGGTATTGAGGAATTCATCGTGCAGCTGTGGCCCTCCTTCTCTAGTTAAATATACATCCATCTCTAGGCTAGGTATTAGTGCCATGAAGTGAGCACCGTACCGGCCCTCATTGCTTGTAGATTGTGTTGGCTTTGGGGAAAAATAAAGTTGCCGTGACATTTTTAATATAACTGTGGTAAAAGACTTTGGGTTAGGGCATGGGTGTCATGTTCTTGTTCCCGGTAGTATTAGGGGGTTATTCTTATTTAACTGTGGTCGAACGGTTATGAAACACTACCCGCTGCTAGGTGTGCAGTATTAATCATGTTCGCGCCCACTGTGACAAACCTTTGTCTGACAACGAAGAGTAACACGATATTGCTACATATGAATATATCGTGTTATTTGTTATAAAGAAAAGGTATATGGTTCGTGCATTAAAAGTAATGTAATGCTGTTAAACAATGGGAACCAACTTGAATTTAAAAAAGAAGAATATATATTTGGCACATAGCGGCCATCTTGCCCCCCGACGCCATCCAAAACACCAGGTGGTGGGACCGATTATCAATGGATTTTATCAAAAATATTTGTTGATCCGCTTGAATCAATATTATCTATAGATTATAACAACTGATAACATGCGTTGACCCCTCGACCACAGTGGCGCTTTCTTATAATTTCCTAGCAGATGATGGGAGAAATAGCAATGACTCTGTGCCCCATATATATGCATTACATATATGTATGCATACTATGGCTCTGTTGCAGAGCGGTTGCGAGTACTCTGGCTGAACAGGATGGGCACCACAGCAAATTGTCTGCATTGCCCTATAATTACAGCAGTCATCAGCGTTATCACCTGATCAGACTGCAGATTGGACACCTCCGTCCCCCGCTGCACCTTTAACATCATCCACAATTCAACGGCGTTTGACATTGATTCGCCATTATTTATTATCTGACCAGATTAGCTGCGAAACATTTGTCCTCACGTTCTGACATCGTATTTCCATCTTATGTTGTAAGTGTAGGTCTTTTCGGCATCAGACGGGCAGAGTAAAGCCCAGCGGCCACCTACTACGATAGCATTTTAAGACCTCCCGATGCACTACAATGCATAACTTCAAAAATCATAGATAATCTGGAAAATCTCTATCTTTTGCGGCGTTTCCACCTGCCGACTGAAACCCCACCAATAATTTTCATGTACAAAAGTTGATTGGTGGTTCTCCTTGAGAAAGGTCAGTCGTACATAGGCGTTGACGTGCACTGCAAAAATGGGATGGACGCTGACTCACTTTTGGTAGTAAATTGCAGACCGCCATCATTCAAATTACTTCGCTTTGATTTCGTTGGTGGGTGCCAAAATTCCAAAAGATGGGAGAGAAAAATCGTTGACCATTTTTGTTTCCTCCTGACAATTATTGCACCAAATGTGTCGCATGATCGGTCGGCGGTGCGAAATGTCTTAATAGATAGTCATAATCGGCAGGTGGAAAAGTCGCATGACTAAGAACATTTGGGTGCTTCGTAATTTGTTTTTAGTTAGATCGCTAGGACTATCGCAGACAATTTGGAGCTCAGTGGACACCGGGCCTTGCTCTTTACAGAAAACAAACTATTGGAATCAGGCACAGGTCTGTGATATTATATCGAACATTAACTCTTGAGAAGGTAAGCTTTTCCCAGATTCGCTTTATCTCTTCATATGAATTATAGCAATCATCGCATTATGCATCATGATACACTGTAGAGATAAGTATCTCCACAGGTTAAAATTATGCATGTGTTTTTCCTTCAATCACAAGTGCTCATGTAGCATATAAATCCCAGTTACTACAGCTTCATGCAAAGTGAATATGGTCTCTCATTTAATATTTCTAAGCAGTTAAGATGTAGATATCATGTGGAAACTGAACATAACTTTCTATGGGCCTAGATGATAGGTGCCAGTCTACTGTGGGACTCCATTGTCCATGGGGTCAAATCCTGATAAAACCTTATCAGGAAGCAGTCTTTGGTTTCCGCCTTGGAAAATCTATAGGTTCCTCATCAGAATTCCTGCTGCAGGGCAGACACAGGCGGCACGCCACTGAATCACTTATATCGGCAAGACCTCCTTGAGTCCGGCGACCCATGCACAGACCTATCTGACTTGGTACAGAATATGACCAGGATTGCAGACCGGCTGCAGCACATACGGTGTTCACATTAGACGATTATAGGCGACGATTCTTGAATATAGTATCACAATTAGTATCGCAATTTCATTTGTACGATTACTTTAACGATCAGCGTTGCGATCAGACTCGAAAAGCGTTGCTCCCGTAATATAGGCTCGTATCACTATATTCAATTGTGGACCACCTGACGATTGTGTTTACGATTTTAGGCCGAGGACTTATACCTATGTGTATGAATTTATCTTTGAGACACCCGCCGATTTTGTACAAATATAGTCGTTAAACAACTCGCCCTTTGTCAAGAAATGGATGTTCTGGGTCGACGATGTACTTAACTCATTTTCTCCTGCGATTTTTATTGAGAAATAATTATTTACATTCAGCTGTAGTTTAGGCAGGGTTAACCTTCAAGATTCGTCTTCCGTAATCGTCTAGTGTAGAAGTCAGCTTAGGTGAAGGGCAGGAAGGAATAGATTCCTTGACATATTAAAAATAAATCGTCTGGTGTAAAGCCTGATTCAGGGCTGAACGATTAGTTCCCGAATTGTATAGGTGTCGGTCGATTTGTCGCAGGCAAATTACGTAACTCTTCGCTCGACCGGCAGACATTGAGAAGATGGGTGGTGGATATTAGTCCTAAGCAAATCGATCTACTAATCGGTGGCTCACCCTTGCCTAGCTGTCCTACATCTACCGACTACGGCCGACTCCGTTAGGATGCCTTTGGTGAGACAAATTCCCGTCCGTTTGTCGCCGACAAAGGTACATGAATGTTCCGGAATCGGTAGATGGGCATTGGGCTTTAACGTTTGAAACAATTCTTAGGCCTACGATTCTTGACATCAATTTCTTCTCAGGGAGCACCACCTCGCGACTTCTCCCTAGACGATCTACAATCGTCGCGTTTTCAGTCGTCTAGTGTAAACTCAGGGACAGGCTACTGTTTACTTTGTCATAGCTCTGACGTCGTTCCCAACTTGGCTTATACCTCTTATATTGTTCTCTGACGTCTAGATCCAATCTCGATCATAGCTACTATACATTTCCTGCCGTCCTATACCAGGGGTTTTATGTGATTCCAATATGTTCTGGCGCTACGCACGAGGTAACATTTATTGTTACCTCTGATCGAATATACGTGAGCCATCTGTCATTTGTACCGACTGTGGCTTCTACTGGTCTTTCTCGTGGGTATATGATCATATACCAGTGATAGAATGTCTCACACTTACTAGTTTGTGCACTCCGTACCCACGGGATTGCTTTCTTAGGTGTATTTTATCAGAGGGACATTGTGAGTGTGTCTCAATTACATCTGTTCCTTGTTGTTCTGATCGGAAATATATTCTTCGAACTCGGTGAATATTTTCCACCAAAACAACCCGGGACAGATATATTTCAGGCACACTTACAATGTCTCCATATATTCCTACAAATGTGTGACAAATAGGCCGTTGGATTTTGTATATTTCACATTTCTCCAGATGAAATTGTCCAGCCGTTGACTTTCCATTGGCTTCCAACTGTATTTGGCTATATTTCATTATGGAATATCCATAAGCCATATGATTGATTCATCTGATTATTACCTATGGACAAGCCAAATTTACTGCTTTCCACGAACTAGGATAGCCTGATGACATTACACTGCCTACTTGAGACAAACGCAGGAGATCGGTTGATGAAAGTTTGCAGAAAAATGTAGGACAAAGAAAACAAGAATAATATTCTCATTTGCAAAAGTGAAACATGAACAAAATGCTTCCCCAACTCGTACCAAGCTGCAGTGTTGACTAAATACCTGCCAGTCGATCACGACATTCTGCCAAACTAGTATTTATGGTACGGGATGTCCCGTTTCAAGGGCAAAGGTTAAAAGGATTCTGTTGCATGTCTTTGGTTATCGGAATGTCAAACAGATCCTCACGGACAAGCGATATGCATTGCATCTGCCCATAGATACGGCCTACATATAGCAGGCACTTTAACGTCTTTAATCGATAACTTTGATATCTTACGTATGTCACAATTACTTTGGGCATTTGATAGATAAACTTCCACCCCACTGTGTCAATCTGAATGCTTTTTCATGAGAGAGATTGACTTCTTTTTATTAGATGTATTGGTAATGTTCAAAGGGAAATGTATGCGACGTCATATTCATTTTACTTGCATTAGTTTACTTTTGGATGGCGGGAAACTATCCATATAGTATAAGTGTAGAACTCCTTTGTCACTGGTATGTACAAAGCTTGTGACTGAAACTGAAATCTGAAATTCAATATATAACTGTCTGTTCCCTTCCTACTAGATCTGCTGGGCTTGTGACTGTAACAGAGATTTAGACCTTCTTACATAACTGTACCTTCCCTATTATCATATACCTGTGGCAGTATATCCTACACATACTGCCCGTTCCCACCTATGTCGTATTTATATCCATACGACACCTAGATGACGTACGGGGTATGTATGTGACAGACGGGGCATGTACGGCGGCGGAATCCGAAAACTCCCCCAGAAGCAAAGTTAAAAATAGGATATTTTAAGGTTTATAATAATACGAAAACAGGGATACTGTGTCTGTACGGGATAAACCGATGCCGAAGCGTATTATCACGTACAGCCACAGTAACCCTGTTTCCGTGTATGAATGCAACTGAGACCTGAATGCTTCTAATTTCAATGACAAATAACCTCTTCTTTCACACACCATACCTCTACCTAGACCTTTCCCCTGATTATATTTTCACATGTGAACACAATCATATACGCATTCTGTGTTCAATCGAAGCCATGAGAGTCTCTCCATGTAGCAATGCTAAGACGATACAGTAATGCTGAAACATGAGCTGCTCTTAGAAACACAAAGCTGCGACCCTGGATACACAGGAAGCGACAGCGGAAAGGATGAGCCATGCTGTGTATTATGTGGAAACATGCATGACACCTGACAAGACGGAGGGGTATAGACTATGTAGAGGTATGTCCACCTGACTTTACATACCTGGGGATTAAAGGATGGGTTGGGTTTCAAGGTGTGCTGTTCTTAATGTACCCCGAGGGACATGCGTCGGCACACATCAGGAGGCCATTAGATGGCATGAGAGTGATGTTGGCTGAGTACTAGAGGAACCTGAAAATAAGCCCCTGAAAATATTTTGTTGCGGTGGGATCTCACAAGGGAAAATTAAGTGAGATTATATAGCAAACCGAAATGAATGGCGTATTTTAGTGGCAACGGATTGAGTGCAGATCAAATTTGATCTCACCCCTATCACTGACTGTTTTGCTAGTGTTTTGCGACGTCATGGCCCATCTAGTATTCATCTACAATACCCTATGGGCGTTGAGTATGAATCTCCAATGTTAAGACTATGGGGGAAGACACTAGGGGTGGGATGATATACCGACTGTAACAGCACATTGCCCAGCTTAAATTCAACATAGTTGAAATTTAATTATCATTAAGAGAAGTGTGTAGGATTCATGTGTAATTGACATCTAAAGCAGGTGTATAGAAAATATCCCTTGGATATAGTAATTATGTAATTTTCCTATTTCTTGAGTATAGCTTATTAGCAGCTCGCAATAGAGTACGTCAAAGATGGATGACACATGAGTACCACTCAGAAGAAAAAAGACCCTGTATGTATAGGATTCCAGACATGAGAGAATGAGTCATGTATTATGACACGCATAGACATGTACTGCACGTGTGCGTGATTGGGCCTGATGATGTATGTACTGCATAATAAGAGACAGGACGAGTCAGATATAATGTCTGGTTTGGCATGGCTGCATTCTGAATAAGTCGGTATTGCCGAGTTATATCATGAAAAACTCATTTAATTAGAGTTTATTCCGTGGGTTGTTACGATCTCATGGACCAGCAAATACTTGCCCAAACACTGTTAGGCAGGAGGGGAGTATTTTCAGTGACTGAGTCAGTGACAATTCACAGATTAAATTACTGGTCTGTTTTCTCTTTATTGTACACCTTGAAATATAATTTGGGCATGCAGAGCTGGTCCGTCCATGCTGATATGCCTCCGTAAATTAACGTTCAGTCTCACTTTTGTATTAGTTACGGTGGTGTTGTACTGAAACCTCCGTCCCCTTGTAGGCATATGTCACACTTGATAGGGAGGTCCTCGATTATTAGAGGGCGGCTACTCATGTCTTGGCTCAGATCTTTACCCAGATGATGTCTTTTATGAATCCCTCAGTGTGGCCCTGCGCAAAAGAGAACATTGTATGAAGGAATGTTTTAGGAGAGAGAGTTCTGGACTATTTTTCAGCAAAAAAGAGTATACAAGCTTCTCATCAACCAGAAAAAAGTTCTGAGACCCAAAGTGAAGATCATTGAGAATGAATTGTTTAATCCATTTGAAGCGAGATAATTGGTACATAATTTCTATGTAAAGGAGTTTCAATCCACCATATTCGATAGGTTGACAATAGTATAAGATAGCTTTGTTTAATTTGCTATTCCATATATGAATTCACAATGAATTCTTGAATTCCTTAAACGCTGTAGCAGGTATATGGGTGACAGAAATTGGATAAAGCATAATAGGTATCAACAAATGATTAAGAATAATAATATTTCCTTTTATGGACAGACTCGTTTTACTTCACTCAGGGGATATTGCTTTGCATGTATCCAGTCGTGATGTAAAGTTATAGGGATAACACTCTTCTTCCGACATTTTATCATTTTTAGCAAATGTAACCAAAAACCAGCAGGTCATTTCACGTCTGAATTGAACAACTATTCTCGAGAGATTTGTTTTTGGATAGGGATCCCATGGGTAGATTTGAGGATTAAGACCGAATTTAAACCTACCGATTTTGAGTAAGGATTCTAGAATCTGGCACCGACGACCAATCGTTATGCCTTTCAGATGGAATATCGGTAAATGTTACCATAAGAAATACAGACCTGTTCAACGATTACTCAACCCCAAACTGCATAACTTCGCACCAATGGCCGGCCTTTGAGGCCTTCAAAGATTTCAAAGAACTTTGAAATTGTCGGCAGAGAATGAGGCCTCATCCGTTTGCAAGCTCATCCGAATGTGGATTTTCGGTCCTCAGGTGTAAATGCCTCAACGACTTGGAGTGTCATCGATAATCAATACCGATATTTCATCGGAGAGCACTCCAGACGTTTCATTTTCCCCAAATTGTATTGGTGCATTTAGCGTCGACAGGTGTAGATTCAGCCTTACTTGTATTAATCTTATGGTCAGAATAGTGCCGGCAGGTGTAGATTGGGCCTAAATGTCTATAGGTGATGGCACTAACTGTAGGTCGGTATCAATTAATCGGTGAGCGTGCAGTGCATGCATTGTTTCTATTGCATTTTCTTGGTCCATGCCGATATATCTTTCACATGAAAATCCTTAGGATCTTCAACTAAATCATAACCTTTTGGTTCTGTTAGAGAAAATCCTTGTTTCATAATCTCAAATTAATTGGTGAGCCTCCTCTGCAAGTCTCATTTCCATTCACCGATTTCGCAAAATCCATCGGTAGCTCCCGATTGCAGATCTGTGCCGAATAATCGGCCTATTGAAAACAGGCTTCATGAGTGGCACCAAATCGGCTGACAGCTACACCCCCGATGTATATGTGTACTCCGGATTCTAGTATCAGGTGATCTGCCGAACTATAGACAACAAATGGCTTTGCTCTTGGGCGCACAGTCTTAAAAACCTCAAAGGTTTGCATAGCCGACATCGTTTCCGGATGTGGGACAGGAGCTAACTGGGCTACTTGGTGTTACTGTGCGTGAGGCTAGTTAGCATTATTTACCTTCACCGACGTGTACAGCGCCAGGGTCTGCCGGCGTGTGCACTGCAGTGCTGGCGCCGTGCTGCCTGGCGCCTTCCCATCTCAGACGACCGACACACGACTCCCGCTGTGACTACCGTAGAGGCTCGCCTCCTGCCCCCGGCAGCCTACCGAATGTGGTGCTTCCACCTGCCGACGAAAACGCAACCGATTACATGCAACTGATTATATGCAACCGATTATATGTACCGTTTATATGCTACTGAGTATATGCAATTGAATATATGCCACCCAGTATATGCCGCCGATTATATGCAACCGAGTATATGCCACCGATTATATACAACCGATTATATGCAACCTATATGCCATCGATTATATGCAACCGATTATATGGAAAAAATGTTGGTCAGTGGTTCTATTTGAGAATTATTGATACATATAATTGGTGTGGTCAGCAAAAATTCCACCACCGATGAATTCAAAAGAGAGACATGTCGTCGCTGGTACAAAAATAGTTGATGGTGCTAGATTATGTAGTGTTAAAGAAAAGAATTGCTCATTCATGTTGGTTTTACCTGACAATCATTGCACCCAAATTGTGCCATGATCATTAGGCAGTGCTAAATGCCATAATCGGTGGTCATAACCGGAAAGTGAAAACACTACACTACGTGGAGTCTCCACCTACCGACTATAACCAACCAAATATTCGCCATTTTACGTTCACATAATCGTCAGGTGGAAACGGGGATATAACTTTCAGGCCGGCGACTTTTATCCCAATGTTATGCAATCTAGTACCACCTGATGTCTAGATGCACCTCACTGATCACTTGTAACCAGGTACATATAATCGGTGTTGGGTCAAAGATTGTTATTTGTCACAGAGTCGGTAGCTCTATTCCAGTGGTCATGTGGAAAAGGTCTGCCTGATCATATTTCAAGTTTAACCAACCTTTGGAAAAGTCTGCCGATTAAGTATCGGATAGGGTAGTATCGGTGGGTGCTGCTCCCCGATAAAATATTAGAACCGGTTATCGGTGACACTCCAAGTTGTTGAGGTATTTACACCTGACGACTGATTTTAATTAGGAATTGGTGACATATACGTAAAAGGGCCCTTTTCTGGTAAATGTGGAGGTGCTTGCCGCAAGGTGTTTTGGATATACCGCTGTAACTTCGCCAACGATTTCAAAGCACTTTAAAATCGTTGAGGGCCTCAAAAGTCTTTCTGCATTGCCATGTTATGCAATTTGGGGGTTCAGAAATCGTTGACCAGGACTGCATGTTTTTGTGTTTACATTAACCGGTATCTTATCATGAACGTGTATTAATTGGTCGGTGGTTCTAGACTCTAGAAACGGGGATGATATCGGCAGGTGTAAACTGGGCCTGAGGCTATTTTCCATTGATCGACTATTTGGTACCGATCTGCAGTCGGGAATTAGCGATCTGTTTATTTGGGGAATACCAACGCAAAATCGGAGAATGGAAACAGCCTGGCATACAAAATGGTCACCGAAATTCTAGAATAAAGCCACCACCAGCCGCCTTAATCACCGACCAACAAAATCAAAGCGCTTTGATTTCATTATTGAAGATCAAGGTTTAATAGGGAATTTAAATCGGTATGGAAAATGTACCCTTACCGATTATTTGATACAGACGTGCAGTCTGTGGCCACCACCTACAGACCTTAAAGACAGCTAGAATAATTGGTGCCGTTTTCGTTGGCTTATGCGGCATTTCCACCTGCCGATTATCACCACTGATCATGGCATTTCGCACTACCGACCGATTATGTGACACATTTAGTGCAATAGGGTAACAGAAATGGTCAATGATTGTTCTCTCCTACCTTATGCAATCTGGCACCACCGGCCGACTTATGAACCCACAGACAAAATCAAATTGAATTTGATTAATTGGTGACAGTCTGCATTTTACTACGAAAAGTCGGTCAGCGTCCATCGTATTTTTGCAGTGCAGGTCATCAATTATGTACCACTGATCTTTCACAAGGAGAACCACCGGCCGACTCTTGTACAGTGTAAAAAATTATCGGTGGGTTTTCAGTCGGCAGTTGGAAATGCCGCATCATGGAAACTGGCCTTACAATACACAACGCGCCAACTACTGCCCACCACCAGCCCCACACTGCCCCCACCCGCCCCCAAGTGGTCGATGCAGGAACGCGGGCAAGCCGAGAGTCTTCACCTCCAAGGTGCTGCATCCTACGTCCACGCATGCGTAGGAGGAACGAGGAGAGAGGTACACAAGCACCACGTGCACCTCGCCGACATTACCAGGCCAGGCATGAGGCGGCAGGCGGTATTACCTTCTGATCAGGATCCTTAAGGACTGTTAATGCACTGAAGGAGGGCCTCGGGAGAATAGGATTTGTTGTTCCCAGCAGAATCCCACCATCTAGGCCTCAACGTGGTGTGTTGGAGGTCTGCCTACCTGTGTTTGGAGAATGCACTCAGAAGCAGCGGTTGGTGTATGGTTGCATGCTCCTTCTGTATGGTAAATGTACATGACTGTTATACACAAGGCACTGCGATGGAGATAGGGTCTACCTATGGTGGGGAGTGTATGATAAACAGAAGACCACGAGGATGCCTTCCTCCTGCACCCAGTGGGTTGTGAGTGCTACGAGACCTCTCCAGAAGTGTGAGGGTACCTGATCGACCCTCGTTACCACCGGCCTACCCCTAGACGCACCCCAACGCTTATCGATCGACACTCCCCAGGGCCATTGCGCTGTGTTATCATACCAGCACAGCGGCGTGCGGCAGATATGAGGCGTTTAGAGGTGGAACAACTGAAGACTGTTAACATTACACTCATCACCAGTTTCCACACACTGACACACGCGGCAAAAAGAGAAGGAGGAGGTTGAGACTTGGATCTAGGTCGGTGGCGGACACCTCCTTAGGCTTTAAATAGCGTCTTGTGGTATAATTACTTATTGATGGTTTGAAGATGAAGTCTTTAAGCGGCGGCTTCGGGCAGGATGGAATGTGCTTGGAGAGTGTAGTAATAGCCGTTCGTCCAGGTGCTTTCTGGGTACAGTACACGTCTAACGATTGCCAGCCGTCTTGGCCTTGTCAGAAACTAATAACAATATCTCTACAGCAGGTTATTCACTGACGTACACTACGTACACATGGTTGCCTTTCAATGTGGATGCACCAGACACACAAAAGCCAATAGTGTGCACACGCGATCCATTGCCAGGAAGATATTATAAACTCGACCCAACCTCTCGTTGTTTGTGGGAAGTGCCATTTGTACCACAGTAGCCTGAAAACAGTATGAAGTAAACATAGTGACTGACCCAAAGGTATAGCCTATTCATGGCTATTCTAGAAACTACTGGTACTAACGCCTAATGTGGAAGAATCACATGACCTCCGTTATTGAAATATTGCATTTGGCATACTGGGGCATGTGAAACCTGCTAGTTGAGTGGCACTGCCATATATTGAAAGGTGTTGGATACATTGCACCTGATATCAATAGGGTGTAGGATCTATACCCCAGCCGTTTTGATAAGAATGCTCAATAATCACCATGCAGTATACTGTGGACTATATGCTCACATGGTATGTAACATCCACTTTAAGATAAATGCTACAGTGGCCTGCTGTCACTTCCAGGTTATGTGACTATCAGAAATTAAGTATCTTCGTAGCTACTTTGGCTGACAGATGCTATGTGTACCTGTGTGCCATGCTTGTGTTATATCCTTACCTGGTAGTTCACCCTTTGAGGGCTGTCAAGTGTAACGTTGGGCATGCACACGTATACGGCATATAACCTATGATCCATGGGCGCTGCCATGACGCCCCCCGAGTAGGTGTTCTTCACTAATGGAGGTGAAAAAGTAGGTGTTCTTCACTAATGGAGGTGCAAAAGAAGTGAGTGATAATTGGGAAATGTCACAACTTTAGCCTTGCTCACATATTTATATAAAGTGTTCCATATGGAAAATATCATGTCTTGAGTTTAATCATTATGTCATCCTGCTTTGGGATGGGTGTAGAGAATCAAGGGAACCATGGTAAAACATTGAAAGGCAGCTGAATTTCGTAAGAACAAAGAGCGAGAATACAGGTTTTGTCCCCCAACCACCTAGTGACTGCTTCGTGAACTAACAATGGCTCTGTCCCCTATAAGAAGCGGTCACCAGGTGTATCATACACACGAGTATTACCGCCAGCCCCATGAGGTGCTCACCACTAAAACCCACTCTCCAGGCCGCTAATTGGATCCGCCCCGCGCCACGTGGAATCTAATTGGACCGAGACCAAGGATACCTGTGAGTAGCTCCGAACAGCTCCGAGCGGCTCCGAGCAGCTCCGAGTGCGCCTAACGTACCGCTAAGGAAGGACCAGCTGTGCCCGGGAACGTGGCAGCCAACGGAAATATAATGAGTATGAGAATTGCGTGCGTGTGCAAGGAAAGTACTGGCAGCTCACCACAAATAGGGATTGCATCTTGATAAAGCAATTCTCTAATTTACCAAGGAGGGTAGTAAGTATAAGGCGTGTGTTCCACCAGAATGATGGTTCTATCAGAACGTTCCCGGTGGTCTCTTTGGAATATATCGGAGAATATTTTATCATATCTTTACAGATTTTTATGGATCTTTTGGACATGGTGAATGTACTCACGCGATAAATCGCATTAACACTGAAACTGTCAGAACAAATTGGGTATTTTTCCATCGCCAGCTATTAATACAACTTTTTAAGATTTTATATGATCCTGCCTGTTCTCCATTTCGGCAGGTTTCAGCATAGATCAGTCGCCTATTGGAATCCACGCTTTGGACGATGTGCGTGCATCCGAAGATGGCTCTCTATAAGACTTAAGGTAACTCATAGAGCTTCGCACAGCGACTTATTACCTGTAAGTCATTTCCTGACATGGTTACTGTCGCATAGATTCACCTACAATGTGATCTAGCATGGAGTACACCAAGAGGAGTCAAATATATTGGGTGTTCCAGTTAATATGAATACAATACAGTGTGGAGATGATATGAGAAGCCTCATAGTAATACACTGTAGATAATGACATGATACTAATTCGGTCCTCCTGTTGTTTCTGGCTCAGATGCAATCTAATAGATTGTGGTATGGGTCAAAGTAGCAGGTCCCAGAGATTTATCACTTATATATAGTACGTGCATCTATCTGTGTGTGAGACGGATCAGTGGGTCCTGGACGTTCCTCAAATACCTTCCCCGCGTACACACAGAACACGAGGTAGGAGGACAAGAGCAGCTCACACCCGACCACGTGTCTAACCTGCTCGCGTGACGGGATCACGTGGCACGGCCGTCCCCAGGGCGGAAGCGAGGCTAGCTGGTGTGTGGGCCGTGGCTGGAGGCTGGCCCTACATCTCCATCTCCACCCCACCTTCCTTCATCCCCCAATGGAGAAGCGGCAAGTAGGAGGCAGGAGGCACGGGGAGGCTGTGGTGAGTGCTTGCTCCAGGCGTATATCTCCACATGCAGGGCGTCTGTGTTGGGAGCACGCGTAGAGCACGGACTGCTCTGATATTGCTTTCAGAATCTGCACCTGCTGCTGCCACAGCCCAGCACCCAGCAGTCTCCAGTACTGCCCACAGACCCGGCCACTCTAGTCACGCCCTGGAGGAGCCCACAGATTCCTCTCACCCTCCTCCTCCTACCATCACCACCACCACCAGGAGAGCCACTGCGCTCCGTCCCTCCACCATACACGCTTGCACACCAGTCACACACCCCATACCTGTCCCCCAGACCTCACGCACGTGCACGCCCGCCCTGGAGACCCCGACGTGCTCACTGGAGGAACGGGAACACGGGAGTGGTATGCACCTCTTACGACGACGACGACGACCCACCGGGCCGCCTCCTGCTTGGCGCGGGGAGGAGTTGGGAGCAGCTCCGGGCGTGTCCACGGCCTGAGCAGTCGTGCGTGCCTAAGCGTGACGGCCCAGGGGCCTGTTTGATAAGTTAGACTCCTACATGAAAACCCTTTAGATCTGTATGCCACAGAGACCCAGGGACGATGCGGGTCAACTTTAGTCAACACTTATGGACGACCTTATGGACCGCTAGGACTGTAATAGCGAACCAGCTGGATTACTCTTAAACGATAACCCTCGAGTGAGGGCTCCTTGTACTTTGTACATCCGTAGATGTAAGTTGTTTAACAGGCCCCAGGCCAGGCGTGAAGTGGGCCCCTGGGTTCAGGCCCCTGGAGGAAATAGTTCTGCCCGTCAGGAGGAGTGACTGGAGGAGAAGGACAATCCTTTTGCTTTTAAACAAAAATATTTTGCTTCCACCCCTGTTGTATGTTGTGTTACAACTGAGTCCAGAATGACAATCATTGCTGGGTTATTATTACCAGCGCTGTTGCTGCTGTGAGTACTGCAGTGGTATATATATATAGATGTTTGACACCATTGGAGGATATTACACCGTTTTGGAGTATATACTGCGTTAGGAGTTAGGAGATATTCGTCTCTATGATGTCCGCAAACATGGCTTACCTTTTAGATGATGTGGATATCGAGCTAGCACAGGAGG
Organism: Alentia gelatinosa; assembly: GCA_950022655.1. Classification (NCBI taxonomy): domain Eukaryota; kingdom Metazoa; phylum Annelida; class Polychaeta; order Phyllodocida; family Polynoidae; genus Alentia; species Alentia gelatinosa. The sequence continues at coordinate 53,683,574 of OX465583.1, read as the reverse complement.
TGCAGGTAGGTGTCCAAATCCACTGACACGTCCCAGCTTTTCTTTAGTAACTCTGTTTAATAATCCCACACACAATTAGAATTAATAGCAGCCTGAGAGAAGTCCTGGTCTCAGGTCAATTATTGTAGTTAATTGCCTGCTCGTGTTTTTTTATAACCTTAAGCGCCACTAATTAAGAAACAAAACTGATCGTTATAGCAAGTATCTCATTGTTCACATGCCCTATGCTTCGCACAAAGCGCCCAAAAAGGTGATCTACCTGACAATTGCAGAGTGCACGAGCAAAGGGCATGATGTGCTGGGTGTTTGTTTCTATTGCCAATTGGCCATCTCTCATTTATAAATGTGACTGACTGACTGACCGGACCGACTGACATTCTGAAGTCTTGAGACCAACACCAAGGCTTCATTTTTATTGCAGAATCACTGTGTTCGATGGACACTTTTTATATTTTATGTTATCCTTCTGTGATTTTGAGCAGATATATGAATGCAAGACAGCCCTATAGGACAGAGATATTTCCTTCCCACCACGTTGCTGCTGTTACTTGCATATCCAATATACTACTACTCGATGCCCCTTTTGAACCCCAACACCGAACCACCGCCTTTATATAGGTGATGAACACAATAGCTAAAATGATGATAATTCCTGTAGAATTATCTTTACCACAGTTGGACTACAATACAATGGCAAAGGAAAGATTGATAATAGCATTTCTAACATAAATGGAAAATTCAGAACGCTCTAGGTCATAAATACCTAGGATATAGGTTAGTTTTGTTGGTGTCCCTTCTTGAGCAGGACGTGTTTTTTTTCAATTTTAGAATTATACAATCGTAGCAGACTTGTTGCCGTCCTCATCCACAAGAGAAAACTGCAGTAGTTGCATAACCGTAAATCGAGGCTTCTGTTCTATTCATGATTTTGCTCCCGTTTGCTCATGTTTTTGTTTAGACTTGAAGTCATTCACATTACTTATGTAACATAGAAAGGCCATTCTACCTGCTATGTAGCGTTTACTTGGTCTATAATTTCCGGATGTATCTCCATCAATAGTCTGCCTGCCTGCATTGGGTAGGGGATTAGGTTGCCATGTTTGTGGAACACATTCTACAGACAACAAGCTGCATAAATAAGGTAGTGATTTGCTGCAGGATAAAGCTAACCATGGTAGGCGAGGTCTATAGCTGGCTAAATTAGAGCTACAGTAATCAGTAGGCAGACAAAAAGCAGAGCTTTTCAACAAATGTCTGGCCCTAAACAGTGACTAAAACATCTCTGTTAACTTGTCGTTTGACTTCTCTTCATGTTTAGCTCATTGCTCCAGCCAGTAAGGACCGGCTTCCACTTAATAAGATAGGAATTTACGACCTCCCGATGCACAACGATGCATGATGTTATCATTAGGTACATTGTAAGGTCTCTGGGTACATTGTAAGTCCTATCGTAGACGATCTGGAGCTTACTGGATGCCGGGCCTAACAGGCGAGAGCATGACCCTGAGCTTGGAAAGTCATTATTTTATACCTGTGCACGAAGGTCTTACACCTTCTGGCCAGCTGTACAGATTCTGTTCTGCAAACTGTACATGAACTAATAGTTTCGGCACTCCGTACCACATGACTTTTTATAAAATGGCGTTTCTAGTGATTTCCATGTATATGATAGTAAGGAGACATAATGATTGTGTCTGAATTACACCTATTCCTTGTTGTTTTGGTCTGAAACATTCACCTCGTTATTTGAACTCGGTGAACATTTTCCCCAAAACAACACGGAACATTCAGCCACACTTACTATATCTACCTATAGTACTATCCAAACAATGACAAATTCAATTTATGGTTAAAGGACAGCTATGCGAACAGATGTATAAATCCTAAATGTTATGGTCGAATAGTTAATTTATCTAATTGGAAAGAATTGACATTCATTTGAACTGTTTCCCCCATGTGCTATGTTGAGGACAACACTGCTTCTTATCAGACCTACTTGGTTACACCAGGCCTGCCTATCACAATATTCCCGGTCTAGCTGCCTGCCAGACAGCTATAAAATGACTAACGAGCTGCAGATAAGATGTCTGAAGAATGTATTTATACGTGTCTACCTTATCGGACCCTAGAACAGGAGCTGCACCTGGTAAGAAATCTGAATACATGAGTTACCGTTCAGCGCTCCTAGCGGTCTATTGTTTAGTTAAGACTGTCGCTCGGTCGAACACCACTCACTCACGCTTCATGGTAATGCAATTCAATATTTTTACACCAAGAGTGTGAACGGTGGGTGCAAGGCTGTTGTTTTCTACGAGAGCATTGTAACAATGAGTCTCGTCTGTCTAAATGTAAGAGTTATTTTTCCACAGAGGACAATGAACCAATAGTGGCCAGGCCTTTGTAATCTGTACTACCAGGTGCATTGTTTCTGTTTCTGTGTGATCTTAACCATGTCTTACCGAGGCAATATGTACATATGTGTAACCCACCAAATCTGAGCCAGAATACCTGTGAATACGATGCAATCACTGTACTTTTTCTGGAAACAATCTGAAAGGGAATTATAAATATATTACGCTCACACACTCAGTCATCCAATGCTAAAGCATACGTTGCCAGGTGTTTGTTTGGCTGAGGGCATTGCGTAACCAAGCAGCTAAGGCACACTCACAGCCTGTGGAAGGAGGTATATGACGTCCCAGTACACCCTTGCCCTTCTGAGTAAGAAACCGGTCGAGAATTATTGTGATGGAAATGAAGTAGGAATATGATGTGTTAAAATCACTATTGGCATGCATTAGAGACATGGATAAAGTAAATGCAGTGAAAGGTCTGTGGGGAGAGATTAAAGGGACTCAAGATTGAAAGAAGCGTGAGTAAGCATGCATCGTGGACAGAAAGTACAAAGACATTTTACCATTGACAGCAGAAACTGCAAGCTAAACGTATTGTAATGTAAGAACGTGTGTGTTGTGCCTCTCAACAGACAACCTATAACAGTGTATGATGTTTCTCAAATTTCATCATATATCGTTATAAAATCCTCTATCTCACCCCTGGTACCCCCCACCATAGACTTAACTTGGAAACTTGTACTCAACGCCCACGGAGTATTGCAGAAAATTACTCAATAGGGGATGATGTCACACATCTTAGCCAATAAGTCAGTCATAGGGGGGAGATATAATTTGAACCACACTCGATCCATAGCCACTGAAAATGCACCATTAATCTTGGTTTGCTACGTAATCTCACTTGGCATCGCCTTGTGAGATTACTCCGCATCCAAAACTTATGGTATATTTTCAGTATCTAATGATCACGATGTAGTTCCTTTTGCCTGATATCTATTAGCTGTGATTTGAAATGTCTTTCTGAAGGATTAAGGTCAGGAGAAGGACGTTAAAACACGGACAACACTTATTTAATGTGATCACTTTCCAATCCTTGACATTGTCCTCCCATAAACTCTCCTATCATTATCCTTCTCGCTGTCCCAAAATATTAAACGACTCCCAGACGTAGGCTTGAAGACCAACTTACCACGATAGTAAGATCCTCGTATAGAGGAAAACTCAAAAATGTCTACAATCTTACTTTTTCATTTCATTCCATCATGCTAAAAACAAAATGTATTATTGTAGTTTGCTGATCTCTTGGCCTTGAAAGCAGCCTCTTTAAGGCTTCCAAAATGCGTGACTTAATGCTGTCTCTGTCACACCTACTTGGATGCGCTAGTAATCATCTATTATCTTAGCCTGGAATAAACGTCCATAGGCTTAGCATTACGAACTCGTTCTCAACAGGCTTGCGAGAACGGTAACTCGTTCTCAACAGGTGATAAAGAGATGAATATTTCCAGGCTAAAATAAAATCAGAATTATATTCGTGCTTGGTCTGAGTCTCGTTTGGAGTGCTTCATAATATTCACTCAGCTATCGCCTCGTTCATATTACTGCACACTCCAAACTCGATGGCGAACGAGGACACAAACCAAACACTCATCAATTACTTTCTTAATCCTTGAACATTAATCCCCAGAGGCATTTTAATCCAAGTCAAGATACCCTTGAACAGTGTTCCGCAGTCAAGGTCTAACTCGGGTTAACGGGTTTATGGGGTTTAGACTGTACCCAAGTCTGTTCGTGAGACACTGAGCTCTTGATTTTCTACTGGATTACATGGACGTCCTGAAATAAAAACACAAATCACTTGTGAAAACATCTCATGGTCCAAGCACAAGAAGCGACCGTCATTAATCTGACTTTTTATCTAATTTGCGTAAATTACTTTGCCATTTGATGCCATTTCTGCCCGACCCGCACCAAAATTGGCAGAGTAAAGACCAAATGCTCAATCAGTACCCTTGAATTCGATCCAAAACATCTTTCTCGTGTGGTATTAAGATTTACCTCTATTGCTATCGATTCCTTTGAACGGTGGAACCCCAGTTGCGGAATTCACTAAGGGGAACTCCTAATTAAGGATATTTTGTCTGGGAACGGAATTCCCTTGCAAGCCCGTTCCTATTTGCCGACCATTTGGCACCAATCTGCAGTCGGGAACCGTGAAAAGATCTTGTGGCAACACAGACGCCAGATCGGTGAATGGAGACGAGACCTGCAGAGAATGCTCACAGATTAATTTTGCGTAAATCATGTAACAATATATACCAATTAAATATGTTTGTATCCAAAAAATGCAGTAAAAACAGTGCATTCAATAGACACTCACTGATAAATTGATACCGATATACAGTAATTGGTACCACCGGCAGACTTTCAGTGTGGCCAAAAGAATCTCTGCCGTTTTCGTCGGCCGATGGAAACGGGCTTCGTCCGTGTTTATTTTACTGCTCTAGTAGAACAACCCATAGGCCCTTTTCCATTGGCCGACAAAAACGGTGTAGATTTTCTGTGTTCGCCTTATAGCCCATGTCCATTTTGTGCCAGCAGTGATAAAGGTCCGTCGGTGGTTCCTGACTGTATATAGGTGGTGGACAATGGAAATAGGCTATTAGGAGAACACAAAAAATCTACACCAGTTTCGTCGGCCAATGGAAACGGGCCTTATAACAGCTTTTACTCGGTGGGAAGAGTGTCCCATTTCCCAGAGTTATACCGTTACCGTCTTAATGCCAGTTTCCCGTGGCCAATTATTCGGCACCGCTCTGCAGTGTGGAAACACCGATCGATATTTTTGGAGCTATACCGACACTAGATCGGTGAAGGGAAACAGCCTGGTATTTGAAATTGTTACTGATTAATTTAGCGAAGATGATGTAATAAATCTACCACTGGCTGACTTGGTCAATGACCGGTAAAATCAAAACGCTTTTATTTCAGACTTGCATATCATTAAACGATAACCCTTGTAAAAGGCAGAGAAAAAAGAGTCTTCAAGTACGATCCTAGATTATTAAACAGGCCCAGTCACCTGAACCCTGGTCGTGTCCCTGACAGCAGCGTGAGGACTGTAATGAATCTGGGGCCATTTAATAATCTAGGATCGTACATGAAGACCTCTTTCTGTAACTCATACAAGGTTTATTGTTTGATGATATTTAAGTCTGTTCGCTAAGACAGTATTAGCCGTCAATAAGGTCATCCATAAGTGTTGAGTAAAGTTGACCCACATCGTCCTTTGTTCTCTATGGCATACTAACATGAAACATCACGAAATTTCATATGATTGTTTATATGGCATGAGTTGTCTTCGCGGAATGATATCACGAAGCAGACCTGAGTGATATCTGTAGCAGAAGGCAATGAATGCCATGTAAACAATTATATGAAATTGAGTGTTTTTTTAGATAATATCCTACCCTATCACATGTTTTTAACTTCATTTGTCACCTGTGGCATATAAATATTATATGGCAAAACCGTAGCACACAGTCACTCCATATTAAGTCTATGGAGATTTATATGAGGGGTAGGATAAAGAAAAGGGTCTACATGTAGGATCCTAGATTATTAAATGGGCCCCTGTACAGTGTGTACAGGTATTGCCGTGGACAGGTTCGTGAAGGGTAGCGGGCAATGACCGGGAGTGAACAGTAATCACATCATGGAGGCTGAGCGGCTGGCCACGGCTGGCGAGGGACCATTGCCCACTGGTCAACCTAACACGGTCTGGGCTCTCTAATCTCGCCGGTGTTGACTCAACGTATATATTGTTCCTCCAGCTTCAGAGATTACTCTGCCCCACTCCCCACACCGGGTAAACTGCACTATGTCTACTGACAACACCGGATAGTCTAGTGTCCAGAGACGATTGATTAGACTCCCACCATCAAAACCAAAATCTGTAGTATTCAAAAGTAAGCTGTATCAAAGAAGGTTTAAATGTACTTGATTTTGGTTATACGGACATATAGAGGTTTTTTTCTAAATCATTTTACTATTTCTTCTGGTGTAGAATGTACCTAGCTTTGACATGAATCCGGTATAAGTAATCTTCATCAATGTCAGTCCTGAGGGTGTTAATAGTACAATTCCTAAGTACTCTAAGACCCAACGTCCACTGAGCTCCACCGATTATGATGCTTGCCAATGTTCCTATTCTAGACTATTGTGTAAGATAAAGAGTCTCCTGGTTGTCTATATTTTTTTACATTATCCATCGGGAAGTCTTAGATATCTATTGTAGCAAGTGGACGCCGGTCCTAAATCTCCGAAAAATGGACCTGCTGAAATTTAAAAAAAGGCCTACGAGAAATGCTAATCTGGAATTCTCTTTAGTACAACAATTGCAAGCCGTGTCTAGCAATTTAGCTAGCCGCGAATAAGAGAAAGCACTTATAAGAGTTTCCTTCTCCGTAACGCATCTAATCCCGTGGTCGTACTGTAAAGATCATCCCGGCTTCACGTGTCGTTGATAGAGGGAGATGCTAACCAGCACAGGAGCCGCCGAGTTTCAATTGAATCACTTTCTTTGTACAGAGTAATTTGTATCAGCAGCACCTACCCCCGAAGCCACTGCACAAGGTATGGTGCTATTATAGTTACTAGGTGTTTATTACGCAGACCTGGTGATATGTCATTATCAATCTATCAGAATAGTCATTGATGTTTATTATCGAATCGTATACACATTGTATACGTAGCATACCTAGATACCTAGAGCTCCCGACACACTATGATAAGCGTTCCCACACACGACGACCCAGAATTTGTCAACATTCCGACACAGCGACAATGCGGTAATACAGTTTTCAACACTCTTAATATGTTATGATACAGTCATTTTGACCCATGGACATATCGTAGCCATGTCGAAGCCATATCGCAATCAGTGGGAGCCTGGCTTTATAATGACTATAGTTATGTGTTGAGTGTTTTGACTGGTTGACTCTGATAAATATACAGTAGTTGACAGGTCAGTGACGTTATACATGTCTCTCGCCTACGGCAAGGGATAAGTCTTTAGTGAAGAAAGTGGAAATATTCCAGAAGACATATCTGAGATAAGCAATATGTACCATATCTATCCGAAACTGCGTATTCCTGAGTTACATAATAACAAGTCCAGCCTAGATTTCATCGAATCACGAAGGAAAAAAAACTTCTTGAAATAGGCTCTTTATAGAATATATGACAATCTATATGAATATCAGATGAAAGGAAAATCAATACATGGGCAAGCTCGACCAGCAGTGCCCAAGCCAAATTACGATTTGTTCACTGAAGCGGGATTCACACGATGGGATTCATCTACATCATAGGGTGTTTGTCTGAGACAAATCCTGCTGATATTCTGTACTCGAATGGAATTTTTTCATCTAAATTGTAGGGTTCCATTTCCCTCAGACAAGTTTTTTCCTTGCAATTGTTGGTGACATTTACCCCTAGAAAGGAACAGATTATTGATTTTAGACAGTTAGACCATCATATCTGCTATCTTATTCCAAAATTTCATAATTTTAATCATGATTAAATGTTACAGACAAACTATGATACAGGTTCTACATCTGAAGCAAATCATATACAGCTTGTTTGTCTTGTAGCCTAATCGCAGATAGGTGACCTTCCGACGCGATTTTGATTTTTAATCGGGAGGTCCATCGTAAGCCTATGTAGAAGTATTTCTGATCAGCTCTCTAGATGCTGTCCCTAAAATATCAGACCTCAACTATATAGAATGCCCCTGCCCCAAACCACAGACTGATAAGATTCCAATATTGAGTATTTAGATAGAACGTCCTGACCAACGTTTGTACGGACCGAGGCATTTATGCAGAGTTCTGTACAAACGGTAAATTATCATCGAGTTCTGTGACTTGTACAAGCATGGTTGGACGTTATATATTTACTATATACCCGAAGTTAAAAAAAATATCAATTTCCTTTGGCTTAACAACCAACTTTTCAATAAACGTGTATGGCAAGGTGGTCTGTATTTTAGTGTACGGACCAGCGGTCCGTACAGTACAGTATATACGGCATGGGTATATAGTAAATAATGCTATGAAATTCCGAAGTGTACACCTATAATGATCATATTGTCACCTGCGGATCAATGTACGACAGACCCGAAGGAAGATAATAAACAAATAAAGAAAAAGGGACACGGGAGTCGTCATGAAAGCTATGGGCCTGAAAATGGCGGAGAACGTGAAGGTAATGAGAGTCGATCTCATAATGAACAACAGATACCTAAAAGCAATGTGTCGACAGCCATTAGCGCAGGCACTATTTTGACATACCAGTCCGATGATTACATGATCCTTTATGTTGTTATCAAGCTCTGAAGGTCATCAAAGGTTATCAAATGAAACACAAAATCACAGCTGATATTCTCACGCACTATTTTGCATGCTAGGGACTTCTTTCCGTATCCTACTGAGTAGATATGGTTTTCCGTATCCTAGTCGGTGATGATCTGTAGGCTCCATAATGATGATTTTTCATGCGAATTAGCGGTCGCCGACGTTCGCAGACGTTAGCACAGAAGTCCCTTGGTCGCATGAAATTCGTATGAAAAATCGCGTCAGTGGATCAGGCAGTCGCATGGAATTCACTTGGTGCTCGCATGGCTCATGCGAATTCGCATGGCCATGGGTTGGCCTTGTGAAAATATCTAAAGTAACAAATAATTTCGCATGGGATTCGCACAGTTGCATAGTCGCATCGATCGAAAACAAATTAGCATGAAAATTCCGTCGCCTCAGTGGATTTGGCGCTTCACGGGGTGTTTGTGTGAGACAAATCCTGCAGAGATTCTGTATTCGAACACAATTCCTTCGTCTAAATTGTAGGGTTCCATTTCCTTGAGACATGTGTTTTCCCCTGCCATTGTTGGCGACATTTACCTCAAAAAGGAACAGAATCTCAGGGAATTTTTAGCCCTGTGAGCTTAAATGATCCCACTGTGTGAATTTCGCATAAGCAGATCTCATGCACTGTTAAGAAGGTCGGATATCAACCCAAGACAGAAATACATTTCTTAGAATAACCAAGCCGCCTTCTGTGACAGCTCTATGGCGCTTAGCGTACATCAGCATCTGCAAAATTGTACGCTCTGGCATAGGTCTTGTCTATATTACTGATTATTACTCTCAATACTTCGGCCATTTTACTTATTATGATAAACCTGTGGTCGAACTTCTATGAAATACTACCTGGTGCTAAGGGTGTAGTATCAACTATATGGGCTGTGCCGTAGTGAATGAACACCAACATTTGGCTGTAAATCTACGACTTCGTAAGTAAATAAAATGGTGTTTTTTTTCCCAATGTTATTTAGGTATATGATAATATGTAAACGTAGTGACTGGGCCCGTAGAGATGACTTTCTTGTCCTTATGAATCACAAATAAGATGCTGGAGGCAGCGGGACCCCAACCCTCACCCTAACCCATCCCCATGGGTTCAGTAACCCAGTTTACTCTTATTTCTGTTCATCAGTAGTACTACACGTTACATTCAAGACCTGTGCGCAATATTATGACCTTGATAAAGGTTATCCGGACCATGTTGCCAAAATGAAAGACATTAAAAACATCCTCAACTTCATAATTAAATGTTTGCTCTGGCATCGTGGCTCAGTTTATTCAGTTTTAGGAAATGTTTGAATTCATCATTAGGATATTTCATGCCAAGGCAAATGGAAACTGAATAAAGGCTTCGTGATGCAAGGGGTCGTCAACGGTAATGGCCTGGGGGAAAATTCAATGAGCTGGCATAAGTGTAGTTGACAGACTGTAAATATTGCTCCACTGTTCACACTCACATTGCGACCATAGACATATTTTGAAGACAACATAGACAAATATTTGAGCGGTTGCATCTACATCATGATGATATATGACCAGGTCCCTTGGGGGTCGTTGCTCCACGTTTTTCGGATCGCAGAATAGCGATCCGAGGTCGAAGGTGTTGCTCCAGATTTTTTTGCGGATCGAATCATAATTATGTCGCCACCTATATCCAAACAAAAACCTAATGAACCTTTTATCTATGATACTGAAAATGCGGTGTTGTAAAAGGTAGCGATACATATGAAAATAACAATACTATACGATACGATCCGATTTTACTGGTGCAACGCTTTTCCCACATTTCACAGTTCCTTGATCCTACAAACCTGTATTTTCTTGTATATTGTCTACTATAATATCCTATATAGTGTCCTGCGTACTAAGTATGAAGAGATACAATAACTCTTTATTGTATAACAATTGTGTATTATTGTGATCTCAAATATATGACTGTAACAAATATGAGCAAGAAGATCATTATGAATGAAATACAAGGAAGAACACCTAATGTTAGGTGCTTGTACACGATTATCTGAATGAAACAAAACAAAAGATGTTGCTCGAGTACGCAACATCTTAAAACATAAAAAGATTTTAAAAGATCAGTATAAGTAATGCAATTATCATATGGAAGCCATAAATGAACTCGAATTCATTACTCCCATCATTATCTCTTCATTTATTTATATACTTATTCTGTATCGTTATCTGCATATAATATTTTTTTATTTCCCTTGGAATGACTGTAAAGTCGCGAATGTATCGACTTACTGAGATTGGTATCCAAACCAGTGGAAGATCTTTCCTAGGACAGAAGTGAGTTTTTTTTATTAGATAAATAAAATACAGTCAGACTATAAATTCCCATTACCCATGCTCCTTCTGCTCTCGCCATGGTCTCCCATAGATATGAGAGGCCGAGACGGTAACGCTGGGTGACCTTTGTATCGCTTAAAGTCGAGGCGTCTCGCTACTATTTACCCTTAACAAGGACGCCAAGCCGGATCGTGCAACAGACGACTGCAGCATGATAGTAAAGTATAGGTTCAAAGCCCAGGAGGTGCCTCTGTGTAGTTAGGCGTTATTTTTCTTTGTCATCATTAGTGATTTTAGAAAATAAAGACTAATACAATTATGTGAGCGCCAGAAAAAAACCATTGTGTGTAGGGGATAATATAACCACCGGTACTAAGGCACTGGACAGTCTTTCTTATGTACGTTTGGTCTGACAGCAATGTAGAAAAGTGTGAGGCCCCTTCCTCATTAAAACTACAGAAGTATAATACGGAGGAGCCTCTACTAGATATTTCACTTTTCTTTTCAGTAATAACCAGTGAATCGCCTAATTCATAGTAGATGTTGAACTTTACAATATCCTTTCTCAGAAGTCAGTGAGACATTTGCTAAGGTAGATGGGAGGGTGCCATGAGTTGTTGCAGAGGAATCTCACGAGGCAAAGCCGAGTGAGATAACATAGCAGACCGAGAGAAATTGAGTTTTCTCAGCGGCTATGGATAGGTTCGAATTCATTATCTCACCCCTATCACTGACTGATTTGTTAACGTTTGTGACATCAACGCCTATTGAGTATTTCTTTACAATACTCTATGTGCGTTGAGTATAAGTTCCCAAAGTTAAGTCTATCGGTAAGAATACCAGGGGTGAGATAATACTATTTATCATACACTTGCGCTCATTGTTCCTATACTTACTGACCTCTGCTCCCTATATCGTTAAATAACGTACGGCAGAGTGGGCCGTACAATGTTTTACGGCCCAGCTCAGTGTCTAAATTGTACTTCAATTCCTTATTAATCTAAAATATATATAAAGGTGTATGACAAAGGGAAACCCAGCCAGGCATTCAATCTGATTATTATTACTCACTCCCGGATTCGTAAATACTCGGCTCTCGTCTCACGGTGTTGGGGAAAGTATTTGCTGACCCAGGAGTTCGTAACAATTACCAGATTAAATGCCCAGTCAATTTTCCCACTATATATTCAAGAGCGCCCATCGAGTTAAGTATGAAAAAAATGAAGATAATTACGCAATATGAGCTCTTTACAGTATCCGATTTCAATCTACTCAGAAGATATTGGTCGGCTCTGCTCGATAGGATACTCATGAATAATGTCAGCAAGTTATTGACTCTGCTCCACATTGGCTCAATAACCAGATACAAAAAAATAAATCATAAACACCAGTTGGCGACTGTGTGTCCCTATGAGCACTGCATTCAGATATGGCGAATAGAGGGGATTAATCAAAGATCCCCCCGGGCTGTGCTCGTGTCCGTATGCTGCATTTCCTTGCACTATTGCATTGTCTTCTTGGTCCCTGGGAGCCCAGAAACGTGTGGAAGTCGTGAATAAAATGATGGGCAGCTGCTCCATCATAGCCGTCGATACAGTGAGCGGCTCTGAGTTATTTACGGTGCGTGGTGCCAGACTGGCGTGGACAGAGCTCCTCCGTAATGGACCGAGGTGACCTGCTGGGACGGCGGTCAGATGTGACTTTTTATATAGTCTCGAATCTCAAGTCAGTTCATATCTGCTGATATAGAAGTCTCTATATGAAAATATCAATTTGGTTATATCTCAGAAATTGGATTTGAAGCTCTACTTATATTAAAAAACATTTTTTTACCACAAACGACTCGACACTCCCACACCCCACCGGGAAAGCGGATCATGTCAAGACGAGCAGAAAAAGTTTTTTACCAACTCTACTTATATTAGACTGTAACTACTTGGAATGGCGTCTAACTAAAATACTATAAAGAAAAGTCACAAAATGTTATATGATTATTTATATGGCATGAGGTGTCTTCGCGAAATGATATCACAAAGTGGAGTTGAGTGATATCTGTAGCAGACCACAATGAGCGCCATGCAAACAGTTAGATGAAATTGAGTGAGGTTTAGATTTTATCCTACCAGCTACATGTTTTTTCATATGTCACTTGTGGCATATAAATATGTTATGGCATGACCGTGGCATGCAGTCAGACTATGTTAACTCTATGGAGATTCATATGAGATATAAAACCATACTTTTTGTCATTACTCAACATAGATATTGTATTTCATATATGCGTTAGGCCCGGCGTCCACCTACTACGATAGAATCGTAGACCTCCCGATATGGCACCGATACAAAATGTCAAAATCGGTGCCATATCGGGAAGGTTCAAAATCGTAGACATATGTCTAGACATGCCAATCCACCACGCATTTTATGGGGGTTCTATCGGTGTCTAATCGCAGAAACGTGGTTAACTGCCCCGATATTAGGTGACCTTCCGACGCGATTTTGATTTTGCATCGGGAGGTGCAACGTAGGTGTACGCCGGGCCTAAGCGAACACAGACGAAGACTCCTGTTGATGAATCAATATGTGACCCTTTATGGAGGTGGCAAAAACTAATTATCTTACAAATCTCAACTGAATTTTCCATTATGTCCAGACAATTTCCATTACATGGATTATTCCGAATAACTTGGGCACACCCTGCTATTGTGGACATTGCTCTTGCACTATCTGGGAGATTATTAATTATTTCAAGGTTAGTAGCTTATAGGTTTTTTCAAATTTTTATTTCTCCATTTCTTTATTTGATCATTTTTTAGCATAGATCAGTCGCTTGGCGGAATCCACGCTTAGCATAGATGTGATGTCAGTCCAACTCGACAGAGCTGCTCCTGGCCTAACGAAGACAATTAATCATGAAGCCCATTGAAGTAAGAAGTCTGGACAGGCAGCAATTTGTCGCGGGTTTAGAGGCATGGAAGACCTGCATTGTTACGGCAGTGTTTGTCTTAATTATGACACATCTGGCATTGCTTGTCGCCCTCACCATGCATGCTCCCGGCCCATTGTGTTCTTCACTTCAAGCGAGCCTTTATTCACATTTTCCTCTAGGGAGAGAGAGGAATGTATTATTTTGCATTTTGTCAAAGTTTTTATTCAACCAGCTATTCATCTGGGATAATTCATTTATAGATAGGTATAAACCGATGAAACACTATCCATGAACGAATTACATGATATCCGTGGAGCTCAGGGTTATTTGTCAGCCTTGACTTGCCATGGATTTCCTGTCATCATTAGTAGACTAGGAACAAACGGATTGTTCATCATTGATGAATGAGTGTTGGATTATGGATAACTAACAATTAAAAGGTTTTGAGTATATTGAGTCTATGGATCGGTTTCTGTAACACACTCGCACACAGTCAACTTGCCACACATTTTCTGCAACTGCCTGAGTCTCTAATCCAAATAAATCAAGAATCAGTGGGTCCATGAAGTATTTTGGTCTCAAGTGATTGGTCATGTTCAACTTGGAATGCACCTAAGACCCTCAGATACCCGCACACCTCTCCTTTCCTAATATCACAGTGAATAAATAGCACGCAGATAGTGAAGGGATAATTTTGCAGGAAGCTGAAAACCTATGTGACCACTTTAACCTTTAGACATGAGGGAAGGAGGAGGGTGCACCAAAGCTTACTGAATGGTTGCCTCGGCAGATGTATCAACTGCACCCTTTGGTTCAATTTAGACATGTCACACTTGGATTTAGAATACGGTGTGGTTATATCGCGGATTCCACCATTATGATATGTATGCTCCCTTCCTCATATTTATCAGAGGCAGTCTCAATAACTCTGCTCATAGCCACATCTCAATTGGCTACATTAGCAAAATCTTTGTCTTCTGAATGACAGCAAAACATTGTTGGCAATGAGAATATTGAGGATTCTCAGGTGCTGTCAGGCCAGATGCTGTCATCGCTAGCGGAGATTCCTATATACCTATACTCTATAGTTAAATACCACTGCTGGGGGTGCAGTAATTATGAGTTATGTATTGAGGGTGATGTTTTCGTCCCGGGCTGATGTTTTCATCCCAGGCTGACCATGTGATATAAATAGCGCCAGGACGAAAACATAGCTGTTGTAGTTACTCGATAAAGGTGGCCATTTTTCTTGGGACTACCGCAGGTTAAGAAATACCCATTTTTATCAATATTTGAAGATATGTAGGAACAGGGAAACCAAGTATCGGTAAGCAAAAACCAAAATTACTTGGTGAGGACTGGAAAAATTACTGCCAACGGCTGACGCCTTGGGCAGTAATTTTTCCGGTCCTCTCCTCGTAACTTTGAACTTTTGCTCACCGGAACATAGTTTCCCTCTAATTCTCTGCAGAGATCTTTTGTCCTCTTGGTGGGATTATACATTGTTAATGGCTTGTTTGTGCTGGTGGCAGCTCCAGCTGCTACAGATTGTGTGCAGCATACTCAATTTGTGTACTCAATGTATTCAGAGTGTGCTCCCATAATCTATACACGATGCATAGTCGTGCTTCCAAAAGGTAATCCTGTGATTAACCTTACAATGGTTCATAATGGGTGGTGCAGAATGCCAGCGTCATTGTTCTAGAACAATTTACCCTATGTCACCTACGCACACTTTCGACACGACTCGCTCCTAGTTTTATGGACTAACGTCATTAATTGTTATATTTCTATTTCAGCATTCATGTGACTATTTGAAACAGGGACCTGAGAAGCTGGTATATATTAGGAGTTTAGTGCACCTTCTGCCAGTATTGCTTATAAGACCATAGAATATCTCATTTATCCAACTGCAATTTAAACAACCCTGTTTCCATACATATGTAGACAGTAATCAATGGTTTTGTGGACAGGTGGCCGTGAACCACGAGAGGTTGACAAGTGTATTACAACATGAACTTCAAGTGGTTTACAGAACCACCTGTCTCCAAAATCATCATTTGTTTTATCTATAATCTATCTGCTTAGTTAACGAAATAAACATTTATAAATAACTAAAACATTAGTACGCCCTTAAGTTTGCAATAAACAATGTTGAGGATTCACCCTTCCGAACTTTGGTAGAATCAAAAGAAGCTCAAAAATATGTAAATTCCCGTGACTATACAAAGGTAGCTCGTAAATATGTTTCACTTGTACCGCCGACAGTTTCTGCGACTATAAATGTTACTATCTTGATATCCTTGCTTGTTATTGGAAAATAGTGTTACGTAAATCGAGTCTTTTGTAAGTACACTCCCAACCCACCAGCTATGTATATTGATACATTTTTATGTCTGTATATATGTTATCACTTTATATTATCATACAACGCAGAAAGGACATATATAAGATACTTCCCTAGGCGTACATGGAAACCAGTCTTTTAGACTAAGTACGATCCCAGCCTAATTAAAAGTCTTAAAAAACCCAAAGAAATCATGGTTATTTTGACCTTAGACATAAAAGTATCGATTCACATCTGGTTTGATTACCTTATTAATAATATGCAGTTAAACTCACCTAATTAGTGTTTGCAGCCTAAAGATTCACATAGATGAAACCTAACATAAAATCCCAGTGAAATCAAAGCATTTTGGGCCACCCTGTAAGTTGTTGACACTAGCCTGACAACGTTCTATTGCCCTGACAACATAATTAAAGTGCACGGCAACCCACTGTGACAGCACCGCTGTAATTGGTCAACTAGGGTCACATGGTACAAGATTACAAAAGGTACGACAGTGCAAACTGCCACCAACTTCGCAGTAGCTGCCTCCCCACTGCAGTTCAGGTCTAGCCACTACGAAATGTCAATTAGAATCCGGAGCCAAAACTTCAGGAGTGGAATGCGGGGCCCAAGATTAAAACGAATCAGGTTTTGATTTTATCCTACCCTATCTCCTCAGTTTTGGAATATTACGTGATAACAATGCTGTATGCCACTAGTGGCATATAAAAATCCGTATGCCAGTCAGCGTGGCATACGGAAACCCAATGTTAAGCCTATGGGATATTATATTAGGGGTAGGATAAGAATCTGTACCCAATGGTTATGGTATCTGACAGTTTTAAACAATGGATAGTGGTTTACTGAGTCCCCATACATGTTCAATGGGGACTTTATATACGATGTACAATAAATGCTCCATCTCAACGACCACTTGCTCGCCTTATTGCTGAGCAATCCAGATGAAAGCCTCTGTGCCGGATCTAATCCGGGCCGTATACGTCACAACCATCTCCAGTGGCGTCCCCGAGCGGTGGGACTCTTCATTGAGCCCCTGCACTAATTCCCTTTTTGCGCTGCGCCATGTTAGGTTAGCTAAGTGTCCGCCAGTTGACTTTCCCGTCCACCGGAGACTCGTTAGCTCAGGACCCGGGCGCCTGCCGGGCACCGCCGGCGAAGCACGTTATTCATACCCTATTATCGCTCGCAAGTACCCGCCGATCGATCACCTATTATCGCTCGCCCTTATGGTCCCGTCGCAGGGCGGGACTTGGGCCAAGGGGACACTTCTACAGATGAGGCTACTCTGCGAAACAAACCTTATCATACATATATAAGTAGCTATATGAGACAATATGAGGCGGTGTCTTCCTATACATCTTCTGCTGTTTGTCTTTCCTGCCCTTTAGAGTAACTGACTTTCGATTTAGTGCCACTGACTGTATGTCGGTATCACTATATATATAAGCCCGTTTTTATAGACCTTTTAAGGTCTGTTTCCATTGACTGATTTTGCGTCAGTAGTGCGGAAGGTCCTTCCATGGTTCCTGACTGTAGATCGGAGACGGCAAGTGGAAAAGTGCATTTAGGGGAGCTAAAAAATCTCCGCCGTTTTCGTAGGCCAATGGAAACGGGCTTTATCAGTGAGGGTCCATTGTATGCACTGTTTCTACTGTATTTTCTAGATAAACACAGTTTCAATTCTCACATTAGAATGTTGAGGATTGCTGATGAAATCAAGGCATTTTCTTTCTGTCAGTCTGGGAAAATGCGTCGGTGATGGCCTTGATACATAATCTATACCAAATTAATCTGCGAGTATTCTCTCCAAGCCTTATTTCCCTTAACTGGGCTGATGTCAGAATACCCAAATTATCTATCGGTGGTTCCCGACTGCAGATCGGTGCTGAATAATCGTCCAATGAAAACCTGCGTATTGCACACTGATTGTATAGCCTATTGTCCGCCACAGACGTCCAGACTCTATCTCCTTGGAAAGCAGGCAGTCTGGTAGTCGCTGGCCAGTCGCTTGCTTGGCACATTTCCTACAGCTACAGATAAGGTACATCTCCTCGTATTGTCTTGCATAGAATACATCCTACAATGAGACCTTTTGACATGTTCTATCAAGTGGGATATGCGGCCAAATGCAAGGGTCCTATACCTATTACTTCATTCCGTACGATTATAACATTCCCATACTTCACCGGTCCGTTCCATTATAAGATCAAACACATAAAATGTTATGTTTCCAGCTCCATATCTCTTGAATTGAAGCCAAGCATGGTTACAGGCGCCTCTAAAGATTTAATTGCAGCCATCTAGATATATAATAAAGATTTACTCTTAAAGTAAAACCCCTCTTCATTGAACGTAAACTCTCTATCATTTTCATTATATTAACTCCGAATTGGAGGGACACTTTATCATTCTGACGGGCTCGTGTGAAGACAACGCTCCAGATTACCTTGATATCTGTTTATGGTGTGTATGTGAGGCGGGTGGACTGCAGCTGGTGTATAGACACCAGGGAACGGCCTGTGTAGGCTCCTGTAGGCGTCAGGTAGGCGTCTGTGCGGTGTCTGTGTAGTTTATATGCTAAATAGCCTATCCATTGACAGGCTGGAAACCCCGCTTATTTTGTGTCAATTAAAAAAGACTGAAGGTGTATAATGAAGGAAAACAGACCAGGCATTTAATCTGATAATTGGTACTCACTTAGGCCACTCAAAAGAACAAACTTGTTTCTCATCACCAAGCCATGAAAAATATGATGAGGGCGCTTTTTTTTTTTTGCTGGAGCAAAGATGGCTTAAAAGTGTCATAAAATGGGCTTTAAACCCTGCGTAAGCGGTCACCTTCCGTTCCAGGCCAAAGTGCCCGATTATGCGGGGTGTCTGCATACGCAGGGTTTTTAGATTCATACTGTTTATACATTGAAAGCATCCCTGGCATGAGGAGCTTTAATTTGATACTAAATACACATACTTTTCCTAATTTCTATCAAGGTTCATCTTATTTTAACAAACAAAAAAATACAAAATCTTCTAAAATCGTTTTTGCAGATGCGCGCGGTGATGAGAAACAAGTCTTTTTTTGAGTGGCCTTACGGACAAGTAAATACGCCCCTCCAACCTTACATCATTCGGGCAAGCATTTGCCAGTCCATGAATTGTAAAAATATCAGGGTTCCGATTCAGATCTTTCGGTCCTGGCGGGAGAATCTACCGGGGTTCACACAACCAATCCAAGAGCTATTTAAGTAGAAGAGACAATTCCCGTTTAATAACTGGTGTCGTCCGTAGGAGAGACGTCTTGTATAATTAGTCTGCTTCAAGTGAATTCCATATTGGGCAAGGACAAATAGGCTGTCCGTCAGGTATGATTCTCCTTCGGGAGGAGGGTTCCTAATAACTGCAGAGAGTCCCACATATTGGGTAATTTAATGTTTTATAATTATAATTGAATCTAACCAAATATTTGAGACATTCTCCCTCTCACACTGCCATTTTGTACTCGAGACCTTAATAATCACATTTCCACTGGTTCGATTGATGAATAAGGCAGTTCTTTGTTGGGTTCTTTTAAATAGCAGCATTTATTGACATCAAGAAGAATACAATGAGATATCCATGATATTGTTTCTGCAAGATGTTAAAGGATGAGCTCTTCTTTGTTAATTTGATTCACCTACAAAACTTCATGTGATGTCTTCCGTAGGAGCCTTTTCTGTATATGAACTACAGTATAAAAGATGTGGGTCAACTTTGTTAAACAGTTATGGACAATCTGGGCTCGATCCCCTGTGAGGACTTTCCTCCATTGCGAGTGTCTTTATATGTTAATACTAGGCCTCGTAGGACGTCTCCTACAGGTATATACTCTCGTTGGCCTGTGTAGATGTAATGATATAAGACAATTACTCCTTCAAAAGAACCATCGCCAGCCTGCCCAAGCTATAGCTATACTGAACTTTGTTGTAAACTAGACTGTGCCTGTGTTTCGCACAGCATGGCCTCCCCTTTATTCCCCATAACCATCATCATCCTTTTATTTTATACTGATTACCATTGACTCTCTTACACCATTTGTATGTCAATCTCCATGTGATTTGGTTATTGACTACATTGACTTTGTGAACAGCCCGGATTTTGTATTATACTTATAATGGAAGACCATCTGCCTTAAGGTGAATTATATGTGAAATAAAAAATTTGGAAAAAAATATTATCAAAGAAAATTAGGCCCGCCCCTCACAGAGCGGGCCTGTGTGTAGGGTGGTCGTCAGTGCACCTGTCACACACCACTAGTGATGGTCCCCACACTGCACCACGATGATGGATGGGAGGGGGTATGGCCAATTGGCAGAGTGGGCCCATGGTCATTACAGTGTGGGAAAAGTACTGATCACCTCAGGTGGGGCATGGACAACACATATATTATACATAACATGGATTCAGTAAGTGTAGCTTTTATATCCTGTATGAGGAGTAGGTTTACACAGATACAGACAGAAACACAGACACATAGACACACAGAGATACAGAGATATAGACTGATATACGGGCATACAAAGACATTTATACACGCTTATAGTTCAGAAATGTACCTGCTAGCCACGCTCTGCTCATGCTCTCGGGCGTCGTAGGCGGGGCTTACTCTTTTGGATTCGTTAACTGACCTTAATTGCCTCATATCAGCTTTATTAAACGCCCCCCCCCCCCCCCAGATTAAACGCCAAGTCAGTTTGCCTAATGTATTACTATACAAATGATCATTAATGCCATACAGTCTTTTGAAGGCAATACTGCCTTCATATAGTTACGTTTGCATCCACTGTACTCTAAAACTCCTGGTAACGTTGATGTATACCAGGCTCCTGGGAGTATAATAACTCAATGGACTCCCTAGAAGCGGTATTTTGTAGCATGCTCACTGTTGGTTCTATCTTTTGAGAGGACGGGTCAATTTCTCATCAACGTTTGCACAGAATAAGAGGCGCTTTCCCTCCGAGGCTCTCTTAATTCACTTATCATGATACCACGATAATACAGTACCAATTCAGGGTAGTGCAGCGACCGACCAATGAGGGTTTCTCTTACATAAGGGTCTTGGGTAACATCATTATGAGTTGTTTGAGAAAGTTGCTGTAGACACAATATTACATGGGAACCCTAAGTGGATAGTATCGTCTCCTCTTAGACGCACTCATGTGTGATAATCAGATCCATCTACATCATACCCAGATGTAGCACTCATATCGAAGTTGTTGGTTTGCACAAATGTGTCTCCTGTTAGACGTACTCATTTGTGATAATTAAATCTATCCACATCGCTGTATGATGAAGCATTCAGATAGAAGTTGTTCATTCGCACATATATCCTATTTTATTGTCGATGGAAAGAGTTAGATTATTTTATTGTAACTTGACATATCAATCTGTACTACAAAGCACATTCAATCAGATGCAAGTTTTCCGTGATGGCATAGAATATATCAGGAGAGGCATGTATGCCAGTCTGCCATGCAGAACATGGCTGTCAGCAGGTAGAGACTATCTCAAATATGAAATCCAATGCACATCTACCGATTTCGTAACACTGATGTACCTTTGTCAGCGACAAGGGAATGGTACATTGTCTCAGGTGTGGCATCCTAATGGAGTCGGCCCTAGTCGGTAGATGTGGGGCAGCTAGGCAAGGGTGAGTCAACGATCAGTAAATCCCACCCCTCCCTCTTGAGTTCTTTGGTCACCGATGAGTTGCTGGTTGATGTTCCTAAATTGCTCGCCAAAAGTTTATCAATATGTTAATAAATCCAGTTGGCAACAACAGAACATTGGAAAAGCCCCCACCCCTCATTTTGGTTACGTATATTGCCTGCGACAGGTTCACAGAAAACTATACGATTTAGGAACTAATCGTTCAACTCCAAATCGGTAGATGTGTATTGCATCCCTCAAACCAGAGGTCAGGCAATATCATATAAAAGCACGTTGCCCAATGGGCTCGAAACGTCTACGATATGTCTTAAACTGGGCACCCACCGTGCACGATTTATGTCAGGATATGGACAATATAATACAGAAACACTTACGTATCCCATCCTTGTTATTACCCTCCCACAAACTCTCCTATCATTGTCCTTATCCTTCTAACTGTCCCCAAATACTAAACGGCCCCCCGGACACTTTATGAACCTCTAAAGTATTCGTTTTATCTGTATGCTGACAAGGTAGATCTCACCCAGGCTGGACTCCCCACTTATTTTCGCCTTCTTTGGGGAGAAGCCATCATGAGTTGTATCGTAATAGGTGTATGGGCTCTAGAAAGGGGATGACTATGCGCTATTCATTAATGGGACATGCATCAGTTATGACGGCCGGCAGCATTTTCTTATTGAGACAAGTGATTTATAGTACAATCTGATTATTTTCCTGATTAGATTCTATAGGCTGCCTACAATGTTCCCCGGGCATCGTGACAGGCATACGCGAAGTCTAGACACTTAGACAGATTACTTCCACTCATATAAATGAATGCCACATTTGATAATGATATAACGTCATATCTTCCTAAGAGCCCGATAGGAGACCGGAAGCAGTTCGTGTATCTGTCACACTGAGAAAAAGCCGGTTTCTCTGTGGATGTCACCTTGACGGTTCCCACCTAGTATCTCCATCAGTAGCGTGGTGTATGGTGAGTGTGCAATGGCAGGAAAACCAAATGCAAAAGGTCTGAAAACACAAGTGCAACATTCTAAAAGGATCTAGTCTCTATCTCAAAATAACTACCGTGGAAAGCACAGTCAGCCTAGCCTCATTGGCCCTTACCCTGGATAGAAGAGAGGAGGCCCGAGTTGGGCAAATACAATTTTATTGAATTTTATATGACATTATATGGAATTTTGTTTGTCCTTATAAATATTTATTATCAATTGGTGAAATCAATGGTTGATAAAATATGAAATAATAAGTGACTAATAGGGTATGGAGTCAATTATATTGAATTGTATAATATAAGACAATATAAGGAAAGGCCTAGAAGAGGTGTGGGTGGGTGGGTGGGTGAAGCAGAAAAGCGTGTGTGTGGTGTGGAAGCTGAAGCGGGAATGAGGGTTAGAGCTGGAAGGCAGGAAGCGAGGTAAAGCGCCAAATCCACTAGGGCGATTTTACATGCGAATTTGCGTACGCAGACGTTCGCAGACCATTGCAGACCATCGCTCAGTCGCATGAAATTCGCATGAAAAATAGCTTAAGTGGATCACGCCATCGCATGGAATTCGCATGATGATCGTATGGCTCATGCGAATTCGCATGGACATGCAAATGCCTTGCGACAATATCTAATTTATTTGATATTATCGAATGTGCTTCGCACAGTCGCATGTATTCTGTACTGCCGCAGTAGTGGATCTGGTGTTTGCACGGCGTTTGCAAAAATCACACAGTCGCACAGTCGCATGGAACACAGACGCATTCGCTTGAAAGTCGCGGTAGTGGATTTGGCGCTTAAGGTTACGAGGGGGGGGGGGGGGGGGTGCGCACAATGGTGCGCAGTGCAGCGGGGAGACACCATGGGGGGCAATGACCACAATAGGCCATGAGTAACCTATTATTATTAGTAACCAATGACTGAACATAGACGGAATACAATATTCGAGAGACTGTACCCATAGTGAATGAGCAAAAACATCGGGTCATGAGGCTTTGAATCGACGACTTTGTAAGTAAATTAAATGTTTTGTTTTATTTTAATTATGTTATTCAGGTATATGATAAGTACACGTAGTGACTGAGCCCGTAGGGATGCATTTCTCTGCCCTTTGTAACATAAATACACCCATCCGCCTCCATTGTTGGGACGTATTTTAAGTTACAAAAGATTTCGAATGGTCTTCCTTATTGGGTCAGTAACAACGGTTTTTTCCTATTACAGCATGTACAGCAACACGTATGCGCAATGTAGAGAATAGTTGTATCTTTTAGCTTTCTGTGAAATCTGATAATTTCGGATTAACTTCATAATTCTTCAATCAATCCAAACAACCGTCAAACACACTTGTACACACAGAAGATAATATTACAGCAGCAACAACCCCCCTCCCC
Organism: Alentia gelatinosa; assembly: GCA_950022655.1. Classification (NCBI taxonomy): domain Eukaryota; kingdom Metazoa; phylum Annelida; class Polychaeta; order Phyllodocida; family Polynoidae; genus Alentia; species Alentia gelatinosa. The sequence continues at coordinate 53,659,131 of OX465583.1, read as the reverse complement.
CAAAGATGTTAGTTTTAGTTCCATACGAATCCTTAAAGTGCTGCAAACGCAACGCCTTATGCGCAATTCAATCTTTTTCCTCGGAGCAGTGGAGGAGTTAGGTTTCTCTGCCACTGCCTTGTCGGCCCCATGGGAAGCTGGAGTGAGGAGGCTTACTGTGGCAGATTGTGTTTGCTCCACGGTTTGTTCCTGGGTTTGTTCAGCGCTCACCGGAGGCGGGTCGTGGACGTGAGAGGGTCGTGACGGGGGTGGGCAGGGTGTAGGGGCACGAAATGCAGTGTAGGGGGTCAATAGTTACTTCACCAATAAGATCTGGGTACGGTGAACAGTGCTGCTGGACGGGTGATCAGGACTGATGGCTGCACGCCTGGAAATACATGTAAGATCTAGCCAGCTGATCCTCCCATGAGGATTGATAAGTCCACGCTATGCAAATTATCAGAGGAGAGCAATTCTTTAAAGGATTTTATTGACAAATGATATTCATTCAATTGTAGATTGAGCAGCCAGTAGAAATTCAAAGGTGTAATGATAACGATCTTTTTAAGTGTCTTGTGAAAGAATTTCTATTGAGATATGATAACATTGGGTCGTTAGATCAACATTATCAATATCCTTTTTACTGTTTTTCTCTACTGGGAAAGGTGTTTGACCGCCTAGAGTATAGTGACTAGTGTCTTGTCTTATGACTGAGCATCGTCCAAGTGAGTCTTGTCCAAGTGGTGTTCTGATATTGACATATCAGTGCCCTTGTTTTTAGTCTTAAACTCATCATCTCAAGATCGATTCTCCAACATAACAATATTATTGAAAGAGAGTAATTTAAAATAATATCAAGAAACGTCATGAAATTTCATACAATTGTTTATATGGCATGAGTTGTTTTCGCGGAATGATATCACGAAGCGGAGCTGAAGACAATGAATGCCATGTAAACAATTGTATGAAATTAAGTGACGTTTAGATTTCATCCTACCCTGTCACATGTTTTTAACTTCATATGTCACCTATGGCATATAAATATTATATGGCATAACCGTGGCATACAATCACTCCATGTTAAGTCTATGGAGATTTATATGAGGGGTACGATAAAGTGGTTTGCTACGTTTGCAATAGGTGTTGTAATTGTTGAACATCTTAGACCCGATATAGGTACATGTGTGCTACCCATCACCGTTTTTGTATTTTTCAGTACGTTCATAACTTACTTACATATGAACCAACTAGTACACTTGAATATTACGTGCCGCGCTAATACTTATTGAACGTTCATTGTGATATATTTATTATTTACATGGGTTGTTATCAGTACAAGCCGCATTCGGGTGGGTGTCCATTTTCCTCAAAATATAGCTTGCTTTTTTTTGCTACAAGGCTTGCTACGTTTTGATTAAACGTATTGCTACACAAGCGTAATCATGTTTATTTCATAATGCATGTCCTTCCTATGACAGTATTATATGGATTTAACTTTGATTCTTATATGTCGATGGTATTCCTATATTGCAGAAACATGGCAACATTTTCAATCATCATTGTATGACATATTGAACCAGGAGCTATTGCTTTCTGTTCACAACTTACATCAAGCATGTTAGGATTTCCGTTGCACATGTACAGTATAGGAATCAATATTCATCTGGCGAAATACTACAAGCTATTCTAGGTACTAGAGCCGCGATACTCAGGAGAGGTCTTTACATTAATAAGACTTAGGACGTAAGATATATGAGAAGCCAGGCAAAATGGCGTGTGTCATGCCATGTAGGTGTCTATTCTGAAACGCCCATCTGCAGTCTTCTAATAATCTAAGGAAGGTGATTGTACCCTAGACTGGGGTCTGTGGAATAACTTATGCTATGAAATTATAGGGTACAATGAAGTAAAATATATTTCAGGCTTGCCACTAGAAGGTTTTATGTTTTACGCTATGCTATCCTTTCTGTTAGTCGGGCAATATCCCGTCTATACACTGTAAAAGGTGTTTGATTATACTTACTAGACTTTACTTTCCCTAGACAAAAAACGTGGTGCAGGCACTAGCACGTCGTGTGCGTCTCCCCACCTGACCTACCTTCTCAACCTACCTACTTACCCATCTACCTACCTGCTCAATTACCTACCTACCCTCCTACCTATCTACCCAACCTAATTACCGACCTATCAAACCTACCTACCTATCAAACCTACCTACCTACATACCTACATACATACATACCAACCCACCTACCAACCCAACCTACCTACCTACATAACCTCCCTACTTACCTACCTACCTACCCAACCTACCTACCTACTTACCTACCAGCCTACCAACCTACCTACCTATCTACCCAACCTACCTACCTACCCAACCTACCTACCTCCCTGCCCAATCTACCTACCAACCCAACCTACCTATCTACCTACTTACCCAACATACCTAACTAACCTACGTACCAAACCTATTTACCTACATACCTACCCAACCTACTTACCTACCCACTTACCTACCTACCTAACCAACCTACCTACTTACCAAACTGTCCTACCTACCTACTTAACTACCTATCATCCTACCTACCCATCAACATACCTAGGCATCTACCTACATACCTATCAACCTACATATCCTACCTACCCACCTACATATCTACCAAACCTACCTACCTACCCAACCTACCTACCTACCTACCTACCAACCTACCAGCCTCCCTACCTACCTACCTACTCAACCTAAATACCTACTTACCTACCTACCAACCTACCTACATACCTACCTACCCAACCGTCCTACCTACCTACTTCCCTACCCTTTATCCTACCTACCGATCAACCTATTACCAGCGCAACAACCTACAGACCCACCTACGAACCTGACCACCAACCTACCTACCCATCAGCTTCCTACCCATCTATTATATAATCTAGCCGTATTATCAGGTTCTGCTAAATGACATCAAATGATAGGAATACCTTTTTTCGAGATCCTTATGGGCAATTGTCGTTCCTAGTTGTCATATCAGGTTAACAGTAATAGCACAACAATAAATATGTACAGTCTTCTTTATGCCGCATGCCCCTTTGATTGACAAACATGTTCCGCGGATTGCTAATTAAGCCAGCTCCGTCATAATCTGTCCAATTAGCGTCAGTCGGCAATCAGGGGCAACACTCTTTGTGCGGCTTTTGTGGTGCATGAGAATCCTTAATCCTGATCTGGCTTAGCTCAGTGTCAGCCTGTCGCCGCCTCCTGTGTCGGCGATTGTGTATTGATGGCTTTAATAATTCAGTAATTCTACACTTTTAGACAGAGGATGCGCTGTAGCCTTCATCATATTGTCAAGATTTCTTTAATAATTCATTCTCTCCACATGGCGAGCGGCCTCTTGACATAGAGTGTTGCCAACTAGATAACTAGTGGCAAATGGTCGTATTATTTTAGAAATATCAATTAAAGGGTTTGCGGTTTTATTTATTCTATTGGTCATTTTCTGTAACCCACTTGCACCCAGTTAACTTGCAATTTCTACAACTGCCTTGCTAGGATCCAATTGTATGAAGCGCCAGTGGGCTAATGAGGTATTTAGGTCTCTAGTGATAGGTCATTGTCTGCTAGTAACGCCTCTAAGACACTAGGACTCTGACCTTTCAAAGTGTCACAGAGTTGACACACAGATAGTGAAGGGATAGTTCTGCAGCAATCTGGACGTCTATATAACCTCTATTTAACCGAGGCAGCGTATATGAGCGTGTGACCCACACCCAACAAGCATGGTAGTTGTACCTTCAGGCATAACCATACGGAAATACATTATCTTTCTACATACTCGGTACACATGCAATTGACTGAGATACACTACTTAAAAAGCGATGATTCCAGGTAAAAACCTTCAGAACTGGGTACCAAGAATTTAATCATATAAGAGATTAAAAAAAATTAATAAGAAATTAAAAAAAATACCATTAACCATTAGCATTGGTATGCAGTATCTATTACACCGTGAAAATATCATATGACCAGTGTAATAATTAAGGAAGATAATGTTCTACTCAAACGATCGTGACCGGTTTATACTGTCACTTTCCATTGAAATCAAGCAAAAGAGTAGTATGTTATAAACGTTTTCTTTTGAATATGTGAACGAAAATAGTGCTGAATGATTGAATCGCTTAACCTACATTGCTGAGTTCCAAGGCAATATTTCGCAATAGGAAAAAGATTGATTGAGAAATGTCAACCTGGGACCCATTCGTGAGGATTGGTGATACTTCATCTGGCAACGCGATTACCGGCGCAAATTAACTCCTGTTTAGTGAAGCGTGAAAAGTGATCAGTAGCTCCACCTCGCGGCAGGAGCAGGAATCATCCATCCAATTACACACAATACTTTCAGTGAGCATTTTTCAGGCCGAGAGAGAAACTTCTCCCTCTCCCAGGGAGGAAATGAAAATAAATATGTTTTGAGTCGTCCACATGTGTTTGTGGCTGCTAACAACCATGGTAAACAAATGTGATCAGTTTTGGTTTCCCATCTCATCACTTTAATGTAGTTTTACATTGTCAGTTGTATGTAAATTGGTGATCACACACCGGGTGAAATTCCAGCCATGGGAATTTATGTGTGGCCTATTTTCATAATGTCAGTCACATATAACATGTAGCAGAACATTGCATCTTGAAAACAAGAGAGAGATTGCCATTATTTTGAGAAATACGTATTTTTCCTGATTTACTAATTTCTTTTCTGATGTGGTGTCATCAAATTGTGTCTAATGATATGTGATTTGCGACTGGTTCTCTGTAGATACATCACATTTCTGGATGGGCTTCTCTCTACTGAATATGCTATTTATGTGTAGGTCATGGGGTCCAACGATAAGCATACATAGCCTGTCAACCACCCAGCTCAGCCGCTTACCACTATCACTGAAAATTAAATTTAGCTGGGACAGCCGACACAGGCCATTGTCTGCTTACACAGATAGAGCTAATTTTACCGGGTCTCTGATGAGAGGAGCGACAATACAAACAATGCAAATTAATATTTACCAGGCAGCCTCTAGAACAAATCTTCTGAGAGCTGTATTCATATCATGGAGATATTACTCAGATGAGTCTTGCAACGAATGATATTCGCAGAGGAAAATATACAACTCTATAGTCCCATATATATATACACACACATATAATAGTTGATATATATGTAATAGAGTATGAACAAATAATTGGCTCCGTAATTGGTGCAAATGATATTTATTAGTTTTTATATGCATGGAAGAGAGAGAGAGAGAGAGAGAGAGAGAGAGAGAGAGACAGACAGACAGACAGACAGACAGACAGACAGACAGACAGACAGACAGACAGACAGACAGAGAAAAGGAGAGAAAGAGAGAAAGAGAGAGAGCCTTCTTTTGTGCAGTTTGGCAAGTATACCCGACATCCTATTTCCATCGCAGGAAATCTATCATATCTAAAAATCTATGTTGGCCAATGATGCGGAAGGGGAGGTTAACCAAGATATAGAGGGCTGGGTGAAGATAATAATAATAGAAATGACAATAACAATTTTGATAATAATAATAATAATAATAATAATGATGATAATGATAATAATAATAATAAGAATGATGTTGGCGATAATAATAATAATAATAATAATAATAATAATAATAACAACAACAACAACAACAACAACAACAACAACAACAACAACAATAATAATAATAATAATAATAATAATAATAATAATAGCGGGGGTCATATAACGAATAGCGATACTATGGTGGTCTCTAACGATGAGGGGAAGAGTTAAGATATACATATGTAGCTGTAACGGTCAGATTGAACTAACAGGTAAAAATGGGATACAGGTACACAGGAGGGGCTGCCCTACCTGTCCCTGATTGACCAGACACATATTTTCCTGATAGCTTGACCAAATTCTATGCAACTTGTAGATAATTCGTCCGAGGGTTCTTCATAAGATATCATTAGCGCGTATGCTCGGTGGTGGTTCTATACTGAGTAGTGTTAAAAAAAGTCGTTGACTAGTTTTGTTTCCACCTAACGATTATTGCAACGGAGGTGTAACATGATCGACCGGCAGTGCTAAATGCCATTATTGATGGTCATAATCGAAAGGTGGAAATGCTGCATAGGTTAAATGACAGACGTAGTACGGCTTATATCTGTGCCAACTGAACGTATCCATATAAAGGATCAAACCAATGCAACCTGGGCATATCTAAACATATCCATGATTGATAACGGGGGATAAGGCACAGAAACTGTCGCTAGATTGTTGAATCTGTCGTGTAGTTTAGGTATTATACGGAGTTTCATTTCCTACATTCCCTCTTCTCATTGCCTATATGTGTGTATACACAGATAAGAAGGCATGCACCTGTTTCCTTTATGACCGGAGTCCATTTCGTGTCCAGGCAGGCCGCCTCGATGGCGCAGTCGGCAGCGCGTCAGTCTCATAATCTGAAGGTCGTGAGTTCGAGCCTCACTCGGGGCAGGTGGTGATTTTTTCCAGCCAACAAAAAACCCACAGATCAAAATGGGAACAAAAATCGGTGGGTGATCCTCCTTAGGAATTTGTCGGTGGTTATAATCGTCTACCGCAAAGCCAACACTATGTGTTCACCCGACGACCGAAAATGAGTTCCATGTGCACCGATTGTTCAATATGCATGCAATCTTACTAGCCTGAAGATTATGTGCATATATAGGGTTGACATAGAAATCGGTGGCGGTTAGAAAAAAACTTTGATTTTCGATGAAAATGATGGTGGTCATATACCAACATTTTTCCACCACCATCGATTACTTCAATCTGGTTTGATTTCGTCGCTGGTGGCAGAGGTCAGTCGCGGGTGTTATATATTACCTAAAATTGGAGAGAAAATCGTTAACCCATTTTGTTTCCACATGAAGATTGTTGTACCAATAGGGGCGCATAATCTGTCTGCGGTTTTAAATGACGTGATCAGTGGCCGTAATCGGTAAGTGGAAACGCCACATGGTGTGCCACTTTTACCTGTTGCTTGAATAGTAAGGCAAAGGAGGGGGATTCATCGCCGTTTTTCTACTTCCACTACATCCTGCATGATAGATTGCATTCCGAGTAGGTGAGTTTTTCCGCCGCCCTTTTATGCGGCAGGAGGTGATAAAGGAGGGGCTCTGTCCGATGATATATCCACAATAGAGTAACATCCCAGGAATACAAATGAAAAGAAATGAAACTGTCTTTATAGTTGCGGGTATAGGTAAGTATTCACCCCTCATTTCCGTTGAGGGATGAATAGCTGTTTCATGCTGAAGGGAAGCTCCACTGGAGAAGTCCGAGAACTACCTCTAAATCCAAAGAACATGATGTTAAAGTAAGGCCATATTGTCTAGTAGTAGAGCAAAATTATATCTTGATTGATTATCAGTTTTATAGATACATATAGGGTCTTTAAGAGAATACGTGTTCCTGTGCTCAGCATCGAACGGAACGCAAACCAATCCTTGTTGGGACATGGGCGATTCACTGGCTAAGTGGCAGAAAAAGCCCGTTTCCATTGGCCGATGAAAATGGCAGAGAGTTTTTGAGTTCCCCTAAAAACTCGTTTCCATCCACCATATTTCTGTCACTGATCTACAGACAGGGAACGCCGATGGACTTTTACCACTGCCGATGCAAAATCAGTCAATGGAAGCAGACTTTAAAGGGAATTAAAAAAAATGCGTCTTCGTCTGTCAATGGAAACGGGCTTATAGATCGCAGAAGAAGATATTATTCAAGTTAGGACCTACAAAATGTCCTACGGTGTATAATAGTCTTTATCAGCGAGGAGCAAGACTATGGAATTCGCTGGGATCAGAAGTGCACAATATAAAATACCTAGACACCTTTAAATAACGCATTAAGAGTGAATGCTGATGACCATTTAAATTAAGTATGTTCTGTTATGTTTCTGAATTGCTGAAGACGATTCAGCTCCCATCTCATTATAATCATTTTCTTTCTTTTTACTCTACTCTATTTGTCCCTTCTGTTTATATTATTCTATTTGTGTATGCTACATGGCAGGTGGTATACATGAATTGTTTGTAATGATGACATAGATGTGCCTGAAAAACTCGATTTATATCAAGAGGCACTGATAATAGATTGAAAAAAAAGAGTTGTGGGTAGGCCCTATCTGTAGAGGTATGCAATGCTTTATGGTATTATTCCTAGTTCGGGATATGCGGATATACATATCCGTATTATGAGACACACATCATAATGATAATCATGGGCATTTCCGACAGATGGTTGCTAGTCGGTGACCACTGGTTAGATCATCCCTATCATTTGTATGTGCATCTCTACCCTGGGCTACCACTCCTCTATATCCTGACACTCTTCACAGCTCTGGCTGTAAATATTATTCTAGGCCCTTGTGAGATCCCTGGCTGACCGATCTAGGATGAAGGCCTTTCATTTATGAATAAATGAGGGTTTCCATATGACAAGAGCTCTGCTGGTGTATAGTTGACGGTCGGTCTGACCTTTCTCACAGGTGGGGAAAGGCGTCGAGGGACCCGTTCATTCCCCCTTGATTATATACTGGGCCATATAAAGAGGTATTGTCGGCTTATTTTGAGTACCGGTCACTTAGGTATGAACGATATCACAGCATTATTAGTCATTATCGTATGCCTCCCCCAGCAATGGACTAACTCGAGACAGGCTTGGGAATATTAATTTATTTGTAATGAAATAGATGAGTGTATATACCGATTTATGTTGAGTAAATATAGTGATTAGAGTTTCGTTGATTAGTATATAGTAATAGGAGAGTTTGTAATGCAGTTGTTTTTGATGATATGAAAATTTCTGTTAAGCTGATATATTGATTAAGATATATCAATATAGTAATAAAAGAGTTTTATAATACAGTTGTTTTTGATGATATGATACATGAATGAAGGGCTGGTTATTTAAAATATGTTGTATGTTATGGGTATGAGGTTTGAAGTTGAAGTGGTGAATGGTAGGGTATATATATTTGTACGTCATCGACTTGAGATCGACCCCTAGATTGTTTGCGAGAAATCATATTCAATATGAACATGAGAGTTTGAGCTTACATTTGATTCGATCTCTGCTAGCATACCCGGTACACTTCAAGTGTTACAAATGGACCCTCTATTATATATGTGTACTTAACGACTGCATCGCTAATATTCTATATGAGTTTCTACTCTTGGAGAATGACACCCAAACACCTAAGCTCCTAAAAAGATGACATAGCACCAAAAGTTTAATTTACTCTTTTCATAGACCAAAGGTGAGTGTATTAGACCGTGCTACGTGCGTATGAACCAATCAAGAGCAGCCAATGCTACAAGCGGTGGGATAAAGATTATAAACCCAGGTGTTAACTGAGTTTTAAAAAACATACGTCTATGATAGGCCTTATGATGCACCTCCCAATGAAAAATCAAAATCGCATCGGAAGGAAAGCTCAAATTGAAGCAGTTGATCATGTTTCTTTGATTACCCTATGAGGCACCGGTAAATATTAATGAGCTCGGGACTAGGAATTGCCTTCGGCATAAGGAATGTCAGCGATACCGCAGTGGATGTTTTACTGGCAAAGGCAACATTAATGAGGCTTGCGGATAGACGAATTCTACACTAGTCCTTTACATCCACTGGTCGATATGTGAGCTGGATAACTCTGAAAAAAAAATCAAGCCAGGGAGTCAGAGAATTTGATTCTACAATTAGATATGCCAAGAAATGAAACCTATAAAAAAAGGGTCCCTTTGTAGGTTTGTAGAATCTGGAATAAACACTCGATAGAGGTGAAGAGATTGAGTAGTAGAGCTATATTCACGATGGCAGCAAAGGAGGGTTATATCAAAGGAACAATAAAATTATAGAGTTGCAAATGAAATGAAAAACAGTATTAGATAAAATTGTAATTGCCTAATCATTTTAAAACCTAGAAGTAGGAAAGTGAGAATATTTCTATGGTAAGCACGAGCAAGGAGAGCATCAGTGGTATGTCAAAGTGGTGTTTTTTGTGTGACTCGTTACATTACTTGCTTGATCGTTTTGTCCTTACATATGGAAGATTGATAAGATTGATAGCCAGTGTATCATTACCGATATAGAGGGGTCGAGCGGCCACTGAAGTAGTTCATCACCCAATACTGAATGATGATGTAAGTACAAGGCCCGAATGGGTCCCACTGGACTCTTGAGAAGGGGATGATGCGTTACAGTAAGCAGTGGACCAGAAAGAATGGAGAGAAACAAGGACAAAATAGACTTGAGTGATGTATTAAGATATCATGTAAATGTCTTGCGACTATATCATTGTAAAACATCGATATATGGATAAATGATTATAGTCTAAAATAAATTTGTTTGGAATACATTTTTTATTCTTCGCTAAGAGAAAATTCATAGTAGGACATATGAAATTACGATTGTACCTCCTACATCAAGTGATCCGCTCGGTAAACTGGTTTGGGTCACCGGTAGTCACTCCTGGTTGCTAGGGACTCCTTCAACCCGTTCCGGTCACGTGTCCCTCACGTGTTCACCCCACGCCACCCCGCCGACGTTCACTTCAACTCTGGGCAGCCAACGAGAAGAAACCACCCACCCACCCTACAAAAACTCTTCAGTCTCATCTTTTCTTTCTCTCCTACTCTGTAGGGCTCATCAATAGCTCCTGAACTATCTCTTATCTCTAATGTATGTTATGATGGACCTCTAAAAGTTATCTCGTATCTACTATACTCAATAAATTTTATGTCCATACCCGTACTTTGTGTTAGTCATTATGATGCAAACCAAAGTGAATTACATATTTTCGTTAGCTATGGATCGAGTGTTGTTCAGATTTTATCTCACCCCTATCGCTGCCTCATTTGCAGAGAGTTTGTAATGTCATTGTTCTTTGAGTATTTATTTACAATATTCCATGGGCGTTGAGTATGAGTATCAACCGCAGAATTAAGCGCATGAATGTTATGAATATCGGCCAAGGATATTAATATATGTACATTGATATAACTACATATATGTCCATGTGTCAGAACAAAAATACAAAGGAATTGCTCCTCAGCTTTGCAGAGTAATCTAACGTCACTTTGGGACTTTCCACTATAGGCTGCTATGAATCTTTGTTATAGATTCATAGCAGGCTTTTAAATATTGAACGTACACTTCACTGCGTTTGATGGTTACTGATCTAGGTTTGCTTTCCGAGTCGGTCTAGAGAAACAGGCAGTTGAGTAGAGTGATGTGCAGGTCTAGTGTGGCCCGTAACAGACACTTTAAGGTGGGTATAAGCGCCCTTCAGCTCCATTTCCGCGCGTGAAGTGAGACATTAGATCAATGTTTACGGACGAAGCTCAAATGATAGCCAGGAAAGGATAAAGGATCCTCCGACTATTATTCTTCTATAAATGTTCGCATTCTTCTGATAGTGTGACAGGTTTGTGGTGTTTCTGGGATTTAGGCCCGACGTCCACCATCTACAATACAAATGTTTAGACCGTAAACCCCGTTTCCATTGGCCGATTATTCTGATCCGATCTGCAGTCGCGAACCACCGATGAATTGTTTGGTTACACTGACCCCAGATTGGTGAATGGAAACGAGAACTGCTGAGAATGCTCACGGAATAATTTTCTAAAGATTATGTAACAAGGCCACCGCCTATACTTTCTCAAAGAAAATACCGTAAAAACAGTGCGTACATTGCACTCTCATCAACAAATTTATACCGATATATGTACCACTGACAGACTTTTAGGGTAACTAACGAAATTTCTGTCGTTTTAGGTGGTCAATAGAAACGAGGCTTTACCATGCAGAATGTCCAAAATCATAGACGGATCCGAAAGGTCTGTTTCATAGACAAACGTCTAGACTATGCACATCGGCGTTCATTGTAATCGATTTCTAGGTACAAAAGAGGTGATCACGGTCCTCACGACGTCGACGCACCAATGCAAATTTCGAGGCAGCATTTTTATTTTGTTAAATACAAAGTGCACTATAATTCAGGAAACATTGCATGACTATGAATGAATTGTTTTATCAGAAAATATAGAACAATATTGTATTGACACTAAAATCACGATTTCAAGTCAAACTTTAAAATGACTCTTCTGTTAACCCTCAGACTTGAGAGAAAATCATCAGATTCGCTGTGCAGGTATATAATACCTCTACATATTTCTCCTACTTAATTTCAAATTTTCATAATTTTCTCATACTCTACGATACACATTTTACATCTGGAACAAATCACAGACCAGCGGTGTACACGTATCGTTTGATCTTTTATGAAGTGCATCGTAAGGCCTATCATAGACAGTTTTTAACTTAGCGGATGCTGGGCCTTAACTGCCACCTCTGGCCAACTGGCACTAAAAACATTCTTTACAGATAAGTTAAGGTATCCCCCTGCAGGAGCTCTACCTTTTCCACTTAAAGATAAATTGCTACCTCACACCTCACAGACCAGTAAGTGCCCAGCTAATCTGCTATTAATGGTGTTGCCAGACGCTTTAAGGGCCGCACCCAGCAGGCTTCCAATGCACAGCGACGTGCTTTACGATGCGCTCTACGACACACAAATGAATTGAATTGAATGGGCATCGGGATGCATCAGGGGGTCTAGATAATACACTGATAAATCGCGGCAATAGGCCTTTTTCGACAGGTCGGCGATGCGTTTATCTGCTTAGTTACGCAATGCATGCAGCCAAACATACCCCTGACAACGTATACTTCAGCATTGGAGGACTGAGTGTATAAGCATAATAAGTTTATAATACCCATGCACATTATCTCCATAGAAATAAAAGCGGTTGCATCATATTCTATGGTATTCTAGCTCCAAAGTGATGTATCATACATGCATACCACCTCAATAATACCATAGATATATCTTAGATAACACAGGTATACCCAAACTGTATACACAATAATGCATTGGCAGGCCTAGCTATTATATGCTTATCTTTTTCCAAGTTAAAACCAAGATAATTATCAACTATAAAGTTTAGACAGCTCAGACTCACTGATACAATACCCAAGTTTGCTCCAACAATTTAATCTGTCAAAAAACAACACTCCTGCCATCACACCCACCGTTCACACTTTAGGTGTGACTGGTGTGTTTCCTATACACATGTGGCCAGACTCGGCAGTGTTTGTCTGAGCAGCCGCGTATCTAGACAGTGGGCCGTTAGGCGGCGCTGAACGGCAACACCTGTATAGCAGGAGCTGGGGGAGGAGGATTTCCTTTTTTATTTCTTATCTACACACATATACGCCCGGCGTATATATATCACGCAGAGGATGTTTTATCTTGTATACGCCAGGTGTGAAATACAGCCAAAACGCGTTCGTATTTAAAAGGAAACAGTCTTGTATACGCCTCATACGCTGGGGTGAAATATAAGCGTATATGTATGAAAACAAGTCAATATTCAGCCGATACATGCACTTCCGCGATGGCGTATATAGGAATAAACTGATGGTTTTCGCGCAGTGTTGAGGACCGATGCCACTGGGTTTTCATACACACCAACGTGCTTTCCGACACACTATACGATGCACAATAGCTGGAATACCATAGAATATGATGCAATACACTCATACCCTCAGTCCTGCTATGCTAAAGAAAACATTGCTATGAAGCTGTTTGACTAAACGCCTTGCATAACCAAGCAGATAAGAACAAAGGTCCCATTCTTATTACTATTAAAATTAATGATAATGAAAATTTTGTGGAATATCATTTGTGTAGCCTTCGGCAGAATACCACTGACTACAACTCACCGTCCTTCTGCCACTCCATTTCATAGCTATAATCCCATATAGAAATGAAATTCATATTGAAAGTTACTATGTAAGCATGACATTATTTCTAACAATATTCTGTAAAATCTATTTCTATTTCTGATTTGAAATGCTTTTGATAATTGACGAAGCTATACGACCTAGTCAGTATTCCAACAATCATAATGAAATTGGAATATTTCACAAAGGGAAACGAAAATGTCGACATAATTGATGGACTTTCCATAACGCTTTGTGTCACTTATACCATGTTGAGTGATAATGTGGGTGGTATGTCGCGATATCATACTAAACATTGTGATAAATCAGCAAGGTCCTGCAGGTTACTCATGGAATATTTATCTATTACATGCGTTTGCCATTACTCTGACAGGTATCCCCATTCATGAGTTAACCAGGCTCTATCATTGTGCCTCCTATTATCATGTTGGACAATTGGAATCAGACCGTCTTCCATTAATTATCCACTGCTCACTGTGGGCAGGTGGGTCGGTCTTCAGCCCAGTACTAAGTATGGGCGGAGGGGGGTACTATGGAGAAACCAAACAAGAGTTAGTCATGTTGTTGTTTATCGCACGACAGAGAATACGCACGACAGAGTAAGATTGTATATTACTGCGCAAGGCGAAGCCGAGAGCAGTAATATGTGATCTTGCCGGAGTGCAATGAACAATAACATGACTAACTCGAGTTTGGTTTAGAATTTATCCTAACCCCCCCCCCCCCCCCATCTAAATTACTTCTATATTAACAAATGACGTCATTTGTCAAGTGTATCCCACTAGAGCGATATTTTTCATTTTTCTGAACTCCAGACCGAATACAGTGACCCAGTGTTAGGCCTATGGAGTTTTTTATTAGGGGTAGGATAAAGTAGGATGGGTGGGGTCTGAAACACATTAACCACCTTGTTATGCACACAGTGTTATATATTTGCTCTGGTGAGATACCTGGGTCACATGTGGTCTACTCTATGGACTCATGCCGCTCGCTTGCTTGGAAACTACACTATCATTTTGTTGTCACGTGACGTTAATAGTGTCCCCTGATTGGCTGAATGTGTTGTTACGGGCAGAACTCTTAGCCTGGCAGGGAACCCGCTAGTCGTAGTGTTTATTGTTTATTAGGAAATGTCACCACTTTGCAATACCGAGATTTGCTATCCCTTATGTATGCATAGTCATGAATACATAATCAGATGAATGCACAGTCAGATGAAATGCTATGAAGATCTTCTAACATACATAGTAAATCCGATCAATTAACTGCCCCATCTGTTTCCTTTCCTTTCTTCATGATAAGCTTTCTTCTTTATATGGTTTTATTCATTAGTCTTCTAGTAAAAGGTCTTTTAGTGAATACAAATGGTCGTTGACAAAGTTCATTTTCATTATGTAGAAAATAAGAAGGAAGGACAGTAATGAATGATGAAACTGATGTATCATACGAGGAATTCACATCACAATCAACTAATGGATGTTCACAGTCAGTTCCAGGAATCTCGATCCCGCGCCTAAAGTCACTATAAAAGTATCTGTTTTTCATTTCGTCCATATGTAGTTTTAGTTCCTTCCTTTATCCATCTGAGAGCAATAAGACTCACCCCAAGTCCAATACGTGAATATTATCAATTTGTTTTTACTGGTTTTCTTCCTCCAATAGGCTGTCTAGAACGGTATTCATAAGTCTGCTCTGAATATGGTTAATGTACTAAACAATGCGGAAAAATCGTCTTCCCCTCCTGAAAATCGGGTCCCGATTTTCGCCGATTTCACCTATTTCTTTTTTCATGCTATATTATACTATAGATTTACACAGAGCGGTCTAAGAAAATATCTATTAAAGGACTTACACCGGTAAATCACAATAACCCACACTGTAGATTGGCTAGCACACATAAATAATACAGTTTTGTGCTACCCATAAATTGACTAGATCTTTATGTCTAACTAGTGATCGCCGAAGCCCTCTGATGGGAACAATATCTGGTAGACGATTTTCCCAAGTAGGATGACTATTTGCTAGACGATCTACAGCCATCACGTTTTTAGTCGTCTAGTGTTAATGCCAGCTAAGTCATCAGGTGGTGCTAAATTCAAGAATCATCGCCTATAATCGTCTTTTGTAAACACCGGGTTATAGTACACTGGTCGCCGAAGTCCTATATTGGGCACACGCTCTGGTAGAGGTTAACTTAATCAATCTTCGTGGGACATTTCTATAAAAAGTTGTCTGGTGTATTCGCTTGGCTCGATGACTCTTGCTGACGATTTTCTCAAGAAGGGTACTCCCTGATGACTAGTTACTAGATGATCTACATCCATCACGTTTTCAGTCGTCTTGTGTAAATGCCAGGTAAGTCATCAGGTGGTGCTAAATTCAAGAGTCATTGCTATAATCGTCTAGAGTAAACTCCCGGCAAGTGGGCACGGGAACCTAGACAAGAATTCCCGCCTATAATCGCCTAGTGTAAATGCCAGGCAAGTTGTTAGGTGGTGTTAAATTCAAGAATCATCGCCCATAATCGTCTATTTCAAATGCCAGATAAGTCATCAGGTGGTGCTAAATTCAAGAATCATCACCAATAATCGTCTTGTGTAAATGTCAGATAAGTCATCAGGTGGTGCTAAATTCAAGAATCATCACCAATAATCGTCTTGTGTAAACACCGAGTTACAGTACGCTGGTCGCTGAAGCCCTCTGTTGGGCACACTGTCTGGTAGAGACTGGGGTCAGGGAGGAGTGACTCGTTACCGCCCGCGTACAACTCCCGTGAGCTGCTCGCTCCTGTGTTAACACGCCAACTGACATATTGCCAAGCGGAGAGGCGTCAGCCAAGCCAGGAACAAACACAGAGACAGGCACAGGAGGGGTCTGGGAGGGGAGGATAAGCGAAGGGGGGAGTAAAGAGGGAATGAATAGAAACTGAGCAGTCCATGGAAGCAATAAGAAGAATACAGTAGTAGAAGATGATAAAAGATTGAAAATGCTATAAATGAATAAGTAGATATTGAAAACGGCTATTTTGTGGAAGTTTGGGAATTGTTGTATGTCGAAAAACTTTCATTCAATACAAAAAAGGAGGAGTTAGGTTTAAATATTAAAAGATTAAAAAAAGGTAACCGAAAATTGAGCAGTTGACAATGA
Organism: Alentia gelatinosa; assembly: GCA_950022655.1. Taxonomy (NCBI): domain Eukaryota; kingdom Metazoa; phylum Annelida; class Polychaeta; order Phyllodocida; family Polynoidae; genus Alentia; species Alentia gelatinosa. The sequence goes on along the minus strand of OX465583.1, from coordinate 53,642,125 downwards.
GGGGAAGAGGGATCGGCAGGTGGGCAAGAACGAAACATGAAGAGATAAATAGAGAGAGCGAGGGAGGTTGACCGCTAACTTAGGTCAACAGGCTGTGAATCGATGACTTCATAACTAAATAAAATAACATTTTCCTCGTGATTTGTTTGTTTGTTTGGGTAGTTTAACGTCCAATTTGTTCAATTAGACTTACTTTGGTTTACTTTACTCAAATTTGCATATCCTGTTGGAATAACAAGATTTTGAGGTATATGATAATAGGTAAACGTAATCAGTAATCCCGTAGCAATGTCGTTCTGAGCCTTTCATTTTTGAAATACTGACCTCTGCCTCTTGCGTCGGGTGGTATTTCAAAGATGAAGGGCCTCGAACGTTCATTGCCACTGGCTCAGTAACTACGTTTCTTCACAATACCCTATTTAGGTGGTGAACACCATCCTCCTCATAGCTCAGACACTGCTGTCTGTAGGTCTGTGCTGTAATACGTGCCCTTGCTTTTGCCCCTGGTGTTTTTGAACCCAAGTTGCTTCTCTACTTCAAAGGCAGTGCGCCCTCTACCCCTCCCTCCAACCTCCTGCTCCTCTGAGCCTACTCCAGGGGATCTGCCTCATCGATCTCACGGCTGATGGCTATACTAGATCTCTGATCACTTCTACCCCTGTATGATGGAAGTACAGGAGATCTTTAGGTGAGAGGCCTTTGACATCTGACCGACGGAAGTTGTCGACATGTTATTACTGCCATGGTAGACCTCATTGATCATCTCACGCACTGAGCTGAGTTCTATAACTCTGGACTGAAGGGGTGGTCCTCAGAAACACTGACACTAGCAATGAGGGGGCAGGGTGCTACATAAAGCCAGGCGCCCACTGAGCTAAAAACGTGTCTACGATAGGCCTTATGATGCACCTCCTGATAAAAACTAGAAGCAAATATAACGTTCATCATTGATGAATGAGCGTGCAATTATAAATTAATAACAATTAAAAGGTTTGGGTTACATTCAGTCTATAGATAGTTTTCCGTAACCCACTTGCATTTGGTCAACTTGCCATTTCTGCAATTGCCAATCTAGGATCCAAACACATCAAGCACCAGTGGGTCAATGAAGTATTTTTGTCTTGAGTGATTGATCATGGTCAGCTGACCCTGATACACTGGGCCCCTGCCCTGTCCTCACTATCACAGTGAACAGCATGCGGATAGTAAAGGGATAGTTTTCTGGAAGCACACTGAAAGTTCAATGTGACCACTCTTACCTCTAGATGATGTATTTAGTGCATGCAAGCACGCTCTAATAAAATCACGTCAGAAGGAAAGCTAGAATCGTCGTTCGGTGGTGGCGTCATTGCATAATCTGTGCACAATTAATCGGTGCGCACTTCTCTGCATGCCTATTTCCATTTACCGATCTGGCGTCGGTTGTTCCTAACTGCAGATCGGTGGCGAATAGTCGGCCAGTAGAAAAAGGCTCATAAAGCCAATTCCCACAGGCCTACTTCATGGTCTACTTCTGGTCTTCATGGTCTACTACTTGTCTACTGGGCTGCTTCATGATCCTCATTAATAAAGTACTACATGTGAACAGACAGGCCTCTCAAGTAGCTGCTGTGATTATCTCTCTACTTCCATGTATTGTAAGAAATTGTTCAGCAATTTAGTCTATTGCGTAGCCACCAAAAAAAACAATAATCTGGTCATGGGTTTAAAAAGAAATCCCCGACTGGAGGCGGTGGAGAATAGGAGTTGTAACTCGAAACCGGAAACTCTAGTATAAATAAATATCCTTTAAAAAATAGAATAAATTGTACATTACCGGAAAGATTACATAAACATTAGATAATAGCCCAGCGCGATCGCGGCTACGTCTAGACATGTATGGACCTGTGTCTAAAGATAGCAGCACTCAGGGGCAATAGAAAAAGGCCAGTGTTCGGTCCACCGCCCACCATGTAGCCTGCTTTTCCGAGTAGGGCTTTTCTAAAACGTTCCTGGAACCAGTTACTGAATACGTATACAGCATGATTAATCTAAAAAGATCATCTTCATAACTACTTCAGGCTTATTCGTGATAGTTCAAAATATATAAGATTCAGAATCAGGCATCTAGATGTAACATAATACAGAATGCTGGTTGATTAAATTAGTACTCAACTAAGCATCAGAAGGTGCTCCCCTTATGTCTGTTGTGAAGAGCCAACCTATGTAAATGTACATTGCTATGAGAATCAAAACTATTCTACTTTATCTCACCCCTGGCATTTCTTCCCTACAGACTTAATATTGGGACCCCGTATCCAATGGGCATGAGACATTTAGGAAAAATAGCCAATGAAGGACTTTGTCACATATTTCAGCACATCAGTCAATGTGAAGGGTCAGAAGAATTCAGAAACCCATTAAAGTTTAGGGTCAGAGCCCGATCCCATTTCTATTGACTCATTACGCAAATCACGCGGCTTCGGCTTGTGAATTACTACGCGATTTAAACTCGATGGGATATGAGCTCTGACCCCAAATACGTTTCCTCTATAATATCTTCTTATATTAAGTTACGATGGTTTTCCGAAGTTATTTCTTCCTTCAAGAAATTCATATAGTTCAGAATTTTGCTACAGCATAGACACCATGTTCCTTGCAATATACTGGTCTTATGCTTAAATATTTAAACTGTAGAGTCCAACGAGCCTATGCTGAATGCTCGGTAAAGTTAACAGAGACAGAGTATAGCTCACTGCAGTACATAAAGGGCAGCAACTGCAGGATATGGGTCTCCTGATACCGTCTCTCCTTTCGCCACCTTCACCTTCTCCACAACATGTTACCCAAGTCCCTGAAGGCTATATCCAAAGCAGGGCACTATCCCTAAATCCATCCACAGAATAGTACCTTATGTAGACCTTTAGGTCCTGGATTCTGCTCCGTGGTTTGGGAGTAGAGGGAGAAACACGAATGCCTTCTTCTACAAACCCCAAGGCATACCTCAGTCTTCATCGACACTCGCAGAAAATGTATTATACCTATAGCCTTAAGCCGGGCATCCACTGAGCTTAAAAACCCGTCTACAATACACCATGAGATGCACCTCCCATTGAAAACTTAAAAATCGCATCGAAAGGAAAGCTAAAGCCAGGATAGTTGATAACGTTTCTAAGATTACGGTACAATGCAGACCGGCAGTCTATGATTTGGTCCCGATGAAAGCTCAATCGCAGGATGTATACGTTTTTTTTAGCTCAGTGGACCCCTGGCTTTAGTGGCAGTATCCACACACCTAGCATTACTACACTATCCAAGAATTGCATCAAACACCTACTGAGGACGGAGGCCCTTGAATTAACGGAGAGGGAGCGTTTGCCCCCAAAGCCATATACACCCTGGAGGAATGCATTGCCGATGCCTGTTGGCCACAGCAATGGGATGCCTGATATAAAGCCGAGGGTCTCATGGGAAAGCTACGCCCACATAAATATCTTACTTAAGAGATTGGATTTTCCATCTTACTATAATTGCTATTTCAGCAGGCAGAGAGAGTGACATCCAATGGCTCTGGATAAATGGGACTAAACCTTTTGGAAGCACCTCCTGAGTTTTGGAGATAAAGGAGAGGGTATAGCTTTGCACTTATGGGGGAAGGGTAATAGAGACGTAGCCGCCAAAAGCTCTATGGGTGAGTACTTATCCGGAGTCCTTCTGCAAGCCTCTGTGCGGCTGAAATAACCCATTAATTCTATCCCTGCGTTGGTCACGACAGTGCGTACACGGCGGATTGAAGGTTATATCAAATACCCAAAGCTGGTTTATTCTTACAAAAGCTATTGGATACATTTGGACAGAGGGAAACACTGAATATTCAATTGCCTTGATTCAATAAAGGCTGGCATAATATATAACAACGATAGGCAATCTTAGGTTACCATCATATTGAAAACTCAGCTAGGCTTCCTATTGAACTGTAATATTGAACCATGTAGAAACCCTTGTTGGAAGATCTCATAGATATGAGATTGATATATGTAAACTACGAGGGAAAGTCACATGTATAACAAAATACTGAAAATAAGGAGATCTAGCTCAAATATAAAAGAAGACTGACGCAATAATGAATACACCTTCTTGTCTCGTATTGATACAGATTCTGATCCTCAATAAATCCTTAATGAAATCCAATTTCCTCACCGCTGCATGTGAACGACAACCTCCATCTCGTCCAGTTTCTACTTTCATTATTAAATACATGAAATTAGACAGGATGGCACAATGTGTAGTACTTGTAAATATGAAATAACACGTACATGCATGACTTGATGTATCACAATATGTTACATCAGAAGCAATATCTCATTCAATCTTAATATATGTTTTATCGGTCAGGAAATGAATGGTCCTATTATGAATACGGACACGGTTGCGTGCAACTGAACCGATTTCTAGAACTCGACGGGACTGTGTAAAAGAAGAAAAAAACCACTAAAATCACGATCTACTGAGGCTTCACCACGACTCACTTCATCCTGAAAAACCTCGTGACGTCAGAGGAGGAGCAGCTGGTTCCTGCCGTGCGGAATGATTCCCTTGTCGCTGGTCTTGTGGCGATAATAGGGATGTGCATTCTTCACTGTCCGTCGGACGATGGAGGATCGCCCTACATGGCCGCTATACCGTGCATACGACAAACAAGCTTTTATCATGAGTTCATTTATAACGGATGATTGGCGTTTATACCGTGCTTCAAATGTTATGGTGTACTTCGGTCTCCCGCTTGGTTAACCCTTCAGCTAAAAATGATGCCTGGAGGCATGCCCAGGCATGGTACGCTATGATGCCTGGAGGCATTCCCATGAATAGTACGCTATGATGCCTTCAGCCATCATTTCCGAAATTCCTTTAATTGCTATTTTCCAATGAAATCATGTGAATATATTGATAATATTTTTCCAACCTATGTAAAACTACGTCATATAGATTTCTATTATATAACATCCTAATTATTTTGGATTACCAAGCAGCTGTAATATAATGATATCACTGAGGATATTATGAAAAACCCCAGCGTACTCTAGGGGTGAAAATGGTACTGCAGCAGCGTATTTGAGGATATGTATTTGGTAATTTGCAGCGTAGTGAAAGGGTTAATTACCTTGTCTCTTTCGATGAAAATATTAATCTTGCTCTACCAGCTCATTTTATATTTCATCTTAAGAAATGCAGTTCGAAAGGACTTCCCAACAAGGTCAATATCTGCAGAAAGCACGTTTTCTTGTTAGACTTGATTCATTCTGTAGTATTACAGTTCTTCCATGAATAGATAAACCCACAACCATGGCTGGTGACCACAATATGGTTATAAGTACAAAGGGTACAAAAGTTAATGATGTAATGAGAGCGTGATAGGTTTAAACACAGCAGCATTCGTCAGTGATAACAAAATATAAGGTGGTATATCAATAATATTAGGATAAGAGGAACTTGATAGTCTATATGAGAACATAATAGCTTATTATGATATTACATTGATCTCCTATTCAAATATCCCTTCAAAGAATCGTCCCTCAATTTGCTCCGACCGAGGTCCTTGATATTAATGTTCTGGTCTCCTGATGCATGTGTTCCTATCTAGTGAGAAATCTCATCAGAGGGAATAACATATGGCTCTTTTCATCTTATTCATTTGTGTTATTTATCATGAAACACATCAATGACAATTTGAGAGCTCCTATTGTTTCAAAGTAATTTCACTTGCTTTAGTACCTGTCAACATTTCTGACAGCTGTTTGGCAACTTTGACAACTATTGAAATTAAGTTGTATAAAAATCTCTGTGGCCTGGGGGGTCTGTGAGTATTGTATCTCCTTGAAAAACTATTGAAATTAAATCTGTACAGTTCCAATCAGCTTTTATCTTTTTTTCCATATCTCATGAGTATTGCGGGGGGATGTCTGCAGGTGAGATTGCAGACGAACGTGAGAAATTGAAATACAAAAATCATAGCTGTGTCTTCTTACTCGCCATTCAGATGCAGCTGGTGTCACCTGACAACAGAAAGGTTTGATAAATGCTATTGCTGGGGGTCCTGGGTTTCGCTCTGCATCGTACTCGGGAGGAAATGGCGGGTTAATATAGTTTTTAATTAAGGCATATTGGACAATCTAGCTTGAAAATTAAAACCTAAAATACTCAATTTCCTAGAAATTGAATATGATGATTTCCAAGTGTTATAGAACACATTTCTGATTTAAAATATAGGGGTCATCATGATAGATTTTGATTTAGAGATGGATATTAGGATGGTATTATTAAATTACGTTATTTTCAAATTCTAAAAAGATGACATTGTCTTCAAACTTTCACAGGGTATGATAAGTGTGTAGTTCTACATACATAAGTTTTACAAATCATTGATCACAGTCTTTGGTTTTGAAAGAATTTAGGAAAATTGTATTTTTCTATACATTGCAAAAGTAAATCGGTTAAATGAAAATTGGTTTATCTACCTTTTGGGTTAAGTCAAATCGATGATACTTTATATTCCATTCATTTGTTTTGCGTACAGAAAAGGGTCTTTATGTACGTCCCTGAATTATTCAACAGGCTCCTGGATAACATGGCTCTCCAAGCAGAGTCGTACTCACTTAATAGAGTTCGGGCATATTAAGAGTAGCGACAGTGTGCTCACGTCGTATGCTTAAAGGGAGTTATGTCTCGCTGACTTCATACCTTATCTTAATTACATCTCTGGTGAGGTGTTATAACATGGTGAGATATCGGGACGATAAGATAAGCTCCCTCACGCTCCCGCCTGTGTGGTGGCCTTCCCCTATCCTCTCCTCATCCTCACTCCCTCACCAGCCCCCACAGGCCTCTATTACCCTGCTCTGGTAGGCCAGACTTAGTCTCTGTGATCAAGATAACGAAGCTAGTTTGATCAGGACAACAAATCAGGTATTCAGCCTCCAGTAAGGAGAGAGGGGAGAACCATGTCCCGTCAGCGCACACACGGGACTGGGGAAGTGTCTGATCTAACTAACAAGTATACTCGTTCATCTAACCTAGATTGTCCACCACCTCTGTCTCCGACTTAAAGGTTGGTCTGGTCTGATCGCTTTCCGGCCAGAGAGCTGGATACAAATATCTCGAAGCAGGGTACACTTTTGGGAAATTGTGGAATACAAACTATGAATACTGAATACAAAGTATCATTAGCTTAGCTAATTGATAAGAAAGCCTAACTTCTCTTTATCAAAATTAACAAAAAGGAAAATAATGCCTGTTGTGAAAGAGACTTACACAACAAAAGATCTTCTGGAAGAATGATTCGCTCTTCAAGCAGAGGTTCTGACTCTGGTAGTGAGAGGATCAGCTAGGAGAGTGCAAGTCAAGGTGGCTGAGATGGGACTTCACCATTCTGATGAATTGGTCATGAAGATGATGAATATATATAGACAATGATCGATAGTTTTGTGGCGATGGATAATAAGCATAGTGTTGTTGCATTCTTAAGGAACTTCTCCCTATAGATGCCTCTGATACATAGGTACCAATTCACCTCTCAGGAGGTGTCAATATGTTAGTTTGCTGGGACCAGTCTGCAGATGGGTCAGGTTCACCTGCTCCAATCAATGTCAGGTTGTGTTTTGGGATATGTTTGTTCATGTGATGTTCTTGCTAGCAATTGTAAGGAGAAAGAAATATCCGCCAGAGCGATTACCTTTGTCTTATGCTATTTCATTGAATCATAATATTATATCAAACATTCATGAGACAGTATACATTCTTTCACGTACACCTATTAGAATTGGGGAATGAAAACAAAATAGAATCCTTTTGTATTGGCTAGAGAAGTCCTGGCCATCCGCCTATATTTGAGTCCATAGGACAGGCTCCTATGATAATTTTCACTGCACAAACCATGCAAATATGTATTCACAAACGAGGGACGGATCTGGAGGTTAGAAAAACATATCAGACCTCCTGCCCCGAGTGAGGCTCGAACTCACGACCTTCAGATTATGAGACTGACGCGCTGCCGACTGCGCCATCGAGGCGGTCGTGTATGAAAGTCTATTAGCTTCATAAGATTACGGGCATTACTGGCAACTGTTCCGCTCACTAAAAGGTAGATCTCATCACCTAAGCAGGTCTAAGACTAGGGAATAATTAAATATTTAGACACAAATCCCCCCACCGTACATTCCCATACGAGAGCCTCTTGAATTCTGAGCAGTAAGTAAAAGACTCTGGACCTCTACTAATTGTACATTTATTGATTATATATTTGTTTTATATATGTTAAGTCTATGCAACAACATATATCTCTCATGCTCAGCATGGGGAACAAACCCACCATGTCAGGGCCCCGTTGCTCCACGTTTACGACAGAGTTGCGGATCACAAAATAGCGATCCGAGGGCATTTATAAACATTGCTCCTGAAATTTTGCGGATCGTGTCGTAATCGCATAGGCGCATTGCCACAGAAAATACTGATTCTAACGATACTTTTTACGCTGACCTTCACAGCACTGCGGATCGTATCGCTGTGGGTTAAATACAGCGTTATCTGATATTTCAAATAACGATCCATGGTGGCAACACCAACCATCACCCACCATTCTTCTACCTATAGGAAATAGCGATCAAAAACACAGGTGTCAGATCAGTTTTAACTGTGATGCCATCTGTATTTAATTAAAAAACTAATGAATTTTCCCCTGTCTCATTCAATAAGTGCCCCTGAATTGTTGTATTGCTATCGCATTGTAAAAAATAGCAATACCGCGGGAGTATAGGGATACGATCCCATATCACATGAGCAACGCTTTTTTAGTCGCATCGTTAAAGTAATCGTAAAAATAAAATTGCAATCCGATTATACCTAATGATACCACAAATAGTGGCGCAACGGGGCCCTGGGAACAGAACTGGTTCTACTGGCTAATTGCCTGGCTGAGATCAATCCGTGATTATCCTTCTGAGGACGTTGACAACACCCCCAGAACTCACTCCTTCCTTCCTTCTTGGATTCACTTTTCACCATGTAGGTGCCTGCCTCTGTATTCAGATATGAATAATACACACGTGAACTGAATGATGAGGTGACGTTGAGTTCTTCCTAAGGGGCCTCGCCCACTGCTTGTGACACACTCCGACATGGCAACGACGTGGCCATGAATCAAGATTCCCGCATCCTAGCCTTGTCGAAAGGTTGAAAAATTTGGTGTTATAGAGTGTCAGAGTGCGATACTAAATTAAGGCATCGTTACTCTATCAGGAGGTTGAAAATCTCTGTGTCGTAGTGTATTGGTGTGTGTGTGTTGGAGTGTGTTGGGAGTTCAGTGGGTCAGGCATTTAATTATATGTGTTTTACATTACTTCTACGTTATTTGATACACACATCCGGCGACAAAATGTATCGATTATAATGTCACCCAGAGCCAAGGTGCTAAATACAAGTATTTGGCGATGCTTGATGTTATCATGATTAATAAAGTCTTGAGACGGGGGCGCAAGTGAACTTGTTGTTACCGATTTATTTTGTATATTTGAGCTATTGAAACTGTATCAGTTAAATTCCTCTCGTTATTCACCTCGATATTTGGTACATATGCAAGTTTACACATTCTGGAGTATTGGTAAAACATCTCCGAACTCACAAAGCAGTGTAATTCCACAACGGATCCTCTGTACTGCTCTCGGTGACGTCACGATGAATTTCGTTAGTGAGCCAAAACGTTTGGGACCGCAGAAGCGAACATTATTTATACTACACCCCTAGCAGCGGGTAGTATTTCATAGACGTTCGCGCACAGGTATATAGTAATATGAAATTCTACCCGCTGCTAGGAGTGCAGTATTAATAATGTTTGGGCGCACTATGATGTAGTGAATGAGCATCAACTTCGAGTCAACAGGCAATGATTTGACGACTTAGTAAGCCAATAAAATAATGTCGGCTAGTGTTTATTTAGATATATGATAAGTAAACATAATGAGTGAGTCCGTAGGGATACCGTTCTCCGCCTTTTGTACAATAAATACATCCTGACGCCACTGGCCTCAAGACGTATTTTTATAGAGAAAAAACCTGGAAAGGCCATCCCTAAGGGCTCAGTAACCACGTTTTATCTTAGCACTGGCAGACAGGTGGTACAGCTGGTCTTCAATCATAGATGCTAACACCTGCCTTGGCTCTGTCAACTCTGTGACCGTTCGAGAGGAGATGCCTGCACTTGCAGGTCAGCAGAAATCCAGTCATGTCGTAAAAGATGACCAGCAGCGGTAACATCTCTGACATGTGCTAGGAAAGGGATATTACTGGAGAGGTCAAAGGTCAAAGGTCAGAGGACATGGGGAAAGGTTGTCTAGATTGATGCAGAGGGCAAAACACGAGAGTATATAGGATGCATATTCTCCAAGCAGTATTCTCGCACAGATGTGTTATGTTATAAAAGCATAGGTTCTGCTTGATGGTCTAGTGGGCTTGTAGTATTATATCAGAGGGACCTCAGGAGTTAGAATGCAGAGGATGAGATCTAGGAATGCGATCAATAAGGGGAAGCCTGCCTATATCAGTCAAACCAGTAATTAAGGCATCGCAATGTTATTATCATTCCAATTTTATAGAGAACTGCAGTCTATTAATTGGTATTATCCAATTCGTTCATTGTGACATTTCATCATTGAAAATATTGAGGTGAGCTCTATAATCAGTACTATTTGCGAGACCAAAGGCTATAGGGAAAACCTTACAGGGAATGTCGTTGAATAAAGATGACCTATATCGTCTTTGGGTCTAGTTGGCGTACAGAAAAGGGTCTTCATGTACGAGCCTAGATTATTCATCAGGTCCCTGGAGTAGTACAGAAAGTGTGTTCTGGCACAGGCAAGCTTTGAGATTTTTATTAAGATTGCATATGACTAGTTCAGAAAAGGTATTTTGATACAGGCGAACGTTCAGTGAAGGAATGTATGAGTAACCGAAAAAGGTGTTCTGATAAAGGTGAGTATGGCAAGCATTAAAAAATGAGATAAATGGCCACTTTCATCATATCATCGAATGTATATTGAAATTCACTGAGTTATCTTTCAAAGCCAGGGTGGCAGATCAGGTTCTAGTTGCTCCTGAAATCTAAATCAGGCCGATAGAAGACTTTCTATCATTAATACCTCTCAAGAGATACAAGAGATCTCTTCATCAGGAATTTGAAGTTTAGTCTGTAGCAAACGTTTATTTTCCATACTATACATAATCCTTAAGTGAACCTTTCTCATAGCATTTATTTGATATACATAGTCACAAACTCAATCTATGGCATTGTATGCTCCCATTATATTTCCCTTATATAAATTATTCCTGTGCCGGTCTCTACATGGATGTGTATAGTCGTGTACCTTACATTAAAAGCCGAATCGTGCAATGCTATTTCCCTTGGCTTCTTAGGCGTTGACTTTTTGCCTTTGCCCAGTTAATGTATTCCCAGCACGAAAGACAAACTCTATTTAGGCAGGGACAGAATGTCTTCCTTAGCACCTGTGTGCTTACACCAACTCCCATATCTCCCAGAAGAGGAGCGTGAGGCTTTAGAGACAAGATAGATCGCAGAGGTCAAAAGGGGCACGGGCATCACGCGTAGTCTCCTAACCTTACCATCACAGCTTTTACTATAACATGGTTTAAAGGCATATCGGACAAGTCACGCAGGTGCTACCTGGAGATTTTTTAATGTTGTCAGTTATCAGTAAAAACTGGTTTCTTGGGATTCATTCTAATTTTGAATGAGAAAATTCAATGTGTCTTTTTTCAGTTTATCCAATATTAATAGGTAAAATAGATAGAAAGACGTGCGATCCGCTTAAGCGACTGCTGGTATGTGACGGCGTTCTCTCGGCCGGCAGGCGGCGAGTGAGTTAATTTATTCCTGTCACATTCAAAGCACGGCTTCCACTGGTTGTGGTCAGTCACATGATGTTACATGCTGACCCTAATTGGTGCAGATTAAGACAAAGAGCGGCGGGAACCTGTCTCAGCCTATAGTTAGGCTTGTTGTTTATGTGACTGGCTCTCTGTTTGGGGTGGGGACCAGACTGTACTGTTCTAGTGGCGCCATCTGTCTATAATTTTTCTAAATAATGTACGGTCAAACACACCCCCGCCCGGGAAAGCGAGACGAATACGTTACGCAGAAAGGTTTTTGATCCCATTAATAGGTAAAATAGGCCAATTTACACCTGCTTGATTTACTTGGGAAATGTACTGAAAATATGACCAGTTTTCTTCGATTCTTTCAAATACAAGGATGGTGAACTATGGCTTTTAAAACTTAACTGTGTAGTACTATACATCTACTTTATTCTGTGAAAGTTTGAGGAAACTGACATGGGTTTTCCTCTATGAAATGCAACTTCTTAGAATTTCTATGTATTGTTTTATAAAATTGTAACAATATTGAGCTCTATATACAGAATACTAGCACAGTGACCCCAAACTTTAAGTTAGATATGTGTACTAGAACACTAGTAGATCATCATATTCAAATTTCATGAAAATGACATGGTTTTAATTTTCAAGCCAAATTGTCTGATAACATTTAAAAACGCCTACCTTTGGTAAATTGTATTGTCTGATTCTTGAATAAAAAAACAAACTTTTAAACAATAAGCCCGTTTTCGTTAGCCAGCTATTCGGCAATGACCTGCAGTCGTGAACCACAGATAGGTGTTGTGGGTAAACCAACGCTAGATAAGTTAATGGAAACGAAACGTGCAGAGAATACTTACCGATTAATTTTGCATATATAATGCAACAAGGCCACCAATGACGGATTTCTTCAGAGATTAACAGAATCAAATTGATTTGATTTTATCGGCGATCCTCGAAATTTTAACGTGAACATTAAATTGATGTTTACCTGAAAAATACAGTAGAAACAGTTCATACATTGCACCTCGGTGGCACAATCAAGAGACTTTTAGCGTAACTCATATAATCGGTGCTGTTTTCGTCGGCCAATGGAAACGGGCATAAATGCTTGGGAAACCAGGAAAATTCTGTTTAATTCACAGGATTTTATTCTATGCGCGGGCATTTCGAAACTGCAGGACACTACAGGAGGCTTAACGATTTCGGTCGGTATCATTAAAGTGACATAAACGGTGGTCACCATGGCAACGGAAACATGTTATTTGATACACGAGGATTTGATACTGGTATTTATTTCAACACACCTTAGGCAACATTCTAAGCCTAGGTTTTAGAAACCCAATTGGCGGTAATAGTTTCTCAAAGGAAAGGGAATCGGTCTAACGAATAAACTCGATACGACAACATATCACAACACAACCAAGGCTATTCGTAATAAGTATCTGATTAAATCAAATTTTAGAAATATAGCGATTGCATCATTCTATTTCATAAATGCATTAAGTGTGTTTAGAAAATGAGTGTGTAAAATAAATGTTCCCCCTTCGAAAATAAAAAGGAGATACACCCTTCTCCAAGAGTCAAACGTATCCCTGTTCCTGAACTAGGAGAAAAAATACACCCGTGTTTAGAAAATGATTCAAGATGGTAATTCACCTGCATCTGTTATTACTGTATATCGCTAGTTATGTATAATTATTATAGTTTGTATACATTATTTCTATACTTACTGACCTCTGCTCCCTATATCTTAAACCCTATTGGGCCGTAAGCTGTTATATGGCCGAGGTTTACATACCAAAATTATACTCTGAATGGCAATTACAGGTAATCAATTATAAATTCTAAGCATTTGAAGGTATATGATGAAGGGAAAACAGACTAGGTATTTAATCTGATAATTGTTACTCCCTCACTGACACGGAAATACGCTCCTCATGTCTATACCGGTGACGGGGCAAGTATTTGCCGGTCCATGAGTTTGTAACAATTCACAGATTAAAAACCAAGTCAGTTTTCTCACTTTACCAACTTCTATATCGCTTTAAAAACGGCTTCTATATGTATGCAGGGCCAGGTGGGTCATCAACGGGTAGAATTTAGAACCGGAGTTACGCATCTCCCTAGTGTAGAGGATGCAGTTTCCGCTTTTCATTGACTTAACTCTATCGATTTAACTACTCACTTGGCAGGCAGGGCACGGCAGCCTTCCCACTCCCGGGGAAATGTAAGCCGCCATAGGCAATGCGATTATGGGAAATCGGTGGTATTGATAGATCCACGGCACAGTCCGACGGAATGCAACAGTGTAGAAAAGGTTGAGTGTCAAACATGAATTACCTGGGTATAGGTGTCACTATAATGATCAGTGCAGCTCCTCAAACACCCAAACATGGTTATTGTATGTGTTTATGTCCTGAGGAAAGTTATAATTGTTCTTCCAATCCATATTACTGACTTTCCCTCGTGTTATATCTGTGGATTTCTATTGTCACTAGCACTCATAGAGTATGCCTTCTACACAGAAAAATAAATCGATGTCATATATATATTTACTTGGATTGTTATCATCAAGGCAAATAGCGTTTTGTTGCTCAATAGGATCACAGATCTTTATTTTCTATGGAATAGAGTTCATTACCTACTTAAAGTCTTTTTGCAAATCGCATAAGCACTTCCCTTAAGACGCATAGTATTGCTTTATCAATATGGCATGTTATATGATTTCTAATCATGGAAACAAGATTGCTATATTTTTTACTATGATTTTCTTACAGGCAGAACAAAGCCATCTCGTAAAATATTTAATCTAAATATGTGATGAATAATGGAATACGATGCTTAGTGATAAATTGAGCCTGTCCCGTACTATTTCCAGTCATGAATGGTTGTAAGCTCGTGTAGTTCGTGATCCTTTCTAGATGTTTTTATCCCATATTTTATATGCTCAAATGATCGAGTCAGTAAGGCAGTAAGGCCTGGAAAACACGATGCAGAATTCATACCTCCCCAATGCTTATTCGATTCCATGCAATAATGCATCATAAGCCCGGTAGTTTCGGCCCTTAAAGCGTCTGGCAACACCATAAATACTAGATTAGCCGGACACTCATTGGTCTATGAGGTGTGAGGTAAGAATTTATTTTCCAGTGGGAAAGGTAGAGCTCCTGGGAATACCTTAGCTTATCTGTAAAGAATGTCTTTAGTGCCAGTTCACCAAAGGTACTTGTTAACTCTCTGAGGGGCATCTACAGGACTCGCCGGAAGAATGCCTGGAGGTATCTTCAGGAATCACGAGGGAATGCCTCCAGGCATTCTCAGGACTAAAAGATTTCAGTGTAGGTAGCTTTGTGGCACAAAGTTCACCTGTTTCTGCGCCTGTCGACTGCCTTCAGGAACTAGTTTCCATTCTGAGCCGCCTGTGCACGTTAGTTATTGACCCACCAGTAGCTGCAAAACGTCTTGAAACAACTCCGAGATGCTTTGTTTTCTACTAAACACGGTGGGGATAAACACGTCGGACTGAGCCATCCTCAGAACCAAGTCCACAACGTGCCAAACATGCGATTGGGCCTCAAGCATCTGGGTGTTTGCGTCCGGGTATTTTTTTGCTGTTATTGCTGCTTTTTTCATGGTTGTGTTTTGTCTGTTTTTAGTTTGAAAGTCCTTTTTCCGTTGACAACCATTTCCAACTAAAAGCCACCATCCCAGACTACCCATAACATTGGGAGAAGCACGGGTATTGAGCGCTACTCACTCACTCCCCTAATATCCCTCTCTCCCTTTCATCTCTCCCTTTCATCTCTCCCTCTCCCTCTCTCTCTCCCTCTCTCTCTCTCCCTCTCTCTCTCCCTTTCTCTCTCTGTCCCGCTCTCTTTCCCTCTCTCTCTCCCTCTCTCTCTCCCTCTCTCTCTCCCTCTCCCTCTCTCTCTCTCTCTCTCTCTCTCTCTCCCTCTCTCTGCCTGGCTCTCTCTCTCTCACTCTCTCTCCCCCCCTTTCTCTCCCCAATTCCCTCACCGCCTCTCCCGCAGATAGTCTGATGGAAATACACGATCCTATTTCACCGTTGAAGGGAGATTTAGCAAACCCTATTTCAAAGTTTTCATGGTGTGTCGGGTGCCAGATGGGGCAAGGGAATTGCCCCGACACTCCAGGGAATGCAGTGAAACTAGTCGTGCTTCTTATTGTTTCCTTTTCAATTTGAAGCGTTTATCTCGAAAGCAATGCTTACAAGTCCCCTTCCAGACGATATTCTGGTTCTGGGGGTAACTTACTTACTAAAGCCTATAATTTGTTATTCACCATTGAGCAGACAGATCTTTTAACGTGCTGATTTTGATTCTCTCTATATAGTTAAAAATCGTAATCTTGAAACGCTTATAAATGATACTTATTTTGAAAAAACAAATTTGTCTAGATCCAGCCTGATGCAAGAATCGATAAATAAGGGGTACCGGATCCAAGCAATGCCTTTATAAATGACGTAGTAAAGTTTACGCAATATCGATCCGTTTCTGTTTTAACTCGATTGTTACTTGAATTGAACCAGTGCTTCCCACACCAAACCTTCAATACTCATCGAACACTAGCTTTGAAAATGGGGCACACGGAAACAAGTTGTGCTGCAGGATTTCCTTTTATTTCGATACTTTTATCAAATTTTTGAAGCACTCACCAAACATGATGTTCTATTCCTTTCTGTTTATGTAAATGAGCATAGCTGGTTTTTTTTCAGAATGTATACACTGTAGTTTACTCGTTTGTTATTCCTCATTTATCAAATTTAAATTAAAGAAAACGTGGAATGCTCACACACTCATACATAATTCAGACCATCCAAAAGAGAATTGTTAGAAGAAATCTTTGGAGAATAACTAATTCCCATGGCCAGGAATTATTTGATGAAACATTGTTTTAAAATGGTTCACATGATATATACTACTCATGATTTTCAACACACATCGTCTGAACATAATGAACAGGTATCACACAATAGAGCATATATACGATATTTAAAAGATTAACTCTAACAATTCTGATTCTTTATTGGCAGTCCCAACGGAAAGTTCAACTAGGATTCGATATCACAGGGTAGTTATTGGTGCGTTTTTCTCAGTATTTCAGGTCACTACTGAATCAAGACTAGAAAACTTGGCATTTATTTGACGTGGATGCACAGGCTCACGACACAAAAAGAAAACAGAATGCATGTCCAGTCTTAGGGCAGGGCTGTGGTTTGGGCAGTAAATCAGGATGAGGAGCTTGTTCATCCCCGGAGTGGCACGCTGACAGGGCAGGACGAGGGAGCGTTAATCCATCCTGCGAGTAGCTCACAAAGCCCTGAATAGCCGTCTGACAGACCGTCACAGGGGCCTACGCCACAGTGCCTCACAATGAGCTGCTCATAACGCGATGGTGAATGGCAGCAGGCGGCAGTGTGATTGATGTATTCACACCCTATACCAGACGATGGCCCCAAATAACTGAAAGTAGTCTGGGAATGGAACAGAATCACCATAGCCTTTGTAGGAGTGACTCAAGAGACAATTTTTTTAATACTTCTGAAAGTATCTTTCTCTGTATTCAAGGATCTTTGTTTGCATCGAATCGATGCCGGTAAATTGTCCTTCTAACAAATATTGATCAGTTTGTATAGAATATATACATTTATTCTGATAAATTTTCTCAAATCTATTGAGACCATGGAAGAGGAATAGATTTGCATCTATTGCGTCAATAATAAAACATGATTACCTGAAGTTTAGGACTATGGTATCTATAATGGGTGAGCATATAGATAGCAGTAATAAATAAACGAAGTTTTTTGGCATTTTTGTACAGTATTTGATGCGGATGCACAAGATTTGGTTTTAATACATTTACTTAAGAAAACTTGGATATGCTCGCTTGCCGTGTTCAATACGACGTGTTGCAAGGCTAGATTAAATCAATGGCGCACTGGGATCGAATTTATGAGAGAGGTCCAGTGGTAGTGGTTATATTTTAGTAGGATGTCAGTCTTGCAACTATTTCCCCATTCCCTTGGTGCATTAACATATATGATTCGCTGTTTCAAAGTCATGAATAGTGAATGTTTCTTTGCAGCCTTTGCCTTACAAATTGGTATTCATCCTTATTCTGTAATAGTATTTAGATCTCCATTTTGCGCTTGTTGTTGCATGTATGCCGGTCTGTTATGATCTGTTATTGACGATACACACGTCATCGCCAGCGTCCCATATTGCACTCAGCCAATGAAAAGCGTTATCTGTATCCTCAGCACCTGGTGGCCAGGACCCAGACCCTGCCCCCAGGGGAGGCGGGAGTATCCATGGTGACTGAGACGGGGTTTCTGAAATAGGCACGCATCTCCGATAAACAGCAAAAACATAATAAATGAAACATGTAATTATTGGGAAATTATCAACTTACAAAGAGCTTCAATCCATAACTCATATTACAAACAAGATATTCAAAGAAAGAGCATGCTCCAACTTCTCAGGTTGAAAATGATTGTATACTATGATTGGTACATGCAACATGATCTCTATAGATACACATGTACTTGAACCACTGAAATGTGACTGTAATTCATCTTGAAATAAGCTTAAGACTCAAGTAAAAGAGGATTTTATACTTAGACCAAGTAAAGAATATGGCTGTATCTTATTTGCCAAATAACAGTAGCTAAGCTCAACTGCAAAAAGTGTAGATAGTCAATAGACAAACGTTAGCTACTTCTTCTAAAAAGACTATCCTCATAACTAGCACGATTAAACTAGAAGACCACTGAGCTACACAAAAAAAAGACAAAGAGAGTCTGTGATGCACCTCCCGATGAAAAATCTAAGTCGCATTGGAGGGAAAACTAAAATTGGGTCAGTTGATCACGTTTCTACAATTACCCTATGATGCAGACCGGCAGTCTAAGATTTGGTCCCGATCAAAAGCTCATAGAGGGTTTTTGACATTCAAAGATGATTGATTGTCACATACTATCGAAGTGCATCAGTGGCTAGTCTAGACATTTATATATGAAACAGACCTTTCTGATCTGTCTACGATATTGGACATTCTGAAGCATAAGGTCTACATGTTTATCGTAGTAGGTGGACACCCGGCTTATCAACTGCACTCTATAAAACAAGAATATATTTGTAAAGTGGCATACAGATGGTCAACACAGCTGGTGCTATCAACAGTACTGCACTTTAACTATGATGCTGAACTGCCGGAAGTAAAGGGGGTATCCGCAATCTATGATAGAAATTGAAGACGTTCTGATGTACTACGATGCAGATTGCCTATATCATAGTGCAGCCTACGCTGTATCATTTTATCAGGAGGTAACTATAATGCATTGGTGTGCATTGTTGACGATGTCCGGAAAACCCAACCCATTACTATGATTTCACATTTCTCTCCGACGTGTTATAATTTTTCATCGGGAACCTCTATGATGCGCTCCCGATGCCAAAGATCGTGGTAGGTGGACGTAAATAAAGGTTTACCCCAGCCAACGCCAACACTGGTCCCAATAGGCCTTACGATCCAACCGATTCTACCGTGAGGTCAGGAAAAATCGTGGCAGTGAAACAGGTTTCTGCGATTGACTCTAAATTGTGCTCAAAAGCCGTTCTGACGGTCTACGATTTACACCCACGTCCAAGACTTCAATTATAGGGGACCTGGCAATAGCCTACGATTTTGCCATTTCCAATCGTAGCCTCGAAGGTCTATGGTAAACCGTCGGCGTAGGTATGGGTAAGCCTTAATGTAGAATCATAATTCTGTTATGAAACATTTTTTATCAGACCCTTAGACTTAACCAAATAATATCATATTTAAGGCAATCATTTATCTATATGCGCTCTACCTAATTCCAGAATAACATAATTTTTTTGCTAAGTATTGCACCGGCAAGAGATACTTTCCCTATAAGTCACCTACAATACCCTATGAGAGGATTTTATCGGGAGCTCTACGATTGGCGTTTTCTATCGCAGCCTTTCGGTATGCAATCGTGAGGTGTCATAGACAGAATCGCAGAAACTTCTTCCACTGCCATAATTTTTTTCACCTCGGGAAATCAATCGTAAGGACCAGGGGCCCGTTTAATAATCTAGGATCGTACATGTAGGCCATTTTCTATACCTCGTACAAGGGTTATCTTTCAACGATATTTAAGTCTGTTTGTTAAGACAGTATTAGCCGTCAATAAGGGCGTCCATAATTGTTGAATAAAGTGTACACACATTATTCTCGGGTCTCTATGGCATACAGAAAAGGGCCCATATGAACGATCTTGGATTATTAAACGGGCCCCAGAATCGGCGTTGGTGGGTGCAGGGCTTAAGACCTTGCTCACCTCCACTTGACTGACTCAGTGCGATTTTAAGTCGGTAACTGCCTCATCGGCCTGCACGAGAATCAACCCGCCAATCCCTCTACCACGTGGCGTGGAGCAGCTCATTGCAATGACTCACAGTTGTCTCATTCCAATCCCTTTAGTCACCTCTCCGTCTGCCCAGTAGGTTCACGCGTGGCACGCATGACCGGATTAGGAAATTGAATCACCTCCATATGAGCCGGCCACAGTAAACAGGAAGGGGGTGGCCTGCATTGTATAGGATCTGCCGGTCAGATCTGTGGAGGAGGTGTGAGTGAGGCTCTCCAGGTGAGAGGACGGATTGCTCTGTGTATCGGCAGACTGGTAGTGGCAGCTAAGCCGCCGGTTGTCATGGGGGAGGCTGGCCTGTCACCACTAATCCTCCTGTTCCTGGATGTATACTGACAGCATGCCTGGTGCAGGGAGGCGGACTGAGTGGTCAGTGGCTGGACCCAATCTGTATCGCGGTTAAATATAGCGCGTGTCCGCACCGTACACTAACTACCCTTCCTCCTTCTGTCGCCACCTTGGTATAGTTTCTCAGGTCGCCGGTATGTATCATATTTTGAAGAAAAAAAAATTATGGATTGTTTGATGTGATGGTATGGATGTACAGTATACTTATGCTTATACTTACAGTCCTAGATAAGGATCCTTTCAAGAATGACTTTGCATTTCGCTTTTGCATACTTTTGATATTGATTTACGTCGAAGTAGTATCTTGCATTTCACGTGGTAAGTAATTCCTTTCGAGATAGTGTAACAGTTGCCAGCTATTTTCTTATGTTACTACTCAGATAAGATCGTATAGATTTTTTTTTCTTTTTCTATCAGTTCTACCACTTTCGGGTAGTTCTTCCACTGACAGTTCGAAAAACTCAATACAGGATATAGAGTCTCAATAATATCACACAAAGGTAACAAGTTGTAAAGTAAAATATAATATGAGATACCAATAACCAAACCGGACCAGCATAACAGAAGTATGTGATGGATGGAATGAAGATGAGATGAAATGAGGTAATACACAGTTTTGTGTCCTAATCATAAGTTTATAGAGATATTTCCTGACATTGGTTCACAATTATGATTTCGCACAACTTACGGGTAATGTGACACATAGCTTCAAGATTTCCATTCATATACAGATGTTAGTTCTTTGATAACCTTCTTGAACTGCCTTTTATCCTCTGTTTTCTGAGTGTTTTCTTTCAGCGAATCCCACAGCTGAATCCCCCTGAAGTAGGGTGACCGTTGGTACTTGCTTGTCTTCGCCTTCCGCTGATTGAACTTAACGCGGGAATCACTACAGGTTCTTCTAATACGTTTGTCCAAGTTATACTCATTCTTACTCAATTAAAACATTAAGGAGTAGACCTGTAGATTTCTTCTACAATCGAGAAAGTCAATCTATGTCATAGAATGAGGAGACTCCAAACTCTGTCTCGGCCGCCGGAATCCTTGGACTATGCTGAGACAACGGTTTTGGGCTACTTGCAGTCGCATGATGTCAACCAAACAAGCCCCATCCACTAGAAACGCACAATATTCTAGCATTGGCCGTATTATCGAGACATAGATTGTCCTTGCTACTCCAAAGCTCAAGCTTGATCGTATTTTGTGCAGCTTGAAACAGCGCCCGTGCACGTTTTTAACAGTTTCTTTTATAAAGGGACTGTAACTTAGATCTGAGTCCAGTATCACACCGAGATATAGATCATACCCGGTAGTTATGTGCTACCTAGACTTGCTCAAGTCTTTGATTATCTTCCAGCAGATATCCTGACCAGTAGCCAGACCTCTGCTTGGGGAGTGTGGCGCAAAATCGCGCCAGTCTACACGGCCGATTACGGATAAGACCAGTCCCTGTTTCACTCAGAAGGGTCAGAGGGGTAGGATTTAGGGATTAAGGCCAGTCTATATGCTACCCTACCAATTAGATTAAATCCATAGGTCAGTTCTTTAAGTGTACAGTTCAGCTCAGCCGAGGTTCCAACTCACAAACGTAACAGAATATGCATTAACAATAAAAGACGTATTCAGCATACATAGCTACAGTCAGGGCAGAGCTGGGGCTCAATTCTGTGTAAAACAGTATATCAACGCTTGGTGTTGAGCAACAAGGACAGCGGGGAAGTTGGTCCAGCTAACCCTGGTTAGCAGTCCACCTCAACGTCGGAGACAGTATGGAAGGCTGTACACTGAGAACCCAAGCTGATCCATCATCTATGAGAGGCTCGGAGCAAGTTCCCTGTCGAGGACCCAGCTTTATATACAATGTGAGTTGCGTAAACCAGGTACAAATTAAACCCATCACACTTCGTTGTACGGGTTCACCGAACTACACAGTAAGGCCTGGCGTCCACCTACTACGATAGAAATTTAGACCTACCGATATGGCACCGATACAAAAGCAAATATCAGAGATATATCAGGAAGGTGCAAAATCTGAACATATGTCTAGACATGTCCATCCACCACCCATTGTATGGGTTTTTTATCGGTGTCTAATCGCAGAAACATGGTTAACTGCCCCGATATTAGACGACCTTCCGACGCGATTTTGATCTTTTATCGGAAAGTGCATCATAGACCATATCGGAGCCATATCGTAGTAGGTGGACTCCAGGCCTAATAGGGGCAGGACTGCAATGTCCTCTTGTGAAGAACAGATACAGCAGCACTCCACTCGCGGCACTACAATAGTATTTGAAAGGTGGACTAATAGTCTGCTTTAGCAAATGTTGGCACCACAAGTTCCTCTGGTGCACGAAACCATTCAATTACCACACGCATTGTCAATACTTCTATTTTTTTATCATACAGGTAGTGTTTTCAGACAATCCAAGAAGGCATTCTTTATGGTATATCGTATCGTATATCATTCGTATGTATGTATACATATATTCATCTCACCCCTGGTATTTTTTCTCCATAGACTTGACATTGGGAACTAGTATCCAACGCCCATGGGATATTTAGGAATATATCCGATGGGGGATTATGCCACAAATGTTAGCAAATGTAAAGGGTGAGATAAATTCAGAAATCCGTTCAAGTTTAGGGTCAGAGCTCGATCCCATCTCGTTTGTATTGCTATGTAATTCACATGGCTTCGCCTAGTGAATTACTACGCGATTCAAACTCGATATGATATGAGCTCTGACCCTAAACTTCCATAGGTTTCCTCTATAATACACACACACATATATATTAACACACACACAAATACCTAGTATATATGTTATATGAATATTAAAAAAGTGACATGAGGTGAAGCGGTTGGGATTAAATCATTTACAATTTCAAATTATAGTCTAATCTCTCCCTCAACTCGGTGATATCAGAGCGGAACAGGAAGCGGGACTATTATCCATGTCTGTTTGTAAACAGACTGCAGGTTAAAAAAACTCAAGTGAAGATATCTAAATTCGGCTGTTGTTTATGCTTCGACACATGCCCAGTAGGAGCTTATACAGCAGAACCCCGCCTAACGAACACCCCGCATAAGAGGACACCCCGCTTTAACGGACACCTCTGCTCAGAATGGTTCCCTCTATTAGATGTTTATTTTAACCTCGCATAAGAGGACATACCGCGTAAGCAGGCACTTTGGTTAGAAATGAATGTCTGCTTACGCGAGGTTCTACTGTAAATTGTTAATTCTACACCAGAATGTTGCCTTTTTTACGAGCGCTGTCAAAACCCTGTCACCTGTATACGTCCTTAATATAGATACACATACGTTGTTCAGGTAGAGTTAATTATTGTGCACTCGTAGCTCAGACGTTGATAGGCCAGCTCCACGTGGCCTCTCAGATCGTCGTGCTATCATCGATCTCGTACTCTCCGTGTGGCCCTGGCAGGTCTACCTGGCCGCCCGCCAGCCGTCCTCCGCCGCCGCTAACGGGCAATCTGGACCCGTGCCTGTCTGCCGTCCACAAGGAGGCTTCTCCTAAAACCAGCCACTAGGAGCTCCAGGGAAAAAGTGATCTCGGCTGACCCACACTTTACCTATTATCCGGTGAATTGCATCCAGTCACTTTATTGTACACCTGTGTTCTTATACTTACTGACCTCTGCTCCTTATATCGTAAAAATCATCTATATATATACATACTGTGCCGTACGTTGTTATACGTACCAGCCCTGCGTGCCAAAATTAGACTTCGATTTGCAATTAAAGGTATACATTCTTATGAATTTTAGATATTTCAAGGTAGAGGGAAAACAGAACAGGCATTTGTCCATCCGTGTTGTCAAAGCCCGTACAGTGCCCGTTCTCGGTCATTTGATGAAAAAATATGGCTCTCCCGTCTGCGGCGTCAGGCTGTATATTTTTCATCAAATGACCTCGAACGGCTTTCCGTACGGGCTCAGTAACCACGATTTCTCATAATAAATACTCTCATTCAACGCCCCATTGTGTCTGGCCGTCACTGGTTGTTACATCTCATTCACATGCACCACACGCCATTAGATTTCAGTGCGCGATGCAATCTGCCGTGTTGTCAAAGCCAATTTTTCTCATCAGTGAACATACAGTGTCATTATTAGTTTCTTCTTTTTCATAAGTTGTGTTCTGTGGCAAATCCTATTATGAGAAAAAAAACTAGTACAGAGAAAATGAGAAATTACGCCTTTTTCGCCAAGTCAGACCATCTGGATAAACTCAGAGAGTTAAGTCAGGAACGTGAAGTCACCTAATCAGTTTATGTTCATGAGTTGAATAGGTGATTGTACTGGTGGGTATTCTTCACTATGAAACATCATCCCCAGGGGTCATTCTGATAAGGTTAAAGGACGAGTACACTATCATTTCATGGCAAAGTATCCAGCGCAAAGGGATACAATGATAAGATGTATCGTATGAGAGAGGGTCAATGACACAAGATTATTTTCACATGTCTGTGATTTATACAATTAGGAGGCTGAAAATCACGGTCCGTATCAAAACAGAGAGAAAGCAGACTTGAGTATTCAATGAAGTATAATGTCCTTCACTATTACATCACTGTCAATGCCCTGTGAGTTAGTGCATATTATCGTAAAACCGGATGAGTTTTAATCTTAGCTCCCGTATGCCACGACTGGCATTTGGCGTAGTGATATCACGAGGCGGAGCCGAGTGGTATCCGGAACCAAACGCCAGGAGTGGCATACGGGAGCCAAGATTAAAACGAATCAGGTTTTGATTTTATCCTACCTCTCTCTACAATATTTTAATATCAAAATCATGAATGAAAATCATCAAAATTCCGTATGCCCCTAGTAGCATACAAACGTCCGTATGCCAGTCAGCGTGGCATACGGAATCTCAATGTTAAGCCTATGGGATTTTATATTAGGGGTAGGATAAATTACAGAACAGATAACTCGGCGATGAAAACTCCTTTTATATGCACCTATGACATGTATAGGAGACAGAGCCATAGTTAGTTCATAGGGGAGTCACCAGGTGACATACATTAGTATCTGCGGATGGCGCCCCCAATCTGGGGACAGCACCTGCCAGGGTCCCGTTTAATAATCGAAGATCTTACATGAAGACCCTTTTCTGTACCTCGTTGTTAATTGATAATATTTATTGACAAACGCTGGTAGTTGTGTGATTCCAAAATTCTATTGGTTTTTGCAAATAACACCAGGATAAGTTCCATATAACAGCAAATAGAAAAGGCAAAAAAGGCATGTCACAGTGCAAACTTCCATGTGAAGGCCATCTGAAGACGGTAAGTGCTTAACTGTTGGTGTCTATGGAAAAATGCAATATTTTCATTTTGAGGCTAGACGACTGATGTTCTATTACCACCTTCAAATGTCCCAGTGCTAAAGGTTTTTGTAATGTTACTGGAGAACCTCGCGTATAAGGCACGTCTTATACACGTATCAGTCTCGACTTTCATTTAATACCAAACAAGCCTATAAGGGTGCACCTTATAGGTGAGGTATTTAGATATGTATAAAAGAATACCAAAGTATCAAAAATCAGACATATACCTCCAGGAAGATATAGATGTATTTATTATCCATCTCCTCAAGTAAGTGACCCCCAGGAATTGCCATAATAAAGGGTATATCAATAGGGATTGTTTTCTGCTCTATAGCAGCAGGGACTATTTTCCTGTATACAATGGCTTTGAGGCCATATACCATGGATTTCTATCCGTATGCTATAGCTACGTTATAAGACGGTTTTTTAAACATTGGGTAGTGGTTTACCGAATCCCCATACATTCTCAATAGGGACTTTGTATGACAAGGTGTTGTTCCTCCGTCGGGAGAGTTCAGAAGCCGCTCAGTACATGGCCTGAGCTGGGCGTGCTCTGGCCGTGTTGACATACACCGGAGCTGCTCGGAGAACGTGTAATGCGCGCGAGCAGCTCGTACCGGACCAGACACAGGTCAGCGTCTGAACACGGCTCCAGTCTCTCTGTCTCCATTGATCCCACTGAGTGCGAGCCCCATCCACGGTCACACAGTCCTCCAGGGTCATGCACCGCGGTCCGGGAACACAGGTGGAGCACGGGTAGCAAATAATGAGACGTTTCCACCTGATGCATCCGGCCACCGATTCAGCCTGGGGCCCGTTCAATAATCAAGGATAGTACAAGAAGACCATTTCCTGTACCTTGTACAAGGGTTACCGTTTGATGATGATTAAGTCTGTTCGCCAAGACGGTATTAGCCGTCCATAAGGTTGTCTATACGTGTTGAATAAAGTTGACCCACAATGTTCCTGGGTCTCAATGCCGTACAGAAAAGGGTCTACATTTACGATCCTAGATTATCAAATGGGCCCCTGGCTCTTAGCACCATCCGACAACTATTTTTCACTTCGTGCGCACATAATCCTCAGGTGGAAACGGGTGGAAAACCTGCAGGTTGACAGCTATTTATTCCCACGTCACGCAATCTGGCACCACCTAAAAACTACTTGTGGTACATACTGGGGACACACCAAGCGAGTGAAGGCAGCGACCTACGGAATCGCCAACACAAATTGGCGTGTATGTGAAATATTATTTCAAAGGAATATTTCCTGCCTATGATTTAGCATCTTGGAAGCAATAATCAGCTGAAATATGAAATGATAGCTCACATATAGGCCATTTTGTGTTGGCGATTACGGAACTCGCTGCGTTTCTCGCTTGGTGTGTCTCCGCCTTGAAGTCTTCAGTCCTCAGCATCACGATCACTTGTGCCCGGGTATATACGGAATATAGCCTATGATCCATGGGCGCCGCCATAACGCCCCCCGAGTAGGTGTTCTTCACTAAAGGAGGTGAAAAAGTAGGTGTTCTTCACTAAAGGAGGTGCAAAAGAAGTGAGTGATAATTGGGAAATATCACAACTATAGCCTTGCTCACATATTCATATAAAGTGTTCCATATGGAAAATATCATGTCTTGGGTTTAGTTATTATGTCATCCTACTTTGGGATGGGTATAGAGAGTCAAGGGAACAATGGTAAAATTGATTCAAAAGGCAGTTGAATTTTGTAAGAACAAAGAGCCAGAATACAGGTTTGTCCCCCGACCACCTAGTGACTGCTTCGTGAACTAACAATGGCTCTGTCCCCTATATAATCTGTGGTCAGAAGTGAATCGCTACGTGGTACAAATTCGGTGGCCCTATTCAGTCATCAGGTGGAAATGGTGTGGTTATTCTGGGTTCGACGATTATGTGTCAATGCTAGATTCTAAGTACCACCACCCGACGACGGTTTTTACTATGACCCCATGATCAGTGGACAATCAGTTATCATGTGGAAATGCCGCATAAGATTAGTCTCAAATACCGATCAAAGAACACACCGCATAAGCTATTTTCCACTGGCCGACGAAAACTGGACCGATTAATTGAGTTCTGCTAAAATCGGTTTGTGGTGGCTAATGACTGCACGTCGGTAGCTAAAAATCAGTGAGGGTATAGTGTATGCCTTGTTTCTAACTCAATTAACAGGTGCTTACTGACAGAACTGTCCTCTAAACACACTGACCATCGTGGTGGTACCTGGGACCTGTTTCAGTAGTCTCGTGACATTAGGCCTAGACAGACATCAACAGCAGCACCAACAGTGCAAGCAACAGCGGAAAAAAGACTAGCAAATATCAGAAGATCGAAGTGGCCAATCTTCTTCATATTTGGAACGATTATAGATTATATGTATCCCCTACTCATGTTAAAGTGTCATTGCTTAATTCCTACGAGAAGTGAATGAAACTCTGTGTGTCATCAATTGCAATCTTGTGATCTGTCTGTGTAGTGTCACAGACGCCATCTAGACATGTCACAAAACTACTGAAACAGGTCCCTGGTGGGCTTATTGCACAATCAATGCACAATTGATCGGTGACCACTTCTCTGTATGTCTGTTTCCATTCACCGATTAACCGTTGGTGGTTCATGACTGCAGAAAAGTCGGCCAGTAGAAAATAGCTTTATCCGCTGAGGTCTGATTAATAAGGTGTGAAAAGGAGGCAACTTGGTACGATCGGTCGTGCAGGGGAAAAGAAGTAACACAATCAAATGGATTGACCAGCCAGAGCATTAGGCTTGTGATATGAATCTGTAATATTATAAAATTCTATAGATACAAAATTTAGCATTTATTGTAGTAATGGATAGAGTAATGATAGAGTAATCATTAAGCTAGGGAAACTAAGAAACTCTCTAACGTACGATGCAGCTAAGCCCACCTTTACTTCGAATATGCATGCATCAATAAGTTGTAGAATACTGCTCGTATACCCACAAGAGTTTAAAAAAGGAAAGCTGCCGCTAAGAGGGTTGAAGTTATCAAAGGAAGGAGAAAATGGCCGCTGATCTTCTCACGAAACCCTTTGCATGTAAATTCTCCTAGTATAATCCACTTATCATCCACCTACTACGAATTATCTCCATATGAAATGATAGAGCAACTGAAAACTACACAATGTACTACCCGGACACTCTGGCATGTCAGAATCTCCGGCAGGATTTTTTAGGAGAATAAAGTCCCATTCAAAATTTTATCAAATTATCATGGACTTCAAAGTAAGTTTATCTGATATTCATCTAATGCTGATTATTTCGGATCAGTTATAATAATCTCATTTTCCATCAGAACTCACTGTCATAGAAGGTTTTGCATGATAAGAACACGGAAAAAAACTATATACTGGTGTATGTATAAACCGAATTACCACCGTGCTTGTCAATGCTGTGGCATTAGGATGTAGATGTGTCGCAATAGACTTTGTATTGTAATATATTTGTTATAAATCATGTAAGTGGATGATAAATACAATAACGTATCCTCAACATGATTTATACAATAACAACTGGTTTTGTGTTCGAGTAGCCGTGATCTCTTTGCAGTTGACGTAATATCCTCGCATTCGGATATTACTACGCGTCAGTTACTTGAAGATTACCCCCACTCATACACAGAACCAGTCATTATTGTGTATTTCATGGCAGGTTCGTATCAGGTAGATGATAAACCCAGAAAAACGACACAATTTTTTCTCAAGGACGGGTATGTATAATAGGACATACAGAGAAAGATAATACAGCCAGGCAAATACATATATATAAGCAGTTTGTCTACCAAAATGTGGAACAAGTATATATATCAAAGTTGGTGATGCTTACATATCCAATAACTCATATTAACTCTACATAGACGGCTACTATATCGACATTTCCATGCCACATTGAACCCACGTAGCTCTGAACAATGACACCATATGGATCTGTGAGCAGTAATCGGTGTTAAGCCCAGGACAAACGATATTGATCCCTGACCTTAGCGGCCCTGTACCATCTCCAACGTGCCCCCTGCCAACCCTTCTCGTATCCTCCGGTGGAGAGTGAGGACCTGAAAGGGAGGCTGGCAGCTGCACAATCTCACACCATGCATCGATTGACAGTAGGCCGTTATATGGTTCCTGTCCTCAATACGGGTGATAAGAAAATTCTTGTGGAAACACTTATAAAATCTACAAGAGAAAGATATCGGATGTTATTCATGTTCACACAGTACCCATAAGCGTTGATTATTATAGAAAGGCATATTATCATATACGTATGACCGAATGTCTACCCACTGCTGGGATAAATGACATGCATGTAGTGAATAGACATGAATCGATGATTTAGTAAGTGAATGAAATTGCGATTTTAGGTATATGGTGATAAGAAAATGTAGTAACTGAGTCCATAAGGATTGCCGTTCGCAGTCTCTTGTAACATAAATATGTCCTGACGCCAGAGGCAGAAGGACATTTTTTATGTTTAAAAAAGACTGCTAATGGCCATCCCTACAGGCTAAGTAACCACGTTATCTCTTATTACGATTATTACATATTTGTTTGATATACGACAACCCCACCCGAGTACATAGAAATAGTTATAGTTTGAAATAATTCAGTGCCATCAATAAAGTACGGATGCAAATTTTCTGAAAAATTACCACACCCCCCACCCACACCCTGCCCCCATTTTGTAGGCATTGGATTAAAAGAAAAGGCTGTACGTGAATGTGTTACGCCACCCCTGTCACTCCGTACATACTTAGCGATGTCCCCTTCTATACAGCAATGTTCATATATGCAATGGAATTTCGTCTTAAAAGATTCTCTCCTGGTAGAGTGGTCTCGGCCCTGAGGGGGAGTTTGTCTACTGGAATGTTAATCTGTGGAGAAATATTTTTGCAATGGAATTTCGTCTTCTAAACTGAGAAAAAACTACTGTGTATATCAATAACGCTAGACATACAAACCATCTATCATTATATACCCCTGCAGCATTTTCTATACTTACGTACTACTACTCCTGGTACAGTATAGTTCTTTACTGCACCCTGTTTCGTATGCTCTTACACGGAACACGTTGAGACATCGGCAGAGTGATGCCTTTCACTCTAACATGGTGCCAATTTATGGTAAAATGATATTGAATTTGGGTATATAATAAATATTAAACGACCTGTCATGCTTGTACAGAAGAAAAGCCCCATTCACAAAACTCGATGGGACCGATGTTATTCATGGAAAATTACCACTCTCCACCTAATTCTGTAGCATGTAGAGCATGGTCAGGTTGTTCTTAGAGAAAACATAGTTACTGAGCCCATAGGGTTCGCCGTTCGAGGTATTTTGTATCATATTAAATATGTCCTGACGCCGGAGGCGAAGGGACCTCTTTATGGTACAAAAGGCCGAGAATGGCGTCCCTACGGATTCCACTACTTATTCCTTATATTATATGTCTAAAATTGATGAGAAAATGCCTTTTTTTTCACTTGCTGAGTCATGGATTCATAGCCTATTCACGACATCACAGTGAGCCCGAACAATATTTATACTGCACCCTAGCAGCGGGAAGTATTTCATAGACGTGTGGCCATGGATGTATAATGATACATCAATAGATATTGATGCCTAGGTTACAGTGATATAGAACCGTGAGACGATAGTTGATTTCTCACGTCTGCCAGTTGCTGTCAGACTCGGTACACTCAGTGTTGTTTGGTGAGAGCATGAGACGAGTGTAGAAACACAGTGTGGGAGGTGTGCTCACACTCCAGGGACCTGTTTCAGTAGTTTCGTGACATTAGGCCTAGACAGACATAAACAGCGGCATCAACACTGCAAACAACAGCGGTAAACAAATTGTCAGGTTTCAAAACGCATGTCACAGTTCATGTCAAATATCAGCGGATCAGAGCGGCCGGTTTTCTTTATATTTGGAACGATTATAGGTTATATGTTTCCCTTACCCGTGTTAAAGTCTCATTGCTTAATTCTTACGGGAAGTGAGTGAAATTGTCTAATACTTTTGAAACCAGACGTATTTGGGGTCTGTCTTGTCCTAAGTGCCGCAACTTGTGTTGATCTGTCCGTATGGTGTCACAGACGCCATCTAGACATGTCACAAAACTACTGAAACAGGTCCCAGGTGTTGTGAATACAGCTCGGGCCGCCCACGCGAGCTGCTCCCTGTAAATCACACCTGGGACCTGTTTCAGTAGGCTCGTGACATTAGGCCTAGACAGACATCAACAGCGGCACCAACAGTGCAAGCAACAGCGGAAAAAGACTAGCAAATATCAGAAGATTGAAGTGGCCAATCTTCTTCATATCTGGAACGATTATAGATTAGATGTATCCCATACTCATGTTAAAGTGTCATTGTTTGATTCCTACGAGAAGTGAGTGAAACTCGTTGTGTCATCGATTGCTATCTTGTGATCTGTCCGGATGGTGTCACAGACGCCATCTAGATATGTCATGAAACTACTGAAACAGGTCCAAGGTGACTGCCAGCTGTCCAACCTGCTCGCCGTTTGAAGTGGGTTGGGGGAGGAGGAGGAGGAGTGGCCAGGAGACGGACGGCGCCTTCACTGTCAACATCACAGCATGTCACTTTTTTTTATTCAGTTGAAATGACAAGATACATTCACCATTAGATACCGGTCAACGGTTGCAAAACAAAAACATACGAGACAAGACATCCACAAGGTGTTTATGTGCAAGTAGCATAACAAGTTAGTTTAGCCCGAAAAAGATTTTTAGAGAAAAAAACAATAGTTCTTTTATATGGAGTGTTCATTTTCATACAGGTCATATGACCAATAATTTTGTTTGTTTGTGTCAAGTTTCATACAACGTCCAATGCATATTGCTCGATATACTCTTCTAACCTATTGTACATAGAGTTGAACATATATAACATTTTTAAACTGTAACAGGGTTAGACATATACAGGACAAGACAAGGGCACATACTCCAATGACAACACCGCAACAGTGTCATGGAATTGTTGGTATTAAATTTATCAATTACATAAAAGCCATCAATTTACACAATGTATTATCTCACCCCTGGTACAAGTTTAGCCTTAAAATCATATTAGAAAAAGGAGATAACGGAAAAACATTAAACAAATATACGCAACAATCGCCCGCATAAAGGTACAATACTATGCCATGGTTGTGGCGGGTTGATGTGAGATGGCGTCATAATCGACTGGTCAATTCAGCAGCCGGGATTTGAGAAAATAGGCAAGACATTAACATGGAGATGTATATGTTCCTAATTGGATTTGCAAAGTAATTTGAATTATTCTGATATGTTGATATTATTTTCATAAAGACAAATCCAGAACTGCACTTGGTTCGTAAAATAAACTCGTGGAGTATTGTCTATTCATATGTTTCTCGATGCAGTTCTATATAAATATTTTCATATAAGATAAACTATATAGCCGTGAGCTCGATTTAATATCAGTATATAAGGACAGCGCTGGAATGGGGGAAATATGAATCATAGGGATCTACCATAAGGCAGTCTGGTGAATCATACTTTGCTTATTTCTGCACTGTTCGCCTTGTTCCCTTTATATTGATGAAGAATTGTCATGTGTCCTTTATCTCACCTCTGGTGTTTTTTCTTATAGACTTTCCAGTGGAAGATCTACCAATATGGTAGAACTGGTTGGAATAAACAAAAGCAAAATGAACTCAATCAGCTTTGTCTCGTGAGACTACTTCGCAACCAAAACTCATAACATATTTTCAGTGGCTATGAAACTCGATGAAGTTCCTTCTTAATAAGTGTGATGTGGGCGACAAAGAGTGTTTAGTCTGTGTCCCCGCTTGCTATCGAGTTTGGAATATGCAGTAATATAAATGAGGCGATAGCCGAGTGAATATTCCGAAGTGCTCTAAAAGAGATGGCGAATAGGGACTCAGTCCAAACATGAATATGTTTCTGATTTTATCTTAGCCTGCAAATATTTATCTGTTTATCGCCTATTTAGCATGAGTTACTATACTCGCAAACCTTTTGAGTACGAGTTTAGCCTATGAACATTTATACAAAGCTAGGATAAGTGTCAATACGTGACACAAATGCTCCTTATACCGAGCCTTAATTTTGATTAAAAGTTATACGTAGAAGTGTCCTGGATTTCAATATCTTTGCACACATTGATCTTACTCTTACTAGCATCAAAGGCGATGCCTGGTGGCTGAGATGTATGGAGTTGCGCTATACATGTTCAGGGCCTGTCGCTACCGTCCTGGCCCTCGCTGAGACACAATATAAACAAGATACTCGTACTGGCAAGTGTGATTCCGCGACTGTGCTAATTCATCAAGGAAGCCAGGCAGTGTGTTAGAAGCCACATATAAACCATGTGCCAGAGGACAGAGAAGCCCCTGCCATGTCTATCTCGACCTACAAGCCGAGCTGCTCAGTCTCCATTCCTACACTAAGAACGCTATTGCGTTTATCTCACCCCTGGTATTTTTTCTCCCAAGACTTAACATTGGGAACTCGTATCCAACCCCCATGAAAATAGTCGAGCGACTATCACTTTGTAAAACACCGTTTGTATGGTGAAAGAGATTGTCGATAATAAATTTATAAAAAATAAAAGAGAAAAAAAAGAGATATTTAGGAAAAATATCCAATGAGAGATAATGTCAAAAATTTTAGCTCATTAGTCAATGTGAAGGGTGAGATAAATTCAGAAACCCATTCAAGTTTAGGGTCAGAGCTCGATCCTGTCGCGTTCGAATCACTACGTAATTCATGCGGCTTCGCCCTGTGAATTACTACGTGATTCAAACTCGATGGGATACGAGCTCTGACCCTAAACTTTCATAGTTTTCCTCTATAATATGCACGTTACGGAAAATCGACAGTGATGAATATAATAACTAGGAGCAAATAGTATGGTCATCATTAATGAGCGAGCGTGGAATTATTAAGTATGACAATTATAAGGTTTGGGTTATATTCAGCCTATGGGAAACCCGCTTGCACCGAGTGAATTTGTCATTTCGGTAACTATCTTTCTGTCATCCGAATATATCAATCACTGGTAGGTCAATGAGATATTTTGGTCTGTGGTGACTGCTCATGGTGAGCTCTAAGACACTGAGACACTGGATTGTTGCACCTTTCCCATTGTCACAGAGTTGGCACGCAGATAGTGAAGGGATAGTTTTTGCAGCCCGCTGAAAGTCTATATAATATCCTCCTAACCTAGGCAGCGTATATGAGTGTGTGACCCAAGGTCAATAGATACAAAAGGAAGGATATACAGTTTGGCGAGAATAACCAGAGGTAAATATACACTGGCCACCACAGCAAACTCTTGCTACGCATACAAGCTCTGGTGGAGTCAATGTGGCCACCTTGACTGCCGCTCTCCTAGCTGATGTCCTTACTACCATAGTTAGAATCTCTGCTGGAAGAGTGAATTGGATTGCTCATTTTCACAGCAGATTGTTCGTCCAGCCTGGAGAGTGCGTATGGCTGTCAGTGTGCAGGACTCTCGAAGCCACCTTTTCATGTTCTCCTTTTCTTTTTGTATATTTTGATAAAAAAAGACCAGGAAGTTATACTGTGTTATCAATTTGCTAAGCTAATGATGTTTTGTAGTGAGTATTCATAGTTTATAGCCCACGTGTCCAAAATTGTAACCTGCTTCGAGATATTTGTTTAGAGCCCTTTGGTCGAGAAAGCGATCGGACATCTCCAACCTCGAAGGTGGAGCCAGTGGAGACAAAAGTGGTGGCCAATCTAAGGTAAAACTACTGGACCAACCACTTCATAGCTAATAAGAAGTCTATAGTTTAAAATCACGTTTCATGCATCTACACCGCCGTTGAATTCTACAAAAGCGATTTCGTGCGGGCACTCGGCCGTTTCCTACGTTTAAATGCCTGCCTTTCATCAGGACCTGATTGCCCCTAAATAAACATTCAGCAGCGAAATCGTAACGAAATCACAGCTTCTAAAGAATCGTCCTGAATGTCGTCTGCTAACCCCTTTTCGGGAAGTCCTCCAGGAGGCGCGCTTGCGGACTAAAATTTGATTTAGGTTTATTTGATTCTGTTGATTGTGAAATTTCATTAGAGTTAGCATCAGCACCGTCTTGAAGTGGATCATTGGTTTGTTAGATTGCGGAACAAGGAGGGTTTTGTGTGTCTGCTCTGGATCTGTTTCATAGATTTCAAGTAATTGCTTCGATATAAAAGTGGTATTAACTGACGTGAGCATTAATCTCGTGCCGAGACGTTAATCATTCTGTCTTAATACAACCTTCTTTCCATCGGCTGACGAAAACGGCGAAGATATTTTGAATTACCCTTAAGCCCAATGCCCATCCACCGATTAAGGGTTGAACGATTAGTTCGCAAATCGTATAGGAGTCGTTGAACTTGTCTCAGGTAAATTACGTAATACCTCGGCCCATGTCGGCCATCCAATCAAAGGCCATTTACCAACGTTCAGTTGTCGGCGACTAAATTTATCAACATGTTGATAAACTTTTTGTCACCAATTTAGGAACATAGAAACAACAACTTGACGGCGACAAAAGGATGTCTGAAGCGGGTGGTTCACTAATCGGTGGGTCATCCTTGCCTAGCTGTCCTACATCTACCGACTACGGCCGACTCCTGGACTTGTTACATTTAATCTATACCAAATTAATCTGTTAGCATTCTCTGCAAGTCTCGTTTCCATCCATGGATCTGAAGTTGATTTACAAATAAAATCTATCGGTGGATCCCGTCTGCAGATCTGTGCCGAGTAATCGGCCAATGGAAACGAGCTTTATTCGGCACTTGATGGAAGACTTAAGTTCTATAATATATAGCTGCTGTGGAAGGCAGCGTAGCAGAAAAACCTTAAATTTACCCATTTCTCTTATGGTTGTTATTTCGTTAAGATACCTAAAAGAAAAGCTTAACAAAGCGGATATTTCCATGGATTTATTCCTTTGAAAACAAAATAAATGGTGATTTCCTTAATGTGAAAGGTTATCTCTGTATAGTTTAGGCATGAGATCAATAATACAGGAAACCATTCTATATCGCCAATATATATCTATTGTTTTATTATTAACTATTTATTGTGCGTTATAATATCCGAGCTTGTCTAAAGGACAGAAACATACAGTGTGAATTGTGAACTGTTACAAACTCATGGACCGGCAAATACCTTACACCGGCGATATTAGGCTGGAGAGGTGCATTTTCTTGTTCGTGAGTGAGAAAAAATTCACAGATTAAACGCTGGGCCTGTTTCTATCTTGTATACCTTGAAATATTTCAAAATCACAAAAATTTACCTTTAATCGCCATTCTAAGTCTAATTTCGGCATGCAGAGCTGGTCAGTGTTACAGTGTATGACAAAGTAGGCCGTACACGATTTGTATAATATAGGAAGCAGAGGTCAGGAGA
This sequence comes from Alentia gelatinosa, assembly GCA_950022655.1. Lineage (NCBI taxonomy): Eukaryota > Metazoa > Annelida > Polychaeta > Phyllodocida > Polynoidae > Alentia > Alentia gelatinosa. The sequence goes on along the minus strand of OX465583.1, from coordinate 53,604,568 downwards.
TTTAAGAACTATGTGAACAGGTGTATGATAAAATTGAAAACGTGAGTGTTTATTTCTACACACGTTTGTTTTATTGAATATAAAAAAGTGCCCGAGCTATAATCAATCCAAGTGTTGGTGCACCACCCAGAGTATTCGCATCATAAAGACTCTGGAACTAAGTTGCTTATGTGACTGTCAAAGACACTTGTTAACCCACAGTGAATTAATGTGGATCAACGTCTCTCCACAAACCTATGGTCCTGAGAGAGTTTCTATGCTGCTTAGGTAATTGCCTCAGTGAGTCTAACGTGGCTGGATTTCAGCAATCGACTTTCCAGCTCTATCCACCTCACTACCCTCATCTCAGCACCCCCTCCATCCCCTGCCGAGGTTAACTACATGCCATAGCCTCTGGCCCATCAAGATCCGGATCCAGTTAAGTACAGTGTAGGAGTGAGCAAGAACCACTGGGAATATATTCTGTCTTCAACCTGTGGCACTGCGAACATTTTGTTTGGTCTTCCTTCTTCAGCATTGCACTGCTTCGGTTCCCAGAAAATTCTTGACAATGGTAAGTTGAACCTTTAAGACGATATTTGATATTAAGACTAGAGAACTGTGTGGATACCTAACGATCCAGACTCCTTGTCTATCTCTCGGGTGAGCGATGTTAGATCTATGTACTAGCAGCCTAATGCAAAGAGGGTATAAAGTGGAACAGAGCTACCCTATTGATAGAAATAAGTAACATATTTGGCTACTACTTGTATGTATGAAATGTGATTCAGATCGGTACTATCAAGCTAAACCAAAGTATTTCATGTTAACTGGTCAATAGAAAATATCGTAGATATAATCGTTTAGAGTCCATAATCTTGACCTTCATGATTCACCACAAGAGTTGTGACAGGAGACAAGCCTAACAGAATGATTGCCTTTAACCCTTTAAGGACAGGTGCCAGCAACCAAGCTACTCCCGTAAGGACGGGTGATGGTGGCAGTTTGTCCCACCAGAAGACGAGCACATAATTGTCAAAAACTCAAAATTAAATCTTGATTTCACATAATGAATACATTATAATCATAAATAATTTGTTATTTTTTAAATAGAAATACTCAACATGATGTCATATCTACATTCTCTGAAGATTTCATAAATATTGCTCTATCATTTCTTTGGTAGAACATTTTTGTATATATTTGAACAATGATGCCTCAAGGCATCATGCGTCTCTAGTGCGGTGATGCCTCCAAGCACCATGCGTCCTTAAATGGTTAACGAAGATTACATTTACGAGGAGGGGCATTGATTCATTCATACCTGGTTCATTTTCCTAATGGGGTTCTGTTTGTATCTTTGGCAGATTCCACTAAATAATTCTGCAACTCACCTGTCCTAACACACTTTTTATTTACCTATAAACAGAACATCAATCTTTACCTTCAGATGTCGTTTTACTCTGTTACTGAATTACAAACATGACCTAGTCAGAGGCGAGTGCTCCTCAAATGAAACGGGAAACTATGGATGTAGTCCATTATCAGTGTGGTTTTATCACCCAATGAGTAGCGAACCTCACTCAGCCCATGTAAAGGTGAAACTCTTACCTGTAAAAAGATTTATATGGAGCTGGCTATGATGCCTTTTTGTAATGGTTGTCCTGTGGCAAATGATGAAATGGATATGTTGCTTTATTCATTGTACCTGGATGAGCTGTGCCTAGAAACTAAATTCGTGTTATTTTACCTGAGTGTGGGAGATATTCACATAAACTAGACAGGTATCGCATCTTTGATTATTCGTTTGATTATGATAAAAGGATGTAATTGAATATCCCGAGTTTAATTAACATGTACTTGTACACATATTCCTCAAATAGATAACGCCAGGATACGAATATGTTGATAGACATTACTGAACGTTTGCCTTTTGATAGAAATACATTTACCTGTTCTTATAAAAAGGAGAAAGTTTCATGGCATACAGTTTTGCCGTATGAAGTGCGACAAACAGATGATGACCTTCACACTTTGATGATCTCAGCATACATTCTGCAGACAATCTTTTCCATCTGATTTGCCAGACCGCACAATTGTTCAGGATGGCTATCCCACCCCTGGATGCTCGCATCACAGTCACCAGATGCCCTCAAGATTGTTGCTTTCCAGAAACGGTTTTTCATATCGCTTAGCAATAGTAGTGATATATCTTCCCGTGATATTAGGAAAAAGGTCGAGAATATGGTTCATAAGCGGAATAATTAACGGAAGTTTTGGTGAAGTTTCTGCTTCATAAAGACTAACGATCCATCACAAGACCTATCCCTGAGTATCCCAAAAGCTTTCTGATTAAGCCAGGAACCCACGTAGCTTCCGACACCCTATGACATGTGTTCCGACATGTGTCCCACACAGAATCATGTTTTCTGTGGGAAGGGACAGGCTATCGCATCAGTGGATTCAATACTCTGGCACAGCTGGCACACTCAGATACACTCAGACACAAGCGCCCTGTCCCAGGCTTTCTGACAAGATAAAACATATTCGATTACAACTGGGAACCCACTGCTTCCGACACACTCTGACATGGCTACGATAAGGCTACAACATCAATTTTCAAATAGTAGCTCGGAAATGCTGGCCGTTTTTTTTAGAACACCATTAAGTAATACTGACTAACGCGGAGAGAGGGTGGAGTAATATTTGAGGTTTATTGAAAATATTACGTAAATAGAATACGAGCGAAGGAGGTTGAAGGAGTAGTCTAATGTCCGTGGGTTACTGAGTAATTCGCCTTACGACTGAGTGTAAGCGGAGAATAAGTAAATATTGTTCTTGTAGGGTAGGAAGGTGAAAGGTTATATCCCTGGGAGAAGTCCGTTGGAAGGCAGTGGTATCTGGAAAGATGGTTTGAAAGTGAACCCTCTCCCGCCTGCATTACAGCCAACAAGCTACAATGAAATATCGCTGAATAACCTGAGGATAAATAGACTTATATTGCACACTTGTGTTGGTGCACCTCTTGTGTCTTGGTATGTGTTAGTACCGTGGTTACCTTTTTAAATCTGCAAAACCTGTTCTGATGTCCTCCGACACAGCCTTCCAGCAGGGTAAAGATATGAGAATTGATGTCGTAGCCAAGATGGAGTGTGTCAGAAGCAGTGGGTACAACGATTAAGGCATATTAACCAAGAGCCGCTCTACATTGTTTCTTTTTTGTTTATGCCCGCCTAAATTATTCCCGATGCCCTCCAGATTATTACCTCCAAAAGCACCTTTACATATCGTTTAGCAAAAGTAGAGTTAGCTCTTCTCATGGTATTAGGAAAAAGGGTCGAGAATGTGGTTCATAAGCCATAGGATTAATGGAACTTTTAGTGTAGTTTCTGCTTCATAAAGACTAATGGTGCATTGTTAGACCCATTCCCTGACAAACACAATTCTTTCTTATTAAGGCATATTAACAAAGGGCGACTCATACATTGTTTTTGATCATGCTCATCAAGGATGTTCCTGAGGAATAATAGTTATAAGCTTTGATTTCCAATTATCATTTGAAATGTCTATGTCTTATTATTGGCGATAGATTTATATATTTATTGTATATCAATTTGATTCATATTTCGGCTTTTATGCGATGTAGCTTGTTTATCACAATCATCCATACTGCTTCTGTATGCATACATAGGGATTAACGATCCCAGAATGAGCATTCCACCAACAGCCTCCTGATTTACTGACCTCCTGATACATGTTTCAGTGAATATTACCTGGAGTTCCCCTTCGGCAAGGCAGAAAACACAAAGACCCTATAGATCGCAGTTGGTTTATGGTGCATAGTTTGACCTTGGTTCCCTGCTCTGCATATAAAAGGCAATCTCCTGTAAGTCTGGGGCTCCGAGTGCTGCCCTGCAAATGGCCTAATGGTGGATGCAGAGTATGAATGAAGGGAGCACGGTCTATTGGCAAAGAAAGGCTGTGTAGTCATCCCTCCACCAAGGTGTTTTCTATGCAAAATATCTCTCCAACAATACTTTTTAACTACCCTACTCGTCCACTGCTGCATCCCAAGGTCTGCCATCATAATTGACCATTTAAGTATCTATATATATATATATATATATATATATATATATATATGCATAAAGCAGCGTTTATTGTTATCTAAAGGGTTGGTTTACATCGAGATATCCATGAGATCAATTCTGCAATTATTCATCAGGATATGAAAGTAAGAAAGATTGATAACAATTACCGCATAACAATTCAAATGATAAAAGAATCATAGAATTATGAAAGCATTGCTGCTTGTCTTTGGTGGACACTTAGGTGAATCACCTGATAGAATAGAATATCAACATAGCTGCTGCATAACAACTTACGTGTCAACTACGTGTAATAGACAGTGCATATATTTAGTGTAGTTATGATAGATTCAGAATTGTTGATTTTAAGGATAACTAGTAGGAACAAACCATGCTTTAGAAAAGTTTCTTTTTAGTTTATTCTTAATTCCTATATTAGAATTATAGAATTGCATTCCACGAAGTTACTATCTTAATTCAAGACAACGAAATCCTGCAAATAAGCAGATTGTCTGCACGCTTCTTGTTGAAATGAAAACAGAAAACATCATCATAATGGTTATATAGAAATCCCGATTCACAAAGAAGCTCAATGGACATGGCTACAAGGGAATTAACGTAAACATACAGTCGATAGTCTCCCGTGTACTAAAGCCTCCTATGGATGGCAAATCAAATTACAGATTTGAGATACATTTCGCTGTGTGTTGGATGGTTGCTTGGCTCATGTTCTACATTAATAATCAACACTGATTGTGTTGTTATTAGAGTAGTTAAGAGGCTTATTTCATAACACTTCCTGAGGTTAATTATCTTTTATCTGAAAACCTTGTCCATTTTATTCAGTAGAGTGACAGACAGCTTTATGTGTTGTCAATATGCACAATTTCGAGGTTCATTGGATTATAATCCTTATATATGCCTTGTATTATCATCATGAATTTGTCCAAGGGGAGAATGTTGAGGTGTAATATCAGATACGATTAGTGATCAGCATCGCACAAGGATGTTTGCCAAAGTGGAATTAGCTTATCGGGAATATTAATGAACTATGCCACAGGCGAAATCTCCATATAGTCACATTACAAGTAATGGAATTCATACAGAAATATAATGAAAATGGAAGCTCAGTAGGTTTAGACCGATGAGTTATTTTCGTTAAAGAAATGGAGCTTTCAGCTGTACTCCTTCATGTTCAGAATATTTATAACTTATTCATAACATCCACACATTATTCATAACATAATATACATATCAAAATAACTCGATAAACAAATCTGATGTTATATTACAAATGAAATGTGCATTTCCACCTATGGACTACTCCACAAAGTGTCCTTGAGTAAAGATTCAGGTATTCTATAAGACAAAGATATTTGTGCATCAGAGTACACTGCTGGCTCAACTTGCTTCGATGTATTGTTTTAATCAAGGAATATGATGGATGACATCGTTACCTTTGCTCCTCTTTGGTACCAGTCACATTAACCTTTTCCTGCACCCTAGATGCAGCACCTAGGCTCTAAGGTATGTGAATGGAATAGACTCATCTATATCCGTATACCGAGGGGAGTATTAACAGTCATACGTGATAGAGTGAGGTCAATGTGTTAATTCTGACAGGTGGCCCTCAAGGATAATCTGCTAGAATAACCAAGGCAGCTGTATAGCAGATGATGGTGGCTCGTTGGTCAATCGAAAATTCGTTGTATATGCAGGAGCCAGTATCTTTTTTTCTTTTTTTCTTTGTTTTATTGTCACTCTCATATACATGAGTTTTTCATTCACAATATGGTCATTTTTACAAATAAACTGGTTCACATATCAAATACATCTGTATAGTAATAAAAAGAATAGGAGATAATAACTATACAGAGAGTAGAGTAAAGATACACAGAATATATTATTAGTAATGATGAGGTAATAATGAGAGTTCCTTTCATTCAAATCTTTCTATTTTTTTGTGGAACAATTTGGCCATTATCCGGAGGCTAGCATCAGTTTCTTTGTCCTACAACTCCTCCTCTGCCGCCATTACATCCCTTACCCCGTCCCCCTACAATCCCTCCCCCCAACCACTGGACACAGGGACTGGTCAAATCCGTAACTAGGATATTGAGACTGCTGTGATGTAGGGCCATGCATGCTTGACTCTCTCCATGCAGAAATGAGCAAGTCTAAAGTTAGCTATGCAGCAGGTGAAAGTGGCTACGGTGGAAAGTTGGTCTATACGAAGTACCACGAGGATTGTCAATATGAGCCAGCAATTCCAGCAACATATCAGGAAACATTCAAATGTCAAACCTTCCAATTAAACGTAATTGCTCTGAACAGGTGTTTAATTCGCCAGTAGAAATTACATGAGGTCGAAAACAATAATTCTAAGGAGCTATATGCTTTGAACGGTCTTATTGGGCAAGAAAAAGGCTTGGATCTTTCTTGGATGAACCAATGGTGAGTTGACACTTTCGAGATTTCATGAACTTGATCAATAACTCAAATAAATTCTAGACTATTTTGACTTCGGCAATGGGAACACCCAGACAAAAGAGATACAGCATCATTTACAAACCTGGGACCACCTTGTAATCCTGCTGCTTTACTCGGCTGGTATTATAATGTACTATGACCGAACATCTATGAAATACTATCGTAAAACTGGATGAGGTTTAATCTTGTCCACCGTATTCCACGACTGGAGTTTGGCAAAGTGACTTCATGAGGTGAAGCCAAGTGAAGTCCGGAGCCAAAACTTCAGGAGTGGAATGCGGTGGCCAAGATTAAAACGAATCAGGTTTTGATTTTATCCTACCCTATCTCCTCGATTTTAGAATATTACGTGATAAGAATGTTGTACGGAAACCCAATGTTAAGCCTATGGGATTTTATATTAGGGGTAGGATAATACCTGTTGCTAGGAGTGCAGTATACATAATGTTCGGGAGCTCTGGGCAAGTAGTGAATGGGCACCACCATCGGGTCAAGAGACCATCGGGTCAAGCGAATCGATGACTTTGTAAGTAAATAATATGGCATTATTATGTTATTTAGGTATATAATGATAAGTAAACCTAGTGACTCAGCCCATAGTCGGCCTTTTGTAACATAGATATTTCTCCGCCTACAGCGTTGGTACGTATTTACGTTATAAAAGACCTCAAAAGGCTATCTCTACAGGCTCAATGAAATTGTTTTCTCTCAATATTGTTGTTTGAAGGGTTTAAAGGACAAGGTCCCATGAATCATAAACAGTGACTAAATAAGAGAAAGGAAGTGTCCCAACTCAGGCATGAGACATAAATCTACCAGCTGATTTATAGCTGTGTACATATTGACGATGGGCTCGATCAGCATCTATACGACAGAGCGAACATACTGTGTGTTGGTTTGTTGCCATTACATCCATCATGTTATGCAGTGTCACTCTATTATCATCAAGACATGGGAAGTGACAGTGTCGGTTTGTCGCGGCTCAGACCTGACACTTAAGAAGGAAGAGAGACCGATGATACTCGATGGTTGGACTTGGGCAAATATCCACCTAGCAAAATATCCTTTAGCATTGAAAGATTGTGTGGTCGAGTTTAATTCACTCATAAAACCTTTGGAAACTACCTCCAGAAGACTCTCAGTGATTGCATCGCATGGTATTATAGCTCAAATTCAGTGGGTTACAGATGAATATTGCCTGAGTAATACTCCAGATTTGTTTTAGATAGCACACGAATACCACAAACGGCTACACAATAACACATTGGCGAGCATGGGTATTATATTCCTATCTTTATCTATGGAAAAGAACAGAGACAATAATCAACTCTTGAGTTTAGACAGCGCAGGGGTTCGTTGCTCCTAGAAATGTGGGAAAAGCGTAGCTCCAGTAATATCGGATCGTGTCGTGTGGTATCGTTATTTTAACATTGTATCGCTACTTTTTACAACACCACATTTTCAGTGGCATAGGGAAAGGTTCATTAGATTTTTAATTGAATCTAGATGGCGATATTATTATCATGCGATCCACAGAGAATATGGACCAATGATTTCTACCTCGGGTCGCTATTCGGTGGACCTCTCTCATAAGATCTCACATTCTCTAAGTCGTATCCTTAATAATTCTTAACGAACTAGGCTTAGAGCCTTGAGAATCCACTGGCCTGCCTCCCGTGCTAAAGACGCACATCAATGCAACCCAAAGATTCCTATAATCTCAATGATGCCACCTGGCGGGAATAATTAAGTGATTAAGAATTCTTCTCCCATAGAGCGCAGTGAGAACCTTGTACAGAATACGACTCAGAGAGTGTGAGATATTATGAGAGGGGTGCTTCTGCGATCCGCAAAACGTGGAGCAATGCCTCTCAGACCTCGCTTTCACTCAGCAGTCATATTTTGTGGAAAACTAAGGCCTTGCACTCGCATCCAACGTTCAAACTTTTGGAAATGCATTAGCACTGACAGGTTTTTGGCCGAGCGACTGTCGAACTAATCTTCGCAACGCTAGATGGCGCTGAACGGTAAAACAACAATTACGTCTACTTGTGAAAGGAGGATGGGGATTTATTGCAGATTTTAATCAAATATTTATGGTAATTGAATTGATGCACTGTTTTAGTAATGAGCAGCGGAAAAAATCAGACAAATGAGGAGTGGTTAAATAAGATCTGATTAAAGTGGTGTGATTGATTGCAAAACTTGATAGATGAAGGGGGTTGGGGTTTGTCAAGGTTGTAGTTGTGGTAAAGTAGGGTTCTGTACCAGGGTAAGATGAGGTAAGTGGCGGGCCTGACCAATGATCGTGAGAATTCAATTAGAGGCCCGTTTCCATTGGCCGATTTTACCGTCACCGATCTATAGTCAGGAACCACCGACGGACTTTTAGCACTGTGGACCCAATATCGGTCAATGGAAACAACCAAGGTCGTGAAATGGCCCACGACTTTTTCTGTTTAGATTACGCAATGTGGCACCACCCACCACTGAGACAAAACTAGGTCACTGAGTGAAATCTACTACCCTCAGCGAATTTTGTATACTGACGCACAGTCAGTGGCACCACCGACAGACTTTCTGTGTAACTCAAAAAGTCTAAGCAATATTCGTCGGCCAATGGAAAACGGGCCTTGTCTCCAACCTCAAGAGTACCATGGAGAGAAAGGATGGGAGAATCAACTAACTAATAAGCATTTTTTATAAAAGATCTAAGTCACCTGTGAATATTGAGCTTGAAACCCGCGGCACACGCAGCGACGAGAAAGTACGCTTTGTGAAAAGCAGGTTCAAAACAAATGGCTACAAGCGTAGTCCTGCTTACAGGGGCACCATTATCTGGGACAGACTAACTGCAGATACCCAGATGGCACCGACCAAACTGACATTCAAACACCTGGTGCGATGTGAACTCAATGGAATGGACTTGTGAACAGTTGAACTTGCAATGCACAGCTATATGACATGTTAATTCAACCTGTATTTGTGCCTACCAGTGAGCTATGTTGAGGTTGATATTGTTCTTTTTTGACGTTTTTGTTTCTAGTCTCATGGAACTTTTTGTACCTGGCTCAATGTTGGATCTGTATTCATCCTCATCACTAATTTCTATTTTTACTCATATCAAATTATCATGTGCTGATTGACAAGATTGATGTATTCATTTATTCATGGAAGACCTGTCAATAGACAGATTGAATAAACGGCTTTCAAACCAAAAATTAAATTGATTAGATTATTACCTTTATCAAATTGATAAAATGTGCAAAAAGGTGTACACCGCCGAATAAGATACTTATAGCTGTTAATATATTATGATAATCAAAGGGCAGGTGTCTTCAGAATGGTAACGCTACAGAAGTCATCCCCCTCCCCTCCTCTCAGCAGTTCTGTGAGACTCTATTATAACAGTCAATAAAACACCAGCCGGGCGCAGACGTAAAGAGGCTGCAGGGACTTCTGCATGCCTGGACAAGGACATTTGGGTCTCTTTGTGTCGGTCTGCGAATCTCGAGGTAGGCCTTGAGGTGGCAGGTAAAGAGGCTCTAATTAGGACACGATATACTCAGTGTCGTCAGTCTGGGCCCTTCTGTCCTTCACTTGATTTCTTTGACTGGGTAAAACGTCTTTATCATACACCTTTGCACATCGGTTTTACGGTTATTGATCTCTGCTCTGTGTATCGTAAATAAGTCATGGTTCACAATGGTTAGGAAATATGATGTATGGCCCAGTGTGACATGTACGGCCCGCTCTGGTCAACACTCACCGTAACTTATATGAAAGCGAGGCTGAATGCTAATGTATGGAGGCGTATCAGCATGAACAGACCTGCTTTGTGTGTCGAAATAAGATTTCGAATAGCGATTAAAGGTAAATTCATATACATTTCCTAACAATTCACAGTTTAAACGCCCAGTCAGTTTCCCCACTGTCTATATCTTCTAGGGTATATGCAGGATTATAAACGTGGCCACTATTCCCATCTTTATGAAACAACACTTTATGAAACAAGGAAGAAGTTCGATATCATCTATCTTTGCTTCCGGGCGGGTTTTTGGATTTCGCCATCGTACATGCCCGGTACGCCACATACATACCCCGTACGTCACCTAGGTGTCGTACAGATATAAATACGACATGGGTAGAAGCAGGACATATGCGTAGGATATACTACTACAAGTATATAATAATAGATGTTTGGGGTCTTTCAAACTGATGCAAACTGATGCTGGGATATGCGACTTCATCAGATTCTGGCAAAACACAATGACGTCCATAAACCTCTCCTTCCAAGAGGTGTTGTATACCACCTTGAATACAATTTATAACGTCATTTGTTTTTTTCCTATTCACAATTTGCAGTCTTTGAAATCCTTAAAACGAGGTTGAGATATATCACTGAAACAAAACTAACAGAGGTTATACTATAAGCCACACAGTGGCAGAGCTTCATATTGCCTACAAAATACACCGCAGAATATGCAGTGAAACATCGCATCTGTCGGGAATCAGCTGAACACAGAAGCCTCGTATGAGCAGAGCGCCAACGGAAATCTGCTCTGGGTCGATACGTAATACGGTATCGACAGACAGCGAGCGGCGTTCTGTTCATGCACTGCCAAACTTTTCCTAAAGCCCAATACACATCTACCGTTTCAGGGTTGAATGATTAGTTCCCAAATCGTATAGGAGTTGGTGAACTTGTCGCAGGCGAAGTACGTTACCCCTCGGCCCATGTCGGCCCCAATCAAGGACCATTTACCAACATTCGGTAGTCAGCGACTGGATTTACCAACATGTTGATAAACTTTTGGCGACCTATTTAGGAACATTTAACAACAACTCATGGGCGGCGAAAGAACATCTCAAGGAGGGGGTTTCACTAATCGTTGGGTGACCCTTGCCTAGCTGTCCTGCATCTACTGACTGGGGCCGACAAAGGTACATCAGTGTTCCGAAACCGGTAGATGTGTATTGGGCTTAATGTGGCGTTTCCACCTGCCGACAAAAAACCTACAGATCATGTGTACCCTTTACGAAAATCGGTCTGTGGTGCTATGGATAAAGGTTTTTGAAATTTGATTTGCATCAGCAACGAAGGTGAAGATAATTTGATTTATTGTATTTTTTGGTTATGTTGATGTTTTTTTTCCCAGATGAATAGTGTTAGACAGAGATGAGTATATCATGATGTGTACATTCTGAAAAAAGAGAGAGCTGAGCTCATTTCCAGTTAGTGAACCGATAGTTGATATACATGTATAGAATCTGACAAGCCTGAAGAGTATGTGTATTTAGGGTTGATAAAACATAGAAGTCGGTGGCAGTGAGAAAAAATGTTGTTTTGGGATGGAAATGGAGGTGGTTACCAACCGAAAGTCTGTTAGCATTCCCCGCATTTTTTCAGTGCATTGTTTTACGATTTATTACAGGAAGTTCGCATACAGAAAAACGTCGCAGTCTACCACTTGCCAATACCACAGCTTTTTGGTCATAGTCATACAATTCAGTGCAAGAAGAAATACTAGGTATCATTGCGTTAATTTTGATGAGCACAAAAGTGCAACTAAACGTAAATTGTAACAAAACATCAAAATACAGCGAATTTACATTAACAGTTACAAGTTGCCCATACTAGGCCTAAAAAAAAGAATGATGAGGGGATGTTGATGAGAAAAATACATACCAGGCACGCATGGCTCAAAGTCGTATGCATATAATGCAGCAAGAGTGCAGGTTACCGATTATGTACCACCGACCCTTCACAAGCAGAACCACTGACTGACTTTTGTACTCGGTGGGTTTCAGTCGGCAGGTGGAAACGCCACATTCCACACAGCCCGGCACATAGAATGTCAGCTTTTATTGTTGGCGTTATCGTTCTGTTGTGTCCCAGGGCACCTTTAAGATGTCCATCTTATGGCAGACATTACGAGACAGCACAAAAAGGGTCTGCGGGTCGGGGGTAGGAGAACAGAGCATGAATTATCTATTTCTACACTTGGGATTGTGGAAAGAGCTGACACTGAAAGTCTTTATGCGACCAATAAGTGAGAGATTGCCTTATGGATCTTGGATAGTGTTTGTTTTCATCTATCACCAGTTAGGCTTTAGCTCCTGAAAGAAAAGGGATTTCATAGGCATATAATCACTTAAGGCCAGGTTCCGTGGACTAGTGAAAGTGGTGGATTCCGCATCAATATTGAATTGTGAATTTTATTTAGTAACTCGTTGTGAGATTATTTATAGTTAGGCAAAATTTGGAATGTATATTTGAATTGAGAGATTGAGCCGGGCTACTTTTCCCTTTTCCACATACCTTTCTGAGTATGTCAGTTGATTAGTTGTAGTGTGCAGGGGTTTGTGTTTGTGGTTTTTTTTAATATAGCAGCTTTTTTTAATTGAGCAACTCATATAATTTCTACATTCTTACTATTATAGTAGGACAGTTGTAAGTCATCACTGTCTATCATTTACACATTGATACAGTGTGCATGACGTTCTTTTTAAGCGATCAGTTACAAGAAATCTTTAGCGGGATCTTTGTGGCAATCTGTACCGGACAGTTAGTGCCAGGATAAAAGTAAAGAGGCCTAGATGTATGCATATTTGATAAACATAAGATATATAACAGCTTTTATTGCTAGGGTCACATCAATGTTAATCTAAATCAGAGTGTTTTATGAATAGGGGACTATAAAGTACCCATTATTACCCTCTGATTTCTGCATCATGACCTTGTAATGATCAAGCAATCGACAGGTCTTACGATTTATAAACTTCACAATATTGTTACATGATGCAGAGGTCAGCTGCACCATCGAAAATAGCCATGTGTTTTACAATATGAAAAGGGTGATTCCAGCACTAGTAGAGCCTGTTTGGTATTACCTACTGTCCGCCAGCCTAACACCATTAGTTTCTTGTATCGATCATTCAGAAGTCTCTTACCAAACCTGGCTACCATGAACCTAATAATGGATAATTAATAAACTTATTAACCTTGTTAATGATTACCCCATGCATCCTCCAGACTATGTGGGTTTTCGTTTTGTGAAGTTCCCTTCGATAAAAATCGATAAAAACCAGCTCGGAGGGCGAGTTTAGTGTTTTTCGGGTGGTTGCTCATACGTCCTTCACTTGGTAAAAGGTGAATATGGCTTTAATGTAAGCGATAATATGTTACAGGTATTTAGGATATCAGTTGATGTTTAAGAATATACCCCTTGCTCAAGAGTGACATCATACATTCCAAATTGCCATGGGGACCATCCATAAAGTACGTACGCACTGAGGGGGGGGGGGTGGGGTCAAAAATATAAGAAATTCTGCGTACGTACTTTATGGATGGCCCCAATTGGGTTATTGCAGTATGTATGGTCATGGACCAAGAATGGACGAGAATGTGTATGTCTGGGTCCACATTTTCTCAAAGTACCAGTGACACCTTCATTATCATCCCTTAATCAGCTATGCCAGGTAAGATTACTTATGGATGTCTATAAAGCCGTCTACACTCCATGCTACACTGGACCAGACCAGACTTGATTAGCACGGAAACAGAAACTGGCATATTGTCTTCTACATCAAATACCATTACTATTCCTTGGGGTCGATGTTCCTAGAAACGTGGGCAAAGAATTGCTCCAGTAATATCTGATCATGTCATGTGGTATCGTAATTATCACCTTTTATCACTACTTTTTACAATACCATATTTTCAGTGACACATAGGTGAAAGGTCCATTATTTTTGTAATTGAATACAGATGACGCCATAGTTATGACGCGACCTGCAAAAAACCTGGAGCTACATTTTCGTCCTCGGGTTGCTATTCTGTGATCCACAAATGTATTGCAAACATGGAGCAATGTCCCCTGATGAAACCTTAGCAGCCAAAACATTCGTAAAAAGTTATCAACCGATATACTGAAGTCAACCAATAAAAGCTATATCAATCAAAAACTGGTAGACTCGACACGTGCTCAATATGTGCTCGATATGTCCTCAACATACATAACAAGTATTGTTACGAGGATATTCAGCCTGTTTTCGTACGCGTATTAGTGTATACCTTGCAATGGCGAAAATTGTACCTAGTCAATTGATAATATGTGATAAATCTGGCTCAAGGAGTTCGTAAGGCCTTACCTCTGTGCACTAAACCGTGCATGTCTTTGATTTATAACACTATAGCGTTTGATACAAAAGCAGTTTGATATTAACCCTTTAAGGACGCATGATGCCTCCAGGCATCACCACACTAAAGACGCATGCATGATGCCTGGAGGCATCACTGCACTAAAGACACATGATGCCTTGAGGCATCATTGTCCCAATATCAACAAAAATGTTTTAACGTTGAAATAATAGAGCAATATTCATGAAATCTTCAGAAAATGTAGATAGACCATGATATTTAGTATTTCTATTAAAAAGAAATAAAATATTTGTGATTATGTATCATATTTCATGATTACAACCTTGGATATTAGCTTTAACCATGATGTGGCCGTCCTATAGCCAGACAAAGTGCCATCAGCACCCGTCCTTATGGGACTAGCTGAGCCCCAGGCAGCCGTCTTTAAAGGGTAAACTCACTTTGCAATCATGTAGTATCTGTGATGGCATTCGTGAAGGAGTCTGTATTAGTATTCTAAAGATGCAGGGTCTCTGGCGTCTTTCCTTCTCTACGTAATTAACAAAGTAAGAATCTGTTGCAGTTCTGAGTAGCTCTGATATTTACGACTTTAACCCTTTGGCGCCGGGTGATGCCTTAAGGCATCGCCGCCCATGGCCGGATGATGCCTTAAGGCATCGCCGTGTGTGGCCGGATGATGCCTTAAGGCATCATTTTCTAAGACTTACAAAATCATAGTTTATGTGTAATAACTTTGTAAATAATTGATCAATAATGATGAAATTTTCACAGGATGTTGGTATAACATTAGGCTTATGATTTTGAAATACTCATAAAATAATATTAAAGACCACGTGTTTTATCACGTTATCAAAATCATGATTGGCCTGAAAAGACCCCGTCCCCTGGCGGTATGTACTAACACCCTACCCGGCCTTACAGACACTGCTTTGTCAGAGGTGCCCGGCGTGAAAGGGTTAACAAGCTGCAGCTCCTATATCAAGAACAGCAGGATAACGGCCGGGGAATACGTTTCTTAGTCTATGAAAAAACAAGGAGGGTTTATGAAACCTTCTTCCGTATTCCCTAAAATCTGTGAGTCGCAGGTGTACGCAGGCGCCGTGATACAGCGCACTCTGGCGGCGATCTCTCTCTTCACTGCTGTATGGGGGCAGTATTTTACTAAAACATGTTCACCTTGTTAGGACGTCCTCTCGTACCAGGTTTCTTTCGATGGTAATACCAAACAAGCTTGTAGAGCGAGTTTGATATTCTAATTGAATGAAACAAGGTACAAGAGGATGTCCCAACAAGGTAAATATGTTTTACTGTTATCATATACCGCCAAATTTAAATAATTATTGGAATATTTACCCGAGACATGACTGCGTCAATCCACTACCCAGAGTGTTTTGGTACCGCAGAAGTCACTCTAAGGATATATGTCTTGTTTCTTACAAAACATTTAAATGTATCTGATAATCTTATGTTGTGATAATGTCATATCGTAATTTTCAGTGCAGTTTTGATGGTGATATTTCATGTTTTTCCGTGGTACCAATTATTCCATACACTGATATATGCGCCGGCATCAATAACGTATTCAGAGTATGTGTGTACCTATTTCCATACCAGCATACTCTGTGGTATGACAATAATACCAATGCCAGAGGTCGGTATTTGTGTGACTTCCCGGCATAGGTGTATATAATAAAACCCGACACCATCCGTACCCTGCCTTCTGATCTTTATGTGCCAGTCACCCACAGGAGTCACTGATAGTCTGGTCTGAGCCACCCGGGGCGCATCCAAGGGTAGGTGGGGGCAATGGGTTTCCGGTGGGCAAAGCTGCATGGGCAGCTAGAGTACAGTACTTAATTCATGAGGCGATGCTACTGGCCTTGTCCGTTTGGAGCGTATGTACCTTTAACATACTTACATAGAAATACCTAAAAGGAGAAAAAAATATAGTAAGTGGTACAGAGGCTGTAGTTGTCGGCAGGAACAGATAATGCAGCTGAAAGGCTGCATAGAGATGGGCCTTATCTTTGTGCCGTGATATAACCTATTGAATATTGCATGCCATGAGGTAGTGAGCCTATAAAGAGAAAATGTCGTCTGCCATCCAAATTTTAATCTATCAAATAATTCTAGATGAGATAAGTTAGGAAACAGCAGCAAATCATCATCGCCTACATATTCATTGGTGTATTGTTCCTAATACTCTGCTTACCGACTGTTATTTTGAACAAAAGTTAGTTATCAAGGGAATAGAGTCGTGGTATTCGGCTTTGGGGCCATGCCACACAAATGTGTCATCTTCGACTGTCTGGTCGCCACGAGTGATTGGTGGACGGTGTCAAGAGAACGCAATATTCTCTGAATATAGAACAAAAATGTCGTCTGCCACAGACAGCTTCTATCGGATGGCCTGAGCCGGGATGATGCACCAATCAAACATCGCCACCCACACGCCCTCTGGTGTGAGGCCCGGCTGCGCATGCGTGGAGCTGGAGACGCACAGACAGACAGCGAGACAGACAGATTGACGGATGAACAGACCGATCTCACAAATACACTGAGCCAAAGATAGCTATAGATTGGAATGGAATAACAAAAGACCAAACAGAGGGACGAGGAATTTATACCCGATCATGGGAAAGCATTATTTCAGATACACTGTTTTTATTGTTTATTGAGAGATTCGTCAACGTTTAAGCAGCGGTCTACCACCTTTCTGTTTTTGCTCTGTTGTATTGAGTACAATTTTCCACTGATACTAGTTGTTTACTCTCTAGTGTTATATTTGTTTACTCTCAAGAGTCATAGATTAAAAACAATTGGGAGCACGAGAAAGGAATGAAGAGCAGTATTTTTTTAATTGGATTTGATTCGCTAAACTGTACGTGTATACATATGCAGACGGGAAATACAGGAACAACAGACTGAGATAGAGAAACAACAAGAATACTGGTCTTAGGAGAGGAAAAGCAATGAGGATATAGAGGACGAAGGCTGCAGTTGATGATAGAAATGAGAAAGGTAAAGATGGTGGAGAGAAAGTCAAATAGATGGGGAGAGGAAGGACGGTAACGTTAGACCGGAGGCACGTCTACTTGAAAAAGGAAAGGCGGGAAAATGGTAAGAAAAGCAGAGAGTCTGCCAAAACAGAAAAATATAGATGGCAAGGGAACAGGTAAAAATATGTGAGACAAATACCTAAGGGAAGAAAATGAGGTAAGACTGATACACTGAGGCATAAAAGAGTGGCGAGGTCGGCCTATTAAACAAAAAATGTCTCAAATGGATGCAGAAACAATAGGGAAACCTTAACCACGAGGAAAGACGTAAAAATGAGCAAGATAATATGTCAGTTTAGAAATAACAACAAAGAGAAAGAACACACAGGCGGGCAGACAGGCAGACAGCCGACCACTTCCAAACGGATTCTGTACGCAATTGACTATTTATGAGTGCCTGTCAGTGGATACATTTGTACCGCATCATTACTACAGCCACAAGAAGCCCACTCAGTAGCCAGGCAGACGGACAATGCCTGCTGCTGGCCGACATCTGTACTGACTTCCGATTTGTTTTTTATGTTTAACGAAACACAAATAATACATCAGATTTGTTCTTTGTCCTCCAATGGATCCGTCCTAACATCCTAGAGTAAGATGAGGCCTGCATCCCCCAACCGGTAACTACGTCACACGGCCGGCATTGTGTTGCCTGCACTGTAGGTCGTACACTTTTGTCTTAAGCTAGGCGTCCACTGGGCTAAAAGCGTCTATGATAAGGAGATTTTCTAAGGTTGACTTGCTAAGTCTTGTTAAGTTTTGAGTAATCATGTCGATTTTTTCCGCAAAGCATCGGTATGATTAAGAACCTTGGGAATTCTTGTGTTGATAGATCCCGGTATACCGTAATATTGGACAATAGATTATGAGGCATCGCAGTGGTGGAGCACCAAAATATACACATATTATCATGAAAAAATATATTTATAATCGCGCGTGATGTATCATGGCAAAGGAGGTAAGACATATTGCAATACTGTGAGATATAACAAGACAAAATAAGATATGATGATATTGTAAATCTATCTTGCAGGGGGAACCAGCCCTATGGGCCTTATGATGTACGTCCTGATGAAAATCAAAATTGTGTCAGACGGAAAGCTGAAATCGGAGCAGTTGATCATATTTCCATGATGTAGACCGAATGTCTAGAGTTTGGTCCCAAGGAGAAGTCCAATCATTGGGTGTCTATGACATTCAAACATGTTTGATTATCGTGTATCAGAGTGTAATCAGTGGCTAGTTTAGACATTTGTCTATGAAACTGAGCTTCCCGATCTGTCTACGATATTGGACATTCTGAATCACAAGATCTGCATTTTTATCGTAGTAGGTGGTTGCCTATCTTAACAACCTGAAAATTACCGCATTTTCCTTTACCATTGGTGGCTGCCATGTCATGAACCCTCAATAACGAGTGTACAGAAATAACATTGTACGACCGAACGAAGAAGAGAATCGTTATTTATACCCAAAAAAATTAAAAAGAGAGAACCAATCAATAATTGGAGAATTGATCTGGTATGGTGGAATAGGAGAGTAGGGGGTAGGTCCATTTTTCGTGTGATAGGAGGTTTGTAGGTTAAGGCAATGGAAAAGGAGTACAGTTCATCATTAGTATAGTGCACATAGCTATTGTGTTATGGAGGCGGCCATCTTTCCCCAGACGCAAGGCAAAACACCAGGTGACTGGTTCAGTTGCCAATTGATTTTAATTTTGGGGGCTTGCCATAGAGGGGTCTGGCCACGCTCACGATTACCTATATATTGTAACAGCAGAAAAAAGTGGTTGTCTCCCAACTACACTGACCAGTGCTATCTTACAATTTTCTGGTGGATGACAGCAGAACTAGCAATCACTCTGTGCCCTGTAGGATGCACACCAATTATTCATGCTGTCCCTTGGTTAACCATTGGTCTGTATAGCTTCGCGGAAACGCGATGCCAATGCGTTCACACTAATAGAGTGTGAACGGTGGGTGTGAGCCCAAGACCAAGGCTGCTGTTTTCCGCAAGAGATGAATATTTGGACAAAGTAGGATATTGAAACAATGGGTCTGTACTGTCTAAACTTGATATTTGATAATCATCTATGTTTTTTTTTTTTTTTCAGAAATGAAAATAGGTATATCATAGACAGGCCTGCCAGTGTGCTATTGACGAGCTTTTACAATTCAAAATGTCATGCAAACCTCCGACAAAATGTACAGCCACAACAGAAATATATAAAGAACCTGTTGGCTAGGAATGGCGAACATGATCCAATATTTTATTTGCAAATGCTCCACTAATGTGGAAAGTTCAAAACGGATTTATGAGGAAACTTTCTTACTGTGGGCGAATTTATGCCCTTTCATGTTTTTTTTGCCGGCAGAGTGACATTTTTCCGGGACTGAGAATGGCATCAATTCCCCAACAGTAAATACGTTTCCTTATCATCATATACCAGGAGATCACCAAAAGAAAATTGCTTAATTACTTACATGGAAGTGGTCATTCAGTACAGCGCTAGGGTGCGAACATTGTTAATACTACACCCCAAGTTTTTTTAGTTTTTTTTTATTCAATCAAACAAACAGTAACGCCATACAGTATTCGCCTGTAGGCGTTCTTCCAAGTATGTCATAGATGTTCGATAAAATGTAGTATTCGGTGAGAATTTGACCAGAATGGATGGAAGTGAGGGGCGCTAGTGAAAGTTAGGCATCATCACAGGAGTCAGATTGCATTTCAGTTCCTAGCATATGACTCACTTTCCATGACTTCTATCACGCCATCCCGCTCTCAACGTATGAGAACGTGTCACGAGTGCTGCAGTCTAATGTCCTCGCCCTAGTGCAGGCCAAACAATGGCTGGCACCGGTGTAAGCTTTCTCACATTAACAACGGCGGAGATGGTAGCTACTATAGTACAGTATTACCCTATCGTTGTTGGTATACTGGTATGTCATACAAGTCCGTGGTCTGGTGTTGTACACTAGGAGGAGAGGGTGTGTGTGTGTAAGATGAGTCACTTCATTGGTCTGAGACATTCAAGTATGTTTGAATATTGTAGACACCCGACGATTGAGCTTTTCATCAAGACCAAATCATAAACTGCCAGTTTGCATCATAGGGTAATCGTAGAAACGTGATCAACAGCCCCGACTTTAGCTTAGATATCTCCACCACAAAGAGATAAAACATGCGTGTGTGTACTAGTAAGGGGGTCATAAAGTTTTGTTCTAGTTTTGATAACCCCTTATTGGTAACCTTAAATGCAAAGCTTATTCCCAAGTCTAACGATTGGCGTCAATTTCGTGAGCATCACTTGGCATGTTTCCTCCCCAACTTAACTATGCCCAGCTGTCGTTTTGATCGGTTGAAAATGCCTTTAACTCAATTCCCCACATAAATCAGAAACCGTAGAAGTCTTTAAGAAAAAACTCCACAACATGGCGGATATAATAAATTCAATATATAGGAATTTATATGAATGAAGCTCCCTTTCCTACACAATTTAACTGTCGCCTTTTTTCTCCCTTTTCCAAGCCTTGGTTTGGATCAAGAATTAGTAGAAATAACCCTAGGTGAGAGTCAATCTGGATTTATGCAACCATGCTCCTATGCTGAGTGATCTTTGCGAGGCGGTTGCCGAGCGAAGAGAGGAACAGAAGCAGATTTTCACTGAGGGTCGTTTAGTATTTATCCTACCTCGTCTCAACGAACTTCAGATAGAATGAATAGTTCCATAAAACATTTTATGCCACGTCCCGTTGAATACAATTACTCAATGATAAGTTAATCCAGATGAGCAGAAAGATAACCTATTGTAACACCCAGACCAAGCCATATGGCTATTATAAAAACATTCAGACGTACTAATAAGGCGTGACATTCACAAAGCAAGACCGGGCAGGAAGCCAGTCAAAATGCGACCAATAACCGTGACTCTTCATAACACGATCTCCGATTGGTTCTGGCAGCTCGCCCAATGAACACAGCCGTCACAAGCAGCCCATCCAGGCAGCACTTGATGGTTCTTACAGAGGCCCGTGTTGGTCATCCCCTTATAGCTCTTCTCAATGCCTACCGTCCATTGAGGATCTACACTCTCCAGGGAGGGCGAGGAGAAGACAGATTCCTCCCTGGCGTGGGTTTATTGCATAGTACTCCTATCATTTACTAAGTCTGAGCCCCTCGACTCAGTCCCATGATGTCTCGGTGGGGAGCGCAGTAATTGGCATTCGCCGATCCCGGACCACTGCGCCTACTGATTGCTTCTGGTCAGGCAACCTAGGAATAAGCTGGGTGGGTATTTCGAGAGGAGAGGGAGGGACTCCGGTAATTAGGGGACTCTCTGGGCACATCGTAGTCGAATTGTGTGTAAAGAGCCACACGGCCTCATGTGAGGGACAAGTGAGCTTGGTACTTCTGTAGGTAGCTACCCGATACACAGCAACAGACCTATACTTTCATAACATAATTCCGTTTCTATATCATATTGTTCAGGTCTTTATCGCACCCCCGGTGCTAGTTTAGCCATAGGAACAACATCAGAAAAAAAACCCTCAACGATACCCCGTAAAGTGAAAATACACCGCCATGGCCTTGGTGGAGTGAATGTGAGATGACGTCATATGAATTTGCTAATTATTTCTAATTATTCTGACATTGTGATGCTATTGGTAATGTCATTGAAAGGGGTGAGATAAATCCAGTACTGCACTCGAATCATGAAATACACAATACTCCACTCATTTGGATGTGCCGTAATTGTCACTCTGCTTTGCCCCGATGACGATTGTGGTGCATCAAACTTGTGGAATATTGAACATTTATACAATTCTTGATGCCAAGATTGTAGTACCAACCTTCTGGAGTTTGTAGAAGCTCATCCACATATCAATAAAACCAATCTTCTTCTGACTTTTGTCCACAGTACTTGGTTGGTTTGACTCCCTTACACCTATGGGCTACACTTAGCAAGTATGGGCCTCTAGACTTTACAGTATTACATGGAAATCTGATGTAGTGCTAGTGAGAGGCAGCAGATGGCCTGATTCTAACACTAGTGTGGGCAATCCGAACCAATAAATAAGCAAGGTATGAATACTTTGAATCGCGTAGTAATTCACAAGGCGAAGCCGCGTGAATCATGTAGTGATTCAAACGAGATGGGATTGAGCTCTGACCCTAAACTTGAATGGGTTTCTCAATTTATCTCACCCTTAACATTGACTAATGGGCTTACATTTGTGACATAATCCCCCATTGGATATTTTTCCTAAATATCTCATGGGCGTTACATACGAGTTCCCATTGTTAAGTCTATGGAGAAAAAATACCAGGGGTGAGATGAAGGGTTATATCCTTTTTGAATATCTAGCTGAAGAGAGCTTAGCAGTATGTCTCCCAATCCTTCAGGGATCGTGTTATTAGGATTTAATCTATGGACCAAAATGAGAAAGATGGATATCGGGCACATAAAGAACAATATTATAGGTTGTCTTGTCATGCAAAACGGACATTTTCTTTCTCAGCAGACCATTATATCTCATGCATAATGTAATAGAAGTAGGCTCGTTCCAATGCTGATGGAGGAAATAGGGTTTGGTTTTGTAGTGATTGTCGCCCCAGTAACCATCCCACTATATCATTTACTGGATCTAAGAAACCAGGGCTCTGTTCAATAACATATGCCTATGGAAGTACAGTTTACAAGGAGACCTCGTATGAGGGTTATCATTTAAGAATGTTCAAGGTTGTTCACGAGGACAGTCCTAGCCGACGGAGAGTCGACTATATGTGTTGAATAAGATATACCCATATCGCTCCTGGGTCTCATTCGCGTACAGAAAAGGATCTTCATGTATGAGCCATAATTATTCAAGCATTAAGGATAACTATCAAGCATTATGACATTATGGCACAGTCAGGACTCAAAATCCAAGACCTTGTCAACCGGCTGTATTCATTTTATCTCAGGAATGTATCGAAGTAGACTAAATTAGATAATGTATTCTTTGTTAGATTACATAAGAGGACACTAGTATTATTATCATAACATTGATTGTCAAGAATATTTGGCAACCAAAATTTTCGAGCAATAATAAATTTGTGGGACAAGTTCGACTTCTTGGTCAGTTATAAATAACATTGATTCTATTTGAGTGATGACACCCTGCAGCGGATGGTGAGTTTATTTGATTTCTGACCTTCTACATAAGTCAATAAGCGTCCAATATAAATTGATTTAAGGTAAAAAAAAAAAAAGCAGTAGATAGAATACGTTGCAAATCATGTGCTCTCGGAAAATACTTGGAGACCGAACTTGAAAGTGTGAACGTTTTAAAGAGACAGCTTAATGTATTTTTCTAGAGAAGAAATACAGACTAATTAGAGGTGTCAGATGTCTTTAATAAGTTTTTTCAGAAATTAGTAGTGAACTATTTGGAAAATTTTAACCAAGATTTATTTGAGAAAAATCACAAAGTTTTGTTGGAACGAGGTAGTGTATCCACCTTGGATATGATCTTTGTGATATCCGAAGCTGTTGTTGCTGATGTCTTAAAAGAAATCAACACTCAAAGAATAGTGGACTGGAAGCGGTTCCAACTATATGTTAGTTAACTTGCTTCTTTCTACCCCGAATATATTAACTTAGCTGACTTAATAATTCCATTCAAAACCATATTTTCCCCTCATGTTTGTAACTTTTTCGTTCGTTCGCCGATCTCGGTTTACGTTGGGGAAAGATTTCCCTCTCATCTTGGAAAACTGCAACCGTAGTCTGAAAAATTGTAATTTGATTAATGTTGACCATTTCTCTGTTAAGAAAATAAAATCAATATAAAAGAAGTCAGAAGAGAACATCCACTTTATGGGGTGCAGTAGTTTAAGCAGGTGTCCCATTGAGACGGTGGGGGCGTTGAACACACGACCGCCATTTTACCACACGACGTCCGGCGGCGATCACCCGCCGCCGACGATTAAGCCTGGTATAGACACTTGTGTAATGGAGCAGCGCCATACGACAATGCGCGGAGATATCCGGACGTCAATATAACCCACAGTAGTGTTATTGGATTCATACGCGGCCTGTGCACACAATCTTTTGTTGTTGCCATTTTGAATTGAATTGATTCTTGTGCAGAAAATAGTTCGAGGTTGTTTCTCATAGACATGAGGATTTTAAAAGAGAGTAAGTGTTCCAAAAATCTAGGTGAATATACAACTAGCTTACATAATTATTTGAAATCGACACAACACAAAAATTCCGTTTAAAAAAGCGAAAACCTTACAACTCGGTTTTGTCAGATCTCTGCAAAAGTCGCCCATACTACTACATCAGTTGACACTATTTTTCTTGGTAGGCTGTGGTTTGTATACTACAAACATATGTAGCAGAGGCCTCATATGGTGCACCCCTCTCATCAGATCTTAAGCCTGATGCCCATCTACCGATTCAGGGTTGAGCGATTAGTTTGCAAATCGTATAGGAGTCGGTGAACTTGTCGCAGGCAAATTACGTAACTCTTCGCTCGATCTGCGGACATTGAGGAGATGGGGTGGTGGATATTAGTCCTAAGCAAATCTGTCTACTAATTGGTGGCTCACCCTTGCCTAGCTGTCCTACATCTACCGACTACAGCCGACTCCGTTAGGATGCCTTGGCTGCGACAAATTACTGTCCGTTTGTCGCCGACAAAGGTACATGAATGTTCCGTAATCGGTAGATGGGCATTGGGCTTTACACTATCTAAGTCGCATTCTGTACTCTCAGTACGCTCTATAGAGCAGAATTCTTAACGAAATAGGCTTAGTGCCTTGAGAATCCACTGACCTGCCTCCCGTGCTAAAGACGCACATCAATGCAATCCAATTTTTTTTATAATTTATTTCAACTGTAAAGGTAGTCAGCCATTATGACCGGTGTGCTTTACCCTTACAGCAATACTGGGTAAGTATTTATTTGGCCAACGCATTTTACCACCACTAATCGGTGGGGTGTATGCTGCCACTGAATTGTACTGCCTCTCGTCACAAGACATATCATAATATGTTATTAGAATTTTGCACCTGTCCCTTGAATGCCAGTTTATCTAATCAAGACAAATCTATGTGGTTGAATAGACCTATTTATCAAGGAAACGAATGTTTGATCAAATTACATTAATACTATTACCTTGATATCTAATGTAGCTTCCAATTTAGCCTCATATAAATCCTTTAATGTGGTTGTGAATTACAGTTGAAAACCTATTAGAGTAGAATAATCCGGCTTATTTGGGACACCAGAGTTCACACGGCAGTCGCCTGTAGAGAAAGTTCCCTTCTATCTATTGCAGGATAAAGTCTGGAGGCCAAACTAGCCGGGTGTATAGACCATTAGAGTAAGGGAGTCTGAATTCGAACACAGAAGTACAGGGTATTACTATATACCCATGCCGTATATACTGTAAATACTCACTGTTTCGGCATATGACGTAAAAATACTGTACGGACCGCTGGTCCGTACACTAAAATACGGACCACCTTGCCATACACGTTTATTAACTTTTCGGTTGTTTAAAATTAAATTAATGATTTTTTTAAAATTTCGGGTATATAGTAAATATATAACGTCCAACCATGCTTGTACAAGTCACAGAACTCGATGATAATTTATGGTTTGTACGGAACTCGGCATAAATGCCTTGTTCCGTACAAACCGTAAATTACCATCTCGTTCTGTGAATTGTACAGCATGGTCAGGACGTTCTATATAACAACTATATGAGTCAAGAGAAGACTGATTTTATGGACATCAAGAGTTTATTTACAAACCACAGGGGGCAGCGTGCTGCAGGTTTGGCTTACGAGTTCTGCATTATGATTTGCTGTTGAGCCAACAGCCATTGAGTAATGACCTGGGATCCGTTGAATAATCTAGGATTGTGCATGTAGACCCTTTTGTGTATGAAACAGAGACCCAGGGACGGTGTGGGTCAACGTAATTCAACATTTTTGAACGACCTTATGGACAGCTAGTACTGTCTTAGCAAACAGACTGAAATATTATTAAACAGCAACCCTTGTACGAGTTACAGAAAAGGGTTATTAATTAATAGATTATTAAACGGGCCCCAGGCTTGTTCTGCTCCGCTACACCGATTAATGTTGCATAGATTGTGCAATAAGTATCATCAACCGACTTGGTCAACGACTGTCAGAATCAAAATGCTTTGGTTTCATCGTTGAATGTCAAGGTTTTAGGGGGAAATTTAAATCGGTATAGACATAGAAAATGCAGGAGAAACAAGGCACCCACTGCACCCTCATGGACTTCCAAAACAGGTATCGTGCACTGAGAAACTATAAAATGTGGATGTCGGGATTGAAGAGTAGAAAACTCGTGACCAGTGGGAGAGAGTACTTGAGTGAAGGGGTGTTTCTTCGAATTTCTCGTGATGTTAAGCATATGGGATTTTATATGCCGAGACTGAAGCCGATCCTTGTTCGCTCGCGGCCCGCGTGGTAGGTGAGCTGACCATGAGGGAGGGCTGCAGGGGTGCGTTGTCTGACGTGGTGCGAGTTTGGATGTTTTTCTGCATTATCCTACCCCTAATAGAAAACCGCCATAGACTTAACATAGGGAAATTTTATGTGGCAGGCCGTGACATAAAGTGTTTTTTATGCCACTAGAGTAATAACAATATTGACCAATCAGAGAGCAGGATGTCAGCTACTATGAAAAAAGTTCTGTTGGTCGTTGACTCAATATTTATCTTTTTAACAGTAATACAAAAGCATAGATGGGGTAGGATAAATACGAAACCGAACTCGAGTTAGACTTGTCAGTGTCTATGCCACTCTGGTCAGGTCTGATCCTCACTACACTCGGCTACGCCTCGTGTAGTAATACACGACCTTCCCGTCGTGGCATAAACATTGTCAAGTCTAACTCTCGTTCGGTTTCTACTAATTACTGCTCCTTTCCGGGTCCCTGCCTACGGGGCGAGTTCGTGTAAACTCGCTCTCATCGTTTAACCCGGCTCCCGTGATGTTTTGAGGGGAAGCCGAGGTAAAAACCAAATGAGGTAGGAGAGCGGCGTGGAGACGGTTCTTAATCCGACGGGAGTCCTGGAGTGAGTGAAGGAGGTTGAGGTTTGAAAGGAGGTCAGGTGGGGGTCGGTTGAGGGGGAGGAGCGGAGGAGGGGAGGGGGAGTTGAATAGTGTCTCGTCTGCCGCATTACTGCCAACAAGTTGGCCACAATGCTGTATCTCCCGAAGGTTGAACAGCGCAATCATCTGTACGAAATCATGGCAGCTTGAAATTTGTGTTTGCTGGATGATATGCTGGAAGCTGGAAATGGAGACTCATAGATTGATTGGGTTTTCACAGAGTAGATTGAGAATATCATTTTCTTCTTGCCTTAAAATGCATGTTAGGGATCACTTACCAGAGATGATTTCCCTTTTGGGCATTGACAGGAAGGCAATCAGGGAATTTTGTAATGGAGAAAGTCGATCCCTTTTTTGCGAGATTGGTGGCTCTTGGATAAACGGTCACTTAGCTCCAAGAAATATTTTGTGACCCTTTCCTGGAGTAAGAATGAATCGAGCATATTTAGTTCCTAGTCGTTTATTTTGCCCCCGTTGCAACCATTATTTTAAGTGACTTGTCAATCTCCATTTATTCTTTTCATTCTCTATAAAATCATTATCCTTTTTCTGTGTATTTTATGTTCCTTTCTTGCATTGTATTGTAGGGGAAATTGCTTCATCAGCTCGGAAACCTGTATTTTATCTGTCTTTACATCTCTAAAATACAAAGGTATCAAGAGGCGTCTTACCTATCAATACGTTGCATGTCATGTATGATTTCTTTTGCATATAAAGCAACGTTTCTTCACAGGAAGCGTTACATTGAGGTATCCGGGCTGTCGTGTTGTCAGCTATCTTAAAGTACATCTAGATTCTTCTTGTAGTAGAAGGTTTATGATTGCATTTAGATTCATTAGGGGCTTCATTGCGTTTTCACTGCTTTTTTGTGAGCTGTGCCCTTGAGATATCAGTCCAGTCTAGTGTATCATAGCCGCATTACCACTAATATACTTTCTGCTTGAATTGACCATAGTAAATAGAGACAGTGCTTGAATGGAATCTGTTCAGAGATATTTCCGATCAAAATATCGAGGATCAGATGGAAATCAGGTACACTCACTACGTCTCCTTATCATTGTATACCTAGAAATCATTGGTCACATGGTACGGAGGGACGTATGAATATTATTTCGTCACTCAGTCGTGAACGGAATCTGTACTTCTGGTCTATAAAAATAAGACATTCGCTCACAGATTTATGATAATAAGTAGATGCACCTTTCCTCTGCTTTGAGATAAGGCACGTAGGAAATGTTAAATACTGTGGTTTTCAGTTCACGTGATCATCAGTGGTCCAGTCGTACAGGGTTTTACAGGGGTTTGCACAGCTCAGGGACTGCTGGAGACTCTCTCTGCGTCCGTGTGAGCTGCTCCCTTGAATACCGAGTAACTCCTGAGCCCACTCAGCAGGCAAAGTGTCAGCCCAACACCAAGTGAACCACACCCTGGAAGTGTGACCCAAATCAATGATAGAAGCCGGTGACCCGCTTGCTTAGCTCTTAATAGAATTTATCTCACCCCTGTTTTTTTTCTTCATAGACTTAACATTGAGAATGCATACTCAACG
The DNA here is from genome assembly GCA_950022655.1 of Alentia gelatinosa. Classification (NCBI taxonomy): domain Eukaryota; kingdom Metazoa; phylum Annelida; class Polychaeta; order Phyllodocida; family Polynoidae; genus Alentia; species Alentia gelatinosa. The sequence continues at coordinate 53,575,093 of OX465583.1, read as the reverse complement.
GCCATGGAGTATTGTAAAGAAATACTCTATGGGGATTGATTTCACAAATATTAGTTATTCAGTGATAGGTGTGAGATCAAATCTGAACTGCGCTTGATCCATAGCTACTGAAAATAAGCCTTTCAATTCGGTCTGCTTTGTAATCTCATTCAGCTTTGCCTTGTAGGATTAAGCCACAACCAAAACTAATGTCATATTTTCAGTGGCTACGGATCTCGATGCATTTCGTTCTTAATAACTTATTGTATTCATGATGGACTTATGACGGATTGCATCTGTTTCCCGCCGTACATGAATGGATTATTTATAGAAAGCTAATGGTTTATATTCATAAGATAATTGTGTTATCAATTTTTGCATTAGAGTGCCTCCCACGTCTATGTATATGGAGGATTTTACAGGAAATCCTGGATAAGTAGAGAACGCAATATAAATACATGAATAGATAAAAAATAGATAAGTTAAGCCAGAGATAATCAGCATTAAACTATTAGAAAGGATAGCATCAACTATTTTATCTACTTCTACTTTTACCTGAAAACTTCTGTGTCGGTGCTTTTATGTTATACTATGGAATTTCCACATCCATATAATATTTATCATGTTTATTGCAAAGAAAGAAAAAACCAAATCGGAGTTCTATGGAAGCCGTCATATATATGATTGATGCTTTTTCTGATCAATCCTTCTTCCCCATATGACGCACAGTCAATGGGAATGATAAGAAAAGAAAATACTTACTTTGACGTTATGGATCGATTGCATAAAGAACTGACCTGCCCAGAATTGCATCCCGACTCCCAATCAAGGTGGGAATTATAAGCCTACTGTCGGACTTGAAAGTACTTCTTTTCTGTAACCCGAGCAGGAACGATCAGTAACGTTGACACATACAAGCATGGATATGCAATAATATCCCAAGTAATCTTCCTAAATCCTAACTAATAAAAGCGAACTGAAGCCGGAGTGACCGTTTCCTAAATCGCAAGTCCTGTATCAATCTGACATGAGACTCTTCTCTGTGGAGAAAACCTGCGCAGGAGAGTAGTGTTTGACGGTGTATTTCTTATTTGAATATGATCTTAGCCCTTTTTATTGAAAACCATGTGGAAATAGTGATTGTCATCTATACACACACACACATATATATGTATATATATATATATATATATATATATATATATATATATATATATATATATATATATATATATATATATATATATATATATATACACACGTATCAACAAATCCTCTCACGCTGCGCTTCATATATGCCGACTAGATTGGAGTTCACACGGTGGGGTTCATATACTTCATAGGGTTCAATATCTCATGCGATTTTGTTCCTTTTTAGGGGTAAATGTCGCCAACAATTGCAGGGTATAAACATGTCTCGGGGAAATGGAACCCTACAATTTAGTCAAAGGCATTGTGTTCGAGTACAGAATCTCAGCCGAATTTGTCTCAGACAAACACCCTGTGAGGCACATGAATCCCATCGTGTGAATACTGCTTAATGTACCTGAGAGAGGTGTACTTCACACCTTTTCCCCAATTCTCAGACAATTCTCCGGTTATGTAAGATTTTATGGCAAGGTGCCAATTTTTGCTTTTGCCGGTCCCAAGGTAAAATGGCTAATTAGGACACACCTGGGACATAGACTCAATCTCTGTGATCACTCACCATGGGACTCAAGTACCTTTGAGATGAGGTTTGTAAAAACATCTAATCCTGCTTGCTGGCTTCCTTTTGGCAAGGTTGGGTACTTAGTCAGTGTCTTAGTAGTGGGTACAATTGTCTCACCAAAATGCCCTTACATAGTTTAAACGTGTTTAAAATCAAAATCTTTTGAGATACTGTACCTTGTTGGCGATGATATTCGCCGACAATATACATCAAAAATACTTCTGATCTCATAAGGTCACTCAAAGGGCTAGATTTCAGAGCCTTGTACTGACGAAAGTACCAAATAAAAAAAATATATTTGAAAATGCACTCGATCCGCAGTCCGCACTCGATCCGCAGTGGAAAGTACTTGTCTCAGAGAAATGGAACCGTACCGTTCAGACCCGGGGTTGTGTTCCAGTACGGAATCTCAGCAAGATTTGTTTCAAATAAATAGCCTGTGAGGTACGTGAATCCCACCGTGTGAATTCCGCTTTACGCACTTTCAGGAAACTTAACTGTTGGTGTGTTCTTGACACGTGTTCACTCGGCATAGGATGTCATTCGGTTGTCGTTCAACAGAACATAAGTTCATTTGGCTATGCAATGAAATATGAACGACTGTATTTATCGTTAAACTTTAAATGAAATGCATACACTTACCCCAACCTCTTATACATTCACTACAGGTAGGCATCTTTTGGAGTGACATCAATGCCTCTGCCAAATAGACTAGGTATTTAATCAATGAATTGAACCACGTCGGCCAAACAAATTACCAAACTTTATTACATATCAACACGGTTTCTTAAGTGAAAACTTAATCTCACTCCTGGTATTTTCCTCCATAGACTTAACATTGGTAACTCATACTCAACGCTCATGGAGTATTAAGATAAAATGTATATACCTTACTGGTACATACTCACATACCGCGTTTCTTTTGATAAAAATATTCCACGAGCTCGCAGAGCGAGTGGAATATTTTTATCAATATTTTTATTTTATTATATACCTTCAAGTATAAGTATTTGATGAATTACAGAAGGAAATCTGCTGTCCAAGCTGGATTCAAAGTGTGCTGGTATATCTGTTGACATCTTAGTGAAAGTCAAGCACAGAATATGCTCTAAGCACATTTTTTACTCTTTTTTTCCCTTCAACTCCTGTGATCCTTTGCACACATAAATTAGCGGAGTGCTGCAAGTCACTGCCAGCATTTCATAAGTAGGTCAATGCAATTTTTTTCAGCCAATCAGAATTTGTATTCAAAGTAGGGTGGTACGTCATTTTATACCACATACTGTGCCGGTATATATTTAATACCAATACCCTAGCAGAGGTTGGTATTTGTGTAACATACTGGCACAGGTATATAATAATGCGAAAAAGATATACTCAATGGAGGGTGACATCACGAACATTAGTCAGTAATAGGGGTCGATATAATCTGAACTGCACTCGATCCGTAGCCACTGAAAAATATGTCTTTCATTTTGGTTTACTACGCAATCTCACTCGGCTTCGCCTCTCGAGATTACCCCGTCACCAAACCGTATGGTGTATTTTCAGTAACTAGGTATCGTAAAGTTATGGTTCGAGTGGCTTTTGATACAGAAAATAAATGTTTTTAATCGCGTTCCAAACCTAGGAATTCAGATCAACTTGACCAATAGCAGTTATAACTCTTTTCTGCGGCTTCGTATCTCAATGCAGTTCTTCTTAATCTGGCATTTAAAGATCGGTGCAACGGGTTCATATATGAACTATTTCGTTATCTGAAACCTCTATGAATATGTCGAAGAAATTCAATACATTGAGTTGGAAGGTTTATAATGTTACTTCCTTGGGAAGGAATAGCTGGAAATCAGCAAACATAACACTTCGATATTTAGTTCACAACGAAAAGCAAATTAACTGAAGGAAGAAATATTCTTTGCTTGGTTAATTTTCATGTATTACCTATATTGGAAATCGTTTGCTCCCCAACATCGATAACGTTATAATTACAAATTGACTTGAAATCGTGGTAGTTTTCCTTCATTCGGTTTCCTTACTGGATCTGCTTTTAGTTTGAACTGAACAAATTCACCAGAATTCAAAACATCCCTTTTATGCTGTCTGTCTCCTGTTGTGTTGAAAGGCGGAACCGGTGCCGCCGGCGGCAGTGGGACATCCGAAATAGAGTCAATTAGAGTGAGAAAAGGGACACTTTATTGAATTATTAAACGGCATTAGGAGGGGGCTAGACGGGATCAAGTTGATGTTAATCACTATTGGGAATCCTTAAAGATTCTCTTTAGCAACACAGAATGGAGAGCCTTAATTAGATGTGTGCAATAGCTATCTGCCGCGAGGAAGTAAACACCCTTAATGATTTAATCAGGGTAATATACAACGAGAGAAAAAGAGACTGTTCATCCATCTTTTGCAGTGTGTCACTGTATAAAATTCCCTGAAAGTCACTATTGATATTAATCAGTTATATGGACTGCCCCACGGCTCTTTATATAAAGAGAACATGCGTACCTCAATTAAATGATACCGGTACGCCACTTTTCAGGAAAAGGTGGGTGATAGATATAATATAGACTGGGTTTCAGATAAAAGCGGCCATATGCTCCTCGGAGTTGTCTATACACAATATCCTTGCATACGCTCAGATATTAATACGCATCACCTCCACTGAACATACACACCCCTTCCACGAATAATTACGAGGTGGATGCGGGAATGTGATATTCATTAATATTAATGAGCATATTAAGATTGATTTGAGTGGTAATAGGATATGTGATTGATGAATATCAAAAGTAGGTAATAAAAGTGAGTGGGAAAGGGTGATGTTAATCCGGTAAAAGGTTTATGAAGTGCAGTGGTGGGTCGGTAAATATAAAAAGTCTACGTGTTGGGGTCGACAGAGAGGGTAGCTATCTAAATTGAAGCTGCCTGGAAAAGGTAAGAGGAGGCAGGGATATGGAGTAAAAAGAAGGAGTAAATTAAGAAAAGGGGTAGGTTTAATAAGGAGACAACGATGGATACGAATATGAATACCGACAGTATGCAGGGAGATAGTGAGAGGTGGAAATGAATTGTAGATACGTAGAATGGTGGCTCTAGGAAGGACTTTCGTGTTAAACTATTAGTTATATAGAAGTCAGGTTATCACCATTAATCTCCAGAAATGGCAATGGTTTGGCTGGGATGAGGTAGAGCCTGAACGTCTTGAAAGCTCTGTCTGTGGCAGTGCTGAATCAAGAAGTGTGGTGCGCGGGGGACCGGAATCGAATAGGCCGGGTCTGATCTGCTTCTCTGGTAACGCTTTTGGATACATCCTTGAAATATCCGGTCGCCATCGAGAATATTCCGAAGCGCACCAAACACGAATATGTTTCTGATTTTATCTTAGCCTCGAATACTCTTTATCACCCATTGAGTATGAGTTACCGTACTCGCAAGCCTGTTGAGTATGAGTTCCTAATATTAAATCTATGGACGTTTATATCAGGCTAAGATAAAGTTGATGGCCAAAGGAAGACATCTTATTGTAGAAGATCTTCAGCATATCTATAATTTTCTTTGCCCGTATATGACCTAATGTTTAAGTAATGCTACGTTTCAAGCTGATGATTCTGGCCATCGTTTATGACTTTTGGCAACACCCTCCGACTATTTGCAAATATAAGGTATTATCTCACACCGGTATTTTTCTCCATAGGCTTAACGTTAGGAACTCGTACTACACGGCCGTGAAGGTATTGTACCCAATACTCAATGGCTAATTTGGCGAGTTATTCCAGCAATAAATGATGTTATACGAGGTGAGATAAAATCAGAAACCCACTCGATGAGAATAACTTGGTCTGCACTCCACCTCGTTTGACCGCTACGTAATTCACTCAGCTTCGCTTCGTGGATTACTCGCAGTCAAACTCGGTGGAGTACGGGCCAAGTTATTCTCATCTCGTGGGCTTCCTTCTAAGAAACAGGGATAAAAGATAATGCGTAAAGATATGATCTTAAGAGCCAGCCACCGACGGCCGATTTAACATTAACCATATTCAGTCATCAGTGAAAATGCCGCCTAGGAAAGTAGCGTTCTCCAAGTGAGCTTTGGGATATTTTACACCACAATGGTAAATCTATGTGACAAATTCAGGTAGAAATATCAATCCAACACATTTACCGAGGTTAGAGTTCTTTTAATTTCCACACCACATGGACATGGTAGGAGAAAGACTGGCCTTTCATATCGCAGTAAATCTACCACTGCTGGGGGGTGAAGGAGAAAAGTGGCTGCAGTGGGATTCGAACCCACAGAGTCCCACAACATCAATTGGGATTACGAGTCCAACTGAACTGTGTACCTGCAATACAGTAAAACCTGCTCCATGTACAACTGTTCTTGCTGTTAGATGAAAAGGACTAGGAGCAAATAGTATGTTCATCATTGATGAATGAGCGTGCAATTATAAATGGATACAATTAAAAGGTTTTGGTTTCATTCAGTCAATCGATAGTTATCTGTAACCCACTTGCACCCAGTAAACTTGCCATTTCCACAACCGCATAACTTGGACCCGAACACATCAAGCACCAGTGGATCTTGAGGTATTTTGGTTTTGAGTGATTGGTCATGGTCAGCTGGGCATACCTCAAAGACCCTGGGACACTGGCTCCCTGCTCTGTTCTCACTTTCACAGTGAATAACATACAGGTATAGTTTTCTGGAAGCAAACTGGAAGTTCAATATGACCACTCTAACCTCTAGGCGATGTATGTATAGTGCATGCAAGCACGCTCTAAAAACAAAAGTTGAAGTAAGAAGGCATCGTTCTCCAGGTCGGCTTTGGGATGATTGCCCCGAGTAGTATATTTTCTTTGGTGCAGCTCCTGTTTCCAGACTCTCTCCTGTACCGTGCCGACTAAAGGCAGTGCCTCATATCGATCCCTCGTAATGTGTGTGTCGGCAGACTGGGCGTATTCTGACATTCTTTACGACCACTGACCTCCCTGATCAACCCCAACAACCCCTCCTCACCCCGCCCTACAAGGCCACAAGCAGGGGGTGGCGGACCGCCTTCACCAGCTCTGCACCATGCACCCCTCCCCCCACCCAACACAAACGTTCTGCTTATCTTTTTTTATTTAGTTTCTTTCTTGTATCTCTCGTTTTCACAAGTTTTTCAGATACAACAATTGCATCAAACTAGTCAGGATACATCAAGATTGATATAAATGATGGTTATACAGTGTCAGGTTTATAGAAAAAAAAACAGAATGAAATACCATCAATGGAGTGATGTAATGGGATGGGATGTTGAAGGTATAATCGGTACACTCCAAACTCGGCAGCCCTATATTACAGAGATTCTGCTACCTGAGTCTTAAACTCTTCCACATCTAAGGTCAGTTGACATTTAGGAGGAAATGTATTCTACAACCTTGCTCCTGTTACATATGGATTACGTAAAATAAAATTACTTCTGGTTCAATATATATTCAATTACAATCTTATCAGACAATAGTGTCCTTCATCGGCCGGGTTCGGGCCACTCTGGATTCATCCTATTTTTATACACTATGACTGCAAGCTGGGTTTTTTTCCAAAAGGGATCGATGCCGAGCCTTTCATGTAGACTACTTATTGAATTTAACATATGAACGTGGGATCCGTGTAGAATTTGAGGCTTTAAAAGATGTTTGTTGACAGGCTGATGAATATGATGGCAAAACTGACTTGGCATTTAACCCTTTAAGGACGGGTGCCTGTGGCCGAGCTACTCCTGTAAGGACGTGTGCTTATGGCACTTACTCCCGCTAGAGGACGGCTATATAATTGCCAAAACTCATAATTCGAGTTTATAATCATTTGATACAATACATAATTCTAAATATTTTATTTCTTTTGAACTGGAACACATAACATGATGTCATATCTATATCTTGCGAAAACTTCATGAATATTGCTCTGTTATTTCTTTGATAAAATATTTTGGTAAATATTGGAACAATGATGCCTCAAGGCATCATGCGTCTTTAGTGCGGTGATGACTCACGGCATCATGCGTCCTTAGTGCGGTGATGCCTCCAGGCTTTATGCGTCCTTAAAGGGTTAATATAATAATTGTTATAAACTTACGGACCGGCAAATACTTGGCCTGATGCCGTTAGGCGGGAGGAGCGTATTAACGTGTCTGTGAGTTATTACTTAAATCATCAATTTAAATGTCTGGTCTATTTTCTCTTTATTATACACCTTCAAATGATTCAAATTGATAAGAAATTACCTATAACTGTCATTTCAAATATGATTTGAGCACACTGAACCTGGCTATAAAAAAACTTTACTATATACCCATGCCGTATTTACTGTAAATACGCACCGTTTTGGCATATGACGTAAAAATACTGTACGGACCACTGGTCCGTACACTATTATACGGACCACCTAGCCATACACATTTATTAAATTTTGGTTGTTAAAAAAAATTAAATTGATTTTTTTTAAAAATTTCGGGTATATAGTAAATATATAACGTCCAACCATGCTTGTACAAGTCACAGAACTCGATGCTAATTTACCGTTTATACGGAACTCGGCGTAAACGCCTCGGTCCGTACAAACGGTAAATTAGCACCTCGTTCTGTGACTTGTACAGCATGGTCAGGACGTTCTATATAAGTACGCTCCAGTAGGCCGTTAATGATTTTTACTATACAGGGAGCAGAGGTCAGTAAGTAAAATAACAATGTGCTCAGGTGTATGATTGATCATTGTACATACCATAAAGTGAAAGTACATTTCATTAACCCGTTTGCAATTTATCGCCGTACTATGGAATAGTTGCCTATAAACGCGAAAGGAAAATCACATAGAATCTTTCTGAGTTCAGGTTTTCCAAATATTCATGGTCGAAAATCACGAAATTGCAGCAAATGGGCTATATTTTGAATATCTAAAAAAATCTTTCTTGGAAAATAGTTTCAATGGTTTTCACACATCTAGGGCATTGTATGGCACAGTCCAGGACCTTAAAACTACACCTAACTCCAATATTTGTACAAAATATCGCTAAAAATGTGAGGGCGTCACGTTACGACACCGGCATAAAATCGTGCATAAAATAAAATAAAAAAGTGCCAGAATACAATGAGTTTCAACATTTTTAATGACTCACATATATAGATCTACCCACCATAAAATGATAGGCCTATATGGCTTCCTTCATACTGAACTCAATTTGTGCTATTTTGGTGTAGTTTAGGCAGTCACGTTACGACACCCACTAAACTATTAATAGTTCCGGTTCCCTATGATATTAGTAATAGTTTTTTGGGGTACCAAAGGGTAGATATACAGCTACACAATGGCGAAAAAATGAAGTCTCTATCTTTATTAGAAAAAAGTTATCAGCCCCAACATATTTTTTCGTCACGTTACGACACCGTCACGTTACGACACCGTCACGTTACGACCCCGTCACGTTATGACCCGCAGTGGGTCACGTAGGGTCAGGAAAAAGGTAAAAATTGTGGTTATGTGTTGGGTACATATATACCTATGAAATGGCGAAAGAGTTAAGTCATTATCTTTATTAGAAAAAATGTTATGAGGCCCTACCGATTTTTGCGTCACGTTACGACCCCCGTCACGTTACGACCCCCGTCACGTTACGACCCCCGTCACGTTACGACCCCCCTTGGATATAAGACCAGGGAAAGACAAAAAAAATAGAAATACATTTTCTAGTTATGTTTTTATTCATACATATTGTGAAGCTGTATCATAACATGAGAGGGACAAAAATTGTTTCCATAGCAACCAATCGCGGGGGGGGGGGGGGTCGTAACGTGACGTTTTTTGTTTCATATTAGCCCTGTGCTAATGCTAATTATGGTAGTTAGCGTTCCCAATTTGGCACACGAGTCTTTCAATATATAGAGATGATATTTGCAAAAGGAATTAATGATCCTCTCAGATTTGATTTTTTGGGCAGTTGCTGCAAGTTCGTGATTTTCGACCTCATGTTACTGAGGAATATTCTGGAGTTTTTCAGGGGCTATGATTGGATTAGTTCATAACTCACGTTTTACTGGGGCATTTTACGAGGAGACCCCCAGTGGCAGTGGACTTAACTTTACTGCCCGGGGGAACAGCAGTGAATAGGCGTACAAACAGTAGGAATCAGGGGGAAACTCAGCAGGCAATGCCGGGCAATGTACTGCTAGAGTCCAGTGGTATAGGACTGACCGGAGCCTGGATGCCATACAGATCATACGAGAGCAACTCGTCAAAGGCTGAGCAGCTCACCACTGCTTCCACCTACCCGTCAATACCCAGTGAATGATGCCTGTGTGTGAGGAGAGGTGCCGTCCGGAATAGAGGAGTGGGCCGGCCTGGATACACATCGACACGTTGGAGAGGAGTGGAGGGTACTTATATAGAACGTCCTGACCATGCTGTACGAGTCACAGAACGAGATGCTAATTTACGGTATGTACGGACCGAGGCGTTTACCCCGAGTTCCGTACAAACGGTAAATTAGCATCGAGTTCTGTGACTTGTACAAGCATGGTTGGACGTTATATATTTACTATATACCCGAAATTTTATAAAAAAATCAATTTAATTTTTCCTAACAACCAAAATTTTAATAAATGTGTATGGGTAGGTAGTCCGTATTTTGGTGTACGGACCAGTGGTCCGTACAGTATTTTTACGTCATATACCGAAACGGTACGTATTTACAGTATATACGGCATGGGTATATAGTAATACGAGTAAACGTAGTTTAGTGAGTCCGTAGCGAATTCCGTTTGAGGTCTTTTGTCTCATAAAATACGTCCTGACGCCAGAGGCAGAGGTACATATTTAATGGGAGAAAAGGCCAAGAACGGAATCGTTATGGCTTTCTTCGAGCTGAATTTTTCATGAATATTGGGAAATGAAATGCATGTTGATCATAGGTAAACCAATACCTAGCATGGACCTGACAGACATTTTCCACCATGAGAAGCTTTTGGACATTGCTACAACCTGTTAAGGTTTGGTGTACCGTTCGTTGTGATAAAACTTGCAAGCGGTAAGGGAGGTTCATACTGGCCACAAGCTGAGGTCCTTTGAGAAAATAATGAAAAACAACAACAAAAAAGTCAAGAAAATGGAAGGACACCTATCAATAGACAGCGGTGCGCCATAGAGTGTCAACATACAGATCAGCAATACCACACAATGCTAGGAAGAATGCGGCATACAGCACATCATAGAACACCAATGGCTACTTTCCAACCATTTCCGTATGATATACCGCTATGACATGCAGAGGATAATTCCTCTTTTATACTCTGCATACATACTAAATATATATGAATATAGATCGACATGTATCACCATACTTCATATAACATACCGGCGTGTTCCAAGAACGGAGAAATGAGAGAAACTTCCCCCATGTACAAGCAATACCCGAAAACGTCAAGGCTTTTCACAAATATCCAATTATTTTGACCTATATTGCCTACTGTTGCAATAACTACTAACATTCGGACAATGATGTTTGTGTTTATGCATCCTGCAGTGTTTTGAATGTGTTTTTTAATCTACTTTAAAGAATATCCGTACAATGGAGGTAACTAACCATGCATCAGCAAAAGCCAGTATTCGGCTTCATGAATACATACACAATATTGACTGGTTTCAGATACAAGCAGTCGTATGCTTCAAGGAATTGACGCGCAGTAATATCCGAGCGTATGCGAGGATATTGCGTACAGCTAAGCATACTCACATACCGGCATAAACTTACAATATTGTTCCCAATATTTCTTTCACATTTGCTTTGAAGGTATCTCATATTCTCTTAATTTGTAATTCTAGAGGAAATTATCACTGAGTTTAATACTTTTGCAAATTGCTGATTTTTTAGGGTCTTTTTCCTGTGTTCTGTTTGTGCGTGTGTGTCTTTTTAATTTATTCATTGACAAACTTCGCCATGGTTGGCGGTTTTACAGTTTGAGTAAAAACATAGCTGTTTTAGGCAAATTATTTTAGTTCTTCTAGTTTCTCTATTTGGATTCAGTATGCAGTTCTCTGGGTTCGTACTCCATCATCTTATCACTGGGATTATACTAAGGCAGGCCAGCAGTAGGAGCTGTGATGAAAGGGAACACAGAGACATCATCTTTCCTCTCTCATACACACTCAGGCTGGTGAAGATGTGGAGAAGGAAATTAGCTTCCATGCCGCTTCTTCCGCCAGCTGCACTTTTAATATCAGAGCGGAGTGGTGCGTCTTAGAGGCCCAGTCTTAGAGACCCAGTCTTTGTTCTCTCACTTTATGGGATAAAAGGAGCGGTGAACTGGACCATGTAGGGTTATCTAATGATAGAATTTGTAATTGTTATACATTCGAGCGCCATCAAAATAGCCGCACGATGTCGTACAAACCATCCCTTGTCAAGAAAGCAATCACCGTAAAATTAGTCCTAAAAGAATAAAGTCTATATGTTGTAGTGTTTGTGGTGGTGGAATTTTGTATAATACAGCAAATGAAACCTAAATGATATATTCTAGATGCACAGTAGTGAAGAGCCTACATAGACATAAACGCATATATACATATGTATACATATTTGTATATATCATATTATAATTATATATTCTGAAGGACCTTCTCATAAAAATAATAGTTTAATAGACTAACTCTGTTTCGTTAATTGATACACTTTCTTATGACGACTACCTGCCTAATCCATTGAGTCTAACCGATAACCTCCATACTATGCTATATCCTTTAGGCTCGATGCCAATAGACTGTAACAGATCATTATTTATACATTCAGCAACCGCAATAAAACAGACCTCTTCACGCTATTTAAATAAGTTCTCACCGCCTTTCGAAACCTACCACAAAGGTATTAGCTAATCATTATTAAAATACAGATGAAACACTCTCACAGTTGAGTAAATGCAGCAGTTCATTAAAGGTATGGGTGTAATTCTGTTTCTTAGATAACAGCTTTGGATATATGTTTGATATCATATAAAGGACCATGCCAACCTCTTCCGCCTCTTGAATTAGGTTGATTCTCGGAAGTTCCCCGTATTAACACTAACAGGCGGTGGTTTAGGTCCCCAACGTAGATAACCGGTTAGTTGGCAGCAAAGTAATAGGAAATTATGCATCGGGATGTATCTACCAATAATTTTACCGCGTATCTTTGACGTACGAAGACAGTCAGATCTTTCTCGTATAATATCAGTCTAATGTTTAGGTTAGCCTTTTACAGGCCGTATACCTTTTCCCAGAATGATAACTGTATAGCAGTGCCCCAAGCAGAAAACACATATCCTACGGCAGGCAGCCTCACGCACTTTGACGTTTTGCCAGGTAGTCATAGTCGAACTATAACTATCGTAACACTCGATCTAAAACCAATCATTTTTGTAACATAATATAATCTCATATGTGCCCTGAAAGGTCGTCATAATCCATTGAGTATTCAGTGGGATATTTATTTACTGAAACATATATTTAAAACAGAAAAAATGCATTAAGGCCCTGCCCTGCCGTGGCCTGACAATGCCTTAAAGCCTATAAGACACCGAAATTTGTTCCCGACTCATCCCGACCATCGGCTCGGTGAGAGTCGGAAATAAAATTTCGGTGTCTTATACCTAAGGTTCATCTGAACACCGAAATTCTGAGTGAAGTGTATCGATGAGACTTCAGGTGTCGCCACGTGTAGTTCCTTGAGTGATACTGGGGCCCGTTTGATAATTAAGGGCCGGACATGAAGACCCTTTTCTGTACCTCGTACAAGGGTTATCGTTTAATAATATTCGAGTCTGTTGACTGAGTATTAGCCGTCCATAATGTCGTCCATAAGTGTTGAATACAGTTCACCCACACCGTCCCTGGATCTGTATGGCAAACAGAAAAGGGTCTACATATAAGATCCTAGATTATCAAACAGGCCCCTGGTCTCACGACCCAATACTGGATGTAGATATTAACCAGCAATGTGTGTAGAACCTTTCTAGAGGACAAGCGCCAAGCCGATACACCTGAAACGAAAATGTATTGTCTGTATAGCCACAGCAGAATGATTCTGCTACAAGAAACATCATTATGAAAAACAGGGAGAAATAAACAATCAGAACTGATGACTGAATAAGCAATTTGAATAATATGAGTAGTTGAACTTTCTTCTCTTTATACACTCATCCATATGCTTTACAGTATGAATTATGAAATCTCAATCGAAATACACAATTATTGACAGAGTTCAGATACAAGCGGTAGTAATCTCCGAGGACCAGACGCGTAGTAATCTCCGAGCGACAGCGAGCATATTGCGCAGTCAACTCCTCGGAGCATACGGCCGCTTGTATATGAAGGGAGATGAAGTTTTGTTGGTGTGGGTGGGTGGGTAAAAATTGATACGTGTGCACCGTGTGAGAGAGAGTAGAGGTGAGAGTGAGAGGGGAAGTGAGGTGAGGCGAAAGTGCACGTGGGGTGCACGTGCATAGTGCGGGAGTCAGACACCAAGGGGTGCAATGACCACCCCTGACCATAGGCCATGGTTCATCAATATTGCTTATTGAATGTCGACATTATATCATTATAATCCTACACTGACAAAGGCTTCAGTGGATGGCCACTAACACTAATGATTGTGCGTATTTGATGTTGCCACGTGTCGGGTGAGAATTATATCATCAAATATTCATGAGATCCCTTACAGAAGAAAATGGTCTCATTACTTAATGCGAACAGAGAAATGGTTTATGGGCTGTCACAGGAATGTTGTACAGCACCTTTATAACCAGAGAACAAACGTAGGGATATAATATAGCAGACGCAAATAAACTGACGTACCATAAATAGAGACGAATCCAATTAAAGGTGATCTCTAAATATAGACATTGTAGACCGGTATGTCAATATACTAACACAAAGAGATTTCTGAAGAATATGACTATTGTGTACTCTATTCTTTTATGGCTGAGTCTCTATGATCCCCAACCTAATTGTATTACTAAGGCGTTGTATTCTGAGTACTCTGAGGCTCAAGCATTTAACATCAATCCAATCTCTATAGCAATTCAATCTCAAAGGGACTGTTTTCCCGTAACCAATGGCTTTGAAGCCACATACAATGGATTCTAATATTTATACAATGGTTATGGAATAAGGTTTTTATGCCTCCGGGCATCATTGCGTGCTATGCCCGGGAATAGCGAAGGGGTTAAACAGATTAACACAATATTTCAAATAATGAATTTGCTTATTCCTTATGATATCAAATGTTATTGAGTCTAATGCAATTCGTCAAGTTTTCCCAATAACCTTAGGGACCATCCATTATTTAGGGCAGGGGGTGAGCTATTGGACGGGGGGGGGAGGTTCATATGAGGGTATTTGCCTGGGGGGGGCATATTCTTTAGAGGAAATTGCCGGGGAGGGACATTTCATTTGGAGGTACTCCCGAGGGAGTCGATTCATTTTTCGAGGATTCCCCGAGCAAAATCCACACACCCCTTCCATAAATAATGAACGCTCCCTAATAAACTGCAAATAAAAGAATCAGCACCGTGCCCTTGTCAAGTGTGTAATTACCAGTGATGGTTACAGTAGATGTACCAATTAGGTCAGAAATACCTTAATATCAGTACAATTCTTGTCTATGGTGTTTCCGTTCTGCCCGCGTTTCACACATGGGGGTAGCGGCGTGGCAATGCGCCCGACTTGTATGACCTGATACACACGGGAATGATCGGGTCTGACGTCAATGGCCTCACAGCTGGTGCTCCACAAATGAACGCCTGCTGACTGAATGATACAATGAGTAAAGTATATACACACCCCGCGTTACGGTGTGGGCGGTGAGTATGTATACAGGCCCGTGAGTGCAGGGTCTTGTTTAGCGTTACCAATTGTTTTGATACGTATACGAGCCACTGTGGAGTGTGGTGGAGGAGGTGTGTGGGAATGGACACGAGCTCAGGACCAATCACAACACGGATTTAGATAACACAAGGATCATATATATTCCTACGGCCGAAAGGACACCGATTCGCCCACAGTAAGCACATTTCGTCAGAATACCAGGACCCCACAACCTATGGAGATCTGCCGCTTATATCGATATTGACTGTGCCCGTGCTATACTAGACATACCACAAGGATCACACACATCGCCCTTCCAAGGAGCACCTGTCATGCCCCATGACATCGTTTGTAAATTATACTTCAGAGAGGTCAATGGCTAATCTGTGCAGGGAGGAGAACAAGGATGCTATAATCCCAGGTGGTGTCTGTAATAATGCAGTACTCAACCGTGGGTCACCGACACAGACTGTGCAACAAGTGGACCGCGGTTAAAGTGTCATCTATTCGGAGACAGACTGTGTTACGCCATCCTTCACTGGGAGTGTCTGGCCAACCGTGACTGGGGGCCACGTCTGGACACGGTGTTTACTGGAGCGTGGACCGTGTGAGGGTTCCCACATTGTGGTTCACTTGTGATATAAATATATCTACATTCTGTTTGTTAATAGGGCTTAACATGCAGCTCAAAATGGAAACACACTCAATGAGGACAGTGGCATGCCACCTGAGTTTGAGTCAGTGAAGATTCGACTGATACCGGTTTCTTTTTCCTGCCCAGTGGCTACTCACGAGGGTAGAGGGGAGTTCTGCACCTCACAGCTCCCTGTGGGTATTTTGAAACCTACCATCTCACGGATATATATATACACACACACCACCAGTGGAAGTACTTAAGTACCAGAGGATTGTCCCTTTTTACGCCTGCAGGAGGATATAAGACGGGCTCATCATGGATACGGGAAAGAAAACCAAGGATTTCTCCGCTGAGGCTGGGTTCGGACTCCCGATCATCATGGAGAAGGTTCCTCTGGCTCAGCTGCCCCGAGGTAAGTCACCTCCGCGTTAGCCATACACCGCGATAGGTAAAGTATTCACCCCTGTACAGGGCCGGGTACACCGACTAACGCCGCGAGAATCTGTGTCTTTTTTTCAGTGTGGGATTCCCCGAGTTACCTGGTGACTTCCACTTCAAAATACCCTCCAATTTATGCAAATGTGCCTAACAACGGATAAGTCCGTCATCTTGCTGGTGACCACAAAGCGCTGCAAGAGTATAAAATAGTGAAAGTCTAAACTCGTGTGCAATCGCTACGTGTAATAGTTGAGATATGACCATTTACACCATCCAGGCAAGATTCAAACGTTCCAACTCGAAGAAAATCGGTTGTTTCTACGATATGTGGACATCGCATTTATTGTCTAAACTGAGGCAATCACATGATCATTTGATCTGAAAAATTAGGGAAGTCTGACTTATCAAGAGAAGTGACTCAGAAGTAATTTAAACATCCTCATACATTAGATAGTATCATAAATGAACATCCGAATAGGTCCATAGGCTTAGCATTGCGTAGGGGCTTCACCAAAATGACCGCCCCCTTCGTAGCGCCACCTACTTCCAGGTTGACTCGACGAATACTTCCACTCATATACTCTGCTTATAGTTTAGGGAGAGGTTGTATTTATAAACTTTCAGCGTGCTGCAAAATCTTTTTACAGCGTCCCATATCTGTGACCTTGAGAAATCATGTTTTTATATTTTTCACTATTTTTTTAATCTATACTAGAGGCAGTGCCTAGGTCCTGTTGTACCTATCTTCCGGCAACTCCACAGGTGCAGAGGGCCAGTGTCTGACTGAGAGGCGTGCCTAGCTGCCCATGACCAATCACTGACTCTGGGATCTGTTGAATACAGTTTGCTGATGGAAGTAGAGGGTACCAGGACACCTACGAAGGTTATCGTATAATGATATTCAAGGTCGTTCGCTAAGGTAGTCCTAGCTGATCGAAGGTCATTGATGGAAGAGTGTTGAATAAAGTTGATCCACATTGACCCTGGGCCTCATTGGCATATAGACATTTTTTTCAACACGCCCCTGTTAGCTTGGGATTCTCATGCTTATATACTCTGTCTATAGTTTAGGGAGAGTTCATATACTTTCAGCGTGCTACAAAATCTATCTTTTCACTATCACTCTGCCAACTCTGTGACCATGGGAAATTATGTGCAGAGGGCCAGTATTTCATTGTCTTGGCATGCCAAGCTGACAAGATACCTCATTGACCTACTCATGGTTGATATATTTGGATCCTAGAAAGGCAGTTCTAGAAAGAAATGGCAAGTTGACTGTCCAGGTAGGCGACAGAATGTGATCCTTAGAATAAATATACCCCAAACCTTTTAATTATTATTCCACGCTTACCCATCAATGATATACATTTGTTCTTAGTTCCTTTAATCACCCACATGAGGTTAACACAAAAAGCAAAGAGCATTAACTATTGTTAGTCTTGATGACTAATATATGAAATGACAGCTCTACGTCCAATACATTATTTTCTTTTTAACTAAACCGGAACCGACCTACATAAGGAACAGTATGTTACACAAGAACCATGATAACAGCGTGTCTAATTCAGAGTCAGAAGTGCCATTGTGTCCATATAATATCTCAGAACCCTCGCTGAATACCTGATGGTTTGGTAATTGACTTCACCGCACAGGGAAACAGACAATATCAATTATCAATACTTGTCTGTAATCATACTTCTTTTTGAATAGCGAAACATGTTTATAAGGTGATAATAATGCCTACACTTGAATAATGCAGTTTTCTGGTTGATATAGGCAATAAAGAAGAGTAAAATCACTCAAGAGAGTAAAAAATAGAACACTTGAACTCATACAATACAACCACACCTTACTGCCGGCGTGCATGATCCATTACAGATCGACTATCTTATAACCAGACGAAATATTCACATGTTGACACACATGGAGAAAATGTAAAAGCAAACAGAGTTTATAGAATAAACAGGGAGAAGTACACGTAATTCTAACAAAATAAGGTTGAACACCCCTAGCCAAAACTAGTCTGTACCAAAAATACAGCCCAATGTACAAAGAGTGTAAGCGGTGGAATGAGCTTTATTATCCATCGTATACAAAGTCCCCATTGAAAATGTATGGGGTCTCAGTAAACCACGACCCATTATATAAAACTTGTCAGATACCATAACTGTTGCATACGGATACAAACCTGTGGTATACAGCCTCAAAACCATGGTATACGGGAAAATAGTCCCTTTGTGCTATAGAGCAAAGAAATAGTCCCTATTGGTGTACCTTTTAATATGGCAATTACTGGGTTTAATTTATTGGAGAAGATGTATAATAAATACAACAAACGATGGTTTTGTGTACAGGCAGCTCTGTAAACCACTCGAGGTTGACGTCGTAATACACTCGCTAGCACACGTGTAGTACTACGCGTCAACCTCTCGTGGTTTACGGCCGCCTGTCCACAAAAACCATCGATTATTGTCTATTAAACATAGTATTCAAACTACCATATCCTTTCCCAATATCATAGTGAATAGCACGCAGATGGTGAAGGGATAGTTTTACTGGCAGTCTGCTGGGAGTGTATACATGTGACCACTATAACCTCTAGGTGATGTATATAGCGCATGCAAGCACGCTCTAGTAAGGACGAACCTGTGGCAGTTCCATGCATGGGCCTACCCAAATCACCACACAGCAAGGACTGGCACCCAGCATCCTCTAGTGTACTCGATGCACCCGACCCCTACATAACATGATATACAAACTTTCATCATCATCACCCATTATTGTAAATATATAAATACAAAGGAAACATACATCATGTACCAGACTAACAATATCTGTAATCTGAACTTGAGTGTGGCCAACAACTGCAACAGTAAAAGATCTGCCTAGTGCGGAAGTGATGTTTTGTCTTTGCTAGATGAACCTAAAAATACAAAAATAAAACCGATAACTACACGAAGCATATCACTTAGCTAATGAGTGGGGATTATAATGATGATTTAGAGTTAAGAGGAACGTTCCAGAGTGGCACAGGTTAAATGGATTCCCTTGTTCTACTTTGACTAAATACACGCTATATAATTCTAGTACTCTACTGTAGCTTATCTAAAGCTACATATTAGTGTCACTGTAAATTGTCTTCACACTAGCAATGTTAGAAGCACCTCAAAATCTATACTAAACCAAAGTTGACTTTCTGTTGCAAAAAATAATCAAAAGCATGTTGAGTTGGAAAGGATGTACTTTTGAAATGAATACTGAATATGTTGCATCCAGCATGAAATGCGTGGAAGAAGTGAAGATAAAGGCGGAAGAGGTCGGGCATGGTGGCTGAAATCGCCGATTGTGATTATTTATACAATATTTCTTCCAATTACACAAATTATATTGGGCATTTTTATGATAGAAGATGATGGCGTACATCGACATTGCAGGGTCTCGGATGTTTAGTTTTTTTATGCGCCTAATACAAAGTGTCCATAGTAAACTTATAGGAACTCTGTATAGACATACCCGGTGCATACAGATATGCTGTATGCTACGGCTTGCGATAAAGTGCGCATATGGAAAAATAATGTGTATGTTAAGATAAAATCGGCATGCCACCAATTGGATAAAGGTGTATAATAATAAAATATAGACTGGTTTCAGATGCAAGCGATTGTATGCTCCTCGGAGTTGACCCTACTTAGTATCCTCACATGCGATCAGATATTACTACACGTCAACTCATATGGATGCCTGTTTCAATATTGTGCATGTCTTTCACTCCGTCTCTCTATATTTGCCTTATATCTGACCTCAATATATATATATATATATATATATATATATATATATATATATATATATATATATATATATATATATATAAATCTTTGTATATCATTAGGTACACAATCATTCAGCGACCTTTGCCCTAATCGTTCATGCTCGAGGAGGTCAGGTAGGTCAGGTTAACATCCGCCATGTCTCTCAGTCATGCTTCAGTCTCCACAGCATCGTGAGTTCAAAGAGCAGGGAGAGATCAACAAACTGCATGCAACCCGGCAAGCCGACTCGGTTATTTGGATGAACCCTTGCAAACTCTTCAGCTGTGTATTCATTTGAATACCGTACATAGCTTCTACTTTATCTAGTTTCTTATCTTGGGGTAGCAATAGAGCTTTATTGTCCTGCGTTTTATATTAACCGTTATTTTGGCAGGAGAACCGAAAGTATTGGGTACAAGCTGATATTTATTTATATCTAGGTATGTAGGACTTTTCTAGCCCTAGCCACTACTTTCTATGACCGCTTGCTGGCTTCCTATTGCTAGTTTGGTTACTTAGTCGATGACTCGCGGTGGGTACATTTGCCTCACTAAAATGCCCCTATGAATTTTAAACCACAAAACCAAAATCTCTTGAGATACTGTACTTTGTAAAGTGGATTTCACACGGTGGGATTCATGTACCTCACAGGGTTCAAAATCTCATGAGATTCTGTTCCATTTTAGGGGTAAATGTTACCGACAATTGCAGGGGGAAAACATGTCTCATGGAAATGGAACTGCATACGGAACCTCAGCAGGATTTGTCTCAGACAAACATAGAATGATTGCATCTACCGTTGTATAATGTTAGGATGGGGACGATAATTGGGGGTTTTTTTCATGAGCGTTGGGAGAGAGGGCTTACTGAGTAAGAAAGGCTATTATCATATTATTATGAGGTTCACTCTCTGGGATGATGAGAAGGTATATTTTTTAGGGAAGTAAGTTGTAAAAACCGCCATGGTTATACTAAGGGGGGAGGAAACGGGACATGTCGAGACCAGTGAAGAACTGGCCCATGCTACATTGACAATAATGTATGTATACATGCTAGAGCACAGACAAACCACGTGTAAGCCAAGCGTCTGTCAACCGTGAAAAGAGGAGTCTAAAAATAAATGAGAATTTTAATGCACCACCGACTGTCAAAGGATATATATATATATGCTCTCCCATTGGCCTAAACCCTCACGTAGCATTGGCCGAAGTTGCACATAGCAGGTTCATTGTTTACCATTCAGGTTATGACATGGCCGAGATTGCGTTACAACAGACCTTATGATAGTTAAGTGTAGTTTCCGTATTCATCTTATATATGTATTAAAAGAAAAAAAGTAGGATCAGATTGCCTTGCAACTGATGTACTTGTCGAAGATAGGAAAGTTGGGTTGGCAACTATAGTAGGTCTCTGTGGAACATCTATTTATTTGAAATCTATGAAGTTAGTACCCAAGTGATAGTTTAAATAGTTGTGTATGGGTTAGACTGCGTTCAAGCAACCCTGATAGAATGGGAAATGCTGAAGATAAAATATTATATACACAATGTGACTTGTATTGTGCCTCTATATGATCGCCAGGTGACTTATGTACATAGGACCTGAACTCCTCACCATTAATTCATTTAAGTGTATATTACCTGAATTACAACAAAATATTCATCTCATCTCATTAAGCCACAACACCGGTTTGAATGCACTTTTATAATGAGAAACATCAAACCGACGATTAATTGCTACTGCATATTGCTCTGCAGCATTATCTTGATTTGACTCAGTAAAATAGATTCCAATGTAACTTGTAAGAGGGGCCAGGCGGCAGGACGGCTGGGGCCGAGCCTGGATTTATCTGTACCATTATTTACCCTAATCAAACCTTTTCCGAAAACGTTATCTACAGATAAATTCAAAATGCACTCCACTTTCAGCAGGTTATCTCTGAGGTTGATATAGTCATATCACATTACTGTCAAATATCCATGCCACCTAATGAAGCTAGGTCAACACTAGCGGAACGTAGTGACCCCAATCTTGATACACCATATAGAACTCCAACTGTACTATTTGGTTTAATAATAACACCTTAGAATAAATCACTGTGTCTGTTTTTTTGTGATTTTCTACTTTGAATTTTTATAAATTTGATTGATTTCTCTATTTTCTTCTATAGTTCTATACTAAGATATTCCATTCCATATAAAGTTTGGATGTGTGATTTTAGGTAAGGTTTTCATTAAACCTCAAGGTAGTGTTTGCTTAAGATTAAAAATAGCTAGCAGAATTTTAAATAATTGATGGCAACATGACTAGCAAACAAGACTGCGTATGTGGACTACACTAAAACATTATACATCTACCACCGCCTACACCATGACGGAAATATAATCTACAGACCATCTACAATACCCTAAACGTAGCCCCTTTTTTACGAGCTTGGCTCTTCTTTATTAATCATCAATTTGGATAGATTTTACAGGTGAGTAATCCAACAATGAACAATCAAATATCGGCATTTGTGTTATCCTTTGGAGAACAATGTGTAAGCTGATTCAAGAAAGTGTTTGTTATTACACTTATAATGTCTGTTATAAAGACACATTTAGTACTTGACCCCAAATGAGTAAATCAAGTGACTCAAAGAGTACATCAGTAGAGCAATCAGTGACTGATTAACCTTGATAAAGACCATGTAATGGTTGAAATGTCGGTTCTACAATCTGCAAAAAATGCCTTCATTAATTTGATACCAATGTGGCTATGTCGCTTTACCTCATATGTTTTATACAACATAGGTCGTATAACAGAGTTGTGACTCAGTCTTACTGTGCTCTTGATAGAGCCACGTGGACGTTATCATGCTGTCTGACCCTCAGTGAGAACACTATGACTGAGAACCAGTCACACGCCGGGTGTGCTCACAGCGCATCAAAGACCCTCAAGGTTCTGAGCCTACAGCGAGGGTAGCGCCGACTGGTGTCTCTCACTCGTACTACAGTCTGAAGCTTTAAGGGTCTTAGATTAGCCGCCACCTTTGTCTCCACTCTGTTCCGACTATGAGGTTGATTTGGTTCAGTCATTTTTCCAAAAAGTACAGAAAAACTGGTCTGCGCGTGACAAACATATACAGCTACTGGTTCAAGAAGGCCGCGCACTTAACCACACCAGAGCTAACGTGCGTGGCAAGCGTTTGCTCTGGTGGTTAGTGTATGAGGGTCTTAGCCTGGAAGCCTGGTCTATGTACTCACATATTAGCGAGAGAATAAACGTAGAACGGTGGTTTATATATTCTAAGCTATATCCCATTCCATCTAAAGTTATGAAGGAATAACATCATGGTCAACCATTTAACTAATACCTGCTTCATAATATCAATAAACGACTTTCTAAGTCAGAGAAATAAGCATATAAGAGATGAGCGAGGAAACGAGTATTTTATTGTTCCAATGATCTGAAATCTGTATTCTGTGTTGTTAAAATCATATAAGACAGGTGGCGCCACTGTGAATCTTAGGATATGCCTTTAAGGACACAACACGAAGAGATATCACAAACTTCTCCTTCCCACTAGATGGCAGTGCAGTATTGTGACTAGACCGTTTCCTCCAAAGTTGATAAGACCTTTAGAGAGAATATTCTTCTATAACCCATAGGTAAATCGGAGATTCCTGTGGGTATACATTAATATGGGACTTATAGAGGTTAGGAAGATCAATACATAAGGTAAAGGTAGTTAGGGGAGAAATCTTACTCTTTCTGAGAATATATCACATATATCACGCCCTATAAGGTGATACCTATCTTTAACACCAGGAGGCATTAAAATCAATATGGAAATCAAGTGGGTAACGTTCAGCTGATGAATTTCTGGCAAAAGCTGCCAACATTTAATAAAATCATAAACAGTGGCTGGCATGCTGTAGGCCATGTATTTTTTTAAACATGGAGAATTTATAGTTCATTATCAACAACGCAGATCTTTATGACCGCAGGCTCGGTCACATGACTTGTAACGACCAATGGGATGGCTGTCCATTCGAAGTCACTGAGGCAGGGTATTGATGTGTATAGCTATATTTTGCTCAAAATACCATGTAGCCTTAAAACGGAAACCCTGGTCATGTGTTGGTCAACCTCCAGATCCCCACAACAGATACTCGGAGAGTGAAGGTTTCTTAGCCGCTAGACTTGCTCAAGTCGTTGATTATGGATATCATTAAGAATTCAATATGCTTTTTCAGTATCTTCACTTCCCCTAACGCCTTGTAAGGCCTGAGAGACCACGGAATCACGGCGAGGAGGGGTGGGGTAGGTGGCGGGGATACACATACAATAATCTATGGTTTCTTTGGACAGATGGCTGTAAACCATGAGAGGTTGACGCCTGTTCACAAAACCATCGTTTGTTGTATTTATTATCCATCTCCTTGAATTAAGCCCATATTAAAGGGTATATTAATAGGTACTATCTTTTTTGCTCTACAGCACTCAGGGACTGCTTTCCGTTAATCAATGGCTTTGAGTCTGTATACAATGGGTTTGAAATCCATATACGATGGTTATGGTTTTTAAATAATTGAGCCACCATACACTTTCAATTGAGATTTTGTGTACGATGGATAATAAAATGGTAGTACCCATAGGCATGGAGATTCATTTTTGGTAGTGAATCACAGCGAAGGGGGTAGGGTAGGTGAAGGGATAGACAGATGATACAGTCACTGAAGCCAGTCTATTTTGCCGCCTCCCTTAGCAATGTCTCTGAAGCGGTACAAACAGAAATACAGCAGGATGGGCAATGTTTGTTATGAGAAGAGACCTAAGAGATGCAAAGAGACCCGCAACTACGGACTACCTTCCAATGCAGACCCCCGAATAGATCCATCTTTTCTGACTATAAATTATACAGAAGAACATCGGTAATACGGACATGAACTTGATGAAAGTCCCTGATGCAGTCTGTCCGTGGGTCTCAAGGTCTTTAATTGCTTATTATCTTAGTGATAGACGCCCTAGGTTTTCAATGGACTTTTAAGAAGAAATGAAATTTTGTTAGGATCAAATATTTTGCAGTGTATGGCCTGGAACTCACCAACGCCAACGCCGGAATTCAGACCTAGCGATGCACACCGACACTTATTGAATTCAATGCAATTGTGCGTCGTAGAGTGTGTCGTAAGGCGCATCGGGGTGCATCAGGGTTTAAAGCCCTGTCTCCGCTGTGCGATTCTAGGTACATAGGTGCGTCCAGTCTCAGACTGGGCGTACCTCCAGGATCGCAACTCGGCAAACGCACAGTGGAGACAGCAAGTTTCCCTCCAGTCTGAGACTGGGAGTACCGGTTCACCCAGTCTCAGACTGGGCGTACCGCATGTACCCCGGATCGCAAGCGTTTTAAAATATCAAACATGTTTAATATTTGGTACGCCCAGTCTCAGACTAAGCGCACCCTATGTACCTAGAAGCCCTCCAGTCGTAAGCGAGGCTGTCTCCACACAGATACGGCTTTACCTTGCGATCCGAGATACATGAGGTACCCAGGATCGCATGCTATATGGAACGTCGCGCTAGCGATGCTGTACCTCCAGAGGTACAGGATCGCAAGCCTCCCCAATCGCACAATAGAGAAAGGCCTTAAGGTTCCTGGAATTCTTCCCGTCGAGTCGGGGAGGGAAAGGGGGTGGACAATAATGAAGCCAGTCTATGTACCGCTATGATTTCAATTCTTTTCATTGGCCTTAAGACATGATAACGTGAACAGAACGTAGTTTTAACTTATCTGTACGTCCTTTTAATGCGTAAATGAACGCGGTAAACACCATAATACGTACAGAAGTGTAAATAAGCGTTGATGAACGTTGGGGAACGTAATATAACGTAAAGCAAAGTAAATGGAAACGTTCACAACCCGCAGCCTATATTGGGTGCCACCGTCGCAAATACGCAGGAGAAACGTCAGAATGTGCGCCAGTATGACTGGATTGCTTTGTGAAAAGTAAAAGTGTTCAATTTGCCTGCTAATACCCGAAAATCGCGTCCTTTCTATTATATAGAAGAAACTTCAAAATTATACGCCAGTGTGACTGGGGCATCAGGTTTAACCCATCAGATGGTAGCTGAAATCGCTTAGAATATGATGCTATCACAGTTTTCCCTCTGTAGATAATCCAAATGGATATTATTTGACATATTCCACCCATACCCTCAGTTCTCTGATGCTATAGAATATGTTGTTATATGGAGTTGTTTGTACCAAGGCCTTCCGTAACCAAGAATAAATAGCGGCTTCTTGGAAAGGTTCTCTTACATGACTTGTAAATATATTTATACCTTGTCCTTGTAGAGAGGTTTCACTGTACGCAGATTATGGAGTACTCCTGGTAATCATACCGCTACACCTCGGGCTGTAGGCGCCAGGGTAGTCGTTATCATGCCTCAAATTGTAGCATTTTATCGGGGACTTTTTAATTCCACGCTCCGGAGGTCTGTTAGTGTTTACACTGATCCACGAGATGGCAGATTGGTAGCCGAGAACGACAAACAAGGCGGGCACGCGTTTCAAGTTATAATTTAGTCCCGGAGCCAAACTGGGGACAATTAAGACAGGGGGGAGTGTAGCCGCATCGGAGTCTCCTTCAATGGTAGGCAGCGCACCAAACATGGAGTTGTAGGAAAGGCCTGGAGTTCAGGCTTGAGGAGATCTAAGCCTTCTGTAAAACACCCAGGGTGACCACAAAGCTGGATGTGGATACCATCCCAAACTGCATCATAGGAAGGGGCGCAGGGTAGAAATGACAGAAAATTACGACGATATTACTTGCTGTGGTTATATGAGTGGGGTGCCTGTGCTGAAATAGCTTAATTTTGGAGCGCATTCCGTTGTCTTACACACGTCAACCACCACACGGCTTGAAGATGGCGAGTGGCGAGCAGAGTATTACGGTGGAGGTCGATGTCCACAGTTCAGAGGAGGAAAATAAGAACAATAGCTCTAGCGGCCTGCTCGAGACTGAGGATAAGGAGTCCACGCTAGACACGTCCACGGTGGACATGTCGGTGTGTACTGAACGTGAGGCCCCCGCGGAGCAGGAGGAAAACGAAGGGGAAGAGGTACAGGACAGTGAGAAGAGCGAGAGGGAGGAGGAAGAGAGGGGGGAAGAAGTGAAAGAGACTCAGCAAATGGAGGAGGAAAAGCAGGAGAAGGAGCTGGAGGAGGGACAAAGGGAAGAGGAGGAGGAGAAGAGGGAGGAGGAGGAGAAGGAGGCGATAGAGGAGGAGGAGGAGAAGAGGGAGGAGGAGGAGAAGGCGATAGAGGAGGAGAAGGAGCTCATGGAGGAGGAGAAAGAGGACGAGGGCAAGATGGAGGAGGAAGATAAGGACGAGGAGAAGGTGCAGGAGAAATATAAGGGTGAGGAAAAGACAGAGGGGGAGGAAGGAGAGCAGGAGAGAAAGGAAGAGAGGCCAAAGAAGCAAGAAAAGGCAGAGGACGAGTACCCAGTTCCTCGTAAGGCCAAGAGAACTATCTCCACCTCTTCTGATCCTCAGGATATCAAGGAGAAACACAAATTCTCACTCATGGCCATAAGGAGACAGCACCTTTCTGTCACCCTCGACAGCAAAAAACAATCGGACATCGACAGACGGGTCCGAGGGATCGCAGGCCGTAACGTGGGTATACAAAATACTGCAGGCAATCAAATCAAGGCGCTCTGTCAAATCCGCATACTTAACACAGGTTCAGCGTCCGGGGTAATAGCCAGGGTTATCCAGTGTGGTATGTGTGGGAAGAATGACCAGGTTTGTCTAATTACCACCTGGAAACGTCTCATTTAGAAATTACTACATTCTGAAAGCTTAAGATGTAACTGGATTCTTCCCATACCAGAGAGTTAGTTATTTTAATGGCTCCCCAGTGCCGCAGGGAGTGTTCGGGTTTCACATTTCGCCTTGTGATTACATTGTGATATAATTAATCTAATTCCTGCCTCAAGAAATTTCTAGGATATCAAGCCTCTGATTATCTATGTAATATATCCTACATTGACATCTAATCAAAGATACTATCATTTTATAATATAAGGTTTATATGTAATGCATTTAGTCTCTTTTAGTCTTGTGTGATAATATGAAAGCAATTCCAATTATATCGTATTATCCCAACTTGCAGTTATGAATATGCATGTATAATGGCTATATTATCACTGTCGCAGTATTTTCTTTCCTTAAGCTCCCCAGCCCGGCTCAATAGCCTAGACGACTTTAATTAGAATTGTGCCCTGACAAAGTTGTTTTATTCAACGCTTTAACGACAGTGGATAACAGTATTTACTGTCCCATGTCACTGACATTACCAGACTGAACATTGCATGACAGACAATACCCTTAGTCATCCCTGGGGTCAATTTTCACGATGTAGCTCACGAAGAACACAGCTACAGCAACTCTCCGAGGGCCGCTAAGTTTTTACAATCATGAACCCCATAATTGGGATTGGAATCTTGATTAATCCAATTAGGGCGGATAATGCCTTGATGCATTCCCAAGGGTACACCGGATAATGCCTTGTGGCATTTCCCAGCATAAACTGGATGCTATTTTAAGGCATTCCCAAGGGCATAATGGATAATGCCTTGAGGCATTACCCAGCAGAGGCCGAATGATTCCCTGGTGCTTTCCCAAGGGTATACCAGATAATGCCTTGAGGCCTTCCCCAGCATAGACTAGATAATGCCTTGATGTATTCCCAAGGGTAGACTGGATATTGCATTGAGGCATTCCCCAGCAGAGACCAGATAATACCTTGCAAATATTTGCGATCTCATTGTTTTATCCGGAAATAATGTAACAATAAAGCTGAAACTTTACATATATGATATCCTAATTACTATTACTAGTTAAAGAAATGATGAAATTAACAATGACGCTTCATATTATGTGACCAAACTGTCGCATATAGTTTCAGACAGCAATCGGTCCGTCCCCTAGCATTATACCTATCCCTATTATCCTACCCCTAATAAAAAAACTCCATGGGCTTAACATTAGCTGACTGTATTTGGTCTATGGTGCAGGAAAATGAAATTTATTACTCTAGTGGGATACAGTTGACAAATGACGTCATATGAAAAGCGACCAATGATTATCACTGATTATCGGTAAGTTTTATGTTATTTCCTAATTTGCTGAAGTAATTTAGACGGGGTAGGATAAATTCTAAACCAAACTCGAGTTAGTCTTGTTGTTTATCGCACTCTGGCAATGTCGCGTATCACTGCACTCTGTGCCCTATACATATTTACAAATATAGGGTGCGTACAACTATATGCAGACTTACTGAAGTCTTTACTTATGGATATAATTAACCCTTTAAGGGTGAATGAAGCCTTGAGGCATCAGCTAGCCCAGGGCGAACGATGCCTTGAGGCATCATTTCTCAAAAATGTAAAAATTGGTTCTTAACAAGGAATTAATTTACCAATATCATTCAAATTTTCACAGAATGCAGGTCTAGCACCAAAATTAGTTTTCCTATTAAGAAAACAAGATATGTAGGATTACGTATCATATCATGTGATCAAACACGCAAATAATGGGGTTTCACAACAATGTGCTCGTCCCCAGGCAGTAAGTATAAGGTGCCACCAATACCCGTCCTTAAGGGGGTAGCTCAGCCGCAGGCACCCGTCCTTAAAGGGTTAAGAAATACAACTGCTTTGCAACATTTGGACTTACGCCTGGTCTAACGCCTGTACCCAGTAATGTTATCAAGACACACTGATAACCTCTTTGTAGGGTCATACACCTGACATTAACAACATAAACATTAGATGAGCTTCAATAGATTATGGCGACACACCTGTCTTGATAAATACTTCTTCATACCGAAGGCTTGGTGCACCATAGTAAATTCAGGCCTTCGGAAAATTTAGATTTCACCACCCAGACGTAATATCACTATTTCTGCCAAAGATCAATAGCACATTTATAACATCGCTTTTTGCGCCTTAAGACACGTGGCTATTCTCAGAATCTAGGTCATTTATATAAAGACGCAATCTTTTAATATGCACCTTAGATGCTTTCAGATATATAATACCGTTACCATAATTATAACACTTGCCACAGTAATAGATACTTATTGGCCTTTAATTAAATGTTGATTTATAAGTTCGCATATTGCAGATATGTTATTATTATTATTGTGGCAAGTTAATTGGTGATCTACGCAGAAGTTCTGGTTTATAGTAAACGTTGATCTCTGTTCAGAAACTTGGATAACTCCAACTAATAATTCATAATTTTGTGTTAAAATCGATATTTTAAAAATCCCTCTCAGATTATAACTTAGATCATAAAGAAGGTCAGCAAGTCATATACAGATTTACTTAAGATTTGTATGTAGGTAATGATCAGATAACAATGAGAGTTCCAAGCTCTATAAGAGACTGCTTTCCCAGTTCTCATTCAATTAATATGTCTTGTTGATGAGAACAGTTTAGTACTAAAGAAGAAACCAACCAGTTTTGGTCAAAGGCTCATTCCCTATGAATTTGATGCAGAGTGATATGAACGAGGCAACAGCCAGGTGAATACCACATAGCATTCAATCGAAAACAATGACTCTGATCAAAACAAGTTGTTTTCTGCATTTATCTCACCCTAGTACACACTATAAGAATGGATGTTGCATAGGATATAGACCATGGGGAACGGACTATAATACTTGTAGGGGCATGGAGAATGAGTTCCCTATGTTAAGCTTATGGGGCAAAAAATACCTGGGTTGAGATAAAAGACTATTCCCTCAGGTCAAAATACTGGTAGGCTTAAACTCAATCCATCATCCGCTAGTCGGAAACCCTTACCCGGCGAATGGGACCATCGTACAGATTAGGCCTATCGTTATAACGCGCCAGATCCACTAAGGCGACCAAGCGAATGCGTCTGTGGTCCATGCGATTGTGTGAATCCCATACGATGATATTCAATATATTTAATATTGTCGCAAGGCATTCGCATGCCCATGCGAACGTCTGCGAACCCTAATTCGGATGGAAAATCGCCTTAGTGGATCTGGCGCTTTAGGTTTCTATATATGAGTGAGTTTCCGCCTTGTTCCTCCATGGAGCTATAGGCACTCACTTTGACAGTGCACGGTATTCAGATACCGTATCCTCATCCAATCAGACCTCAGTTCACCATCAGCCACCGTTTTAGATACCATGACCATTGTATATGGATTTAAATCCATTGAATACAGCCTAAAGCATTGTATACGGGAAAATAGTCCCTGTGGGCTATGGAGCAAATAGAAATAGTCCCTATTGATAAAGTCCTACCCTTCAATATGGCAATTCCTGATGTTGATTTATTTTAGAAGATGGACAATAAATACAACAAACGATGGTTTCGTGGACAGGCGGCTCTGTAAACCACTCAAAATTGACGTCGCGAAACACTCGCTAACGCTTGTGTTTTATTACTCCTCAACGTGGTTTACGACCGCCTGTCCTTCGATTATTGTGTATGTATAGGTTGGCTTTGGTAAATGTATCATGCCGTTATCGCTTACGAAGTGTCACCTCTGAGTTAAGTCAGATCAATAGCTGGCAGTGGACGTGTCAATATAGCCTGCTTGTCTGATCGATCCGCTAAAGGGACTATGGCCCCTGGAGTGTGTGTACATTGTCACGGGCCTGTGAAGGATCCAGATTAGAGAAGAGTAGCTGTGGTGGAGGAAATAAGTACTCTTCAAGGACAAGCACCCATGTAAGATCCATATACATATAAATATACAGTCTTTCTCTATTATGTGTACAGTACATATTTTTATCCTACCCCTAATATAAAATCCCATAGGCTTAACATTGAGTTTCCGTATGCCACACTGACTGGCATACAGAGTTTTATATGCCACTAGTGGTATACAGAATTGTTATCACGTAATATTCCAAAATCGAGGAGACGGGGTAGGATAAAATCAAAACTTGATTCGTTTTAATCTTGGTCACCACATGCCACTCCTGGAGTTTTGGCTCCGGACTTCACTCGGCTTCACCTCATGAAGTCACTATGCCAAACTCCAGTCGTGGCATACGGTGGCCAAGATTTAAAACTCTTCCAGTTTTACGATAATCTCAGCCCGGTATATTTCTTTATAGACTCAACAATTAGAACTCGTACTCAACGCCCATAGAGTATGGTAAAACTAGGAGCAAATGGTATGTTCATCATTGATGAAGGAGCGTGGAATTATAAATAGATAACAATTAAAAGGTTTGGAATACATTCAGTTGATATGGGTAATTTTCTTTAACCCACTTTCACTCAGTGAACTTTGCATTTCTGCAACTGCTTGGCTAGGATCCAAATTTATCAAGCAGCAGTGGGTCAATGAGGTATTTCGGTCTCTAGAAATTGGTCATGGTATATACACTGAATATAAGCCAAACCTTTTAATCATTGTTCATTTATGATTCCACGCTTATTCATCAATAATTAACATACCATTTGCTCCTAGTTACACATGAGTGCTTGAACGAGGTATCATATGACCATATACTCTCGTTACCACTGGTCAGTCAACGCGCCCTATTGGATGTGTTTAGGTTCCCATGGAATAGTGTACAGTCACAATAATAGACTATGAAGAGACGTCACGAGTTTGAGTCTGGGTTTATTTATGTCACGCATTTTGTGGGCTCCATAATCTCACGAGTCGAAGACGAGTGATATTGCAGAGCCCACAAAATGAGTGACATAAGTAAACTCAAACTCAAACGAGTGGCGTCTAGATTTTATCCTACCCCGTTTCCACATTTTTCAGTATTAGAAAGTAGTGGCATAAACAACACTTTATGTCACACCCGTGATATAAAGAAATCCCATGTTAAGCCTATGGCGTTTTTTATTAGGGGTATGATAAAGCTCACTATAATATACAATTGATATCAGTCCCAATGGATACAAGAGAAGCCTAGATGGCCTGAGTGATAATCCTTGTGCTGATCTATTCATGGAAGAATGTCACTATGTGATTTACTTTACTAGAAATAGAGTCACCAAGTTCTAACCAGTTTAAAACCTTAGAAACGTGCACAGGTATCACGCAATTCCTTACTCTAACAGCACAGCTATTAATCCAATAATTTGACGTAAATAATGAGTCTAATCGTATAGAATTCCTGTATGTATATATAATCTGTTAGTTTATGACGATAATCGCTCAGGTGGAAATAACTTATCTATAATTATCGGAAACTAATTGGTATTTCATCCTCTCTAGCATATATGCCTTATGCTATCCTTCTAATTCTTCTGTCGCCATATGAAGCCCACCCCCCCCCCCCCCCCCCTCGCCCCCATGATCACTGAATACTGGAGAACTCGACCCGCAACGAACTCGAGTATCTTATAGATGCAAATATGGATATATATGAACTAGAATACTTTGGAAGTATTATAACTATTTATATTACCTTGGCTTCAAATTTTGCCGAAAATGTGATCGATAATAAGAGTTTTGAGTGTCCATTTGGCACTGACAAATCTCAAGGTAATAGATGAAACATGCTTCATTGGAAAATATTAATACATATAACCCTAACCCTATTCCTATCCCTAACCCTAACCCTAACCCTAACCCCAACCCTAACCCTATCCCTATCCATAACCCTAACCCTATCCACATCTCTAACCCATACCCTATCCCTAACCCTATCCCTATCCCTAACCTAACCCTAACCCTAACCCTACCCCTACCCCTAACCCTAACCCTAACCCCTACCCTAACCCATACCCTAACCCATACCCTAACCCATACCCTAACCCTAACCCTATCCCATACCCTGACCCTAACCCTACCCCTACCCCTAACCCTATCCCTAACCCTATCCTATCCCTATCCCTATCCCTATCTCTATCCCTATCCCTATCCCTATCACTATCCCTAACCCTATCCCTAACCCTAACAGAGTCACTGTCCCTAGGAACTGGTCCTTCCATTTTTTCATTATTTAAAACTGGCTCTAAATCACGGGTCGAGTTCTCCAAAACGGGTCGAGTTCTCTTTTCAAATTTACGGGTCGAGTTCGCGGGTCGAGTTCTCCAAAACGGGTCGAGTTCTCCTGTCAATTACGGGTCGAGTTCGTTTCGGGTCGAGTTCTCCAGTAACCTGATCACTGAACTGAGGTCCGGACTTTACAAGTGTTACCTGGTCGATTTAATACTATCAATATATTATAATATAAGATACTACCTTTATGATGGTACCATTGTCGGTAACATGACCAACAATTCAAAACAACTGCTGTTGTAACCCACTTGGCAACCAGCTACTTTTACAACTGCCTTTGTTGGATCCAAATGTGTCAAGAATCAGTGGGTCGACGAGATATATCAGTCTGTAGTGATAGGTCATGGTCAGCTGGGCACTCCTCTCAGTCTCTAAAACACTGGCCCTCTGCACCTTACCAATGTCACAGCATTGGCACGCAGATAGTAAAAGAACAATTTTTGCAGCACGCTGGAAGGCTCCAAAGCCTCTCCCTAAACTATAGGCAGACAATTGGAGCGCGTTTCAAGTGATTCCTTCAAGCATGCAGGATTAGTTTCCTCTCTTTCCCACTAGGCGACGCCACCATGGAACATGACTACGTCAGCAGTTCCGGGAATAGAGCCAGGGATGGAGTGTTTCTTCTACTACACGATTCCCTGCCCTTGCAATATTACAAGTTTGTTTACATATTGTTACTATTTCGGAATACAACATTGGCTTTCACCTGAAAGAGAGGTCAAGTATGGTAAATACATGTACCAAATGTGCAGGATGCCCTGAAAGATAGGAGCACTTTACACATAGGAAGTCCCAATCTTATTCGCGTATTACATAAAGATAGTACAGTGGAACCCCGCGTAAGCAGTCACACTCCGTTACGGGTGAAACTGTCTGCTTATGCGGGTGTCCGATTATGCGGGTCAGCCGCCTACGCGGGGTGTCCGTTAGGCGGGGTTCTACTGTATTCGGTTACTTTGCATTGCAGTATGAGTAATGTGTTGATTAAGATGCTAAACAGCCTATGCATAAAACCATAACAATGACCATGCAAATTACCTCAACACTTTCCCATTGATCACTTTTGAGTGTGATGGATCTTGGAAAATTGCACGAGGATACATCTTCGTAGGAAACATAGGTCTCCTTATATGGTGTAGAATAATCTATATCAGTCTATATACTGACCTGGGTATAAGTGGTACTATTGCCCTGCACCCTGCCACCTCTTCTCTCCTGCCCCCTTAGGGCCGCGAGTTCCTCAAAACCAATTGACCATCCGCTATGACATGTGGTGGGGAATCAGGGAAGCCATATATCATGCCATTCCATTAATCTTATTAGTTTTGCTCCGGGGCAGGCTGGGGTCCATGGCGAATGCTCCGGGCTGTAGGAAGAGTCTGGTGAGTGCGTTACTACCACAGGAAACAATGTCACCTGATAGAGTACTGATTACACTAGACTACCGTAATAAGGGAAAATGTGGTTACTGAGCATGTAGGAATGGCTGTTTGAGGTATTTTGTGACATAAATACGACCGAACGCCACAGGTGGGGGAACGTATTCATGCTACAAAAGGATGAGAACAGCATCTCTATAGGCTCAGTGACTACGTTTACTTATTATTATTATTATTATTATTATTATTATTATAAGGAAACGTCCTTACTGTAGACGAAACGGTTCCTGTTCGAGGTCTGTCGTCGATTTCATACTGCCTGACGCCATAGGCGGAATGCAGTATGAAAACGGAGACTGACCGAGAACGAGAACCATTTCGTCTACAGTGAGGACGTTTGCTTATTATATACCTTTAATTGGTGGAAAAAAACGTCATTTTAATGACATACAAAGTCGCAGTCACAGCGGGCACGAACATTATTATTACTGCACCCCTAGCATCGGGCAGTATTTAATAGCCATTCGGACATAGGTATATAATGATATTATTATTATTATTTTTATTATATAGCTAAATAATATGAAAAAACGCCATTTTATCTACTTATGAAGTCATCAGTTCACAGCCTGTTGACCCAATGTTAGTGTTCATTCACTACGGGCACAGTGCCCCCGAATATTATCTATAATGCACTCCGAGCTGTTTTTAACCATCTGACACAACAAATGACTAAAGTCTCACTCGTTAACCAATACATCTGGAATACTAGCAATACACTACCAGGAATCCTTACCACTATGTATTGGACACATATGGATTGCTTGTTCCGCCATCATCCGCTAGGAAATTGTAAGATATCGCCAATGTAGTCGGGGAGGGCAACCACTATTATCAGTTATCACAATCTTTAGATAATATCAAGACGAGGCTTAAATTCCTCTATACCAAGCAAAAAATATTGTTGATGAAATCCATTGATAATTGATCCCACCACCTTGGTGTTTTGGATGGCATCGGGGGTAAGATGGCCACCTCCATAGCACAATAGCTATGTGCCATATGATAACGCTATTCTACTTCTTGATGCTGCTACACATACAAATCTGCCTACCACTGACCTCTAACACGCATCTTCTTCCACAATCTACCAGAGGCTGTACCATCCTCCACACTGTCCCTGCACTAGGCTGCTTCAAAGGGTGTCCTTGGGGTATTACAGCAGTATTCCGACTCAAATGTCAAGATGTGCCATGAAGGCCTGCGTGGAGGACACAGTCACGCCTTAGCCCCAACACGCCTCGTTGATTCCCCTTGAGCAGTCAGATCCCTGCCAAATCGCTCCACAAGTTCAGCAGTTGGCCACTAGAGGCCTCCCCTGAGCTGCTCTCAAAGTGGAGCTGCTCACACAGGCGATTTGAAAGCCAAAAGCAACGCTTTTATACCCATAGCCATAGCGTATATATCTATAAAGAACCACCCAGCTCTGAGGACCTAAAAATCAACCAGGGAAGGCATATTGTGTGTATCTATAGCGGTCTGGACTTGAGTCTGTATATGTAAAGTTTGAATGTCGATTGAATAATGCGAAAAGATTAAGCAACACAAGGCGATATCATTATTTAGTGTGGTATAGCCAGACATCTAGATTTGCTAAACACTCAGTAAATGAATAAACAAAATCAGGATGAGGTCTGTTGCAGTATGTAACCTCCCCCTGACTTGTTCAAGAATCCTGGGGTCTATTTGATGATTTAGGAACGATAATTAATAGTCTAGGATCGTACATGAAGGCCCTTTCCTGTACCTCGTACAAGGGTTATCGTTTCATATCATTTAAGTTCGTTGACCAAGCCGTCCATGAGGTCGTCTATAAGTGTTGACCCACATCGTCCCTGTGTCTCCTTTGTGTACAGAAAAGGCTCTTCATGTACGATCCCATATTATTCAACGGGCCCCTGGTGATATGATCTATGAAGTGATGGGGGACCTCAGGGACGATCGACTGTAAACATCGCTTAATAAACGTGATCGTAGGATGACTGGCTTCGCTGGCATTTGACATAAATCGTTTAATTGCGATAGGGCGCAACACTTACATAATGAAAGATGGGGAAATCTAGAACTAACAGATACCACACATGGTGTCATTTCTTTTATTATCCATCGTAAACAAAGCCCCCATTGAAAATGCATAGGGACTCAGTCGACCATGACCCATTGTATACAACCTGTCAGATACCATAACTGTGGTATACGAATTCAAACCTGTGGTATACGGCTTTTATTACCCACCGATTACGGAGTCTCCATAGGAAATGTACAGGGCACCTGGAAACAGCTACCCAGAGATTCTGGCATGTCAGAATCTCCTGCAGGAGATTCCGAAAAAATAGTCCTGTCCATAATGAGGTCGAATCACAATGTACTTCGAAATAAGTTTGTTTCATGTTCATTCAGTATTAATTATCTAGAATCAATCATAATAATATCATTTACCATCAGAAATTACTGTCATAACAGACTTTGCATGCTGAAAGTACAGATTAATTGCGAACTATATTATTAGTGCAAGTCTACACCGAATTACTGCCACACTTGACAGTGCTGTGATGTCAGGAACTAAATGGCTTACAGAAACTTTTTAATTGCAATAGATTTGTTATTAATCTTGTAGGTGGGTAATAAATACAATAATGACTGGTTTTGTGTACGAATGACCGTAATCTGCTCGTAGTTGACGACGTAATATTCTCGCTAATCGCTCGGATATTACTACGCGTCAACTACTCGGAGATTACGGCCACTCGTACACAAAACCAGTCATTATTGTGTATCAAAACCATGGTATACGGCAAAAATAGTCCCTTTTGCTATAGAGCAAAGAAGTAGTCCCTATTGTTATACCTTTTAATAGGGCAATAACTGGGTTTAATTTATTCGAAAAGATTGATAATAAATACAACAAACGATGATTTTGTGGACAGGCGGCTCTGTAAACCACTCGAGGTTGACGTCGTAATAAACTCGCTAGCGCTCATGTATTACGACGCGTCAACCACTCGTGGTTTACGGCCGCCTGTCCACAAAACCATCGATTATTTTCTATAAGACCGTTGTGGCTTTGTGACACTAACCTTTATCAAAACGATAGCTTGGATAAGACATTCGTAAGATCACTTTTATCATCGTTCTTGGGTTATTAAACAGGTCCCTGTATCTCGGCAAGGGGGGATAGGAGGGGTATAGGGAATAAAGAAAGTTTACCAGACACTATCATTTCAGTAGCCTTCCGGTCAAATATGATCCTCCTACTGCAACCATGCATGAAGGTATGTGGTTATATTCGAATAGCCTCTGGTACACTCTATAACCTGCAATACTATAACCTCAAATAACTCCCTTCTCTGTCCTGCACGACCTATTGCCCTTTCTATAATGGAAAGTCAGGCCGAGAGGGTAATTGTTCTGAAGAACACGCATTCGGATGTCAGTGGTCATGATTTCCATTGGGCATCAATCGTTAGTGGCCAGCCAGCAGGAGAAGTCAGAGGCTGGTTATGAGAAGACCAGCCTCTGTAATTATCATATAATAGAGGCTCGTA
This sequence comes from Alentia gelatinosa, assembly GCA_950022655.1. Classification (NCBI taxonomy): domain Eukaryota; kingdom Metazoa; phylum Annelida; class Polychaeta; order Phyllodocida; family Polynoidae; genus Alentia; species Alentia gelatinosa. The sequence goes on along the minus strand of OX465583.1, from coordinate 53,535,588 downwards.
ATAAGGTGCTTCATTATACACGGGGCAGATTGGATGTATCTTGCACAAGACACTCCACAGCAACACGGTAAAAGTATGATACTGAGACTCTGGCCTAGGGTAGCCATTTCCTAGGTTCCTGTCATTTCTCAAATTGAATGATACAGCAAATAGAGTAGATTCCGTAGATTAAACAGTTTTATAGGTATGAAGATATCATCTAGATAATTCATGATCTTGAATACGCTATATTATAGCAGCACCACCTGTATTCAATGTAGACCCACTACAAGGTAACTGACCACCACCATGTAGATCGATTTTAACAAAGAGGAACTGTCATTTACCATGCACTCAGCAACTAGTCCTCCAATTTACAACTTGCCATTCGAAAACTCATTGCGGGTGCACCCCTCTCATAAGATCTCACACTCTCTAAGTCGCATTCGGTACTCTCACTACGATATATGGAGAAGAATTCTTAACGAACTAGGCTTAGAGCCTTGAGAATGCACTGACCTGCCTCCCGTGCTATAGACGTACATCAATGCAACCTAAAGATTCCTATAATCTTCTCCCATAGAGTGCAGTGAGAACCTTGTACAGAATACGACTTATAGAGTGTGAGATCTTATGAGAGGGGTGCCATATTTTCTTTTTTTTTCGTTTTTTTTTCGTTTATTTGTTTAAACTGGGTACATCATAGGCTCTGGCGGCCTGTCTTCTATCAGTCCAGTGCACGGATTACTGAACAATTCTTGATCAGTGATTTCAAGTCTTAAGAGTAACAGTCAATTACTTAGGCACTATGAAGGCAGTTATACAATATAGTTGGAACCTTAGTCCGGTGCCATATTACACAGTCCTCTATCTAGGTTTGGGGTTACGTGGTGAGGCTAGGCGTAGACACTTGTTCTGAACTCGTTGTAATTTCCTGACGAGGGCTATGGATTTCTGTGCATTTCCATCTTAGTCTAGTACTACCGCCTGGTTCCAGGGATCAGCTCCTGATGATACAAACAGTATACTCCCCGAGCACCCTACCAGCCTCGTGTAGTAAGATCACCTACTGCACTCAGCTCCATCTGGGATCATTGTTTCGCCTTTAGATCACTGCATGTGACTATATCTCCCAGCAGAGTCTCTGTGTGGGTCATTAATGGCGTCTAGGGCCGTACAAAGCCTTCCTAATACGCATGTCGTTTGTTATGATCAGTGGTGCTGCTTGTTCAAAGCGTTCTCTGAGTGGCTCCTTCCAGGGAAGCTGTTATAGAGAGTCCTGTTGGAGTGCACTTGATGACCCGCTCTGTAGAGTACTTTATCTAACACCTGGGATTTTATTCCCATAGATTTAACATTGGGAACTCGTACTCAACGCCCATTAAGTACTGAAAAAATACAACTCAATGGGGGATTGTATCACAAATGTTAGCCAATGAATCAATGATAGGGTGAGATAAAATCTGAACTGCATTCGGTCTGTAGCCACTGAAAATATGCCATTTCTGTCTTGTTACGTCTCATATATGCATGAAATCACTCCGCAACCAAAACTTACAGCAGCTATGGGTCTCGATGTAGTTTTTTCTTATCACCATTCACTCAGCGACTAGTCCTCCCATTTATTACTTTGTGTTTAGACGAGGCGTATCGAATACAGGTGTTTCCGTTCAGCGCCACCTAACGGCCCACTGTCTAGTAACGCGGCTGCTCGGACAAACACTGCGAGTCCGATTGCATTCATATAGAGACATATAGCAATCACACCTAAAGTGTGAAAGGTGGATGTGATTTCAGGAGTTTTTGACAGATTAATTTGCTGGAACAAACTAGGGTATTGTATCAACAAGTCTGAGCTGTCTAAACTTCATAGTTGAAAACTATCTTGGTATTAACTTGGAGAAAGATAAGCATATTATAGCTAGGTTTGTCAATGTATTATTCGGTATACAGTTTGGGTATACCTGTGTTGTCTAAGCTATATCTAAAGTATTATTGAGTTGATATGCATGTATGACATACCAAATTGGAGCTGTAATACTTTAGAATACAGTGCAATCACTTTTATCTGTATGGGAATGATTTCCATGGGTATTATAGATGTATTACTTTCATACATTCAGTGATCCAATGTTGAAGTATGTGTTACCAGGGGAATTTTTGGCTGCGGGCATTGTGTAACCACGTAGATAACGTGCGACACCGGCCTATGGAAAAAGGCCTATTCCAACACCTTCTCCCTCTGCTTGCGACCACGTAATAGAGGCACAAGGGAAGCGGACACGGGGAACCACGGAGTTCTCGCTCCAGCGGAACGGAAAAAATCTGAAAAATCTCCCATTTATTACTTGCCACTCGCCAGTCTCCTCTTCTCCAGTTCCTCTGTTCTCTCCCACTTTCCTTAGTCCAACTCCAACTCTGCCTCCGTAAAGATTCACCCCTCCCCCTTCATCTATTTAACTGATTGCACTTTTTCGTCCATTATTCTAATTCATTTAGCCTCTCTTCTTAGCTTTCTTCTCATTATTTCTTCTTCTTCATCGCCATCTTGAACCAAATCTTAAACACATGGCACACGAAATATTAGTGGCCAAAACACTAAAACCATGTACAAACATAAACGGAAATGACTGGTGTATTTCCCCCCGCAAATCAATGTACTCATATAAATAAATGCAGTAATCATGTTCCGTCAGCCAAAAAGGGCTGCTATTATAGTCAGTAAGAAATACCGCACCTATTAAGACGTAAAATGACTGGCCAGAAGGAAGACAGACCTGCGAGCCTAAGATGGTTTCCCAGTATAAATAAAAGAATGAAAAAAAAAATCTCCCCTTTCTTCTACTTCACCTGCCTCTCTCCTCCTCCTACCTCTGTATCTCCTCTTCCCTTCTCTTTCTCCTCGTCATCTCCAGTCCACATACCCCATCTTAGTATCTGCCTGTTACAGGGTGATTGCTGGTTCCGCCATCATCTGCCAGGAAATGGTTAGATGGCGTTACTGTAGAAGGGGGTAACCCCTATTGGCTGCTGTCATAATCTACAGATATTCATGAGACGAGGCTAAAACCCTTTAAGGGCAAACCAAAGATTTTTTTCTCATAAAATCTATTGCTAAATGGATCTGGCACCTAGTGTTTTGTTCCGCTTTGAGGGACAAGATTGCCACCTCTAGAACATAATAGCTACCTTTCTACCTTTGTACAGGCTGGGGAACTATTATCTATCCATTACTTTACCTTCTGATAACCTTCTCACTCTCCAAACAGCATTCTTATTTTCTCCCCACCTTCTCTAAATCTAATTCCCACAACACATATCTCACCTTTCCTCTTTATGGGTCAATCGTTCACTTCTACCTCCCTTTACACATATCGGATTTCATTCTCTGACTTATTCCCTCTGTTGACTCTCTTCCCTCCCAATAACCTCTTTCACTCTTATCATTTCCCTATTAGTTACTTTCTGTAGACTGTACTATTGGGATCCCTAGGGAAATGGGCAAACATTGGCTTTGTCCAAAGGTCATGCGTTGGAAACCTTTTTTTATCCTGCTGCTACATCTACCTCCATGAATCACCAGGGACCTGTTTCACTAGTTTTGTGACATGTCTAGATGGCGTCTAGATTGTGTGTTCGGTTTCATAAGAACTAGACATTAGACTTCGTTTTGTCTGTTTTTGCTTGCACTGTTGGTGCCACTTTTCATGTCTGTCTAACACTTTTGTCACGAAACTAGTGAAACAGGTCCATGACGTGTAGATTTGTCTAAGTATTATGTTTGGGGTCTGTTTTTACCTAAGGGCAGCTACTTGTGTTGTCACGAAGCAAGACAACCCCAATGTCTGTCTGGTGTCACAGACATTTCAAGAAACTAGTGAAACAGGTCCCTGTTTGTTGTTTTTGTCCAATAATATTCAGCTGACCTATCTGTCCATATTCATTTTCAACTAACAAGAGTCTACACATTCTTCTCACGTTCACGGTTTTTTTCTCGCCATAAGGCCATTTTCCATTAGCCGACGAATATGGCACCTATTAATTGAGTCCCCATAAAAGTCTGCCGGTGGCATCAAATAATCGGTGAGGGTGGGTGCATTGTAATCACTGCGTCTATTAAATGTTCCGGGTACTATCGATTGGAACAGGGAAATCAAAACATTCTGATTCTGTCAGTCGGTGTTGCCTTATTACGTAATCCATACCAAATTAATCGGTGAGTAATTCTCTGTAGAAGCCATTTTCAGAGAAGTATTCACTGATTAATTGTGAATAGATTATGCAATGAGGCCACTATAGACTGACTCGGTCAATGACCAACAGAATCAAAGGGTTTGAAATCGTCGGTGATGGTCATTGTGTGTGGAGGACAACACTGTGGGTATGGACCTGATTAATTCGACAAGGAATACACAGTACCCTCACCAATTTTTATATACCGATGTGCAGTCGTTGGCCACCACCAACCGACCTTTAAGCGCCCAGTGCAAAATGGCGTCATGTCCCATTTCCATTCACTGATTTGGCGTCCTTATACCTAGAAAATACATAGATGGTTCCAAACTGCAGATCAGTGCTGACTATTGGGCCAATGGAAAAGTTTCCATTGACTGACTGATTTTTTAAAAGTTGATGATCCTCAATGATTTAATGTGCAAATTAAATCGGTGTGGATCCTGGGAATACAATAGAAACAGTGCATTTAAATTGCACCATCACCGATTCTTTGATACCGGCGCACAGTCATTCCTACCGCCGACAGACTTTTAAGCCGGATGCCCATCTACCGATTTAGGGTTGAACGATTAGTTCCAAAATCGTATAGGAGTCGGTCACTTTGTCGCAGCCAAATTATGTAACCCCTCGCTCGGCCCGCACACTGATAAAATCAGTGTATGGTCCACTAGTCACTGGGGGAGGGCAAAAACCTAAGAAACCGAGTGTTCACTAATCGCTGGGTAGCCTTGCCTAGCTGTCCTCCATCTACCGACCCCATTAGGATGGCTTGGCTGAGACAAATTACCCTCCGTTTGTCGCCGACAAACGTACATAAATGTTCCGAAATCGGTAGATGGGCATTGGGCTTTAGGGTAAATCAAAATCTCCATGCCATCTCAGTCGCCCAATGGAAACGAGCCTTATGTATGCTGGCGACGGTGACTATGTCTTACCCTATCGCTCTCCCATACACCCGAACCCCAATTACTTCCTGGCTCCTCAAGCTTCCAGGACCATTACTTCAGCCATTTAAAGTGAGGGTTATGGGCGATAAATATTCATCTCACGCCCTGGATGCCTGGTACTCCGTCCCCGAGTCACTGAGAGGTGTTGTAAAGAAAGGGAACCCATGGAAACACTAAGCAGATTTATAGTCCGTCTAGCGCTCTTGTATACTACTACTTGTTTAATCTTCATTATCAAATGCAAAATGCCATTGGCCGCATTATTATATACCTATGGTGGAATGTCTATGAAATACTACCTACTGCTAAGGGTGTAGTATTAATAATGTTCTGGCTTACTGAGATGTAGTGAATGAGCTATGAATCGATGACTTATTAGTTAAGTGAATAGAATGGCATTATCTCATCGGTTTTAGGCATATGATGATAAGAAATGTAGTGACTGAGTCCATATAGATGCCGTTCTCGGTCTGTTTTAACATCAATACATCCCTCCGCCTCCGGTGTCGCGACGGATTTTATGTAATATAAAAGACCTCGAATGACCATCCCTACGGGCTCAGTAACCACGTTTTCTCTTAGTCTTGTATAAGTCACCAGACGATGGTTAGTATTTCTGCCCTCATTCATTAAAGAAGTAATCTGATACTAAAATCTACTATATTATACTCGAAGCCATAAGCAAATCCTTGCCATTACCGTCACCAATGGCCGACAGTTGTAGTAAGGTTTCACCGGCTTGATGCCTTAGAAATACCTGATATATCAGTCATTCGTGCCAATCTGGATTTTAGTCCATTAGACGAGTACAACAGAAAATACATCCGTTGTGTGTTTAGTTATCTGCGACTTCATTATTGATATTATCAAGAAACCTCACGAAATTTCATATGATTTTTTATTTGGCGTAAGTTGTCTTTCGGAATGATATCACGAAGCAGAGCTGAGTGATATCCATAGCAGAAGACAATGAACGCCATGTCAAACTGAGCGACGTTTAGATGGTATCCTACCCCGCCACATGTTTTTAACTTCATATGTCATTTGTGGCATATAAATATTATATGGTATAGCTGTGGCACACAGTCAAACCATGTTAAGTCTATAATGATTTATATGAGGGGTAGGATAAATCCTTAACCAGTACCATTATATATATAAACACAAATCCAGCAGTAAACCTGCCACTAAGGGATACAAGTTTTGTGGGGGCCCTCCCCATGCCCATCTATAGATATCCTCAGCTATGTTCATTCCCATGTACTCTCACCCTCACCCTCGACCCCAGTGCAATCATAACAAACATGCTCCGGCACCCCACTCCCGAGTGAGCGTCTCTGCCAGGGGTGGGAGAGGAAGGGGGGGCGTCCTCCAGGGAGTTTTGTGGAATCGATCGCCATGACAAGGCGTGGCCGGGGCGGGCGGACGGCGGGCGGCTGGCGGCGGGCGGGGAGAGCGCGCGTGGCGGCAGGCGGCCCCAACCAGACGGCACCAACACATTGCCCGAGTCCGCGACGGTCGGAAGACGCGCCACGACGGTAGATGCTCCCCGGCTGTCGTCCAGGGTGTCCCCGGGAGACATCACGGTGAGCCCCGGGGGAGGCGGTCTGCTGACCCGCCAGGCATGCACGGACACACACACACACTCACCCTCCCACACTCCCACCACACTCCCTCCTGGGTATAGTAAGCCTGTGGTGTTGTGGTCGACGATGCACGCTAATGATCAGACCAGCGCAGTCCCACTCTTCACAGTGAGTGGATCCAACGTGTACGACTCCACCTTATTATCCGCCATGGAGGAGGTAGGGGTGTTGCCGGGATCAACATGGCTATCACCAGCTGGAGGTAGTGGCCGGGGCTTTACACCCTACACAGTGGGAGTAGTATATAGGCGTGTGTCCAGGCACCTCCTGAGCAGCTCACCGTGGTGGTAAAGGCAGAGCCGCGGGTAGCTCGGAAACTGTGTCATACTTCGCGTGCGTTCTGAAGCATGAGATCAGATCTACATATAAGGATTATATTGCGGCTCGTAGAAGAGAAGAGGATCTATCGTGTCTGCTGAGTGTTTATCATGGGACACTGAGGAATGTCTTTGTGCGTGTCTGCACGTGAATGCACGTGAATGCACGTGAATACCAGTTTCCGTTGTGTAACTCACCAAGATTTCCGTGACGGTTTGTGACCAGACTGCGATGAGGAACGGATGTACGTGTATACCACATGCTGTGAACACTGACTCACGCAGAGGGCTGGCTTACATATAGACCCCACATGTTTTCTACATTGCACGTGCGTTTTCTATACATCTCACGTGCGTGTTATAACCCCGGATACATCCACCAGACTTGCCCCATGCTACATTAGATGCTCGCAATAATCTCCCGCACAGATTCATATACCTGCTCTATACACGTAATACTACACGTGCATGTTCGTGCTAATTCTGTACGTGCATCCCTCAATGCGCGTGTAGCGAGCGCGGGAGACCAGGCCTCAGTACCACCGATCACCAGTGGTGTGCACTGGAAGAGGAATCAAAGATCAGTGAGCGATCATCGGCGCTGATCGGTGGCCGATCTATACCGCCGTCCCCCGCTCCTGCTGCTATACCCGCTAGAGTTTAATACAAACAGCGCACCAAGCGGCCGGTCTGGTACTAACACGATACACCACGCTCACCACTTTTAATCAGTCGCCGAGGTGGTCCTCCCTCCACGGCTAGCTTCTGAGAGTAGGTGTAGAAAACGAGCAGCTAAGTGAATTGCTCGCTATTGCTCAGAATAGCTCATTATCGCTTATAGGTGCATTTAACGTGGTAGAAGTGACTCAGCCGCATGTGTTATTCACGGCTTGGTCCCGCCCGCCCGTGGAGTCAGATGGAGTAGTGACCTGTTTACCTGGATACGAACTGAACCCATGCAGAATTATTTCTATTCTGGTTTTTTTCCTGCACCTATTTCTACATTTTTTCCTAACTTGCATCTATGGGTTTTATTTCCCCTTTAACGAAGGCAGACCCATTCATTGTGCAGTGTAGTCTGGAGTAGGAGCTTAAAGCATCGTCGAGCACAAATTATATAATGTAGGTGATGTGGATTGAGATGAGGTAAAAACCAGAAGTGAAAACAAAGGATTACCTTTAAAACGATGCCATAGGAAATCCCACAACTCCATATACTTCTTACGGAGGATATTCCGGCTCAGAAGACCTCCGGTCGCCGGGCTTTACCGCCCCAAACTCCGGCGTGAGGGAAACTCCGGTCCGCTCTCCCCATCCCGGAATAACTCCTAGTAACTTCCCCCACCAACCCACCATGAGACCAAACATCACCCAAAATATCAGCAGTGTGTTTTTCTTAAAGGAAGTGCGTGGTTGAAAAAGATAAGGCAACTTAAGGGGTGTGTGTCACGTGCTGCGTGCCAGTTGCCAGTTGGCTCCACTCCTAAGGCCTGGAAGTCACTGGAGGAACCCCCTCCTGTGTGCTGTTTGATGAGTGGTGGTTGGTGTTGGCGCTCGTACTGCGCGTAGTGGTGCTGGGGGTGGGTTGTAGGCATCGTGTACACCCTGGAGGGATGGGTTCCGGGTGAGATTGATTTGATCTCTGTTTGAGGGATTTTTATGGTAGACTTTAGCCAGGTATGCTCACAGGTGAGACATGAACAGGTAGCTCTGTGGTGATGTGCACACCTGGATGAGAAGGTGTGGGTGATACCAACCCTGGAGGAGTTTAATCCAAAGCAGGTGGGCAGCAGCTGTGTTCCTCCTGGTCTGGTCATCCACGAGCATTGATCAGGTTTGTAGCCGCATTGATTAGTGATCATCTGTAGAGCTTACGGCATTGATCATTCCTCCTGCTACCACCTGCACCACTACCACCACCACAATCACATCCACCGCCACCACCACATCCCCCCTCCCACCACCACCAACACCACCACCTGCAGGCTGTCAAACCATCTTCTCCACAAGCCGCGGGTACTGAAAACACAGGGGGTGATGGTATTTACCCAACCAACACCCCACCCCCCATTACGCCATACCCAGCCCGCCAACAGTATCCCCCCAGGCTAGACTCGTCCGTCCTCCTCCAGCCTGGCAGTTGGTAAAACACTAATAAGGCGAGCAGTCCGTGTGACAGTGAGTGGCTGGGAGCTGCTCGTAGTTGGCCGCTGCCATGACGTCGGGCACGGGGACGGTCTTAGTGGCTCCCCTTCCTCACCGTGGTCCGTTCTGTGAGCTGCTCGTCACCCAGGAGCAGATCACTCCCTGTGTTACGTATGTCTGGGTCCACCATTTATCGCCCACTTTGGGATAAGCCTGAGTATAAGTTACAGATACAGATACACAGTGATCATGGCGAGTAAATGGAACCGCTTCAAACCACAGGCCTCGGGAGCTGCTCTGAGCTGCTCGGAGGATGTGGTGGCGGAGGACGGGGCCTGCAGGACCCCGCTCCCGGCCGACACCAAGCCCAGGTCGGCCGCCAAGTCACCCCGCCTCGCTAAGGTACTGGGCAAGGTCTCCGCTGCCAGAATGAGCAGCTCAAAGACTGTTCGAGAGCCAACGAGTCCACCGCCTCCAGCTGCCTCGCCCAAGGTCTCCAAGTGGGCCCGGTTTAAGCCCGCTGCCGCTGGGAGCCAATTGCCGGAGGTGGTGGAGGAGGTCCCGGCACCCAAAGTGACTTCCCCGGTGTCGAAATGGGCGCGGTTCAAGCCCCAGCCGCGTACCCCTGACGGCCCCACCTCTCCTGGTGTTCCTCCACGCGGGGTGAAGTCCGAGCCCTGCTCCCCACAGAAGACCTCCAAGTGGGCGCGGTTCAAACCGCAGACCTCGGTGACGTCCCCGCCCCTCCCCCGCCTGGCCCCGCGCGCCTCCCCGGCCCCGGCCCCCCTGGACCGCCCCGCCGGGCCCTACGGCATGGCCCCGCGGTGCACGGCCTCGGCGCCCGGCACGCTCCCGGCGCACGCCGCCGACGGTGCCGCCCCGCGCATGAGCTTCCACAAACTGGTGCGGAACGTGGCTAAACTGCCCTCCGTGACCACCCTGGACCCGGCCTCGGCCCCGACCCCTCCGGGCGCCCTCAGTCCTCCCGTATCCCGGGGGGCTCCAGGGCTGGTGAACGGGGACAAGCCCAGCCCCGGCCTGCGACGCAAAGCCCCCTCAGTGACGGGACAGATGACGGACGGTGACGTCACAGTGACGTGGTGTAAGCGTGACGTCGACAGTTACTCCGACGTGTGCATGTTGCAGGTGGACGACGATCTGAGACGCAAGTTACGTGACGACATCGATGTCTCCATGGTAACTCTGCTGCAGCCCACAGAAAGTATGTACACTTCACTTTCCTCCACTGCTTCTCTCAGTGTTTTTGTCTTTTTTACATATATTTTTTTCATATTTGCACATCAATAGTAAAATAATGGCCTCTGCTATGGCAGGTTTTCTGGCCATTCTACAAACAATATGAAGGTATGACGGTTACAACCCTTGTCATTAATGCTAGTATACAGTATGTACAAATTGAATGAAAATAATGAAGATTGAAGAGGAAGAATTACAGGCGGTTTTCCATATTCTTGCCTAGACGTATTTTAATATGACTATGAACAAATTTTATCTGCGTATCAACGGTTTGACTATCATATTTATACTTTAATCTAATCAATTTCCTGAAGCTATACAGGGGGCCCTCTTACACTTCTTTGGGAAGATTATTCCACCCATATTTTCCTCTATAGATGGGACTTCTCATGAAGAAAGACATATGGAGTCTATGTAATTTTATAGTCTGTTTATAAAACTACAGCATCGCTCTCCTTATTTATCCTCAGAAACAAGGTTTTTATTACAGAGTTGATATCAGGTTCATATGGTTATTTTCCCATATAATATTTAGCATTTGGTCCATAAAAATGATCTTGTTATGTCATAGTAACAGATCATTACATTAATTATCCTCGAGAGGCAGAGCAGATATACAAACACATCATAATAAGATTGCAGTCTGCATTTGAATATATTCTCAGATACACAATAGAATTAATGGAGTAGTTAAGAAGTCATCACTGTATAACAATGAGAGTACATTGACCTTAGTTTCATAGGGGAAGAAGTTGAAATGGAGATTTGTTTTTGGTGAGGGGAGGGGGTTCAACAATATGAGTCATATCAGGACAGAAGGTCTATACTTGCGGCCTAAAAAGACATTCAACAACCATAGCTCCTGTAGAATACAGATCAATGGACATTCTAAACGATCAAGAGGGGGCAGTGTATCATACTTCGCTCAAACGAACGATGAAACCGAATAGATTAAAATGCTATTCACATGATGAGGGTGTTTGTACAAATCAGGGTCCTTGTACAAATCCTGATTCTCCACTGGAACACAATCTCTTGGTGTGAATAATAGGGTTCCATTTCCCTGAGACAAGATTTTCCCCAGCAATTATCAGCAAAAATTACTCCTAACGAGCTACAGAACCCCATGAGATTTTGATTTTAAACACGTTTAAAATGTATAGGGGCATTTTGGGGAGACACATGGACCCACTGCTGAGTCGCTGACTAAAGGCCCGTTTCCATTGGCCGATTTCCCGTCACCGATCTACAGTCAGGAACCACGGACGGACCTTTGGCACTGTGGAACCAATATCGGTCAATGGAAACGACCAAGGTCGTGAAATGCCCCACGACTTTTTCTGCTTAGATTATGTAATGTGGCACCACCCACCACTGAGTGAAAGCCAGGTCACTGAGTGAAATATACTAACCTCAACGATTTTTTATACCAACGCACAGTCAGTGGCACCACCGACAGACTTTCTGTGTAATGCAAAAAGTCTAAGCAATTTTCGTCGGCCAATGGAAACGGGCCTTTTGTACCATAGGAAGCCAGCAAGCAGAGTCACTTGTTTCCCACACCATTCACCTCAAGGGTACTTGAGTCCCAGGGTGAGTGTTCACTGAAACTATGTCTGATATCATGTACCGGGTGTGTCCTTCCATGGGAAGCAAAATGGCCATTTTTCCTTGAGACTGGTAAAAGAACTATGCCATATCAATTTCATACCAATGAAGATTTGTCTGAGACTAGGGGAGAGATGTGAAGTACACCCGTCTCAGGTGCACTAGTCTCTACCTGTGAATACCACTTTAAGCGGAATTCACACGGTGAGATTCATGTACCTTACAGGGTTCAAAATCTCATTAGATTTTATTCTTTGTTAGGGGTAAATGTCGCCAACAATTGCAAGGGAAAAATGGAACCCTAAAATTTAGACTAAGAGACTGTGTTCCAATACAGAATCTCAGCAAGATTTGTCTCAAACAAAAGCCCTGTGACGTACATGAATCCCATCGTGTGAACCCGACTCTAGATATTGGCGCTGCCCTTCAGGGTCTAAGTACATGACACTCCGTTTGTCTGCCGATGATTGCATTTCTTGGTAAAATGAAGACAGAGCCTGGAGCAGCGAGTCGAGATAAATGACGTCACTACATTGTCTATTTGTGAGAGCCTCCGGTTGACACCACTCCCCCATATATTCTCATTCCCTGCATTGTCTCTCTCTCTCAGCCCATCAACACTATACGTGTGACCGGACACTTTGTGTCGCCGGTTTCCTGTGCTGATTAGATTCTTTTACCTTCTCAATGGCCTTCGCAATCCGGAAGCTCCTGGCAGACACTGGTGTCTAAATTGATGTAATCTCTTTATAGCATTAATGCGTCAACTAGAAACCTAGGCTATACATGTTAGCCTATGAATATTCAGTTTAATATTAGATTTAGCTAAAAAAAATGGTTAATTTGTGTGGTTTCCATGGAAACAGAATTTTCACATAGAATGTCCACTTTTAGAGCAAAAGTAATATCAGAAATGAAAAATTCAGCCCCAATTACCCTAGAGTAACCACATTCCAGGGTGTTTACAAGAGTTTGCCATGAAACTTAATTTTAGACTTTCGATATCCCTGACTAATGGGCATCTTACCTGGTTTACTATTACCCCTAAAAAAACTCCATAGGCTTAACATTGGGTCACTATATTCGTTCTGGAGTTCAGAAAAATGAAAAATATCGCTCTAGTGGGATACACTTGACAAATGACATCATTTGTTAATGTAGAAGTAATTTAGACAGGCGGGGTAGGATAAATTCTAAACCAAACTCGAGTTAGTTGTGTTATTGTTCATCTCACTCCAGCAAGATCGCGTATTACTGCTCTGAGCTTCGCCTCGCGCAGTAATACACGATCTTGCCGCCGTGCGATAAATACACAATATTACCATGATTTCGATCTGAGTGGCCGTATTCTCCGCGTAGTTGACGCGTAGTAAAACTCCGAGCGATAGCGAGGAGTATTGCGTAGCGTCAACTACAAGGAGAATACGGCCACACAGATCGAAATCATGGTAATGTTGTATTTATTACTTACTTATTTTTAGATTTAAGCAATAAATATGATCGTTAGAAAACTTTTCAACATAGTTAAGAAGTTATGTTTGGGACTACTTTCATCTCAATGGGACTACTTTCATCTCAAAAATCTGTATCCTCCTAGGAGGGTACGCAGCTCCGTATCCTACTCAGTAGCGATCTGTAAGCTACATAGGCTTAGTATGAAGACTCCGTATCAGGTGGGTAATAAACAACAACACGACCAACTCTTGTTTGGTTTCTCCATAGTACCACCCGCTGTTGTGATGCCAGGGTGCACCCGGCATGGATCATAGGAACATTAGAACCCCGCTTTAGAGCCAATTCCTGAAGATATAAGTAGCCCCTGACTTAGTCATCACATCTCGTGGGAAATGGAAGAACGATTGACAAAATCGAACGCAATAAAGAAATAACAAAACATAGATAGACAGACATCCTAGAGAATGTAGTGCTACAATTTGAAGCCTTTAATCAGGACACAAAGAGCCTAACTTAACACATTCAACCAAGCACTCCATGAAAGCATCAATAGCGACCATACTCTAAATGAGAGCTCTTGTGTTCGATAAAAGAAATCTTTTATATAACCCAGGTGCAGCTTCTGTCAATCGATCCTCTATTATGTATGAACTACCCTCATAGACTCAGGTTCAACTTTTTGTTTCTTTGGAATTATTACGGAACACTTCTATTCATCCGAATGTTATCTAGATGTGGAGAGACTCCTAATATGGAAGATCGCCCCATTACGGCGAACAGTATCAGTCAATAAAGACTGCAAATTTTTTTAAAAACACTAATAAAACCCAGAGGGGAATAGGGTATACATGTGTACTAAGAACAAATGGTACGTTTATAAATTGATGAATAAGCGTGCGATTATAAATGAATAACAATGAAAAGGTTCAGTTACATTCAGTATATGGATCGTTTTCTGCAACCTGCTTGCACCCAGCCAATCTGCCATTTCTGCAACTGCCTGAGTCTAGTATCTGAACAGGCAAGCACCATTGGGTCTTGAGTTATTTTAGTCTTGAGTGATTGGTCAGGGTCAGTTGGGCACGCGTCTAAGACACTGAGACACTGGCAGCCTGCAGTGAATAACACACAGATAGTGAAGGGATAGTGTTTTTGCAAAACTCTATATGTGACCACTCCAACCTTTGGGCAACGTATACAAGGCGTGCAAGCACGCTCTAACTTGTCCCAATGTATTAAACTAGCACATCATGAGATAATGATCATAAGATCGAATTCAATTTTACGGGCTTTCTTCTCTTTTTGAGCGCGGGAAATCGCGCTCATATACGTCATCTAGATAGAGGTCAGAATGCTCACACAGGGTTTCAGCTTACTGCAAAGAATATAACGCTTCACTATCAATGTCCCAACTATAAAGGCTTGGTAAAAGGATCAGGTGCCCAGTATCCCTGTGTCCCGTATCCCTGCCTCACTACTGACTTTGTTCCTTAAAATAGAACTTTCATGGCTGAGTGACCATGGGAATGTGTGTGCATTGTGGTGTAGCAAATCAACAGAAATCAGATATCAAGGGACAATGATAATTGTGCCAAATATATGAATGTTCCAGATGATACCCCATCTCAAGATGTCTAAAGAACTCTTAGAAGTAGAAGGAAAACAGATGACAAATATGTTAGTAAGAGGATTACCAAGGGCACTCGTACTCCAAATGAAGTACCTTCAAGCAAAACAAACTTGAGTGCATCAAGCGCTAAGGGGCTATCAAAGAGCAAACTGAGTGGCATGGCTGACGTATTAGCCAGAGAAGTAGGGCAGTTGACCAAGACCCTAAATGAAAAATTCAGTCACAACCAAGACAAGTTGAATGTGATCTGTGGTATGCTAGACCAGGCACAAGTCAAAATCAAAAACGTTAGCCAGAAAATGACAAACATCTCAAAAGAAATATACCAAAGTATTGATATTCTCTTACTTTTATTCTATGATATTCTGGTATACCGCGCTCTTCCATTATGAATGGAAATAATGTATGCTCCTAGTATATGGGATATACCATACCAGATAAATGATCATATTTCTATTTTTGATTTGACAAATAGGTACTGTTATGTACACTGTTTAGTCCTGTGATGTCTATCTTTCTGTTTTATGTGACACCCGTAAAGAAGAACGCCTCTATGGTAATTGTTCTAGTCGTTAAATGTTTTTACACAAAAAGTCCCTGGTCGGTGACAGAGTGCAGTGGTAAATGTGGCAAAGTGGAAAGCTCCCCACCCCCGATTCATGGACACGCCCCTAGCTTGCACCTCAGGGTATTTAGCGTCATTGAAGATTGATGGGGAATAGAGAAATAGAACAGCTGTAGTTGTCAATAATAAGAGGATTATGTAAAGTTAGCCTTTATGGTTTTGAGGTTTATTTTATATGGGTATGGTATTCACTTCACAAACTTCTAATACATCTGATAATATTTCATAGCATAGTTGACCTTCATAGTTAAAGTTAAAATGAGCAATAAAGTATGCATAGTTGGATTGTAATAAAGGAGGAAAATGTCAGATCCTAGCATAAGATGTGATGTATTTAACAACTGAGGGCACCAAATGCCGTAGTCATTCATTATTCATTGCGATTAAAGCAACATAAAACCTGAAATAATTCATATTCAAGTTGACGGGCCTTGTAGCCGTAGCTTAATGCCGATGATTTCATATCATTATGAATATAACTCTGGGTTTTACTCTTCCACCGGACTCAGTGAAAACTGTGATAGGTAAATGTAATCCTGCCGCCATGTCGTGTGGTAACTTATCATCCCCCACTTCTGCGTAATGTTAAGGGGAGTGTCCACCTACTTTGGTAGAACTTGGAGACCTCCCAACGAACTACGAGATGCAGATTAGCCATATCGTAGTGCAGCGTACGATGTATTTTTTATTGGGAGGTTATCGTAGTGCATTGGCATATATATATATTGTAGAACACATCGCCAAAACCTGATCCCTTAGATAGGGCGTACACCTACTACAATCTTTCTCCCGACCTGCTACAATAGTGCCTTCTGACACAAAAATCAAAATTGGGACAGAATCCCGTAGCTCATTGTGGCACCCAGTCAGGCCTATGATTCACGCCGACATACACCGACGCCCGCCGACACAAAGGCCCGCATCGTAGGGTGTCTCCGAAATTTGAACATGTTCAAATTTTGTAGCGCGTCGGTGTGCATCAGTGACGCATTTGGCCCCGAAAACATGTAAAATAATCAACTGAAAATTATGATATTTGCAGGCTATCTAGATTACATACAGGTAATTCTGCCATAGTTGCATTGGGCGCTGCATTGGGACCATGATCACCTTGTTTCCCAACCAAAGGCATGCCAATGCACTTCATAGACCTCCTGATGCGCTACCATTTGGGCATTTTGCATATTCGTGCGTCGGGAAGTCTGTGATAGCGTGTTGGCATACGTCGCAGTACCTGGGTGTTGGGTTTTACTAGAATTTTACAATCATTTCCAGTGCGGTAACATTTTTCATCAGGATCATCTATGATACGCTCTCGATGACAAGATCGTGATAGACCTACACCCCCACATACTATGATTTCATGTTTTTTTCCGATGCGATATAATTTTTCATCAGGAGTCACTACGAGTTGCTCCCTATGCCGAAATCGTAGTATTTGGACATCCCCTTTATTCGTTTTGTAAATATAGAGAAATGAGCATATGAAGGAGTTCAAATTGTTCACTTAATAGGCCTGCTCACCCCCTTAGGAAATATCGCAAACTCTGCCTCTAATTATATATCCCTGACCCACCACAAACGGCAACTCAAATCTATATTTCATCCATGGCAGCACACTACAAGGCCATCTTTCGCCACTCTCACAGCAGCCATGAATCTTTAAATTCCGTGACTTGATTGGTCCCTGTACGTTTGAATAATACACCGACCCATTCCCTGATACCTAATTGCGGTCTTGGCTAGGGTGGAGGGGCAGGCACTGAGTATTTAGGTCGCACTGGATGCTGACTTGTAACAGTGTTGTATGCCACCTTGACTTGTGGATGAGCAATCGTTTCGCCGCTTATTTCCGCTCCAGACAACCCTTAAACGCCGTTCTCTGATTGGAGGGCAGTAATAAAGGTTCTCATTGGTCAGTTGCCGCTTGCTCTAAGGCCAGTTAACCTGGAATCTTTGGTTATTTGGTGGCGGAGATCACGGTAGTTGTTGGGGATCGTGCATATCACAGCCCCTGTGGGCGCTGATGTATGCAGGCCCAAATAATGAATATTCCGTTGGGGACGATGTGTTTTACAGCTTTCTGTGGATAATTGATGTTGTATGAATAGAGTAGGGGGAGTGCAAGGATTAGTAAATGAGTGAATTGTATGGAACCCCACAGCCTGTCGTCTGTATGGCAATATCACATGACAGAAGTTGAAAAACTGCTATAAAGGTGCAATCAACAGCTATAAAGGTGCTATACATATGCACAGATACATTATTTTTGCTGAAAGGAAGTAATACGAAGGAACTGCACCAAGATACCCCATGAGTTTTGGTTGTGGTGTAATGTCATGAGGCAAAGCTGAGTGAGATTATATAACGAACCAAAAGGAGTGGCGTAAATTCAGTTGGTTTGGATCAAGTGCGGTTCAGTTTTTATATCACCCCTATCACTGACTAATAGGCTAATATCTGTGACTTTATCCCCATTCAGTATTCTATTTACAATGCTCCATGGGTGTTGAGTACGAGTTACCAAGTGAAGTCTATAGGGGCTAAATACCAGGGGTGGGATAATGATTTTCAACTGTGTTTTTGTTTAATGCTTTATATCAACAGTTTTACATGACCTAGCCATGTTGAGGTTGTATGTTTGCAGAGGTGTCAGGAACACATTGCTGCAGTATGCAGTTGCTGATCCACCTCGATGTAAACCTTTGATCCATTAAACTGGTCTTCCCCAATACATATAAAGTCTAGTGGCCCAGAATAGCCAGGTGTAGACCTCAAGAAAGGGAGTTAGAATTCGGGCAAAGAAGTACAGGGTACAAGTATGAGTCAAAAGAAGACTGATTCTAAAGACATCAGGAGGAGTTTATATATACAGGGGCCACCTTGCCACATGTTTTGCTTGCAAGCTCTGCACTGTGATTGGCTGTTGAACTAACAGCCAATGAGGGATGACCAGTCTCGTTCTGGTCTGCCACACATGCTAATGAGGGCCCACCTGACACTATCAACTCAGAGTGTCATTATAAGAGTGCCCTGCCACCATGTGGGCGGTAATAAGGGTAAACATGTCATTCACTACATGGCTGCCATACCATAAACATCCGGACAGATGAGAAATGCTACAAAATAGTTACTGTTTCAAGTCAGTCATTTTTCATACTAATAAATACAGACATTTTTATGGTTAATCTTTTCGCATAGAAACAAATATAATTGGTCACAATAAGGATGTAGAGTCAAGACATTTACAAAGAGTTGCGGCATGCTCAAGAATACTGCCACTGTTCGTTAATTTCAACAACAGCAGTTCCCGTAGCGCTCAACATGTATATACTTCATACTAGAACTACAATTCTGTGCTTCCACTAAATAAGCCTTTTATAGCTGTCTGTCCTGGAAGCAGCAGTCTCTGGAGATATTGTCCAATTTCGGTTCAGAAAGAAGGCGTTGGACGTTTCGATTATATTTGAGCGGAGTGCGCCAATGGCGACATTGAGGTCGACCATGAGAGACTCCTGGCGCTCAGTGTGTTACAGACTCAGGGGACGAGACATGGACCCCAGAGAGTGAACACTGTGTGATATACAGACGCATTGTACAGGGTCGCTACTGCTCACACTCAGAACACACTCCCACCCGCCCGGAATCGCTGCAGTATGTGCACTGTATACAGCTTCAGGCCCCAGTCCGACCTCGAATCTTTTTCCACAGGCAGGTGGTCGGCCACATATGCTTGGTTACCCAATGCCTTCCTCAAAAGAATCTTGCAATCGCACGAACCATCAAGACCCTAGGTGTGATAGCGTTCTTTATATTATCCTCGTACAGGTTTAGCCATAGGAATAACATTAAGAAGTTATACGCAATGATCACCCGCATAAAGTGACAATATTATTGTATACCTGTAGATGTATGAGCTACGTTTACTGCCCGCTCCTACCTATGGCGAATTTATACCCGTACGCCACATTGTGACCACGTGACTAGGTAAAATTTCGCCATTTTTAGGTATATGATAATACGAAAACAGGCTGACTGCCTTCGTACGTCAAAATACTTGGTAAAATTGTTGATGGGGGATGTATGTGATCAAAAATTTCACCGCGAATTTTTGACGTACGAAGAGAGTAAGCCAGTTTCCGTATACTACGCCATGGTCGCGGCAGAGTGATGCAAGATCATATTATAATCGACTGGCCAATCAGCGGCCAGGATTTGTGAAAGTCGGCAAGACATCAATATGGAGATTTATATGTTTCTAACTGGAATTGTGCAAGTAATTTGAATTATTCAGATATTGCAATGTTATTCAATGCCCGTGACAGGGGTGATATAAATCCAGAACCACACTCAAATCATAAAATAAACAATACTCTACTCATTTGGATGCGTCACTCGGCTTTGCTTCAATGATGATAATGACTGTGTATCCAAACTCGTGGAATGTTGTTTATTTATACTGTTCCCGATCCAGTTCTATCTAGATACCAATGCTATCCCATAGCATTGTTTGACAGAGTATCGGGCTTAACTAAATAAAGCATCGCTAGTTTCTAAATGGTTTCTCCAGGTCGTGGACTGGTAAATTGATTTAGATGTACCCAATATTGTATTTGGAGACCCTCGTCATACAAATGTCGCACGTATCAATAACTTATAATATCTAACATTAAATTTTACATATATAGACGTCTGTTTCATAACAACCATCTACCTTTATATCAATGTAGTATTGAATTCAAGAGAGCCCTCCAGGTTGAAAAATACATATATGTTTCTGGTTAAACCAATATAATTATTTCTCGTCATGTGTAAAACCGTTCGTTTCATTGTAGTAATGGGATGTCCTGTTTGTCAACCCACCATATATAGATAGAATGCATTAAGGTGTAGTTAGAACTATAGATGGTTACTGGTTTGATTAGATAAAACGGATGTCTAGTACCTACGGATTGTTTCCACTATGAAAGCTCTTGGAACACTAAAAATTAGGCAGTAAGTCAAGATGATTAATATCGAATACTTGTTTCGACCACATGAATATTTTATGTATGTGCATACTGTATGGAACGCTGTATCATAAATGTTCATATGATCAATAAACACTGCCTTACAAAGAAATATATTCACCACAGATCTGACGTTTCATCTTCCCTTGGGATTTAACCAGAGTTATATTCTGCAGTTAACAATGTAAATACTTCAAAGTAGTAGAGGCCCAGACCGAATATGTTCTGCCTTATCATGATTCTTAATTCAATCAAGTACAACTACTCTCATATTAAGCTGGGGCTGCATATTGTAGTTTAGTAGCTCAGTAGTTTATATGCAGAATCCCCCTCAGACTGTAATTCTACAGATTTCTTATGTACCCAGTCTGTTTTACTGTAGCTCTACATTATAAAAAGGAAAAGAATTAGGCTGAAGCCCATGTTGTATACTAGAGGGAAGCTGATTCTGAGTGGGAGAATTTCGGATGTTCGAGCTGAGGTTTCCTGCTTTTTACGTCCCAAGACTGTAAGCCCATGTTATTTCTAATTCTGGGACTCTCACCCTCATCGTAGCTATGGGGCGGTCGGTTATAGGTATATGATGGTATAGAGTAAACTCTGCGTATGGTAATATAGGGTAAGAACCAGACGTTGCATTTATCTCACCCCTGGTAGTTTTGTCCCATGGGCTTAAAATTTGGAACTCGTTCTCCATGCCCCTACGAGTATTGCAGTCCATTCTTTATGGTCTATATACTGTGTGTCGTCCATTCTTTTAGTGTGTACAGGGGTGAGATTAATATAGAAAAAAACTCGTTTTGGTCAAAGTTGCTCCTCTCCAACTCATCTGAATGCTACGTGATATTCACTTAGTTGTCGCCTTGTGCATATCACTCTGCATCAAACTCGTGGAGAATGATGACTTTTGCCAAAACTTGTTGGTTTCTTCATTAGTACTCTATAGGACAACCAATGTCCTGAACTATAGGGTAGAATCCATAGGGATGGCTGTTAGAGGTCTTTTATTAACATAAATTCATCCAGACACTGTAGACTGCGGAATGTATTTATGATACAAAAGGCCAAGTTTAGCATGCCTACGGATTCAGTCACTACGTTTATATATTAGTATATACTTAAATAATATGAAGAAACGCCATTTTATTTACTTACAAAGTCATTGATTCTCAACCTATTGACCCATTGTTGGTGGTCATTCACTACAGGCACCGTGCTCCCAAACATTATTGATATTACACTCCTAGCAACGGGTAGTATTTCATAGATGGTCGACCACAGGTATATAAAAATAAAGTGACCTAGCTTCAGCCAGACAGCTCCTAAAATACACCTCCCAGCCTCACAGAAGCCCCGCTACCTGCCTCTCTTCATTCTATTTGCAAAAAGAACATTGATCTTGGCTGGTGTTTACAGAAAGAAAATAAAATGACGATGATGGTATAGAATTCTGTACCTTTCAGGGAAGTGCATCTTACCTGTGTGCTGCCCAGGTATTGGAATATTACTCTCATGTATTATGAGACTATAGAAAGCAACGTATATAGAAGCTGTAAAGCATAGCAGGTGATGAATGCTAAATTTTGTGTATACGACTAGAAGCTTGGTAATATGAAACATCTATTTAATTCAACTCATTGCTAATTTGCGGCAAATGCGGTTTTATATATTTGATAATATCACAGAAAACAATGTAGGATGGATCAATCTATATTACCTAGTAAAGCACATAATAGATACTAAGAATAAATGGTATTTCTATCATTGATGGGAGAATTCAATCACAAGGCTTGGGTATTATTCAGTCTGTGGGTCATGTGTGGGAAATAAAAGAACTCTGATCTCGGTAAATGTGTAGGGGTAAGATTTCTACCTTAATTCATGACATAGATTCATTCACCACCCTTTTGGTGTAAAATAGCCTTGGGAAGGTCTTGTAAGGACTTAACATAGTTGACTAGACGTTAATTCAAACAAAAAAATAAACAAAAAAATCATTATCGATGAACAAGCGTGGGATTTTATATTAAAAAAACAATCACAAGGTTTAGGTATTATTCAGTCTATGGGTCATTTTCTGTAACCCACTTGGCACCCAGCCAATTTAGTCTTTCCACAACTTAATTTGTAGGATCCAAATATAACAAGCACAAGTGGGTCAATGAGGTATTTCGATCTATGGTTACAGATCATGGTCAGCTTGGCACGCCATATAGAAACTGGCACACTGGTCCTCTGAACCCTACACAGATAGTGAAGGGACAATTTTTGCAGCACGCTGAAAGTCTATATATAACCTCTCCCTAACCTTGGCAGCGTATCCGAGCGTGTGTTCTGCGCTCAATAGAAAGTGAACATTGATAGCAATGGCCCTCTGTATTGTGGCTGCTCCCATGAATATGACTCACTTCCCTTCACCTCATCGCCTTATTCTGCATACGAGGCAGAAGGATGAACATGTATGACGTCTACTTTAACACAAGTTTGGGATACGTCACTCAACAAGTCATGTCAATCGTCTACGGGGTTGGGAGTTAGCCCACTGGTTCAGAGCACTAGACTATGATCCTTAGGTTGTGGGATTTTGTGGGTTCGAGTCCCACTGCAGCCACCTTTCTCCTTCATCCCCAACAGTGGTAGATTAACTGCTATATAAAATGGCCAATCCTTCTCATACCATGTTAGATTTCATCGCACATAGAATGTCTGGAAAAGGCCTGTAATGGTTGTCTGGACGTTAGATCCAAACAAAGATCTGCAGATATCCCATAGTTATACTGTCATGACTATCTATAGCCATACAGCAGTGTGCACATACCTCAGAGAGGTGGGAGTAAGCTCAGTGGTACTCGTTACACCAAGATTGAGGGACCTCATGTATATGTTGTGTTGGAAAGAAAAGAACTCTCACCTCGTTAAATATGTGGGGGTGAGATTTCTACCTAAACTTATCACATAGATTCGATCATCACCCAACCAAAGTAACTCTCATAGAAGAAATGGACGTTAAACTACCGAATCAAATTGCCTCAAACAGGATGCTATTTCTCGCCATGCAGCATTTTCTCCTGCTGCGACAGCACATATGTGGAAATTTCCGTTATGGCTTTAAAACCAGTAAAAACACCAGGGCTGTGGCTTTTGACTCCGGAGGTGCCTCCATTACTCAGGGTCCTGGGTGAGCGTACGTTATACGGACAGTCTAATGATTTATTTTCCTCCTGCCCGTCGTTGATGTTTTATTCACCAGTCACCCCGGCGGCCTATATAACGTGGGAGCGACTCGTACGTGATGCTTCCACGTGGCCGCTCATTACAAAACCAGCCGTACCTCACCATGTACCGGGGGTGGGGAGTTAGCTCAGTGGTATGAGCACCGTAACCCCAAGGTTGTAAGACTATGTGGGTTCGAGTCCCACCCCCAGCAGTGGTAGATTTACTGCTATAACAAAGGCCATCCTTCTCATACCATGTCTATGTGGTGTGGGAAGAAAAAGAACTCTCACCTCGGTAAATGTGTAGGGGTGAGATTTCTACCTGAATTCATCACATAGATTCGATCACCACCCTAGTGGTGTAAAAGAACCTTGAGAAAGTCTGGAAAGGACCTATAATGGTTGACTGGACGTAAAATCAAACCAAACAAACCATCACCATGTATCGATGTAAGATAGTAGCAGAGTAAGTCTAAATAGACCGAGGAGTATCAATAGTTTTGTTACTATTATTATTTTTTTATGAACACATGCACATACTTCTAGGATTTACTTCAGCTTCTGGGACATGCAGTATGGGGCACAGAGTGATTGCTAGTTTCGCCATCATCCGCCAGAATATTGTAAGATAGCGCCACTATAGTCGGGGTACAACCACTATTATCAGTTGTTATAATCTATAGAAGATCGTGAGATAAGACTGAAACCCCTCTATGGCAAGCCAAATGATACATCTTTGAAAATATCCAATGATAACTGCACCCGCCACCTGCTGTTTTGTTTGGCGTCGGGGGGGGGGGGGGGGGGGAGATAACCCATAACACAATAACTATGTGCCCTATACATTGTGTACTGTACCCGTGTGCAGTAATTATAGTGTACTGCACGGCTTGGGCAGAAATAGATGTCAACAACCTGTGAGCATGCAAGAGTGTACTGCACATCTTAGAAAGGCTATGTTTGTGTTTTGGTGGCCTTCTACTTCTATTTAGGCTAAAATATGTTTCGATCAAGATCCTCATCCCGAAGCAGTCTTGTCTTAAAACCTGTGGTCATATCTCCTATTCGTACCGCCCGCTTAGGTGAAAGACGTATTTATGGCCGTACAACTCGTATGTGATGTATGGGGCATGTTATCACGTGATCAGTCTGAAGGGATTAGGAAGCAACATGGCCGCTGCTCCATGCATATCGGTACCGCATCGGGACAATAATAAACGCATTTTCCAGTAAGAAATACATTAGATAATGTATGTAAATGGAAGGGACATATGGCATATCTTCAGAGGCTACAGATTGAGTGCGTTTTAAAAGATCTTTATCTCACCCCTGTCACTGACTAATTGGCTAACATTTTTTACACCTTCTCCTTTGATTTATTCTTTTACAATACTCAATGGGTGTTGAGTACGAGTTCCCAATGTTAAGTTATTGGGAAAAAATACCAGGGGTTAGATAATAGACTACATGTATATTTCCTCCAGGCCATGCAACATATGTCTGATATACTAAAGGCACATCACACATTCAGGTCTATTTTACAAACAGTGCAATTTGCATGAGGGATGCCTTTCAATCACGAACCTATGGGAATATACATAAAAAAACACACGTGTGTCTGTGGTTAAATGTGTATACATCCCCAATTCAATCGCGCTGATGTATAAACCAAAAGCAGTATCACAGCGAAGCGTTTGTTAGATTTTTTGTTACCTCCTCGTTTAAAAAAAGACAACGCAATTTTGGGTAGTGCACCTTTTATGCTGATGGAGGCCGGATAGATTAATCAAAGGGTAAAACAGGTCATGTAGACTAGACTATTCAAATCCCCCATAGACCAGCGGCTTAGCGGAAACACTCACAGTGAATAATCTCGGCGATAGGTGTAGGTATACAGCAATAGGAAAGAGCGTGAACGGCCATTTCCTATCGAGCACTCACCAGATGTACCTCGCTCTTTGACATTGATAGATCCATCCACTAAGCTGCAGGTGAACCAACGCCACCTTTATAGCATTCAGAATCCTTTGACAAATCTAGAGATGAAACTGATGTTTATTTTAATTCATATGTTATACATAACAGGGTCCATACATTTCTTTCAATTCAGATACCGACCGTTTATTATTGTCGTCGTAGGTCAAAAATGTGCGGTGAAATTATTGATCTGGTATATCCCAAAGCCGTAGGCTGAGGGAATGTCGCTTATCAATAATTCTACCAAGTATTTCGACGTACGAAGACAGTATGCCTCTTTTCGTATTATCATATACTTAAGAATTGAGAAATGTTACCTAGTCACGTGATCACATACAGTCACAGTGTGACCTACGGCCATAAATATGACATGGGTAGTAGCGGGCGGTATATGTAGGACATACGGATACAGGTTCTCATGGTATCTGTGCCCGCTAGGACCAGCTCACA
Source organism: Alentia gelatinosa (assembly GCA_950022655.1). Lineage (NCBI taxonomy): Eukaryota > Metazoa > Annelida > Polychaeta > Phyllodocida > Polynoidae > Alentia > Alentia gelatinosa. The sequence continues at coordinate 53,509,092 of OX465583.1, read as the reverse complement.
CAGTCGCTCCTTAGATACGCATAGTAGGTCAACCGTCTGATTTAGTATTTATTCCATCCCTACTTCCTAGAAAATAAAGGCATTTATTATCCATGCTCATCAACTGAATGTTTAATATGCACTTTTCGACCCAAATATCCTCCCAATTACACCGGAATGGGTTTTAATTATATGAATGTCCTGTCATTTACCCTCAGTAAGACTAGAACATATATTAAGGTGTGCAGAAATGAAGCCAAGTCGGTTTTTCACTTTGTTCATGGAATTCCTTCACAAAGACATACTAAGAGGAAACTCAGATACTGAGCCCATAGGTATGGTCGTTCAAAGTTTATTGATAGCAAAGAAAATGTCCCAATTCTATAGGCAGAGGTGCGTATTCATGTTACAAAGGGACGAGAACAGCATCTCTATGGGCTCAATCACTACCTTTATTTATCATTATGTCTAAATAACATGAATAAATTTGATTCACTTGTGAAGCCGTCGATTCACGGCCTGTTGACCTGATGTTGGTGCTCTTTCACAACATCACATCGCGCCCGAACATTATTCATACTTCACCTCTAGCAGTGAGAAGCATTTCACAGATGTTCTGTCATAGGTATATGATAATGAACAATCTATACTAAACATCGGGACTTTTCCATGTGTATTTCTGAACTAGCAGATGGTCTAAAAAAAATACCCAATATCTCACCCCTGGTATTTTTCTCCAATGGGGTTAACATTGGGAACTCGTTCTCCATACCCTATGAGTAATGCAGTCCGTTTTTCATGGTTTATATCCTGTGCATCGTCATTCTTTTAGCGTGTATAGGGGTGAGATAAATACAGAAAGCAACTCGTTTCCGTCAAAGTCGTTGTTCTCCAACTCGTTTGAACGCTACATGATATTCACTCTGTCGCCTTGTTCATATCACTCAGCATCAAACCCGTGTAGAATGACAACTTTGACCAAAACTTGTTGCTTTATTCTTTAGTCCCCAACAAAAATACATTTTCCAGAGTTCCATTGCCCATTGCGCCCGGTGGCTCACCTGGCGGTGATTGATATTGCGGTCTTTCCCACCAGACGGCGCCGTCGACGTGACTGGTGGGACCCGGATGGTGATGAATGGTAGCTGCGAGCGAGAGGCGCAGTCATTCACGTCTCCTCACCACCTGTTAGCCAATCACTGCGCCGCTGGACGTGATAGACGAGATGTGCTGTGTATTCTAATAGCGTTATTGAAATGAACAGAGAGACATGAGTAAAGAGCAGGAAAGAAGTGATGGAATCCTGCGGAAAAGGCTGGTGGTGAATGATAGGTGTCAAATATGTATGGCACGCATTGAGTTTTTCTCCGCGTATTCCCATGAGAAGGATGCATAACGCGAGCACAAAAATAGGTATAACCTGCAGCTGCGATTATACACAATGCTGGTTTCAGATGCAAGCGGTCGTAATTTCTGAGGACTATACACATAGTAATATCCAAGCAAATGCAAGGATATTACGTAGATTCTAGTCCGAGGAGATTACGACCACTTTTATCTGAAGCCAGTTAATATTGTATTTACCATTCAGAATTGCAAATTTGAATTGTCAAAGAAAAAACAAAATTCTCACGCGCTATTTTGTACACATGGGACTTTTACCCTAATTTGCGCTATGTGTAGGCCAGAGATTACGAGCACCTTTAATCTCTGCCCAGTGAATTACACTCTCCCTGAACGTTTAGTATGGAGACTCCGTCATCAGTGAATGATAAAATTAAGCATAGGGGGAATCAACATTCAAAAAACTAAAAAGGGCACCGAGTTTAACTACTGAAGCCTATGGGATTATGAAAGCTGAAATAAATTACTAGAAGGATCAACTCCCGCTGCCCCTTATTACTGTAAATATGTCATCTGCTCTGAACATGCCATATTCCCCATAAAATACCCTCATTCATATTGATTAGATATCCTAGATTAAATAGTATTAGGCAGATAGCTAATTTAATGCTCTCTTACCTCTTTGTACCTTAGATATATAAACCTGTAATCAGTGTGAGGATTAACACCGACATGTCCCCCACAACTGTTTTAATCAGGAGATTTACTGTTGTACACAGCATCTCAAATTAATGGATTTGACAAGCTCACTTACCCCATGCGACCCCTTTATAATCGCATATTATAGACGTTACCTTATCTAACCCACGGCATGATATGCTCTTTCTGGTTCACAAGGCGCAGCAGGTCTGTGCATGAATTATAATCCCAGCAATCTAATGATGACTCTGATACCAAAAAGAAAAGAAAACATGAAAAATCCTCGCGTTGCTAGTCACAGGACATAGCCTGAGTAATCCTGAAAAGCAGCCACTTAGTATTATCTACTGGTCCAGACGAGGCATTTATCTCACCCCTGGAATCTTTCTTTCTATAAACTTAACAAATGGGAACTCGTACTCGATGCCCGTGGAGAATTGTAAACTAATACTCAATGGGTGATTATGTCACAATAATTAGCCAATCAGTAGGTCATAGAGGTGAGATAAAATCTGAACCGCACACTGTAGCCACTGAAAATACACCATTTATTTTGATTTGCTACATAGTCTCACTCAACTTTGCCCCATGGGATTACTCCGCAAACAGAATTTATGGCGTATTTTTAGTTGCTACGGATCTCGATGCAGTTCCTCCTTAAAGCCTATAAGACACCGACCCGACGGCTGTGCCCGATTCTACCTTTCCCCGACAGATCCGTCGGGTCTGTGACAATCTGTATCAATCGGATCGGTGTACGCACTTCACCGACCCGATTTTATTGCTTTTCCCGACGCGTCTGGCATTACTACCATGTCAGATATGACCGACTGTCCCCGACCTTAAGATTTCGGTGTATGCACTTTCACCGATTGTTACCGATTCTGAGTTGGCCGTTTGAATAGCGATGCTACCTATCCCCTAGTCCGATTTAGAACTTCCTTATACCGATGTGTAGGGGAGACAGAGGCAATTATAAACCTGAAAACCGTTCCCCGATATCTTAATTGGATCCGAAGTTATTAAACTTTGAATTAATTTCTATGAGTCCACACCAGCTGCCCGTGGCTCACCCCGGCTCGGCTCCCGGCGGCTCTCTTTGATCTTAACCCGGGTAATTTACGAGGTCATAAAAGGAGGAGGTGTCGTCGGGAAGAGTCTACATATCGGTGTCTTATAGAGATATTATTTATGCATTAGCCGCACCAGACTCACAGAGGTTGTGTGTGGTGTTAAGCCTATAAGACACCGAAATTTTATTCCCGACTCTCACCGAGCCGATGGTCGGGATAAATCGGGAACAAATTCCGGTGTCTTATAGGCTTAACACCACACACAACCTCTGTGAGTCTGGTGCGGCTAATGCATAAATCAGTCGACTTTACCTTGAGGCTACTGGAAGCCCAGACAAACGCGTACAAACACGTGCTACCATCAGCATCTTTGAGATGCCATTCAGGCTCCTGTTTCCAGATCAGGGATCCACTTACAGCAACAAAATAAGGACTGGATTGAAAAACTACATTTTCCTCAACGCTGTTGTTTGTTGAGATGAATTTGCATCCACGATGATACAATCCAATTAGTTTTTAGACAGACATGGATACAAATTCAGTCATCGACATGACTTGATTTTCTGTATACATTTGTATACCCACTATTGAGAAATGAACATAAAAAGGATACGATTCTGCGGTCTGTTCAATAGATAAGGCTCGTGCAGGAAGACGCTTTTCTATATTTCTATATGCCAAAAAGACCCAGGGACGATGTGGGTCATTTTCATTCAACACTAGTGGACGACCTTCCGGCAGCTACGACTGTCTTAGCAAACGAGGTTGAATATTATGACCTTCAAATGAGGTCTTTTAATATACTGTATTTTCATAGGTTGAGTTATTCAACAGACCCCTGTAAACCTCGTTGGTTTAACCAAGTTTTGTGTGTGTTTCGGCATATTCTATCACCACATCTAGAAGATTCAGTGCTCCTTTAGGTTTTATATCACCTAGGGAGATGAAAACTAAAGCCTGTTTATCAATCATGAGGATACATGTATAAACAACCAATATCATAAGTACATCGAATATTGAAATGTATATTTTTTAAAGAAATATTTTCGTGTATGTATCATAGAATGACTCCATACATTATTTCTGTTCTTGATATGTCAAATCAACTTAGAACTTAAGGAGAGGGAAGACCCAATCTGGTAGTACCAATGATAAGAGGGAACTGCATCAATAAAAATAGCTAGTGAAGATAAGCCATGAGTTTTGGTTGCAGAGTAATCTCATAAGGCAAAGCAGAGTGAGATTACGTAGCAAACCAAACTGAATGGCCTATTTTCATTAGCTATGGCTCGGGTGCGGTTCATCCCTATTACTGACCGATTGGCTAACAATTATAACATCATCCCCATTGAGTATTTTTGTACGATATTCCATGAACGTTGAGTACGAGTTCCCAATGCTAAGTCTACGGGGAAAATATTAGGGATGAGATAACAGCTGAACTTCCCTTTGTTTATTATGCTCAATATGACATGCAAAAACGTAGTTAGTACGCACTATGAGTAAAGAAGGCACCGCAATGGAATAGTAGCAGTCATCACAATTATCTGAGTTGCTCACCCAGGTTCACCTCCAGGAAATGGTGACACCTATAAACAGGAATGAGCCCTAATCTGACCAACCCTCCTTGGCACGGTACAATAACGAAGCTAACTATGAAAATAAATACATAATATTACCCTGATTTTGACCTGAGTGGTCGTATTCTCTGCGCAGTTGAGGCATAGTATTGCGCAGTGTCAACGAGGAGAATGCGACCACGCAGATCAAAATCATGGTAATGGATTTATTGCCCACCTTCCGACTAATTATTTGCGTCCACGATAATATAATCCAAACCGGTTTCAGACAGATATGAATACAAACATGAACTAAACTATGAAATAAATACACAATATTACCCTGGTTTTGATCTGCGTGGTCGTATTCTCTGCGTACTTGACGCAGACTATTGCGAAGTGTCGATTATTAGAAGAACACAAAAACGCAGATCAAAATCATGGTAATGTATTTATTACCCAACTTTCGACTAATTACCAGAAAAAAAATTATATAAATGTATATCTACAGCGACGTTTGTGACGTCTTGATTCTTATCTAGCAAAACAACATAACCTACTGAATAAGATACGGTTTTCCGTATCCAATTACAGTTATTATGTCACAAGAAAGCAGTATTACAAGGGGGATACTGTGTTCTGCCCATGCCTGTATTGCATTGCCGATTAGGGTCATACTCTGCCTATAACCATGCCCGAGTATACCACCTTACCTCAATATTGCTTTTAGAACTCAAAACATCTCACCGCAGATGATATGTTACACAAACCATTGCCTGGTGTTCAAATACTACATCTATTTCTGAAACTGAAACATTGGCAGCAAACACCATATACATACATTGTTGCACCGTTAGAGTTATGGTTATATTGTTGGTGTTTTTATTTACCATCAAGGCAAGAACAGGCTCATACACACTGAAGAGATCTGGATTCTCATCCGAACGATGTGTCTTTTCAGTACAGATAAGAACTAGGCTGGCAGCTGCAATTCCTGACCCTGTAAGATTATATTTCATATCAATAAAAGATTATTATCCTCATGTCAAACCATTCAGGCATGGGGCATCGTGAATGCTAGTATCTGTTTCATCACCCCCCTACCATAAGAGATGCTCAAGTTTCTAGGGGGTGAGCGGGTGGGAATACATGATCTGGCTGCTTTGTAAGACTACCTTTGTATCGCATCGTCCATGTTTTATGGAGATGTTCTTCAATGAACATGACACTTGTAAGACCGTAGCTACTTTCCATAATCTTCAAGGATAATGAGCATATGCAAATTTCATCAAACCTACTCTTTACCAAGTGACACCTGCTACCTTGCCAAGACGGCATATATAAAAACGATAAGACATTCAGAATTTTAGATATGGCAAATTTGTTTGGTTTGGTTTATTTGAACATTTATTTAACATCACCAGGTGACCCTTACTGTATACAGGGACTAACTCATGGTTCAGCTTTTCTCGCTGGTTTTACACCACAAGGGTGGTGGTCGAATCTATGAGATGAATTCAGGCTGAAATCTCACCCCTACACATTTACCGAGGTGAGAGATCTTTTACTTCCCATACCACATATACATGGTATGAGAAGGATTGGCCTTTGATATAGCAGTAAATCTTCCACTGCTGGGGGTGAAGGACAAAGGTGGCTGCAGTGAGACTCAAACCCACAAACTTTGTATTATAAGTCCAGTGTCTTAACCACTCCTACCCCCTACTACGCCCGTGAGGGTCAACAAAAGATCATTTTGCTCGCAAATAAAATCATGGGTAAAATAGACTTTCGGGTGAAGGGGTTTGAGGCCAAAGCATGCAACTTCCAGTGCTAGAGGAAGATTTTCCATGACGTCTATAATCGATTGCCGGTCTTGGCACGAAAACAATAGTGGAGTTACACCGGAACCAATTCCCACAGAAAATGAGGAATGGACGTGCAACGTGTTTGACATTGCTCAACTTTCTTCCCCTGGTGATGATGTAATGAGATATACACGCTAGTCGTCGATACGGTGGGTTACGTAATCTGGATATCAGAGATCATATGATGTGATGTTAATCGCCCATTTTAGACTGGTTCACGTAACGGAATAATCTTAGACATGGTTGTATAGATTTGCAGGTAGGTCTAGTGTATACGCCAAGACCAGCGAGTTGATGTTGACTCTGTATCAACACCCACATAAACCTCGTTTCCATTGGCCGACGAAAATGGCACCAACCCTTTGAGTTATCCTTAAGTGGGTGTTCCTTCAACCTTATGAAAGCGTTGACAAGACCGTCGGCATGCACCAACGGTCGGCGGCGGTCGGCTGCGGTCGGCGGCGGTCGGCGGCGGTCGGCGGCGGTCGGCGGCGGTCGGCGGCGGTCGGCGGCGGTCGGCGGCGGTCGGCGGCGGTCGGCGGCGGTCGGCGGCGGTCGGCGGCAGTCGGCGGCGGTCGGCGGCGGTCGGTGGCGGTCAATTTTTCAAAAGATTGTGAATGATTTGTATTTCTGCAACTTGCTATCGATGAACCAAATATATCAAGCACCAGTGGGTCAATGAGGTATTCCGGTCTCTAGTGATTGGTCATGGTCAGTTGATCATGCCCCTAATGCTTGGGACACACCAAGCCAGAAACCCCGCGATTTCTGGAATCACTAACTCAAAATGGTGTGGACGTCACCTACTATTTGATATTTCCCTAGGCAGTGTACCCGACCCTGTACAGGGCCAGGTTCCTCTGCCATAAGGCCCTCCACCGGGGTCGTCATTTCATACTGCACACACTCTGACATATATATAAAAAAAACGGATCGATAAATATATACCCATTTGTTTTTGCCAACCTTCAAAACAGCTGTCTCTTATGTTATAATTGTGTATTTAGAGGTAGTTTTGCAGTGGAGCTTGGCTGGTTCTCAAGTCCAGCAATTTTGTTCAGTCTTCCTCGTTGGTTCCCTAACTGCAAAGTGCCTTGCCTATTTACATAGAACCTTTTCAATGTCACAGAGTTGGCACCCAGATATAGTGAAGGATTAGTTTTTGTAGCACGCTGAAAGTCTACATAACCTCTCCTAACCTAAACAGCTGTATGGAGTTGACCCAATGCCTTCACTACCATATAAGGTAGGTAAAGATTCTATGCTCCAATTAAAGTTTATTAAACCCCCCCCCCCCAAAAAAAAAAAAGATTGACCCAGCAGCCAATAACTGCATGCCAAGAAAACCACGACCTTTACACTGACCTCCTTACATACCATTAATAGCACCTTGGGACGGTTCGACAGTCTATAGTTGACCAGAATTTCTTGGGCCAAAAACCACCCTCACTCAAAAACAACCTATTAAGCCTCCAGCTCGACTGTTTAGTATAGGCGCAGGAAGAATGCTATTTTGGTCTGTGCCGTCATTGGTGTATACAGCTCAGGTGGGCGTCTGCGAGACCGCGGGAGGCTCTGTCAATAACTGCCTATTTGTAGGCAATCCCTCTGTTACTCCACGGCGCCCCGCCCTCCACTCAGTGGGGTCGGCCGGGCCTCATGGGGCTCCCTCCCCCACCCCTACTCTCCCACCCGGCCACACACAAGCATTAGTGTGCCTCTTCTGTAAATTGAAAAAACGAAGTCTCAGTGCGACCTCTGTCTATCGCTGGCCTAGCTATATGGGCCTTTTCCCCGACTGCGGCGCCACCTGGGTGATAAAGGAAACCTAAGTAGAGATCGGAGATCGGCGGTTTGGGGTAATTTGAAGGCAGGAAAAAAGAGGGTGAGGTGTGGAATCTCAATGAGCCGAATTACCTGAGGCTGGCTCAAGGTGGCTGGCAAGGAAGACGGGATGTACTCCCAATGAAGTGAATCTTTGTTTTCCTTTTAAATTCAGGCAACCATAAAAGTCATCATTTATAGAGGCTATGAGGCACAATTAGTATTGATTATGAGGCACTACAGGTTAAAAAGCATATACATACCCTATGTTAGCAGGTACATAAACGAGTAAACAATTATTATATACATTTGTATATATGGCTGATCATCTAAGAAATACTTCTCGCTTCTATAGGGTGCAATGTTGAAAATACCATGGAAGATCAATAAGACAGAATGAAATAAAGATTTTTGAAATTTATCATGCTATCAGTCATGCTATTTAGCTATATGATAAAAAGTAATCATTGTGACTGAGCCTGGAGGGATGCCTTTCTCAGCCTTTTGTAACATAAATCCGCCACTCTCCCTCCAACATCGGTGCATATCTTATGTTAGAAAAGACCTTGAACAACCATCCTTATGGGCTCAGTAACCACGTTTTCTCTCAATAATTCCGCAACATTCTGAACATATACTATCAACAAACGTTTAGGTAACCAGTAGATTTACAACCTTCGTGCTCTCGGTGACGGTTGGTTCATGCCCTCCCTCCCCTCCTCCATGGCGGCAGCAGTGTCTGGTGCGGCGCTGGTCAGGGCTGAGCGCATCTGCGGGCTTGTGTCTGTTTGACAAATCGTTGAGTTGAAGAGGCTACGTGCAATCCACTCAGCCACCCTCGAACCACACCTCCTCGAGGCTACAGACTGGCGCCGGGAGAGGCAGCTTACATTTGTCAGATACCTTCTAGAGACACTGAAAAAAATGTCCCCAGATAATCTGGCCCCCGATTTTCACCGATTTCCGCCAATTTTTCCGAAATAAACTTTTAGCGTTAAATCACCGACTACTGCTTCGTCTTACACTGATACATTCTCGATACACATCTCTGATACTTTATTTTGGGCATTTCCCAGTGGATACCCTTTTTAGATAACATAAAATAAATGTAATTGTTAACTTTTAATACAGTATTTGTGGAATAGATTTGATCTCATGCGGCCATATAATAACCAGTTGATCATTTCCCTGTGATCTGAATTCAGTGCGAATAACTGCTGGGGACCACCAATCAGGGAAGCGCAGTTTAATGTAGTCGTTAGAAAATAGGTGGGCGTTGTTGGTTATAAAACAACACTAACCGTACTCCCTGTGGTGCTCTTTGCGCCGTGCCCCTATTTGTACACAGAGCTATGCCACAGTCCTGAGAGTGAACGTTTTTAAAGCCGGTAAACAATGGGGCCGGGAGGTGGACACTGAAAGGCACTACGGGAGGTATTAACGGGCAGTGCCTGGCGCCTGTCCGGGCCGTGGAGATGGCACCCTGGAGGACGCGCCCGGCCTGGATTTGGGGGGCGGGGCTGGAGCGTCACGGCCGTCATGTGAGGCCGTAACGCTGGTAATGAGGGGCATGCCGCTGGACGTTTTATCTCACCCCTGGAATAAGTGTCCATAGGGTTAACATTGGGAACTCGTTCTCCATGCCCCCACTGCACGAAAACCACCGTTTTATTCACATACACCATCACGGAAGTGCATGTATTGGCTGAATATTGACTTGTTTTTATTTATATACACCCAGGCCTTATGTACGACAGACGCGTCTTGGCTGTATTTCACACCCGGCGTATATGAGAGAAAATACCCTCTGCCCCCAACCCCTCCCGCCCCTTGGTGATGGTAGAAGAACAGGTGTCCTCAGTAGGAAGCCCCCCTCCCCCCCCCCCCCCCCGCCACCTCCCCCCGCCCGCTCTCAGTGACGCTTATATATACGCCCACAGATGAAGTGTGTACACATGGGGCTTGTGTGGCGTTTCTTAGTGGCTCCACCAGTGTTACTATTGTACTGGACAGGGTTTTAGAATCGTTTTGGCCGAGAATTTTTAAGTATTTCCAAGATAAAAGATGATAGGTTCTGCATGTCCAAATACAGAGTTATCAAAAGAAGAACGCAACAAGCGAAATAATATCAAATGCTATCTGTATTAAAAGTTACAAATGACCAGCACACCTATACTATACTATACCTTCATAATTAGTTATGTATAATTGTAGTATACACAAATGTATTATGTAAAGGTCCCAGGTCACAAGTCACAGAGAAGATCCGAGGAGTAGTGCTTTCCTACGCGTTTCAACCAGTGACTAGTAACCAAAGAGACGGAACGTGGGGGTGACAACCCCTTTTATAGAGGTGGGGTGGGGGTGCTGGAAGTGACAACACAGGGTACTACCAGTGACCTCAGTCCTCGAGTGCGGCAGAGGTATAAGGAAAGTAGTCTCAGTTGGTGGTATTCCCATTACACTACTATCTAAGATGATACGACAGTAATCTGAATGAAGCGAGTCCAAGGCCACATTCCAGTACAAGCTTTATTACTGATGCTACTGCAATGACGGCTAGCCGCGGACTAACTAGTACATCTAGATGCAGCGCTCTATGATTACTTGGTGTTTACGTGTGAGAGCGACAGTATTGATTGTAACTAAGGGATGCACCTCATGGATTGTTATGCGGGGTGAGTAGACGGTTTGTTCGAGGACAATTATCAAAGTTTAATCATGTTGTATGTGTCATGAGGGTCTTTTTTCTTCAGGTACACTCACCATGCCTCCATATCACTATCTACCGGGAATTGATTAAAGCGCCATTTTTGCACTTATAATTTCATCGCAGTGACACGTCACTCCATGAACGTCAACCTCTACTGCTCACCTGGTACGGAGGGTAGTATTTCATATAATACGCCACTGTGTGAACGAATAAAATCACTTAGCCATTGTGCTATGGAGGCGGCCATCTTGCACTCGCCCCATCCAAAATACTAGGTGGCGGGACCAATTATCAATGGACTTTATCAAAAATAATATTTGGGGATTGCCATGCAGGAGTTTTAGCTTAGATTATAACAACTGATCATAGTGGTTGGTCCCCGACTACACTGGCGCTATTCCACCTGGCGGATGATGGCTGATCTAACAATTACTCTGTGCCCTATACTGCTAGTGCGTATAAATGAGATATTCGCGCACCGGTATATAATAATATCAAACAGCAATATAATAAAGGTTACAAGGGAAGAAAAAGAAGGTTCGGCACGCCTAGTGGGTATGTGGCCGCGATACTCACATGCAGCGACTCCTAAACACCCCATGGCTAAGACCCCGCCCTCCCTCTCACATACCCTTACAAGATGTATCCAGTGGGTCCGCCTTTTATCGCTCAGATGGAGTGGGCGGTGCCCGTCATTTGGCGTGCAGGGGCTTGTTGGGTCAACACGGGCTCTTTATCGTCCCACCGGACACCGGCCAGCGCCCTATAATCAATCTCTCTGGCAGCTTCCTTCATTTCCTCCCTCATAGGCAGCGGTGGCGTGTCTAGGGCTCCTCAGGCCGGGTATAGGCCGACGATCGTCGCACGTGGTCGGCTTGGGAGTGGTTTGCTTGTCCATAGGGCGCTGCCATGATTGGTCAGCCATTGATGGGAAAGGGTGGGAGCTCGTTAGGTTAAGGTCACGTGGATTCATCTCCTTCTGGGACCATCATACTGTATGCGACATCTGGCTTTAGTGTTAGATGCGGGAGATTCTGAACCGGATGACGTACATGTACATTAGGAAATCTGACTCGGTGTTGTATCTGGAAATGAATACGAAGTCCCGGACAGTAAAATACTTACGGGTCCGGGAGGTATCATCCTGCCCCTAATAAAATAATGTCATAAGCTTAACAATGGGTCATTGTAATCGGGTGAGCATGCAGTAAAGTGTTATTTATTGCACGGGGGCTAACAAATGAATAATTGGAGACGGGGTAGGATAAATACTAAACTTAACTCGAGTTAGTAGTATTAGTGTTTATACCACTCCGGTCAGGTTTGTTCCTCATTGCGCTCGGCTAACGCCTCGCGTAGTAATTCACAACCAGCCCTTCGTGCGATAAACACTAACACTACTAACTCTCATTCAGTTTCTACTAAGTATTTGTGTCCACATACAGCACCTAGTCAATTTCCCTAACACTAGGTCTATTTTCGGTTTACCATAAACCTTCAATTGTTGACAATCAATCAGAAATTACCGTACATGATTATACATAAACGTTATAGGAAGCAGAGGTCAGTAATCGAAAGAATGATGTACAGGTGTATAATGAAGTCATAGTCGTACTTAAGATTTCAACTAATGTAATAGATATGATGTATAAATGTTTTAGGATAGCAATTACAAAGTATTTCCCTCCAAGGGGTTATTAACCCACAGAATAGTTTATTTGTTAACAAGAGTGTGCAGTTGGGATCTGCAAGCTATTATTCGGCAGAGTGCTACATTAGTACGTCAATGTTTCTACGGATACAAGCAACCTTTTCGATTGTTTTCGCAGGCAAATTTGTTGATACAAGAAGCTCTAACAAAGCTGATTGGAAAATCAATGATAGCTCTAAAAACTGCACGCGCATCGTGGGAGCTGCGACCATGAGCCATAACACATCTCCCATTTCCCTATACTACTATGATCTGCCACGACGCGGTCCCCACTGTGTATTCCTTCACATAAATGTCAGCTGCCAAAGATAAAGTGTTTCATGTGGCGCCTGGGATGCGATGAATAACCAATGGCAACGGGAGTATATGGTTGTGCGATACTTCGTTCAAGCGCTCTCGTTTGATAACCTAAAGGAGCGCTCCCTAAGACAGTCCTTGCCAAAGAGATATGGATGGGTCGCCGATAAGTGTTGAATTATTGTGACTCACATCGTCCCTGGGTGTCGTTGGCGTACAGAAAAGTTATGTTTTGATAGAGACTTAACATAAGGAACTTGGACTCAATGCCCACAGAGTATTGTTAAATAATACCCAATGGGTGATGCTTTCACAAATGTTAGCCAATTAGTCAGTGATAGAGGTGAGATAGAATCTGAACCGCACTTGATCCATAGCCATTGAAAATAAGCCATTTCCTTTTGCATGTTATGTAATCTTACCTAATTTGCCTCGTCAGATTACTCTGCAACCAAGATTCATGGCGTATTTTCAGTGTCTACTGATCTCGATGCAGTTCCTTCTTATCATATCAGTTACCAAAGTATGCCATTAGGAAGGAGGTGTGCACGGAATTGCCCATATATTGCCCATGTAATTGAAGCTTGGCGCCTGTGTGCGCGCACACATTCAAGTTTTGTGGATGTAGATGTCCGCAGCTCTGAATGGATCGGAATGACTTCACAGTGTTTTTACTATTATCCACCTAATATGGGTCTCTATAATTTCCATATTGGGCCGGTCTAGGCCCACTAGATTCAGGTCAACTATAGACTGTAGAACCGTCTCAAGGCACTATTATTTATATGTAACGAGGTCAGGGTGACGGTCATGGTTTGCTGTGAATTCGATCATTGGCTGCTGGGTCTACTGTATTCCTTATATGTCAGTGAAGTCCATGCATCATATAGAGTTTACAGATCGTTACTGAAGAAGTATTGCCGCTATTTGCTGGACTAAGAGAGCTTGGTGGTAGAGTAACTAAGAACAGCATCTCTAGAAATACAGAAATCATATTGAATGGTCGTAGTATGCTAAAGATACAATGTGACGAGTATAGCACAAAACATGTTCAGATGCAACCACCAGTTATAGCTTAAACACAAATATTTTGGACAATCCTATAGGGTACATAGCTATTGTGTTATGGAGGTGGCCATCTTGCTCCTCGATGCTAAGCAAAACACCAGGTAGTGCGTCCAGTTATCAATGGATTTTGTTAGAAATATATTTTGGGGGGTTTGCCATAAGAGGGTTTTAGCCTTGTCTCACGATCATCTATAAATCTATAGACAGCAGAAAATTGTGGTTATCCCTCGACTAAGTGCCGTTATCTTACAACTGCCTGGCAGATGATGGCGGAACTAGCAATCCCTCTGTGCCCTATAGGACAAGAAACGCCATCAATTAAGCACCAGAGACTGCCTTTGGCTTGGTGGGCCACGCCTCCAGTAGTGGGTAACTAGTTTTCCAGGCGGGAGGATGCGATTACCGTGGAGCGCCCACACCCGGGATACGCTACCCCGTGAAGGCCTCCGGGCGATCTGTTTTCCTCCCGGGCTTACCGTGGAGGGGACGGGCGCAGGCTTTGATCTTTCCCCGGATTTAAAGATCGAATTCCTGCGGGTGACCAACACCGCGAAGTCTGCAGGGTGTGGGGAAAGAAGCTTTGACTGCGAGCATGAGAGCGTAATTATATAGAACAACCTGACCATGCTGTCCATGCTACAAAACGAGATGGGGAATTGGGTTTTTTTACGGAACGAGGCCAGAGGCCAAGTTCCGTAAATAACATCAATTCCCATCGAGTTTTGTAGCATGTACAAGCATGGTGGGTCGTTCTATATTTATTATATAACCAAAATTAATTAAATCTTACCATATATTGGCATAGAAGATATATCATCGTGAAAGCCCACACACTGCTGATATTTCAACATGTGCAGTATAACAGTGTACTGCGTTCACTGGGAAATTAAGGTATTTTTCAAAATTATGCCAAAACTGGACCATTGATAGCATATGAGTACAATTACTTCTTTTTTTAATTGGTAAATATGTGTATTTCATTAAGAAATAGGACTTGTTCAATCAACAGCATTTCTGGATTTATTTGTTGCCATCCAATATTTAAGATTGCAGATTGTAATGTCACTGTTACATTGATTGGAAGATGAAATCTGTTAATTTGATTAGCAGCAATAAATTGCGACAATTCATTACTTTACGGTAATCTCTGAAAACACATACCAATTACATAGAAATTGTGCATTTGTGATTATTTTCCAATTTCTGAATCCGTAAAAAATGTATTTTATTTGAGCGAAGGGCATTTATCAATTCCAGCCAATATGTTCATTTACTGCTTCCGTTTTGAACACTCTACCCCGGGATTGATTGGTTGGCAGAGATTGTCTTCTGAACAACTCATAAAAAACCTTACCATCGACAATACTTCCTGACTAAGTAGACCTGTATTTGTGATACCAAAGAAGATTAATCTGGATTTTTAACTGAGTTGAGCTTATCTGTATAGAGTAATCTAAACTGCAGGAAGACTGGACCGATCATAATAAAAAAACTACTATACAACTAGTTGTTGCCTTATCCAATTTGAAGCCTATAGGGCACATAACTATTGTGCGGTGGATTTTATAAGAAATATTTTGGGGGCTTGCCATGGACGCATTTTAGCCTCGTCTCAATATAATCTATAGATTATAACAACTGATGAGAGTGGTTGCCCCCGACTACAATGGCGCTATCTTACAATTTCGTGGCGGATGATGGCAGAACTAGCAATCACTCTGTGCCCAATAAGACAGGGACACCCCGACTGTTCCTGATCACACCTTTTCCCGACTAATCTGTCGGGTCGGTGAAAATCTTAAGGTCGGGGAGAGTCGGTCATTAATTCCACCCTATTAATGCCCCATTCTCGTCAGGAAGAGGTGTGATCGGGCCCGTGAAGTGCGTACAGCGACATAAATTTGACCGATTCTGACCAACCCAACGGATCCTTCAAGCAAAGATGTGATCGGCGGGTCACTGTCTTATAGACATAAGAGGGTGATCGTTAAAGGTCGGCATGTCGCTGTATGAGGGTACAAGACATCGACATTATTATTCCCGATTATTATCGTCGATCGGATCGGTGAGAATCGGTTGTAGTTGTCCATGCCTCATAGACTTTAAAAGATTCCTCGCATGCATAAAGAATTGATTCACTGCGCATCGCCTCGCTGTAGAGTTGCCGCTTACACCATCTCTAAAGAGGGAAACACCGGGGGCCATTCATTGTGTTCCCGTCCCATTATTGACCTACCGGCGGCTACAGAGCTTTGTCGGAAGCTGACAACCTGCTGACACCACCCCCTCTACTGCCAGTCACCTGCCCGGCCAGCCAACGGGCGCCGTATGCTGGGCGGCCCATAAAAGCCCCCCATTAGGACGGACCCGGGCGGGGCGGGGTGGAATGGGCGTGTAGTAACAGTGCGGCGGACATTGTCCACACAGGGCAGGCGTAAAAGCGGCAAATGGTCCGTGATTTATCGGGCCTGCTTGACGCCGCCGTGTGGTGGGCCCGCTTACCCCGGGCCACTCCTCAACGCCTCAGGCCAGGCATGTTCGATAAAACTTCACAGCGTGGGTAGCATGGGCATGGGCTGTTCCTTAAAGCTGTACTGAGTAGGATACATCGCACCGGCTTTGGAGGCCAAATTATATGATGACATAACAAGAGAGCATGGAGTATTGCCATTTATCTTAGTCAGGTATAAACGTCCATAGGCTTAACATAAGGAACCCTTACCCAACAGCCCTTTGAGTATGGTAATTCATACTCAATAGTCTATAGACAAATGAACTTGTCCATGTAAAGATAATATCAGAAACATATTTGTGTTTGATCCGTGTCCCCGCTTGCAATCTCGTTTGAAGCGACTCAGAATATTCACTCGGTTATCGCCTCGTTCATATCCCTGGGTGCTCAAAACTCGATGGTGTACAGGGAAAGAGACCAAATAGTCATCAGATTCCTTGTTCATCTCACCCCTGGTAATTTTTTCCCCCATACACTTAAAATTGGGAACTCATACTCAACACCCATGGAGTATCGTAGAATGATGATCAATGAGGGATGATGTCACAAATGTGTGCCAATTAGTCAGTGAAAATGCATTTGCAGAGTAATTTCACGAGGTAAAAGCGAGTGAGATTCTGTAGCAAGTCAAAACTCATGACATTTTCAGCAGCATTTTCAAAAGTTTCTTTATTGAGACAATTTGTTTGTTTCACATTTCTAAGCTATTACATCTCATACATTGATATCTCAACAAAGAGGCTTGGACCTCAGCCCTATTATTGGGTTGGTTTACATGGTCCTGCCTACAGGTCAACATATCTAACAGTATGGTAATGGTATCACATTTGGTGTACAATTGTTAAATGGTAGAAGACTCACTTGTGAGCACAGTTTTAAAACACTTCAGATCTAAACCGCTCTTCCAAGTCAAGATCAGAGAGACCATATTCATTGGACTATAGTTTGTTTTCCTTTTTTATTTTGTTTATTTCACCAGTTTTACAATATGTATTTTGTGGCTATTGAATTGTTCTAAATATCTAACTACCTTTGCTGTCCATCATATATCCCACCCACTTTATGATTGTACTTGGGCTTGAAGGCTGATATCCATGAAACAGATAATTAGAAATAGTTTTAGGAGCTTTTTTAAACAGTCAGATTTAAATGTCTTCCACCAGAAAGTGGTGAGTGGACATGGTGAAGAGCACCCGAAACTACTAGAAAAATAAATGGGCACACTTTCAACACCAACTACGTTTTTTAAGAGTTTTTCGGATTCTCTACGATCTGCCAGTTCTCCATTCCGACAGGTTTCGGCATGGACTTAATAATATGCCATAGACAGCCAAGGACGATGTAGGTGAACTTTACTCAACACTTATGGATGACCTTATAGACAGCTGATACCGTCTTAGCAAACAAACTTTGACAGTATTAAACGATAACCCTTGTACAAGGTACAGAAAAGGGTCTTTATGTAAGATCCTAGATTATTTAACGGGCCTGAGTATTTGTTACCCATTTTCAATGCGGTGGGACAAGGTGGCCATCAATCTAACCCCCATCTTTTCACACTAAATAGATCTATTGCCTAATGAAAAAAAAATCACACCCTTTCCTGATAACCGCAGTCACAGGTTGACATTTCATGATTTCCTCAAGTGTAAGAAGTTATGACCATGCCTCGTCGGTTTTAACATAAAGCGTTACATCGCTGATGGCTGGTGGGGGTATCATTTAGTCTGTAATTTCTCTGTTCCCAACCCCACTTCCCACCCTCGCTTGTATCGATCCTCCATTGATTGGCTTATCACAGGGCCCTGCCAGGAACATTTCGGGAAGCTGGTACCCGGCTGATGGGTCGAGACCTGCCTTGACTCCCATATCCACCCGCCTGGAACCAGCATCAGCTCCGACCCCGCTGGCGTCCACTTCAAAGTGAGGCTGTGAGTGGCGCCGGTCGGGACGCCGAAACATTAATTGGACGTCAGCGCCACTTTTCACCGGACTTAGCGGGCTTCTAAAGTGATTATGGGCGCTAGCCATTATTTACTCGTGATTTCTGCTGGGGTGAGTTCCCTCTAATTAACGATGGTTTTCGATGAAGCCAGTCGCGATGGAAAGGGGAAAACAAGAGCGGAGCTATTCTAGAGTATTTTCTCCTAGATGTTTTCCCCAAGAACTGTGTTAGCTCAAAGCGGAAAAGTTTTAGAGTAGCTCCTAATTCTGTCGCCCTCCCCCGATGATTTTATACAAAGCTTTAGAATGAACTGCATCGAGATCTGTAGCCACTGTAAATATGCCATGAGTTTTGGTCGCAAGAGCCTCATGAGATTTCATAAAAACCAAAATGAATGGAGTATTGTCAGTGGCTATGGATTATCTACAGTTCAGATTTTATCTCACTCCTCTCTGACTAATTGGCTAACCTTTGTGACAAAATCCCCGTTGAGTATTTGTTATCACAATACTCCATGGGCGTTAAGTACGAGTTCCCAATGTTAAGTCTATGGGGAGAAAATACCAGGGTTGAGATAACACTCCTTTCTCGCAGTTAAAGGATTTGGTTCCTCTTTGAACTACCTTCTGATAACAAAATATCAAACACCATCATGTAGATACCAGAAACACCCATCCTTGGAGAGCTTTCTCAAAATCTACTGAGGCGAGGCTAGGGTCCCAAACCTAAAGTGGGATTCACACGATGAGATTCATGTACCTCACAGGTTGTTTTTCTGAGACAAATCCTGTTAAGATTCTGCACTCAAACACAAATCTTCGTCTAAATTATAGTTTCATTTCCCTGTGACCTATTTCCCCCCTTGTAATTGTTGGCGACATTTCCCCTTAAAAAGGAACAAAATCGCAAGAGACTTTGAGACCTGTGAGGTACATGAATCCCATCGTGTGAATCTCACTTAAGTACATAATCTGAGTGGCACTGCGCTATGCAAATATCCCCCCAAAGCCTGGCTGACTGGCAACAATACTGGGTGTTGCATAATACCTTCTACCTACACACTACGCTATTTGCAGAAGTCGACACGCAAGTAGTGTTGCGGAACACATCCATATATTCCATATGACTCTCATCAGTAGTCATCAGCTATATTGATACTGACCTAACTCTCCTATTTACCACATATAGTAGCTATTCATAATGGCTAACATCGGACTGTCTTGTGCAAACACGATCTCGTAACGGTAGATTCCAGGGGCTTTTCCCACGTACTATGGTTCGGAGGAGTGTCGTCATCAAGTCCTACACTCTGCTATGAGTAGAAGGAGAGACAATTTAAGGCATATCCTACAATTCGCAGTGGCGCCACCTGGTGATTTTTTAAATATTACGATTTATCCATCTTTTTGTGGCATATTCCAAAGTCATATGAGCAAAATTCAAGTTTTTACCTACCCCAATTGGTAAAATAGGCTCGTTTTGATTTGCTAGATTCATATAGGAAGTTTACTGAAAAATTTGGTTTTCTTTAATTATCTTGAAAACAATGATGGTGACCTATAGTTTTAAACTTAAATTAAACGCCTACTACATTCTGTGAAAGTTTGAAGAAAATGACATGGGTTTTACTATATAAAAATAGAATAGAATTTCTATATATTCCATTATATCATCATATTATCAATATCTAAGTCGAAAATAGCACGATGGCCCCAAAACTTCAAGTTAGATATGTGTTCCATAACACTTTGAGATCATCTTATTCCATCTTCAAAACAAATTGTCTGATATGCCTTAAAGCAGCCAGAATGATACACATCTGCAGCGGTTTATTGCGATGCTATGAAATTAGAAACTGCGGAAGGTCAGGTCTGTCAGAGGAGGGAAATGGGAAGTATCAAGCGTTCGTGTTTCTTCTTCAAGATAGAATTTCGGGAGTGGAAATGATAAAGCTTCTCCTTGGAAATGAAGGTGACTTGGACATGACAAACATCTCGACTCTACTATTTTAACAAACAGAGAGGAGACAAAGAAGGCACCATCCTATATTGGCTGGAATAACAGTATTGAGCGTATTCTGTATAGATCTAATTCAAACTCATCATTATCACACAAGTCATATCGACGCCCAATTTACTTGAAGACTAAAATTAGTTCGTAAGGTGTATATAGATAAACCTTATTAGCAAAGTATCCTGCTTAAATTAAAGTAAAATGGGACCATAGTAGAGCGCGAGAGTATTTACAAAGCTACCCTCTGTGGAAATTATTGAGGGCATATATACATACAAAAAATATATATGTACATGTATCAGTTCGGACAAAACCTGCAGTCATTGTTATTCTTTTGTATACTTATTACTGAATACCTTTATCTAAGTATAGCATCCTTCTAGTGATGCCAATCTCTCCCTTCATGAGATCAAATCTGAACCGCACCCGATCCATAGCCACTTAAATATATGCCATTCGTTTTAGTACGCTACTTTATCTCACTCAGCTTTGCCTTGTGAGAATACTACACAACCAAAGCTCTTGGCATATATTGTCAGTGGACCTCAATACAGTTTCTTCTTAGTTTCTCTTACTGAAGGGTTTGATCCCCAGCTATCAGAAACCCTCCGAGGACCATTCCCAGCATACCCCCGTGTAATAAGCTCACTGGTGCTCCATAATGGACGAGGTTTCTTGGTCCCGTTGTATGACGTCACTGCAGACGACAGAACAACGGGTTCTCCAAACGTCAGTAAATCTCCTCAGAGGTCAACAACTGTCTGCTGCCCCCTCTTATCTGTCACCACGAAGCCCCAGTCCTGCCACCAGGCCGCGCCATAAGCTGCTCAGCTCTGAGCTGCTCTAGAAGCATATCCGTCTTACTCGGACGTGCTCTCAGTTCTCTGTACAACGACTGGTCAACTCTGAGCTCCTCAATAACTGTCCATCTTACTCTGCTACATTCTGAGTTCTCCATACAGAGACTGTTTAACTCTGAGCAGTTCTAGAATTGTCCGTGCTACTCAAGACATTTTTTTTTTTTTTTTTATTCAATGAAAAGGTTTCACGACGTACAAAGTTCACCATCCAGGGGTGTTCTTCCACTTTGGGGTCACATATACACAAGATACGGACATAACAGGACAACGATAGTGACAGTACAAACAAGATCATCACAGGACCATACAATTAAAGTTAAAGTTAAACGATTTAGTTCTTATGGACTTTCTATGCTGTATATCTAAGACATGCTCTTAGTTCTCCATACAGTGACTGCTCAACTTCGAGCTGCTCTAGAAGTGTCCGTCCTATTCAAGACATGCTCTCAGTTCTCCATGCAGTGACATCTCAACTCCGAGCTGCTCTAGAAGTGTATGTGTCTTACTCGGACATGCTCTGAAATCTCGGCACAGTCAATGCCCAAATCCGAGCTCCTCTAAAAGTGTTTGACTTAGTCCATTGTGCTCTGAGCTCTCCATACAGTGACTGTTAAACTCTGAGCTGCTCTAGAAGTAGCTGTCTTACTGAGATGTGCTCTGAGCTCTCCGTAGAGTGACTGGTCAACTCTGAGCTCCTCAATAACTCTCCATCTTACTTCGCTGTGTTTTGAGCTCTCAGTACAAAGACTGTTCAACTCTGAGCTGCTCTAGGGGTGTTCGTCTTACACGGACGTGCTCTGATTTCCCTGCAAAGTGACTGCTTAATCCTGAGCTCCTCAAGAAGTGTCCATTTTACTCCACTGTGCTCTGAATTCTTCGTACAGTGACTGGTCAACTGTGAGCTGCCCTAGAAGTATCTGTCTTACTCGGACGGGCTCTCAGTTCTCCGCACAGTGACTGTTCAGCTCTGAGCTGCTCTAGAGGCTGCAGACTATTCAAAAGCTGGGGTCTATAATAATTCAGAGACTTTTTGTGAAAGGTACACTTCGGAACATGTAGTTTGATAAATATAGCTTCACAAGATCTGGATATTCGTTGGTACGTTAAGAATGATCTCCACTGTACATAAAATAGCAAATATAGATATTTCTTCTGTCAACAAGGAAAGGCAGCTCTTATTTAGAACAGTTCTCGGAATTTTCATTCTGGTATTGAGTATTACTCTCGGCTGCTTGTTTTGGAATATTTGGAATTGATCCAACAGGGTTTGATTTGTTTGTGCAAAAGTGATATCTCCGCAGCCAAATCTCTGCACCATGACTGCTCAGCTTGGAGTTGCACCAAAGTGTCGGTATTGGTGGTACGTGCTGTGAAGTCTACCGTCAGTGAGCTGGTCCTCTTAGAAGCTCTGAGAATGCTCCGGCCTCCTTGTGTATTCTCTGAGCTGCTCAGATGTGAGCCCGTCACACACACACTGAATAGACTCTGTCCCGCCAGACTGCTAAGAATCCGTATCTAGCTAAGTTTCCTTTGGATTATAGTTATACCAGTAGGTAGGTCTTCCCTTCCACTGCAACAAAAGTGTACACACAATCTGAGTTTTATGCATGGATATGTATTGCTATGTATAGAGGCCACATAACATATTTACACGATATCACAATGATGAAGATGTATCTCCGAAATCTTTAGGAAACTCGTTTTTTCTAGTTCAAATTTGTATTCTGGTCATGTATCTAGGCTCGGTGACCTGTCGTCCTTTACAACCAGTCCAATGCGTCACCATTGTGTGTTTAGCTTTCATTAGAAAATGCATTTAGAGCGTGCCCAGCATTGCCTTGTAAAAGAAAGTGTTTCCCTCTATGAAGGGGTCAGCTGAATGTCTGGCATCAAACATAAGGAAGGCGTCATTGGAGACGATGCAAGTACCTCGAGCCGCCAGGCAATCCACTGCTAAAAGCGGCTTTAGAAAAGAAGTGAGTGAAGTCAGGGTCAGTGGAGACCAGAGGGTGGAAGGTGGCGGTCAAAAGGCTGCCAGGTTCGCGGATGGCAGGGCACAAAGACTTCCTAGGACTTCATAGGACATGAAGGGGCAGGGATGAGGTGTGGTTTCAGCAGGGTAGAATACACCCGAGGGGATATAAGCAGTTTCCTCTCACCCTTTGAATTTCTCTATATATATATAAAAATGTATACATGTACATCGTCTTATCTTAATCCCTCAGTTATTTGATATGATGTGAGTTTAGGATATTAACATTATGAACATAAGAGATATAGGCGCTTCAAGAAATAGCTATGAAAATAATTAAAATAGACACAGAAATATGACTCGTTTCACTGATGAGTTAATAAAAAGTTTGTTTTTTTTTATTTTTTTTTTATTAGCATAACAGTTCTGCTTTTAGCAGGTCTTCCACTGAGATGTAGCATGAACAATCAGGATATCACATCGAGTTATTAGATTAGACACATGATATGAAATTATAGGATGAAATGTGGATAACACATATAATACAACATTGCGCAGTTCTCACACAGCCCGCCTTATAGCTACCTCCAGTCATACTCTGAGTGTTTCGATTTTGTCCGGCGGGCATTATCTCTTTATGAGTTGTTTTCTAGGAATGATATCAGGAAGCAGAGCTGAATGATAACTGTAGTGGAAGACAACAAACGCATTGTAAATAACCATATGAAATTGGGTGATGTTTAGATTTTACCCTACCCCATCACATGTTTTAGCTTCATGTCATGCATGGCATATAAATATTTTATGGCATAACCGTGGCATACAATCACACCATGTTAAGTCTATAGAAATTTATGTATATATATATATATATATATATATATATATATATATATATATATATATATATATATATATATACAGAGAGAGAGAGAGAGAGAGAGAGAGAGAGAGAGAGAGAGAGAGAGAGATAGCATAAATATCTAAAGGTATCTAAAATTATCGGCATCCTAACTAGGGTTCAATCCTTAACCACACGGTGAGGGCCTGTTGAGATGAGCTGGGAGCCACCGACTTGACCTGAGATTGAGCTGCTCGTTATGCTCACAGATTGGCCGGCGACCAGGCCGGCAACTCCGTGAAGAGGTACTCAATGCTGCAGCCCCCGGTCTCGTCAGCTGCTTAACTCTCCACGGACCTGCTTGCACACAGAAAATAAAAATAAGGAACCCTGCAGGAGGCTTTTTTTTATTGTGAACACTTAAAGGGACGCCACCGGAACCGGAAGTCTTGGTTTGAGGAGAGTGATGAGGTCCGCCGGGCATCTAAAAACTGTATCTGAGACTCAGAGGGAAACCCTCTATAGCTATAGAATCACTTCAGTTTTTTTATCTATATTAGATTATTGATTTTGTGAGGTGGTACTGATATTGGCCATTGATAGAGTGTATGAGAGATATTGCTGTATGTAAAATGACGTCAGAACTGAAAATCCTATCTCAGATTTTCAGGAACTAATTCTGGCTTCTAAGGTCTGAATAGAGACAGTCAAGTAAATGTGCAAAGCAAGGGTGGCAACCATAAAACGTTAGATAGATAGACCTCTCAGAGGACGAGCATAGTAAATAAAAATGTTACCTATAATATACAAAAATACCTTTACAAATTGCGGAGCATTAGAAATAGACCACGCGAGAAATCAGAGATTAGTATGCAAGCTAGGAATTAAGGAACCGATCAGTTCTGTCAACCATAAGTGTGTGTTAAGAATGAATGAAATTTGCTACAATAAAAAATCGATTGTGTTTCGAAGTTAGGATGCCAACTTTGGAAGGTGAACTGAATTAATGAGATGAGATGACTTAAGATCGTAGCTGAATGAATATAAAACCGCTTACTAAAAGGTGCTTTCCACAACACATCGCTAAAACCAGAGGGGGAATGTCATATAAACCTCCATTTCCAAGATTTCATGAATAATTTGATGTATTCCAAGGCGTTAAGTACATTTAGTGCGCTGTTTTCTCAATTATTTATATCTTAATGAAAGACATTTGAAGATTCCCGTCTGGGGTTCGCTCCGTGGATCTCATCAGTGAGAGAATCAAAGAGCAGGTCCGCCTGACGCGTCGATAATCCCAAAGCCGTGATGTTCTGATGGCTAAAAGTTTAATCAGACCCTCCCAAGTAGAACAGAGAGAGAGCGATCTTACCTCAGGCACGAGGGAGTTGTCTCCGGTCCAGCGGTTGACTGAGGGCTCCCTCGGAGTAGAGATGATGGCAGATGAAGTAGACTGAAGTTGGATTCACACGGTGGGATTCATGTGCCTCACAGGGTTCAAAATCTCATGAGATTATGTTCCCTTTTAGGGGTAAATGTCGCCAACCACTGCAGGGGAAAATATGTTTCAGGAAAATGGATGCCTACAATTTAGACGAAGTGTTCGAGTACAAAGCTTCAGCAGGATTTGCTCAGACAAACACCCTGTGAGGTACATGAATCCCATCATGTGAATCCCACTTAGCGAACAGTTTGAAACCTCATGTTTTCTTAGTATAGGCCTGAGATGTGTATTGATGCGAGTGTAGTTTTCCCAGTTGGCCAAGTTAGAATTTCCAAAGAACAAGTTGATGCCTGCTTAGATTAAGAGAATCATACCTTGAACTATGAGTAGATGGAATTGTGGATTTAATAAATTCATTTAGCATTAGGTGTGGACTGTGAGATAACCGCATGTCAATTGTATTACCAATAAGGTCAATTCATCCATATACTTAAGGGGAGTGTCCACCTACAATGATTTTGGTATCTGGAGCATATCATAGAATTTTGCAATGACAAATTCTATCGCATCGGAAAGAAATGTGAAATCGTAGTAATCGGACCAGGCTTTCCCGACGCTGTCTACAACGCACACCAATGCACTGGGATGACCTCCCAATAGAAAAAAAACACATCATAGGCTGAACTTTGATATGGGCAATCTGCATCGCAGTGCAACGGGAGGTCAGTAGGTGGACAACCCACTTTACTCTAGGTTACGTTCGACTGCAGCTGTACCAGACAAGTTAAATGCGGGCACTGTGTTCAAGTACTCTAACTTTATTGATCGGAACGGATTAGCAGCATAACAGGGATCACCGTGTCGCCTTCAAGGGCACCCATGGCTACCACAGGCGAGATGACGAGGGGCCAGTTAGTATCCAGGAGGGAGGTGTCTTATAGATAGATGTACTACGCTCTACTGGGTTCCTCCAAACATAGAATTATGGCATCAATGTCGTTCCATTTTAACTATTTCACTGCAAGAATGAAGGAAAGGATCTAGGTGTGTCTATTTGCTTCCTTGATGTATATATTAATTGGAGCCCACAAGATCAGAGTATATTTCTACTACTCCGGTTTGTCGGCGGATTCTTTTCGTCAAGAGCATTGATAATACAAGCAATGCTCATGCTATTGCTTCTATCCGCAAACAACAGACCTGTAGGGTCATGCACACACATTTATATGTGTGGCAGCTCGTTGTACTTCCTGTCCCATATCGTTCCCCCGATGCAGCCTATAACATTTTTTAAAACAATCTTTATTCATTTCTGTCAAATGGACAGATCTTTCAATGACTACAATGAGTAATCGCACACCCAATTTACAGACCTCTGTTAAGGTTGAATGAAAATCTAATTAATTTAAAGATAACATCAACGGGATAATATAGTCACAGGTCATAGTTGTAATAAGGTATTAATTTCTAGTTCTTAGGATAGAGATGCTCATTGTTGTTGTGTGATCTATCTAAGATCAATCTTTCGAAGTTGTAATAAGACCTGCTCTCATGTCTTACATATATACATACTTGTTTGTCGTTCATGGAAATTTACTGATCGCTTATTCATGGAATTTTACTGTAAATAGGGACCATTGTCGTGAATACTGTTTCCTACCTTGTCTATCTCGCATTGACTGTGAATCATAGTAAAACACAATGAGAAATGAGCTGTCAGTGGTAGATATAATAGAGAGGAGAGAGCTATAGAACGGCGCCCCCACCCCTATCCTCTTTACGTGGTCGGGACAGTGGTATGTGTGAGAGACATCGAATCCGCGTTTTACCTACTATGATAGCAAAACACATCATCTTAAGAAATGCAATGTAACCGAAGTAGCATCGTCATTGACTGGATGTTATTTTACCGTTATTTACACCCGACAGAAAGAGGTGTGGGGGTGGGGAGATCCGGGGATGGGAGGGGAAGGGAGAGATCAATTCGACGCTACGCCAGGAGGGATAGGGAGGGAGAGAGTACACATTGTCCTATACACATACAGCAGCAGGCTATTTGGTTTCCGTGTGCCAAGCTAAAACACTGAACAGACCTTTTCCCACAGGCCGGTATCGCACCATATCTGCTTGGTAACACAAAGCCTGAAGCCAAACAAACACCTGGCAACGTATTCCTTAGCATTGGCCGACTGGGTGTATTAGCGTAATACGTTTATTATACCCGCGTATATTATCTCCAGAGAAAGAGAATCGATTGTATCGTATTCTATAGTATTCCACCTCCAATTTGCTGTCAAACATGCAGATATATCACCTTACTTTGAATATAGCTTGGATAGTAAAGGAACACTGAAACTGGATGCACGGTAATACATTGGCAAACCTAGCCATCATCTACCTATCTTTTTCTAGGGAAAACTGAGACAACTGTCAATTCTAAATTTAGACAGACCATACTCATTTATATAATGTACTAGTTTGCCCCAGCTATCGTAACTTTCAATAGTCTTTTAATTACACCCACCGTTCAAACTCTAGCTGTGATTGCAGTGTATCACTATAGGTGTAATACTAGGCTCACCCGTGTTTGTCCGAGCGGCGGCCTAAAACTAAACAATGCCCCGTTAAGACCAACGCACACTAGGCGACTTTTCCCGTTTTTAGCGGAAAAGTCGCCGTAAAACTCACCTTAAGACTTTTTTACGGTACAATATCGCTATGTGTGCCATGGTTTCCTTGCGATATCGCAGAGGCAATTATGCACCCCCTTTTCACCCCCTTTCCCCCCCGCTGATTTGGGGTTTGTCGCCGACTTTTCCTTGAGACTTTCGAATATAACAAGTTATATTTTTTCGCTTGAGACTTTTGACTTTTGGTTGCCACCTCCCGCTGGGCGGGCCGTTGGCCCAGGTTTCGGGTCCTGGAATTATGCTTTGGGGTCTTCCAGGCCTGGAAAAAGCCTGGACTTTTCACAGAACCCTGGAAAATATATTTTTTAATAAAAAAATTCTTTTTAGTATGATTCAATATCATACGTGATATTGAGTTAGAATATATAGGTATAAATAAAGGTTAAAAAAGCCATAAGTGCCAAAATGGCCCACCTCGCATCTATTTTGTAGCTACCATAAGTCAGTTATCCATTGTTGAGACTTTCGGAAAGGGAAAGTCTCAAGGAAAGTCTCAGGGAAAGTCTCAAAGTGTGCATGCATAGGCCTTGAGATTTTCGGGTAACCTCCTGCTGGGGTGACCGACGCCCGAACAGAATTTGTCGGCGACTTTTCCCGACCCCTGCTGTGTTTATTGCACCCCCCTTGCGATATTTCTCCTAAAAAGTCTCAAGCATATCGCAAGGAAAAAAGTCGCCAAGTGTGCGTTGGTCTTTAGGAACACCCTGTATTCAATCCATGATAGTGGACATCTAGAGGTAGTTTCAGAATAGGTCTGGGCATTATCCTACTCCTAATAAAAAACCGCCATAGACTTAACATAGGCAAATTTTATGTACCAGGCTGTGACATAAAGTGTTTTTTATGCCACTAGAGTAATAATAATATTGACCAATCAGAGAGCAGGGTTTCAGCTACTATGAAAAAAAGTTCTGTTGGTCGTTGAGTCAATATTTATATTTTAGTAATACAAAAGCATAGACGGGGTAGGATAAATACAAAACCGAATTCGAGTTAGACTTGTCATTGTCTATGCCACTCTGGGCAGGTCTGTTCCTCACTACACTCGGCTACGCCTCGTGTAGTAATACACGACCTGCCCATCGTGGCATAAACATTGTCAAGTCTAACTCTCGTTTGGTTTCTACTAATTATCCCATATGTACTTTATCCTATCTGTAATAAAAAAAAACAACGCCATAGGCTTAACATGGGATTTGTTTATGTCACGGTTGTGACATTCAGTGCCGTTTATGTCACTATTTTCTAATACTGAAAGAAATGTGGAAACGGGGTAGGATAAAATCTAGACGCCACTCGTTTGAGTTTGATTTTATTCATGTCACTCATTTGTTGGCTCTGTAGTGTCACTCGTCTTCGACTCGTGAGCCAACAAAATGCGTGACATAAATAAACTCAGACTCAAACTCGTGACTTCTCTCGACATTATGTCACAGGTGTCTCGTAAATGATATTGAATTTAGAAGTATGTTTACTACTTCACAAAATGTCGAAGAGTACACTAGATGAAACGAGTTTATTTGACATCGTTGCGGCCAAGGTTTGGCATAGAAGTATAAATCTATTTAAAGGGGCGGTCAAAAATATCTGAATCATTAAGCCAAAGATGTGAATATGAACTAATATAGATTGCCTGAGATATTTGTAATGATTGAATTACAACATGAAATTAATTCACCAAGCCAGCCTATAGTTTAATCTGAAATGCTATGGTCTATCCATTCATGTTATCTTGAATTAATTACAGAATGCCTAAAACTGTATACATGTATATCTTTTAAACTTGTTTCATATAAAAATTTATCAAACGACTCTAGTTTACATCACTAATCTCTTTAATTCATGTTTCCATTTGAATTAGATTTTAAAAAGGACTACACTACACTTGTCTCTTGTAGATTAAATTGGTTCACTTAGATTGCAGGTTTAACGTATCCTTCCTACATTGCCTTATCATCTGTCCCATTCATAGGTTGAATTACGGGGATTAGTTTACTTTGCACACTATGCCGTATTAATTATTCACTCTCTGGGTTCACACACTGTACCTGCCCTTTAACAGATATGAGCACGGTACACAATGCTGAGGTTGGAGTCAAAGATAAAATGTAATGTATTATTTATCTTCACCTCCTCCTAGGACCATTCTATTCACAATCTGCGTTGGCAGGCTTTAACCCAGGCCGGTCGTCCATCACGAGATTAGGTCTGACTGGCGGACAAAAACGGCGCCAACCTCACAAGTCCCCACTCCTGTGGCCGTAGATGCGATGAATATATTCACACGTAACGCTAAAGATCGCACTTGGCTTTCCCCTAAAGCGGCACGTTTGGCTTCACGTAGCAGCTAGCCAGCCACACACACACATTGTAGGCTCCCGGGGGAACAATAGGCTGTCTGGCCTGATCCACCAGCCAGGAGCCCCCAACCCAGGAGCCCCCAACACAGGAGCCCCCAGGAGCCATAGGCATGCGCAGTGCTCCCATCCAAACGCCATCTAGTGGCCAGTGATAACAGCACGCGCTCTGCTACACTGGCACCCAGAGCCACACTACTTAGCTCTGGTCGGGTTAAATAAGCGACCGCATTGACCTAGTAGCGGGACTTATTTGTTACTCTCCACAAATCTTTCATCCTGTTTGGAGAGTGTATTATTTCATAACTTTGACTCCAATTTACCATTTCCTTATTTGTTTTCCTGTATATTTTTTTCTCCAAAATATAATGAACATAAATCTTGGTTTATTTATCAATCTGTTAGCTATGAATACTTTCTATTAAGAATATGTCTGCTTTCAGAATATACATAGAACAAAACTACTTGGTTTGAGGATACCGTGTGGGATTTAATCCATCCATCCCCTATATCGTAGCTCAGCGCAGCCAGGGGTTGGTTGCCAATCTAGCGCTCTGCTAGATCTGACCAATGAAGGGAGTTATCCCAGGCCCGACGGCGAAGTTCTCTGGGCGTGCTGAATAAGGGCCGAGGCTGCTCAGCAACAATGCCTGCTTAGGACACCCAGATTCCCCCCTACCCCACCCTGCCCCCACCCTACCAAGGATTGGCAGAGCTGCTGAGCAACTCGCTTCATAGTTGACCTTGCAGAAAGCATCTTTGTTATACACCTGAGCACGTTATTCTGATGCTTACTAACATCTGCTCCGTATATTGAAACAGGGGGTGATCACCTCCTTCGACTTTGCTTCCGATGCGCTACAATTAACGCACCGGTGGGCTCTGCAACACGCATATCAGAATCGTGGTGCAAAAACATACAGTTCGGCAAGAATCAGTCAAGTTTTGTTGCCGAGCTCTATGGCTCATGCCTAAGTGCTACAACCCTACGAAATTCAAACATTCTTGGATTTTGTAGTGTGTCGTGACACATCGTAGCCCTATCAGGGGCCTATCGCAAGGCTCTGTGACGAAGAAACTGACGCGATACGATGTTGGCGATGACGGGGACGCGTGTCGCTGCCATTTTATATTTTTAATAAATGTACCGATTGTCACAGTGCGCCCGAATATTCACTACGGGCTCAGTGCGCCCGAACATTATTTTTACTGCACCCCTAGCAGCGGGTAGTATTTCATAGACGTTCGGCCATAGGTATGTAATAATAGGTGGGATGCATGTCTAAAGATCATGTACGACTTACTGGACCGTATGCTGTCATATATATGGTCCCTGTCGACATGCCCAAATGGAACTTCGAATGGTGATTACAACCAATTTCTTTTTAATCTAAAACACTCTAAAGTGTATAATAAAAGGAGAACAGAACAGGCATTTAATCTGATAATTGTTACTCAATCACGGACATGGAAACACACCCCTCCCGCCTAACAGCGTCTGGGCAAGTACATTTTCAATATAAAGTCTGAATACGATGGATAATTAAAAAAGACACTTTACCATAGCATTTTCCGATGTTTACTATAAATCGAGGGAGAGACTTTTCTTTCCAAGCAACCAATAGTGCTGATCTGGGCTAGAATTCTGACATTTGTCAGATGTAGACCTGTGGGCGTCAATGTGATGATAATTCCCGTTCTCAATTCACGGGCAGTTCACATGTGATATTATAAAGTTCATTTAACTAATATTCGTCTCCAGAGGATGCACATTGCTTTGTCCTGAAGCACTGTGGTTTTGGATGTAACTACTAATCTAATGGATGTCATTTTGGTAAAAAGTCTCTCTCTCCTGACTCAGTAACATGGCAAGCATAATCGGTTTCAAATACTACCCTAATTTCATGAATTACATTCCTTACCATTTTGTTGCATTTTATTGTCGCTAGAAATAACCACAGATTCGAAAAGAACCTGCTAATATATCGGTCAGTGTTTTGCCTAACCGAAATCCTATAAATCCTTAGGATGAAATATAGCCTATGCCCTTCATTTTCTCTTAACCAAAAATAGATAGATAGAAAATGCCGAGGCTTATTGCTAAATATTATCGTTAGACAATATATTAGTGGCAAATCATTCTTTTGTGTCAACACAACAAAAACGAGCAATCTAGGAGAGGAACCTATCCAATATAGAAGGAAAACTGACCGGGAGTTTAATCTGTGAATTGCTATGAACTCATGGATTGACAAATACTTGTTCCTCCTGCCTAATGACGTCAGGCCAAGTAGTTGCCAGTCTGTGAGTGAGTAACAAATAACAGAATAAAAAACCTGGTCTGTCTTCCCTTTATTATACACCTAGAAATATTTTGGATTCATAAGAATCTACCATGAGTCGCCATTCAAAATACAATTTGAGCATGAAATATATCAGTAAACGCCACAGTAGGCCATATATGATTTTTACGGTGTAGAGAATAGAGGTCAGTAAGTAAACGAACTATGTGCACGGGTGTATAATAAACGGAATGTAGGGCAGGTCTACAAGCTGCTCAGGTGGGGGCACATTCTGCAGTGATCTGAGCCGTACACAAAGTAGACCAGCGATCAAATGTAGCCCTGTCCGAGGAGCGCCATAGACAAAGGATCTCTTAAAGGGTGAAGGGTCTAACACCTCACAGGCGTCCTCTTATATGTCTTTAGGTAGAGACATCAGTATATCTCCTGTAGTGCTCAAATACTTACACCGTTTTACTGAAGTGGTGTAAACTTGATGAGAAGAAATCATTTTTCATAATGCATTCCATTGATTGAATGTTTTAGGGAAAAGATTTTATCAACTGAGGCCTGAGTGGTAACTGACATTCCCCCTTGGTCTGTGCCACTCTAAAATCAGCAACTCTTTTCCTGACCTTGTAAGACTTAGTTAAGATCAGCAATGTTCAATATAATTCAGATGTTAATAAAGTTTTACTTATAGGCTTCCATAGAAGTGCAATATGAAACCATAAAAAGAATGCAAGTAGAATACATCAAAACTCTGCTATAAATCTGCATAAAAACTCTGCAATAAAATTGCATCAGAACTCGTCAATCTAATTGAGCAATTGTGCACTTTACTTTCCGCAGTCTGATTGCCCTGAGATTGCTCAATAAGATTGCGCAAAAAGCCGTCATCTTAACTGCAGTCGTGCGCACTGGGCAACTGGACATTACCCCACGAGCTAAGTCTGATGAATAATTTGTAAACAATGTGATAAAGTAATATAGTTTTATGGTACTACCCAATGTACTTGTTAAGTGATATTATCTTATATTATTTAAAGTCGGGTATAGGTGAAGAAGGTAACAGCTGGACCTGTTCCGAGTTTAAATCCCTACTAGTGACTTCGTCAATTCCCGAGGTTGACGTCACATCTGCAGCCTATTGAAGTATGAACATCGCCGGCTGACCGGAGTTGGCCGTACTGAAGGCTATTATTCTGCGAGACAGCGGAAAATAGGCTATCATTTGACATGACACCGGTACATGAGCTGGTCATCGGCGTTCAGAACTGTACGCGCTAAAAACAGCGAAAGGTTTAACTTCACATTGCCTTCTCTCAGGGTAAAGTGATCAGGAAACTACAGTCCTGAATTTAGTTTTCAGCATGGCTAGAAAGAAATCATGAGAGATAAAGTACAATTGAGTAAAGTAAGTAAAAAAGACATAGAACAGCAGAATAGAGTTTGTCTGTAAACGAGAATCTCACTCTCATGGCACTTCAGTCTCCAAGCCTCGGTCTGGTTACTGTCCATATTTGTGGGAGAAACTCCAAGCAGATCCGACAAAATTCTCCCGCTTTATATAGGGCACAGAGTGATTGCTAGTTCTGCCAACATCCACCAGGAAATTGTAAGATGGCGTCACTATTATCTACTGTTATAATCTATTGATAATCATGAGACGAGATTAAAAACCCTCTAAAATAAGACTATTTTCCCATATAAAATGTCTCTGAGGCCGTATACCATGGATTTCACAATGGTTAGTGGTTTACTGAGTCCCCATACGTCAATGGGGACTTACTATGTCATGGATGATAAATACACAATAATTACTGTTTTTGTGTATGAAAGGCCGGAATCTCCGAGTAATTGACGCAAAGTGATATCCAAGTGAATATGAGGATATTACGTCGTCAACTACAAGGAAATTACAGCACCTCGTACCCAAAACCAGTCGCCATTGTATTTATCATCCACCTACATGATTTATAACAAGTATATTGCATTACAAAGTTTATTGCAAGACATTTGAACTTCCAGATCACGCAATAAAGCTACAGCACTGTCCAGTATGGTGGTAATTTGGTGTATTCTTACACCAGTATATCATGTTTCATTATTTTTCCGTTATTCTAGCATGCAAAACCTTTTAGGACAGTGACTTCTGGTGGTAAATGAGATTGTAACCGATTCTGAATAATTAATATTGAATGAATACTGAATATACCTATTTTGAAGTATATATATATATGATTTGGTCTAATTTGGGGTGGGTCTATTTTTCTGGAATCTCCTGCTGGAGATTCTGACATGCCAGAAGCCCTGGGTAGCTGTTTCCAGGTGTTTTATACATTTCCTATGGAGACTTCGTAATATGTGGATGATAATATAAACCAGTATTCTTATAAATATATGTTATACTATACCAGATCATCATTGTACGGAAAGTCAGTGTATGAACATTTGATGCAGTAAGAGATACAACAAAATAATTCTAAATAAAAACTTGAAAGCACTTTGAAGAGCACCTCGGGGTAGATTTGCGGAAGATGTTCCGAAATTGGAGCTGCTCAAGATTTTATCCTTACAAGGACATTACCCAGTTCGTGTCTGCTGATAACCACCGGCGGATACCTTTACCTTAAGAATTAGTATCAACAGCCGACTGACAACACAAAACAATACTACTGCCTGTGAATGCATTTTTTGGCTTTACTTTCTGGATCTAGTACAAAACATTCACTTGAAGTCCGAATAACGATTTTGTATGAAAAACCTTAAACCTCAAACTTGTAAGTTTCTGATTAATGAGGGTAATTAGTTTGACAGAATCAAATTAAGCAAATACCCCGGAATCCTTATGTCAGCGCTGTATTACTGTCGTTACCAATATATATCAGAAGTGACATAATGTTGGACTGATGGGTATGACAATATTACACCATAAATGAAACAACAGGGAAGTCAATAGGCTGTGACAGCTAGCTCTGTCATGCGTGACGAATGGGGCTAAGTATACAGGAACCATATTTAAATAATCAACGACATGCATGGGGACCAGGGGAAGGAGATAGAGGGAGGGGGTGGTAGCGAGGAGGACAGAGAGAAGGTGCTAAAGACGAAACCAACAAGTTTTGGTCAAAGTCATCATTCTCAACGAGGTTGATGCGGAGTGATATGAAAAGCGAAGCTGAGTGAATATCACATAGCATTCAAGCGAGTTGGAGAAAAGCAACTTCGACCTAACCTAGTTGATTTCTGTGTTTATCTCATGTCTGTATGCATTGAACGAATGGATGACACACGGGACACAGACCATGGAGAACGGACTGTAATACTTGTAGGGGTATGGAGAACGAGTTCCTATTGTTAAGTCTATAGGACAAAAATGCCAAGGGTGAGATAAAGTGCAGTTCAGGCCTGAAGAGGAAGAGAGAATTATCAGGAGTGAGAAGTTGGAGGGAAGGGAAAACTAGTAGGAAGGAATGACATTGAGATCTGTAGCCAGGCTATGGACTGGGTGTGCTTCAGATTTTATCTCACCACTATCACGGATCCATTGCCTAAGGTTTGTGACACCATTGCTCATTGAGTATTTAATTCACAATACTCCATTGACATAGATGACTAGTTCCCAATCTTAATTCCACCAGAGGTGAGATAAAACATGGGGATTAAGGATGCAGGAGGGATGGAGGGAGGGAGGGAGAGGAGATGATGAGAAGGGAGCTCCCTAGAGAGAAACTCCAAAATTGCGGTAAATTTGCCGATCACAGAATAGCAACCGGAGGATGAAACTGTTGCTCCACATTCTTTGCAGATAATGTCATAAAGATGGCGTTATCTGTATTCAATTACAAAAATAATGACCCTTTCACCTATGTGTCTCTAAAAATGTGGTACTGTAAAAAGTAGCGATGCAACATTAAAATAACGATACCACACTACATGATCTGATATTACTGGTGCGACACCTTTTTCACATACTCCAGGAGCAATGACCCCCAGGTAAGGGAAAGGTGGACATATGGGAGAGGACCCTTTGTGTAGACTATTACAGGAGGAAAAGCACCATCAGATCAGTATGCAGTGTCCATGTCTAGCAGTCAATTCTCATATCATAAAACACCATACCGTCAAAGAATCGATTCTCTGAGTTGATTCTGTGAACACAGATACCAGTGCCCGCATACATACAGCTCAGACGTGTAGCACATACCGAGTTACTCACTCATCGACTGCCGATCAATCGCACCGTTTTTCTCCCTGTCCAGTAACCATCTATTTGTGAGTTTTTATAGACTCCCTCCGTGACTTAAGGCGAGATGATATTCCGAGCGGCCTGTTATTCTCCCATGAAAGAGCAGCTCACACCGCCTCATATCGATCTGCTCACTGTGGTGGGCATGCTCCGGGTGTGGCTCTCACAGCAATAGCCCCCATCTCCGGTGTAAACCCAGCATGTCGTTCAGTCTAATCAATTAGTACCTGGGAACGGTCACGATCGTGTCACACTAACTCGGTTTTATCGGCCCCAGTGATGGCACGCCTGGGGGGAATGCTCACAGTGTGGCCATGATAATGGTAACTAAGTTGCGCACTAATGTTGTATATGTGTCTTTCCCCTCGAGGGAGCTACGCCGGGTCTATGTGGATGAATGTCAGATAACTGTTCACAAATGTAGTAATACTCCAGGGACTTTTGTGAATTAGGTTCAGTTCTGAAACTATTAGTAGTTGGTATGGTACATGAAATAATTCCCGACTATAATCTCACCCTTGGTTTTTTTCATCATAAACTTAACATTTGAAGCTAGTACTCAATGCCCATGGAGTATTGTAAGAAAATACTCAATTGGGAATGATATCACACATGTTAGCCAATTAGTCAGTTATAGGGATGAGATAAAATCTGAACCCCACTCGATCCATAGCCACTGAAAATATGCCATTCATTTTGGTTTGCTAGGTAATCTCACTCGGCTTTGCTTCATGAGATTTCTCCCAAATCAAAACCCATGGCATATTTTCAGTATCTATCTAGATTCAGAGAATTTGTTCTGTTCATCACGACATAGTGGCATAGAGACATAATTTCAGGTACATCAATCATATTATCTAAAGCGTGCTAAATAGACCATAAGTAAGGCACTCAATATTTGTTGGGTGGGGTTGTTACCCTTTTCCTACATACAAGCCAGAAAATAGAGATTCATATGGAACTTTCTAACACTGCCAGTGTTATATAAAGTATACCTTACAGAAGTTCTCACGTCAGAGATTTATAAGGCATAGAATATTCAAGTATTTTTTCCTATGTTTGGAACCGAGGAGCACACCCCCAGGGGAACGCATCTCACACCATGAGGAACAAATTTTACAAAAAAAAGAATATTCAAGTATTGATTTCATATTACAAAAGGACGTAGAACACTTTCTCAACCCTTAGTCAAGGGTAGTTGTATTTCTAGTAAAGGGGAACCCTGCTGCTGTCAGTTTTGTGGATAGGCACATCCTGAGGTTCGTGGGTATATATATATATATAGTAGAACCCCAGCTAACGGACACCCTGCGTAAGTGGCCACCCCGCGTAAGCGGTCACTTTTTCTGTTGCATTTTCAGTGGTTATGGGTCGAGTTCGGTTCAGATTTCATCTCAGACCTATCACTGACTAATTGGCTAATGCTTGCGACGTCATTGCCCATTGAGTATTTCTTAACAATACCCCATGGGCATGGAGTACAAGTTCCCACTGTTAAGTCTATGGGAAAGAAACACCAGGGATGAGATGAACCTCTGTGAACTTAGTGACCCAATCCATTGAGAAGTTTCAACGGAGCCTAGAAGTGGATTTCCTAAATTCACCCAAGATTACTCTATCTACAGAAATATATCAAAGTATTCCCTATACAGTTATTAGAAGGAAGCTCACAAGATGAAATATTTTGGTCTATAGCACCCCATCGAGTTTTACCGCGGAGTAATTCACGAAGCGAAGCTGAGTGTATCACATAGTGGTCAAACGAGGTGGAGTGCGGACCAAATTAATTTTATAGAGTGGTTTTGGGATTTTATATCACCCCATATAACATTATTTATTAATGAAATGAATCACCGAATTAGCTATTGGATATTGAGTACACTACCTTTACGCCCATGGAGTATGAGTTCCTAACATTATGTCTTTTGAGAAAAATACTGGGGTGAGATAATGAATGTTTTGCATGCGATTTAGATGATGATTCTTTACCTTTCCTTCCTCGATCAATCCAATAGGTGCTTACATCCAAATATTCTCTATCCTTACCAGCTGACGTGGGCAAAAGTTAGTAAGCCTACCTCGTCCTTTCCATATACATTTAATGTAGTGTCAACGGTCTCTTTTGAAGACAAATTTTTACTTGCATATATATTTGCACATCGTAGGACATACTGTGTAGACTAACCACACATTGCACATGGGTATTATTTCTCATCCTTTGGACCTTCGTGATGTTACCGAAGACTGCACCATAAGTTATTTTATAGTTATGACAATCTCGTCAGACATTCCTGTAGATTATCTTACATGAATGCTGAGATATTGATATGCTAAGGTATTGTGCAACGTCCACATGTATTTGAGATTCAGGGCGATGACGCCCTTATGGTGTTTTTGATCTGTTTCTAAGCACGGAATGCAAATAAGTAGACGAGGTTTATTTATTTGTCGGGTGATGTCTACAATTGAACACTCGCTTTCCATCGTATACAAAGTCCCCATTGAAAATGTAAACCACTATCCATTGTTTAAAAACTGTCAGATACCATAACCACTGAATACGTATTCGAATCCATTGTATACAGCTTCATAGCCATTGTATATAGTTTTGAAATTAGTTCCGTTGCGCTATAGAGCAAAAAAGAGTAGTCCCTATTCATATACCCTTCAATAAGGCAATTCATGGGTTTTATTCATTCAAGAGGAACGATGATAAATACAACAAACGATGGTTTTGCGTACAGGCAGATCTGTAAAACACTCGAGGTTGACGTCGCTAACGATCGTGTATTACTACGCGTCAACATTTCATGGTTCACGGCCGCCTGTCCACAAAACCATTGATTCTTGTTTATGCATTGTTACCAAATACATAAGTAGCATTGTTGCTATTGCTATCGGCCTTCTAGAATCAATATGTAATATAGCGTTTGGGATCGATTGCAAATGTATTACCAATTACACAGCCGTTCCACATAATAAAATATCTCACTGGTGGCGTATGTAATTCAGCCCGTATTCTCATTCAATTAAGTTGTAGACTTATCGATGCAATATGAATGTTTTGCATCCAAAATTACGATATCTTCTATTGTAAGACTTCCGTTATTTCCATGAACACTATCCCTTTCCAAACTTATTATAATATTAGGGAATATATATTATCATATACCTGTGCACAAATGTCTCACACTTATTAGCCAGCTGTATGGATTCCGTTCTGCATACTGTGCACAAACTATTAGTTCGTGCTCTCTGTACCATGTGACCTGACGTAAAATTACATTTTTAATGATTTCCAGGTATTTAGTAATAAGGAGACATCTATGAATTACATCTCTTCCTTGTTGTTGGTCGGAAATATCCACCTTGTCCTTCGAACTCGGTGAACATTTCCTACCAAAACAGCTCGGAACAGATTTTATTCAGGCATACTAAGCATGGTTCCATATAGTTTTGGATATCAAAATATACTATAATATTTGAAACATTAAATGTATCTCAATACTTTTACAGGTAGATACAACATAGTATTATGTCATTTTTCAGACACAAAAACTGTCAAATTAAAAAATATAACTGTGGCAGAATCATAATTCCAATATGAAACTATAATTCTCAGACTATTCGACTTAATCAAATAATATCATATTTTCTGCGATAATATATCTATATGCGGTCTACCTAATTCCGAAATTTCATAATGTTTCGCCAAATATTTCACACGGAAGATATTCTTCGGTCAAATGGCCTCCCGATACACACTGATAGGCTACGAAAAATACATGTTGGATCTATTCGGGAGGCCTACGATTGGCACTAATATTAGCGTGTCGGGAGCCAATTGGAGCTTATTGGTGTCTATTGTATAATAAGTCAGGGAAGTGTAGTACAGTGCTATAATTTTGTCTAACCTCTCAATTAAATTTTTATTCCAATCGGGAAGTAAATCGTAAGGCCTATTGGCGACAAAATCGACGTTGGTGGGTGCGGGGCTTTATTGTGGATATCATGCTCACCTCACCATCATCTCAATGGATACCTTAGTCATTCCCTCTTGCCTCCTTGCTAGTGTGTTAGGTGAAACGGGAATTATTCATATATTACATCGGTGTGTTCTTTTGTTGACAGTGCTCCGGAGTGAGATGTACTTACATGAGGCTGCAAGGAAGAATAGCGTCGACAAAGTGCGAGAACTCATCGGCCAGAAGGTGGACGTCAACTCGAGAAACAACGTGAGTCTTATCTTCTCAGTCGTATTTCCTGTTACCTTATTACCCACCTAATACGGAGTCTCCATACAAAGCCTATGGAGCCTCCAGATCGCTACTGAGTAGATTCCGGAAAGCCATATTTTCCTAGGAGAATACGGCTGTTTGGGCCACCTGACGGGCGTTATATGAAGTAGTCTATATAAACAAAGCATGGCGCTTGCGTCGAATTACTAATTATTTACAAGATTTTTTTCTTAATGATTAGTTGAAATGTGAGCAATAGATACAACATTACTATGATTTCGATCGGTATGGCCATTGTAGTTGACACTACGCAATACTCCTCACTATCGCTCGGAGTGTTACTACGCGTCAACTACGCGGAGATACTCCTATGAAAATCATGGTAACATTGTGTAAGTATTGTTTACCTTAAGGGGTTGTGAACCCGACAGCGCCAGGCATCTGCCAAACATGCTTATTCTGTAAAAATCCACAGGTGACTTCAAAGGTTGATGTCACACCTCGGCTGTGTGAGCTACATCTGTAGGCATCCGAGAAAAGTTCATTCATCAGGTTTTATGACCCATCGCCCATTACACCGTCGTGCGCCACCGCCATTGAGTATACATGTTGCCTCCTCCACTGCACTGCTAAATAGGCGCCGTGTGATGGTTGTGCGGCCGCCATATGATGCTCTTTTATGGTTGCAGAGTCAGCCCAATGGAACACCCCCTTTGGGATTCGCCAAAATCTCTTTTAAATGGACAACCAGTTGTAGCACCGCGTTGCTGTAGAACAACTAGTGTATCATTGGTTCTAGTATACACTTAATACAGAGTGTCCATAAAGAACACATAAGGAGTGTGTATCAGCATACCCGGAGAATACAGATATGTGGTATACTCCATGTTCCAATTAATAATGCATAATGAAAAATAGTGCATAGCTAAGATGAACTAATATCGGTCCATCACTTATCAGGAAAAGGTGGACAATAAAATACAATATAGACTGCTTTCAGATGAAAGCGGTTGTATTCTCCTCAGAGTTTACTCGGATATTACTATGCATCAACTCCTTAGAGCATACGACCGCTTGTATCTGAAACCAGTCAATATTGTGTATCTATTATCCACCTAATACAAAATGTCCATATAAAACACATAGGGAGTGTGTATCACCATACCTGGGACGCCCATCTATGTTGTATGCTCTAGGC
The DNA here is from genome assembly GCA_950022655.1 of Alentia gelatinosa. Lineage (NCBI taxonomy): Eukaryota > Metazoa > Annelida > Polychaeta > Phyllodocida > Polynoidae > Alentia > Alentia gelatinosa. The sequence continues at coordinate 53,466,353 of OX465583.1, read as the reverse complement.
TCCGCATAGGGACAGATAGTGCGCACTGAAAAGTAGTGCGTACCTAAAATTAACTACTACTTGTCAGGAAAAGGCCTTACTGAACACTGCAGGAGTATTGTATCTTCAGACATAGATCTCCCTATATATCAAAATGTACTGTGCTATATTATTCGATGCATTTCAAATCACTCCAGTTAAAATGGCTCACTTTCCAAGAATATTAATTACCATCATGGCATCAGATGACACTGACCCAGTTGGATAAGACGGTAACATTACGAGACCCAGGGCACCGCACATCAAAATCTATTGTACTTCACAAATTGTGCATAGCGCGCCAGGTGCGGACTGGTGCTACTGATAGGGATGTTGGGCTGGATTAGATAGGCAAATAACAGTGTAGTTTAACCAGTTCGTTAGAATTAGAATGTATATCAGGGTTTCACACCTTATGCAGAAAAACTAGAACAGTCATCCTCTCTTGCTCAGGAATAGGACAGAGCTTCATTATCCACACAAACCAAAGAGTCCTTGGTAACCCTGTAGGAACTCTGTATGAATATACCTATACGGAAATGTTGTATGCTCTGGGCTGCAAAAAGCGGCGTATGCGGAAAAATAACGCATATGAAAGGAAAAGTGCATAACTAAGGTAAATTAAAATCGCGACGCCACAAGCTGGATAAAGGTGGATGATAAATTCAATATAGACTTGTTTCTATTAAAAGCGGTTGTATGCTCCTCGGAGTTGACCCTACGCAATATCTTTGCATGCGCTCGCATATTTCTGCGCGTCAACTCAGTGAAGCATACACAATATTGACTGGTTTCAGATACAAGCGGTCGTATGCTCCGAGGAGTTGACGCGTAGTAATATCCGAGTGTATACGAGAAGCATACAACCGCTTTTATCTGAAACCAGTCAATATTGTATTTATTATCCACCTTTTCTGGGCAAGTGGCATGTCGAAATCAGTTCATCTTAATTACGCACTATGTTTTCGTACGCACTTTTTTTCGTATGCGCCACCCGGAGCATACAAAATATCTGTATGCTCCGGGTATGTCCATACAAATCCCCTATGCGTTTTCAATGGACACTTTGTATTAGGTGGATAATAAATGTATGTATGCTGGGGTTTTTCCCCAGCATTCATACATGCTCAAAAGTAAAATCCCAACCAAGAGGTTTCCTGTAAACCCCAACGGAACGAAAAAATTACAAACGCATGTATGTATGCTGTCTTCAGGATACCTATAACCTCATCCGATGACCTGGCAAGGATATACTGTACGGAACCCTATATAAGACATGGCGTTATGCAGTACACGAGGACCCTGAACTCGGGTAGAATGCATATAACGGATCATTGCAGTCACATGAATAATGAACCCCCTCCAGCCACCCCAGGCCATTAGTCAGTGTGTCCCATGTGACGTTCTGAATACATGGCCTGTTTCTATTTATCTCAGGTCTTACTGCACACTGTAGCAGTATGGACCGGGGAGTATTGTATCTTCACACATAGATCTCCCAATATCAAAATGTGCTTTGTCATCTTATTTGATGCCTTTCAAAGCTTTTTATTTGTATCTGGATCAACGACCTTTCAGGTGAAATTGCACCATGGCTGCTCCCTGACTGTGTGTTCCGAACGCTTTATCATCCACCTATTACAGAGTAGGCATAGATGATGTATAGGGCACCTGTAATCTACCAGCAGTAGATACTGGCCACAGCAGGAGATTCCGGAAAAATAGTCCCACCCGAAATATGGTTAAATTATCATGTATATCGAAATAATTGTCTTGAATGCTCAGTTCATATTAACACGGACTTTAACATCAGAAATCACAATCTTAAAACCTTTTGCATGTTTAAAACAAGAAATAATAGCGAACTATAAAGATAGTGTTAGGCTACACCGAAATACCACCATGCTTGACAGTGCTGTGGAATTATGGCGTTATCTGGAACAGCATATGTCTTACAATAAACATTTTATTGTAATAGACTTGTTATTAATAGTGTAGGTGGATGATAAATACAATAACGACTGGTTTTATGTACGAGTGGCTGTATTCCCCTCGTAGTCGACGACATAATATCCTTGCCAACCCCCGGATATTGCCATGCGTCATCTATCAGGAGATTAAGGCCACTCATACATAAAACCTGTCCTTATTGTGTATTTTTCTGTTTAGATACTGATCCGTAGGTTATTTCTTTATGACAGATACGTGTACACTGGCTTTTATATTTTGTATTCTTTTAAGATCTATAACAACGTGAGAAATTGTGACTTTGAAGTAGCGAATAGGATATCCAATGATAATTGTGTATGCTAGAAGGGTTAATCATACTACAGTATCCATCCGTATTTCTCTATTCTGATTATCTATTTCGAAAGATTGTCATATTATGAAGCTAATAGGCATGGGGTTTGATTGATAAAGGAAAAGCGAAACGATTTTTGGAAGTTTCACTTTTTTATACTCGAACTACTTTCCTTCTGCCGTTTTATAGTGCGCGCTCTCTCTCTCTCTCTCTCTCTCTCTCTCTCTCTCTCAAGTAAGATGGGCAGGAATGTACACAGGTTCATGCCATCTTTGAGGATTTCCAAAATTGATATTACAATCATATCGAGCATCTGTGGGTATAACACAGTGAGAAACAGACATCAAGGTAGATTGTGGATGTGTGTGTAATGACTAACGCAGAAGAGTTTACTATGGATAGAATTATTGAGATTTTACTGTAGAAAATAACGAGAGAAATGAAGGAGTAATTATGAGTACATGAATAATTTGTCACTAGCTACTGAAAAAGTCCTACATAGAGTGTGTAATATAGTGAGGTAAAAGAAAGTTCTTGTAGGGTAGGTGGGTGGTATCTGAATTGGCTGGCGGTTCGGGAGAGAATGGCCGATGGTAGGGTGGCTGGTTTAAATCCGCGTCCCCACGTGACTGATGCGGACACGTGACCGGTGTGGCCATGTGACCGGGGTGTCCTTGGTTACTTGGTCCTTTTCTGTCCCGCATTACTGCCAACTTTCTCTTAGCAGGAGGTAGCTTAGTGTTGCATAAATTCGGGCACCCACTGCTTGCAACATGGCTCCGACATGGCTACGACATGGCCGTGAATCAAAATTCCTGCATAAAAGCCTTGTTAGAATGTTGATAAATTTGGTTTCACAGAAAGTCAGAGCACAAAACTAAGATACCACATCGTCACTTGTTGGCACGCTTGTTGTAGTGCGTCAGGAGCTCAGTGGGTTCCCGGCCTTAAGGTCTGAAAACACTGAGCCTCCAACACACTACAACCAGCATTCCGAAACACACTGACACACTACAACCAGCATTCCGACATACACCGACACACTACAACCAGCATTCTGATGCATTCCGACACACTACAACCATCATTCCGACACACACCAACACATTACGAATTGATAAACACTCTGACACAGCTATGATGCAGTAATTCAGTTTCGCACTCTAACACTCTATGACACCGAATTCTTCAACCTTCCCAAAAGGTGATGATGCGGGGATTTAGATTCATAGCCATGGTGTAGCCATGTCAGAGTGTGTTGCAAGCAGTGGGTGCCCGGCTTTACACATTCATACGTTTGGGGATGGCATGTGAAATATGTATGTGCAGACGTTACAGCAGTAACAGGTGATACCTCATGTAGTCACACCTGTCATACCAAGTGTCACGTTACCATGTGACGATCATCAGTCCTGACCATCACGGCTGTGAGGAGGGCGAGACTCACCACTGAAGCTAGACGGGCTTCAGTCCCTGTCTCCTATACCCACCCCTCCACCTTCCCCACCCCTCCTCGCCATGATACTGGCTTCAGTCCCTGTCTCCTATACCTATCCTTCTACCTACCCCACCCCTCCTCGCCATGATACTGGCTTCAGTCCCTGTCTCCTATACCTACCCATCTACCTACCCCACCCATCCTCGCCGGGATACTGGCTTCAGTCCCTGTCTCCTATCCATACCCCTCCACCTCCCCCACCCCTCCTCGCCGGGATACTGGCTTCAGTCCCTGTCTCCTATACCTATCCCTCCACCTTGCCCACCCATCCTCGCCATGATACAGGCTTCAGTCCCTGTCTCCTATCCCTACCCCTCCACCTCCCCCACCCCTCCTCGCCGGGATACTGGCTTCAGTCCCTGTATTCTATACCAACCCCTCTACCTACACCACCCCTCCTCGCCAGGATACTGGCTTCAGTCCCTGTCTCCTATACCTACCCGTCCACCTCCCCCACCCCTCCTTGCTGTTGAATAATCTAGGCCCGTACATGAACACCATTTTCTGTACCTTGTAAATGGGTTATCGTTTAATTATCTTTAAGTCTGTTCATTAAGACAGCCTTGGCCGTACATAAGGTCATCCATAAGTGTTGAATAAAGTTGACCCACATCGTCATTGGGTATAGACTATGGCCTACAGAAAAGGGTTTTCATGTAAGAGCCTAAATTATTAAATGAATCCCAGCAGGACTATAGTGGAATAATAAAAAACAAAACAAGGATTAGGCCATTACAAGATGGCGCGAGCGTGAAAGAGGTGAATTCAACAAGTCCTGTGCCAGAGGTCAGAACCAACATGCATGGTTAACTTGTGAGTAGGACAATGTCTTGAGTCCAAAGGTTTGTATGCAAATTTATCCTAATAGAATCCATTCATAACAAGGAAGTCCCACCCTGGAGTTAGAGGGCTGCGGGAGGCGGTGGCCGGGGTAGGGGAAGGTGTGGGGAGGGGACAGGGTAGGGGGCAGGGAAGGGACGGGGCAGAGGCCAGGAGGCAGGAAGCAGGGCAGGGGCAGGGCAGGGTAGGGCACGGCACGGCACGGCACGGCACGGCACAGCACGGCAGGGGGCAGGGCAGGGGCAGAGGGCAGGAGGCGGGGCAGGAGGCGGGGCAGGGCCAGGGCAGGGCCAGGGGCAGGGCAGGGCAGGGGCAGGGCAGGGGGCAGCAGAGATGTAAGATTACATTAGGCGGATGTCGGACAAGTCTTTGATTCCTGGGCCTGTCAGACGTCAGAGGAAAGCCACATGTTACAAACTAGTTTTCTTTTCTTTTTAACAAATGATATCCATGATCAAAGACCTGAGCAAGTCTACACTGAAGCCATCACAATGTCAGGCAAAGCCCTCACCAAGCCTCTCTGTCTTACCGTCATGTTTTCTGTACGTGTAACAATGATTAATGTTCGCGGGCAGGGCAGTTTGTACCCCGAACACGCCGGCCTCGGACGGCCCGACTCACTCCCCAAACCACAAAACCACTCATAAAGACAGGAACCCCTTCCATCAAAGGGCCTTCTCCGTTTGTTTGTGTGTGAGGTTATTTGGCGCTCCTTTGTCATGGCGTGTGCGGTGCACCTGGAATCGGAGCAAATGTAATAAAAACAAAGCAGGTTTCTAGGGACAATGTATAGTTGAAGTTAGGATATATTACAAGAAAGTTTTGCCATGGAATAAATCAGGCGTTTCTTTAGGTTTTTTTGGGGGGGAAGAAGTTTTTATTTCACAATAACACAAATCAGGCATTTCGAATTCTTTAGCACACAAGTGCAGGTCATACAGGGAGAAATACATTGATCATTCTTTTCCTCCTCCTTCAATGTGATTTTCTTTCCTCTATTTGGGGAAAATGTAACCTCTTTTGTCCAATTGTTAAGGCAAGCATGTAAGACGCCCATTGATAGGGTGAAATGTATTGTCTTTTCTGATTTAAAATAATTTTTAGATTCTGTGTCACAGGACACTGTCAATAATATTTTTCTAGGCCCTTGACCATCCATCGCTCGGTCAAACACCACTCAGTACCGCTTCAAGGCAATGCGATCCTTTGCATTCACACCTAGAGTGTGAACGCTAGGTGTGAGTGCAAGGCTGTTGTTTCCCACAATATAGGACTGTTGGGACGAACTAGAGCGTTATAACTATAAATCAGATCAGTTGATAATTGTTGTTTTTTTCATAGAGGAAGATATGCCTATGGTGGCGAGGGTATCTATACCACCCCTATGCATTATTCTGAGTTCTCTTAACCATATCGGAGGTAATATTAAGGCGATATGTTATACACGTTTAAACCATCAGATTGGAGCTGGACTATCATAGGGTACGATCCAATCACCGTATCTTATCTGGAATCTAAACACGTATTATATACATATTACGCTCATAGACTAAGTGTTCCAATGTTAAAGAATACGTTGCCAGGTCATTGTTTGGCCGAAGGCGTTCCGTAACCAAGGAGTAAGTCGCGCTTCCGGCTTGTGCGAAAAGATGGTGCAATGCGATGAGCGTTTCCCTTTTTGTAAACCTTTATTGCTCTCTATCATCTTGGGACAATCGAGATGCAGAGTAGCTAGAGTCATCTAGATTGGTTGTTAAAAAATGAAATTAAACTTTGATTGTGAACCAGGATTGATTTTTAGGTTACCATACATCTAACTGAAAAAAAATCATCTCGATGTCTGGTAACCTAGAAATCAGTCCTCGTACATGTTGAAAATAATTATATCATAAGATTAAGTTTGCAGGCCTTAGCGAAGTTTAAACTGCCAAGATCCCGCCTTAATAATAAAGCTCCAGATTATCGAGGAAAAGGGATTTGGAATTATGTAGAACTTGATATAAAAAGATCACCTAGTAAAGCTGCTTTTAAAAGAAGCCTTAAATTTCTACCGCATGCTTTAACGCCAAACTGAAGACCTGGTTTTTGCAGTTTTAAGGTTTATGTTAAGAAGTGCTCACGAGATATTAGTATCCCATTATTGCATATCTCATCTTATCTCATCCTCATTACCCCTGTGGTGTTTTTTTCTGTATTGGTGGAGGGATTATCCTATAGTATGACGGCAGCCTGTTGAAGACCAGCGTATATTCGCAATGGACCATATACCATGATCAGATAATGGAAGACTGCCCTTGTGGCGACTTTTGTGCGAAATTTATATAAAAAAGACTTGTCTCGGTCGTAGTGGATGAGGATTTGTCACTCAGTAAGTATGTTAACTCATTGCATACTAACGAGTATATGAAAGTATTAAAAATTCCCCATTTAAGTCTTGGTGCTACTATATGTGATCGATGTTCTGAAATCACAAAACGTTTGGTGTCGCTTGCGGCCGTTTTTTTTCTGTACCAGTTTACCTGTTTGAAATTCCCTCCCTGCCTTGCTTCAGAACGAGGGATTCCCACCACATTAAACCGTCCGCGCAAACTACCTATTGACCGCTTCCACGTTATCTTTACAGAACATTTGCACTTTGTTGTGAGTTGTTGGCACTGTAAATACCAAGTGAAACCCACCATGGGCTAAGCGCAGATCCGATTAGGTGTTGCCCGACAAGCATCGGTGAAAGGAAATACACTTTAATGCCACCTATAGACCGCGCAACCATATTGGGGACTGAAAACTAGTTATTTTTGACTTTATGTACAAAAGTTCTCAAAACCGAGGAGGTAAAAAATATACAGGTTTGTAAAAGGTACCATGGTAAACCAGAGATTATGGACTTTATTGTCATATATATTTTTAATTTAATTTTAAATTATTATTATTTTTCAATCATTTTGATACATTAACATTTGTTGTACTCACAGAAGAAGCCAAAATGGACTTTTTGTGATATCTGCTATATGTCAAAGTCATCCCCCTCCCCTCACGCGCGCTGACCTGGGAGACCGGGCACATTAACAAACCAATACTTACTTAAACTGTAAGATTTTTTAGGGAAACACTATTTGAATCAGGATCCCACCATAGTCCCTAATATGCCTCCCTGGCCTATAGAGCCAGAGGGTGGGAAAAAAGGCGGGAATTGGCAGACGACATTAGAACATTATGGTGGTTCGGACTTCTTCCGCTAGGACATTACGAACGCCAACACAGCCCGGGGCAGTTTGAAGATAAGCCACACAAAAGGTGATTTGATCTTTCTGGAAGCTGTCGTGTTAAATCCAACACTCCTTCCCCATTTTTTGTTAGTGCTGTAATGAGGTTTTCCCTGGGTATTATTTTAGTTACCTTAAAGGTACATCCCGCAGTTCACAGTGGCTCCATCTAGTGATTTCTAAATATTGCCAATTATCAGTCAAATCTGGTTCCTTGTGATTCATTCCAATACTAAATGAGTAAATCTAACGTTTTGTCCAGTTTATCCAATCACAATAGGTAATGGGCCAATTCATATTTGCCTCATTTATGACATGGGAATTGTACTGACAAACATTCTCTCAAAACAAGTGCAGTGACCTATACTTTTCAGTTAGCCTACTCATTTTCTGTGAAACTCTGAAGAAAATTACATTGGTTTTACTATGTGAAAAACTACTTTTAGAATTCTATACATTTTCTATTATAATATTCTCTTAATTTTGATCTCTAGATCAAAAGCTAGCACGGCGATCCCAATTATTGAACGTGCCCATGTGTTCTACAACACTTGGAGATCACCATATTAAATTTCCACGATTTTGACATGGGTTTGACTTTTCAAGGTAAATTGTCCAATATACCGTTACAGCCCAACTCTGAGCAGATATGCATGTATAGACTTGCCCAAGTCTTCGATTATGGACATAATTTATTGAAAATAAAAAAAAATACTTTGCAGCATATGAACTTCCCCCACCGCCCCTACCAGGCTCAGGTATCCCGGTGAGATAGTTAGAAGGGTAGCCATAGGATGCAGGGACTGAAGCCAGTATAATGCACGTGTTGCTGCACATTATAGCGCGCTGTGGGGCTCTCCAGTGTCCTCTGTGACAGATAACACAATGTCTGGGTGCAGGCGGCGCCGGTCTGAGAAGCGGCTTAATGTGTTCATGTTAAACGCTCTATTCAATCGCTGTATCCCTCATTCACTGCACTCAGCCATACAATCCCAGCAGGGCACTGTGTAACAGCCACCATTCCACGCATGGCTGGTGCTAGACTGGCCTCAATCCCTTTATCTCACCCCTGGTACATGGTTAAACATAGGAGTAACATTAAAAATCCATACGTAATGATCACCCGCATAAAGTGACAATACTACGTCATGGATGTGGCGGAGTGATGAGAGATGATGTCACAAGGAACTGCCCAATTAGCGGCCAGGATGTGAAAAAGTAGACAAGACATCAACATGGAGATTTGTATGTTCCTAACTGGATTTGCGAGGTACTTTGAATTATTCTGATATTGTGATGCTATTCTAATGGCATTGAAAGCAGTAAGATAAATCCAGAACCATATTCAAATCGCAAAATAGACAATACTCCACTCATTTTGATGTGCTGTAATTATCACTCGCCTTCGCCTCGATGACAATTGTGGCGCATCCAAACTTGTAGAAGTATTTTCTTTATACACAATTCTCGATACAGTTCTGTATAAGTATCTTACCCCTTCCTGTCTACTGCCACCGCCACTGCCACCGCCTCCTACCCTAGCCCACTCCGTACACCCTACGTCTGTTTTATTCATGGGCCAGTCAGGGAAAGATACATAATATTATAGTGGACTTTATTCTGATTTTCTTCAATCATTAAATGAATGATAATGATTAAAGACTTGAGCAAGTCTAGGCTGGTGCTTTCACTGGTAGAAATACACTGCCTCTGAAATGGGGTTAAATAGCTACAGCAGGTATTGTAACCAAAAGAATATCTGCACAAGTAATGACTATGATTGGGAAAATAAATAAAAGGTCCATCTTCTAAAGGCTCATGAGATGCTTTGTTTTTTTAGTACATTGATTTGCGCTCATTGACATAATTGCGGGTCCTGATTGTTATTTCAATGGCCTGTGACTTATTATACGCGCTTAAAAGAATTCCATCGCTTTTCAATGCCCTCAGGATGTATTTGCGGATATACCGCAAGTGACTTGTGCTCTACCACCAATGGTATCTTCTTTTATCATTATTTTTCTTAAGCAGGAACATTTCTTCATTATACAACGTATGGAAGGGTCTTTAGATAAAGAGGATAACATCTGCTTTATTGTTGTTCATTAAATACCGGAGACATCAAACAATTAATCAAAGCTGAAGGCCCACTTTATCAACCGGTATTTGTCAAAGCGACCTACGGCAATAACTCTACATTTATTGGATGTCAGCAAAAAGGAAACCCTTCTTTAATGCTCCTGTGGACTCATGAACTTCTCCGTGATCCGAGCGATATAAGGTGATCGACTTGGAACCTTCGTAAAAAGACTGATTGCCGACCTCGTTGGAAAGCCATCAATATATGGATGTTAAAACGTGCCGTGATCTCCGGTTGTGTCATCTTAGGGAACCATAGCTTTGTGAACGTTTTTGATAGACCGGTATCGTTATTGCTGGCAGAATGGTAAAGGATTGCCCTATTAGTTTGCGTGCGCTGTACAAACAGGTAGTTGTAGGCCACGCCCTGTTTAAACGTTTCGTTAGGATGAAAGGTGATCAGGTTATGTGAGTGAACGGGGCCGGGTTTCCAGGCAATCTTCACATAACCAATTAAAAGTGATATGATCCCAAATATAGGATATCACTGTTTTTCTTATATTCATAGAATTTGATAATAATTGAAACTTGATAAGGGCCATCTGATGCAACATTTATTATGACATTCTGGTGATATTAGAACACAAGAAACTATTGGACCGTTGCTACTTGCTACTTGAATAGTACGAACCATTAGATTCCGAGACTCAGTGTGACAAGTGAGCTATATGTATGGTTGCTGTGCCCATGTATGCCATCGTCATCTATACTTTCAATCTTTAATGCCATCCGTTGCGAAGCTAAAGGAAGCGGTATTCTGGTATACTGGCACACAGTATTCCCGCTTGGTGACATCATTCATAGGAATCCTTTGACACGGGAGGCAGGCCAGTGGATTCTCAAGGCTCTAAGCCTAGTTCGTTAAGAATTCTTCTCCTATAAAGCGTAGTGAGAGTACAGAATACCACTTAGAGAGTGTGAGATCATATGAGAGGGGTTCTTCATACACATTGAAATATTTTAAATTCATAAGAATTTACCTTTAATCGCCATTCAAAGTCTAATTTGGTCATACCGAGCTGGTCCGTCCATACTGATATGCTTCTATACAAGCCTCGCCTCGCTTTCCTATTAGTTACGGTGAGTGTCAAAGCGGGTCCTACATTTCACACTGGGCCGTACATTAAATCTTTTTACACTGTGAAATGGGTTATCTACAATACACTGAGTCCAGTAACCATTTAACAGATGTACACATGTGTATAATTAAGTATAATACTTTATCCTACCCCTAATATAAAATCCCATAGGCTTAACATTGGATTTCTGTATGCCACGCTGACTGGCATACGGAGTTTTATATGCCACTAGTGGCATACAGCATTGTTATCACGTAATATTCCAAAATCGAGGAGATAGGGTAGGATAAAATCAAAACCCGATTCTTCTCCTGAAGTTTTGGTCCCGGACTTCACTCGGCTTCGCCTCATGAAGTCACTTTGCCAAACTCCAGTCGTGGAATACGGTGGCCAGATTAAACGTCATCCAGTTTTACGATAGTACCACTTGTAGACCTGAAGCTATCGTGTAGCATATGTATTTCACGGAAGTTAGCCATCTAGTCCAGATGTTACTGGAGGATGTGTTGAGTTTAGTTCAGCTTTAACTGGCGCCGCTTCACGATGGGAGGCCCGTTCACAGGGGCTCTGTTTGCACGGACGGGTTGAGCTCCCGACACGCCATGCACCTTTTACCTGCCATTTACTAGCAGTGGGAGGCCGCTTAGGATGTGAATTATGTCCACAGAGGCCGCCTATGATCATTGAAATATCCTAGTTACGTTTCGTTATAATCGTTAATGATAATGTTTCATCGACTATATAAATTACGTACCTTGTAATATAATATGTTGTAAAAATAGAGGAAATTATGGCAGATACAATAGCGCAGCACAAGAGTAGCATTTCATGCATATGTTCGGTTCTCAAACCTCACTACCTTTATCATGAGGTTACAATCTAAAGGCATTGCTCTTCCGGGCAGTAAATGATGGCAGGACACCGAGAAATGTTAATTAACAATACAACATGCAATGGCATGATTAGGAGTCCCCTTATGCAACGATTAAGATGAATATATAAGTTTAATTTCATTCTAATTAGGGAGATGTGGTGAATATGACATATAAGATATAGGCCTACATATAGGCAATTATCGATGCTTCTCTGGACTGGTGGCCGTAAACCATGAGAAGTTGACGCTTGTGTACTACTTGTGTATTACGATGTCAACCTCGAGAGGTTTAAATAGCCGCCTGTCCACAAAACCATCATTTGTTGTATTTATTATCCATCTTCTCGAGTAAATTAATCCCAGGAATGGCTATATAATAGGGTCTTTCAAAATGGGCAATATTTTGCTCTATAGCACAAAGGGATTATCTTCCCACATACAATGGCCTCTGAGGCTGTTTACAATGGATTTGATATCCACAAACAATGATTATGGTATTTGACAGTTTTTAAACAATTGGTAGTGGTTTACTGAGTCTCCGTATATTTTCAACGGGGGCTTTGTATACGATGGATAACAAACAGCAGTTCGCCGTTCAATGTGATACTTTTGTGAGCCGAGCTGGAGGACAGTAACGGACACCGAACTAGCGTCAAATCATCAGATGTTTTGTGAGGTCGTTAACCGGGTTCTCTGATTCACTTTTCGTCAACATGACGTTCGGTTAAAAGCAATCACTAATTCATGCTGACTATGATTAATTGTATCAATGCCGAGGATAATCGCTTCCCCCTGTGCTCATCAATGGTTTCAGTTTACATGGTAAAACAAAATTATAGACGTCGGAAATTTATTAATCATTTGTCCATTTGTTCATAGTTTCGACCGGTTCGGTTTTGCAAGATATCAATACCTTTTGTTTTGACATCAGTATTTGTTCAGATGACAACATTTGTGGTTTCTCTATGGCAGTCGTGTCCTGTATCGGGAACACTGCCACTTTTTATATGTTCATTATGTACAATGCCAGCTCTTTTAGATTCAGACCAATACAAGCTTTAAGCGTGGCTGGTGAAATACAGAGCTGTTATGATACTACGATTGTGCCTGCGATAATGGGGCTAAAATGTCTACAAATTATCTAACAAAGACCTCTCTAAAATGATAACAAGTTGACAATACGATGCGTAGTATTATCTCACACCTGGGGGTTTCCCCATAGATTTACCATTGGGGACTCATACTCAATGCCCACGGAGTATTGTGCAGAATACTTAATGTGTGCTGACGTCATAAACGTAAGCCAATCAATCAGTGATAGGAGTGAGATCAAATCTGAATCACACTCGCTCCATAGCTGCTGAAAATATGCCATTCGTTTTAGTTTGCTGTATAACCCCACTCAGCTTTGTCAGGGGATATTACTTCACAACCAAAATTCATGGCATATTTTCGGAAGCAACAGATCTCGAGGCAGCTGTCACTGATTATGCAAGCGTGTTCCATATATAAATATATATATATATATATATGATATTCGTCCTATGAGAACTAGAAATATAGTAATATATATTAATTAATAAATAACAACAATAACAGTGGATTTGGCAGGAATAAATAATTAAATACGGCTTTATTGATACATTGGGAACAACCCAGCCTAGACATCTAGATAACAGGTAAACTAAGGTAAGTTTTTTAACACAGCTGATCTAAGCGAGATCAAAGGCGGATTAACCGTTTATATTAATAGAAGACAACGTCACGCATCCAACGATCACGCGGTTGCTTAGATACGTGACGACACCAAAGCATGACGTGGATTAACATAGCTACCGTTACTTGGCGAGTAGCGTAGAGTTGTCTTGCGTCCTCACATATATTAATATATTGACATATATAGACATATGATATTTGTCCTATGAGAACTAGAAATATAGTAATATATATTAATTAATAAATAACAACAATAACAGTGGATTTGGCAGGAATAAATAATTAAATACGGCCAAAAACCCTGCCAAAGACACAATCACATACTTTTAAGAACTTTTAGGTCCGATTGAACCTGGGATTCCACCGATTGGTGGAGATACGTGAATACTGCATTGGAAGACCAATTACCCCGTTTCATAATAGTACTCGTAGGAATACCCACAGATTCCAGAAAAGAAGCCCCACCATGCCTTAGTGAATGAGAACTAACTGAGACTGGGGAAATACCTATCAAGCCACAAATGTGCTTTAATCTGTGGTTGAAAAAAGGATAGGGTAAAACTACCAGACTTGAAGAGGACCTAAACGGGAATAAAAAATCCTCAGAAGAAAGATTATTAGACGAAATAACCTTCTTAGCCATGGAAAAAACACAGAAAGGAGAACTTTCCAGGATTCCTAGATAAATGGAATGTGGTTTCTGACCAAGCTGGTCAGTCTTGGAAGAACGAACCCTGATTTCCAAGTGATCACTCGAAAAAACAAAATCCTTGACCCTTAGGGTATGTTCAGAAAGAGTAAAGTGGCACTTACGAAGAAGTGCCCGAAAACCCGTGATAATTGCCAACCAAAAAACCAAATCCGAACCATCTTGCAAGGACAATTTTGAGAAAATACGAAGAAGGTCCCATTGAGATAACGAATGCCTAGGAGAAACCTGACTACCCTTGGACTTGGTTATACCCTTCAGAATAAGCTTCAATCTATAATCTGAAGAAAAATCCTGAAACCCGTGGAGTTTTTGATAAAACCAAACCCCTGACAAATAGTTTTTCACCGAACTAGAAGAAAGTGTAGATGACAAATGAACCGAGTAAATACCAGCTTGATAAGCCGTACAAGGAAACGGAACTAGTTCAAAACTTGAACAAAACGCTAGATACTTGTTGAGTTGATTAACCCTAGATTTGGAAGTATTAGTCGAAATACCTGACATCAGAAAAACCTCACTTTGGTACTGAAGGTCTAATAATCCAGAGCCTGAAGATCAACAGAACAACACATACCATTATCCACCAATACTTTAATACATTTACCGAAATAACCATTGTAAGTGATACGAGACAAATAATCTGCCAAGATATTGTCATCAGACCTAATATAAGAGGCTACAAGTTGAATATTAAAAACAAAACAAAACCAGAAAATTTCCCTCAACCAACCCATGCACACTGAATTGTGACTCCTACCTGAATTAATCATGGACATAACCTGGGTGTTATCGGTAATTAAATGAACTCTCCTATTGGAATAGGCCTGTCCCCAACGTTTCAAACCGACCACAATGGGCCATAGTTCCAGAACATTAATATTTAAATCTCCAACTTCCTCAGAAGGACCCTCAACGATATGATCCGAAAGACAATCATTAGAAAAAGAATTGTCCCAGGTACCAAAAACAAAATCCTTTCCAGACCAAACTCCAAAACCTTTCCCCGAAGAATCTGATACAATGGGAACTTCTGAACAATTAGTCTGTATTATAGCTCTACCATTAAAAATTTCTGAAAATTTTTTCCACCATTCGGGGTCTTTCCTGGCCTCCTCATCTATTTTAACCCTGACCCCCCTACGGGTTCTGGCACTCAAATCAAAAAACCTCCTGCTGAAAGTCCTTCCACCTCTGACTATTTGCGAACAAAAAGAGATTATCCCTCCCAGGATTTCGAAATCTTTTTTAGTTCCTGATCCCTTTTCCAATGCAGCATTAACGAAATTGTTGAGTTTATCAATTTTACTCTGAGGTAAAGTCAAGCTCATATCATTACTATCAATAGTGATGCCTAAAAAGACAGTTTTAGTTGATGGAAATGTTAATTTTTCCCTTGAGACTTCAAAACCAATAGTCTCCACCATCGAAATAAATTTATCACGATACTCTAGGCATTCATCATAACTTGAGCCTATTATGAGGAAATCATCCAAATAGTTAATAACTAAAGGAATGTTTTCTTGATGTGCACAGTCTACGATAAAATTTGATAATTTAGTAAAGATACTTGGAGCACAACGTAGGCCAAAACAAAGCCTATTATCACAAAAAAGCTCAGGACCCTCGCCTAAGTCCCATCTTAGGCCTTGATATTTAGTGTGTTC
The DNA here is from genome assembly GCA_950022655.1 of Alentia gelatinosa. Classification (NCBI taxonomy): domain Eukaryota; kingdom Metazoa; phylum Annelida; class Polychaeta; order Phyllodocida; family Polynoidae; genus Alentia; species Alentia gelatinosa. The sequence goes on along the minus strand of OX465583.1, from coordinate 53,450,248 downwards.
TGAAAATACATTAACGGATCTATAAGCTGATTTTAGATCCACCACTACTGAATAATCTCCTATATTCAGACATTCTGCTGCCGAATAAACCGAGTTATAGGTTATTTCCGTGAAAGTACTACTCATATTGTCATTAATACTGCCGCTTATAGGCATAGAACAATCTGTTATAGGCCGCAATTTACCATTAGATTTGACTTCGGCACCAAGAGCATGGATACACTGTGGTTTGATACTGACTTTAGAAATTCTATCGTTTTCAATATCGTCAATAACAATATCAGACATCTGATCATTAAATTTTTCGTCAAGAATTGAATTATAATTATCGCAGTCATAAGATACAGTACAATCGGAATTAACAATCTTAAAACCCCAATTAATACCGTCCCAAACAAAATTCTTTTCTTCTTCTGACAATTTTGAATTTTGATTAGAATCAAAAATATACTTATAGGCCCGACACGGCTTCAACTGAGCCTTTTTTCCGCCTATAGTGTGAGAACAACCGCAACAGCCTAAACGACAGGCTGAAACATCCGTAACGAAATCTTTATCCACCACTGATGGGTAAAAAGATTCTGCTTCAATATTTAGAACAGAATTCGTTAAAACAACCTTGTCATTAACGAATAACGAATCTACAGAAGGTGCTTCAGAGCAAGAAGTATCAAAAACGTTACTGGCAGTAACGTCATCAATTTGGCTATTTTTAGAGCCAGCGCATTCCTTATTTGATACATTGTCACAATAGTGACCCGATTTGAAATAGCATTGCTCCGCACCAACATATCATTTCTTAACGAATTGGCCACTGCTGGATTTACAATCATAGGCCCCGTGGCTTTTGCTGTTACATTCGCTACAAACATGCCTATATTTACAGTTGCTAAACTTGCATGCGTTTTCAGCCCTATTGAAAAGATTACAATAGCCAATTTTATCGGGTTTCTTCAAATTTTTTGACTTAGAAATAGCCGCATTGACTGTCCCTTCGTAAGACAAATAGCGAACAATATCTGACGGGTCAATGCCCTCAAAGGCATTAATGCCTATTTTTTCTGCCCTTTCTTTAACAGAGTTATCATATTTGAGAAGTGCTTCGCTCGTAAAAACTTTTGTTTCCGCTTTTTCTGAGAGCAAAATTAAATGTTCAACTAGAGGTTCAACTTTTTCCCCTTTTTGAATTAAATCTTTCAAAAGTTTAAGATTGAAGACATTCAACTTTTCAATGGTGACAAGTTTCTCATTTTCATTCAAATAGTTTTTCGAAAGATAAATACCGGATTTTGACTTCTCTTTCTCCTTCTCGTTGGTCTTGTTTTCATGGTCAATAGTAGTCTTCGATGCAGGTAAAACACAGTCTTTAACACAGTCACTCTGAATCCCACCGACCGCACCTTGACTTGGATTTGACACAGCTGCTGGAACCGACACAGATTCTTTCTTTTCCTGGAGAAGACCAATAACGGTGAATAAAGATGCCTCTAAACGATTCATCCGATCCATTATCTGCTCCCCCGATCCTGAAGACACGGTTGATCTGGTCGCTCTTTCTTCCACCGGGTTGTCAGTTGATTCTTCTTGATGATCGTAGTCAGAATCCACCAAATCAGATCTAAAATCCTCCGAATTAAATTCATCGACCGATGTGGCTGGCGCCAACTTCCTTCTCCTCCCCATATTTGAGTCGGATCTCCAATCATTAAGTAAGAAAACGGAGTTAAACTATAACGAAACAGCTGCGAGTTTTTTAACACAGCTGATCTAAGCGAGATCAAAGGCGGATTAACCGTTTATATTAATAGAAGACAACGTCACGCATCCAACGATCACGCGGTTGCTAAGATACGTGACGACACCAAAGCATGACGTGGATTAACATAGCTACCGTTACTTGGCGAGTAGCGTAGAGTTGTCTTGCGTCCTCACATATATTAATATATTGACATATATAGACATATATATACCTAATATTTCCGTGATTTTTATCTACATGGTTGTATTCTCAATGGTTTTGTTTTTATTTCCCGCTACTTCGTAGTGAATAAGAAAATCCTAATCCTTCTATGAAAATTGTATTTTTGTTATTGATGGCAACCCTTCTGCGGTACCTGGAAGCTTCAAGAAATTTAGCTTCCAGTGAGATTAAATTTTGATGTTGACTTAGATCGATGAGTCTCGTAGTTGATAGACCCCTAGACAGCAATACAGCCATGACGTCATACCTGAGACCGATGTATCATATGGTGTATCAATTGCAAGTCTAGAAATTATTCTAGATAATTATTCCCAGTACTTCGACTATAGCATCCATTGGAAATGTACATGGACTCCTCCATTGTATACGGATTAAAATCCATGGTATGTGGCGGGTGAATCCATAGCTATCATATTCGGGAAAATAGTCCCTTTGTGTTATAGAGCAAAAAGATAGTCCTTATTGATATACCCTTTAATATGGCAATTCCGGGTTTTAATTCATTGGAGAAGATAGATGCTGAATACAATAAACGATGGTTTTGTAGACAGGTGGCTCTCTAAACAGAGGTCGACGTGGTAAAGCACTCTCTAACGCTCGTGTATCACTGCGCGTCAACCTATCGTAGTTTACGGCCGCCTGTCCAAAAAACCATCGATTATTGTTATATCTTTCCATTCTAAAGATGACTAGGCTACACGAGATGGTTGGCACCTATCTTCCTGAGAGGGGTGTCAGCATTTAACTTATCTTGATATCGACTAACCCTGATGTCATGGATAGTATAGCATTTTCTTTCTGAATGAACCAATACTCCAGTCAGAATATTGATGTCATAATTAGATAAGGAGATCACTTTGCAGGTCAATTCCAATGAAACAATCATTTTCACAACAGCAGTCATATTCATCTAGTCTCATCTTACATTGACTTCTGTTGCTCAAACCCGAATCATTGCGAAAGATCCAGAATATCTCTGTAGATCATTTCAAAAAGGTGATGGTGTATTGAGCAACAGCGTTGATACAGCTGTAAATGGCTGCTTGTACATTGAGTAAATATGCATACCATCAGCTAAACAAAGGCTTTTCAATAGGAATTGGTGCAAGCAGACAGGGTTTCTGGGGCATATGAATTGTATAGATTTTGTACCTAGGCTTTGTGCTTGGGCTCTCCGAATATATACGTATATGATAAAGGTCCCTTCAACACTGCTTACCTTGTTTGAAGTGTTTATATCTGACCAATTACATATTGACATAGATGTGTAAATGCCTCTTGCCAGAAACCATTGAGAAATGTGCTCTCTGCATATGCCTTCGGCGTTCATTACCCTCGGACCGTATCTCTAACATGATCTGTTGATCTGTCTCTTTTTGAAAAGTTTGTTTTTTTAGAACTTTTTATTAAGGGAATATTGTGTGTATATAATCGCCGAATTCCGCTATATAGCCGTTCTTCCACTCGGGCCCTAGCCCCCTACTCCTCGTTCTAATAGCGGGTGTTTAGCCAAATGGGCAGTGGGTACCCGTTTTGTGTAAGTCTTGACCCGACCGGGTTTGAACCCCTGATCTCCCATGCTTGAGGAGAATACCCCTTCAGGGCGTGATCCACCAAATCGACGCTCAGAGACGGCCAGAGGCGGCCGGCCGGCTGGCCAGAGGCGACAACTGCACGGGTGCGGGCGAAAGGGTTTTCAATGGGCAGGTCCAGCAGATTCCGGCCGATTACGGCCGATTTGCTGATCCACCAAGCAGATTGTCCAAGCCGATCTGAGCCGACGAACGATTTGGGCGGCCGACGTCCACAATGCTTCCACATGGTCATCGTCCAGCCCTAACTCACTCTTCGTGGGTCATGCGCTTTCCACTTAGCCACCAAGTAGATAAAGTTATATATGTAAGTGTAAATGCAATGATCAGTGACTTTCAACCTGTATTTGTTTCTCTTCAGTTGGACAGAACGGCCATCCAATGGGCAGCTGCGAACGGCAATATGGAGGTCGTTAGTATACTCATCAATGCTGGTGCCGACGTAGAGGCACAAGACAAGGTATAGATACTACATCCATTACAATCCATCAACTTAATTACCAGCAAATGGAAATGTTTTGACTCGTCCGATAATAGGCTCAAATTGGTCTCACCTCCCTGTCCTCGACATGCCACTTATCTTGTTATCACTTGAATCCCTGGAATTATTTATTAGGTTGCATGCAACAATTTGGATACTAGTTGTAAACAAATAGCGTAGATTATGTTATTGAAATTGATCTCTTAGATAGTTTCATTATCCTGTTGTGCTATATTATAAGCACATCTATAAGTTTGGGGTTTTACTTATGTTGAAGAGGAATACTTAGTAGAAACCAAACGAGAGTTAGCCTTGTCAATGTTTATGCCACGATGGGCAGGTTGTGTATTACTACATGAGGCGTTAGGCGAGTGTAGTGAGTAGCAGACCTGACCAGAGTGGTACAAAATTTGAGAAGGCTAACTCGAGTTCGGTTTCGTATCTATCCTACCCCATCTCACAAATATACAGAGAAAATCTTGTAATTATCCATGCTAGTAGCATGTTTACATTCATCGGAGGATGGCCACATTTATCAATGCTGCCGGATCTACTTTCGTTATCTCGTCCCTGATTGGTTCGTTTTTTTATTCACCTTGGTGCATAAATGACCCTTTATTCAACGCTCCGTCAAATACATTGAGTCAATGTTAAACCTTGTAAATGTAAAAAGCGTTTTTTATTAGGGGTAGGATAAATCATTTTATCTCACGCCTGGTATTTTATTCCCATAGACTTCCAGATTATGCCATGGTAACACAGCACTGTGAAGCATGGCTGTAATCTGTAATTCGATGTCTGTAATTACGCAGTCTATATACAAGTTGCCATTTCTCCGTGTCTAATGCTTGCAAAACGATTTACAACTTTGATGTATGACAATAATTGAGATTATTATGTCTAATTGTGATCAGTTTATATCTCTAATTGTAATCAATTAAAGTTCCCAGGACATTGTTATTGTGACATCGGGACTATTTTCCTGGAATCTCCAGGTGCAGTTTACTGGTGGCCGCAATCTCCTGTAGGGAAATTCCAGGCACCCAATGTGTTTTTACAATGGTGATTTCTTGATAGTTGGATGATAAGGAGGAAGAAACATAATTGTCATCTCTAGAAGCTCGGTTTACCTGAATAAAACACTAAAAGGAGATCTTTTTGACCATCTATCATGTCTCAAGACATCCTCCTCTAAGGTCAAGATATACTTTAATAACTGTTCATCGCTGCTATAAAATTAGTATTTAATTCATGCTGACACCAAGTCAAAGATATTTCTACCTTAAAACCTAAAATGTATCTAAGTAAAAGTACAGTAATGCATAATGGCCTCATTAGTCCTATTGAAGCCACTATGCATTGCGCTAACGCGAGGGGACGGGCCGATTTTCGTTAGAACGCATATTTGTCTATTAGTCATGTGATATGAAATGTCATCCTTGCCTTTAACATTGTTTTCCTTATAATATTAGATATCATATTGTAAAAATATTCTCTGCAAGTTTCATTAATTATTGATTTATCTATTCAAAATTTATTGATAAAAAACAATAATATCCCAAATGCCATAAATGGTGCCTCAAGGCTTTATCTGGTCTACCCTGGGGAATACCTCAAGGCATTATCCGGTCTATGCTGGGGAATGCCTAAAGGGTTATCCTATCTATGCTGGAGAATAACTCAAGGCATTATCCTATCTATGCTGAGTAATAACTCAAGGCATTATCCGCCCTCAATGGGTTAATGCTCTTCTCTGGGTAATCAATTGCTTCGTGGGGTGTCGTCTCGGAGGAGTTAGTTCATCGTTTGAACGCCTACTATGTAGTCACTGTGAGATACAAACGAAAAGAATCTTCTATAAAGTCACTGCGTATTCCCAGTGTGCAGTTTTTATCTGTATGTATTCAGACCTTCCTCTGAGAGTGTTCCCAGTGTAACAGACGTCTGTGCCCTGTGTGTTGTGGCTGTGTTAAGTGGGAGATGAAACAGTCTGTCATCTCCAGATGAAGCCTCAGCGCAGAACAGACAGAACAAAGGACCACACGCAGCAAGGATCCGCTCCTAAACTCAGTCCTGACAGTTGTCTCCACTCAGTCTTAACATCCCACTTTCACCAGTTTTCTGCATCGTAGATCACTGAGTTCTGATAAAAAAAAATCTATTTGACGCTCTGCCATTTAGCTACATTCTGGGAAGTGGTAGTGAGTTTTCTTTTAAACAGTTGAACTCTCTTGTTTCCTCCTGGATTTCTCAGGACTAATTTTAGGAATCGCTTCCATGAGTGTGTGTGAATAGGTCCCCCTGTTCACACTGTGAATGTCAACATTATTTCAAGCGGCATATCGCGCCCAACCTATACGATGTAATGATGTAAACTTGAAGTTGACTATCACATTTTGGACATCTGATTATTTCTTGTTGCTGTTTTCAGTGATATCTCCACTGTTTCATTGTTAGACATTGCTGTATCTCCTCAGTATTCTCAATGAAATTCCCATTTCTTCTATTAATACCTCGATTTAGACTGTTGTGTATGTATATTATTCATCCATGATTAAAAACAGAACAGTTAATTTCAAGTTGAAAACTTACCTCAATTTGACTCTCTTATGACATCTATCAATAAGATGGGTTTTTTAAATACGTGTTTATTCAAATTCTTAGCAAAGCACAGCTCTTCCATTTGAATATTTGCAGTAGCAACCTGTACATGAGTTTCCCTAGAGCGTCTTATATACGCATGAAAAAGGAAACTTAAGGAGGAAAAAGGAAAGTTAGAGAGAAGAAAGAAAAAGAAAAAAGGGGGAAGAGTTCAGTTTCCCAACCTGTTTGGCCCCACATTTTATTCACTCTCCCTTGAGAATGGGGCGGTGTCAAGTCCAGAAGTACACGTGTCACACACTGTCATAGGGCCCTGCTCCAATAAGCCGATGTTGTGGCCATATAAGTCGCACTACCATCGCTCCAGTGTACCATCCCCACCATACCACTGTACCACCGCCATACCACCACCATACCGCCGCTGCGTTAACTCGAGTATAGGCATCGGTACAGTGGAGTAGGTCACACTCTCAATGGCAGCGGCCGCATGATGGTGGAATTATAAAACCTAATAAATGAACTTTTGCTAGGTGCATGACAACTAGCCCGCACTGCTGCCATTTGACATCAACAATGTTTGGCTGACGCCCAAAAGCGTCGGATTCACAATAAGCCCTGTGGAACAGGCGTGATACTTGGCTCCACACTAATGCAGCCTGAAGAGTGTCTGTGGTGAAATCATCACCAGTCGTTCATAAATTAACCATGATGACCACACTGTGTATCCTGATCAAAACACATGATCTGCCGCACGTAAACAAGCAGATCCCTGTGGGTCTCCATAGAAATACATGCATCGACATGGTCAAGCATTTTAAAGCAGTATGTGATGACATCCCATGCAGCCCTTTGACATGCCATTCAAGTGGTAAAGCCGGATGCCCATCTACCGATTTAGGGTTGAACGATTAGTTCCCAAATCATATAGGAGTCGGTCACTTTGGCGCAGGCAAATTACGTAACCCCTCGCTCGACCCGCTCACTGATAAAATCGGTGTATGGTCCACTAATCGCTGGGGGAGGGGAAAAAACAAAGAAACCGAGTGTTCACTAATCGCTGGGTAGCCTTGCCTGGCTGTCCTACATCTACCGACTCCGTTAGGATGGCTTGGCTGGGACAAATAACCCTCCATTTGTCGCCGACAAACATACATAAATGTTCCGAAATCGGTAGATGGGCATTGGGCTTAACTGCACTAAAGTACATTTTGGCACGTCCTTATAGAGATATTCTCATATATATGCTGATGTGTATAGATACACAATATTACCATGATTCTGATCTGAATTACTGTATTCTCTGCGTGGTTAACGCACAGTAATATCTGTGCGAATGCAAGGATATTGTATAGTCAACTACAAAGAGAATATGACCATGCAGATAGAAATATAAGTTTTCAAAGGAAAGACAAAGTGGCCGCCGATCTTCTCATGCACTTCTTTGCACGCTATGGACTCTTCCTCCATAGTCTCCAAAGAGATTATGATTTTTTTGATTTTTTTTCAAAAGCAGCTTTATTTGATTACTTTTTGTTTACAATCCGTTGACATCTAAGTACATGAGTGAAGATTTAACTCGTAGTTGGCATTTACATACATGAGAACAAATATACATCAGAAGAGCTGCAATATTTTTTGGCTTTTTGTTGGTTTCCATAAGGTGTCTGAAAAGAGATTATGAATAGTCATAATCTCCTCGGCTGCATCTATACGTTTAGAATGACAAGTTCGTATTAGGTTGATAATAAATAGTTGCAGGTGCTTGTTTATGGAGTCTACAAGTATTTCCTTATAATTACGTTACCTATAATACTGTTATTGCAAAGACTTGTATGTGTGTTGTGACTCCTTATGGAAAATAATGCATCGTCAGAAAGGTTTCCCCTGCCTTCTTCCTTCCCTGTACATCTACTAAGAACTCACAAAAATGGAAATATATCTGGCAGCAGGCCAGAACCTTAAGAGGGATCTCTATGATCAAAGCTGTGTACGCTAAAGAAACATCCTCATAGACCGGTTACTGACGGAACAATCCGAGACATAGATTGAGACGTTGAGATACTTCCTCCTTTTCAGGGATGGCAAAACCAGCTTATGATATTATCCGTCATATATACCATCAAGATGCGGACCTACTTTTAGTGTTCTATCTGTGTAGCTTGCAGTAGCTGACAGTATGGTACAGGTGTATTACTTGCTTTTACTGATGGATTACTGAGCCTAGAATATCTTCCAAACACCCCGAGAGGTCATTACAGAGAGTGTATGCTATAGGATAACATGGCAGTTTGCCAGTAATTTCATGTACAATGACTACAATATTCATAGGTTGTATCTGACGCCTGTTTTTCCCCCATAGACTGAACACTGGGAACGCCCATGGAGTATTGTAAAAAAACAAACCAATAGGGATGATTTCAAAAATGTTATCCAGTCAGTCAATAATAGGGGTGAGATAAATCTGAGCCGCATTAGATCTGTAGCAACTAAAACATATTCCAGTCATTTTGGTCTGCTACATAATCTCTCGGCTTTCCATCATGAGACTACTACGCAACTAAAACACATGGCATATTTTCAGTGGCTATGGATCTAGATGCAGTTCCTTCTTAGTATGTGCAGTAATATAATTTTAGAGATGACAGTTTTCCAAGGAAATCCTTGGTTTGTTGTCATTTTCAAAACAACAATAAAACAGTTTTCTCAGTCTCTCGGTGGCAGTGAATTGCACATGAAAGATATCTCCTCGTTTTCCAAGTGTTCCCAACTGACACCCTTGCCTTGAATATTTCTACTGCAAATCACTACTGCTTATCTCCCTCTTCTTAATCTATCGCCGACATGCGATCATCTTCGGTGTCACTTATCTCAACCCATCGGAGCAGATTGATTCTACTTGGGAGGGAATTTTACTAAGATTTGTGTAATGGATGCTGATTTGTTATGCGTTTTCGTGCAGCATTCTAGGACTTGTGTTTGCCATTCCGTCAAATCATTTTGAAGGGAATTCAAGATGATTGAGCTCGATCGACCCCAAGGATTGCGACAATTATTCTTGGGTCACCCTGGCTCCCACATTAATATTCATTTTTGTATTATGGAACAGCTAGCATGTAGGCCCTAGAAACAATGCCAGTGGCCAGTAGACAAACAACCAACAATTTGCAAACATCTCCTTTCAATAAAACATGGAATCCATACAACATAATGTGGACGTATTCATCTGGGATACTAGTTTTACCAAAACGAAAGTGGTGTGGGAACTAAAAGAAGTCCCCCCCTTAGTAAATGTGTAGGTGTGAGAATTCGATTATCATCCAACCAAAGTAAGCCTGATAGAACATACTGGATGTTAAACTACCAAAACAAACAAAATGCCAAAACGAATCCAGCAGATGATATATTGTTACGTTACCTGCCCGTCTAGTTTAATCCTAATTAGAAGAGGTTAGAAAAAAGAAAAAAAACTAATTTCCCTAGTAATCGAGACTTTTCGTGATAACAAAAGAACGACGACGAAAAAGGATTTTTCTTTTTTTTACAAATATAGTAAGAGGTAACCTCGCCAAACTCGCACTAATGTGAACTAGTAGACATAACAACAGTTGGTACGCCCGCTCCGAGCTTTTTTCTAATGTATATTCACAATATTGGTTGTTATGTTATTGGAAGCCGTTATAAAAGCTCTTCGTACGTTTTAGTAGCCCTCATTCCATATCCATCATCTACTTATCTCGAGTCTACCGTTGGGAGTACTACATAAACCTTCAATTTGGATAGCCAATCCAATTTGGATCGTTTACGTCTATTGACGCCCAGCGATATATCATGATTAAACAAAAACTCGAACCACAGAGCGCGCATTACAATAACAAAGAGATGCTTTCCGATCCAATAATTTGTGTGAATTGCTAATTTTTTCATCTCATTTTCCACAAATGTTACGCATTCAGATTGGACAATAAATCTTGTTGTTTTTTTTCTGCTCACAGTACGGGATGAAGGCGTTGTTGTGGGCCTCGTGGTTTGGCCATCTGGACGTCGTACGAGTTCTCGTTAACGGAGGGTCAAACACCAACAGCATAAATAAAGTAAGTCACCTTCTTTCTTCACGTTTCATACACATAATGTTACGGTATGGCCATATAAGTCGCACTACCGTCGCTCTAGTGTTCCATCACAACCATACCCCTGTACCACCGCCATACCACCACCATAGCGCCGCCGTGGTAACTCGAGTATAGGCATCGCTACGGTGGAGCAGGTCACATGCTCGATGACGGCGGCCGCATGATGGTTTGAAGGTGCCTGCAAGCTTGCCCGCACTGCTGCCATCTGACATCAACCATGTTTGGCTGACACCCGACAGCGTCGGATTCACAATAAGCCCAGTGGAACAGGCTTAATACATATTGTGCTATGGAGGCGGCTATCTTGCCCCCCCGACCATCCAAAACACCAGGTGGCCGGACCAATTATCAATGGCTTTTATAAAAAATATTTTTTGAGGCTTGCCAATTAGGAATTTTAGCCTCATCTCAATACTATCTATAGATTATAGCAACTGATAACAGTGATTGCCCCCGACTACAGTAGCGCTATCTTACAATTTCCTGGCGGATGATGACAGAACTCCCAATCACTCTGTGCCCTATATTACCTATTGAGATATGATGCATTGGACAAAACGTTATATTTACCGATTTTACATTGGAGAGAATCACAAGGAATCAGTTTTATCTTATAATTCACAATATCTAAATATTACCAGGTGGGCCACCAAGAATTGTAGGAAATGCCTTTAATACAAGTCGCCGACTTGTGTTAAGTAAAGATATTTTCAGTTTACGCCGTGCGGTGGCAG